>JASUAD010000010.1:46399796-47750213 GCA_037013555.1 Sextonia rubra
CCACGATCTTAGATGCCTACATGCTTATAACTAGCATGCTCTGATACCATACAATATGTATGTCACGACCCGAGCCCAGAAGTCAGGGGTTAGCGAAAAGCTAAACCAGTGATACACGTACTCCCCTGCACGTGCATCCAAACCCAGTCCAGATGCACATACACAAGGGATCTAACACGTGCGAACTAAGCGTACGCGGAAGCTGTACATATCATAGCAAGCAACAAAGGAAAATAGCGGAAGCCAAAACAAATGCGGAACGGAAAAGACAAAGATAAATACAATACTGGAAAACCAAATACAAGTCTGAGTACACGACAAAATAAAGATGAACAAATATACAGAGTACAAAGTCCAAAGTCCAAAATGCCCAATTACAAAAGCTTTAAAAACCAAAACTCAAAACAGAAGGCCAATGGAATATATGCATGTGCGCACTCGGCAGAGATGATCAGGCCCACTCTGCCAAACCGGAGGGTGCCTCTACACTCGGCCCTGCAGCCTCCTCGACCGCCGGGGAGCTGGGCAAGGGATCTGAGCCTGCAACACCACAGACAACACAAATGAATACAACGATCCAACAAATACAAGTCACAAGGATGAAACACTCATAGTATCAAAGTGAATAAAATAATGACAGAAGATTAAATGCAGAGTTTCATCTTGGTATGCTAAGCAAATCGTGCATAGAATTAAAGCATGATAAGGGAATCAAAGTATAGAAATACTGAACTAAGTGGCTACTACGTTAACCATGTTCTCTCCAATAGAGAGCAGAGCAAAGCAGAGCAGAGGAGAACACCACTGACCGGGCCAGGGTACAAGTGGGTCTCAGTTTCCTGGGTTCCGGGGTCCCAAGACAAAGCGACACTGCAGTGATACGGAGATACAGAGATCTAAGCCAGAGGTAACCCCGTCGGGCATCCTAGGGCTGAGGCTGAGTAGAGCCAGACTAATACCAATCAAATCAAATCTAAAAGAAGGGAGATTATCCGCTTTGGACTCACCGATGGCAAAGACCGGATCTTATCCTCACGCGTTAATCTCTGGGCAGAGCCACCAGGGAATACCCAAAATATACAAGCCAGAAATATACAAAGCATAGCCAAAATACAGATCAGAACATAGATTAAGTCAAAGCACATCATACATCAAAGCGTAGTGCAGAACGAAGAATAAAACAGATATACAGAACGAAAGCAAAATGACTGCAGAATGCATAGACATAGATTGGCAGAACAGATGGCAAAGCTGTGAACAATATGCAATGCATCTCAGATTAGTACGGAGTCAAGGTTTATTACAAACCAATACTAATCTAGTTGTTCACTGTCACTAACCGTGCATGTTGATGTAGTTTTAAGTTATTCAATGCACCGTTGCCATCAAAGTGTTGCAATGAAATCCTCACGTGCACCGAAGTCCCTTAAACCAACACCCATGGGGAGGTGCTTAACAGTGATCAACGCTCACATGAATAAGTCACAGCCTAACAGACTCTTCATGCGATCCAAAGAATCCATTGGGCCGGTTTACGTGGGTGGTTAACCTGTATTTGAGCCCTACAAGTCTCACCATTATCCTAAGTTATTTTTCAGAATTGCCATGCCTAACGGTTTAGCCATGAGGGACCTATGGTTGAGCCGAAGACATCTTACGCGCTCGTCGTAATATGCACTACGGTTCACCTTGGTTCCATTCAAAACACAGCTAAACTAGTCATCATCCACCTCTGATCTGATACCTTTTTCGGCTGAGCTACGGTCAATATACGGCTTAGCCGTAGACCAATCCACGGCTTAGCCGTAGCATTCCACGGCTTAGCCGTAGCCACACCGTAGGAGTGCTGTATCGGGAAAGTTTCGACTGATCAGAGATTTAATTCACGGCTTAGTCACGGTTGGGTCACGGCTAGCTTACGGCTCAGCCGTAGGACAAGTTACGGCTCAGCCGTAGCCTAGCCGTAGAACAAAAGTGAAATTTCAAGTCTCTGGATTGTGAGCCGTAGAAACTTACGGCTTAGCCGTACAATACAGAACACGAATTCGGGCTGAGTACAGAAACTGAAATTTGGTACAGAAACATCTCCAAACAAGTTACAGAGGTTCCAAATTCACAAGAATTGGCTGTAAAACATTCTATACAAAGAATAAGAGAGAATCAAAGCAATCAAACAAAACACCCATATGTGTTATCAAAACCTGTACTTATACTTGCCTCAAACTCTGAAAATCCACTGAATCAAGCTCCAAATCAACTAAAATCAAAACAAATCAAAGAAATAAACCATGCATGAGATGAAGACACAGCAATTAGAGAAAGAGAGGTGCAATTGGAGATGAAGAAGAAGAGATTTGAAGAGAACCCACTTACCAAAGCCACAAACAGAGATGAGAGGAGGGAAAGAACCCAACCAAACGGAGGGTAGCAAAACCCACTCGAAAGAGAGAGAGAAACCGAAGTGAAGAGGGAGAGAGAAAGAGATGAACGTGGAGCTCCTGGATTCTCCTTGCATGCAACGTTGAAGACAAGAGAGCAGGGAGAGAGACACCTGGGAGCTAACTCATATATATAGGTTTTGGAGTTTAGGTCAAAGTCTGGTAAGTTTTGGTTATTTACAAATCAAGTCACACGGGGGTCCAACTCCTCCAATTGACTCCAAATGGGTCTGACACAGTTACAGCAATTGACGAGCTCAATAAAATACACGTGCTGACACCAAGATGATGCAAAGATGATGCAAACAAAGCAAAAGCAAAATTACGAAAAAGGGCTTAGAACTACCTATCTCAGGTCAAAGGTTACTCAACTACCTATCCAAGGCCTAAAACCAGTAGTAGCACAGTAGCATTGGAGCAAAAAAAAATACAGCAACCACAAAAAAAAAAAAAAGCAGTACTTGTTCAGATCTTCCTCCTCATTCTTCTTCTTCCACGCGCAGGCGCAGCTCAGCTATCTTCTTCATCTTCTTCTTCTTCTTCCATGCACAGGCGCAGCTCAGTTGTTGTTCTTCCTCCTTCTTCTTCCCCCTCGTCCTCCTCTTTCTTCTTCTTCATTTCATAGCTGCAGCTGTTTCCTCCTTTTCATCACACAAGTGAAGACAGCTGCAACCGTTTCCCCCTTTTCATCTCACAAGTGAAGAATGAATAGGACTATTAGGGTTATAACTTATAAGTTAAAAAAAATTACATTTACCCCCTTCCTCTTTTTTCTAATTTTAACCCAAGTTGAGCTAATTTTTATTATATTTCAGTCCTGCAGTGTCCACAACGTATCCCATACTTGTCCTGTCGTGTCCACCTGGTGTCTGAGCCGTGTCCAAAATTTAAAGAATAAAAAAAACTCCAAGACATGTTTTCGGCATGTCAGACACGTGTCTTGCCGTGTTGGAGCCATGTCCATGTCTGACACGGATACGGGAACCATTTTGGAGTGTATGTGCTTCATAGCTTGATTTGCTTGAATGAAAATTTGAGATAAGGATTTTGGACCATCCATTTTACTTGACATTACTTAAAAGTTTACACAATACCCACCCGCAACAAAATGTCATATCTCTAACATCTTACTTTAATAATGATATAATGTTGTCTTGTATGGTGTATACACCATTTTTATTGAGAAATCCTTTTTTTGTTTTTTTTGTTGCAATCATCGTTCTTAAATGATCTTTCCTGCTTATGATATTTGGCTATTGCTGTTTGTGTATTTGGATTTCCCTTTGATTTTTTATATTTTATTGCTTTGATTGATGGATCTAGATTTGACTTTCTCTCTTTGTCTTTCTCTCTATAACTGGAATGTTAAGTTTTGGGCTTTTTTTTCTCTCATAGATGGAGCATCTAGTTGTTTTGAAGGATTGGTTGATCTTATTTCATGGAAGTTTGCTAGTTTGTTTTTGGCTCATCTACTATGGATTTGTATTTTTTGTGGTTTTTGCTGAATTTTAAAAAATGATTGTGTCTTCCACTCTTTTGGAATCTTCACCCAAGCTAGATGGGGTAATCCGGAGTGATGGGTTTGTTGAGAAGTGCTATCAAAATAAAGCCTTTCCTTTTTACCTATCTACATCTATATATGGTAGAAATGCAGGTAAATGTATGTGTTTGGACCGAAAAATGACATCGTTTTTTTACACTTTTGTTGTTTACAATGATGTTGGGGGGAAAATTGGAGCTTTTTAGAAAAAAATCTTGGTTTTATGGCATTTCGGCTTTTGGCATGTGAATGTCAATGCATGTATGAAGAAACTACAATTTCTCTCTTGCTTTTGAGTATTTGGATTTGCATGGTTTTGAGATGGGTTAGAGAGAGAGAGAGAGAGAGAGAGAGAGAGAGAGAGAGAGAGAGAGAGAGAAGTTAGACTTTATGGTGAAAAGATGGCTTTGGTTCTCATTTGCTTATTGGAGTGGGGTATCAAGGAATTTCTTTTAGGCTTTGGACCTTCATATATCCTTATATATTCCTGTAGAGAAATATTGCCCAGAATCTGTGATTAACCACGGCACACACAAATCACATAATCTCAAGCAACAATGAAGAAGATGACATACAAGCAATTACATGGTTCGGCAACCTTGCCTACATCTACGGAGAAAATCACTTCACCTCCTTAGGGTTTAGGGTTACACAACACATTAATAGATATATCCCACTTTCTTGGCCACCAAGAAAACCCATATATAATGTCTAAAATACTCCTAACCCTGAACTTCGGTTTTAGCTAACCTAGATGACCGGTCCTGTTAAACCGGAATACAAGACAAAACCCAACAATCTTCACCTTGGCTTGGATTTCGCAAATCCTCAGAGCCACCTTGAGATACCCGGTAATGTTTTCGTCTTCCCATACCTTATTGAAAAGTACGCCTCCGCACCCGCTACGATCGAGCACGGTTGTAACACTCCGACCCAACTCAATCCGGGCTAGTGTCTAATTAATTGCGAATTTGTTGTTAAGTGTGTTTTGGTTTTACTTTTCTTTGGTTTTGAACAATGGATTGGTAGTTGGGTGGAGTTTGAACTGGTTTAGGTAGTTTCGAGCCCTTTTTCATAATTTTTTCTTTTATCGCACATTGTCAGTTTTGCATCATCTTGATGTCAACGCGTGTATTTCATTGAGCTCGTCAATCTTCATACTTGATTCGAACGCAAACGACTTCGCTAGCTTCCATTAGATCGCTACTTGACTCGAATTGTAAATTAGGCTAATAAGTGGACTTTCATGTAATTTGACTCATGCTTATCTTATAAAAGGTCTCAACCACTCACTGTTTCTTCCTCCAACGACCTCTCCCTCTTGTTCTCTCCTCTCTCTCGTTCTTCCTTTTTTCTTCTAGTTTCTCCTTGAGCCAATTAGAGAGGGGACTTGTGCACTCGTCACCAACGTGTGAAATCAATGGTATGTTGTGTATTTCGATGTGTTTCTCTTGTTTCTCCATCGGTTTCGTCAGCGATTGTGTCTAGCCTCATGTCTCGTTCCTTTCTTTTGTGTTTGACCAGTAGAATTGTGTTTGGACAGCGGATTGAGCCCAAGACAACGAATCGTGTGTGTGCTTTCCATTTGAGGCAAGTATGAGCACAATTTGATTGAACACATGTTGGTATGACATTGAGTATGCGCACTCTTGTTCTTTTTATATGTATAGAGATGTTACAGCCCTGGGTAGCGAAATTTTCACCTCTTAATGTCTTATTCTCATGTGCTTCTTACTTTTCGGTTTTCTGTAATGAAACAGGAAAAATTGACCCAGCGCATTTGCGGCTAAACCATGACCTGTGCTACGGTCAAGCCGTAACTTGCACTACGGCTAAGCCGTAAACTCAGCTGTAGATCAATTTAGGATGACATCTGAAATAACTGAGAGTTGGCAATTCTGCTGCTCTTCTACGGTTAAGCTACGGCTAAGCCGATACCTCGCCGTGGCCAAGCCGTAGTTCAAAACAAGGTTAAGCCGTACACCCAGTGTAAAATGACTAAAGTGGGTGGGATAATTTTGAGACCTTGTAGGGCTTTCAAGGTAGAATGTAGACCACTTAACCTGCCTAATGGAATGTAAATATCGCATGAGTGATCCTTCGGGCTGTGATCCATTCATATGCGTTGTCCAGCTGTTAAACACCTCCCCATGGGTGTTGGTTTAAGGGACCTCGGTATACCTTTACTACGATGCAACACTCCCTGTGAGAGCAACGGTGTCCCGAGCCCCTTAAAACTACATCAACATGCATTGTTAGAAAACTGGACAACTAGGTTAGGATTGGCTAGAAATTAACCTTGATTCCTCAAGGGAAATCTGATTTGCACTGCATATTGAGTTCGGTCTTGCCATCTTCATCTCGTTTCTGTGCTGGACCTCTTGAATCTATGGGAAATGTAGCAGCAGCCCTAGAACGAAGCCTGGATAGGAATAAAATCCTTATAGACTGGTTCCCCTTGATGTAGTCGGTTCTTTGTATTGGTGACTCATATTCATATGTGCATTGATGAGTCGGATTCGTTATTGGTATCATTGTTCGTATTGTTATTCGTATGGATGCACTCACTACTGTCTTAGTGTGATGATATGTGCCACCGATTGTTGTGCATCATCTGATTGACCGAGATTGCATATATGGCATTACTTAGCCTCAGCCTCAGGATGCCCGACGGGGTTGCCTTTGGTATAGTTTGTGCTTGCCTCTGCAGAGTACTCTTGTCCTGGGATTCCGGACCCCGGGAACTAGAGACCTATTCGTACCCTGGCCCGGCCGATGGTGTTCTCGTATTGATTGCTCTCGAAAGGGAGAATATAGCAAATGTAGTAGTCAGCTTGATTGTACTTCTATTGATGATTCTGATAGCATGTTTATTCATATGCATGACTTGCCTGGCATACGAACATTACCATTTGAATCTTTATGTGTTCACTAATCTGCTACTTGATAGATATAATGCGTGTTAGCTAATTGATGCTTATACTTTGCTAAGTTGTTGTACTTATTAGTTGTTCTTGGTGTTGCAGGCTCAAATCCCTCTCACGAGCCTCCGTCGATCCACCCGTCTTCAAGAGAGGCACGTGGGGTCCCGTCCGGGCTAGAGGAGTGGACTTGATCCATTCTTCTAAGAGCGGTTTGCATCATTTTGTTTTCCCCTCCATTTGTGTCTTAGCTTAGCAGGGGGATTGTCTATGGATTGTATTTTGGGTTTTGGTTTATACCTGTATTTTGCTTTTGTGGACTAGTCCCTCTATTTTATTTTACATTGCTGTAAATCAGTCTGATCCTTTGTAATTATTGTGTCTTTTATTTATCTTGTAATATGCCATGATACTTACAGCTTCCGTGTACATGTGATTGATCCCTTGTGTGTGTACACTTGGATGAGGTCTAAGTGTACGTGCATGGGAGTACGTGTGTCCTTGGTTAGGTTTTCTCTAGCCACCGAATTCTGGGCTCGGGTTGTGATATACGTATTGTATGGTATCAAAGCATTGTCTGTTGTAGCTCTTAAGCATGTAGGCATACAGGACGTGGTGAGATTACGCCTCAATTCTTTGACTTTTGCGTTTGGTCTTTGCTCATTTTGGGGTATGTGTGGGTCACCTAGTGTGATAGCAGCTTGACTCTTGCATTTTGCAGGCTATGGCATCCAGATCCGGTACTCAGAACAATAACCATGGTGATAATGAGAGTGGTTCAGCCGCTCCACAGCAACCTGCGAATTCTGATGATCGTTTCTTGGCAATGCTGCAGGCAATTCATTCCTTGCAGGCACAGGTCGTTTCTTTGGTAGACCGACAGAGTCAAGCATCAATTCAGCCGCACGTAGAACAACAGGTGATCTTCCAACCGAAGGAGAGTGACCCGAATGCATTGTATGATAAGTTTAGGAAACGCGGAGCCACAGAATTTTACGGTAATGAAGATGCGTTGAAGGCTGATCAATGGTTAGAGCACACCAGAGATCTCTTCACTACCATCGTCTGTATGAACCAGCAGAAGGTTATGCTCACAGCATCAATGTTTTGGGAGGTGGCAAAGACGTGGTAGAAGAGTGTCAGTGATGTTTATCTGATTATGCCTAATCCAATGGCGTGGGAGACATTTCAAAAGTAGTTTAAGAGAAAGTTCATTCCTGCCCATATTCAGCGAGTGAAGGAAGTTGAGTTGCTAGCCCTACAGCAGCAGCAGCTGACCGTAGCCGAGTATGTTCACCATTTTATTCAGTTGTCCCACTTTGCCAAAGACATGATCAATACAGAAGCGAAGAAGGTGAATCGTTTTATTACGGGTCTGCATCCCAAGTACACCAATCATGTGACCGCCTTCCAGAGACCAGCTACGTTCGATGATGCGGTAGACAGGGCATATGCTGCGGAGGCAAATTATCCAGTAGAGAGAGCTATCGACCTCAAGAGAAGTGCACCGGTGGGGTCCAAGGGACAAGTGCAGAAGAAGTGGAAAGGAAGGCAAAGAACTTCTAGTTTTTCTGGGATCCGATGCGAGTATTGTGGACAGGGGCATCCGACAGATAAGTGTTGAAAGAAGATCAGCACTTGCCTCGGCTGTGGATCCATGGAGCATAAGATAACTCAGTGCCTGAAAGCTAAGACTTCCTAGTCATCCAGGTCTACGAGTTCTGCAGCTTCAAATAACCTCCAGCCATATCACCAAAGCCAGAGGCTGCAGCATCAGACTTCTCATGAGAGTGTAGAAGATGCGAATGTGGTGGAAGGTATGGTTCTCATTACTCAAGCTGAAGTACTTGTTTTGTTTGATTCGCGGTCTACGCGTTCGTACGTAGCACCTCACTTTGCTGAGCAGTTACCGCAGCCTCCACAGCGACTACCATACTTGTTGGTGGTGTCCACTCCTGTGGGCAAGAGAGTGGAGTGCAGTATGTTTTACCCTCAGTGTGACATGTTGATTAAGGGCCAACAGCTACCAGTCGACTTAATCTTGTTGTCGATGTTGGGTTTTGATGTGATTCTTGGAATGGATTAGTTAGCGCGGTATCGTGCCTGTGTTAATTGTTACAACAGGATGATCTATTTCGATCTCAAGAAGGGATTTCATTTCGAGGGCAGTCAGAGGAAATGCCCCAGGCATGTCATCTCCGCATGTAAGGCGGATCGCTTGATACGCAAAGGTTGCGAAGGTTTTCTCACTTTTGTCTCAGCAAAAAAGGAGTTGAAGCAATTGAGCGAGATTTCGGTGGTACGTGAGTTCCCGGATGTATTTCCGGAGGAGGTGCCCGAGTTACCCCCTGTCAGAGAAGTGGAATTTGCCGTTGACCTAGTGCCAGGGACAACACCGATTAGTTTAGCTCCCTATCGTATGGCCCCTACTGAACTACTCTAGCTAAAGAAGCAATTGCAGGATCTTTTGGATAAATGTTTCATTCGGCCAAGTGTGTCACCGTGGGGAGCTCCAGTGTTGTTCGTGAAGAAGAAAGACGGCATATTGCGGATGTGTATTGATTATCGGTAGTTGAATAAAGTTACAATCAAGAAAAAATACGCCCTGCCACATATTGATGAGTTGTTTGACCAGCTCCAAGGTGCCGTTTATTTTTCGAAGATTGATTTGAGATCGAGGTACCACCAGCTCCGGGTGAAAGAGGAGGACATCACGAAAATTGCTTTCAGGACATGGTATGGACACTATGAATTTCTTATGATGCCATTTGGATTGACCAATGCCTCTGCTGCCTTTATGGCCTTGATGAACAAGATCTTTGCTCCTTTCTTGGATCGATTTGTGGTGGTTTTTATTGATGACATTCTGGTGTATTCAAAGACGACAGAGGGACATGCAAAACATCTGAGCCGAGCCTTACAGTTGTTGAGAGAACATCGCCTGTATGCCAAATTGTCGAAGTGTGATTTTTAGCTCGAGCAAGTAGCTTTCCTTGGTCATACCATTTTACGAGATGGATTGGCAATTGATCAGATGAAAGTTGAGGCAGTTGTGAATTGGCCCAACCCAAAAATTGTGACGGAGGTGAGGAGTTTTCTTGGACTTGCGGGATATTATTGTAGATTCATTCAAGATTTCGCCAAGATTTCTACTCCGTTAACTAAGTTGACATGGAAGAGTGTCCCTTTCCTTTGGACGGACGATTGTGAGCATAGTTTCTTTACTTTGAAGGAGAAGCTTACTTCTACTCCAGTCTTGACGTTACCGGATGGGAATGAAGGTTTTGTGATCTACTCCAATGCTTCTCGAGTCGGTTTGGGATGTGTTCTAATGCAGCACAGCAAAGTGATTGCCTATGGCTCGAGGCAACTCAGGGAGCACGAAAAGAATTATGCCACTCATGATTTGAAATTAGCAGCCATCGTTTTAGCCTTGAAACTGTGGAGACACTATTTGTACGGCGTGAAATTTGAAGTGCACTCAGATCACTACAGTTTACAGTATCTTTTCACGCAGCATAAGTTGAACATGAGATAGTGCAGGTGGCTTGAGTTTATCAAAGATTATGATTTTCCCATCAAATATCATCCAGGGAAAGGCAACGTTGTTGCAGATGCCTTGAGTAGGAAGGCGGAGATTCTTCATCTTGTCGACAGTCTTTATTTTGTGATACATGAGCAGCCGGTTGAAGTGCGACGGGTGGAGAACGGTTTGACACTTGCTAGAACCATGAGTTTTTAGCCAGACATCATTCAGCGCATTAAAGATCAGCAATTTGAAGATGCAATGTTGAGGCGAATTCGGGATAGTGTCGGTGAACGACCGGACTTTCGATTAGAAGATGAAGTCATGTACTTTTGGAATCGGTTATGTGTACCGGCTATAGATGATTTGAAGGAGAGTTTGATGACAGAAGCACACTATGCCTGTTATACGATGCACTCGGGAAGTACGAAAATGTATCGAGCTCTAAAAGAAGACAGATTTTGGTGGAACAATATGAAGAGGGAAATCGCCGGGTTCGTTGCCAGATGTCTGACTTGCTGTAACACTCCGACCCAGCTTGACCTCGTTTAGCGGTTAATTAATCTTGTTTTCGTTGCTAATTGTGTTTTGTTTTCGTTGCGGGTCATGGATAGGTAGTTGGGTTGAGTTTGACCTGGATTAAGTAGACCAAGCCCTTTTTCGTAATTTTAGCTTTTCTAAGACATGGTCATTTTTGCATCATCTTGATGTCAACACTTGTCTTTCGTTGAGCTCGTCAACTTTCGTAACTACGTCGTTTGCAAACGATGTCGTGTGATCCCATTGGACCCGGATTTGACTCAAATTGAAAATAGAATTATGACTTGGACTTCATTGTAATTTGGACATCCCCTTATCTTATATATACTTTAGACCATCGACTAAAGCTCGTTCTCTCTCATTTTCCTCTCACTGTTCATGTGGAATTCTTTCTCTCTCCCTACTGAGTTCTCTCCTCCATCGATCAAGCTGATTTGAGGGCTTTTGGTTCTTTAGTCACTGGTGTGTTGATTGAGGTGAGCTGGGGTTCTCTTCCATCTCCCTCATCTCATTCTTATTCTTCTCCTTCTTGTTTCCATGAGTGCACGATAGGTTTTGAGATTCTTTCTAATTCTCATGCATTCATGTTGTTTGGTTGGTGTTAGGTTGTGTTTGGACCCAAGGACAGCAGTTGTGTAATTGAATTCAATTGAGGCAAGTATAACCATAACCTGTAAAAGCCCATGTTGGTATGCATTTGATTTTGGTTAGTTCACATGAATTTGTATGGAAAAAGGTGTTTACAGCCCATTTGATTAGTACTTTATCTATCTCTATTAGATATTTGCAATTCTGATTATTTCACAGGTTTTCTGTACGTGATTCAGAACTTGACTTCGTGCATGTACGGCTAAGCCGTATGTCACTTACGGCTTAAAGTCCAGAGAGGGTAAAAATCAAGTTTTCCTCTACGGCTAAGGCACGGCTAAGCCGTGTATTGCACTACGGCTAAGCTGAACCTCAGATGTGGCCCAGCCGTAGATCAATACAGGGTGCTTTTTTCTGGATTAACTGAGAGCAATCAATTTGTCAGACCTTCTTCGGCCCAGCCATGGCTAAGCCATAGAACACACACGGCTAAGCCGTAGAACAAAATACGGGTGAACCGTAACTGCGGATGAACAGTAAAGGGAACCGCGGTGGAGCCGCAGTGCATATTACCGCTACGCCGTAAAATGCCTATGGCTAAGCCGTACGTTCACCTAAGGCTAAGCCGTGTCAACACTAGAATAATGAAGAACAAGGATAGGTGTAAGGGAAAGACCGATATGGCCTTCATGATAGAATATAGAGCACCTAGACTTGCCCAATTGAATGTGATACAATGCGTGAATGATCTCGAGGGCTGCGAATCATTCATGTTCGTTATCGGATGTTAAGCACCTCCCCGTGAGTGTTGGTTTAAGGGACTTCGGTGCACTATCCGATTCAATGCAACACTAGACAACGGTGCATCGAATAACTTAAAACTACATCATCATGCACGGCTAGAAACACCGGATAATTAGATTAGAATTGGCTTGTCAATAAAGATGATCCGATTTCGCATGATTTGTTGCATAACATATTGCATTCGATCATTGATCCCTACTCTCTGATATGATTGTTTGTGTTCCGGTACATTCACATTGTGGTTCTTGACTTTGAATATGCATGTATAATTTCACGTATAAAATATGTTCACAGATATGCAAGTATGATATGTTGTCACGATCTACTCAAGGTTTTCATGATTGACTCGGTATGGTCAGGCACTACTTAGCCTCAGCCTTAGGATCCCGATGGGGTGAATTTGGTGTAGTTTACATGGCCTTGCTGCAGTAAGGAAACGTCTTGGGGAACCGGACCCCCAGGAAATCGAGACCCATTGTACCCTGGCCCGGACAATGGTGTTCTTTGCACGATACAATATCCCTCTTTTGTGAGCATATAGCAATGTAGGAGCCACTAGTTATGTACACTGCATGTCTACATTGATTCGCATAGCATGTTTCTTTCTTGCATGACAGCCTAGTATACGAAAATGCCTTATTTAATTTACATGATGTCCTTTATTCTATTAGACACAGCGTGTGTTAACTTGTTATGGTTTATACTTTGCTGAATCGTCGTATTCATAGTTGTTTTTGGTGTTGCAGGCCCAGATACCCCTGCCGACCCCTCGCCGGTCGGCCAGACTCCAGACGAGACCCCCGAGGCCCCTTCAGGCCTAGAGGAGTGGATGTGATCACTCCACGGGAGAGCGTTCTTGACATGCATGGCATTGGAGTCTTGTTTTTGAGGATCTTCATACTTGTATATGTCATGATTGTATATATTATTTTGTTCATTTTGTAAGACCTTCACATGTAATTTTGTCCGTTCTTTCTTCGTATTATCTTTTTGCACTGTTAGTTTGATGTTTCTGATATTTACAGCTTCCGCGTACATGTTTGGCACGTGTGAATGTTCCCTTGTGTATGTGCATTTAGACCAGGTCTACGTGTACAGGCATGGGAGTACGTGTGTCATTGGTTTGGCTTTTGCTAACCCTCGAACCCTGGGCTTGGGTTGTGACATTCTTATTATATGGTATCAGAGCATTCCTTGTTCTAGATGATAAGCATGTAGGCATGTAGGATCGTGGTGAGGATACGATTAATTCTTTGTGGTTTTTCTAGATTTTGGGGCTTGTTGGGCGAGATTATTTTGTGTTTGTGTCTGACTCTTTCCATTTTACAGGATGGCGTCAAGTTCGGGTTCTCAGCAGAACGCCGGAAACAATGAAAGCGGATCCGCACCATCACCGCAGACACAGAACATAGATGAACGCATCCTCATGTTATTTCAGTCCCTACAGGCACAATCGCAGGCAATGCAAAACTTACAAGCACAAGTTACAACCATGTTAGACCGACAAAGTCAAGCCCCAGCTCCGTCACATATAAACCAGCAGGTGGTCTTTCAGCCTCGAGAGAATGACCCGAATGCCCTCTACGATAAATTTTGCAAGCGAGGAGCTATTGAGTTCTATGGGACAAAAGAGCCATTGAAGGCAGAACAGTGGCTGGAGCAGATGGAGGATGTCTTTGAGACCGTCGTGTGCACAAACTGGCAGAAAGTTGGACTAGCAGCCTCCATGTTTAGAGATGTCGCAAAAACTTGGTGGAAAAGCGTGAAAGACTCATACAGAGACATTCCTAGTGCGACGGTTTGGGAGATATTCAAGTAACAGTTCAGGAGGAAGTTCATCCCGGCTCATGTGTTTCGAGCCAAGGAGGTTGAGTTTTTAGCTCTCCGCCAGCAGCAGATGACCGTGGCAGAATCTGTGAACAAGTTTACTCAGTTGTCGCACTTTGCTCCGGACATGATCAGTACCGAAGAGAGGAAGGTGAATCGGTTCGTTGAAGGTCTGCATCCCCGGTACATGCACCACATGACGGCGTTTCAACGTCCGGCTACGTTTGATGATGCAGTGGACAGGGCCTATTTTGCTGAGGCCATCCACCAAGCTGCGAGAGCCGTTGAGCCTAAGCGACAGCCGCCTTTCAGTGCACGAGGACAAGTACAGAAGAAGACAAAAGGCCAGCAGAGTACTTCCAGTTCTGCCGGAGTGACTTGTGGGCATTGTGGCAAAAGCCACAGACTGAAGCTTGTTGGAGGAAGGCAGGTGCTTGTTTCATCTGTGGTTTGAGGGAGCATATGATAGCCAATTGTCGTCGATATAGAGCCTCCCAGCCCCCACCATCTGGTGCTACCTCCGGTGCAGCTCCTGGCAGACCCAGTGCATTTACAGCTCCGAGCAAGTCACAGTCAGCTCGTCTAGGCTCGAGACAGCCTCGTCAGATAGCCCGTGCATACGCTGCTACCCATGAGAGTGCCGAGGATCCACAAGTGGTTGAAGGTACTGTTTTGATTTCGCACGTCAAGGCATTAGCATTGTTCGATTCGGGGTCTACATGGTCATATGTAGCACCTCATTTCGCCAAGCGGTTACATCAGTCGTCTAAGCCGTTGCCATATGTGCTGGTTGTATCCACCCCAGTTGGCAAGCGAGTGGAGTGTAGTGTATACTACCCCCATTGCGACGTGCAGATTGCAGGTCATCAGTTACCTGTTGATTTGATCCTGTTGTCGATGCTGGACTTCGACGTGATCCTTGGTATGGATTAGCTCGCTCGATATCACGCCTGTGTTAACTGTTACAACAGGACGATCTTCTTCGATTTAGGCAAGGGTTTCCGTTTCGAGGGTAGTTAGTAGAGATGCCCCAGACGTGTGATTTCGGCGTGTAAGGCAGATCGCTTGATCCGCAGAGGGTGTGAAGGCTTCATTGCCTTTATTTCATCGAAGAAAGAGACGAAACAGCTAGGTGAGATCCAGCTGGTCTGTGACTTTCCCGATATCTTCCCAAATGATGTGCCAGACTTACCCCCGGTTCGAGATGTGGAGTTCGCCATTGAGCTTGTTCCCGGCACGGCACCGATCAGCAAGGCTCCGTATCGCATGGCCCCAGCCGAATTGTTAGAGTTGAAGAAGCAATTCCAGGAGCTTTTAGACAAGGGTTTCATTCGCCCGAGCGTCTCACCTTGGGGAGCACCAGTCTTGTTTGTCAAGAAGAAGGATGGTACTTTTCGGATGTGCATAGACTACCGACAGCTGAACAAAGTGACTATCAAGAACAAGTATCCCTTACCTAGGATTGATGAGTTGTTTGATCAACTTCAGGGTGCAGCGTATTTTTCTAAGATCGATTTGAGATCTGGATATCACCAGTTGAGGGTCAAAGAGGATGACATTCCTAAGACTGCCTTCAGGACTCGTTATGGACATTATGAATTCCTCATGATGCCTTTTGGACTAACCAACGCACCTGCAGCGTTTATGACATTGATGATCAGATCTTTGCTCCTTTATTAGACCAGTTCATAGTTGTTTTTATTGATGATATATTGATATACTCTAAGTCAGCAGAGGAGCATAGGGAGCACTTGAGGAAAGCCTTGTCGTTGTTGAGAGAACATCGATTGTTTGCTAAGTTGTTGAAATGTGATTTTTGGCTTGAGCAGGTGGCATTTTTAGGTCATATCATTTCACGAGAGGGATTGGCAGTTGATCCATCTAAAGTAGAGGCAGTGGTGAGTTGGCCTAGCCCTAAGACAGTGACAGAAGTTCGCAGTTTCCTTGGTCTAGCGGGTTACTATCGTCGATTTGTCCAGGACTTTGCTAAGATCTCTTCTCCTTTGACGAAGTTGACCAGGAAGAATGTGCCATTTGATTGGACTGAGGAGTGTGAAGCCAGTTTCCGGACTTTGAAAGAGAAGTTGACTACGGTCCCCGTGTTAGCTTTGCCAGATGGTAGTGAAGGGTTCGTGGTATATTCGGATGCTTCTCGAGTTGGTCTAAGCTGTGTGTTGATGCATCACGGGAAGGTTATTGCATATGGATCGAGACAGTTGCGAGAATATGAGAAGAATTATGCCACCTATGATTTGGAATTGGCAGCCATCGTGTTTGTATTGA
This sequence comes from Sextonia rubra, assembly GCA_037013555.1. Lineage (NCBI taxonomy): Eukaryota > Viridiplantae > Streptophyta > Magnoliopsida > Laurales > Lauraceae > Sextonia > Sextonia rubra. Next base: position 46,416,264 of record JASUAD010000010.1, read on the forward strand.
AGCTGTGGAGACATTATCTGTATGGTGTGCAATTTGAGGTTCGTTCTGACCACCACAGTTTGCAGTACTTATTCATGCATCAGGAGCTGAACATGAGACAGCGGAGATGGCTTGAGCTTATCAAAGATTATGACTTCCCGATCAAATATCAGCCAGGAAATGGAAATGTGGTGGCAGATGCACTCAGCAGGAAAGCAGAGTCTGTGCAGATGTTGAGCAGTTTCCTCTTAGAATTTTATGGTCTCCCGGTTGAAGTGAAACAAGTGGATGAGTTCGTGACTTTGGCTAGTACGCTAGTGTTTCAGCCTGAGATGATTCAGCAGATGAAAGACAGGCAATTTGAAGATCTAACCTTGAAGCGCATTCGAGACCACATTGGAGACAGACCCGATTTCAGACTAGAGGACGGTGTACTCTACTTCCGGAGTAGGTTGTGCATGCCAGCAGTTGATGATTTCAAGGAGAAACTGATGAACGAAGCACATTACGCTCGATATGCGATGCACCCAGGCAGCACAAAGATGTATCGGAATCTCAAAGATCACTTCTGGTGGAACAATATGAAGAGAGAAGTAGCAGGATTTGTTGCTCGATGTTTGACATGCCAGAAGGTGAAAGCAGATCATTAGAGACCGCCAGGCTCATTGCATCCTTTGCATATCCCGCAGTGGAAGTGGGAACACATCACCATGGACTTCGTTTCCAGATTACCGCCGATGAGCAGGAAGAACAACGCCATTTGGGTGATAGTAGATCGTTTGACGAAGTTAGCCCATTTCATCCCTTTCCGGAAGGGTATGACATTTTCAAAAATGGCGAGGAAGTTCGTGGATGAGATCGTCAGGCTTCATGGTACCCCAGTGTCGATTGTATCTGATCGTGACAGCCGTTTCGTTTCATCTTTCTGGAGAGCCTTCCAAGAGGCTATGGGTACGAAGTTGAGCTTCAGTACGGTATACCACCCACAGACAGATGGGCAATCAGAGCGGACTATTCAGACTTTGGAGGATATGTTGCGAGCCAGTGTGTTGAGCTATGAGAAAGAATGGGATCTTCACCTATCGCTGTGCGAATTCGCCTACAATAACAGCTTCCACGAGAGTATTGGGATGGCGCCATATGAAGCATTGTACGGGAAGAAGTGTAGAAGTCCGGTATGTTGGGAAGAAGTTGGAACTCGGAGTTTTCAAGGACCGACGATCATCGCCGAGACTACGGAGAAGATACAGAAAGCAATTGAGAACTTAAAAGTTGCTCGGTCGATGTAGAAGAGTTATGCAGACACTCGCAGACGGCCATTAGAGTTTTAAGTTGGTGAGTGGGTTTTTCTGAAGGTCTCACCGATGAAGGGTGCAATTCGTTTCGGGCCAGAAAGGCAAGTTAGCTCCACGATATGTCGGACCGTTCGAGATCAAGAGTCGGATTGGTGATTTGGCCTATCGATTAGATCTTCTCGAGATGTTTTCAGGAGTACACACCATTTTCCACATTTCGATGCTTCGGAGATATGTTCATGATCCTTCCCATGTCATTCGTTACGACGGGGTTCAGATTCAGCCGAATGCTGCATACGTTGAGCGACCGCTCCGTATCGTGGGAACCCGAGAGCAGATACTCCGCACCAGGACAATTCGATAGGTCAAAGTGCTATGGGAGCATCACAGTCCTGATGAGGCTACTTGGGAGTTAGAAGAGCAGATGGCACGACAATATTCCGATCTGTTTTCACAGGTATGAGTGAGTGAGTGTTCATTCCGAGGACGGAATGATTCTCAAGTAGGGGAGGATGTAACACTCTGACCCAGCTTGACCTCGTTTAGGGGTTAATTAATCTTGTTTTCGTTGCTAATTGTGTTTTGTTCGTGTTTTGTTTTCGTTGCGGGTCAAGGATAGGTAGTTGGATTGAGTTTGACCTAGATTAAGTAGACCAAGCCCTTTTTCGTAATTTTAGCTTTTCTAAGACATGGTCATTTTTGCATCATCTTGATGTCAACACGTGCCTTTCGTTGAGCTCGTTAACTTTCGTAACTACGTCGTTTGCAAACGATGTCGTGTGATCCCATTGGACCCGGATTTGACTCAAACTGAAAATACAATTATGACTTGGACTTCATTGCAATTTGGACATCCATTTATCTTATATATACTTCAGACCATCGACTAAAGCTCATTCTCTCTTATTTTCCTCTCACTATTCACGTGGAATTCTTTCTTTCTCCCTACTGAGTTCTCTCCTCCATCGATCAAGCTCATTTGAGGGCTTTTGGTTCTTTAGTCACTGGTATGTTGATTGAGGTGAGCTGGGGTTCTCTTCCATCTCCCTCATCTCATTCTTATTCTTCTCCTTCTTGTTTCCATGAGTGCATGATAGGTTTTGAGATTCTTTCTAATTCTCATGCATGCATGTTGTTTGGTTGGTGTTAGGTTGTGTTTGGACCCAAGGACAGCAGTTGTGTAATTGAATTCAATTGAGGCAAGTATAACCATAACCTGTAAGAACCCATGTTGATATGCATTTGATTTTGGTTAGTTCACATGAATTTGTATGGAAAAAGGTGTTTACAGCCCATTTGATTAGTACTTTATCTATCTCTATTAGATATTTGCAATTCTGATTATTTCACAGGTTTTCTGTACGTGATTCAAAACTTGACTTCGTGCATGTACGGCTAAGCCGTATGTCACTTACGGCTTAAAGTCCAGAGAGGGTAAAAATCTAGTTTTCCTCTACGGCTAGGGCACGGCTAAGCCGTGTATTGCACTACGGCTAAGCCGAACCTCAGATGTGGCCTAGCCGTAGATCAATACAGGGTGCTTTTTTCTGGATTAACTGAGAGCAATCAATTTGTCAGACCTTTTACGGCCCAGCCACGGCTAAGCCGTAGAACACACACGGCTAAGCCGTAGAACAAAATACGGGTGAACCGTAACTACGGATGAACAGTAAAGGGAACCGCGGTGGAGCCGCAGTGCATATTACCGCTACGCCGTAAGATGCCTACGGCTAAGCCGTACGTTCACCTAAGGCTAAGCCGTATTAACACTAGAATAATGAAGAACAAAGATAGGTGTAAGGGAAAGACCGATATGGCCTTCATGATAGAATGTAGAGCACCTAGACCTGCCCAACTGAATGTGATACAATGCGTGAATGATCTCGAGGGCTGCGAATTATTCATGTTCGTTATCCGGATGTTAAGCACCTCCCCATGGGTGTTGGTTTAAGGGACTTCGGTGCACTATCCGATTCAATGCAACACTAGACAACGGTGCATCGAATAACTTAAAACTACATCATCATGCACGGCTAGAAACACCGGATAATTAGATTAGAATTGGCTTGTCAATAAAGATGATCCGATTTCGCATGATTTGTTGCATAACATATTGCATTCGATCATTGATCTCTACTCTTTGATATGATTGTTTGTGTTCCGGTACATTCACATTGTGGTTCTTGACTTTGAATATGCATGTATAATTTCACGTATAAAATATGTTCACAGATATGCAAGTATGATATGTTGTCACGATCTACTCAAGGTTTTCATGATTGACTCGGTATGGTCAGGCACTACTTAGCCTCAGCCTTAGGATCCCGATGGGGTGAATTTGGTGTAGTTTACATGGCCTTGCTGCAGTAAGGAAACGTCTTGGGGAACCGGACCCCCAGGAAATCGAGACCTATTGTACCCTGGCCCGGACAATGGTGTTCTTTGCACGATACAATATCCCTCTTTTGTGAGCATATAGCAATGTAGGAGCCACTAGTTATGTACACTGCATGTCTACATTGATTCGCATAGCATGTTTCTTTCTTGCATGACAGCCTAGTATACGAAAATGCCTTATTTAATTTACATGATGTCCTTTATTCTATTAGACACAGCGTGTGTTAACTTGTTATGGTTTATACTTTGCTGAATCGTCGTATTCATAGTTGTTTTTGGTGTTGCAGGCCCAGATACCCCTGCCGACCCCTCGCCGGTCGGCCAGACTCCAGACGAGACCCCCGAGGCCCCTTCAGGCCTAGAGGAGTGGATGTGATCACTCCACGGGAGAGCGTTCTTGACATGCATGGCATTGGAGTCTTGTTTTTGAGGATCTTCATACTTGTATATGTCATGATTGTATATATTATTTTGTTCATTTTGTAAGACCTTCACATGTAATTTTGTCCGTTCTTTCTTCGTATTATCTTTTTGCACTGTTACTTTGATGTTTCTGATATTTACAGCTTCCGCGTACATGTTTGGCACGTGTGAATGTTCCCTTGTGTGTGTGCATTTAGACCAGGTCTACGTGTACAGGCATGAGAGTACGTGTGTCATTGGTTTGGCTTTTGCTAACCCAACCCTAGGCTCGGGTTGTGACACTTGCCAGAAGGTAAAAGCTGACCATCAAAGACTTCTAGGTTCCTTGCATCCATTGCATATTCCTCAGTGGAAATAGGAGCACATCACGATGGATTTTGTTTCAGTCTTACCCTTGACGAGTAAGAGGAATAACGCCATTTGGGTGATCGTGGACAGATTGACGAAGACAGCCCATTTTTTTCCATTCAAGAAGGGCATATCCTTTTCTGAAATGGCGAAGAAGTTTCTTGATGAGATTGTCCGATTGCATGGTACACCTGTATCGATTGTGTCGGATCGGGATAGCCGTTTTGTTTCCTCTTTTTGGAAGGCATTCCAAGAAACCATGGGGACTAAGTTGAGTTTCAGCACGGCTTATCACCCACAGACTGATGGACAATCAGAGTGAACTATTCAGACACTTGAATATATGCTGCAAGCCAGTGTACTCAATTTTGAAAAAGAATGGAATCTACATCTCTCATTGTGTGAGTTCGTTTATAATAACAGCTTCCACAAGAGTATTGGTATGGCACCATATGAGGCTCTGTATGGGCATAAATGTAGAAGCCCCGTCTGTTGGTAAGAAGTTGGGACAAGAAGTTGGCATGGACCGACGATCATTGCCGAAACGACAGAGAAGGTATAGAAGGCCATTGATAATTTGAAGATTGCTCGGTCGAGACAGAAAAGTTATGTAGATACACTAAGAAGAACCTTAGAATTTTAGGCAGGTGATTGAGTTTTTCTAAAGGTCTCACCGATGAAAGAAACCATACGTTTCGGTCAAAAGGGCAAGCTAGCTCCAAGGTATGTGGGTCCGTTTGAGATCAAGAGTAGGATCGGCAACTTAGCTTACAGACTTGCTCTTCCAGTGGAGTACTCTGGAGTCCACAATGTATTCCATGTGTTAATGCTTCGCAAGTACGTTCGAGACCCGACGCATGTTATTCGCTACGACGATATACAGATTCAGCCGAATGCGTCATACGTTGAGCGTCCGCTCCGTATTGTTGGGACCAGAGAGCAAATCTTGTGCACTAGAACTATACGATGGGTCAAGGTACTTTGGGAACATCATGGACCTGACGAAGCAACATGGGAATTGGAGGAGCAGATGGCGCGTTAGTACCCATATCTTTTCGCTCAGGTATGCGTTCATTCCGAGGACAGAATGATTTTGAGTGGGGGAGGATGTAACACTCCGACCCAACTCAATCCGGGTTAGTGTCTAATTAATTGCGAATTTGTTGTTAAGTGTGTTTTGGTTTTACTTTTCTTTGGTTTTGAACAATGGATTGGTAGTTGGGTTGAGTTTGAACTGGTTTAGGTAGTTTCGAGCCCTTTTTTGTAATTTTTGCTTTTGTCGGACATTGTCAGTTTTGCATCATCTTGATGTCAACGAGTGTATTTCATTGAGCTCGTCAATCTTCATACTTGATTCGAACGCAAACGATTTCGCTAGTTTCCGTTAGATCGCTACTTGACTCGAACTGTAAATTAGGCTAACAGGTGGACTTTCTTGTAATTTGACTCATGCTTATCTTATAAAAGGTCTCAACCACTCACTGTTTCTTCCTCCAACGACCTCTCCCTCTTGTTCTCTCCTCTCTCTCGTTATTCCTTCTTTCTTCCAGTTTCTCTTTGAGCCAATTAGAGAGGAGACTTGTGCACTCGTCACCAGCGCGTGAAATCAATGATATGTTGTGTATTTCGATGTGTTTCTCTTGTTTCTCCATCGGTCTCGTCAACGATTGTGTCTAGCCTCATGTCTCATTCCTTTCTTCTGTGTTTGATGAGTAGAATTGTGTTTGGACAGCGGATTGAGCCCAAGACAATGACTCGTGTGTGTGATTTCCATTTGAGGCAAGTATAAGCACAATTTGATTGAACACATGTTGGTATAACATTGAGTATGCGCACTCTTGTTCTTTTTATATGTATAAAGATGTTACAGCCCCAGGTAGCGAAATTTGCACCTTTTAATGTCTTATTCTCATGTGCTTCTTGCTTTTTAGTTTTTTGTAATGAAACAGGAAAAATCAACCCAGCGCATTTACGGCTAAACCATGACCTGTGCTACGGTCAAGCCGTAACTTGCACTACGGCTAAGCCGTAAACCCAGCCGTGACCTAGCCATAGATCAATACAGGGTGACATCTGAAATAACTGAGAGTTGGCAATTCTGCTGCTCTTCTACGGTCAAGCTACGGCTAAGCCGTGAATTGGCCTATGGCTAAGCCGACACCTCGCCATGGCCAAGCCGTAGTTCAAAACAGGGCTAAGCCGTACACCCAGTGTAAAATGACTGAAGTGGATGGGATGATTTTGAGACCTTGTAGGGCCTTCAAGGTAGAATGTAGACCACTTAACCTGCCTAATGGAATGTAAATATAGCATGAGTGATCCTTCGGGCTGTGATCCATTCATGTGCGTTATCCGGCTGTTAAACACCTCCCCATGGGTGTTGGTTTAAAGGACCTCGGTGTACCTCGTACTACGATGCAACACTCCCCGTGAGAGCAACGGTGTCCCGAACCCCTTAAAACTACATCAGCTTGCATTGTTAGAAAACTGGACAACTAGGTTAGGGTTGGCTAGAAATTAACCTTGATTCCTCAAGGGAAATCTGATTTGTACTGCATATTGAGTTCGGTCTTGCCATCTTCATCTCGTTTCTGTGCTGGACCTCTCGAATCTATGGGAAATGTAGCAGCAGCCCTAGAACGAAGCCCGGACAGGAATAAAATCCTTATAGACTGGTTCCCCTTGATATAGTCGGTTCTTTGTATTGGTGACTCGTATTCATATGTGCATTGATGAGTCGGATTCATTATTAGTATCATTGTTCGTATTGTTATTCGTATAGATGCACTCACTGCTGTCTTAGTGTGATGATATGTGCTACTGATTGTTGTGCATCATCTGATTGACCGAGATTGCATATATGACACTACTTAGCCTCAGCCTTAGGATGCCCAACGGGGTTGCCTTTGGTATAGTTTGTGCTTGCCTCTGCAGAGTACTCTTGTCCTGGGATTTCGGACCCTGGGAACTAGAGACCTATTCGTATCTTGGCCCGGTCGATGGTGTTCTCGTATTGATTGCTCTCAAAAGGGAGAATATGGCAAATGTAATAGTTAGCTTGATTGTACTTCTATTGATGATTCTGATTGCATGTTTATTCATATGCATGACTTGCCTGGCATACGAACATGACCATTTAATCTTTATGTGTTCACTATTCTGCTACTTGATAGATACAATGCATGTTAGCTAATTGATGCTTATACTTTGCTAAGTCGTTGTACTTATTAGTTGTTCTTGGTGTTGCAGGCTCAAATCCCTCTCCCGAGCCTCCGTCAGTCCACCCGACTTTAGGAGAGGCAAGTGGGGTCCCGTCTGGGCTAGAGAAGTGGACTTGATCCATTCTTCTGAGAGCGGTTTGCAACATTTTGTTTTCCCCTCCATTTGTGTCTTAGCTTAGCTGGGGGATTGTCTGTGGATTGTATTTTGGGTTTTGGTTTATACTTGTATTTTGCTTTTGTGGACTAGTCCCTCTATTTTGTTGTACATTGCTATAAATCAGTCTGATCCTTTGTAATTATCGTCTCTTTTATTTATCTTGTGGTATGCCACGATACTTACAGCTTTCGCGTACATGTGATTGATCCCTTGTATGTGTACATTTGGATGAGGTCTAGGTGTACGTGCAAGGGAGTACGTGTGTCCTTGGTTATGTTTTCTCTAACCCCCGAATTCTAAGCTCGGGTTGTGACAACGGTTCCGGCACCCCCTTAGCTAGGGGCGCACACACATTCTTATCGATATGGTGTGACAATCAAGTCCAAGCGTGGCTTGAACTTCTCCTTCGTCGACTTTCCAAACACCATCTTAGGTTTCCGAAGTGATCCAGTCCATCTGTTGCCTTCCTTGCTATCATCCTTGCAACACGATGACTTCTCACCTTCATTTGGTAAAGCAAAAGTAACCCTCCTTTCGACTGCATTTTTCTTTGAGCCCACAATATTGAGGATCTGCCGCACTTTGCTTTAACCGGGTGTTCCTGCATTTTCGGTTTTCTGTTAATGGCTTTTTTGGAAATGTCTGTTGCACCATCTTCCAATTTTCCACCTAACTCCACCTCAACTGACTGTTCCTTTTTCTTTACAGCTGCTCCACCTGTAACTGTACCGCCTGCTAACCTGTAGAGACCGTTGACCAAGTCACCCTTCATGATGACCATTGCTCCGTTAACCACCTTCATAACTCCACCTGCTACAATATACTTACAGCCCTTAGAGTCTAAGGCCCCCAAAGAAATAAAATTTCTTCGTAAATCCAGAACATGCAGCACATTCGTCAAGGTCCGTATCATCCCATCAAACATCTTGACTTTCACTGTTCTAACTCCAATGCACTTGGATTCCGCATTGTTTGCCATGAAAACAGATATACACTCACAAGATGTATAGGTGTCAAACAAATCTCCTTTATAGCACATATGACAATTACAACCAGAATCTAAAATCCAGGAACCTTCAGTGTGATCCATACCTTTGATGACCGAAGCAGATTCTACCAAACAAACAACCTCGTAGTCATTTGAACTTTCTGTCACACTCGTACTGTCTGAATCAGATTCTGCTTCTTTCTCCAAATCCTTTTTCTGCTTTGGACAATCTTTCTTGATATGGCCTTCTGTATAACAGTAATAGCAAGTGATGATCTTTGCCTTTGCCCTTCGACTTCGAGCGATTCTGATCTCCTGATCTTTTATTCCTCGATCTAGATCTCTCCCTTCTCCGGTTTGAACCTGATGCTACATTAAGACTTTCTACGCTAGGTTTTTCACTGTCACTATTCATGATCTCACTGAAGAGAAGAGCTGTAGTTACATCATTCATGCTCAAAGTATCTTTCCCGTACATCAGCATTGTCACCAAGTGCTCGTACGACTGGGGCAGGATGGTGAGTGATTCAAATATCGATATCACTCGGATTCGTCAATGGTTTTGAGCTTTAAGTTCGAGGTAGAGTTTGACGAGAAGATGAACTTTACTCAAAATTCATATGCTGGTTCAACAAGTCAAAATGTTGAAGAAGACTGCATCATTGGTGCAATGAGATACCATTCAGTAAGGTACGTGAAGACATTGCCGGTTTTATCTCCTGGTAACTCGAGTTAGACGGAATCCAAGCCAAGGTGGAGATTGTTGGGTATATATCTTGTATTCCGATTTAGCCGGATGAGTCCACTGGGTTACCCAGGGACTGGTTTAAGGTCAATGGTGTTTTGGTAATTGTACCGGGGCTTTCTTGGTGGCCAAGAAAGCGGAGATTATATATATGTATAGTCTGTAACACTAGATCTTGCGCAGTTGAAGAGAGGTGAGAGCTCTCTTCACTTCGTAAGTGAGACGATGTGAGAGAACGAGAGTTTCTGTATGCTTTACTTGTGATAGTGAAGATGATCGTCTATGTGCCCGTGGACGTAGCCCTGTTTGGGTGAACCACGTAAATCTCGTGTCTTTTCTTGTGTGTAACTGTTCGTTGTTGATTTTGTGATTCATGTATGTGCAGAACGGGTGATGTTAAAATCACAACAAGTGGTATCAGAGCCGACTTTCGACTAGTTCGAGTGTGGGCCCCTGCCATGGTTTGGTGCAAGTGGGCGAATTTCCATGTAGGTAGGCCAAGAGGGCTGGCAGGCTACAGGAATTGACAGGCTACTAGGGGTGGATTGTGACATCCTAGAGTCCCACATCGACTATAGAGAGGAAAGTGAATGAGTTTATATATAGAGCTTGCACCATTACCTTGCATGAGGCCTTTTGGTGGGCTGAGGCCTATCAGAAACAAAACTGTGAAGCCCATGGGCCAAAGCAGACAATATCATGCATGTGTGAAGGGTGGGGCGCTACAATTCCTGCCCTTTTTTGGTTGGTTCTTAGAGACTTTTCTCAAATAAGTATGCTTGTATTTTCATTAGATATAGAAGCCTATTTTGTTTTTTTTAACTTGAACGAGGCAGCAATTACTGCGGATTATATCAAGAAAAGCATTATAAAAATCTCAGAGATGCCAATATCGTAAGCCTCGAAAGTTTTCTGATTGTTATTATTATTTTTTAAAGTTCTGTTACATATCTTGAGCTTTTTGATATCGTTAAAATTCTATCATGCTATCTTTGTTTATGTAACCTAGAGATGGGAGAAAACCATGGATTGCTACAGCGGCCAAGGATTGATGCAAGCAAGTTTTAAACTTGTCAATTGTTTTTTTTTTTTTTTTTTGAAGATAAGTGGTAAAATAGTTGTCTACTGGTATATGAATTTGTATTCATTTATATAGCATATATCTAGACATTGTTTATTGATAACTTCCATCTAAATTTGAAGTATCAGTCTCATTCTGAAAAGAATGTTCAGAGAGTGAGTATTAGACTTCTTTTATGAAGTTACTTTAAGCTCAGTGATCTAAGAGATGGTGAGATGAAGTTTCCATGCCAATTTGGGAGCTTGTTTTGCTTGTGCTGACTGGGGGTGGTTCTAAGTAGTTGGTTTTGTCATGTCACCTGGGTCGGTGTAGTTGGACAAAAAAAAGCATTGCTAATTTGAATCATTTCTATCACATTTAAGCACACTTGTGCTTGACCTTTATGTTGACATGGATAGATGAATTTTAGAGAAATTCATGATTTTATCATCCCACTTTCGTTGCTGTTGGGTTGAAACTGGTTATGTTCAATTTTGAAAAACATGTGTAATTATATTTTTGAGGATGGTTACATGATCATATTGAGTATATGTTGAAGTTGTGATGCTTGAATTTGGGTACAGGCTTATGTTGGTGGGCTCACACACACACACACACACACAAAAGTTTTTCAAAACCGTAAGGAGGGATTTACGAAGGTATCTATACTTAAAAGGGAGTGTGTGGAAAGGAAATCAGGTTACGGAACTACTAAGCAATCTAATGGTTCCAAGTGTCAATGAGATTGGTTTGGTGTTGATTGAACTCTAGATGTCCTGGAATTTATTCAGCAGTTGGAAATTAGGGGTCAAACAATTCTTACCTATCACCTGTGATGGACTGTTTAGTATTAAGGGAACTTATAACAAGTGGTGCACACACAAATGAGTGTGTACTTTCTTGTCAACAGTACTTGCAAGAGCAGTAATGATTTAATATCTCACCCATATAGTTTTTTATGCATCAGAACTTCCTAATCTCTCTTCATTGTGGTTGTAATTAACAGCTTTGCTAACATCATCACTGTTTCCATTCCTCTACTTCATGGAATGTACCATGCAACTCTTGGTAAGATCAATTTCAGAAAATCTCATTAACTCTTGTATGCTCGTTGTGCATGTACTTTATTTCAAAATGAATTAGACAATATGTTTATCATATAATGGCCAAACCATTTTGTAGAACTTTGTTCATTCCTGTTAAGAGTTTATTATTATTGGCTTAGAAATGTTATTTCCTTCAATATTCCATGGTTGCCTAATTTAAAAAATACTGATGGGATGGTGAGAGAGAGAGATCAACTTGCTTTCATGGGAGGAGTCTGGCTGTGCTGTTGGAAGTGAGCTCTTTGAGAGGATTTGCAATGGATCTTGAGTCTCTAATTGGTAGCTCTTTTCTGTGAGATGGATATTGAGCACTGTGAAGATCTCTGCACATTATGTAATGGTGGAGCATCAAAGTATCCAAAGGAGCTGCATGCCATGATATAAGTGTTGTTTTTTTCCGACTAGTGGTTTTGTTTGATCTCTCTCTCTGTCATGTCAAGATTACTTCAGATCTGGATTATCTTATAAATCTGTGCTCTCGTTAATTTAAATGCATCTTTCTTTAGTACATCCTTTACAAATTGTTAGACCTGCTGAGTATGTTTTTGCCACATTCTTCTTCTAAGATTCGAGTTTGTTGCTACATTGTTCTACATGTATATCTTCTATTTGTTGAATTTTGCATTGTTCTTAGTTAACTAGTATCTTCTGCAGTGTTCTTAGCAAATTGGTCCTTTGCTTCGTTTATTATTAGGGGACTTCAGAATTTGGTTGAAAAGATGCATATGTAGACCTTTGGTTTCTGAATCTTGCTATTAGACGTATGGAAATGCAGTACGGTTGTTCGAAAGTCGCAATTGTATGAGATTCGAAGCGTCTAATGTCATTTTATCACTGTCCTCGTATGTTATTAACTCAATGCATTTCTGTATTGTTTGCAGGCTTAAGATGATTCCATACATTGAGTGGCATGTACAAACCAACTAAAAACATAATTAGGTGGGGATTCAGTTATGTGCGAAAAGATATTGCCGTTGCGCATGTTTGTGTATTGGGTCTGTTGCGCATGTATGCGTATTGGGTCTATCGACCGAGCAGGGATGCTATATTATCATTCTAGATGAGATCTTAAAGTTTGATGTGGAGTTATTGGGTGGAGATCTGACTTTTCAAGATCTCTCTTTGTTGAGTAGATAGTGTTTTTTTTTTGTAAATTTGCTATTATTTATGAAAACAATTTTGATGGTTTTACTTTTAAATAGATGGATGAAATTTCAATTACGTTGACTTTTTTATTGGACGGATATATGGGCACTTGTATTGTTAATGCTAACCTAGATTATGATTTCTAAAATTATAGTTTTCTTAAAAACTATGATTAAAAAATTAATTATAAAATATTATTTTTAAAAAATTTGTTGCAAAAATAGAACAGTGTGGAGATCTGTGGGTAGATAAAACAGTGTCCATGTTTTTATAGAATAAAAACTGTCGTTTTTTGAGATTTACCGACAGTCCCTGCCACACTTTGATTTGTAGGTAAGTTTTTGACGTAGTTTGGATCACATCTTTTACAAAAATTTTGGACTTGGGACCAATTAATGTGGAAAAAAATCATGTGGGCACATTGGTCTGCATCGTGATGACTTTTTGATTAGGTAATCTTCATTTCATTAATGATTCTTTCTAAAAACTTTTAAGGCAAATGCATGTAGTTTTAAAATATCTCTTTAAATTGTTCAACTGGTTAGTAATTGCAATATTGAGCTGGAGGTCCCCGCTTCAAAATTGTTCTGGCATTCGGGGCCTTATTTGATACAGTGTTATGAATCTGGAATGATCAACCACAAGTAGGGTTAGCGGGTTCCTCATTATAAAAATAAAATTAAAAAAAAGAAAAAAAAATACTCTTCAAATGTTAATCTTCAGAGCTATTACCTAAAATACTTAATTTAAAAATCCTCTCTTATTTGATGGAACTCCTATGTATCACAGTCCCCCGTCTTCTTTTAACAAAGTCGTTGAATCAATAGGCAAAACGACTTCTTCTCTTACATTTAATGAATAGTTAATTAGAAAAAATCTTGGACTTTTCGGGTTTAGTTTAAAAGAAGTATTTGCCGTCGACTTGCCATAACACCAACATAATACACAAAAAAAGTCGGCATCTACTCGTTTTAATGGCTTCAAATCTTTCTTCTCCAACTCAATGTTTTGTTGATTAGGCTTTTGATCCATATTGACACATGTGCTTCTCTGCGCATTCCACATCATATTCAAGTTTAAATATTCATCCTCATCCTTCTAGTGGCAATCTAAGTTAGGTTTGGCCAGTCCTTGTAACTTTGCATCTCTCTCTCTCTCTCTCTCTCTCTCTCTCTCTCTCTCTCTCACATTTTTTTTCCACTTTGTTTGATTGTTGTTCAAGGGTTGGAATGTGGACAGTTTCTTAAGTTATTCTTGGATGGGTTTGATAATATTTTGGGGGAAAAGACAAAATTTTAGATCTGTTTATTTCGTGTAATTGAATATTTACAAACTCTAAGATTCCGTGTTTCTATAAGTGATTGAAACAAAATACGGTTGATCTTGAGTATGTAATGGATTATGATGCGTCATACGGTGCTAGTAAGGCTCATTAAGGAGATAAGATGGATGGTTGATTACTTGATCTGGTGCATGGGAAGTTGAATAAGAAAAAAAAATGAAAGATCATAGTTATTGAAGGCTTGGGAAAAAAAAGAAGATGTTGATGGAGGTAATAAAATTAGATCCGAATTTGGCTTAGAATAAATTGAAATGGAAGAATATAATTCAAATAGCCGGCCTCAATATTGTCAGGACAAGACTTTGATGATGATGGAGAAAAAAAGAATTTATATTATCCTATCATATCCTTTTAACCATAGTTGGAAAATTCTTCGACTCAACTACTAACTGTTTTGATTTATCTCATTTTGACAAATGATTGAGTTAAATATAGGGAATACTTTGCCGAGTCATCTTATTTTAATAAATTGTTAGCATTCTAATTCATTTTAAAGGTAAACTCAATTTTAAATGATTAAAATTTATTTATAAGTAATTATGCACAATGAAAGCTAGAGGACCGATTTAATATTAGCCATTCATTCAATGCTTGCCGGTATTGAAAGCGCTTTCTATGATATAATACAACCCCACACAATGCCTACATTAGTATAAAGTTACAAATCTAGCCGAAGGGGACGTGATAGGTTATCAGGACTGATAAATTTTATCAAATAAAAGAGGATTTTGTTTTGAAAATGATACAACCTAATAGATATTGCTAGTTCTGCAATTAAGTTTTTTAAAAATTGGTTCATTAAATCAATCAACTAGACCATTATTTTTCTCATATCTCACCAACATGGGACTATTCCTGTAGATAATTGGAACATAAACTTGCACTGATAAATTTATGGTGGACTCTCATGTCCCTTTATCAGTTGTACTATCTTCCAAGTTGTTGATGCTTCCTTTAAATCCCTAATCAGCTGTGCTAATTTAGAAGATAACCGATACTCTCACAGTCGCTGTGTCTGAACCGAGACTCTTTCAAAAGGTTAAGCTGGACTCCATCGAAACAAGCTAAAAGAATATTGACACTTGATGAAGTTGCTCTCTAATTGACAATTTAATCTATATAAAACGAGCATCACTGTTCCCCAACGTGAACTGTCGTGCATTTAAAAAGAAATTTGGTAAATTCATGCATGAACCATGTGAGAGTGCACATGGTTGGTGCGATTGAGCATCCTTGTCTATGTTTATATATAACTTTTTATCTCCATCATAATTTTAGACACATCAATGCATGAATTTGTGAATTGTAAATTAGAGGGCATGGGGGAGTTTAGCAACGAGCTAGAGGCTTACACTTTAAAATTGTTTAAGCATTTTTTCAATATATAGTGCTAGTGCGTGGTGCTGTGTAGCTTGGATTTTACTAAGACTTAGGTCATAAAAATAACAAATAACAAAAAAAAAAAAAAACAAAAATTGAAACCCCGTTTTAATACCTGGGTCTGTCACGAGAGGATATTTGCACCGCACCCGTGTCCCTTCAGCTGTGGGCCCTCCAATGGGCCCCAACAGCGGCTGTGCACGTTACTTTGGATTTATTTAAAATTGTACGCTAAAGCGGATCGGACGTTTCTCTCAGCTCCATTCCGGGTCTATTTATCATCACACACATGCCTCGATCTTCTCCTCTTTCTCTGAGCTCGTCTCCCCTCGTCTCGTTCCTCTGGTTTTCCCTCTCTTCTTTACCCTCGCAGGGGTAGCAAGGTCAGTTTCTCTTTCTTTTCTTTCTTGCATCTTCTTACATCTGTATGCTTTTTGATTCCTTAGGCTGTTTCAGATTTTTGTAGCTTGGATTTGATTTCCTCCTTGAAAGACGATTTTCTAGATTTCATTCAAAATCTCTGCTTCAGTGTTTCTTGTTTGTCGAAAATTTATCATTTCTGGCACTGTTTTGTTTTAAGTCAGCTAAAAGCCCTTTGTTTCGTTAGATCTAGGCGTCGATCTGGTCGGATCTGTTCGAGTGCATGAAAAAGTGATGATTTTTCACTTCTTATGAGCTGGTTCCACTCAAAAATGCTATTTTTGGGTGCCTTTTCATAGATCTGTTAGAAAAGATTTCTTTTCTCCGCATGTTTCGTGCAGATCGAGAGCAGGAACTGCTCAGATCTGTTAGAATTCATGAAAAGTTTTGGTCTTTCGTCTCTTTCCGCTCTTTAATAACCAGATTTTCTGGAAACTTGTGTGGTTTTTCGATTTTCAGGTCTTCTGGTGCAGATCTCGACCTCTAGACAAGATGAGTCATTGCGTGATCCCGCAGAACGCCTTTGCTTCCTGTGAAGAGATGAGGAGCACCGTTTCGGACTGGAAAGATTCGGTGGTTTGCCCTAAACCTAGGCGACCTGGTCTTTCCGGCCACGGTTTCAACGATCCGATCCGGTTGAGGTGGCATTTAAGGTCACTTTCCTTTCTTCTCATCCGGCCTTTATTGTTTTTTTCGTCTCACAAATTTCTGTGATTGAGGTCTAACCGTTTTTTTAAAAAATCAGTCATCAGGTGAAGGTTTGCGATTCGAAAGCAGGGACTGAGGTTCTGGATCTCATCCTCTCGAAGGTGAAATTATTCCCTTTCTACTCAATGATTTTTGCTTCTTATTCTTGTGAATTTCATATCATATCATCAGATTCACGCGGTTTAATCTGGAATTTTGGAAAAAACACGAATTGGATGCATCGATTAAAAAAAAAAAGTAGCACATTTCCTGTTCCATTAATTCTCGCATTGTACAGAGTCACCCTTGATCATACTGAGATTGTGTTATGTTACGAGGAGACCTCAAAAATTCAGTTTTTTGGGACTTTTAGTATAAGGTTTGGACCTGTCATCATTTGTTCTGAAACTACATGTTTAGGGCCTGTTTGGAATAGTTCTGGGAATGTTTGATTATGGATGAACTTGTTTGGCGGGCATTTTGTGAGAGAGTGGGGGGAGGGAGATAGAGAGGAAAAGATTAGGATGTAGTGTATTAGTTGATTTGGATTCCTGATGGGAATGTGCACTCATGTGATTTTTTGTTGTTCTTGTTCTTCTTGTAGTTGATTAATCATATCTGGCCAGTTGAATTTGGATAATTCCCATTCTTTTCCGCATTTGAACTTTGAAACCGCCATCTTTGTCTCGTCAGTGTGATCTCTGGGCTAGGTTGTAAGGCACTGTCTAAGTAGATCCATCATCACAAATTTTTTCTTCTCTTTTTTGTCAGGATAAGCTGTGTGTTTTTGTGCTGTTATATCTTATGGCTTTTTTTTTTTTCATTAGTGGCCTGAATCTCTCCCTAAAAAATTGCAGTTCTCATTAGTTGTTTCTGCAATGATAGGGGGGATGTGGTCCTGATCAAGTGTCGAGTCCAGTGGCCTCATCACCTCCATACTTTTGTGGCTCTCCACCGAGCCGGGCTGCTAACCCACTAGTTCATGATGCTCGTTTTGGAATGGAGAAGTTTCACTCAATGGCCCCGCAGCATGTTCAAGTAGGCTTACCATCATCACCATCATCGGCTGCATCCCCACGGAAAGGGTGTGCCCGTGCTACGTTTGGGCTCAAGCCAGCTGCAGTGAGAATTGAGGGCTTCAATTGCCTTGACAGGGATGGTCAAAATTGTAGCATCTCTGCAATGGCGTAAAGCTGTTCTTTTGCTAACAAAAGCCAACACATCAAATGCCGCTACAATCTGATAATAGAGGGTAAATGTTAGGATATTTAGAGAGGGCTTTTCTAATGCTGTATATATAATGCCGTTATGTTTATTCAGGTATTTCAATAAAGGGGAGGGAACCTTTCCTTATTGAAATCGCCATGGTACTAGGGTTAGTTACTATGATGGTTCTAGAGTTGTCATGTATATTATATTTATGTGGAAAGTGTTGTTGATGATTTCTTTCTCTTCTTTCTAAGCTGCCGAAATATGTGTATAAAAGAATGTTGTTTTGGTGTTCTCAGTCATAATCAGTGATATTGTCTTTGTAAAAAGCTTTGGTTTCACCTATTATGCTGCTACTTTGGCTTTGTATTTTGCCTGCATGTGAGGTTTGCAATGTGCTTTCGTAGAAATGGTACCCCGTATGGGCTCATATTAAAATGGTGACTTCATATTAAAACTATATGGTTTGATTAGAGAAACATTACCGTTTGGCTGGTGCAATACAATGGATGGTCTTGAACATATTTTGGTGGCTACCCAGACTGTTTGTTGGTTTTAAAGCCGTTGCCTTTAGAATGATTCTTCAGAGGGGTTTGAGCTTAATATGTGGTTATCCTCTTATGTTGATTGTAGGCTCGTTACCCTTTGAATGATTCTTGAGAGGGTTTTGAGCTTCAGATGTGGTTATCCTCTTACGTTGATTGTAGTCTCTTGAAGGCTGGAGGCTTCACCCTAGCCTTTTAGCTGGTATGTTGAGACCTGGTCCAAATGGTTTCGAGTAGGCTAAAAACCAGACCAGTGGATGAACACGTGGGACCTATCATTATTTTGTTGTTCTGACCAAAATATAATCTAAAATGATTTCATTCTTTCTAGGAATTTAATTTTTGTTAGTTTTCCTGCATTTGCAGAATACTATTTCTAAAGAAAGAATTTAAAGAAGCAGCAGAATGTTGAGATAACCTTTGAAATTAGATGTCTTCTAGAATTTCAGCAATTTTGAGAATTTGTAAAGCTTCGCTGTAAGAATGGTTCTTACCGCTGAATAGACCCAAGAAAACTGGTCAGCTGGTGAAACTTACAATGATGCGTGGAAAAATCTAACAAAGGAATATGTAGATGCCTAGTTTATTTGTGGGTTGGTCGGTGAGTCCAAGGGCATGAACTTGTATTGTTTTACCGGTAAACATGTATACTGGATTGACCCACAACTTCAAATGGCTGCCAACTGTTGATGGGATTGATAGTCTCTGTATGTACCTATTGATTGCAACCCTCCTGCAAACAATACGACGAACATTTCGGTAGTCTACAGCGATGTAGATAGGCGACAATACTTTGGTGGAGAATGAAAATCTTCACCAAGAACAGCTTCATGGAAATATCAGTGTAGTAGGTTGGAAGTTGGATAGCGCTGAATTGATGACAATAAGATAAGATGGAGACGGTATTTTGACTATTTTCCAATTCAGAAGTATAGAAGTGCGGAACTAGCAATGGGTCTGGGTCATGATATGCACAATGGATGTTTTCTTTGTATATCTATCTTTTCACTACTTCACTCCGAGTCTTGGTCTTTTGCTTCACCTGCACGCGAGAAAACGAGAGCCAGCTGGTACAATAGTACTGCTACTGGAAACCTAACCTGATTCGGGGCCAAAGTCTGATTCTACGTAATTCAAGATGAGCCAGTGTAAGAAAATGGTTTTCTGGGTCGGTTCTACTTGAAGTTAAGTGTTTAGTTTTTTGCCATTCATTACCAGTGGCATATATAACAACATTTCAATTTCTAAATTGAGGCCACTCAAATTGAAGACTTGAGCACAAGTTGAACATATCTCTGACCCTAAATGTGCATTAGAATCTTTATGAATTTTCTTTTTCTAGAGATGGGCGCTCAGGAATTCATAGTAGTAGCTTCTATTCTAGCCTAATGCTGAATTTCTTAAGCCCCTTAGGAAGGATAGATAACTTGAGGATGCTGTTTTGATCTCCAGATGTCACTCCTACACTCTCACATTTGAATGTGGATCAAGCAAATCGCATTTATAAATCTTTCATAAACTTACTTAGACAGAGATTATTTTTATTTTTTTTCTAATGACTTAGCGTATTCTTCGCCAGCCCAGCTTTCGAAATTTTGGCCTGCAGCCCGAGAGTTACCTAATTTTAATATAGGAGGTATTTACATGGTCGCACACATGGTATGGAGCACATTTCTTTAAAAATCAAGATTGTATTGCAAATTGTTCAAGGAGATGAATTGAATTGTATTGTGATTCTCGTAGAATTCTTATGTTGCTTATAAAAATTAAAGCTATATTTAAAAAAATAAAAAATCACTTATTCATAAGACAGTTATTTTTTATCCACAGAAATACAAATATAATGACAAAAATGACTGACATAACCATACTAAGAATATCATTGACATGAACCAACATAGTATAATGAGGTGTGAATCGTTAAATATGTTTGGGACTTGGGATATCAATGTTACTAGTAAAAATCCTAGGTTCTGACAACAGTGCTCGGCATTTTATTTCTATATAGGATGTATCATGCAATTTTGAATTTTTTTCCTGTAAATAATCTCTGGAGATGCAAATAGGC
Source organism: Sextonia rubra (assembly GCA_037013555.1). NCBI lineage: Eukaryota > Viridiplantae > Streptophyta > Magnoliopsida > Laurales > Lauraceae > Sextonia > Sextonia rubra. The sequence continues at coordinate 46,436,780 of JASUAD010000010.1, forward strand.
CACTATATGGGGCCACCCTCGTGGACCCCCGCTATACCTGTTATACGGGCCCACCCCCGTGGACCACAGTTATACCTGTTTGGTAAAACAAACATCAAAATTTTTGCATGCATTTGACTCCATTTCAATTACGATAATGGGATCAACAAGCCATCATCCATCCACAACCGCTTACATAGCCATCCATCAAAGTTTTGGCAGTGACACTGTCACACCCATTTAACAATGATCCAGACAATCCTCTTTTGGATCAAATCATTAAAAAGAATTTATATACTTGTAGAATCGTCAAAATTTGAGGCCCCAAAGTAATAGTTTGGACCGCATCATAGAATCTAAAAGAAGAGAAAGAAGTGGACATGGAATCAGAAAGTTAAACGACACCTAGCATTTTGTAATCTATTTTCTATGCAGCTGATCCCGTTATCGACGTTCCATTTCATTGAAGACTGTTTTATATGTTTATTGAGATTCACAGGGATGAAAACTACCAAATACCCAGAGGCCCAAAGGAACAAAATTTAAAACACCAGGAACGGGTCCAATGTGTCTACTCATTTTTATTTCGGATGCAAGTTTCAGGTCTATTGTTGGATGGGCTTTAGTTCCATAAATTTCATAATCAATCTGCACTCATTTTTATTTGGGATCTAAGTTTAGGTCCACTGTGATAACCAGTCTGAATAGCCGATGTTAGAATAGATTAGTAATATAGAAGTATTTGGGCCTGGGTCCTGTTCCTTTATGTGGGTCTAGTTCTCGGCTTGGGCCTGTAATTTGTCTTAGAGTCTACTGGTGCCGTCCTATGATGTTGGCTGCACCTCGGTTGGCAGGCACATTATTCTGGCTTGAGCCGCATCTATTTTCATCCCTTTTAAATCCCTCGAAGTAGCATCGGTTCTCACCTTGGCATATGGGGTTCAAATTCTAGACATGCCACTTTTCTTGCAGTGCGGGCTTTCTTTTCAATGTGTGTGGGCTCGGTTTTCGCATGTATGAGCTATTCTTTTTAGGTATGTGGGCTCTATTATGGGACCCAACCCCTGGCTGGGGAACCCAAAAAAAATAAAAAGAACTTAAATCCCTTGAGCATCATATTATAAGCATGATTTTTTTTTGTAAAATATTATAAATATTGTTTTAAATAGTTTCACTATATAATTGAGTATAAACTTATAGAAAACTATTCATGTGCATCCATCCCTCTCTCCATAGTGAGTGACACATAGTGCGGCTGACTTTATGATCAATCTAAACCATCCACAAAGGATCCTTGGATACTATTGAATCCATTGAGTTTTCACCAATCAAAATGGACTGGACCGTTGTATTAAGTATATAATTTTTCTTTCGTATAGAGTTGTTAAACTTTGTGAGTCATAAATGAATGGGTTCCAGGCATGTGATTGATCTTAAACTTGATATATAGGCTTGAACCAAAATGTCTCTTCCTATCCTCCATAGTCCTATGATCAGTTGGTGACTCCCATCAAGTTGCACTACACCAAAAATGCCCATCTGGAACGGTTTGAAATTGTTCCTAAATAAATCTGGAACGGTTTTGAACCGTTCCAAAAATGGGTGTCGCAAAACTTTTGGAACGGTTTGGAACCGTTCCAAATTCAAAATTTTGGAACGGTTCCAAACCGTTCCAGATTTGAAATCTGGAACAGTTCAAGAGATCTGAACCGTTCCAGATTTGAAAATCCGAAACGGTTCAAAACCGTTCCAAAAGTTTAAAACCGTTCTAGATTATTTCCTATTGTTTTCTTGCCATTTTTTTAACCTCTTTAAAACAGTTTTAATAATATTTTTTTAAATCATAAGTTTTTTAAAACACTACTAATCATATATTTAAAAAGAAAATAGAATAATTGTGGTATTCACATTCATATATATGCAATCATAAAAATTCTTTTTTAACACAATTAAAAATTCATAATACATTCAATAAGCTACAAGTTTCTTCAAATAATTTAGACAACCATTCCATATTGCTATCCTTAGCCCACTCAATTGCCCTCAAAATCAATTGGATTCTTGCTGCTCATCTATGCATGCTTCATGCTTCATTTATATGTCCAGCATGCCCAAGTAGGTCAACCATGCACATGTAATGATCTGCAGTTGCAGGAATCTTGAACTCATCCCTCATGGACTTGAAGTAACTATAACCGGAATGGCTGCAAGCAGATAAGACAGCAATGAAGCAACTTCCATCAGGTTTCAGTCCCTCTTCCAGAAGCTGAGAAAAGATTTGGAGGGCCTCCATGTCCTCCAAGTTTATCAGTGATTTCAGCTGCATTCATAGCATTTGGAAGGACCTGCTTGTTTGCAAAAACGAGTAACACAGCATCTCTTAATTCATCCTGCAACACCCAATCAAATTCAAATTAGAACAATCGACAAGAACAAATTCCAAAGCAACAGCATCTCTTAATTCATCCTGCAACACCCAATCAAGTTCAAATTAGAACAATCAACAAGAACTCATTCCAAAGGATGCTGATTCTATTTTTACACAAAATATGTTCCACCAGCGCTCACAACAAGCAAATGACTCAAACCACTGCTGCTTAAATTAGGAATCTTGTTATGCATATAAAAGTTTCCAGGCCCAATCAATTTTACCAAGGCTCACAAGCAACAAACCAAACCATTGTTCTCTTGCTTTGTTGCCTAGTCTGCTGCAAAAAGTTAGCATAGGCTGGCTTTCCTTACTGACACTTTGCAGCATGTTAGATGAGTTTAGACTTTCTTACTCTATGGGATCTTCGGATTCTTAACATCTATGATCACTCTTTTCGTTTTATTCATCTTTTAAATGGCTACACGTCTATTGTGAGAAGGAAACTGCCATAAATATTGCAGAAAGTTAGGGATCTCATAAACTCAACTTGTGATTTCTTCTCAAGGAGCCTAATAGTGTCCTGATATTGTTTCTTATTAAGCAAACACTCACTGTTTTTTTACTAGACACTAAGTTTGAGCAGAGTGTGAAGGAGAAAATAACATTTTTTCACCAACACTTGCAATCCATCATTCCTGTCTTTGACAAACACTTGCACTGCACAATAACAATTGTACAGCTGCATATATACTTCTTGTTTCTAACCATGCATTGCTGTGTCATAAACTGAAAGATAAATAGACATATTTCATATTTGTATGCACACCAATTCTATATATGTCTGTGCATCTCTAGACATACAGAAATTCAATGCATAGCTGTATCATAAACCGATAGATGCATAGACATATTTGTATGGACAACAATTCTATACATGTCTGTGCATCTCTAGACATACAGAAATTCAAGCCCCTCCTCTCCAAACTTCTTTTCTTCTATTTGAATAATGCTTATCTCATTCTGACCACCAGTTCAATAAAAGCAGGCAACAACACTCAGACATTATCATAATGCAAGAAACAATAGTAAAACAAACACCTTTAAAAGTCTATTTTCTACACACACAAAAAGTCGATTCATTTGACTGAAGAAAAATAAAATAAAGGGGAATGCTCTGAGACACTCCTCTGTAAGACAATGGCTGGGCCCACCTGGGGCCTCACAGACCATGGGAGAGGTGGGCATAGAAAGATTTCAATCACTTGATTAAGACACTATGAAAGAAATGACTAAAATCAATGTTAACAAGTATGAAAGACATACAGCTCTTCAACATGCAAGTATGCATCACTGAGTGTCACTCTGCATATAATCCCTGTCCAATTTGATGTGCATGGATCTCCCTTTCCCCAATCTCTAAGATTATTATCAGGGTCAATCAAACTTTCCTTGATATCTTGTAATGTAGTGACTGCAAATTGAGACAATCAATCAGTAGAATTTCATGATAAGTAAACCCAATCATAGTTGTCTATTCCGTTTTGGTCTCTGTTCCACTTTGGCCCTGTTGTGGAATGTTCCAACATTCCAATCAATTCCAGTGTTCCATTTCAGAAAAGATGCGATGAAAATGAAAAAACTAAGGAGTACCTAAGGATGAAAAAAAAAGTAAAATGCTAAAATAATACAAAAAGTGCATATTTACACAATTTAAATTAAACTAAACTCTACAATTGACTATTTTCGATGAATGAGTAAGACACATGTGAACTTACTAAAACTACTTGATAAACAGAAGAAAATGAAACTTTCAGGGGGCCATTCTGCTCTGTCCAGAATGGGACAGAATTTGGCTAAACTTGGGGCCAGTATTGGGCCAGAACGACTGGAACGGGCCAAAAGCGCGCATACTATTCCAACACAGGCCAATTCTAAAACGTTCTAGTGAATTGTGCCTCGAACGAAACGAAATTGAAAACTATGAATCCTAAAGAAGGAAATAAAATCCCATGAAAATAACTTGTCATAGATGAGAGAAATTAAATGAGAAAAACTTTCAACTGAACCCAGACTTGAATTTACATCATAGGCTAGTCACGAGGACAAACTGAAAGTGAGTAAAAACACATAATGGAAATGGTCATAAAAAGGCAAATCCAAGTACGGCATATGGCCATACGGTTTAGCATTACTTCCCATAATGTTATTGCCATAAAGGGTTTCTATATATAAGCTGATTGTGCTCACTTACAGTTGTAATGGACCTCTGGCATTCCGCATATGGTTTAGAAGTCCTATGAATGTGACAATCACAAAAACATGCTTTGACAAGCTGCTTCTTCTAGAACATGGAAAACTAACTCTTTGCATCATATGGTAAAGATGCAGATAGTTCTAGAGATTTATTCTGTGTAAAAGGATAGCAACAAAACATAGTGTCAAACACCACGCAGGTCCAGCTTCAAATCATGTTTCTTCTATTCAAGAAAAAAAATTTTCAAAAATGAACACCAGTAGATGGAAATTAAACTTTTTGGAGAATCACTTCCATATTGAATAAAATTAGGAGATTGTGTGCTTCAATTACAGTTAAGTCTGCCCACATCGAAAGAGAAGCAACAACGAAGTGGGTTCGCTTGGTAAGCAAGAGAAGGTCATTGCATAGGTCTCCTATTCAATCTGATAGCTCAATACTGACATCATAATCATAAGGCATCCGATTTGGCAGGAAAGGATCTCTTTTGTTCAACTAGAAATTCAAGCTCCACTTTAAGCAATCCAATCAATTACAAGGAAAGCACATCAAAGGAGTCATGCTCTTCTATCCCCTCAATTTGACAATTATCTTCCCTATTGTCAAAATATTGTTCAATGTACATGATATTAGATGTATATTCTTCTAAATTACCCTGACTCAGTTATGATGAAGGACATGATAATAGCAGTCTCTGGCATGGAACCAACTGTGAAGAATGCATTTTTCACTCTTATTAGTGCCACTTATTTGAAATGCTAGCTAATTAAAACCAATTATAAGAAAAGCCTGACAAGACTATTTTGTATTGTTTAATAGAAGCATGACAACACCCAAGGAACTAATAGACCTGAATATGGAGAAAAAAGCGAAATTGGTAATAAGTCAAGGTAGTTGAGAAGATATGAGACATTTGAATCATGAATATGCAATTTTCCCATTGAGATTTGGATGGTCTGACCTAGAGTCTTCTTTGTTTCTTATTCTATTTTCATGTCGCAGTAGAAGTAAGAAAATCCCCATGGCCTGTTATGTACAGAGCTATATTAAAAAAAAAAAAATCGATAACTCAAAACACTTATTTTCTACTCACTACATAAATTCTGAAAGCACTTAGCAACATGAGATTGGCAGGCATGAGTTTCTTATGATGTAAATGGAATGAGTCGAACTCACAAACACATGCATGTCCCTTATCAACTGAACTAGAGCCGCGGACTTTTAACCTTAAGTCTACAAAATAAAATCACTAAATATTTATTAAACTAAGCTTGTCAACTAATATATCTGTACCTTGCCCTAGAGTGCTGGAGAATTGTCAGAGAACCAACTGTCTTGACTCTCTGTTTGGCAATGAGCCCAATGGCTAGCTTGTTTGAGCTAGCAAAGTTTAACGTCTATAGATTGCCTAATCAAGAAACTAGGGCAATATTGTCACAGCTTGGTGGGCTCATGCTTTAAAAGACAACAGTTATATGTATTTACCAAAGAGTAAAAAAGAGCAACAGTTCTATGTGAGTCCTTATGTTTGTGGTTGAATGGAACTTCCATCATCTCTAATGCATTGGCATCATTATCCTTTTATTCCATGATCTCTACTAGCTTAGGGTTGAGAAGAAGGTTCTAGAATGCATCGAAAAAAGCATGTTCTGTACAGCCACCGGGTGGGATGCAGGCTGGAGGGCTTTGTCATGCCGGTGCAAACATGGGCAGGGACATTCTAGTGTGGACATGTTATGGCTACATGCTATTCTCTGATTTTTCTTGCACTCTAATGGATGACCCCTCACGAGACTTCCGTGGCCCACTTCACATTGCTAGAAAAGAAAGGGTGAGAAGGACAAGTGCTCAGTAAGAAGCTAGCTAGTTCAAGCTTGCAAATTTTAATGTCTACATGCCCATGCTTGGAAACCATGGTTTTAAAGGTCAAAGAATTTCAAGGATTTAATTTTCCCCAAGGGCGTTCTTGTTATCCTTTTTCCTTACCATTTGAGGCTTTATTCTTTCCTTTTTTTTTTTCTTTTTATGAAATGTAAGCTTCAAACAAGTTGGTTGAAATGGCAGGCACCTTCCAACTATGATCCATGTCATGTCAGCTTTGAATAATGTTACACTTACATCACTTTGGAATATGCATACCAGTTAGAGCTCATCATGAAAGATACTAAGTAGGAAAGGTGCAGCATACCTTGGTGTTCAAATGGAAGTACAACCTTTGCCTTATCAACCCGTTCTTTTTCTGATAGATGAAGATTGAACTGCACCTGTTAAAGAGCAAGACTTTCCATACTAAAGGCAGGCCTTTCCATACTAAAGTAATCACATAAATAGGATTTGTGCATGCTTATCTACTCTGTAAGTGCGTGCATGTGTGTGTGTGTGTGAGAGAGAGAGAGAGACTTGCCTTTGGTATAAGGTTTTGGTTGACCATCAACTTTTCCGAAGAAGCCGCTGAAAGCTTAATGCCTGATTGCTCCAAATGAAACTCTTCACTCTATAGATAATTTTCACAAAATAACAGTTAAAAATTAAAAGAGATGTGTAAATATCAAACTGAAACAAGAGATTTCTGAAGACCATCCCATCCAGTCCAATTGGAGAGTCAAGAACCATGCCACAAAAGCATTCTATTTTTTATGCTAGAAAAGTGCACACAAACCAACATAAATCAATACTTGATGAACAGATTAGACCTAGTGTCATAACAAATTGTAGATCACTGTCGATCTTGATGCACTCATGATCATGCCTGCAAACCAAAATTGAAATGATCATTATCTATATGGGGTTGTCTTTGTGAGTTCTCTGTTCTGCTGAGCCCCACTTGAAAGCCATATTCAAAGTCAACAATAGCAACAAGAGTCATATCACTAAAGAAGGACGGCAAATCTCAAATTGCATTCCATGGAAATAAATGAAATAGAGGACTCTACGGAGAGCAAAAGGCATTTTTGTTGAGAAAATTGAACTTCTCCTTTGTTAGTGAAAGATTGCTACAGAAATAGAAACTAGGAAAGTGGGAGAGAGATGCAGGAGATGGGGTTCCTGTTACATTTAGATATGGCAGTTGATGATTCTTTTAATTATGCCAAAAAAGAAGAAAAAAAAAGATAAGCTAAGATGATAAGCAGCCAAACAATAGTCACTGTCAACATAATCAACAACAAAAACAATAATAAGACAGAGATAGTTGGAACTTGGGAAGGCTTAAGGTGTTTGGGGTGCCTTCAGTAGGCCACACTTCTTTGCTCAAGACCAATGGTGTGTACATTTTAGGACTAAGAAGAAACTCATGCAACATTGATTTTCGTGAAAAGGACAAGTGAAAATCTGCCTATTATAAAATCTGTTTCCCACACTGCTCGAAATGAAGTACTCAGATGTTCTGAAGTACCCCCACCAACAATATCTACCAACATTAAATTTAAGTTAACTTCCAAAAACATCCTTATAGTTAAGTTAATAACATGGAAATGTACCTGTATGGTGATGATAATGATGAAAATGTTTACAATAATGACATATACAATGAGAAATCAGCTTCTTCATTCTACAACCAATTACACTAGTGGATTCAATTAAAACTTCTTTTGGCCTTCTGCGAACAGATCTGTGGACAGCGAGCAGTGGGAAGAGACAGAACGGATCAAATGGCCTTCTGCGAACGGATCTGTGGACAGCGAGCAGCGGGAAGAGACAGAACGGATCAAATCCCTCTTGCCTTTAGCGAAAACAACCCCATTTTTATCAAAGGAAGTAAAATTTCTTTTCTCCTAAACTGACAGCAAGTAAATCATAGCCTTAAGATATTATAGTATTAAAGCACATCCGAAAATCCTGTGAAGAGATGCATGATACAGAATCAAACTGTATGCGTAAGTAATAATTCAGCTATGTCCACTGTTCTTTCCATGAGCCAGACCAATCTCACCAGTGAATGAAAAAAGTGGCAATTCAAATCTACTTGGCAAGAGAAGTAGAAAGGTTGCCGCACTCGGATGTGCAGATCCACCTCCAGAGTGATTAAATCAATGAGACATTTGGTATATTTCCCTACACTTACAGTAGTGAGATACAAGTATCATTTTCATCAGGAGATTGCACTAAGAATACATTTAATATAAAACCAATTTATGTGAGCTTTTGCATTGGATACTGTTCTACAAAATCAAATTGAAAAATCAAAACTTAAGGACATGTGTATAGTTCAGAATCAAGTCTGAACAGGCTCTTGCCAATTGAGTTGTTGTTAAGGAAAGGAAAAAAAAAAGCAAGAAAGCCCTCGGGTTCAATGTAATTACTCATGTAAGGCAAGAAATAGTAACCAACCAGAAACAGTGAATCATAGATTTGATTTAACAAGGAGAAGGCATAAGGTACTTATGGACCATAGAAATGAAAGGAACACAAAGGAATATGACTACACCCTAAGATGGAATACACAAGTTGACACAGCTACTAGAGCTATAACTAAACAACTCTTTTTACAGAAATTACCATTTTTCAGTCTTTGTTAGTGCTACTTGAATATCGATTGGCGTGGGGAATCAAAGCTCAATTGAGTTGGTTATGCTTCTTTAATATCTTTCTTTTTTTGCAGGAAGCGAATCACCACATAAACAGAGTGGTGTCAAATTTCCCATGGCTTTAGCTGATTATTCAGCTGCAATATTCCTATCCAAAACTGAACCAGATTCAAAGTCCAAACACACCCTAATTACAGAGGCATCTTCGCAGAAGCTCTAAAGTTGAGATCAAAACATCATAACAAAGAAATGCAAATCCTAATTAGCTTCACATTTTTCCACTTTGTGGAATCCAAATGCAAACAGCTGTAGCATGTCTTACAAGAAATGAACATTTCTGATACTAATCAGGAATACAAAGTTCAATGGAAAAACCCTAGAAACAGCAGGCATTGCTCTTCTACTACCACATAGCAAAGGAAATGAGTATCGGGAAAAAAAGAAATCACATTATTATGAAGGTGAAGGCTTTGATTAAAACAACTGATTCAGGTAATATCCTCATAAATCGCATGCAAGCAGCAAAACAAAACATTCTTAAAAATTAACTTAATCGAGGAATATGTAACTGATTCAAATCCAATCCCAAACCAATCAAAACCATCCCAATCCATTTTATGCGAATGGATCAGCAACAAAACAACAAATGAAAACCAAAACAAAAACACACAAATCCAGCCGCCAAAACTCCTAGCCAAAGAACACGCCCTGCCAAAGATCCAAAAAAACCTATTGCATTTGGCAACATATGAACAGGATAGATCAAAAACAACAAATTCAACAAAAAAAAAACCCTTAGAAACGCTAATCCAACCTCAAACAGCCATAGATCAGCATCAAAACATCAAATAAACACTGCAAGCGCTATAAATCTAGAAACGCAATCTCAGATCTAAAACGAGATCCTAGATAACAAACGTGCATGTTGCACTTGACAAGATCCAGAGGCATGACGGCCATATGCGTGAGGCCACAACTAAGGATCCCGCCAGCGGTGCAGGCGGCGTAGAAAGTGGCCGCGGAAACGACGAACGCCTTGGAAGCTTCATTGGAGGAGATCGAAGGAGATGGAGATCTGTAGAGGGTCTTCTGCAAATCTAGGGTTTTGGAAGAGGAGGAGAAGTAAAGGAACGAAGGAGGGTTTTGGAAGTAGGAGATCGGGAAGAAGAAGAGCACGGGAAGAAAAAATTTTCCTTTTGAGAAAACAAATGTTTGGTAAAACCCGTTTCCTCTGTTTGAGAAAATAACAGTGGGAACGGCTGAGGAAGCACCGGGAAGAACGGCTGAGAAGAAGATCAGGAAGAAGAAGAGAGTAGAAGATCAGGAAGAAGAAGCGAGTAGAAGATCAGGAGCGGGAATAGAAGATCGGGAGCGGGAAAGGTTGAGGAAAGAGTATAAGAGAATAGAAGGTTTTGGAACGGTTGAGGAAGGAGTTGAGAACGGGTCTCGTGCCCTTTTGTGAAAACGGATCAAACGGGCTTGTGTAGAACGGATCAAATCCGTTTCATTTTAGGCACGGCCCAAAACCGGGCCCATAATCCGTTCCTGAATTGCATTTTTGGTGTAGTGTTGTCCATCATTCTTTCTCTTTAAAGTTGAAAAATGGTTGTTGAGATAAAAAAATTTTGAGTCAAATTTACCTTCAGCCACATCAGCATATGGAATCAATTCCTACCTCTCTCATATTTGAATTTTGAAAAATAAAAAGAAAAAAAAACATAGTTTCGTTTAATTTGTTTCTCTTCATCAAAAGATGAAATGGAATTCCTTTCTCCCTTTTCCTTAACCATCAACGACTCATTACCTCTTTCTCTCCCTCTAATCTCACATGTTTGCTCCCATTCACAACTTTTCTTATCTCCACAACTCCTTATCTCTCAAATAGTTGGCATTGCTTACGTACCGTCTCTCTATATCAGCAACTGCAAAGGTATGCATGTTATTCCACCATAATTTATAGTAAAAATTAAAATGTTATGTGTTTGGTAAATTTATTTCATTAGTAAGTTAAAGTAAGGTGTCATTTCAGACACAAAAACCAAGAAAGAGTCAAATTAATATACCACATTTCAAAATTTTTTTTACTTTTTTACACTAAAAGGTAAAAAAGCTATTTTTTCATCCTATTTAAGGGACAGAAAATATCTACCTTTAACACAAAAAATAAAAAATATTCCTTCTCAAGCCACTAAAAATAAAAACTCATCATATGATGATTTGAACCTCATTTCTTATTAATAGACCGAATTTTTAACCTAAGCCATGGCATCATTGCCAATATTGAGGCTTTTTCCTTATATAATTTTTTTTGATAAACAGCACAATCGTCCACTCAAACTAATTTTGTTTTTAATATTTTCTAGAGAAAAAACCCAAATTCCCGAAAAATCTGAAATCCCCACACCGATCAATCCAAGTAATGCTGAAATAGAACCCCATCAAACTGAAATAGAAAACAAAACACTGCTAAAAAAAATATCTCTACAAAAATATAAAATAAAATTGAACCATTTAATGAACCCTATCAATGTCACTGACATTGTAGAGCTCATTGAAAGGAACGTAGAAATAACTGCACAAAAAAAGTGCATCAGAATTCAGAAGGGTTAAATTGTGCAGCACAAGAGCCTTTCCGCTAGTGTTTATGATAGATATAACGATTCCATTTCTAGTGCGGAAAAAATATAGTAGTATAACAGCTGCTAATTTGATAAATTTGCAATGGCTTTTGGGGTGTCCTGGGATAAGAATGAACAGTTCGAATGCAATAGAACGGGCTAATGGGATATAAGCACTCTGTGGATCAGGGGCGGAATTAGGATTTTGCATAAGGGGGGTCAAATTCGAAGATTTTTTTTTATGCAATCATTATATATTTTCAAGTATTCCCCGTAATTTTTAGAAATTGAAATCTCACCATTGGGGGAGGTTGGCAAATCAAAGGTTGACAACGATGTATCAACTTCCAATTTTTTGTCATTTTTCTCTTGAAATATGCATCAATTGAAATTGTCTTTCCCATTTAAAAATTAAATTTAAATTATAACAAGCACATTTTTGCAACTGCGATAAAATAAGTAATTCACAAATCACAATCCAGTAGGGTTTTTTTTCTATTTTCTTATAATTTGATTTAGTCATCACACAAATATTGAAAATATTTTAGAAATTGAAGGACATGAATTAGGCAAAAAAAATATTTTCTCTTCATAATCACATGCTCAATGCCAATGGCATGGTCACACTAATGTACTCCCATTAAATGGACAAAACATGTCAAGTATATTAAAATGCTAGAATCAATATTAAATCAATGTATTAACAATGAAAATGCTATATCCTTGCCTTATAATGATAGAAACTGGAAATGAGGAGAAGTTTTAATTAAAAACCAAACCCACGGTGCTCAAATGGAGAGAAAACCCGAAGTCGAGCGAAACCCACGTACAAAATGGGCGAGAAGACTCTAAGAAACTCCTCTAAATCATTATTAATTTAAAAATCTAAAAGACCTAACCATGGAGAGGTTGAGGGCTTACTTAAAGGTTAAGGAAGAGGAAGAAGTTTGAAAAATTGTGTCTACGAGATAAGGGCGACTCGAGGAGGAAGATGCCAGAGGAAGACCGGTAGTTGGTAGCTTGGGGGGTAGTTGGCCGTGAGGTGGAAGGAGAAGGAAGAAGAGGGAATGATGAAAAGAATAAAGGAAAATAAATAAAGTGAGATGGGGGTGGCTACCTAATTTTTTCTATAATATATATAAATTTTGAGCTGAGGGGAGGGGGGGGGGGGGGGGGGGGGGGGGGGGGGGGGGGGACCCTGGCCCCCTCCTGCTCCTAACTAGTTCCACCACTGCTGTGGTTACTGTTTTAATTCTCGTTGAATTTTTACAAAAAATAATAATAATAATAATAATAATTCACGTTGAACCAACATATATAGTGAAATTTTTAGGCGCTAGGTGGTAGGCACCCAATACAACTACACATTGTGGCTGGTACACATAAATTTATTACATAGCTTGGGGGGTGGTTGGCTGTGAGGTGGAAGGACAAGGAAGAAGAGAGAATGAGGAAAGGAATAAAGAAAAATAAATAAAGTGAGATGGGGGTGGCTACCTAATTTTTTCAATAATATATATATATTTTAAGCTGGGGTGGGGGCGGCCTTGGCCCCCTCTCACTCCTGACTGGTTCCGCCACTGCTATGGATACTGTTTTAATTCACATTGAACCAACATATATAGTGACAATTTCAGGCGCTAGGTGAAAGGCACCCAACACAGCTACACATTGTGCTGGTACACATTAATTTGTTACATAAGTTGGAGACATGTTTTCTGACTTCTATTAAAAAATGAGGTTTTTTTATTATTATTTTCTACCCAACATTTATGGGAGTCTTGATATACATGGGAGAGGACACTCGCATTAAGTAAAGAGAAGACAACCACACACTTAGGTAGTGTTTGGTTCGTCAGAATGATTTTTGACAGGAATGGAATGGAGACTGAAATGAGACTGGAATGGAATGAGGCATGAATAGTAATTTCCATTCTAACGTTTGGTTAGGCAGAGAAATCAATCCAGTAATAGGATTCTTATTTTAGTTCCTGTGTTTGGTATACTAGAATGATGCCATGAATGGAATAAATTTACATAAAACTTACCAAAATACCCCTATGAAGCCTTTTTTTGTAAAATTTTCTTTTGCAAAAATTTTCCTGTTTCAGGCTACCAAAAACGTAATTATTTACCTAATTTGATTGCTTATCACTAAAACAATCACAAAATAACACACTTAAAACATCACTTACAATAGCAATAAACATCATCAAAATCCCCAAATAACATGTTACTAAACTTAAACATCACATGAATTAGCTAAACCAAGTCATTAAAAGTTAACATTCATCCAACATTTTCAAAATAACATCCACATTGCTTTCAGTAAGAGTAGCAAATATAAAATATAAATAATATATCAATGGACCTAGGTGCATCACAGACCTCCACTTAGCAAAATCCTCACAAAGTCCTCTTTTTCATCATTTTCCAAGGTAAAAAAAAAAAACGGCAGTCATCTCATGACCACGACCTATAGCAATTAAGGCTCTATGGTGTTCCGCCTTGATAGATTTAGAAGCTTACAAAGCTCTTTATTGATTTTATCCCTTTTCGTTGCTATATCGAAATCAACACCGATAGCTCAACTAAACTTCTCAATAGCTTTATCAATCTTGTTGCCTATAATCATGGCTGCTTCTCGAAATCCATCCATATTATCAATGCTCCGTCTCCTCTTTCCTTTCTGATTGGTTCCTTTATTATTGATTGAAGCAGTGTAAATTTCCTCCAAATTCATGCGGCAATTTTGTGTATCTTCATTTTTCTCATTTCTAGCCAGTTCATACAAGACATCTTCAGTGGTAGCAGCTCCTTTTCCTGTGGCATGATATTTCCCAAAGATAGTGCAAAGTATTTCATAATGTGGAAACTTCTACTCCTCCATTGATCTGCCATCTTGTGGGTCTATAAAAAGCATATAAATAAAACAAATAGAGCATAATATTCAAAGGACAGACAAGAATACATGAAATAATTCTTACTTATCAAATTTTTGCATTGTGTTTACACCAAACATTGAAAATACATGAACAACCATTATGAGCTTATTTTAAAATGATAATACCTTCAATAACTATTCCAAACCTCATCTTCGGCAACCATCAAATTTTGCTATGGATCCCAGCCAAAGCCACTATAATTCACTCCGTTAAGCATCTCCTACACAACACGAAAGTCCTTTTTCATGGTCTTGATTCTCGAGTCAATTTGTGGCTTAGCTTTAATTCAACTTCCAGGTAACTTTTGCTTCAAGACTACTTCAATCACTTTAAGAAAACCTGGCTTGAACCCATTGTCAGCCTTATGAGTCCTGGCATTTACCATGTCAAACAAAGCATAAACCAGCTCCTTATCCTCAGCTTTGGTCCATTTTTTTTTGTTCTTCTCTGGACCCTTTTCATTTATGTCTATGTCTTCATTCATGTCCATGCCTATTAATATTGGAACAACCAAATCACCAATAATATGAGACTTAATTAGCTATGAACCAATAACATAATGTAGCAAAATGATAGAATGAATGTAATGTATAAAAATAACATAATATAGAAATTTAAATTAACCATTACAAATAGTCACGCCAATACAAGCAAATAGAATAAACAACTATTATAAACTTGTGTCATTAAAATACAAGCAAATTCAAATAGTTCATATCCACGCATTAAACATAGAAACAATCATTTGTTGTCTAAATGAGGTCCATGTAACTGAAGTTTCAACCGTGTTAATTAGATCTGTATCTCCTTCGTTATCTTCATCATTTAGTTCTATATCTTCATATGAGTTCACAAGTAACTTGTTCCTTACATAGTTATAAAGTAGCAACACACCAAGATAATATGAACTTAAATATTGATGGAATAAAAAGTAGGACTCCTAAGAATTGCCCATCCTTTTTTTAATATCTCAAAGGCTCTTTCTATTACATTTCTAACAATTGAATGTTTCATGTTAAAACATTCCTTTAGATTCGTTAGTTGAAGTCCATTATTCTACTCATTCAGATGATAACGTTGACCTCTATATGGTGCAAAAAATCCTTCACCATTTGTATATCCAGCATTAACTAAATAGTAGGTACCTTAAACAAATTGAATATTTTTATTATGTTAGTGATCTATAATTTTTTCAGAAAATCATATGATTATTTATTTTGTAATAGTATTGTGTCTTACCATGTAGAACAATTAGACCATGTCTTCCAGCAATTGCATCCCGTAACACTCGACCATCAGTGGCTGACCCCTCCCATCTAGACAATACATAAGTAAATTGTAGACCTGGGGTACACGCTGCAAGGACATTTGTTGCACTGTGATTTTTTTCTAGTTCGATACCTAGGTCTGTCAATAGTCGGCACATGGATCAGTATGTATGCCCCATTTAAAGCTCCTAAACATCCCTACAAGACATTATAATGCATCAAAATATACTTACATATAGATGATAAATTACACAACTACAGTTATAAAAAAATATGAATCATTTACCTTAAACCACATCCATTTTTCGTCTACCGAGTTTTCTGGTATTGGCTCGGGTTTCTTATATAACTCTCCTTGTAGTCTAATGACTGCAACCAAAAACCTTTTGAAGTGCCTACTTATTGACTCCGTTGAACAATTAAGCTTACTCTGAATTACCCTATTTTTGACATGATGAGCAAGGATATGCAACAAAATTACAACTTGTTCATCCATCAACATCTGTCTGGTTGGTTCCAGCTTCCCAATTGTGTTAAGCAAGTGACATAATTTCACAAATGGCCGCTTAGTCATTCTAAAATTGTTCAAATATGTGTAATCACTCTTATACACCTAATTCTCAATTATTTCTCTATTACCATAGTAATCTAATTGGAACCTAGATCTAATCCCACGCATGCATTGTTTTTTAAACAATTTATATGATAATTGTATGAATAGCCCTAGTAGATGTAGAATGCCCAACTACCATTGCATAACCATTGCCAATTTCTTCACTTTCAATTTTCTTTTAACTAAACTAAGGTGTGCCATAACTGTCATAAAAGAAAGATACATCAATTTAATATAAAATAGATACCGTTGAGGACCTGATTAAAGCATCATTCGAAAAAATGCGAATGAAGATAGTAAAAATAATTTGAACACATGCAACTTATCTTGCTTAGGATATATCAAAATAAAAGACAATTAAAATATGATCCTAGCCCCCTCTCCCTCTGTCCCAACCTCCTTTCACTTTTCCTTTCTCCCAGCCCCCCTCTCCCTTTCTCACTGTCCCACTTCTTTCCTTCTCTCTTTATCCCCACTTCTCCCCCTCTCTCTGTCCCCACTATCCTAGCCTCCTCCCTCCCTTTATCCCTCTCTCCGTCTTGCCCAGTCCCTTCTCACTCTCCCTCGGTCCTAGGCCCCCCTTTCCCTCTCTCACTGTCCCACTTGTCTGCTTCTCTTTCTGTTACCAATTCTCCCCCTCTCACTCTGTCCCCACTATCCTAGCCCCCTCCCTCCCTCTGTCCCTCTGTCCCTTTCGCCTAGTCCCCTCTCACTCTCCCTTTGTCCCAGTCTCCCTTTCCCTCTCTCATTGTCCCACTTCTCTCCCTCTCTTTCTGTCCCCACTTCTTCCCCTTTCTCTGTCTCAGCCTCCTCCCTCCCTCTATCCTTCTATCCCTCTCACCCAGCCCCCTCTCTCTCCCTCTGTCCCATTCTTCTCTCCCTTTCTCACTGTCCTACTTCTCTCCCTCTCTCTGTCCCCACTTTTGCCCCTCCCTCTGTCTCAGCCTCCTCCCTTCTTTTGTCCCTCTCACCCAGCCCCCTCTCACTCTCCCTCTGTCCCACTCTTCTCTTCATCTCTCACTGTTCCACTTCTCTCCCTCTCTCTCTCTCTGTCCCCACTGTCCCAGCCCCCTCCCTCCCCTTGTCCCTCTGTCCTTCTCGCCCAGCCCCCTCTCACTCTTCTTTTGTCTTAGCCCCAAAAGCTAGGATTCGAAGGGAGGAAGGGAAATCTCTGTGTGTGCATTTGTAGTAGTGAAGAAGGAAGAAAGAGAAAAGAACGATATAGACTGAAAAAGGGAGATCAGTACCTGAACTTCTTGACGGCGTTCATTCAGCGATGGATTAGACAAGAGAGACGATAGAGATGAGAAGAAGGAAGGGACTAGAGATACACTGAACCAGGAACCTAATCTTGTTTGCTTTGTATCGGGCAAGGGTCTAGGGCATTTTCGACTCAAGTAAGAATGATAAAGGAATGGAATGGCCATTCCTCTACCCCCCAATGGAATGGTGTTTCCTGAAGTAATGATCATTCTGCCACTTTTTCATGAACCAAACGTGGGAATGGTTGATCACTCCATCGAAATGATTATTCTATTCCAACCTTCATTCCAGCGAACCAAATGCTATATGAACCAAACGTGGGAATGGTTGATCACTCCATCGAAATGACCATTCCATTCCAATCTTAATTCCAGCGAACTAAATGCTATTTTAGGGAGAGAGCCCTTGCGCATGTGAGACAGGGAACTTCTCCTTATCCATTAAAATTAAAGGGTTGATAACCACAATTAAAGGTCAACATTAGCAAAATGGGCTCAACTTGAATTTAAAACTGGGTGAAGACAAGGGAATTGAGAATGGGTTTGACCTGAATTGGTACCTCTAAGGGCGTGGTTCAACCAATATTCTTGGGAGGCTAAGATCCAGTCAAAACCTTCTGCACAAAAACCACAGAGGTTAACCAAAAGATATGAGAAGACATTTTGGCGGATTTTAGTTGGTTTTAATATTTTTATTTACCATTTGATTTTCATTGAGTTATGAATTCATGGTCAGACTTGATTGAGCCGTTGGTTGAACCAATTGGTCAGAACCATCCAGTGAGTAGTTAAACCTTCAATTCGGTTTCTCTTAACTTCTATTATACAACCCTTATATTGGTGATGCCCTACAGATAGATAAACTACTACAATGGTAAAATAATGGAGGCGAACTCGGTTATGATCCTTCTCCTCCTTTATAACCCACTAAACTGATGTTCGGGATCATCAGATATGGGTTCCACACTTCTGGAAACCAAACTCAGGTTTGAATTGTGGTCTTTCCTCTATAAATATGTTTACGCAGCCCCACGAGAGGCAAAGAGGGGGAGAGAGGGGGAGTTGGGTGGTGTTGTTGCTTGTCTTTTCTTCACTCAACTGGTGGGGGGAGATAGAAAGAGGAGGGCTTCTTGTGTTTCTGCTTCTCCACCATATGATGCTGCTGAAGCAGAGGAGATGGAGAAGTTTTTTGCTCTCATTATAAGCATTCGTGCCACAAAAGAGAGTATGATGAAAGAGGCAAATGAATCAAAGGCCAAGAAGCAAAAGGAAGAGAGAACAACAGTTTGGACTCCAACCTTTGAATGGGAAGATTTCACAACAGTTTGGACTCCAACCTTTGAATGGGAAGATTTCATGCCACAGATGGAGTCTGAAAGTCCAGTTATCTTCTCTATTCCTTCTAATGATGAAAAGGGTAGTGTAAAAAATGCAGGATTGGATAGTCCAGTTATCTTCTCTATTCCTTATAATGCTGAAAAGGGTAGTGTGAAAAATGCAGGATTGGATGATACATTTGACCTTAATCTATCTCTAGCAAAGTAGATTACAATGTAAAAAAAGGGTGATTACTCCTCCTTTCCTTCTTGTAATCTGCCACTAAACCTCTTGTATTATTCCTAAATATTTTGTGAGTAATTATAGGAAATATATTTTGCGAGCGGATTATGGTGTTAATACGGACATTCATAAATCCACATTGGTCAAGTTGAACAAATTCCACTTGTTCGATATGGCGTGTATAAAAGATTAGCTTCATTTGATGATCACAATGAAGTGGAAGAGGCCTGCAAAATAAATGACTAGAACAATTTGGTATCACTATTAATTTTGCATGCTTTTGTTTCGATGGCTTTGATCACTGAATCAAATCAAACATTCCATGATGTATAATGATACAATTAACAAGTTCACCCTAAATTCAGGAGATGGAGCATCACATTCACCCCTTCACATGAAGGACTCATTACATTCGCCCAATAGCTCACATTCCATACTATTCATTTCATAAATTTAAAATTTGAAGCTCCAAGAAATTTATCAGGTATGTTGGATCATCTATGTACATACAAGTGACTGGAGTGAGTAAAAGTTTTACCAAGGGGAGGTGGATTGCATACAAATGAGTAACGTGGTGGGCCTAAAAACTAAGGGACTGAGTCCCTAGACTTGCGTGACTAAGCAGAGTTGAAATTGAATTTAAAAATATTAACTCTTGCAGCTCCGAGTGATAGGGAAAAGCCGTAACCTGTACCACTTGATCCTGTGCGTGTGTTCTTTTTTTGTTGCACTTTTTTGGTACCCCGGCTACAGGGGCTGACCACTCCTAGTGTGGGGGTAATGTAGAGGACGGGTGACGTGATGGACCCTTGGGTGATTGAAGTTAAGTAAACCTTAGAAAAGGTATGGAAGCCTTCTTATAAAAAACGAAGGTAGCTGGAGGTTCAAATCTCATGTTGCAGCTAGGTAAAAACTAGGTGAATACTAACGCCTTTTACCACTTATGTAAGAGGCCATTTTTCTGCATCCCTTGATTCTTGAGGTCTATAATAACTTAAAACACTTCAAGTTGTTCTGAAGTCCATTTTATTTTGAGGCTTTAATTGAGAAATATTTGAAAATGAAGAAATTATTTCAATGGTCATGTTTATTTGTTTTTTAGTTACTATCTTTAATAATAATTATGTATATAACATATCTAATAAATATTAAATAGATGTATTTAGGCTTTTATTGCGGTCAAAATTTTTAGGCTTCTATTCTCAATTAGTTCCAATCAAAGGCCATTCAGGGAAAAATAGAATCCCCATCGAATGATCTATAAATGTATCTATTTTACAATTTGTGATAATAGATATTTGCGGTCAATCGTGATGATCCAAATCCTCATATAATAATTTCTAAATCAGCTCACTATATTTAAATTTCCTTCTGCAATCTATTTATATATTTAAATAAATAAATGATAAGACAATTGAATTGACACCAATCCTTGTCCTGCTGAGTCGAGTCCGAGTCCCTCTAATGAATTGAACATTAGTATAGGATGATTCTTCACCATCAATATCCTCCTAAGGTTTTAAGATCTACTTTATTACTTCATAAACTTTGCTTAAAAACTATTTTAGCGTATGGTGTTTTCTTTTTAAATTTTTCTAATTTCTAGTCTTTTATTATATAAATAGATAATGACATCACTCTTCGACTAGCTGAGTTGACCCTACTGTGTTATACAAGCCCCAAGCTTTGGTAAAGAACCCGAGTCTTTTTATCTTTTGCTAAAGGTAAAGCCATTATGTACCCTAGTTTCCATCCACTTCTACATCAACTTGTACGATCCAGTCACTCTTTACTTTTTCTAAAAGTCTTTATATTACGTTCTTCTATTTGCATTTTATTTCTTACTGCTCAAATTATTTATGCAGTATTTTGTTATATCTTTATTTTCAATATCAAATTGACTAATTATTTTTACATACTTATCAATAATTATATCCAATAAAAAACAATAATTAAAGCTATCCAATTCTATCATTTGCCATATTACACCCTTAACGATGTTTTTTTATGAGGATTTCATTAAAAAAATCATGTAAGGTGCATGGTAGTGGTCACGTATGACCACTGCCGTATTTCTTTTATTTTTTTATTTTTTGCATCTAATTGTGGAGCATTGAAATCGAGGCCAGGGCTGTTGAAGGAGATGAGGGAGAGGATATGAGAGTGTTCGATAGAATCAGCTCTTTACAGATGCTTTCCTTCTCCACATCTTCTCCTTGCTCGACATGAGCCAAGCAATCCAAATAGGCATTATGATTTAGTTAGTGTGATTATTTCAAAATCTCAAGTGACCTCAAGATCCCATGATTGGTAGAAGATGACAAGTGGAGGAGATGGTGGCAAGTGGATTCAAGTAGGAAAGAGGCATAGTAAATACGGGGGGATCAAGTGGGAGTATCTCATTGCTGTTTTTGCCAGCAACATGCCAAAGAATACTGAAGTGGGTTGGCTCCGATCATGTTTCTCAAACTTTAGAAGAGTTTTCTCAAACTTGGTGATCGGAGGATAGCAGCTGTAACACTCCGACCCGAGTTGACCCGGATTAGTGGGTAATTGCGTGTGTTTTTATCGCTAAGAGTGTTTTGAGTTGGTTTTCCTTTGGTTTTGACTCGTAGAGAGATCGTTGAGTTGAGTTTGACTTGGTCTAGTTAGTTTGAGCCCTTTTTCGTAATTTTGGCTTTTGATTGACCTTGTCAGTTTCGCGTCATTTTGACGTCAGCGCGTGTATTTCGTCGAGCTTGTCGATTGTCGTAACTGTCTTGAATCCGAATGAGTTCGTTTGCTCTCGTTGGACTGTCATTTGACTCAAACTGATATTTGTATAAGCTATTTGGCCTTAAATGTGATTTAGACTCAAATTAAGTATAAATATCCCAACCACTCCCTTATTTTCTCTCGATCGTCTCTCTCGCTCTCTGTTTGTCTCTCTCTCTCGACAGCTCTCTTTCTCTCCTCTCCTTCTCTGTTGCTCGTTGCTTAAGGGAGGAAGAAAGGAGCTCTTTTTCGTGTGTGTATTCCGGTGGACTGAGCCAATCAGCGTGTGGATTTCGTCCGTGAGGCAAGTATAAGCCCAAGATGTGTGAACACCGATTGATAGTGATTTGATTGTTGTGTTTCTATGCTTCATTGTGTTCTCAGTGTTAGACAGCCCTATTGAACTCATTTCACTGTTATCTTGCTGTCTTCAGTCGTTTTGGACACTTTCTGTATGTCTGTAGTGATTTCAGGAAAATGACTCCGTGCACTCACGGCTACGCCGTGAAATGTGCTACGGCTAAGCCGTAAAATGGCTTACGGCTAAGCCGAGACCCAACCGTAAACCAAACCGTAGAACAGTACAGACTGTTAGCTGAAAATAACTGGATGTTGGCAATTTGACATTCTTCTACGGCCCAGCCTGATCTAAGCCGTACATTGTCTTACGGCTAAGCCGTGGACCAGGATACGGCTGAGCCGTAGAGCAAAATACGGTTAAGCCGTAAATCCGAAGGGATATTTGGGGAACCTCAGCTCAGCCGCAGTGCATATTACGGCTAAGCCGTAAGATGCCACGGCTAAGCCGTAAGGTTACCTACGGCTACACCGTGAGACCCTGAGAATTGAATGAAAAGGGACTAGGTTTAAGTAAAAGACCGTATATGACTTTCATGTTAGAATGTAGCGAACCTGGACATGCCCAATGGAATGTTTGAATGACGTGAATGATCTCAAGGGCTGTGAATCATTCATGCTTGTATCCAGCTGTTTAGCACCTCCCCATGGGTGTTGGTTTAAGGGACTTCGGTGCACACTCCTGACACTGCAACACTAGACAATAGTGCATCGGACAACTTAAAACTACATCAACATGCACGGTTAGAGACACTGGATAATTAGTATAGGATTGGCTTGTAATTGACCTTGATTCGTAAAGGTATCATGATGTGTACAGCATATTGATTACGGTTATGCCCTCGTATGTGTTCTGCGCTGGACCTCTCGATTCTGTGGGACATGCAGCAACCCCAGAGCGAAGCCCGGGCGGAACCATTCTATTGTTATATTGGTATCAGTGTTATCATTGCTCCATTGGAGTACTTGCATCAGTTATGAGTCAGTGATTGTGATTGATACTCATTGTCAGCACTTCCTGTAATTGCTTATGTACATTCCGTATCCGTATCAGTTTATGTACATTCAGTATCAGTATATGCGATGCACTTCCTATTGTTTGTTCAGCATGATATGTGAGATCTGTAAGTGATAAGTGATTGATTGATTGATTGATTGAGGTGCATCATCCGATTGATTGTGATTGGTCTTGGCACTACTGAGCCTCAGCCTTAGGATACCCGACGGGGTTAACTTTGGTTTAGTTTAAGTGTTTGCCTCTGCAGAGTGTGATTGTCCTGGGACTCCGGACCCCGGGAACTAGAGACCCATGCGTACCCTGGCCCGGTCGCTGGTGTTCTCATCCTGATTGCTCTCGTAAGGGAGAAAATGGCCAATGTAGTAGCCACTTGATTGTTACCTGTTCATGATTCTGATAGCATGCTTATTCATTGCATAATTGTTTAGTATACAGACAAAATTTCTATGGATATTGCATTATGACTATTGTTCGGTATTCTTCAGTTTTAGACACAATTCGTGTTATCTTCTTGTTGGCTTATACTTTGCTAAGTCGTTGTACTTATACGTTTGTCTTGTGTGTTGCAGGCTCAGATCCCTCTTCCGATCCTGCGTCGGTCGACCCGACTGCAGGAGAGGCTCGCGAGGCCCCTTCCGGCCTAGAGGAGTGGACTTGATCCCTTCTCCAGAGTACGGTTTGCATCATTTTGGTTTCCCCATTCCTTGAGTTGGAGTCTATTGTATTGAGGGGATTTTTCTGTACTTGTAAAGTGGGCATTGAGTGATACCTGTATTTTGATTTTGATTATTGTAAGCCCGCTCTACTGTCATACGTTCTTGTAATAGATTCTTATTATCAGTTCATGATCTTTTGTGTAATCCATTGTATCTTTTGAGTTGAGTGTGTTGCTATGCTATATGCCTTGATACGTACAGCTTCCGCGTTCAGTCTTTTGCACGTGTGATTGATCCCTTGTGTGTGTATACTCGGACGGGGTCCAGGTGTGCACGCACGGGAGTACGTGTGTCATTGGTTAGACTTTCTCTGACCCCCGGTCCCTGGGCTCGGGTTGTGACATACGTATTGTATGGTATCAGAGCATTGTCTCTCAGAGCTTTGTCTCTCAGGGCATTGTCTCTCTCTTAGTGTGTAAGCATGTAGGCATATAGGACGTGGTGAGATTTCGTAGTCCAGTTTTGGACTGTTGTGTTGGGTCCCCTTGTCTTGTGAGTCTGTGTGCGTTCCCTAGTGTGTTAGCAGATTGACTTTTGTGTTTTGCAGGCTATGGCATCGGGATCTGGAACACACAACAACAATGATCAGGGAGATAACGAGAGTGGGTCAGCCGCTCCACAGCCACTTGTGAATTTTGACGAGCGCTTCTTGACTATGCTACAGGCTATCCATTCCTTGCAAGCGCAGGTCGTTTCGATCGTAGACCGACAGAGCCAAACGCCAGTTCGGCCTGCAGAGCAGCCAGTGGTTTTCCAGCCTAGAGAGAGCGATCCGAATGCGTTATACGACAAATTCAGAAAGCGTGGAGCCACAGAATTCTACGGCAATGAAGATGCGTTGAAAGCTGATCAGTGGCTAGAGCATACTGGAGATCTCTTCTCGACCATTGTCTGTGACGACCGGCAGAAGGTTATGCTTACGGCCTCGATGTTTCGAGAGATGGCTAAGACCTGGTGGAAGAATGTTAGTGCAGCCTATCTGACCTTGCCGAGTGAAACAGTGTGGGAGACGTTCCAGAAACAGTTCAGAAGGAAGTTCATTCCTGCTCATGTTCGGCGTGTGAAGGAGGTTGAGTTTCTGGCCTTGCAGCAGCAGCAGCTGACCGTCTCGGAGTACATTCACCGCTTTACTCAGTTGTCCCATTTTGCTGAGGACATGATCAATACCGAGGAGAAGAAGGTGAATCGTTTTATTTCTGGTCTGCATCCGAGATATGCGAATTTTGTGACTGCTTTTCAGAGACCAGCTACTTTCGATGATGCGGTCGACAGAGCACACGCTGCGGAAGCCAACCACCTAGCAGAGAGAGCCATGGACTTCAAGAGGAGTGCACCAGTGAGTTCCAGGGGACAGAGTCAGAAGAAATGGAAAGGGAAGCAAGGCACTTCGAGTTTCTCCGGGAGCAGATGCGAGTTTTGTGGATTTGGACATCCGACGGAGAAGTGTTGGAAGAAGTCTGGAGCTTGTTTGAGTTGCGGATCGATGGAGCATAAGATAGCTCAGTGCCCGAAGACTAGGACCTTCCAGTCGTCCAGATCTATGGGGTCATCCAAGTCTCTCAGTTCAGCAGCTTCGAACAGCCCCCATCCGTCTCGCCAAAGCCAGAAGCCCCAGCGTCAGACTGCTCGTGTGTATGCAGCCTCTCATGATCATGCAGAAGATGCGAAAGTGGTGGAAGGTAAAGTTCTCATTGCCCGAGCTGAAGCACATACCCTATTTGATTCGGGATCTACGCGTTCATATGTTGCACCTCGTTTTGCGGAACAGTTACCGCAACCCCCTCAGCCGCTACCCTATTTGTTAGTGGTGTCCACTCCTGTGGGCAAGCGAGTGGAGTGTAGTGTATACTACCCTCAGTGCGACGTGGTGATTGAAGGTCGCCAGCTGCCAGTTGATTTGATTTTGTTGTCCATGTTGGATTTCGATGTGATCCTTGGAATGGACTGGCTAGCGCGGTATCGTGCCTGTGTTAACTGTTACAACAGGTCGATTTACTTCGATTTTGCGAAGGGGTTTCGTTTCGAGGGCAATCAGGAGAGATGCCCGAGGCGTGTCATCTCCGCATGCAAGGCGGATCGTTTGATACGCAGAGGTGGTGCAGGATTTCTTGCTTTTGTCTCGGAGAAGAAGGAGGTGAAGCAGTTGAGCGATATTTCGGTAGTACGTGAGTTCCCGGATGTATTTCCGGAGGAAGTACCCGAGTTACCCCCTGTCCGAGATGTAGAGTTTGCGATCGATCTAGTGCCCGGTACAGCACCCATTAGTTTAGCTCCTTATCGTATGGCCCCTGCTGAGTTACTCGAATTGAAGACGCAATTGCAAGATCTTTTGGAGAAGGGTTTCATACGGCCGAGTGTGTCACCGTGGGGAGCGCCAGTGCTGTTTGTGAAGAAGAAGGACGGTACCTTACGGATGTGCATAGATTACCGGCGGTTGAACAAAGTCACGATCAAGAACAAATACCCATTGCCGCGTATTGATGAGTTGTTTGACCAACTTCAAGGTGCTGCCTATTTTTCCAAGATTGATCTGAGATCGGGGTATCATCAACTCCGAGTGAAGGAAGACGATATTGCCAAGACTGCTTTCAGGACACGGTATGGACATTTTGAGTTTCTCGTGATGCCATTTGGATTAACCAATGCACCTGCTGCCTTCATGGCTTTGATGAATAGGATCTTCGCTCCTTTTCTGGATCGTTTTGTAGTGGTCTTTATTGATGACATTTTGGTGTATTCGAAGACCCCAGAGGAGCATGAGGAACATCTACGTCGAGCCTTGCAGTTGTTGAAAGAGCATCGCTTATATGCCAAATTGTCGAAGTGTGATTTTTGGCTCGAGCAGGTAGCTTTTCTTGGTCATACCATTTCACGAGATGGGTTGGCAGTGGATCAGACGAAAGTTGAGGCAGTGATGAATTGGCCCAGCCCAAAGACTGTGACGGAGATACGGAGTTTTCTTGGATTAGCTGGATATTATCGTCGCTTTATTCAAGATTTTGCAAAGATTTCTGCACCATTGACTCGATTGACCAGGAAGAGTGTTCCATTTCTGTGGACGGACGAATGCGAGTGCCATTTCCGGATGTTGAAGGAGAAGCTTACTTCGGCTCCAGTTTGACGTTACCAGATGGGCATGAAGGATTTATGATTTACTCTGATGCTTCTCGAGTCGGTTTGGGATGTGTTTTGATGCAACATGGCAAAGTGATTGCCTATGGCTCGAGACAACTTCGGGAGCACGAGAAGAACTATGCTACGCATGATTTAGAGTTGGCAGCCATCGTTTTTGCGCTGAAGATGTGGAGACACTATTTGTATGGCGTGAACTTTGAAGTGCATTCAGATCATCAGAGTCTACAGTACCTCTTCACGCAGTCCGAGTTGAATATGCGACAGCGAAGGTGGCTTGAGTTGATTAAGGATTTTGATTTCCCCATCAAGTATCATCCAGGGAAAGGCAATGTTGTTGCAGATGCCTTGAGTAGGAAGTCGGAGATTCTTCAGGCTTTGGACAGCCTTTATTTTGTGAGGCATGCTCAGCCAGTGGAACTACAATTGGTGGAGAACGGTTTGACACTTGCCAGTACAGTGAGCTTTCAGCCAGATATTATTCAGCGTATTAAAGACCAGCAGTTTGAAGATGCGATGTTGAAGCGAATTCGGGATAGCATTGCAGATCGACCAGACTTTCGTTTGGAGGGTGATGTTTTATATTTCAGGAGCAGATTATGTGTGCCAGCAGTAGATGCTTTAAAGGAGAGTTTGATGACCGAAGCACACCATGCACGTTATTCTATGCATCCTGGAAGTACGAAGATGTACCGAGCTCTCAAGGACAGATTCTGGTGGAACAACAT
This sequence comes from Sextonia rubra, assembly GCA_037013555.1. NCBI lineage: Eukaryota > Viridiplantae > Streptophyta > Magnoliopsida > Laurales > Lauraceae > Sextonia > Sextonia rubra. The sequence continues at coordinate 46,464,881 of JASUAD010000010.1, forward strand.
GAAGAGAGAAATTGCTGGGTTTGTCACCAGATGTTTGACTTGCCAAAAGGTGAAAGCTGACCATCAGAGACCTCCAGGTTCCTTACATCCATTGCATATTCCCCAGTGGAAATGGGAGCACATTTCGATGGACTTTGTTTCGGGTTTACCCCTGACGAGCAAGAAGAACAGTGCCATTTGGGTGATCGTGGACAGACTGACGAAGACAGCCCATTTTCTTCCATTCAAGAAAGGCATGACATTTTCCGAGATGGCGAAGAAGTTCGTCGATGAGATAGTGAGACTACATGGTACGCCCGTGTCGATTGTGTCAGATCGAGATAGCCGCTTTGTTTCTTCATTTTGGAGAGCATTCCAGGAAGCCATGGGAACGAAGTTGAGCTTCAGTACGGCGTATCACCCGCAGACTGATGGACAGTCAGAACGAACTATTCAGACGCTCGAGGACATGTTACGGGCCAGTGTGCTGAATTTCGAGAAAGAATGGGATTTGCATCTTTCGTTGTGTGAGTTTGCGTATAATAATAGCTTCCACGAGAGTATTGGAATGGCACCCTATGAAGCTCTGTATGGACGGAAATGTAGAAGTCCTGTTTGCTGGGAAGAAGTTGGAACAAGGAGTTTCCACGGACCGACGATCATTGCTGAGACTACAGAGAAAGTTCAGAGAGTTATTGACAATTTGAAGATTGCCCGATCGAGACAGAAGAGCTATGCAGATATGAGAAGAAGGACTTTAGTATTTCAGGTTGGTGATTGGGTATTCTTGAAGGTCTCACCGATGAAAGGTACAGTACGGTTCGGTCAAAAAGGCAAGTTAGCGCCAAGATATGTGGGTCCATTTGAGATCAAGAGCCGGATTGGAGATCTAGCGTACAGATTGATTCTACCCGTGGAATTTTCTGGAGTACACGATGTTTTTCATGTGTCTATGCTTCGCAAGTATGTTCGAGACCCGACGCACGTGATTCGTTACGATGATATTCAGATGCAACCTAATGCGTCATACGTTGAGCGTCCGCTCCGTATTGTTGGGACTAGAGAACAGCTCTTGCGTACGAGGACTATTCGATGGGTCAAGGTACTTTGGGAACATCATGGACCTGATGAAGCCACGTGGGAACTAGAAGATCAGATGGCACGACAGTATCCTTATCTGTTTGCTCAGGTACGCGTTCATTCCGAGGACGGAATGATGTCCAAGTGGGGGAGGATGTAACACTCCGACCCGAGTTGACCCGGATTAGTGGGTAATTGCGTGTGTTTTTATCGCTAAGAGTGTTTTGAGTTGGTTTTCCTTTGGTTTTGACTCGTAGAGAGATCGTTGAGTTGAGTTTGACTTGGTCTAGTTAGTTTGAGCCCTTTTTCGTAATTTTGGCTTTTGATTGACCTTGTCAGTTTCGCGTCATTTTGACGTCAGCGCGTGTATTTCGTCGAGCTTGTCGATTGTCGTAACTGTCTTGAATCCGAATGAGTTCGTTTGCTCTCGTTGGACTGTCATTTGACTCAAACTGATATTTGTATAAGCTATTTGGCCTTAAATGTGATTTAGACTCAAATTAAGTATAAATATCCCAACCACTCCCTTATTTTCTCTCGATCGTCTCTCTCGCTCTCTGTTTGTCTCTCTCTCTCGACAGCTCTCTTTCTCTCCTCTCCTTCTCTGTTGCTCGTTGCTTAAGGGAGGAAGAAAGGAGCTCTTTTTCGTGTGTGTATTCCGGTGGACTGAGCCAATCAGCGTGTGGATTTCGTCCGTGAGGCAAGTATAAGCCCAAGATGTGTGAACACCGATTGATAGTGATTTGATTGTTGTGTTTCTATGCTTCATTGTGTTCTCAGTGTTAGACAGCCCTATTGAACTCATTTCACTGTTATCTTGCTGTCTTCAGTCGTTTTGGACACTTTCTGTATGTCTGTAGTGATTTCAGGAAAATGACTCCGTGCACTCACGGCTACGCCGTGAAATGTGCTACGGCTAAGCCGTAAAATGGCTTACGGCTAAGCCGAGACCCAACCGTAAACCAAACCGTAGAACAGTACAGACTGTTAGCTGAAAATAACTGGATGTTGGCAATTTGACATTCTTCTACGGCCCAGCCTGATCTAAGCCGTACATTGTCTTACGGCTAAGCCGTGGACCAGGATACGGCTGAGCCGTAGAGCAAAATACGGTTAAGCCGTAAATCCGAAGGGATATTTGGGGAACCTCAGCTCAGCCGCAGTGCATATTACGGCTAAGCCGTAAGATGCCACGGCTAAGCCGTAAGGTTACCTACGGCTACACCGTGAGACCCTGAGAATTGAATGAAAAGGGACTAGGTTTAAGTAAAAGACCGTATATGACTTTCATGTTAGAATGTAGCGAACCTGGACATGCCCAATGGAATGTTTGAATGACGTGAATGATCTCAAGGGCTGTGAATCATTCATGCTTGTATCCAGCTGTTTAGCACCTCCCCATGGGTGTTGGTTTAAGGGACTTCGGTGCACACTCCTGACACTGCAACACTAGACAATAGTGCATCGGACAACTTAAAACTACATCAACATGCACGGTTAGAGACACTGGATAATTAGTATAGGATTGGCTTGTAATTGACCTTGATTCGTAAAGGTATCATGATGTGTACAGCATATTGATTACGGTTATGCCCTCGTATGTGTTCTGCGCTGGACCTCTCGATTCTGTGGGACATGCAGCAACCCCAGAGCGAAGCCCGGGCGGAACCATTCTATTGTTATATTGGTATCAGTGTTATCATTGCTCCATTGGAGTACTTGCATCAGTTATGAGTCAGTGATTGTGATTGATACTCATTGTCAGCACTTCCTGTAATTGCTTATGTACATTCCGTATCCGTATCAGTTTATGTACATTCAGTATCAGTATATGCGATGCACTTCCTATTGTTTGTTCAGCATGATATGTGAGATCTGTAAGTGATAAGTGATTGATTGATTGATTGATTGAGGTGCATCATCCGATTGATTGTGATTGGTCTTGGCACTACTGAGCCTCAGCCTTAGGATACCCGACGGGGTTAACTTTGGTTTAGTTTAAGTGTTTGCCTCTGCAGAGTGTGATTGTCCTGGGACTCCGGACCCCGGGAACTAGAGACCCATGCGTACCCTGGCCCGGTCGCTGGTGTTCTCATCCTGATTGCTCTCGTAAGGGAGAAAATGGCCAATGTAGTAGCCACTTGATTGTTACCTGTTCATGATTCTGATAGCATGCTTATTCATTGCATAATTGTTTAGTATACAGACAAAATTTCTATGGATATTGCATTATGACTATTGTTCGGTATTCTTCAGTTTTAGACACAATTCGTGTTATCTTCTTGTTGGCTTATACTTTGCTAAGTCGTTGTACTTATACGTTTGTCTTGTGTGTTGCAGGCTCAGATCCCTCTTCCGATCCTGCGTCGGTCGACCCGACTGCAGGAGAGGCTCGCGAGGCCCCTTCCGGCCTAGAGGAGTGGACTTGATCCCTTCTCCAGAGTACGGTTTGCATCATTTTGGTTTCCCCATTCCTTGAGTTGGAGTCTATTGTATTGAGGGGATTTTTCTGTACTTGTAAAGTGGGCATTGAGTGATACCTGTATTTTGATTTTGATTATTGTAAGCCCGCTCTACTGTCATACGTTCTTGTAATAGATTCTTATTATCAGTTCATGATCTTTTGTGTAATCCATTGTATCTTTTGAGTTGAGTGTGTTGCTATGCTATATGCCTTGATACGTACAGCTTCCGCGTTCAGTCTTTTGCACGTGTGATTGATCCCTTGTGTGTGTATACTCGGACGGGGTCCAGGTGTGCACGCACGGGAGTACGTGTGTCATTGGTTAGACTTTCTCTGACCCCCGGTCCCTGGGCTCGGGTTGTGACAGCAGCATTGGCGATTAGAGGACTTTTTTTTTTTAAACCTCTAACAGAAGCATCAAACTCATCCATGAGGATGGCTAGATGATAATAATGATGCTCATGATGATGGTGGTTTTAACTCGAATGTGCAAGGTAACGAGAATCAAACTCACCGCTTCATATTAGATGAAAAAAAATACAAAAGTGCTCAGGCATCCATATATTGCATGAGTTATATGGTTTGGGGGTCTCCTTTCATGATTTTTCTAATAAAATTTTTTTTTAAATTTTCTTTTTATTTTGGTGGTATTGGGTTTATGTTTTGTATTCCGATTTAGCCGGGTAAGTCTATTACGTTAGTTAAGGATCAAGTTAAGGTCATGGGTATTTTGGTAATTATATTGAGGCTTTCTTGGTGGTCAAGAAAGTGGAGATTATATATGTATATAGTCTGTAACTCCAGATCTTATGCAGAAGAAAGTGGCTTCTTTTGCCTTTGGTGTTTCCACACCACATAGGAGAGACGACGAAAATATGAATGTCCCTATATGCCTTTGCTTGTTATAGTGAAAATGATATTGTCTTTGTGCCCGTGGATATTAAATCCTTTGTGTTATCTTCTTGTATGTGCTTTAATTGGTCGATCGTAGGTTATGCGCTTCCACATATGCACATAGATCTGTTTGTGCTTATAGACTCGTTTCGAGCAGATCTAGGCAGTGAAAGAGTGAGATTGGTTGTTTGACGGTCAACAAAGAGATTTAACCGATCGGAGCATAGAAATTTATTTCTGCGAGATCGGAGCCATCTGGACTTGAATTTCAAATTTGTTTCTACTAGCATGCCCATGGTAATGAGATCTTCGCAATGGTATTGAAATTAAATCAATCTGAACGTTGGTTTGTGAGTGATCTAAAAATCACTCGTATTTATCTTCGAACTTTAAGTTTGAGGTGGAGTTTGACGAGAAAATAAATTTTGTTTAAAGTTTATATGCTGGTTCAACATATTAGAGTGTTGAAAGAATAAGACTGTACTGTCGGTGCAATAATGTACCATCTAGTAGGGTACATAAAGATATTACCAGTTTTATCTCCTGTTGGCTTGTATTGAAGAATTCAAGCCAAGGTGGAGATTATCTCCACCTTGACTTGAATTTTGCATCTCAAATCATCAAGAGATAAAACTAGCAATATCTTCATGTATTTTGATGATAAATATATCATTACACTAATGGTTAAATATTTTATCCGATTAACTCCGACCAGGAGATATAAACCCAACATTGTTGTTGACTTAGTGGCCAAGCGAACCTATCTGCCCAGGACAATGACATTGTTGTCCTGGAATTTTTATATCTTCTGATTTGATGTTGTGGACATTGTTACCACTGCTGACAGCACAGTACTCGGATATTAGGGTCTATTACTGAGGGTAGCGATAGCCTAGAAGTTAGAACCGAGCATTTGAGAACTCACTGCCAAAGCGGGGCCAAAATAGAATTGGGATCACAACAAGGGCTGAGTCCAAAAGTTTGGGATCACAACAAGGGCTGAGTCCAAAAGTAGACATCATGCCTGTCCAAGAACGGTAGTTTTCTTTGCCTTTCGCTGTCCAAATAAGCCAAACCCCACAAGGTGGCAGAATAATAGTCTCATGCATCCAGGTGGGCACACAATATTGACATCTATAAAAATAATTCCTGGGCAATTTGTAATCAGCCTCAAGAAATAAAAAAACAAGAGAAAAAAGCTGTACTATTTTAGAAAGAAATTAGGAACAACTTTATTTTGGAGAAAAGACATTACAACTTTATTTAAAGTTGAGCTACTATACTATTGTTGTTAAGGACGGTTAATTTCTTTGCATGCAAGTTTTGTCAAAGGGGAAAACTTGGAAGGAAGTGTTGAAAATGGTTTCCTGATAAGAAAAGGGGCCCCAGGGAATCTGATAAAGATTTGATGGCTTGGATGTAAGTCTAGGTTAAAGGAGTCCGGATCCACCGAGAGGCTTTTTCTAGCTGCGAGCTTAGTAGATCAATTACGGTCCGCCAAATCAATTGGAAAGCTTGCAATTCATGTGAGCAAATAGCTACCTAGTCAAGGCAAGAAGGAGATTCTCTAAAGGTTTTGACCCACCACAACCATAAGTGCACTAATTATGTCACCATGGGAAGGGATTGCCTTGAATGGGACACCACTACTAATGTGAATGACATGCATCCTTGCATGTTGTTTTGGAGAAAAGACATTACAACTTTATTTAAAGTTGAGCTACTATTACTATTGTTGTTAAGGTCAGTTGATTTCTTTCCATGCAAGTTTTGTCACAAGGGGAAAACTTGGAAAGAAGTGTTGAAAATGGTTTCCTAATAAGAAAAGGGGCCCCAAGGAATCTCTCAGTTGATTTCTTTCCATGCAAGTTTTGTCACAAGGGGAAAACTTGGAAAGAAGTGTTGAAAATGGTTTCCTAATAAGAAAAGGGGCCCCAAGGAATCTGATAAGGATTTGATGGCTTGGATATAAGTTTAGGTTAAAGGAGTCTAGATCCACCGAGAGGCTTTTTCCAGTTGTGAGTTTAGTGGATCAACCATGGTCCGCCATTTGAAAAGCTTGCAATTCATGTGGGCAGATGGCTGCCTAGCCAAGGCAAGAATGAAGATTCTCTAAAGCCTTTGACCCACCATTACCGTAAGTGCACTAATTATGGCCCGCCATATCATTATGGGAATGGATTGTCTTGGATGGGACACTACTACCCACATGAATGACATGCATTTTTTTCGGTGATGTGGCTAACCATGATTGCTTTACTCAAGGACGATGTACTGGGGTGGACCCAAGAAATTCTCCTTACAGAGGCTGAGTGCTCAATATAAAAAAAATATTGGGAGAGGGGGCAAATATAAAAGAAATATTACATTTTAGAATTTACAAAAGGTTTGAGTGGGGGCTTCAGCGCTAGACTCTTTTACTTGGGTTGGCCCTTGGTGACATGGTGAATTATGATTGGTCTACTCACGCTAGAAGAATCTTTAAAGGATCTCGATTCAGGTTAAAATTGGATTTTGGAAGTTTGATCCGACTCCTCTTCACAGCTGATATGGGGACGTTTAAAGATTACCAATAAAGACCCGAGTCTAATTTAGATTCAAGCTTATGTATTACAAAGCCATGTTTGATTGGCGAACAGGTTATTGCCTAATTTTTTTGAAGCCCATATACATGAAGTAATAAATCATTCACGGCGAAAAGTTATTCGGAGAAAAGTAGATGAACAAACCCCATTCCATGTGCACTGACCTTTGCAATGGATGAATTCTCTTTGTGCAACAGTTTTTCTTTTCTTTTCTTTAGCTAGTGAGGCATCGTCATGGTAATTGGCGAGATGGGGCCAATCTCCCTAGCACATGCACAACTTCTTCCACCTTTGGGAAGAGAGCCATTGCATTAGGCACATAGAAGGTAGAAAACACTTAACACATTGAAGGTTTTTGGGAGAGATCCTTTAAAATGGATTAATGCAATTAATCTCAATATTATATGTGTAAATAACCAACCATACACCGGAAATAAATCAAACAAAAGCATACACTACAAGAAGATGTAGAGTTTATGTAGAAACCCAACTTGAGAAAAAATCATGGCTAAGAATCAAGCACTATGAAATATATTACAGTTATAAGAGAATATTCACAACTCTTATCCAGTTGCCCCTCAACCTAAGGACTTTGTGATTCTCTTCCACAGCTCCCTACTGTAATGACCCTCTGCCATTCTCTGTGACAGATCCAAGCACCTATACACCTTTTAGATGTTGTATTTGACTCCCAAAAGCAATCTTCTATACTCAGAGAAGTAAAAGACAAAGATCTCTAGAGCAGAACTTCAGCTATTCAACTCTTTAATGAAAGAACTCTAGAGAATATGATCTCCAATAAGCAATCTCGTCTTAAAATATTGAGATTTGTGTTCCACCCCTGGTTGAGAGAGAACCTTCTTTTATAGCCCATAATACGTGCCTCATAAGTATAATTCTATCGGAAAAGGAGTTGGCATCAAACAGGCAAGTTTCCCTTCAATTCGGGCTGAAGAATCACAAGTTGGCGAACTTTCTGCACTTGTCTGATCGGTCAGATGAATGCTTCGATCTGTCGGATTAATGTTCTGTATAGGGTGAAATTTTAGCACTTTTCTGTAAATTTTCGGGGGCCATAACTTTCTCATTTCAGCTCCGATTGAGGCAATCCTGGGCTCTCCGAAATCTGCTCGAAATGAGCTTTCCAACGGTAGGTTGCATGCCCATATCTGACACTCGGTTTGTGAGATATAACCTTTTTAATCCATATTATCCATAGAAAATCACTTCAATTTGTCGCTTTTTCTTCGATTTCTTCACTTCAATGCATCTGGCGACTCAAACTATTGTCCATACTTAAAAATATGTAAAATACAACACTAATGGACTCAAGTTTTGTTCAACCCATGAATTTGCCAACACAAAAATCCTTACACACATACAAGGGGAGACCGACCAAGTTTTTATTTTATTTTATCAGTAATGAAAACATATATTAAAAAACGAAGAGCAATACAGAAGGAAGCAAATAATGGGAATATGTATAAAGGTCTTAAATCAAACTCCATTTAACAAAAAAGGAAAGATGATACGAACACCACAAACCTCAAATATGCAGAAATGGACCATCCTTGTCAACTCATTACTAGGCTAGCAAATCTGCACTGCCATTTGTTAAACGTAATATATGCTTGAAGACCACTTGCATCAATGAAAACAAAGCTTTTAATTACATTAAGAATGTATAGAAATTTTAAAGGAGCCTTGCCTTTTTGAGAAACCCAAGAAATTGTATTTGATGAATCTCTTTCCAAACTAAACTTTTTAGTAAAGGAACTTGAATGAATTTTTAAAGCTTCCAGAATTGCAAGCACCTTGTTAGAATATTTAATTCCAATTGGCTTGGAAAAGGAAATCAACATCCCACTTTTGAAGTTGCGAAGCACCCCTCGAATACTTGTTGGGCCTAACTTACCTTTGGCCGCCCCATCTACATTAAACTTGAGTATCCCTTTCAAAGGTGGGGACCAACTAATAGAATTGATTGATCGAGAAAACCCACACATCATACAATTCTCCCAATTACTTAAATTATCGTTGATGTCAAGAAATTTAAATTCCTGTCTCCTTAAAGCCCATTTTTGTATTTTCAACAACACTATTTCTAAAATGTCTTGCAAAAAGAAAGACAAATTACAAAAAATTCTCTCATTTCTTACCTTCCAAATGGACGAAAGGATAGCAAAAGGAATGAGTGACCCGGTCATCGAATGAGAGGTGAGATTCTTATTTCCCAACCAATCGAGCAACCCATCATTCTCAATTCATACTCGTTAGCTTTTTATTATGGTCATGTTTGTCTCCATAGAAGAGATAGGGATAACGTACGTAAGATTATTATTATTTTGGGGTGCTGGGTTGATGTATTTGAATGACTAAGGTGATGTACCAAAAAATAATAATAATAATAATAACAAAAAGAAAAACTAAAAAACGACTTAGGTGACAGCTGTAGTTTCCTTTTTTTTTTTTTTTTGGTTGGTAGAATAAGGTAACAGCTGTAGTTGCCAATTATATTATGCAGTTTCTAGGGTTGCTAATGGATAGGCTGGCCCGAAACTGAGCCTCAATTGGGCTGGTTTTGTGTTTGCTTTTAGGCCCAACAACGAGCCTAAATGTCTTGCAAGATAACTAAAGGGGTGGGCCGGGGCATCTGCCTGGACTCTGTATATTCTGTCAATGTAATGGGCCGCTTTTCATTTCTGGGCTAATGGGATGAGTCTGGGCTTAAAATAATAGGAATTATTAGTAAATAGGACGGGCTTGGACGTCAGCTCTCCTACTTATTTTCCATAGACCCGTGAACAGTTTAGAGCTAATAGGGTTACCCAACTAAATTCACAACTAGAAGTAAAAGACAACAGGGCCGACCGAATTTTGGCTATCCAAACTAGGGCCTATAGTGTTGTTCAATTGCAGGTGATTGATGGCCCAGTTGTAATGCCATAGCTCAAAGTATTCAGGCCCCAGTTCTTCTTCCTTGTAGAGCATTGCTTGTTGATGCTTTGGCTGACCTGCCAGCTACCTGACCTGCTGAAATAAATCCGGCGTCATGAATCCATTGGGCTAAGACATTGGTTTGGGATGAAACACAGTTAGAAGTTGAATCTAAAATCTGAAAGGAAATTTAAATCTTGTAAAATACAAAGGTTCATACAATGGTGGGAATTGGTTAGATCGAGTTGATACCAGAGCCCAAATGGTTTTTAGATCACCATTTAGATTGTTAAGAGGTGGGCGCACCACAAAAATAAATATAAATAAATATTATTCCAACCCAACTATAGGTGGGTCAAGACTCTAATGACGGTGATGATATAAATAAACATGAAAGAGAGAGTCCCAAATAGGACAACAAACTTCTCCCTTAACTGGATGCAATTGGAACAAGCGAATGCAATTTAAGGGCACCGCTGGCTGTCATTGCTCCTTTTCCTTCTTTGAATTTTGGAATGCTATTAGCATCTGTGAGTGGGACCCACAGGCTTTGGAATGAGTATATTTTCAAGGTTGGAAATTTATGGATGATATTGATTTGTGACGAGTGATGTCATTCAGATCCAATGTGTGACGTCGGATGGTGGCCGCCGCCCCACGCCAAAGGACCAAATTCTATTGAATGAATCCGGACACAGAGTTGCCATATCCTCACCTCATCTCAATTCCGACCCTCACTTCATCTCAATTCCTTGTTCTATATGAAAAAAAAGGACATCTCCGCATTGATGCAGGTATCAAATTGCTGGAACTTTTGTCAGTGGAACGTCGCATCATCTATACCTCAAGAAAGTAACAATTATTTTCAAATGCTGCTTTGGATAAAGCTTATTTATCCATGCACGCAATTATATTCTTTTGAATTTTAAGAATGTTTATCACCGAGAGGGGCAAAAGAAAAAGAAATGATCTCGAGATAATTTTTTTTGGGTAAAAAATATTTTCACTCATTATCCTAATAAATTAAAATTTTAAAAGTTAGTTCCTAAATTTTATCTCCACTTTGCATCCGTTATGCGTGACCTTTTTTATATTCCTTAATTTAAATTTATTTTATAATGAATTTCTAGGAAATTATTTCTACACACGCTATCTCACTAGGGTATAAATATATTGGTTAGGACGTTCATTTGACACACAACTTGTGACAAAAATAGAAATTGCTCATAACTTTCACTACATCACCCCCACCTGCCAATTGGCATCCATTCAATACGAATATAAACACCCTTGGACTTTGTCACATTAGCATTTGTAATTTACAATATGAACTTGTAAGAAACTAAAATTAATGGTTAAGATCATTCCATTGGATTGATATTATCAGCACTCCTTATATCCAAACCTATTCATTCCCCTTGCTACTTAATTGCATGCATAACCATTCATATCAAAAGTTATGTTAGTAGAGACAATATAAATAATTTTCAATACTCACCTCGGGTGGACTCCACCATTTCAGTGCAATTTTGGGGACATCCATTTATTTTTAGTATTTTGTTATTTCTCTTGGAATTCGAATCTACGATTGGTTGACTCTAATATCATATTAAGCTAACCATTTCAACAAAAAATAGCTCTAGTATAGGAAGCATAAACCCTTATTACTCCTCAATACTCACCCTTATGTGGAGCTCGATTGGTGGATTTTAGGCGATATATATTTTTTTTAGCATCGAGTCATTCGTCCTAAATTTTAAACTCGGCTCTAGTATCATTTTAAGTTTAGTCATTCCAACAAAAACCTTGAGACTATAATAAAGGCATCCTAAATACATTTTAATGCTCTCCTTTAGGAGAAGCCCACTCTTCAACAATCAATTGGAATGAAAGCTGGGTGTGTTAATTTCAGTCCTAGCATGTATAGTTGGATTAAATTACTTTTAATGGTCTTTGTGAGCATTAGATTCTTCTATTAATGTTTATTCAGTTTCCAATGCTAAATTATTTTTAATGGTCTTTGTGAGCATTAGATTCTTCTATTAATGTTTATTCAGTTTCCAATGCTAAATTATTTTTAATGGTCTTTGTGAGCATTAGATTCTTCTATTAATGTTTATTCAGTTTCCAATGCTAACAGCCTTTAAGTTTTTTAAAATATTAATTTGGTCATAGAAACCCATAATTACACGGTCTTGCATTTAATTTCCTTGATGTAACGAATCTGTTAATGTTGCTCTCTACTTGCACAAGTTGTGTGAAATCCATTCTTTCAAGGTATTAGTTGCTAGAGAGTGAGGAGTAGAGATAAATTGGGGCACGTACCATCTTGAACGTAGATCTTACATTTGGGTTCCGTATGGGATATGATCCAGTCCAATCATCTCAAGGACAACACAAGGAATTGCCGTACAATTTATTTGGATCTGGGTGAATCAAGGTAAGATTTACGAATTTTGTTATTTAAAATTATGTGCACAATTAATAGCCAAAAGATCATAATACATCGATCATGATTAAATATATGATAGTCATGAATACAGGTCACATGTATAACATCCTAGATGTTCTGCCTCTAGTGTTGTGTTATATGTCGTCACCTTAAGAAACATACAATAATCTTTATTTTTTCGGAAGGAAAATTGATCTTTTAATTGAAAGAAGAGTTGTTGAATAATTCAGGGTTGTGACTTGAATTCAATTATTATATATTAAGCTAAAAGGTTTTTTAATTTAATCTTGACTTTTATATTGAGCCTTGGTAAAGACGAAATATGTGAGCTTTAAGATTTAAATCCAAAGCGTTTTGCCAATTTAAGCAACAAATCTAAGCACTACACCATATAACATTAATATGCAATTTCTTATTAAAAAAATATAACAAGTATGGTAAGATGGAATGGTGATCCTCGTCACGTGGGTCTTGCTTGTGTTTAGTATGAATTATTGTGCTAATTATTAATTAAGAACAAGTGGGGTCTATGACCGGATCCTACCCCTTACCTCAGATGTCCGGTGGAGTTTGTACGAGTATCTTTGCCTTTGTCTGAATCAACGTCTAGATAAGGGAAGCGGCTCTTCCCACGCCTCTGGACATTTTTTTCGTTGCCGTGTTTGGACTGCTTTCCAAAAGTGGGCTGTCTTGCACCTTCGGCGGCGAAAAATGGAAATCAAACCATCATAAATTTTTAATAAAATCGTTATCTCTCATGTTTAGGGATATATTGTTATTAATAAAAACGATCATAAATTTTAATTATTTCTCTCACCAAATGTCTATTCATTCCCTCTGGAGTTGCCCTTTCATCATCAACGTTTGGTAATGACATTTATCATCTTGGGAGTTCACGGAGAATCGTCGTCCTCCATCACCCTTGACAATTTTCTGTTACGCCAAGTCAAGGGGGTTGAGCCCGGCGAGAAAGCACGCATACAGAACTAAGGAAGCTCGAATAAGAGACCAGCTGACAGACGTGGAAAAGAAAGTTTGCACTGCATAAAAGATAGTGTATCTAACGTTCAAATTTTGGATACCGAGATAAAAATTGGTGCTCCTTGCCAAGTTTTTATCCGCTCCTTACCAAGTTTTTATTACCACTGACGAACATTGACAATTGGTTGTCATCTTTACCATAATCTTTTATTTTTTTGGTAACCTTTACCATGATCTTAATCTTATAATATCATGATGGAGCCTAGGAGTCGGTAATGATAAAACAGAACAAACCAAGGAAGAGTTTAGGCAGATGCTCAAATTGGTTCGCATTTGTTATATCATTATCAGAATTTATTTTAGGCAACTTGCACTTATTTTGAGGGCAATGACTTTCCAGCAGCTTAGTTGATATGATAGAAGCGATTAGAAGATCAACAACCATATTTATTAAGCTTTACTCTAACTTAGCATTGATGAGAGTGGCTTCGTACCTTATTGTTAAGGAGTACATGTTTTCATTTAGAGGTTTTGGGTTCAAATATAATTTTCTCCTTCCTTTTTGCATATGTGAGTTTTTATTATATTAAATGTGCAAGTTGTGTTTTGTTTCATAACAGGTGCAAACTCGCCATTGGCAAAACTTTTTTTTTTATTAAACCAAATTTTTGAAAACCACCCAATGATAATTCCTATTAGAAGAATAACTTCATTTAGCAATAAAGTAGGCAACCACATTAAAGTCTTCAGAAACACATGGAAACTTAATGAAGGGAAGCTTTTGGAAACTTATAAGAAGTCCAAAATGATGGAATGGATAACCAATCTTGCTTGCCATTGATGCCTCGAACAACAAGAATTGAGATCCAAGTTTTTCCTTAACTAAAGAGACACCCTAATGATGTTAATCATATGAATTAAGCAGCGGCAATGTGTAGTCATGTGAGTGTTAGAATATTTTAGGTTTGCAACAATGAAAGATTTCTTCTCAAATGAATCTAATAATATCACAAATCATAAATCTAAACTATTAATGGAGTTAAATAGTACCTAAATGCATCATCCTGAGCCTCCGATTCACTAAAAGGTTAGTTTTAAGTGAAAATCAAAATTCTCTTTGGTGATGGATATTTATAGAGAAAAACTTTCGTAGCTAAAAAAGTTACCCGAGGATCTTTTGTAGACTCAAAATCCTAAATCTATCTTCTCATCAAGAAGAGAGAATCTATCTTGTATTTATGTCTATCCCTTGACCTTAGCATAGATGAAAATTTCATAAAAATCTAATTTACTCAAATAAAATCAATAATAAAGATGAGATAACCAATCCCTAATTGTGGTCATGTGGGCCACACAACGATCTGACAGTGAGACCACCTGAATTAGACTAACTTGTTTTTATGTTTGTAACAAGAAATTCATCATAGGAAAAGGAGAACAGTAGAGGTCTTCAATGAAGGCAAATAAGGTAACAATAGTAACAAGCAATAGAACAGCAAGCTGTACAGTAATAGTTAGAGTGCCATTCATTATGTGAAGAATTCAGCTTTTCATCCAAGAATCAAATACATTTACATAAGATATCACTTTATACGATGGCTTTTAGAAGAAAAGGTGTTGAAATTGAATAATATTCTCACAAGTCAGAATCCAGCAGATATGCTTACAAAGATGGTGAATATAGAGAAACTGAAGCTGTGCTCGGCTTCAATTGGGTTTCTTGTTTGAAGACAAGGTGTTGAGATTTGAAGCCATGTTTTACTGTTGTCATTGCCATTCAGTATGATTAGTCTTCAAGTGGGAGATTGATGGGTTGGTGAAGACTGATCTGGGCATATTTAATATTTATTGGGGTAAATATGTACTCTGTCAGTTTAATCTGAACCCTTTGTTATAAGGTCAGATATGATGGTTGTAAATGCCCAGGGTATTATTAATTAAGGCTTCTGTATTATTCTGAGCGGGGTGAGTGAGAGAGAGAGAGAGAGTTGGTTTCTCTGGAAAGAAGAGCCATAGAGAGTTGTGCACTCTTGTAATCATAAGAAGATGATTGTTCTTTTTGTGGGAGATATTTAACAATAGTAAACATGTTTGAATCTCTGTGAACATAACCCAAATCGGGTGAACCATGTAATTTTGGTGTCTATTGTATGGATTGTGTGTTCTTTTTGTTCTTCTTCTTTCTCAACAACAATTTTATACCTAAATAGAAACACAGTTACAAAGAGGAAACAATAGAAGAAGAAGATCAGTCCACCATGAAATAGAAATCAAATAAGTTTTGGATGAAAATTTTTAAACCTAGCTAGGCTCTCTTATTGTACATTGTGAACGCTTAGATCGAGTCGCGACAATGTTTATTATTAATTTGTTTGAATCTTAAAGCAACTAAAACAATAGATTTTTGAACATAATAGGTGGTAAATAACTATTTAAGTTAGATTTTTTGGTGTCACTCTGTAAAAGAGGATTTCATAGGTGAGATATTTATTTAAAATAAATATCATCATATGCTTGTGGCCGTCCAATCAAATACAATGAAAGTTGACACTACAGAAAAATCATAAGCTTACAGTCCTAGTCTATAAAAAATCATCAGTTTACAATCCCAGTCCTTGAGACAACCACAACATCTTGTGAGACTGATTTATTATGCAAACAATAAGCAAACAAACCCCTTTTATATGGTGTGTGCTCCATAAAACGGTTACTCTAGTTTTCCTTTAATTTTTTCAATTTTGTTTCGTCACCAAGTATAAGAGAAAGCATATTTTGAAAAAAGACACATAAGTATGAAATAGGTCTAAAAAGTGTATTTACCAGCTACTTGAGATCACTAATCCTAGTTGTATTCCGTAGATTAAATGCTGGATTCATAATCAAAGTTAAATCCTTAAGGGCTTGTTTAGGGGTGGAACTATAGAAGGAAAATCTGAAAACCCCCTTTAAGTATATAGGAATTTTTATCTTACTTTAAAATGTGCTACGTGGAGGCCCGCAAAGCACATTTCTTGATTCACTACCACCATTATCGTCACCATCATCAAATCTTTATCCCAACTATGTAGGGTTTTGCTTTTAGGGTTATGATTTGATTCGTATAATATAATTCCTAAACTTATTTTTCAAAAGAGGATGATGAAATTGAAGAAACATTCATTAATATCAAAACCTGATCATCAAAGAGTCTTGTCTTAAATAGAAATTGAATTAAGGGGTGATAGGAAATGAACACCTTGTCATTAACCCAGTCATTAAAATCTTGAAAAATCTGAGGTTCATTTTATGTGTCTCGTTCACATCCTTCACTCTTTATCTCTATAATAATTTTTTGTTTGGAGTCCATTTCAACATGAATTTCCAGGATCGCCGAACAACTGAATGGAGCACCGAACAACTGAATGGAGCATCAGGAAAGACACTCTGTCTTATTCCTCTTTTAATAGTTTGTACTCACTACTCATTTTCGGTCGTTCCTTTCATTATTCGATTCCCATCTTTAATTTTTTGATAGATATTCTCTTATCTCCTAGGGTGCTTTCTTTGATTGTCCTTTCATGTGTATTTTTACTCTTTTTGTCAGTGTCGAATGGTCATTCAAAATCCTCAAATAATGGAGCTAGATGGGGCCCATCATACAGAAGCCAAGCCCAAGAGGTAACTCCACTAGATCTAGTCAAAAGAAGGAATGTTTTCTAGGGACTTCTCTCACTTCACTGCTAACAATGCACCCGCCATCACTGGAGTGAAGAAAAAATGGGAGAATTCGCATTCTGATTGGTTGATGGTTGGAAACTTTTCGGAAAATTCCATCATAAGACAAGGCTCTTCAAATCGTCCCCGTTAATGCGGTACCCAGAATGTATTGATGATTGGCTCTGATTTGTTTGTATGTGTTTTTATTGTTTCTTTTTGCACCAGCCAACGTTGCTCGATCCTTAAAGCACATTTGGCAAATCCGATTTTCATGGAAAACTAGTTGGTTTTCCGTGCAATTGAGGAATCCCTATGTTTGGCTGGAGCGTTGAACATGAAAAACAGTTGTCCGCGTTCCACCTTCAGCGAAAAGACACCCTCACAGGATATGAATTCTGCGCTGCTGCAGTGCCTAAGACGAACCAACGGGTTTTATGCCAATTGGTCTTTTGTGGGTTTCATGTGGTAGATCAGCACGATTAAAATTATTTTTCATCCCAAAAAGGGCTAAAGAACTAATTTTCAGCCATTGAATCATCTTATATGCTAAGATATTTTCAAAAAAGTAATCAATGCTGCTAATGAAAATTTGGACTTTTGTAAGTACCTTTTGAAAAGTCTAGACCGTTAGATCTGATCTAAAAGCCAAAAATGGCTATAGGACCAAATTTTATAGTGTGGGGCCTTGTGATTCATAATATATTGGCTAAAATGTTCTAAGCAATTGATTTTTTAAAGGCTTTTTTCCTGAAAATCCTTTTTTTTTTTGCCAAACTTAATTTTTTTGGGAAAAAATAAGTTGATTCCAAGCTTTAGGAGGGATTATTTAAAAGTATAGATTCTCCTCATCTCCGTAGACATTTGCCAAATATGTCCTTTGAGACTAGACTGAGCTAAGGAGAAGACTATCTATGGAAATCAGGGTAATTAAGTGAGAAAAGGGCACTTAAACCACAGCGCTATTCCAATTGTGTGGTTTTTTCTTAAATTTTTGGAAAAAGTAAATTATATTAAAAACCAAGGTAAATAAAACATCGAAGCCACAAAAAGAAGAAAAACAAGAAATAAAAAAAGACATCAATGGCCTTTCATTAAGCTGGCCATTCAAAATTCCTAATGGATGAAGGATGAATGGGATGGCTTTCGAGAGTTCGTAAAGGATGTGGAAATTAAGTACGCAAGAACCGTAGTGATCCAATCATGAAAATATATATATATACAAAGAGACTTCATGTGTATATGTTCCTCACCATTTTGGTGAGGGACATTTTCTTTTTTGGACTTTTCAAACTTAAAAAGACGTAAAATTTTGTCCTCTTACATATTATTACTTTTTAAAAAAGAAGTATTTCTCACTAAAATAATGAGAGATATATATACATAAATATTATATATATATATATGCAAATTCTCCATTATCCCTGTTCGGATGCTGTTTTTTGGGTTTTGTAAACCGGATGGCATCTATGACCAATCTAATCTCATCATAGACACTGAGGCACTGGTCCTAATTTGATAGGACAAAGGATTAGACGGATAAATTTATAACAAAAAGCAAACAACCAAAAAGTGACATCAACTTATAAAATTTTCAACGACGACGGTGGCCAGAACTTTTATTCGAGTAAAAACTTTCTCT
Source organism: Sextonia rubra (assembly GCA_037013555.1). Classification (NCBI taxonomy): domain Eukaryota; kingdom Viridiplantae; phylum Streptophyta; class Magnoliopsida; order Laurales; family Lauraceae; genus Sextonia; species Sextonia rubra. Next base: position 46,483,588 of record JASUAD010000010.1, read on the forward strand.
GCAATAGAAAACAAGGGCAGCGATCCCAACGGTGGGAATTATATCCAGGTGACGTACTGACCATGATGGCATGTAGAATTTTCTTGACCCTGCTGTTAAAGGCCTCAGACGGACTCGTGCGTGCCGTAGCTCCTTAGATGATGCCAACTCCAGATCCCCTGGATGTCTCCCACAGGCTTGCCCCGAATGGCAAGCGTGGAACTCCATTAATGGCCTAGCTTTTTGATAATCTTGTTCGTTCAAAATTATTTTCACCCTCTCTGCTATCGTAAACTCAAAATTTGCTTTAATTAGTGTCAGTCCAACCATAAACTTACACATGTAATTGACAGCACAATTACTGCACATAATTCTTAATGTATAAGATTGTACTAATCATGTAATCATATATTTATGTGCCCAATATTATGGTGTTCCCAAGTCTTATTAAAGCAAATTCAAATGGGGGGATTTGACCATAGATGATTTAAACGATCTTGATGTTTTTTTAAAATATTGTTGACCAAAACTATATTGCAACTATGGTTATTTTTCATGTGTCCATTTTTTTTCCACTTACACCCTTTTGTGTATCGTAGAAACTGAACACATAAAAAAACATTTAGTCTTCTGTATTGTGGTCCATTTCTCCCCTTCGTTTTTGCCTCCCACTTTCTCAATTCTTTCAGAAGTTTCCATCGTTAAAGAAAATTTTCAAGTGTGTTTCTCCATTAGTCTCTATCGTTAAAAGAGATTTTGAAGAGGGTTTCTCCACCTCTTCTATTTTTTTCAAAAGAATATAATTAAATGTATCTCCATTATTCTTCTTCCTTTTTTTTTCATTTGGATTCATAAAGAAAAAGTGTCTCAGTGTCCAAAATATTGGGATACATAAATTCTTTATAAATCCAAATGGAAAAGGAAAAAGAGAGAAAAGTAATGGAGATACATTCGTATTGTTTTGAAAAAATAGAATTGGTGGAGAAACCCTTTTCTAACCTCTTTTAACGATGAAGACTTTTACGGGAATAGAGAAAATAAGAAAAAAAGAAGAAGAGAAAAAGCGAACATCAATATAAAAGATAAAATGCTCTTTATGTTTTCCGTACAATTTTAGTTTGTGTCATATCACACAATGTGGTATAAGTGGAAAAAAAAATTAAGCACATTAAAAATAATTACATTTGGAATATAGTTTTGGTCAATACCATTTTAAAAAAATCAAAAACTTTTATATGGTCAAATCCCCTTTAAAAAATTATTTGATTTTGCAATAAGCATCATTTAAGACAGTCCAGATTACTGAGCCTACAGTGGAGTTCAAACTTTCCACTCAGAGAAAGCGCGTGGCAGACACTCACGAGATCCAGATTCCATGGTGCGTGTTGTGATAAGTCTGATGTCATAAGGTACTGTATTCCCACATTTTCCACGACATGACCATAAAGTCAGTGACGTAACAAATGTGACGACACCTTCCCTTGTAAAACAAGTAATTTTTCCATAGAATGGACCTCATTTGTCTATAAAATGATAGACTTCTTCCCTTCAAAATCATCATCGAATAAGAGAGAGAGAGAGAGAGAGAGAGAGAGAGAGAGAGAGAGAGAGAGAGAGAGAGAGAGAGAGAGCTATTTTCCAAACATGGGAAAGGAAAGAGCAAAGAGGCCTGCCAGGTTCCCTCCTTTAAACGAAGAAGAAGAGGAGGAAGAAGAAAAGATGGAGAAGTTCTTTGATCTTGTAAGAAGCATAAAAGCTACAAGAGATAGTTGGAGAGATGAATCAAGTGACTTGAAGAAGAAGAAAATAAAGGAAGAATGTAATAAAGCAGTTTGGATGCCTTGTTTTGAAAGGGAAGATTTCACCAAGAAGTTAGATTTCAAAAGCACTCTTAATATCGCCTCTACTTCCTCTACGAGCAAGAGGAAGGAAAATGATAGCTTAGATTTAAACCTTTCTCTCTAACGTTGTAGTCGAGCTGATAGCATAAACTGCCATTGTAGAATTGTGTTGTGGTAGGAATCTGTATTTGACCGGGCACTTGCAAGCACGGCAGAAACATAAGCTTGTCTTCTAAAAGAATTTGTTCATCCAATCTCCACCACTTGGCGTTTTTATTTTCATGGGGGTTTTACTCTCTAGATTGTATGCCTTTGTGTTCAATTATATAACTTGCCATTGATCATTTTGTATAGATGAACAATTGCTAATGATCATATAGAATTTACGTCTTCCTATGTACATGCTATTGGTGCTAGCTCTAAATTGAATCAAGATCTCAAGACAGAATACAAGGTTCCCAGTAATGACACGGCCTGTTGATCTCAATCAGCACATTGGGTTACCATTTACAGGCGGATTAACAGCTTATTAGGTTTCCATAAGGAGAATGTAATGATCAGCACGGACTAAAGTCAAATCAACTCCAATTCAAGTTCGTTGCCCAAAGGTCCACGGGCCCAAACTAAGTTGGATGTCTAGGTACATTTAAAGGTCCTCCATGTATGGATCATATCTCCAAAATTCATGGACTTGTATCACAAGTAATCCAAGGAATTCAAATTGCTCAAGGAACTTAAAATGTATAGATGAAGGAGGACGAGTAGTTTTATCAAGTGAGCTGCTGCGTGAATGCGCCTCATACGCACACAGGAGCTGTGACTTGTGAGCCATGGATTTGGGAGTGAAACACATAATCACCTTACCTAAATATCAACGTTCTCAACTTTTTGATCCAAATGGGGCTGACAGTGGGGTGAAATAAAAAAATATATATTTATGTGTTTTGAAATCGTTAAACTAGAGGGTCACAGATGAGGAATTAGAATGATTTGAAGGACTTGAACTTTTGCACAGAAGTGGGACACATCCAAATCGCCATGATCTAAGGTGGGCTTCAAAAGGCTTTGCACAAATTGCTTAGATGCATATCAGAAGAGGCTTGCAAAAAGAGATATCCAAAAAATAGGAGATTAATTAGAGATTTCCTAAAGAATAGTCAATAGTGATAAAAATGGAGATTTTAAAGATATGGACGTTCTTGATCTCTTCTCAGCGCTACAGAGTTCATGTCCTTTTATTTTAGAGTTTTATTATATATATCACTAAGATTTCTAAGATCATTAAAAAGGTGTTTGTGATTTTAATTTTAATATTTGTAAATAGGTGGCTTTTTTATTATAATACCTTCCATATCCCCAAAATAAGTAACTTTTTCACTACCATAAGATTAAAATGTCAAAAAACACTTTTGCCCATCTTTTACTCTATATGCATAATTTCAAAAGGTTGTGCTTATTTTTCCATACAACTTGTTACATTAATCGTTACTATGGTGCATTTAATGAGTGAAAATAACCCTACATACATCCGTTTTTATGAAAATTGGGCCCATTTCAGTAAAACCAAATTGATCATAATGACAACCAACACCTATTTTTATAATTGATCCACACCATGTACAACCAACCTTTGGTCATGATTAGACATCATGTGAATGAGAAAATTTTCGAGAGAGACATTGAGCCTTGGGATAAAATCATGGTGCTTTTGTAAATGATGGCATGCTCATTTTTATAAAAATACCCCAATTGCAGGATTTGTTATAAAGTTTTGGAAAAAAAAGATTGAATAAATTCCTAGTGAAGTCAAGACAGCATATTGTAAACTAAAAAATGTCACAAAAGTAATAATATAATGAAATGTATCTAGGATTTTACCAATCATCTACTGTAAAAGGGGTTGAAGGGTTCCTCATCGTCATCACCCAAAGAAAAAAAGAAAAACAAAGAACAAAGAAATTTAAAAAATTACAGACATACATCCTCATGTCTTTTTAAAATTCAAAACATTGTTGTCAAAATCATAAGAAGTTAAAACAAAAATCATAAGAAGTAAAAAAAAACATACATACTAATATCAAGGTTGATGATGTTGATGCATTTCAAAACAAAAAGAAAAGTAGAACCGAACTCTAAGAATTAAAAAATAATAATAAAATTCTCTATTCTTTCCGTTGTAATTATAAGCCCGGAAGAGGAGTGCTTCTTGTTGGGTTTTATCTTATATTCCAATTTAGCTGGATTGATTGTCTGAGTTAACCAGAATCGAGGTTCAAGGTTAAAAATATTTTAGTCATTATATATGAGTTTTCTTAGTGGCCAAGAAAACATGATCTATATATTAAAGTGATTTGTAAGCCTAAACACTGGATAGGTGAAGTTGTCTAGAACACAACAGGAAAAGAAAGGAATAGAATGTGCTTTTTTCCGTAAACGTAGGCAAAATTGCCGAACCATGTGATTGTTTATATGTCATCTTCTTCGTGGTTGCCTGATTAATTGCTTGAGATTGTGTCATTTGTGCATGCTGTGGTTGATTGCAGATCCTTGGTGTATTTCTCAACACTCTTAGGGTAGCTATAGTGGAGAAAATATGGGAAAGTAGTTGTTGATTTTGCCTAAAGGGCTATTTGGTTGCAAGTTCTCAAGCAAGATTCCACAAATTTTTATCTGGGAGAATTTTGAGAATTCCAAATGCTACCCCAAAACAAAATTTCAAATGCTCATCTCCTTTTAACATTTGGAATGCTGGAATTTGAGAAATTTATAAGATTAAAAGTGGCTTTTCATGTGGGATAAAATTTTAAATTCTCATATCACACAGGGCATTTGAAATGCTTGAGGGGCAAATCCAAAAATATGTCATAAATTCTAGACAAACCCAATTTCCGTCATAAATTCCTCCAACCAAACTTTCCTTAAGGCTAAGAAAAGTAGGTCTTATTCCTATTAGAAATTGCTCTAACTAAAAGGTAAGAAAAGTAGGTGTTGTTTCAATGTGATAGCTTTTGTCGTTTTGGTAGAAAAAGAATGATTATATTAAAGCACCAAGAAGGTCAAACGAATAACTCCGTTCCATTGAAAGCTGGAACATTCCCATCAACCCCTCTCTAAAGGAATGATACCATTCAGCATCAACATATTTACATAGAATTGAGATTAAGTGAGGGAAAAACCAATCGTAACCGTGACAGACCAATCAGGTTCCCTCACGTCGGTCAACTGTAGGTAGCTGCCCACATGCATCACCGGTGAAAAAGCTTGCCCACACTGCCTAATGTGCATGGTAGGCTTCCTACCGTGACATCAGGTGACCGCGAAGGTTTCCATCATAGCCAAATTAACTAGAACTGTTGGATCTAGGGATTTGCAAGGACCAGGTAGGCCACGCCCTGCCTTGGTTTGCCTGACTTGGGCTTTGCTTCTGGTCCATGAGTTGTTCTTAGGCTAATTATATTGCAGAACCCACCCTTACATTTCTAAAAATGGGCCTGTTATTGCACGTATTTGGGACAATGACTCCGGATCCAGAGTCTGGGACGAGGCGTATGTTTTATCTCCATTAATGGGAACGAGGCCCAACAACTATCCCATCAGGCTTATACCAGTTTTATCTCCATTAATGGGAACTAGTCATCAGGCTTATACCAGCTTGCCCAACCTGGCCCAATTTTATCACTGCTACTTGAAATGAATACTTGGATAATGGGGTAGGATTGGTTCACTTCTGGATAAAGAGGATAGGCCCGGGCCTAATATAATGTCAGGTTTTGTAAGCAGACGGCTGAGCTTGACAACCATGGTGCAGAACAAAGCGGGTAACCGCATCGGAACATGTACAAGTATATAGTCCAAAATGCACTGACACAGATTGTATTGTCCAAAATTAAGTCCAAAACTTAAGTGCATACATATAATAAAAATTACAATTTCCATACATTTGTGGCCCACAAGCAGAGAAGAGGCAGAATTTTGGGTGTGTTCCTTGACAAGGAGGCCCAAACCCGTGAGAGCACGCGCACATGCAGGAAGAGAGCACTTGCACATGCAAGGCAGAGACACCTGTACTTATGTGGAAGAAGAGGCGACTGGCACATTGAGGAGAGAAAGACCTAGGAATCATCTTTGGTCATCCGGGTGAAGTGGGGTTCCCAACCAATCTCAATCAGAATTTGGTTTAGGCATCTAATGGTGAGGCTATCTTGTTAGCCCTCTATGTCTGGCCCATCAGAGGTATTTAGACAGTGCTGGTCCAACAGGTTAGATTTGGTTAGAAAATTTTGCTGGGCACTTAAAAAGGATCCATTTCATCAGTTCACAGCTGTGGTCCATCTGCTGAGGGACAGAGCCAATGGTGGTGATGATGATCACGGCGACAACGTTGGGATGATGATGATAATATCATTTCACTGTGAATAAGACCTTGTCCCGGTCACATGTCTTTTACATTTGTGTTTAAATTTGAGAGGAGTTTCAATTTGAGTTCTTGTAGACGTAGCTAAGATGCGCACTACCCCTAGAAAAGACCTTTTATGATCAAGTTTGAATTGAAGTATCCCTTAGGTGGGCCCCACAAAGCTGTGCACACATCTGTTAGATGAGGATGGAGACCCTTGAATTTGACATATTGTCACTTCATTTTTTGCAACGAAATAATTTTGGGAAATAACATCTTTAACTGAGATCCTCAGTACCAAATTTGGCTTTTTTTTTTTAATTGGAGCATTTTGAAGAATGTGAGGCCTTCAAATATTCTAGGTTCGAACTTTGGGATAATTCAATGCGACGGTGAAGAAGGAATTCTGTTTTAGCTATATTCTGCATCATTGTAATACGTTTTGAAAAAATAATTTCTTTTTAAAGAAGAATTATGTTCAAAATATCATGAGAAATTCAAATTATTGTGCCTTGGAGTGGCACTTGTCTCAATGTGTTACCAGCCCATTAATTTCTAAGCATGACATCTTGGGCATGTCTATTTCACATTCGGGTAACCAGAACATGCCCGGCACATGAAGAGAGTTCATGTCCTTTCTATTTTATAAGCCATTGCAGTTCAAGCTTATTACGCTACTGGGCTGAGTGTTCAGGAATAAGTAAGCCTTAAAGTTAGGCCCAACCCATCCAATAAGCTGGATGTAACGAACCTTTGGGTTATTTGTTTGTCAAAGCCTTCAATTTCGTTGGGCTTTTTTGCGGAAAGAGGGCCGTGGCCAGGGGTGAACCTATATATAGGCCTACGGGGGCCATGGCCTCCCCAAGATTTACAAAGTTCCTTAAACTTTTTAATATTTTTAACTTTTTCTATATATGGCCTCCAAGATTTTACAAAATCCTTTTTTAAGTTTTTAATAAATTTTAATACTTTTACCTATGGCCCCCCCAAAATTTTTTAAAAAACTTCCTATATATTTTAAAAACTATATTTATCTTTTATATGTGGCCCTTCCAAAACTTTTTTCTAGATAGTACCCCCTACCCCAAGAAAAATTTATGAATCTGCCCTTGACAGTGACAACTTTTCTATGAGCAAGCCTAGTTCGTCAAAGGTTCATGCATACACTTTTAAAAATGAAAGCCGCATTCAGGGTCCTGCCTTTTTGGATAGTGAGGATTGAAAAGCCTGCATGGTCACTGTGCAAGATTTTTTTTACATGAAAATTTTATGCATTAGCACTCAGCTTTGCTGGGATGTCAATAGATTTCTCATTGTCCAGTTGGGCTAAAGATCTGACCTGGAAATATAAAGTTTGTTTTTTTTTTCTTGGACCTTGTTGACAATCAAGTATGGGTCCACCTTAGACATCAAGTTTGGCCCTAATTATATAATCCTAATCCCTTCATTCGTGGCCTACAAATTTAATTCATTTGGATCGGTGCACAGTTGATCCAACGTTTTAGTAAATTTTGATCCGACGGAAATTTAGAGTCGGTGGCTATCAGGGGGTCCTTGTATATTGTAAAGTTTAGATTGAGTGATACATGTGCTCCACTTAAAATTCTTTAAAAACAATGGTGAAAGATAAATGAACACGAATATTGTTTGTAATTATATATATAAGGTTAACTAGATGCTCTGGTCAAGCAAGTTAAGTAATAAAATATAAATGTTAGGTCCACCATTTGAAGATATTAACCATTGAAGTATAGGAGCCAAACTATCATATTTGCATATAGCTTTGCTTCAATTCTATTTTTTAAGGGCACGTTTGTGCAGCTGAATTAGGACAAATCTTCGTGGAAATTGGAATGTTTTAAATATATTTTTTTGGATAGCAAAGAAATACGGTTGGAAATCCCCCGTTGAATTGTTTCTGCATAAGAGGAAATCCGTCCGCCTTTCCACTGCTGTAGACAAATAAGCCCAAGAAAGTGCATTTACTGTTGCCCTGAAGAATTGTGACTAAAAGAGTAGTTACAAATACCTCTTTTCATTAACTTCTCACTTCATACGTCTTACTTTCCCACTTTATACGTCTTTTCATTACCTTCTTCTTCCACTCAGCAAATCCTCTTCGTTTCACCATAAGTAACTCGGTGACCACTTGTTAGGTTTAAACCCACTTTCAGTAATGACCCCGAGAATTTATTCCACAATGGCCCTCCAAGGCCTATATCCTGGGCCCACCTCGGCCACTTGTAATCGGTTGTCGGCCACGTCCTACTTCCCCAACATTAAAGTAAATTTCATATTTTTCCAATTTGTGTATGCGTTAGTAACTTTTATATACAAAACCTCATCAATATATATTAGTGTTGGTGAGGAGTGAAATTGAGGTCATAGGTTTAAATTGTAAGGGCTACCATCTTTTTTTGATGGATTGGATTTGTGAGTTGTATCGATTATTGTTTTTTTATTGGACATTTTCTCTCCAAAGCCTACAACATTATATTGATTGTAACCCTCCAAATCTATTTTCATTAATAGAAAGCTCATTTTATTAAATTTCAAAATGACCATAACGATAATGAATGTTTGTAATTGTGATTGACTACAGCGACTTGAATCCATGTGTGACTCACCATCGGATTGATGGAAGTCTGAAAACACATTTTAGGCCTAATAACTACAAGAGATATGTTGAGAGGAATATTGTTTGGAGATAAAACAATGAATTTTTTTTTAAATAATTACGTAACCATTTTTTTACATGGATGGAAGTGCAAAGTTGTTATTTTCATAAAAATCCAGCAAGTATTAACGATGATTTCTCATTAACATCAAAGTTACTATTTTGGAATATGAAAGTAAAATGATAAAGCATGGATATATCACCTGCCAATATTAAAACCGTATGCGTCGTTTTTTAAATCCTAAAAGAAGCAGAGTGTATATAAAAAAAATCTATATTCATCATCTCTTACATCTTTAATATAAATATCATTCGTGAAACCCTTTTTAACACCCCCATCCCCCAAATATAATTAGAAAACCTATTTCATCCAAACAAACAAACCATTAAAATTAATGCCTGCAACTTGCATATACACGTTTCGTATTCCTAAAACCATAAGGACCCCACTAATATTATATTTTTGGTCATATTTACATCTTGATTATCCATGACTGTGGTCTATAGGATCCAATTTTAAATCCACAATGAATCCAAACCAAAATCAATCTATTTAAATTTCTATCATAAAAGCAACTCCCACATTATCTAAGAAGAGCTTCTTACCTTAGAACATGTTTGGTTGGTAAAGGAATAAGGTGGAGTAGAGTAAGAGTGAAATTTTTAAAATTCAAATTTTCCTCTATCTTTTTTTAAAAATTTTAAATTCTCCTCATCTTTTTCTAAAAAATATAAAAAAGTCATTAGTAAACTATAAAAACACTATAGTTCTTATATAAAAGTAAAAAAATTTAATATCAAACAATTTAAAAAAAAGTTATTATAACCTAATTATTTATTATTTTTTCTTCATTTTGAATTTGTTCTACTTCACTTAATCCTACCTCTCTTTAAAATATATCCTTTCAAGCAAGGAAGAACAATTATTATTCACTTTTAAGGTTCAAATCTTATACATGCCACCGTATTCAAGCACTATCATATCTCATTTGGGTTCTTCTTCCCTCACCCTAAGCGGTGGTCCCAAGACACATAATCTTTGCCAAATGACAAAAAAATAAATAAATAAATAAAAGGGACTCCTTCTCAATGAACACTCAATTTTCAATTCAAAGATAGACCAGACCGTACGCGTATGCATGGGATCATTTCACATGAGAAAATCGTTTCTCGGGAAAGAAGACATCGAATTCCGCGTTGCAGCATTTCTTTCTCTGTCTTTCCCCTCCCGAAACGGTAATAGCTGTTAAAAAAGTAGAAAGAGTCAATTTTGAGATGCTTAGTCCAAACCACTACCAGACAAGACTCTGGCAAGTATTTCTCCTCCTCTGTTTCCCACTTTTTTTTGATCTTTTTCCGCCGCATCCTACGTGGCAGTTTCTCCCACCGTCGCCATTCCCCAGACTCTCAGTTCTCATCATCCCATTCCTTCCTCTCCCAGCAATAAACACGGAAAAAAGTCTTTCTAAGCTTTTCCACTTCAAACAAAACAACACAAACGATAAATAATACGAGACCGTATTCATACATACAACCAAGAGACTTTACATCTACTGTTAGCTTAGCTTGTGCATATCAACTTGTTGAGAGGGTGACATTTATTTGGAGATGGGGATCATTGGGGACCATTGGATCAATGAGATGTCACAACTCACAGCAGAAATAAGGCTGCTTTACTAGCTGCTCATGTTCATGGTTCGTTTTCAGACGCGGCAGCCTAGAGGAGGTATTTGCCCTTAGGGTTTTGGACCATATACTTTCTGTGACTTTGGATAAGTGTCCCATCTCCTTCCGTCAGGTGGCTTGTCGAGACACTGGGGAGTTTTAGCCGGCCGACTTTATTTGCCGCTTTTTTTCTGAAGATAAGACACTGAGAGTTTTTTAAATACCTACTGGTTCTGCAAGAGGCTCTTTGGATTGAATCCTGATTATCCGCAGGTTCACTGGAATTATATTTTATACTGATTTTTAGAACCACACGTGTTCATTACCCAAATACAAGGGTTTTTCAAAATCTAAACAGCAATAAAATATCAAGTTCATTAAATGATAAATAACTGTACGGCGTCCTTCATCTTTTTACCACTTGTTGAAGGGTGTTATGTAAGATTGTAATTTCAGAGATTTTCAAAAATACGAAATCCGTTGTTTAAGTTTGGTTTTATTTGGAAAACCTCTTTACATACTTATACATTTTCGTGTAGAAACTATTAGAAATCTCATGAAGAAGAAGCCCTTTTGAGAAGCCGTATCTCATTTGAGAATTTACATTTTGACTTCATGTATAAGGAGAGATTCCTTTAAACAATCAAGAAGTAGGTATTTACAAGAAATTTTTAAACTAACAATGATAGTTTAGTAGACTTGGAACTGCTGAGACTTAAGCTTTAAGCTACAATGAGGAGGCATTTATTTTAAAGTTTTGTGGGCAAGAGCAATTTTAGTTTTTATTTTATTTTTATTTTTTATTTTTTTTATGAGACCCCAACGAGGGGTCAAGATCCCAAGAGAGAGCCCATACACGTGGGAATATAAGCCCACATACATGGTAAAGGAAGACTATACACCAAAGAAAGGTGGCATGTCTAGTGGGCATGAACCCTTGACATCCATGTAAGAACTGCTGCTCCATACTACTTGGGGGCAAGAACTACTCAGCTGAACTTCATTGCATCTTAGAGGCAACTTGCTTGCTCAAACCAAGTCGGTGACAAAAAATTCTTAATAAAAACAACGCATTATGACACACCTGAAGTAAATTATATCCTTATTATCTTTGTCCTTTATCTACTACATTCTAGTACTCTTAACAAAGGTTCAAACAATGTCTACCCCTATGCACATGGGAGTTGGTGGAGTGACATTATAAGGCATGTGTTTAATCCCCATGTTGTGTGATTGAAACCACTTTAAATTTGCCTTGTTTGTGCTTGTGTGGGTTTAAAAGCATCTAGGGGATTAGTTGTATTAGGTCAATGACCTTAAGAATACCTACATTATTAAGAAAATAAAAAAAAACAAAGAAGTAAATGTTTGCTACCAAGATTAATTGGAGCTAAAAAACTTCTTAGATAACAAGTGTTCGCGTTCCATGCTCTTACAAAAGAGTGGGGTTAGACACCCCCTTGTTTGATCCGCGGATTCCATAGCAATGCAAAATGTGTTGCTACAGTACCCATAACAAGGGTTTCAGTGTAGGCCCGATCAAACATTTGTCGGTCCCATATATATGATCAACAACGTGGAGATTGTTTCCTATCCCAAAAATAGCTACAAGACCAATTTTCAGCCGTTGGATTATCTTATATGTTGATCTATTTTTTAAAAAGTAATCAACACTGTTGATGCACTGGACTTTTGTGGGTTCTTTTTGACAAATCTAGATCATTAGATCTGATCTAAAGGCCAAGAACAGCTATGAGACCAAATTTTATAATGTGGGGCCTTCTGGAGTAGGATATATTGGCTAAAACGTTCGAAGCGGTTGATATTTTAAAGGTTTCTTTCTTGCAAATTCTCTCTTTTACCAAACTTGGTTTTCATAAGCGATGATGAGTTGATTCTAAGTTGTAGGAAGGATTTTTTAAAACAATATAATCCCCTCATCCCCGCAAATGTTTTCGAGACATGCTCTAAGCCATCTTTTATGTAGTAGGGTTGGTCGAGTCCTAAAAGATGGAAGTACGTCTTGTTCAAGTTCTTTTCCCCAAATACGTAGACATTCCCTATCCCTTATCAAATGGGCAGCCTAACCTGATCAACATGCAATTTTATGATCTACCACATCACAATAGAAAGGAGCAGTTTTCAATGGGACTTTACTGTATGCGTGAATGGCATGCATTCCCTAATGATGTGGTGTGGACTGTAATTGGTCTTTGTGGAAAAAAGCCTCACACAATCCGTGAAGATACTATTTCCCTAAACCAGATGGGCAGTCTCAGTCCAAAAGCAGATGGCAGGCCCCACATTGTACAACATTACACAAAAATCAGTGGAGTGCATTTGCATGGAAGGTAGTTTAGCTCTTTGTCTCAACTATCCATGCCCATCTCACTCTGGCACACGAAATGAGGCTACATAGTAATCCATGCAGTACACGTCTGCCGAAGCTGGCGAGGACACTGTTTTTGCATATGAACCCATGTGCAAAAACCGGCTACTGGGTCTGTAGCAAAACTCCCAGCCATTTGGATCAGGGTTCCGAGCATTTGACTGAGTAAAAATCCTAGCTCAGGAATATTTTTGAGAAGATTTTTCGTGGACCACCGAATCAGCGACAGGTCCCAAGTCCCAACTCTCCAACCTTAACAAGTAACAGACGAACAGTTAATGATCTAGTATCAGAACATGGAAAAAACCATTGCAAAATACACAAACATGGGAATTCTTCAATAGATGGACCCTACCTCTCGGTTGGCATAGGACATTGCTTCACAGTATCTTGATTGGGTAGATCGCCCTTGGGCCCAACAAATGAATAGTCCTGTCCTGCCAGTATGTGATGGGCATTAATGGTATCAACCCTAGCTAACATGTCTACAAACTAGGCCCGGAATATTCCAAGAAAAAAGCTACCGAGGAAAAGTAACAAAGAGCATCTGAGAATCTATAAATCACTGAGCAATGAAATCAAATAATTAGTGAGACATGACATGAAACCAGCAATGATGACCCAATTTTTGCAGGCTTCAAATTCCAACTGAGAAAAATAAACCTTCTGCATTTCACTATTTTAGTTTTTTTTCGTACCGACAAGACAAGAGTAATTTTTTCCTGTAAATGGTGAAGACAGGCCTTTGTATCGATGCAGAGGAGAATCTCTGCATATTTACAATAACCCCCTCCTTTCTTCTCTCTCTTTGTAATAAAGTAATAACAAATATCAGAAACAGAATACAGAGATTCTAGCAATACATAGTCCGACAGTCCATTACCAAATCTCAGCTGTACACATGCTCGTCCGTTGATTCATACAGAGTCACAGAAGAAGCGTAATTACAAGAATACCCTCATCTTCTCCAAAAAATGCTAAAACCAGACCGCCCCACCTTCCAAAAGACCGTATACTACTGTCTAATTTGAGCAGTGCAAGCATGCATGACAAGAAAACGAGGGTAGTTTCGAAAGTTTAGTCCAGAAAGATAAAATGCCTACCGGTTGTGGAGAGGATCTGGGCAACTGGGTACTCTTCTCTTGCTTTCATGGAATTCTTTATCGCTGGAATTTGAAGGTCTTCCTTTGAATAACGACTGAATCTCTTTCTGGTTTTTCATGTCCTTCTTCATCTCGTGTTCCCATTTGTTTAATGGATACAACCGAACTGCTTCGGCGTTGTGTTGGCGGCATAACCATATCTGAGAAACTGTGAGGGTTAAGAGGAGGAGGAGGAGGAGAGAGAGTTGTAATCTCATCTTTGGAAAAGAGAAGATAGGACTCGAAAGGGTAGGTCGGGTGGAAGCTGACTACATGGCCCGGATTTTTCCTGGAAAGGGAGCACTTTAGTTTGGATTTCAATGGGAAACTTTTTGTGGATTTTGGAGATGGGATCGTAGGAAGTGGAAGGGTGGATTTTGGAAGAGAGAGAGAGAGAGAGAGAGAGAGAGAGAGAGAGTTGAATGATAGTGGATTTTTAAAGGGTAAGTAGAGAGAGTGAGAGCCAACACCACGTGATGACAGACAGGAGAGAATAGTTGAGTGTTTAACAGGGTTTGTAGTGAACTTAGCCCATTGTACAATTATGAATAACCAATATGCCATTCTTACGTGTGGACCCAGTAAAAATGGGATTTGAATGCTTGTTCACGTTTGAAAAATAAACAAGTATGAGTTTGTCTCCTTTTTTTATGGACCCATGACCTAAATGGGTCCGGGTCCCATTCCACCTTCACTCTGTTTGGTTAATCCGAAATTTGATATATTATCTCAATTCTATATTATTCTGCCCAAACCTAGACCTAGACCCATAGTATGAACCGATTTGATCTTCTTATCAATGGTTCAGTACTAGGACCATGGAAATTGATACTCAAACGATTCACGTTGCAGGTCTATCATATACCCGGATTGGAATGGAGCTATTTAGATTTTTAGTAGTATGAGTGGGCCTAGATAGTAGCATGCAAGTGCGATCACACTCATCACCCGCGGGATGCTACCAAATGCTGTATGAAAATTTTGATACCATTTCAAAAAATTCAGTAAAAATCCTGAATGCGCCCTCAAAACTTATATAAAAATTCTTAATTTGCCCCCAAAACCAACCTACCTACTAAGGTCTATAACCGTTGAATGAGAATTTAGGGTCCCCCACAGCCTAGTAGTGCAACATTGAGTAGTCTGAAGGACCACCGTGTATAATTCCTCTGTGGGTAGGCCGGTAGGTACATTCTCCAGCAGTAGTTTACGGCTTAAGTTACTACTTAACAGGAGTCTTTCATCGCTGTTGCTTGAGAGAGAGGGAGAGAGAGAGAGAGAGAGAGAGAGAGAGAGAGAGAGAGAGAGATGGCCATTTCTACTCTAAGAGAGAGAGAGAGAGATATGGCCATTTCTACGAGAGAGATGGCCATTTCTACAGTAAGAGAGAGAGATATGGCCATTTCTACAGTGGAGCACGCTTTGAAATACTGTCTTTGGTACCACGAAAAAGAGGTGTTTTCGTCCGGATCACAGTTGAGTTATGTCGGGAGGACTTTCTCAGGGTGTATCATTAATTGATGTTAGTTATTACCACTGTCAAGTACACCACCTTGGCTCTAATCAATGTAATTTCAGTTATTAAAAGGATTGATATCACTGATGCAACCAGGTAGCATTGTGACTGAGTTGTATAATTATTTCCAAAACTGGCCTAACAAATGAATCACATGATGTGTTCCACAGGTTTGAATGCTTTGATTATGAGAATTCATAATCCACACTGCTGAGAGTAAATATTTCTTCCTTGTACTGGTTCACTCAAATTTTGCAAAGTAGAAGCTGAGCTAACGGAAATATTGATCACATGTAGAGGATATGGATATTTTCTAATTTTAGAGATAAAGCAATGGTAATAATGATTTGAATTTCTCCTGAGCTCATTTCGATATATCAAAAATTATTTAGGTAATGTTTTAAATAATGGCTTCAACAACAATCTAGCCAAAAACTAAGAAAAAAAATAACAAAAATAGGATTCCAAACAGCCGGTTGAAAATGGGTAAAGGTTCCAATATTTACCTAGAGCTGAACTTAAATTTCTTTCAGTGGCCAGTATTCAAAGCAGTTATAAGTTACACGAGGCATACCATGATGCCCTGGTAAAAATGTCCACACCCATGGTTTACCAATTCGTCTAGGGGAACCCCGTGTCACCCGATGGGTTAGGGAGTCATTGGGTATGACATTGTTCCCACCTTCGTGGGCTATCCTTTCCACTTTTTGGAATTTCCTCATTTTATTTGTGTGGGCTCTTCTAACCATGTTGTATCTTCCTCTTCTCACTTTTGTGGACTTCGTTGGGCCCTTGCCCCCTAAGCTGCGATAAAAAAACTGCAATTTTTTATCTATAAATTAGCAATGGATTTTTGCCTATAATGCATTATTTATTTAAAACATAAGTGGCGATTATAATTAGCAATCTATTGAAAATAAATTTATCAAAGATTTGAGATGACTATTAGCTGTCATCTAATTTTATCTGAGAGTCAAATTCGTAATCTTCAATCCAATGGTTGATACGATGATGTCCATTATCAATCGCAACCAA
The DNA here is from genome assembly GCA_037013555.1 of Sextonia rubra. Classification (NCBI taxonomy): domain Eukaryota; kingdom Viridiplantae; phylum Streptophyta; class Magnoliopsida; order Laurales; family Lauraceae; genus Sextonia; species Sextonia rubra. Next base: position 46,500,228 of record JASUAD010000010.1, read on the forward strand.
CACCGTCATCTTGTATTTTGCAGGAGGGGCGGAAAAGTGCCACATATTTTTCCTACAAATAAAGTTTAACTTAGGTCGACGTGTCTGTTCAATTGACTCGTTTAATGTTGCTATTTGAAACACAAATATCAAAGCTAACATAATATGCTATATTGACCCGTAAGCTTGTCCTTTTTTATAGAAAGCCTTACAAAGCCTCGAATGCCTATTCTTTTGCAAAGAATTCATGTTTTGAGAATTTTGAAATCCTCCAATTTCTATCTCCTTATATGGAATTCTTAAATCCTTATATTTATTTGATAAAAAAATCCTTATATTTATTTGGCAATTTGAATTGCCAATGGAGTAGAAATTTTGAGAGTTATAAAGCCTATTTGTGACTTTTAATGTGAGCAACGATTCAAAATTCCAACTATGAAATGTAGCATTTCGATAAAATTGACCCAATCCCATAATATCATTAGGGATTTGCTAAATAAGAACTAATCAGGGACTCCTAGTCACCATTGCTGTTGGTCATAGAGGGCAAGGGGAGGGAGAGAAAAGAAGAGGAGAGGGAGGAGGGCAAGGGGCGAGGGAGAAAAAGGAAGGAGAGGGAGATTGGCCGGCGACCTATTATAGCCGGGAGAGGAAAGTGGGGCAAGAAAAGGTGAGTAGAAAGGGAAGAATAAGAGTATTTGAATTATTATTGTTATTTTTTTTAATTTTTTAAAAGGAGTTCTGTGTACTGATTCCCTGTTCATTTAGCACATCACTATACCATTATGGTAAAATCCTTCTATCCCAAGCAGCATTGAATCGAAATTCCAAGTTGCACCACTAGGATCCACCCGTCATAAATGTGGATGGCAGCCCCGTAATTTAATGGGCAGCAAAGGACAAAAGGAAAAGGACGAGGCAGTGGACCAGCATCGTTATCGGACGTAGAAACGTACGAATACTAATCATATTCATCGCTACGTCAAAGTTCAAACAAAGCCACTGTGTCTTTTATCTGCAGCTCGCTTTCTGCTCCTCTCCTTTGCAAAAGGGCAAAAGGTCCGGTTTTGTTCTTTGTCCCAACCCTCAATGACCCACACATTTCAAGTAAATGTAATCAAAGATGAGATTGAGGGACCCCTTGGCGATTTCCTTGACATCAGCACCCCATCCCTTATCATCTTTTGGCTTGTAGCATTCGTTGGCTTCTGCCCTTTCACGGGTGGGCCTTTGGTGTTTTCCTCTCAGCTCTTTCTTTCTCTCTTTCCCTTTTGTCAACAATTGGGATTAGTATGGTCTGACCCCACAAATCAGAAACTCTCAGGATCTGGGATTTTATCGAACACGTAGATGTTGGGTTGTCAGTTCTTGACTTGCAGCCCTTCCCCCTAACTTGAAACGACCCAGACAGCTTTCTACTTCTCCTTTCTGTTTAACGAGTCCCAAGCTAGGACATGTTGAGCGGACCCACTTCCAGCTTGCACCAATCTTGGTCACTGGTGGGGACAACAAAGTACCCCTAGTGGGCAAAAGTATTAGAAAGGGTACAATATATGTTGTGCCGAAAATGCCCTCTATATAGGTATTGAACCTTGGGGTGAGATGGTGGTTGCTGGGAACACCATCGGTTTTCATTTTAAAATAAACTACGCATCTAGATGGCATCTTTTCTACATCCAAACCCCGAGAGAATTCATGTATATATATGTCTCATTATTTTTTTTATGAGAACTTTAAGTGAGACCCATTATATGACCTATCCAAATGGACCACACACACGCCCCCCTTGAATTGAACTCGTTTACCAATTTTTGGTCAAATCCAAATTTATTAGACTGTTAGATCGATTATACACTTATTCAAATGGAATAAATTTGTGGGTCATGGATAAAGGGTTTAGGGACATGTGGTTGGGGCCAAACTTGGTATCTAGGATGGTCCCGCATGGATTTTTCCATCCTCCCGTTCTCATCCCTTGGTGGAGGTCCACCATGGGCCTAATAGAGGAGTATGCACGGTTCCTTGGTGAGGGATATATGCACATAAATATTCCCCCAAAACATCCAACTTGTAGCGCGGCCGTCTTTTTTTACCATAAGAAGCTAATAGTTTCTCCAAAAGAACCAGCGTGGATCATTGGATTAAAGAAAGATAATGATTCATTAAAAAAAAATTGAACACTATTGCGCCCACATTTGGTTATCCGGACTGTTCAATAGATGCAAAGTTTTTTTTTTTACTGCTTTAATTTAAATAAATAAAAGTTACATTCATTGTCACATTTGAAGAATACAATTTAGTCACATTTCTCGCATGTATCCAATCTTATACTCATTCACTTGAAACTTGGAGATCAGTATAAGACCGTTAAAATATATAACACGTGCACCTAAAAGTCAGATGATCAGAACCGTCAGTTTCGGGATGGACGGCAGATAGGGGAATATACGGCGGTTAAAGTTGCATTCATTGGAAAAATTGATATTTGACTCGTATCCTCAAATTATACTATTACTGAGACCAGCAGTGAGCAGTCTAATGCAGCATCGCAGCATATCTGATAAGAACTGCCACCCTTACCATTTGGGTAAGGAGTAGGTCTGAGATATTACTTAAAAATAGTTCTTTTTTCAAACAAATAATCTTATTTGCAGCAGTGGTCTGGACCTGCGCCTAGTCCAAGACCTCTTAGCATATATAACCCAATCCGAGATGGCTGTCAAATCAGTGCCGTCAGTTTCGTGATGGACGGCAGATAAGGGAGTCGATGACAACACTCCCACCAGAAGTCCAAATTGCTTCCGTAAGACTAGTTGAATTGAAACAATCTCTCTGTCTCTCTCTCTCTCTCTCTCTCTCTCTCTCTCTCTCTCTCTCTCTCCATTTTTATAACGACTGGTTCAGCCTCCCTCTGTTTCTTTCCTTCTCATATTCTTCTCTCATCTCCCTTTTCATCATAAATATCAAAGAAGAAAAAAAGGAAGATGCTTCTGATGGAATGGGATTCTGGCAATGCTGGAGCTGGCCATGAAAGAGGCTAAGATCCTCTTCCTGGGTCTAAACAATGCTGGAAAGACCTGAAAGGTAATTAAAATATTGTCTTGATTGAATTGTATTATGGTTTTTACATTTACATCTATAGACTTTATTGTCTGTATACACTTTTGAGTGAGAATAGAATGTACAGCTAATGATTTAAGGATAAATCTAATATGGATCCCTCTCCAATGAATTTGGGTAAGAAACATGTGTCATGGATTTGCTGAATTGAATGACATGGTTATGCTGAGGTGGGTCAATGATCTTATCTTGAAAAATCAATTCTAAGATCTTGATTGCTTAACATTCCCCTGTAAGTTGATGGAGAGCAAGGAAAAACCATTAACTTGTCATGTAATAACTTGAAACGAACACAATTCCAAGATCAACACACAACACTTGTTTTTGTAGAAAATGATAGCCCACATCAATGAGTTTTGCGTGGGCATGTAGAACTGGATTTGACACGAGATAAGTGGCACTGACATTATCGTAATGTAAAAGAGGAAGCTGACAAAGAGAGATGTGCCAAATTCCCGAGGGAGAAAAGTAATCATTGTACACCTTCTGTGGTGTATGTCAAAGCCTGGTATTCAGCCTGGAATGCAAGATATTTGATTGCCTTTTAGAGGCTCAATTTAATAAGTTTGGCCCAAAATAGACGCATAGTCCAGTAGTAAACCGCCTATCATCTGGGCAACCAGCCCATTAAGCATTAGAGAAGCCTTAAATGTTCTCATTCCTAGTCTTGACAAGACAAAGTCCAAATTCTAGAGTAACTTTTATATAACATAGAATGTGCTTTGCTGCTATTAGATGAAATTGACAATGTTTATGCATAAATTGACATACCTGATTGACCGCATAGGCAATGTCCAGATGAGTCATAGTCAAGCATTCGATCAAAGGTAACAGCGGTTAAGGGATCTCCATCATCTTTTGAAAGTTTGGCAGTTGCAGTGACCGGAGAAAAATCTGATTTTGCTTGAAGCATGTTGAATTTGTGTAGAAGATCTAGTGTATATTTTGTTTGACAAAGATATATGCCATTTGGTTCTTGATGCACTTGCATACTCGAAAAGAAATGAAGAGGACCCAACTCCTTGATTTCAAATTTAGTTCATAGATGCTAAGAAGTTTGTTGATGAAGGAATGGCTAGCACTTGTGACAATGATATCATCTATATAAAGTAATAATATGGTGAGGCCATGAGAGGTGTGATGAAAGAACATAGGTCTGTCACATTGACTACGAATAAAGCCAACCTCAAGTAAAACATTACTAAACCTGTCAAACTGTTGGCTAAGTGGGTCTAAATCAATTGGGTTCAGTATCTTGGGTGGTTTCCCTAATTATATTAGGAATTTTTTGTTTGATTAAACAGTAGTTTCTTAATAGGTTTGGACTTTTCTTTTTTCTAAGATAGAGTTCTTGGGAGATAAGGAAGTGATTATTATATATATGTTGTAATCTGTAACCCTGGATAGAGGCTGACATTCCAAGGCTATGGTTTCACAGATTGGAAGAAAACCTAGTGGAAATTGGTTTTCCATGGATGTAGGCATCTTTGCCGAACTACGTAAATCTCTTGTCTTCTTGTGTAGTTGATTGTTGATCTTGGTTGCTTACGCACACACGCGCAAACCTTTTTGATCAGAAAGCTTGTAAACATGAAATTCAAGGATGATAGTCAGATCGAAGTTTATATCCATGAGTTTCAAAGTGTGGTAAATCAGTTAGCCACTATGAAGATGGTCCTTGACGATGAGATGCAAGTTTTGTTGCTTCTAAGTTCTTTGCCGGATATATGGGAGACATTAGTTGTTTCTGTAAGCAACTCTACTCTAGATGGTATGTTGTCTATGAATCATGTTACCAGTAGTCTACATAATGAAGAAACTAGAAGGAAATCTGCAGGGACAGATAATGCACAGGCCATTGTTACTAAAAACAGGGGGATAACTAAGAGTAGAGGACCAAAGGGGGGTTATGACAAGTTTAGAGGTAAATCACAGGCCAAGTCTAGCAGTGAATCACAGGCCAAGTCTAGCAATGAATCACAGGCCAAGAAAAAGTCAGTGAAATGCTTTTTCTGTGGCAAGATGAGCCACATTAGAAAAAATTGCTTTGCCTTGAAGGAACAAAAAGGATCCAACCATGAGAAAAATAATAACAGTGATAACACTACAGCTATTTTAGAAGAGGAAGTAATAGTACTCGCCGGCGATGATGATAAGTATTTGAGTATTGCAGATAGTCAGGCTGAGTGTGTTGTTGACACAGCACCATCATACCATGCTACTTCTTGCAGGGAGATGTTCACGACATACAAAGCAGGTGACTTTGGTAATATGAAGATGAGCAATATGAGTCATTCAGAGATTGTTGGTATTGGTCATATATGCATTAAAACTGATATTGGTTGCACAATGACGCTGAAAGATGTGCGACATGTTCCTAATTTGCTGCTGAATTTAATTTCCGGGAATGCATTGGATCGTGCAGGTTATGAGAATTACTTCGGAAATGACAGATGGAAGCTCACTAGAGGGTCTCTTGTTATTACGAGAGGAAAAATGGGTAATACCCTTTATAAAACACAAGTAAAACTGTACAAAGGTATGTTGAATGCAGTTTAAGAAAGCTCTTCTCTGAATCTGTGGCATAAAAGGCTTGGTTATATGAGTGAGAAAGGCCTACAGATGTTGGAAAAGAAGGATTTAATTCCTTAATCCAAAGGTATAACCCCTTGACCCTTGTTATTATTATTTGTATCGCAAACAGCATAGGGTTGCTTTCTCTTCGACATCAAAATTAAAATCAAATGTGTTGGATTTAGTAGATTTTGATGTTTGTAGTGCCATGGAGGTAGAATCATTGGGTGGCAATAAGTTCTTTGTCACATTCATCGATGATGCATTCCGAAAAGTCTGGGTTTATCCGTTGAAATCAAAGGATCAAGTATTCCAGATTTTTCAACAGTTTAATGTTAAGGTTGAAAGAGAAACAAGTAAACTCTTGAAGTGTCTTCACATAGATAATGGGGGTGAGTACACACCCAATCAGTTCAGAAGCTATTGCTTGAAGCATGGCATTCGACATGAAAAGACAGTTCCTGGTTCTCCACAGCACAATGGTGTGACAGAGAGAATGAACCACACTATTTTTAAGAAGATGAGATGCATGATGAGATTAGCACGGTTGCCTAAGTCATTCTGGGGTGAAGCCGTTCTGACTGCTGTTTATTTGATTAACATATCTTTCTCAGTTCCTTTGAATTATGATCTTTCAGAGAGAAGATGGACAGGTAAAAATGCTAACTATTCACACTTGAAGGTGTTTGGGTGTAAGGCGGTTGTACATGTACCAAAGGAGTAGCGTTCCAAGTTGGACGATAAGGCAGTGAGTTGCATCTTTCTTGGCTATGGTGGAAATGAGTTTGGCTACAGGTTATGGGATCCGGAAAAGAGGAAAATTACCAGAAGTAGGGATGTGGTTTTCCATAAAAACCAGTTCTTTGGAGATGTTGAGAAGAATAATAAGTCTTCTGAGACAGTTGATGAAGTTGTTGATCTCGCACCGGCTCCTTCTCTTGAGCAGACTACATGTGGAGAAGGTGGACAAAATGATCCGGATCATGATGAGGCACAGGGGTTGCCAGATGGTGAGGGTGTTAAGCAGGGGGAGCTGCATCTCCTCGGTTAAAAACCACGGAAGTTCAAGTTAGGAGATCTACACAAGAGCATCAGCCATCAACTAAGTATCATACATCTGAATATTTTTTGCTTACTAATGAGTGGGAGTTAGAGAGCTTTCAAAAAGCAATGACTCATATTGATAAAGATGAGTGGATGAAGGCTATGCAGGATAAGATGAGTTCTTTAAAGAAGAACAAGACATATGAGCTGGTGCAACTTCGTAAAGATAAGAATGTTCTAAAAAGCAAATGGGTGTTCAAGCTTAAAAAGGATGAGAATGGAGGTAAAGCACAAAGCATAGTTGTGGTCAAAGGCTTCGCACAAACGAAGGGTATCGACTTCAGTGATGTTTTACCTCTGGTTGTGAAAACGACTTTTATCAGGGTCGTCTTGAGTCTAGCCGCCAGCATAGACCTTGAGCTTGAATGGATGGATGTGAAGACTGCGTTTCTTCACGGTGACTTGAAAGAAGAGATCTACATGACTTAGCCAGAGGGGTTTGAGATAGAAGGAAAAGAACAGATGGTTTGCAAACTGAAGAAGAGTCTCTATGGGTTGATGCAAGCATCGTGACAGTAGTACAAGAAGTTTAATTCATTCATGTTGAGTCATGGGTACTGGAGGACAGCTGCAAACCATTGTGTCTATGTTCATTGATTTATCGATGGCATGTTCACCATCTTTCTTTTATATGTAGATGATATGCTGATAGTTGGACAGGATAGCAAGTTGATTGGCAAGTTAAAAGAGGAGATGTTAAAGTCGTTTGACATGAAAATTTTGGGTCTTGCACGAACGATATTGGGCATGCAAATACATCATGACAGGAGTTCCAAGCAGTTGTGGTTGTCACAGGAGAAATATGTTGAATGAGTACTTGAGCGGTTCAATATGAAGAATGCTAAGCTAGTTAGCATGCTTCTAGCCAGTCACTTCAAACTAAGTAAGCGCTTGTTCCAAATACTGCAGATAATGAAAAGGAACGGTTGGCATGTGTTCCTTACTCCTCTATTGTGGGGAGTCTTAGGTATGTCATGATTTGTACACGGCCAGACATTGCTTATGCTGTGAGTTTAGTGAGTAGATTTCTCTCTAACCCTGGAAAAGAGCATTGGGAAGTAGTGAAGTGGATCTTTAGGTATTTAAGAGGTACTTCCAAAGTGTGCTTGTGTTTTGGAGGCTCAAAACGAATGGTAGAAAGTTATACTAATGCCGATTTTGCAGGTGATCTTGATTGTCGGTTGTCGACTTCTGATTATTTGTTTACTTTCGTAGAAAGAGCTATCTCCTGGCAATTGAAGTTACAGATGTGTATAGCACAGTCTACAATTGAAGCGGAATACATAGTTGCTAATGAAGCAGGGAGAGAGATGCTTTGGTTGAAAAGATTCCTTCAAGAACTAGGTTTGAAGCAAGAAGAATATGTAGTCTACTGTGATAGCCAAAGTGCTATGGATTTCAGTGAGAATGCTACATATCATAGTCGCATGAAGCACGTTGATATCAAGTACCATTAGATTCGTAAGGTAATCGAGAAGAATTTCATGCAGTTGGAAACGATGCACTAGGACAAGAATTCCTCGGACATAATGACAAAGGTTGTGTCTAAGGAAAAACTGGAGTTGTGTTCAGAGTTGGCAGGGCTGAACTCCCACTGAGGGGTTCAGGGCATCTTCTCTATGGTCTGGAGGGGGAGATTGTTAGCCAAGTGGGTCCAGACCAATTGGGTTCAGTATCTTGGGTGGTTTCCCAAATTATATTAGGAATTTCCTATTTAATTAAATAGTAGTTTCTTAATATGTTAGGACTTTCTTTTTTTCTAAGATGGAGTTCTTGGGGGATAAGGAAGTGATGATTATATATATGATGTAATCTGTAACCTTGATAGAGGCTGAGATTCCAAGGCTGTGGTTTCACAGATTGGAAGAGAACCCAGTGGAAATTGGTTTCAAGTGGATGCAGGCATCTTTGTCAAATCACGTAAATCTCTTGTCTTCTTGTGTGGCTAATTGTTGATCTTGGTTGCTTACGCACACACTTGTATTGTGACATCCTGGAGTCTCACATTGACTATAGAGAGGAAAGTGAATGGGTTTATATATAGAACTTACATCCTTACTTTGCATGAGGCCTTTTGGTGGGTTGAGGCCCACCAGAAACAAAACCGTGAGGGCCATGGGCCAAAGCGGATAATATCATGCATGTGTAAAGGGTGGGGTATTACAAATGGTATCAAGCTGACTTTCGATTAGATTGAGTGTGGGTCCCTGCCGTGGCCTGGTGCAAGTGGGCGGGTTCATATGTGGGCAGGCCAAGAGGGCTGGCAGACTACAAGAACCGATAGGCTACTGCTCAAGGACGTGCAGCCCTAAGGGGGGGTGAATTGTGACATCCTGGAGACCCACATCGACTATAGAGAGGAAAGTGAATGGGTTTATTTATAGAACTGTAACACTCCGATCCCCTTTGAGCCGGATTAGTGGCTCATTAGTGTGTGTTTTGTTTTGTTTATTTCTTTTGGACTTGTTTTGGGCCTGGGATAGGTAGTTGAGTGACCTTTGACCTGAGATAGTTAGTTCTAAGCCCTTTTTCGTAATTTTGTTTTTGTTTGGCTCATATCATCTTTGCATCATCTTGGTGTCAGCATATGTATTTCGTTGAGATCGACAATTTCCATAACTGTGTCAGATCCGTTTGGAGTCAATTGGGGAAGATGGACCTTCGTGTGACTTGAACTGTAATTAGTCTTAACTCTCCGGACTTTGACTTAACTTCCAAATATATATAAATATAAGTTAGCTCCAGATGTCTCTCCCTCCCTTGCTCATTTCATTCCTCAACGTTGCATGCAAGGAGTCAGGAGCTCCACGTTCTTCTCCCCTCCTCTTCATTCTCTTCTTCGATCTTGTAGTGTAAGCTTGCACTTTGGTGATTGGGTTCTTCTCTCTCTCTCTCTCTCTCCTTCGATTGGGTTTTGCTAATCTCTGTTTGGTTGGACTGTTTGGTTGGAATTTCTCCCCTCTCTCTGTCCTTGCCTTAGGTAAGTGGGTTCTTTCCCAACTCTTTGTATTTCCTCTCCAATTACATCTCCCATTCTCTGTTGCTATGTCTTCATCTCATGCATGTGTGATTACTTTGATTTGTTTTGATTTTAGTTGCTTGGAGCTTGATTTCAGAAGATTTGTCAGATTTGAGGCAAGTATAAGTACAGGTTTTGATAACACATATGGGTGTTGTTTGATTGCTTGGATTCATTCTCATTCTCTGTATAGAAATGTGTTACAGCCATTTTCTAAGCTATGAGAATCAGTTGAGCTTGTTTTATTCAGTTTCTGTACAAAAATTTCGTTTCTGTAATCTTCCCGAATTCGCGTCTGTATTGTACGGCTAAGCCGTAACCCTGTACGGCTTAGATTCCAGAGAGTGACAAATTCGAGTTTGTTCTACGGCTAGGTTACGGCTAAGCCGTAATTTGTCCTACGGCTGAGCCGTAAGATAGCCGTGAACCAAACCGTATCTAAGCCGTGGATTTAATCTCTGATCAGTCGAAACTTTTCTGATATCAGTGTTCTTACGGTGAGGCTACGGCTAAGCCGTGGACTCCACCGTAGCTCAGCCGTGAGATGTATCAGATCAGAGGTGGAAAAGCTGACAGTTTAGCCGTGCTCTGAAGGGAACCACGGCTAAGCCGTAGTGCATATTGCGGCTACGCCGTAGGATGCCACGGCTAAGCCGTAGGTCACCCATGGCTAAACCGTAAGACCTGTTAAATATCAGTTAACTTAGGCTAATGGTGTGACCTTGTAGGGCTCAAATACAGGTTAACCATACCCGTAAACCGGCCCAAATGGATTCTTTGGAGCGCATGAATAGTCTGTTAGGCTGTGACTTATTCATGTGAGTGTTGCTCATTGTTAAGCACCTCCCCATGGGTGTTGGTTTAAGGGACTTCGGTGCACATGAGGATTATATTGCAACACTAGGATGGCAACGGTGCATCGAATAACTTAAAACTACATCAACATGCACGGTTAGTGACAGTGATGCAACTAGATTAGACTTGGCTTGTAATGAACCTTGATTCCGTATTAATCTGAGATGCATTGCATATTGTTTATGGTTTTGCCCTCTGTTCTGTTAATCTATGTTATGCATTCCTCAGTCATTTTGCTTTCGTTCTGTATATCTGTATTATTCTTCGCTCTGTACTATGTTTTGATCTATGCTATGCTTTGTATATTCTCTGGCTTTGTATATCTCTGAGTTTGGGTATTCCCTGGTGGCTCTGCCCAGAGGTTAATACGTGAGGATAAGATCCGGTCTTTGTCATCGGTGAGTCCAAAGCGGATAATCTCCCTTTCTATGGATTTGATTTGATTGGTATTGGTCTGGCTCTACTCAGCCTCAGCCCTAGGATGCCCGACGGGGTTACCTCTGGCGTAGATCTCTGTATCTCTGTTTTAACTGCAGTGTTGCTTTGTCTTGGGACCCCGGAACCCAGGAAACCGAGACCCGCTTGTACCTTTGGCCTGGACAGCGGTGTTCTCTGCTCTGCTCTGCTCTGCTCTCTTTTGGAGAGAACATGGTTAACGTAGTAGCCAACTAGTTCAGTATTCTATGTTTTGATTCACATATCATGTTTTACTTCTATGCACGATTTGCTTAGTTTCCTAATATGGAACTCTGTATTTAATCTTCTGTCATTATTATATCCTCTTTGATACTATGCGTGTTTCACCCCTGTTACTTATATTTGCTGGATCGTTGTATTCATTCGTGTTGTCTGTGGTGTTGCAGGCACAGATACCTTGCCCAGCTCCCCGGCGGTCGAGGAGGCTGCAGGGGCGAGTGTAGAGGCACCCTCCGGTCTGGCAGAGTGGGCCTGATCACTTCTGCCAAGTGCGTGCATGCATACCAGTGGCTTTTATTTTGCGTTTTGGTTTTTGAGAGCTTGTATTTGGACTTTGGACTTTGGACTTGTATTCTGTATATTTTGTGTATATTGATTTTGGTGTGTATTCGGTTTTATCTCAGTGTATTTGTCTTTGTCTTTTCCGTTTCGTATTTGCTTTGGCTTCCGCTATTTTATTTTCTTTGTTGCTTGCTATGATATCTACAGCTTCCGCGTTCGTCTGTTTCGCACGTGTTAGATCCCTTGTGTGCGTGCATCTGGACTGGGTTTGGGTGCACGTGCACGGGAGTACGTGTGTCACCGGTTTAGCTTTTCGCTAACCCCCGAATTCTGGGCTCGGGTCGTGACATACGTATTGTATGGTATCAGAGCATGCTAGTATAAGCATGTAGGCATCTAAGATCGTGGTGAGACAACGCTATCAACTATTTGACTCGAAGTCTCATAGGTTGATTTGGGATCGGACTAACTCAGGGCATTTTATATTTGTGTGTGTTGTGTTTCTTTTCCTTTTGCAGGATGGCATCAGGATCCGGATCTAGGGATGAGAATCAACAGGGCCATAACGGTGATAGTGGATCGGTACCCCCACATATCAGCAGTGAGGAGCGCTTGATGATGATGATGCAGTCTATGCAGTCATTACAGGCACAGATGGCATCCATGGTAGATAGGCAGAGTCAGGCTGCCGCAGTAGCATCACCCCGTATAGATCAGCAGGTGATTTTCCAGCCTAAGGAATCAGATCCTAATGCTCTTTTCGACAAGTTCCGTAAGCGAGGTGCGACCGAGTTTCATGGGATAGAAGATGCATTGCAGGCTGAGCAATGGTTGGAGCAGACTGAAGAGCTTTTTGATACGATCGTGTGCAGTAACAAGCAGAAGGTAGTTCTCACAGCCTCTATGCTTCGGAGTGTAGCCAAGACATGGTGGAGGAGTGTTAAGACCTCATTTCAGACTATGCCCAGTGCCACAGTTTGGGAGACCTTCAAGCAGCAATTCCGTCGTAAGTTCATGCCTCTCCATATTCAGCGAGCCAAGGAAGTGGAATTCTTCAACCTTCAGCAGAGACAGATGTCAGTTGCAGATTATGTACACAGGTTTACAGAGTTGTCTCATTTCGCAGAGGACATGGTGAACACAGAGCATAAGAAAGTGACTCGCTTCGTCAACGGCCTGAATCCGAGACATAAGCGCCACGTGGTTGCTTGTATGTGGCCGGCTACCTTGGATGACGCTATTGACAGAGCTTATGATGCAGAGGCCATCTTTGAGGAGGAGCGAACAGAGGCTAAGAGGGCAGCAGGTTTCAGTGGCAGAAGTCAGTTCCAGAAGAAGTTCAAGGGTAAACAGGGCAGTTCGAGCAGTTCTCAGATAGTTTGCGGTCACTGTGGGAAGGATCACCCCACAGACAGATGTTGGAGGAAGAGTGGGGCTTGTTTCGGGTGTGGCTCTAAGGACCACAGGCGGGCCCAATGCCCGAAGTTTCAGTCCTCTCCACAGACGAGACAGACAGGACCTACCTCACAGGGCAGATCCCAGCCAGCTCGCCCAGGCCAGAAGCAGAACCGCCAGACAGCCCGAGCCTATGCTGCTACGCATGAGGGCGCGGAGGAGGCCACGGTAGTGGAAGGTAAAATTTTAATTTCTGATGCAGAAGCTTTAGCTTTATTTGACTCCGGGTCTACGCGTTCGTACGTAGCACCCCATTTTGCTGTGCAGCTTCGACAGCGACCTACACCCCTTCCCTACTTGTTGTTAGTATCCACTCCGGTTGGTAAACGGGTGGAGTGCAGTGTTTTCTACCCTCAGTGCGCTGTGCGGATAGCTGGTCATCAGCTCCCAGTAGACCTCGTGTTGCTCACGACACTGGATTTTGATGTGATTCTTGGTATGGACTGGCTTGCGAGATATCATGCGTGTATCAATTGCTACAGCAAGGCTATCTACTTTGATCTGGGCAGCGGATTCCGATTTGAGGGCAGCCAGACGAAGTGCCCAAGGCGTGTGATATCTGCTTGTAAGGCAGATAGGATGCTTCGTAGGGGATGTGAGGGATTTCTTGCGTTCATTTCAGAGAAGAAAGATCAGCGACAGCTCAGTGAGATCCCAGTAGTCAGCGAGTTTCCGGATGTCTTTCCGGAGGATGTGCCAGGATTACCACCAGCTAGAGAGATAGAGTTTGCGATTGATTTGATGCCAGGTACAGCACCCATCAGTAGAGCTCCATATCGTATGGCACCTGCAGAATTGTTGGAATTGAAGAAACAGTTGCAGGATTTGTTGGATAAAGGGTTCATACGCCCAAGTGTTTCACCTTGGGGAGCTCCTGTATTGTTTGTCAAAAAGAAGGATGGCAGTTTCCGGATGTGCATTGACTACAGACAGTTGAACAAAGTGACTATCAAGAACAAATACCCATTGCCTAGGATTGATGAGTTGTTCGATCAACTTCAGGGTGCAGCTTACTTCTCTAAGATTGACTTGAGGTCAGGGTATCACCAGCTCAGGGTGAAGGATGAGGATGTTCCTAAGACAGCTTTCAGGACTCGGTATGGACACTACGAGTTTCTTGTCATGCCGTTTGGTTTGACGAACGCACCCGCAGCTTTTATGGCGTTGATGAACAGGGTGTTTACTTCCTTCTTGGACCAGTTCGTTGTGGTTTTTATAGATGACATATTGGTCTATTCGAAGACTGCTGAGGAACATACAGACCATCTGAGGAAGGCATTGCAGCTGCTTCGAGATCACAAGTTGTATGCAAAGTTGGCTAAATGTGATTTCTGGCTAGAGCAAGTTGCATTTTTGGGACATGTGATTTCTAGAGATGGATTGATGGTGGATCCAGTTAAGATTGAGGCAGTAGTCCATTGGCCCCGTCCTAGATCAGTGACGGAGATTCGGAGTTTTCTGGGCTTGGCGGGATATTACCGCAGGTTTGTGCAGGATTTCTCGAAGATTTCAGCCCCGCTGACTCAGTTGACTCGGAAGAAGGTTCCGTATGAGTGGACAGAGAAGTGTGAGCGTAGTTTTCAGATGTTGAAAGAAAAGCTCACTACGGCGCCAGTGTTGACTCTCCCGGATGGTAGTGAGGGATTCATGATTTACTCAGATGCCTCTAGAGTTGGACTAGGCTGTGTACTGATGCAGAATCAGAAGGTGATTGCCTATGGATCCAGACAGTTGAAAGAACATGAGAAGAACTATGCCACACATGACTTGGAGTTAGCAGCCATTGTATTTGCACTGAAGTTGTGGCGACATTACCTGTACGGTGTGAAGTTTGAGGTCCATTCCGATCATCACAGTCTGCAGTACTTGTTTGATCAGCATGACTTGAATATGAGGCAGCGAAGATGGTTGGAGTTTATCAAAGACTACGACTTTCCGATCAAGTACCACCCAGGCAAGGGCAATGTAGTTGCAGATGCACTCAGCAGGAGGACAGACAGTCTTCAGGTGTTAGCAGGATTCTATATGCTTGTGCATGATCAGCCTGTAGAGGTTCAGATGGTAGGAGACTCGGTGACATTAGCTACTACTGTCGTGTTTCAGCCTGAGGTGATTCAGCAGATCAAGGATCGCCAGTTTGAGGACCCCCTCCTGGTGAAGTTCAGAGATCGGATTTCAGATCGACCGGATTTTAGCCTAGTAGATGGAGTTTTGTACTTCAAGAATAGATTGTGTGTTCCCGCTGTGGACGAGCTGAAGGATAAGTTGATGACAGATGCGCACGATGCCCGATATGCGATGCACCCCGGGAGTACGAAGATGTACCGAAACTTGAAGGACAGATTTTGGTGGAACAATATGAAGCGGGAGATCGCAGGGTTCGTAGCTCGATGTTTGACCTGTCAGAGAGTGAAAGCTGACCATCAACGACCTCCAGGATCATTGCATCCATTGCACACTCCGCAGTGGAAGTGGGAGCACATTACGATGGATTTCGTCTCCGGTTTTCCGCCGACCAGTAGAAAGAATAATGCGATCTGGGTCATAGTGGACAGATTGACCAAGTCAGCGCATTTCCTTCCGTTCAAGAAAGGGATGACATTCACGGAGATGGCCAGGAAGTTTGTTGACGAGGTAGTCAGATTGCATGGCACCCCGGTATCGATTGTGTCGGATCGAGACAGTCGTTTTGTATCTTCATTCTGGAGAGCATTTCAGGAAGCTATGGGCACGAAGTTGAGTTTTAGTACGGCATACCACCCCCAGACCGATGGACAGTCGGAGCGTACCATTCAGACATTGGAGGATATGCTCAGAGCTAGTGTGCTGAACTTTGAGAAGGAATGGGATACACATCTGGCATTGTGTGAGTTTGCCTACAACAACAGCTTCCATGAGAGCATTGGTATGGCACCATATGAGGCACTTTACGGACGTAAGTGCAGGACCCCAGTGTGCTGGGAAGAAGTTGGAACTAGAAGTTTCCATGGTCCGACGATCATTGCTGAGACGACAGAGAAAGTGCAGAAAGTGATAGAGAATCTGAAGATTGCTCGCTCCAGGCAGAAGAGTTATGCTGATACTCGGAGGAGACCTTTGGCATTCCAAGTCGGAGATTGGGTGTTCCTTAAAGTTTCTCCGATGAAGGGCACAGTTCGATTTGGTCAGAAGGGCAAGTTAGCTCCGAGATATGTAGGACCGTTCGAAGTCAAGAGCCGAGTTGGAGATTTAGCTTATCGGTTGACGCTTCCAGTTGAATTCTCCGGTGTGCACGATGTCTTCCATGTGTCGATGCTCCGTAAGTACGTGCCAGATTCGAGCCATGTGATTCGCTACGATGACATTCAGATTCAGCCTAATGCGACTTACGTTGAGCGTCCGCTTCGCATCGTTGGGACACGAGAGCAGATTCTCCGTACCAGGACTATCAGATGGGTTAAAGTGTTGTGGGAGCATCACGGTCCGGATGAGGCTACTTGGGAGCTAGAGGAGCAGCTAGCGCGCCAGTACCCCCAGCTCTTTGCGCAGGTAGGTAGTCATTCCGAGGACGGAATGATTCCTAGTGGGGGAGGATGTAACACTCCGATCCCCTTTGAGCCGGATTAGTGGCTCATTAGTGTGTGTTTTGTTTTGTTTATTTCTTTTGGACTTGTTTTGGGCCTGGGATAGGTAGTTGAGTGACCTTTGACCTGAGATAGTTAGTTCTAAGCCCTTTTTCGTAATTTTGTTTTTGTTTGGCTCATATCATCTTTGCATCATCTTGGTGTCAGCATATGTATTTCGTTGAGATCGACAATTTCCATAACTGTGTCAGATCCGTTTGGAGTCAATTGGGGAAGATGGACCTTCGTGTGACTTGAACTGTAATTAGTCTTAACTCTCCGGACTTTGACTTAACTTCCAAATATATATAAATATAAGTTAGCTCCAGATGTCTCTCCCTCCCTTGCTCATTTCATTCCTCAACGTTGCATGCAAGGAGTCAGGAGCTCCACGTTCTTCTCCCCTCCTCTTCATTCTCTTCTTCGATCTTGTAGTGTAAGCTTGCACTTTGGTGATTGGGTTCTTCTCTCTCTCTCTCTCTCTCCTTCGATTGGGTTTTGCTAATCTCTGTTTGGTTGGACTGTTTGGTTGGAATTTCTCCCCTCTCTCTGTCCTTGCCTTAGGTAAGTGGGTTCTTTCCCAACTCTTTGTATTTCCTCTCCAATTACATCTCCCATTCTCTGTTGCTATGTCTTCATCTCATGCATGTGTGATTGCTTTGATTTGTTTTGATTTTAGTTGCTTGGAGCTTGATTTCAGAAGATTTGTCAGATTTGAGGCAAGTATAAGTACAGGTTTTGATAACACATATGGGTGTTGTTTGATTGCTTGGATTCATTCTCATTCTCTGTATAGAAATGTGTTACAGCCATTTTCTAAGCTATGAGAATCAGTTGAGCTTGTTTTATTCAGTTTCTGTACAAAAATTTCGTTTCTGTAATCTTCCCGAATTCGCGTCTGTATTGTACGGCTAAGCCGTAACCCTGTACGGCTTAGATTCCAGAGAGTGACAAATTCGAGTTTGTTCTACGGCTAGGTTACGGCTAAGCCGTAATTTGTCCTACGGCTGAGCCGTAAGATAGCCGTGAACCAAACCGTATCTAAGCCGTGGATTTAATCTCTGATCAGTCGAAACTTTTCTGATATCAGTGTTCTTACGGTGAGGCTACGGCTAAGCCGTGATGGTCTACGGCTAAGCCGTGGACTCCACCGTAGCTCAGCCGTGAGATGTATCAGATCAGAGGTGGAAAAGCTGACAGTTTAGCCGTGCTCTGAAGGGAACCACGGCTAAGCCGTAGTGCATATTGCGGCTACGCCGTAGGATGCCACGGCTAAGCCGTAGGTCACCCATGGCTAAACCGTAAGACCTGTTAAATATCAGTTAACTTAGGCTAATGGTGTGACCTTGTAGGGCTCAAATACAGGTTAACCATACCCGTAAACCGGCCCAAATGGATTCTTTGGAGCGCATGAATAGTCTGTTAGGCTGTGACTTATTCATGTGAGTGTTGCTCATTGTTAAGCACCTCCCCATGGGTGTTGGTTTAAGGGACTTCGGTGCACATGAGGATTATATTGCAACACTAGGATGGCAACGGTGCATCGAATAACTTAAAACTACATCAACATGCACGGTTAGTGACAGTGATGCAACTAGATTAGACTTGGCTTGTAATGAACCTTGATTCCGTATTAATCTGAGATGCATTGCATATTGTTTATGGTTTTGCCCTCTGTTCTGTTAATCTATGTTATGCATTCCTCAGTCATTTTGCTTTCGTTCTGTATATCTGTATTATTCTTCGCTCTGTACTATGTTTTGATCTATGCTATGCTTTGTATATTCTCTGGCTTTGTATATCTCTGAGTTTGGGTATTCCCTGGTGGCTCTGCCCAGAGGTTAATACGTGAGGATAAGATCCGGTCTTTGTCATCGGTGAGTCCAAAGCGGATAATCTCCCTTTCTATGGATTTGATTTGATTGGTATTGGTCTGGCTCTACTCAGCCTCAGCCCTAGGATGCCCGACGGGGTTACCTCTGGCGTAGATCTCTGTATCTCTGTTTTAACTGCAGTGTTGCTTTGTCTTGGGACCCCGGAACCCAGGAAACCGAGACCCGCTTGTACCTTTGGCCTGGACAGCGGTGTTCTCTGCTCTGCTCTGCTCTGCTCTCTTTTGGAGAGAACATGGTTAACGTAGTAGCCAACTAGTTCAGTATTCTATGTTTTGATTCACATATCATGTTTTACTTCTATGCACGATTTGCTTAGTTTCCTAATATGGAACTCTGTATTTAATCTTCTGTCATTATTATATCCTCTTTGATACTATGCGTGTTTCACCCCTGTTACTTATATTTGCTGGATCGTTGTATTCATTCGTGTTGTCTGTGGTGTTGCAGGCACAGATACCTTGCCCAGCTCCCCGGCGGTCGAGGAGGCTGCAGGGGCGAGTGTAGAGGCACCCTCCGGTCTGGCAGAGTGGGCCTGATCACTTCTGCCAAGTGCGTGCATGCATACCAGTGGCTTTTATTTTGCGTTTTGGTTTTTGAGAGCTTGTATTTGGACTTTGGACTTTGGACTTGTATTCTGTATATTTTGTGTATATTGATTTTGGTGTGTATTCGGTTTTATCTCAGTGTATTTGTCTTTGTCTTTTCCGTTTCGTATTTGCTTTGGCTTCCGCTATTTTATTTTCTTTGTTGCTTGCTATGATATCTACAGCTTCCGCGTTCGTCTGTTTCGCACGTGTTAGATCCCTTGTGTGCGTGCATCTGGACTGGGTTTGGGTGCACGTGCACGGGAGTACGTGTGTCACCGGTTTAGCTTTTCGCTAACCCCCGAATTCTGGGCTCGGGTCGTGACAAGAACTTACACCCTTACTTTGCATGCGGCCTTTTAGTGGGTTGATGCCCACCAGAAATAAAACCGTGAGACCCATAGGCCAAAGCAGACAATATCATGCATGTGTGAAAGGTGAGGCGTTACAAATGACATCAAGCTGACTCTCAATTAGATCCAGTGTGGGCCCTTGCCGTGGCCTGGTGCAAGTGGGCGGGTTCATATGTGGGCAGGCCAAGAGGGCTGGCGACTACAAGAACTGGCAGGTTACTATACAGAGATGTGCAGCTCTAAGGGGGGTGGATTGTGACATCCTGGAGACCCACATCGACTATAGAGAGGAAAGTGAATGAGTTTATATATAGAACTTACACCCTTACTTTGCATGAGGCCTTTTGGTGGGTTGATGACCACAAAAAACAAAACCGTGAGGCCCATAGGCCAAAGCGGACAATATCATGCATGTGTGAAAGGTGGGTCGTTACAAATGGTATCAAGTTGACTCTCGATTAGATCGAGTGTGGGTCCCTATCGTGGCCTGGTGCAAGTGAACGGGTTCATATGTGGGCAGGCCAAGAGGGCTGGCAGACTACAGGAGCTGGCAGGCTACTGCACAGGGACGTGCAGCCCTAAGGGGGGTGGATTGTGACATCCTGGAAACGCACATCGACTATAGAGAGGAAAGTGAATGGGTTTATATATCGAGCTTGCACCTTTACCTTGCATGAGGCCTTTTGGTGGGTTGAAGCCCACCAGAAATAAAACCGTGAGGCCCATGGCCAAAGCGGACAATATTATGCATGCGTTTGGGGTTAAGGCGTTACATGCACAACTCAAACAAAATGCGTGGGGCTTAACGAGGACCATAAATGCACTTATGCAAGCGATATACATGATTTCGAAAGTTTGGATCTATAAATCCTGGTGATTGCTTCATGTCGACCACTTCCTTAAAAATGCCACGTAGGAAAGCATTTTTAACATCTAACTGGCGAATTGGCCAATCACAATTTATAGCAATGGGGAAGATCAATCTTATTGTTAGTGGCTTGATTACCAAACTGAATGTTTCATCAAAGTCCAAACCAAAATGTTGATTAAAACCTTAGCAACCAAATGAGCTTTGTGAACATTTAACGGTACCATCGACTATCCATTGAACCTTAAATACCGATTTTCACCCCACCACATTTGCAGCGACAGAGGCAAAGACAAGAGACCATGTCTTTTGCTTAAGCATTAAGGGGTCGTTTGTTAATTGCACATATAATGTGAAAATGCTTTACATATGTAAATGACTCACATGTGAAATATAATTCGTTATTTGTTATTTTTACACCTCTTTCAATGTAAATCTTTATTGCACCAATGGTTTACACGTCTTTTATAGTTTTTTACAAATTTTGAAGAATCCATGGTGAATCAAGTGATGATATTTAATATAGTAAGCATTGTTAGCCTTTTGAAGAAGATCAACGGTTTGGATTAGAAAAAAGAGGTCTACAAAAATTCGAATTGAAGATCAAAAGGTCTATCATTTTTTGTAAATATCTCACAATATATAAAAGATCAATGGTTGACATTTGATCCACTACCGTGTTTGGCCTTTTAAAGAGACTCAACGGTTCAGATCTTGAATTTGACTCTATGATGATCCATAAATTTGAAAATAGGTGGATTGCTTGTTCAACAAATTAAGTTCTATGTAACAGTAGTGTTTGCATTCAATGGCTGATATGTTTTTTAAAGATATCTCAAGATCCATTTTGAATCAGCTTCTAAGATTTGACTACATAGATGAAAATGGCCTTTTGAACTATATAAACGGTTCGGATCGTGAAAATCGGACACAGAAGATTCCAAAATTGAAGATTAACGGTCAGAATTTACGCATAAATATCTCATAATTTAAGTCGTTTCAATGGCTGAAAATTTGTGTCATAGCCGTTTTGGGCATTCTATCTAAACACTCTGGACGGTTTAGATCTTTATTGTGACTATTAGAAAATTAAAAAAAAATAAAAGGCATCATGGACGAAATACTACCATAGCAGCGCCTTTTTGAGGAGGGTGTAAAATGGATTCATGCCTCATCAGGTGTGAAAGTGAGAGGCCCTTTTTTCGTATATTTTTTACATTAAAATTATATTCAATTTATACACCACATGTGTAAAAGTTGTAAATAAACATAAAATGTGTGAAATCATTATACATGTGGGTTGCTTATATATGTAGATGGGGTGAAACAAATTACCCCTAAATTCATCTGGCATTGCTTTTCGTCAATGAGAGAATTAAGAATATGTGCCATAGTTGGTGGGTTCTTCATCTTTAGCAGTGATGATTGCTTGAAGACTCATAGGCAATGGATGCCTACTTGCAAACCCAACAAATAGGTATTTGACCCGACGAGTTCCAGTCCTTTGAATTAGTGACCATGGGAAGCGTGATACCCACTAAATTATTAAATTCAGGACCAGCACTTCCATGCCCAGCAGTAGCATTATTAGTGACATGGGTACTAGTGGTTGGAATGGTAGCTCTAGCAACATGTTCATGACAGCTCTGATACCATGAAAGGTAATTAAAATATTGTCTTGATTGATTTGTATTGTGGTTTGTACATTAACATTTATAGACTCTATTGTCTGTGTACACTTTGAGTGAGAATTGTAAGTACAACTAATGAAAAAAGAATAAATCTAATATTGATACAATCTCCAATGAATTTGGAAAAGAAACATGTGTCATGGATTTACTGAATGGAATGACACGGTTTTACTGAGGTGGGTCAATGATATTTTCTTGAAAAATCAATTCTGGGCTCTTGATTACTCAACAAGACCACTCTCCTTCACATGCATAAAGACTAGGTATCTACCTATCTATCTATCAGTATCCAATTACTTTTACTCACATCAAATTCAATTGATTATGAGATGATTTAGTTTAATTTGCGCGGCAATTGGGGTAGCATCAGCCAACGTAGCATCCGACATCAAAGGAGTTCATCATCGGCAAGATTCAATTCAAGGCTTTTGATCCTGGGGACCACTAGATTGCTCGAAGGCTCTGGAAGGATTACCATGCTTAGGTAATTAATACCCATATCTCATTCTTCTACACACAGTACCTGATTATGAGATTAACGGTATAGATCACTCAGTCGCATATTGATTTGCAGAGACTTGATTGGTTTGACTGGATGAATCTCAATTTCATGGGATTAATTGTGTTGGTTTGATGTTTTATCAATATTCTTTTTTTTTGTTGCTAGAGTCTCTACTACTCAATCCCACTTCTTAACATCCAAACTGGATAGAATTGATGACCCTCTTTGTATGGACTCCAAGTCAAAATGTCACTTAAATTGGAGTTTGGCCTGTTATTAGATTGATCATGTGTACCATAGAGAAAGGGGGCATTAGTTTTTGTGTTGATTTTGGCACAATGGATTGATAGGCCGGGCATCAGAGATCCGGATTCTTCTTGCATTCACATAATCTTTGGTAATGGTTTGCCAGTGTAGAATCATTGGGTTGGGAGATTGTGATTGAACTACTTTACAAATCCTTCTCACATTCTACCCCACAAAAAAGTTCCTCCTCACAGGTACAGCCTAAGTTAATTTTGTCGATGGTGCGTTTTTTGAGGTTGATAGATCCAACCACTGTATTATTGGATACTTTGATTGGAGCTGGCTGCGACCCACCTTTGATTTTGTATGGCCAAAATACCTCCCTGGAATTGGATGATCAAAGCCATCCAAACATGAGCATATTAAAACGGAAAGCTGGGTAAAATTGGCATGATTGTCTTTTAGTCTGGAAAGGAATGAGGTAGGAATAATAATTTCCATTCCAACATTTAGTTAGACAGAAAAATCAATCCAGTAATAGAATTCTCATTTCAGTTCCTGTGTTTGGTATGCTGGAATGATGTCAGGAATAGAATAAAATTTACATAAAATTAACCAAAATACCCTTGTGAAGGGCTTTTTTTTTTATATAAAAATTTCGCTATTTCAGGCTCCCAAAACATAATTGTTTACCTATTTTAATGGATTATCACTAAAATAATAACAAAATAACACACCTAAAACATCACTTACAATAGCAATAAACATCATCAAAATGGCTAAATAATATGTTACTAAACTTAAATATCACATAAATCAGCTAAACAAAGTCATCAAGTTAACATCCATCCAACATTATAAAAATAACATACATAGTGCTTGTGATAAGAGTAGCAAATAGTAAATATAGATAATATATCAATGCACCTAGGTACATCACAAACCTCCACTTAGCAAAGCCCTCACAAAGTCTTCTTTCTCATCATTTTTCAAAGTAAAAAAAAAAAATGCAGTCATCCCATGATCACGACCTATAACAATCACGGCTTTATGATGTCCTGCCCTTCATAGATTTGGAAGCTTAAAAAGCTCTTCATTGATTTTTTCCTTCTTCATTGCTATATCCAAATTAACGCCAATAATTCGACTAAACTTCTTAGTAGCTTCATCAATCTTGTTGCTTATGATCATGGTTGCTGCTCAAAACCCATCGATATTATCGATGCTCTTCCTCCTTTTCCTTTTTGACTAGTTCCTTCATTATTGGAGGAAGCAGTGGAAATTACTTGTTCCATTTTCTCAAAATTTATCTCCGAATTTTGTGTATCTTCATTTTCCTCATTTCTAACCAGCTCATCCTGGACATCTTTAGTGGTAGCAGCCCCTTTTCTTGTGACACAATCTTTCCCAAAAATAGCGTAAAGCATTTCATAATGAGGAAAACTTCTACTCCTCTACTGACCTGCACCCTTGTGGGTCTATAACAAGTAGATAAATAAGACAAATAGAGCATAATATTCAAAGGACAAACAAGAATACATCAAATA
Organism: Sextonia rubra; assembly: GCA_037013555.1. NCBI lineage: Eukaryota > Viridiplantae > Streptophyta > Magnoliopsida > Laurales > Lauraceae > Sextonia > Sextonia rubra. The sequence continues at coordinate 46,524,600 of JASUAD010000010.1, forward strand.
ATTCTAATTTAATCTAACCTAAGCTAATTTACCAAATTTATGCATAGTGTCTATACTAAACATTGAAAAAATATGAACAACCATTATGAGCTAATTTTAAAATGTCTGTCAATAGCCAGTACATGGACCGGTATGTGGGTCCCATCTAAAGCTCCTAAACATCTCTACAAGACATTACAATACATCAAAATATACTTACATACAGATGATAAGTTATACGGCTACAATTATATAAAAATATGAATCATGTACCTTAAACTACTTCCATTTTTCATCTACCGAGTTTTCTGGTATTGGCTCAAGTTTCTTATATAACCCTCCTTGCAGCCTAATGACTGTTATAAAAAAACATTTTGAAGTGCCTATTGATTGACTCCGCTGAATAATTGAACTCACTCTGAATTATCTTATTTTTGACATAATGAGCAATGATATGCAATAAAATTGCAAGCTGCTCATCAACCAACATGTTTTTGGTGGTTTTAACTTCCCAATTGTGCTAAGCAAGTGACACAACTTCACAAATGATAGCCTAGTTATTTTAAAATTGTTCAAACATGTGTGATCACTCTTATACACCCAATTTTCAATTATTTCTCTATTACCATAGTAATCTAATTGGTACCTAAATCTAACCTCACGCATGAATTGTTTTTCTAACAATTTATATGATAATTGTATGAATAGCCCCAGTAGATGTAGAATGTCCAACCACCACTGCATAACCATTGCCAATTTCTTTACTTTCAATTTTCTTTTGGCTAAATTAAGATGTGCCATAACTGAAATAAAAGAAAGATACATCAATTTAATACAAAATAGATACCATTGAGGACTTGATTAAAGCACTTGGTGAAAAAAAAAAATCACTGGAAAAATAGATTAACAATTGGGATTCTTTATCCTTTGAATGTTGTGTGTTATATGAATGGGCCCTAATGCAGGCGTCAGTGACCAAAGAAAATATAAATGGGGATAGTAAAAATAATTTGAACACACACAACTTATATAATACCTAGCTCAAGATAGATCAGAATAAGCCAAACCCAACATACTTGGTAAAAGGCTTTGATGATAGTGATGATGAAAAAATTTCCAAATTTGGACTTAAAAAATGATCAAATGTTCTTGAGCATTTGCATATCCAACTAGAGGACAACTACAACATTATCTTTCTGATTGTGGTTTATGGTTTCATATACATTTCCAATGTTCTAGTTCTCAGGATACTTACTGCTGCAAGCGTTTATACAACTATAGAGGATGTGTTTGGAGATTTTGTTTATAGATCATGTGAGAGATTTTCTTTAACTGTTAGATAGATAAGAGTTTATTTTGAATGATCTTTTAGTCTCAACAGCTCACACTCTCATTTTCTTTTCCCTTTCTGACACGAGCTCACACTTCATGCTATCTTTTTCTCCCCACAGATCTCCACTTGCCCTATCCACACCAGGAAGAACCCCAACCCCCAACACTAACCAAACCCTTCCATAGAACCCCACACCACTAGCCCTAAAACCAATTTCTATTCCTATCCCTCTCTCCCTCTCTCCCCTAGACCCCTCTCCCTCTTTCTTTCTGTCTCGGCCATCTCTCCCTCTCTCGTCCAGCCCCCTCTCCCTCTATCTCCATCCCCAGCCCTCTCCCTTTCTTGCTTAGCCCCCTTTCCCTCTTTCTGTTCCTAGCCCTCTCTTCTTTTCTCGTCTAGCTCTCCCTCTCTTTCTGTCCTAGCCCTCTCCCTCTCTCGCCCAGCTTCCTGTCCCTTTCTCTGCTCCTAGCCCTCTCTCCCTCTTTCGCCCATCTCTCCCTCTTTTTTTGTCCCAGCTCTCTCCCTCCCTCGCACAACCCCTCTCCCTCTCTCCATGTTCTTAGCCCTCTCTCCCTCTCTCACCTAGCCCCCTCTATGGAATTCAAACTTAACAACTGCAAGTAGCAGCGGGTTTTAGTAAACCATGGGTGAGAAGGGGGTTTTGAAGGCAGTGTAGGGGACACAGGAGATGGAGGATTAGTGATAAACAGAAAAAAAATCCCTAAAAGCAAGGTTCATGAGAAATCTGGGTATCTGTGTGCATGTCTGTAACAATGATAAAGGGAGATACAGAAAAGAATGAGAGAGTGAGTGACAAAGGAAGAGATCATATGTAGTATGGTCGACGGCGTATGGTCGGGGATGAATCCGAGAAGGAGAGAAAGGCCAAAGATGAAGGAGGAAGGAGGTTAGGTGTTTCAATAATGTCGGGCAAAAGGGTTTTGTTTGATTTGTTTAAAGGGGCATTTTGGACTTAAAGAAAAATTATAAAGGAATGCAATGGCCATTCTTCTACAACTCCCCCCCCCCCCCCCCCCAATGAAATGGTGATTCTCTTATATAAAGGAATGGTGATTCTTGAAGTAATGGTCATTCCACCACTTTTTCACGAACTAAACATGGAAATGATTACTCCAACGGAATGACCATTCCACCCCAACCTCTATTTTGGTGAACTAAATGGTACCTCAATACTTGGGTTCCACAATGAGTCGTTACTATCGACATATTCATCTCGGTAACTTGTGCTTTTGAAAGATAAGGTTAGATAGGTGCTATGATGGATGAGATGGGATCTCTCCAAAAGAACTCAGTTTAGGAGTTAGTTCCTCAACCCAAAAACAGGACAACAATTGGCTGCAAATGGGTGTTTAGGAGAAATGAAGCTTTACAAGAAAATGAAAAACCAAGGATTAAGACAAGTCTAGTAGCGAAGGCGTACTTGCAAAAGGAAGGGGTTGATTATGATGAGATCTTTTCTCCAGTTATGAAACACAATTTTATCAGGATGTTGTTGGCATTGGTAGCATAGTTTAACAAAGAGTTTGAAAAACTAGATGTAAAGACAGCTTTCCTTTATGGTGACTTGGAGGAAGCAATTTACATAGAACAACCTGAAGGGTTCAAAGAAGTTGGAAGAGAAGACCATGTGTGTAAATTGAAGAGATCATTCTATGGATTGAAACAATCTCCAAGACAATAGTACAAGCACTTGATCACACTCGAAAGATGCGGAAATGTGTAGTGGATTCGAGTTCGACATTCACGCACGTCAAGCATTAAGAAGATCGGGAATTAATTACAGCTTATTATTAATTTTCCTTTTGTTTATATGGGTTCAAATGCTCTAACTGCGGTGATGCAAGTTGTTTATATATTTTTGAAAAGTTTATAACCCCTCATTCAAGTCCCAAATGTTATCCAAACTTGGAAAGTATAAGAAAATACATTAAAAGTGTGATATAAATGCAAAAAAGGAGTAACTAGGGGAGTGGCCATGACCCACGGTCACTGACACTTTGCCAGTGACCGTGGCCCACAGTCACTGACAGACAGTGGCCAAAAGGCCACTATTTTACCTTCTGTACTGCACTGTTTTGTCTCTGTAACTTCTCCAAAGTGCTAAAACTTGCTTTTATGATCTTTAGAGTGTTGAATGACCATCGAGAGGATTAAATTCAATCGTGGAATTGATCGAAACCTTTGTTGATTATCACTATTGTTTACGGACCATTTTTTGTACAAGTCTGAAAAGTGTACTACATGAAGCCAGAGTTGTGTCATTCTGAAATTATGATTTTCAAGGGACAGAATGAAGCCTAAAGAGGCTCGTTCAAAACTTTTATAATGGTTAGAAAACCCTCCAAGTGAGAAAAACAAAGGAAACGATATCATTCTTCAAAAGCTTGCTATTATTTGAACATAGCTCTCTTTTAAATAACACCCATACTCCCATTCCTTCTCTAAACCATCTCTCACCTTGAGTCACTGAGAAGACGAAGAAAAAGTGGGTTGGAGTGCTGAAGTATGCCGTGCTTAAAGCTTTTAGTAGAAATTCCCTTGCCTTTTCTCTCTGTGTGTTCCCCTCCCCGTTCTTTTCAAATGTAACTCCTTTTATAGACTGCCAAAGCGGTTTTAGGGAGTTCCAGGAAGTTAAAGAGAGGTATTGGAGGTTGAACTTCGGAAAAAAGTGGAGAAAATTGCCCAAAACTGCACGAACTGCTCTATGGAAGTCAGTGACCGCAGCAGCGGTCACTCCCAGGGCCTGTTTTTTGGACTTTTGTGTGTACGACCTGTTTTTACTTGTTTAGGGCCCAAACAATGTCCGATCTTCACAAAACTTGTAAAATGGTTTTTGACACTATTCTGAGTGTGTCATAAAAATTTTGACCCATTTTGACTTTCTGAAGTTGGTCAACTCCCTGTTGACTTTTTCATAAAAATGGACGCTTGTTTCAACTGTTTAAGGTCCAAATGACCTCGGTTTGGTTTGAAACTTGGATGGACTGATGTCAAGGGTATGTTGGAGTGTCCATCCGAATTTCATACAATTTGGGTTTGGGGAAGTAGGATTTCGAACAATAACCTATTTGTTGCATGTTCCAAGTCACTATTCACTATATATTGTAGGTAGTTAGCTTGTTTTCTACCTGAACAATGTTCAAATGACTTGAAACTTTGGAAAATTAACTTTGAATATATTTTGAGTCTTTATTCTGAATTTCATCAGCTTTGGCCTCATGGAAGTAAGATTTTGGCTAATAACCTTCATAGCTCGGGAGTCACTGTCTTCTAAGTTAACAAACAATGGAAGTAGAATTAAACGAAGTTCTCTTGACTCAAAAATTTACAGAATATCTTTTAAATATTATTGAAGTTTTATATCAAAATTTCATCAATTTTGGATGTCGAAAAGTGGGACTTTGGGCAGTGACCCCATGACTTGGGGGTCACTGACCGCTAATTGTCATGTTTGTAGACTTTGTGTCAAATGATGTCCGTCTGACTTAAATTTTTATAGAGCCTCCTTTGAGCATAATTTGAGCTTTCTCCAGGTTTTTGAGCTAATTTGATCTCCGTGAGGTGCCACTATGCACAGTGACCACACAAAACTTAGTAGACGACCATTTGAATTGAGTTTGGGTCCAAATGATGTTTAAATGCTTTGAAATTTTGAAGGATAATCTTTAAATATACTTGAAGGCATCCTCCTAAATTTGATCTTGTTTTGACATGTAGAAGTGTTAATTTATACAATGACCCCTAAGGAGCTGGTGAATAGTCACTGAAGCTTGGTTTTGAGTTGAGATGAAGTCTAAATGCTTGAAACTTTGAAACATCATTCTCAAGCATGTTTTAGAGTTTCCATGAAAGTTTTGGCCACTTTGGTAACCTTGAGTATGTTCAGTGACCCCTAGTTTTTGAGCTAATGAATCCTAAATTTGGTATTTGGTAAGTTGAGTGACAAAATGAAGTACAGTAACTCTGAAATGCTGCATTCTGAGCTCATATGAGGTCTTCTGATTGGATTGGACCGGCTCTGAACATCTGGATGCAGTACTTGACTTACCATTCCACAATTCTAAGGTTTAAGTATCCTTGGTTTGGAGTTTACTTGTAACATCTTCGCTACAACATTTGTAATTTTTTTTATGAGTCAACAGCGCTTTGACTCTTAAATGTTGTAGATCGGCTACCATTGATGTGAGTATGATTACTATGTTTATTACAGAATACTAGATGATAATTATGTTATTATATTGCTGTTTTATGTGGATGATATGGTAATTGCATGCAGTGACATACCAAAAGTGGATGAACTCAAATCCCAATTGAGAAAGGAATTTAACATGAAAGACCTTGCGGCAGCCACAAAAATGTTGGGCATGGAAATTAGGAGAGACAGAAAGGTTGGAAAACGATGGTTATTATAACATCCTGACCCCAATTAGCCAGTTGGGTAGCCAACTATTCTTGTTGTTAGCGTTTTGTTGGAGGATTTTCTTGGGTCATTATGTTTTATTCTTGTTGGGTTAAGTTTGGAGTCTTGGTTAGGTAGTTGGGAAAGTTATACCTGAATTAGGTAGCTTCGGACCCTTTTTCATAAATTTTGATTTTGATTGAGTTTGTCTTTTCATCGTCATCTTGATGTTATTGTGTGTCTTTCGTAATGCTTGTTACTTTCCGTAACTGACTCAGAATCTTCTGGAGTCATTTGAAATATTTAAGTACTCATTTGACTCGAACTGTAATTTATATAACTTTTGGTCCTTGCTGTAAATGGCTAAAATATTTATATATATATGCTACCGACCCTTTCGTTCTTATCTTCTTCTGTTCCTTTTTTTCTTTGTTCAGTTTTCTGCTGTGTTTTTCTCTTTCGTTCTTCTTCCATTGTCGCTAGTGGCCGGTGTCAAGCTCCGATTCCGCGCACTGGGTTTTCTCGCTTTGGGTTTAAAACCGAGTGAAGTTTGATTTTTCGTCAGTTAAGGCACGTATAAGAAACTATTGGTTGAATACATGTTTATATGCCGTGATTGTTTTAATTCTAGTTATTTCTTATGTTAGTATGTGCATAACAGCCCCTTTTGTGATTGTGTCCCCACTTGTTAAAAGAGAAACTGAGTGATTTGGAAGCTCTGGACAGTCTGCGTTTTAGGGTGTTCTGAAGCGTATGGCTAAAAGAGAAACTGAGTGATTTGGAAGCTCTGGACAGTCTGCATTTCAGGGTGTTTTGAAGCATACGACTGAACTTATGGCTAAGCCGTGAGATTTACAGCTCACAGTCCAGAGAGGTGAACTTTTACATGTTGAACTACGGCTAAGGGTCAGCTAAGCCGTACGCTAGCCGTGACTTAGTCGTAGGTTAGAATTGAAATGCAGATGACCTTCTACCATCCAATCATGTTGAGACCATACAATGTTCTACGGCTGAGCCGTGCCTTAGTAGTAGAACAGAACAGGGCTAAGCCGTCAAATAAAATACGGTTGAATCGTAAATGTGGATGAACAGTAAGGGAAACCGTGGCTGAGCCGCAGTACATATCACAACTAAGCTGTACGTTCACCTACGGCTAAGCCGTACAACTCATGGAGAGGAATGAAGCTCTATCCATGCCCACTTGATACAGTGAGTTCTATTGGTTCGCTTGTTCGATTGGTTTGATTGTTCGATATGTCTCAAGACCTTGAGTATTGTATGTATGATTTGATTGTATGCACGTATGCTATATGTTTGATATGATATGATACGCATGATCTACGCAAGTTCAAGTATATCACAACTTGAGCTCAGGATTCGGGGGTTAGCGAAAGCAAAACCTAATGCTTCACCGTTGCTGTTGCATGTCTTTATCCCTTTCCTCCATTGTCAAATGATTCAAAAGCAACATTTGAAACTAGCATCCATTTGATGGGACGTGTACTGGATCAGTAATCACGTGCTATTGGATAAAGTGTGCTGATAGTTATTAATTGATCTGAATCCTACCATTGCTGTTTAAACTGCCACCTCTGACCTGACATTTTTATTTGTTAAGCACTGAGTAGGTACTGGAACAGTGACTTCTGTTTCAAGTTGCTGCTGGACACCACTGTGAATACTGTCTTTGCCATGTACAGTTTCTTTTGATTTGTTGTGAGAAGACTTGTGACAGCCTTAGTACTGGGCTTATTTTAGTCAATCAGCTTCAGTGACTGCACTTCTGTTGAGTAGCTGAAACGGATACTGGTACTGCTGAATCTCGTGAAATTGGTTGTGTATTAATCATTTGGAAAGAGTACTGTACATGGTTGATTTATTCAGCAACAAAGTGGTCACATTTTGTGACAAGAAATTTGAAATTGGGGGCCTGATCAGATAGATCTGTGTCAATCCAGGAGTACCTAAGTTTTGTACAGCACGATGCGATTTGCTTCTTGTTGACTTGGCCCTCAGTGCTCCTAACTTCTCAGGGTGAATATGTGTGTATGTTCTAGTGAAACTGGGTATTAAGAGGATTTCTCCTTGAAAGGATTTTGTTAAATGACATTATTATGAGTGGATACATAGCTCCGGTACTATGGTTCTTTTCTTCTTCTTTTCCCTTTTTTTTTTTTTTTTTTAGTTCTTTGTTCTTGGCTCTCCCCATTTGTATCCTTCTTTTTTAATATGTGTCATTGTTTCCAATAAAAAAATGATTCGTAAAATGACAACTATGAGAGTCTTTGATATGATCTTCACTCGTACAGAATTTGATTGCATCAGTGAACTGTGCATTATTAAGGTACATGTTTATCTGACTCGTTAAAGCTCATTATGACAGAAACCATCATAACCGTAACATATATAAATATAAAAGAAGTTGTCAATCAACACTGATTATCGTATACTGCAGAACCAATGGGCTTTTCCCTTAGGGGTCGTTTGTTAATTTCACACATGATGTAAAAATGCTTTATATATGTGAGTCATTTACATATTCAAATGACTCACATGTGAAATATAATTCTTTGTTTGTTTTTTCCATACCTCTTTACATGTGAATCTAGGTGCACATATTTAAATAATTTGAATCTTTTTGTAAATATCTCACAATCAAAGAAACATCAACGGATGGAATTTGGCCTCATGGCCATTTTTGATCTTATAAAGAGGATACATGGCTCAGATCAGGATTTTAGGCCCCACATAATTTAAAAACTTGCAAAAAAGGGGCTGAAAATGTCATTTACAATGGGTTAATGTAAAAGGTTGTACATTTTTTTTATGAATCTGAACATTGGAGAAACATCAACGGTTGAAAATTGGTATGCAGGCCGTTTTTAACCTTATGAAGACAATGAACGGTTCTGATTATAAAAAGGGGACCCACAGTAATAAAAAAACTAAAAAAGGCAGACTGGGATTGCCATCTACAATAAATTAATAGCTATATTGTTTTAATGATATCTCAACATCCAAGAAACATCAATGGTTGAAAACTGGATAGGTGGCCGTGTTTCATATTTTCAAGAAGATGATCGGCTTTGATTTTATGCATGGGTCCCACAGAAAAGGAAAAATCATTAAAGGCGGACTGGTATTATCATGTATAATAGAGTAATCCAACGGCTATAATTGTCTGATGATATCTCAACATCCAGGCAGCATCAACGGTTGAAAATTGGTATGATAGCCGTTTTTGACCTTCTGAAGACAATGAACGGTTCTGATTATAAAAATGGAACCCACAGTAATAAAAAAAATCAAAAAGGCGGACTGCTCCTGGTATGTACTGTAGCAGCGCCCAGTAACAGTTGCATGTGTAACACTTTCACACCATATGAGGTGTGAAAATTTTTGACAGAAAAACAGCCCTTTTTCACACCATTTTCACATCCATTTTACATATCCCATGCGTAAATCAAGCTAAACAAACGTAAAGGTGTGTAACCGTTACGCATCATGGCCATTTACATATGTAAATTGCTGAAAACAAACGACCCCTTAACGCTCCAAACTGTAGTCAAAAGAACAGATTGTATTTGTTTTTGTCTTGCCTGAACCAATAATGTATTGTTTATGACAAAAGGGAAGAAGCAATTCCTTCTACGATTCGTTCCATGCTGCTTTGAACCTAATATATATCCAGGAAAAGACATACATCACCAGCAATAATTGATACAAGTTACTCCTGTATTTAGTACTCTATTGGAAGTAACCCTTGTGTGTTATACTTGTTCAGGATTGCCTGGCTAAATTTGTAAGGCCCTTTTCTGGTGGAATGTCACAATACCACTGTGAATTTCCATGCTTGGGAAAAAATAGGGGAAAAAAAAAGAGGAAAAGATGTTTTCCACCTTAGCGTAATTCAGTGTGTGAACCAAAATCTACAGAAGTGATGGATTTACCATTCCGCATAATGCCTTTACACACAAACTGTAAAAATTTTGTATAAAGTAATAATCTACATGGTTTATTATATATTAGACTCATATTTCATTTATAAGTGATGTGGGATGGAGTATTACATGCTGTTCGTTTCACTTCATCTTTAATCAAATGATACCACACCCTTGTTACATGCGTACTTACTGAGTATGAAAAGATGGGGAGCAGAACCATTAAGGTGGACAGGATCTCATGGGGTTCTCCAAAATTCATCTAGGTGAAGATGAATTATAGGGCCGTGGGTGGGTTCTGATAAGCCAGTTTGTGCTAATGTGGACCCTTTCTAGTGATCCAGACCATATGAAAGGCCTACATTGGACGAGATAGACGCGTAGGAATTCTTCCATGGTTGAAGATCTTAGCCATCCATAAGTTTCCCCATTACCAGAGCACCACATGTACTGGTTAGGTTCTTCACGTCGACATCTATCCATCTGAGACCATTTGAAATCAAAGGGTTAGGATCTTCCTTAGAAAAAAAGGAATTAATATACTAGCATCCATATTGAGGCGAATCAAATCAGAAATTTAAATCATTGAACCATGGGCGCCAATTGCTGGGACATTAGAGCACTATTCAAGTGTTGATGCATCAGGAATTCTATATTTCTACAGCAGAACTGTCCGTTTTTGTCTTCAAATTTTCTTTAAAATTTCTTTCTATGTGCGTGTGCAAGCAGGTGGATGCAGTTGTTTTTCTAGTAGATTCAGTTGAGAAGGAGCGTTTTTCAGAATCAAAAGCAGAGCTGGATGCATTACTCTCTGATGATTTGCTTTCCAGTGTTCCCTCCCTCATCCTTGGAAACAAAATAGATATCCCTCATGCAACATCATCGGAGCAGCTCCGCTACTGCATGGGCCTGACCAACTGCACCATTTGCTAAGGGAAAGTGAACCTTGCCGACTCCAACGTCCGGCCCATTGAGCTCTTCATGTGCAGCATTGTCCGTAAGATGGGGCATGGAGAGATGGTTTCAGGTGGTTGTCACAATATATCAAGTAATAGTAACAATTGATCAAAATCATTCAACTGCTGGAACTACTTGGTACTGCGGCTATTGCCCATGTTTCCACCTTTGTACAGTAGTCACTAACTTGTGAACTTGGTCTTCTCTATCTGTTTAGACATTGATCTCTTAGCAATTCTTCAAAAGGGTTAAAGTGAAGGATTAAAGGCGAATATTTACAAAGGCCCATGAAATAATAATCTTCTCTTTTTGGTTGAAAATGATTGCTCACTATTACCTTAGTAAATTAAATTTGAGGAAAGTGATCATCCCATCTAGATCTCTATGTTGAACCCTTACCGGTAACCTCTTTAATAGTCCTTTGGTTGAAGCCACTATTTTGTTAATTAGGAGTAATTTAATTTCAATATCCAAGTAGTAGGTATCTAGTAAAGCTTTTCCGTCTTATACACATTTGAAGTAATAACAGATTTGTGGACCTTTTCATGTTCAAGTTGTTACTTGAAGTTGAATATCTGGTGCACTCCCATCATTGAGTGAACCATGCCTTGATATCTGTCCTTTGGGATAATCCTGTAAACTGATGGATATTGACACTAAAAACTGTCTGTCTGCTGATAACATTTCCAAACCATCCGGTTAGGATCATCTCATGATGGAGTTATTGGAATTCCTAAGCTCGCCAATGGACCCATTGCATATATGGCCACTGAAAGGTGGGTCCCCACTTGGTCAATTGTTTTGCTGATCAAATGAACAATTCAATTATTAGAATCATAGCCCATGAGCCATTTTCACTGAAATGACCGAAACCAACTTTTATTTATTCAAACTCAAACAATCTCTTTCCTATGAGGTTTGGTGTTAAGTTCATGCATTTACACAATATATGCATCATTTTAGGGTGAATTTGAGACTTTATTCGGATAAATGTATCAAGTCTCATTTAATTTCATCATTTCATAATTTTACCTTAAAATTGAAATTGCCACATTTTTTTTTACAAATTTTATATATTGTTTATTAGTTGATGCAATTTTTCTTTGAAGAGTTCTATTTGTAGTAAAATTCTATTTGGACGGGTCCCGCTTCAATATAAGCTCTTAAGCATTTTACTTGTTGAATTAAAATGTGCAAGAAATGAAGGATTTGCGTAACTCTAAAAAAAGTTCAGTTATTTGCAAGAAGGATGCTGTGTTGGGAAAAAGAGAAAGAAACCAGAAGAACAAACACTCCACACAAAAGACACAGATTTACGTGGTTCACCCGATGTGGGCTACGTCCACGGAGATTCAAACCTGTTTCACTATTGTTAGAGATCACCCACGAGAAGAACAGCCCTCTCCTCGTGATTACAAGAGCACACAACTCTCCTTTGGTTCTTCTCTGCAGAAAACCAACTCTCTCTTCTCACCACACCCTCAGAATAATAAAAGCCCTAATAAATAGTAACCCTAAGCAATCACAACCGTCAGATCTGCCCTCATAACAAACGGTCCAGATTAGACCGACTTATTACACAGTTACCCTAGATCAGGCTTCACCGGACCCATCAATCTCCCACTTGAAGACTGATCATTCTGAATGGCAGTAACAACAACAGAACACAGGTTCAAATCTCATCACCTTGTTTTCAAACAAGAAGTCCAACTGAAGCTGAGCACAGCTTCAGTTTCTCGATGTGCACCACCTTTGTAAGCATGTCTGCTGGATTCTGACTTGTGGGAATCTTATCCAATTTCAACACCTTTTCTTCGAGAAGCCACCGAATGAAGTGATATCTAATCCGAATGTGTTTGGTTCTTGGATGAAAGGCCGAATTCTTCGCAAGATGAATGGCACTCTGACTATCACTGTACAGCTTGCTGTCCTCCTGCTTCTTACTCAACTCTTCCATTAGCTCCTGTAACCAAATCATTTCCTTGCTAGCTTCTGTAGCGGCGACATACTCTGCTTCTGTAGTAGAAAGAGCAACAACATCCTGTAATTGTGATTTCCAACTGATTGCTGCACTACCCAAGGTGAAGACATATCCAGTAGTACTTCTACTTCTATCAAGATCTTCTGCCAAGTCTGAATCAACATAACCCTCCAGTTTGAGTTTTGGTCCTCCAAAACACAATGCTGCATTAGTAGTTCCTCTCAGATATCTGAGAATCCACTTAACTGCTTCCCAATGTGTTTTTCCAGGGTTACCCATGAATCTGCTTACAACTCCCACTGCATGAGCAATATCAGGTCTTGTGCTAACCATAGCGTACATCAAACTGCCAACAGCTGAAGCATATGGGATCTTTGACATGTCATCTCTCTCCTGTTCTGTCTTAGGAGACAACTCTTTTGAGAGTTTGAAATGGCTTGCTAGTGGAGTGCTAACTGGCTTAGCACCTTGCATGTTGAATCTGTGTAGGACCTTTTCAACATATTCTGCCTGAGACAACTTCAATGTACGATTTGTTCTGTCTCTAGTAATTCTCATGCCGAGAATTTGATTCGCAGCCCCCAAATCCTTCATTTCAAACTCCGTTGACAACTGTTTCTTCAGATTATATATTTCTTGCATGTTTGAACCTGCAACAAGCATGTCATCCACATACAAAAGGAGAATGATATAACAGTTATCGAAGTTTTTATAATAACAACAATGGTCTGCATGACATCGTTTATAACCTGTGTTGCACATAAACCTGTCAAATTTGATATACCACTGTCTTGGGGCCTGCTTCAAGCCATACAAACTCTTTTTGAGTTTACACACTATGTCTTCCTTTCCTGAGACAGCATATCCTTGTGGCTGATACATATAGATATCCTCTTCCAAGTCACCATGGAGAAATGCAGTTTTGACATCTAATTGTTCAAGATGTAAATCTTCTACGGCCACAATGCTCAAAACACTTCTGATTGTGTTTAACTTAACCACAGGAGAAAACAGTTTGGAATAATCAATATCTTTCTTCTGCTGGAAGCCCTTTGCAACTAATCTGGCCTTGTATCTCTTACTGCCATCATGTTCATCCTTCAACCTGTACACCCACTTGTTATGCAATGCTTTCTTTCCCTCAGGCAACTGAACTAAGTCCCATGTCTGATTTGACAATAATGATTGCATCTCATCTTCCATGGCTTGCTCCCACTTAGCCCGAGTATCAACCTGCATTGCCTCTTCATAACATTCTGGTTCACCACCATCAGTTAACAACAAGTAATACATTGAAGGTGAATAACGTTGTGTAGGCTTATGAACCCTGGATGACCTTCTTACCGGTGTAGGTGTGTGAGGTTCCACCTGTGGGTTTACATTTTCATGTGATTCAGGTGCATCATTTTCAGGAACATCCTCAGTGTCTAAGTACTCTGTATTATCCTTTTGCACATTATCCCGATCCTTATGCAAGACTTTCTCATTGAATACAACATTTCTACTTCTGATGATCTTTCTATTTTCTTCATCCCAGAAGCGATAACCGAATTCATCAGAACCATATCCAATGAAAGTGCATTTTCTGGATTTAGGATCTAGTTTGTCCCTTTTCTCAGCATCAACATGAATATAAGAGATACAGCCAAATACTTTTAAGTGTGAAAGATTTACCTCTTTTCCACTCCAAGCTTCCTCTGGTAATCCACCATCCAAAGGTACTGAGGGCCCACGATTGATCAAGTATACAGCAGTGCTCACTGCTTCTGCCCAAAACTGCTTTGGCAATCCAGCGTGCAGCCTCATGCTTCTGGCACGCTCTGCAATGGTCCTGTTCATACGCTCTGCCACACCATTTTGCTGTGGTGTATTAGGAATGGTCTTTTCTCGCTTTATTCCATTTGTGGAGCAATACTCCTCAAACTCCTTGTTGCAGTACTCACCCCCATTATCAGACCTCAGGCATTTCAATTTCAGACCTGTTTCATTTTCAACCAAAGCTCTCCACTTCTTGAAAATACCAAACACATCAGACTTGTGTTTCATAGGATAAACCCATAATTTTCTAGTAGCATCATCAATGAATGTAACAAAGTAAAAAGATCCACCAAGAGAAGATACCTGTGTAGGTCCCCACACATCCGTGTGAACCAGCTCCAATCTTTCTGATTTTGGTTTCCTCCCTACTTTGGAGAAAGTGACTTTCTTCTGCTTACCGAAAACACAGTCTTCACAGAACTCTAAGTCCAAAGACTCGAGATCTTGTAGCTTACCTTTCGAGTGAAGGATTTTCATCCCTTTCTCACTCATGTGTCCGAGTCTACAATGCCATGTGTTTGTGTCTGTGCCTTTATCTGCAACATCAATGGAATTAGTACTGCTATGAGACAAGTAAAGAGTACCTTCCTTTTTACCGCGAGCAATAACCATACTCCCTTTTGTCACCTTCCAAGAGTCACCTCCGAAGGTTGTGACATAACCAGAGCTTGCAAGCTGACCAACAGATATGAGGTTTCTTTTAAGGCTTGGTACATGCCTGACATCATTCAATTGCCATGTGCCTCCGTTTGGCAATTTGATCTGAACATCTCCTTTGCCAATTATATCACTAGGTTCATCATCACCGAGATAAACTTTTCCAAAGTCACCTTTTACATAATTTTGGAGATATTCTTTGTGTGCAGTGGTATGAAAGGACGCACCAGAATCTATGACCCAAGATTCAGATTTATAATCAAAGGAAAGAATTAAAGCATCATGAACAGTATCACCTGCAACATTTGCGGAAGCATCACCATCATTGTCATTGTTACCGTTCCTTTGCTTATTTTTCTTTGGGGCTCTGCAATCCTTTTTTAAGTGTCCCTTTTTGCCACAATTCCAGCATGTAATCTTGCCTTTTGACGATCTTGACTTGCTTCTCGATTTCGATCTTCCACGACTCTGACCTCTTTCTGTATGCCTTCCTCTGTTTTCTACATTCAATGCACTTCCTGATGATTCACCTGAGGATTTCCTGCGAAGTTCTTCATCGATGACAGCACTCACAACATCATCAAATTTCAGTTTACTTGATCCCGAGGAATTACTCAGTGAAGTAACCATACCACTCCAACCGTCTGGTAAAGATGATAACAATAGCAATGCCCATATCTCATCATCGAAATGTACTTTTACCGATGACAATTGGCTCATGACTGTGTTGAACTCATTTACATGTTCAGTGACAATCCCACCTTCAGTCATCTTCATGTTAAACAACCTTTTCATCAAATGTACTTTATTTGAAGCAGATGGTTTTTCGTACATTCGTGAAAGGGCAGCCATAACATCTTCAGTGGTTTGCTCTTTAGAAATATTGAATGCAACAGATTTACTCAAAGAGAGTCTGATCGTACCTAAAGCTTTTCTGTCAAGCACCTCCCACTCTGGATCGGACATATTTGCAGGCTTCTGGGCTTTTCCTCCAAGTGGCAGGTAGAAATTTTTCTGATAAAGAAGATCCTCTATCTGCATCTTCCAATATGCGAAATTCTGACCATTGAATTTCTCAATTGTTTGCTTTGTATCGTCCGTCATTGCTCCCACTCAAATCAAGCTCTATTTACTTGATAATTTTTTCTGTTGGTCAAACAGTCAATCTGTTCCGTCTATCTTGTAGATCTCGTCGCAACGAGTACACAGAAAAAAACGGAGCTCAATTTGGAGTCCAGATGACCTCGAAACTTGCAAAACAATTCTGGCCGTTGAATCTGGTCAAACCTGGCCGTTGACCGTTGCTGACGTCACTGCTGACGTCGCTGCGCAGTCGGCTGGGCTTCTGGAGCGGACCCGGGTCGGGTTCGTCTGACCCGGAACTGAACTGCCCGTTTGCGCTGGGCTGGGCCAACTGCAGACAGGTCGGGTCAAACCTGACCTGACCCGGCCTGTTCTTGCTGACTGGGCTGGACTGAAATCGGGTCGGGTCGGACCTGACCTGACCCGAACCCGCTGTTGCTGCTCTGGGCTGGACTGGATGTAAACCGGGCGGGTCGAACCCGACCTGACCTGACCCGTAGCCTGTTTCTGTCAATGGGCTTCTGCACGAACGGGTTCAGGTCGAACTTGACCTGACCCGGATCTGGACCCGACCCCTGCTTCTCCTTCTTCCTTCCTCTGTTTCTACCGTCTGCAACAGGGGCAGTTTGTCTTCGTCCTCGGCGACGGCAGCGAGGGTGGCAGTGGTTGGGGGCATCTTCTCCGGCGACAAGGACGGCGAGGATCCCGGCGATGATCTCGGTGGTGACCGAGATGCGCGCGATCTCCTCCGAGTGGTTCGGATCGTCTGCGCACGCGTTGTGAGCAGCAGTAGCAGATGGGTTCTCCGTCCACGGCTATGGCCAGGCGATCAGCGGCGGAGGGCTGCGTGATGAGACCGGTGGCGCTGCTGCTGCTTGGCGACAGTGGCAGCAGGCAGGGAGGAGAGAAGAAAAGCAGTTTTTTTTTTTTTTCTTCTCAGGTCGTCTCCTCCGGTGACGTCGTGCGACGGCGAGATCGAGCCCGGATCCAAGTTTCTGTAAACAGAAACTCCACGATCCCACGATCTTAACACCACGCTCTGATACCAGTTGTTGGGAAAAAGAGAAAGAAACCAGAAGAACAAACACTCCACACAAAAGACACAGATTTACGTGGTTCACCCGATGTGGGCTACGTCCACGGATATTCAAACATGTTTCACTATTGTTAGAGATCACCCACGAGAAGAACAGCCCTCTCCTCGTGATTACAAGAGCACACAACTCTCCTTTGGTTCTTCTCTGCAGAAAACCAACTCTCTCTTCTCACCACACCCTCAGAATAATAAAAGCCCTAATAAATAGTAACCCTAAGCAATCACAACCGTCGGATCTGCCCTCATAATAAAGGGTCCAGATTAGACTGACTTATTACACAGTTACCCTAGATCAGACTTCACCGGACCCATCATGCTGTGCACCACTTGTGGAACCCATACATGCATGGGAAATCCCACATACTCTATGCCGTTATCATGAAACTTCTAGAAGGATCCAAATGCCTTTTTTCCTAATCTCTCTGTCTCAAAAAGCACTACACCAAAATGTATTATTGGCTACGACTTTATCCACGCACAGGCTTATTTTGTGTGGCTAAAAGTTATTTTTTGCCCACAAAAATGAACCTACGTAAGTAAAAGTCATAATTATCTTCAAGTGAAAAACTTTTAGTCACAGATATATTTGCGTAGGAAAAGTCTAAAACTTTTGGCCACGCATGGTTTTCCGTGTATAATATTTTTTTGTGACATAATATTTTGTAGGCAGAGTAAAAAACTTTTGGCCACGTATATATTTGCGTAAGAAAAAGTTAAGACTGTTGGTTACGCATAGTTTTCCATGGGTAAATTCAAATATTTTCGTTTCCAGTATTTTATTTTTGTTAATAAATTTTTGACATTCTTTTTGCCGACACCTATTCAAGCAGAGCAAAGTCTATGAAGTTTTTTTTTTTAACGTCTAATCACTACCGAAACTATTCCTATTCCCGCTTCTAAATGGTATTTGAGGGCATTAGGAAACTAAGCATGTGATTGAAACAAGTATAGAGCTTTATGTCCGAATCCGCCGTATTTCTTACACCATGGCATATATGAAAGTTATCAGTAGATTCAAAAATTAAATACCACAAGTTTATTGTTTGTCATAGACATTGTGCACATGAGAAATTTTTCACCCCAAAAACTTTTTGGATAAACATCCAAATAATTAAGAATATTGTAAAATGCTAGATGAGATATTTTGTTTCCAATAGTAACAATTATAAAACAAAATATCAGCCTACAAGTCACACCATCATGTCACATTGTTTAATCTTTTGCAATCCAATTTGCTAATATTTTGGCGTTATAAATTTTTTTGCTCGTGTTTTAAATTTGCATATCTTTTAATGTAACTCACATTCCCTATAAAAACACTTGAACCTTTTCTTAATAATTTATCAATTATATATATATATGATCAATATGTCATTGGACTCAAATCCTATATGAATAAGTTCTATTTGAGGACTTACTATGGAGGTATTTTGTTATGAGTTATTTAGTCTTTCTCATAGCATCATGGGGTTAAATATTACAATTATCAAAATAACATGGGTTCACTAAAATGAAGGGGGATTATTCACCATGTTCTTGTGCGGCAATCACAAACCAAAAATTTTACATCCCTAAATTAATATAAGCTCCTGGCATAGCTTCTTCCTAAAACGGAAAAGGGTGAAAGCGCCTCTCCCTCTCCCGGTCTCTTTTTCTCTGTATTTGGCCCTCCCTCTCGGTCCCTTCTCTGCCCAAATCGCCAAGGGGGAATCCCTGTCTTTGCTCCGATCCAGAGCTCTGCTTCCCGGCTACCACCCTCAGTTGCTCCGATCGATCTCTCTTTCTCGGTAACGCGCTGTGTGTGTGTGTGTGTGTTATATTTCGTTAAGGGTTTTTCAGTTTGGATGGGGATCATGGATTTGCAAGGCTTTTGGTGCTCCTCGCATATGTTAGATGGAGACAGTAGCACTAGGACTGTGGCGACTGAAATGGATAATGGACAAGAGCGGATTGGGATCGTCTGAGAGCACGTAGAGTTTAAACGAGTCACCTGCCTTGACCTGCCCCTGTTTTAGGGTTGGTTTTGTAATTGGGTTTGGCTGTGGTTTTATGTGGGTTGGGTTTGATTGCCTTGGATCTGTAAGTTTTGACAAAGACATGGTAAGGGCAAGTGTGAATTTCGATTCACAACACCAAGCTATCAGAGTTGTGGTCCAATTTCAGAAGACATTGAAGAAATCATATGACTCCTTGTGGATTTAGAGTGCATTTGTGGGACTAGGCGAGAAGAGTCCACTTAGATGAAAAATTATTCATATATTTCTATACCTTGTTCTGTTTAGTGTGATAAAATTTTCTCATAAAATTGGGAACAAGAGTTGATTTTCTTGGTCGATGGTGGGAATGCAGAATTTCTTTTTCTCTCTTTGATAGCTATACAAATGGAATGATGGATTAACTTCTGGATTGGGTGGTTTCTAGTTGAATTGCTCGAATTGGGCCCCTGGACACAGGGACCCAGAGGCCTAGGTTTTTGTAGATTATTTTATGTTGTTTTAGTTTCTGCATTTTTTTTATTTTTTAGAGTTTAAGGGCTTGTGTTTTTCAATTAAATCAAATGTTTAAGTGTGTACAAGAATTGTGAAAGGTCACAACCATAAGGACAGAGTCTGATATTCTCTATCATTACAATGTATGTATTTGCTTTGTGCCCATCTAAGAATACCGTTTCTTTAAGAGGTGGCCTTAAAGAACTTTCTGATGTTTTTCACCTCATTATTTACCTGACTAGTACCAATTACTAACTAATATATGTTAATACCTTGTCTTTTTTTTTTTTTTGGGTTGTATCGACATGTCCTGAGTCTTGACAATGTAATCTACCAAATAGGTTATTAATGATGGGTTGGTGAAGCCTGATTTGAATATATTCAATATTTATTGGGGTAGATATGTAATTTAACAATTTAATCTAAACCTTTTGTTATAAGGTTAGATTCAACGGTTGTAAATGCTCAGGTATTGTTAATTAGGGTTTCTGTATTATTTTGAGCGGTGTAGGAGAGAGAGAGTTGTTACTCTGCAGAGGAGAACTCTAAGGAGAGTTTTATACTTTTGTAATCACAAGAATAAGATTGTTCGTCTTGTATGATGATTTTCAACAATGGGAAACATGCTTGAATTTCTGTGGATGTAGCCCACATCGGGTGAACCACATAAATCTCATATTTCTTGTGTGTGGATTTTATACTTCTTTTTCTTCTTCTTTCTCAACTATCAGTTTGAAATTAGTGAGTTTTAATTATAAAATATACTCCTTTGTGTAGAATGAAAGTGGTCTTCTTACTATTGTTCAGAATGGTTCTGTGACATTTTTGCATAGTGACTGATATGCTTTTGGGTTGTCATGCAGATTTTCTAGGCATGCCTTTTTTTTAACCACCGAGTTGACTTGTTTCGTGTGCATTATATGCTTTTTATGCTTTTCTAGCTGCTTTATGGTTCATCTGATTTCTATCTTTTTCTTGTAGATTGTATGTGTTGTGGAAAATAAGACTGGGTGAAGAAACTTTTGAAGCCAAGTAGATTAATGTAAAATGTTTGTTATCTTTTTATATTTGGGACTAATTATATGTTCGTGAAGGTTTTTAATGCTCATAAAATGGTCAAACCAGCCAATAGCAGTGAGACGAGCTAAATCAATCATATTCTGATTCCATTTTTGCACTTGATCAATTATAAAGAAGGTTAATTACCATCAGTGGATTCTTGAAATTAGGCTAAATTTTGGTCCATTTACGACACGTAAAAACTTCAGAGAGATGTCAAATTTCTTGTGGTGACATTTCAGGTAGGCGTGTGATTATTTTTTTTCCTGATAAACATATCTTCATTTTTATATTGGTCATTATACAATTTTATATTTTATTCTAGGAATCCCTTTTATCTTTACCCAGCATTCATGCCTTTTGCATTTAGTGTGGGATTTTAAATTTTTATACTCTTAAATAAAATTTCAATATTTAGTTAATCTGACTGGAATATCTATTGAACAATAGGTATCAAATAATGGTGGTGTTCGACCGTCTATCTCGCATATTTTCAAGGAAACTCATAGATGTCATCGGCGCGGTGGGGTATGGATAAATGACTATGCTGAGGAACATCATGTAAGTATTAGCTAATTCATTTGTTTAATCGTCAAATGTGCATTTTTTTTTCATATGTTATGAGTTTACATATTGAAAAATGACAAACCATGCTAAAGGAGAAGATTCTTGCACAGTCGTAGTAGGGTATCAATAATCCATAGATCGAGGTACTGATTTCCATCGATGTTTTTAGAAAAAGGTTAAGTTTCTCAAGAGGATTTGGAATCCATAGCACCGTTTCATCTTCCGCACAATTTTAGTTGCCTAATATGGAGGTGATTGCTTTGCAGTAGAAGATGGCTAACCAATATAAGACTTTGATAGTATCGCGGAGCTTACTTCAAGTGATGGCTATAAAAATTAGGATAGAACAGCCAGCATTCCAGGGTTAATTTTAGAGAATGATGGTGAAGATGGCATATCGAGTGTAGGCCAAGATGCGACTTTCCTTTGTTAGTAAATGAATATTTGTTTTTAATTCTAGAGAGTGGTTTGGACTTAAAAGTTGAGTTCAATGAGGTATCTAGAATTAAGTAAATAAATTATTTCATGCATTTAAGCCCAATTTTGTTGTGGATAACATTGTGATGATTTATTTTGACAATATGGGCACTGTAAGGCCCTTAGAATATTCTTGTGGCTTTGAGACACATTTTAGGTAGTTTATTTTTAAGGGGAGATGTTGCCCATTTATTTTCAAAGGGGGTAGTTACTGTAATTTGCTAACTTTTGAATTTTTCAACTAAAAGATTGAAGATAATACATTCATATAATTACGTTTGAAGTCAATTCATTGATAAAATTCTCATGATTTTTTGCCTGTTTTGGCACAGGTTGATGATTAACGTCTTTAGAGACCTCTTCTTTTGTTTTTTTTTTTGTCATAAGCATTTGTACTTGTTGAACATTATTTTCTTGTTGGATATTTGAATATATTTGAGGATTATTTGGACGGATATGTATTGGATATTTTGTATATATTTTTTATTATAATACTTATTCATTGGGATTCATAATTGGTTGGATATTAATTTATTTGCATGTTTAGTGAATTAATTTGGATGAGATTGGTATAAACATGTCACAGGAAAATTGCAAATGAACTAATATATATATATATATTGGCTATGCAATATATGTAGGCCGATAAAGAATAGATAAAGGTTTTGCATACGCATATTGCGTTGGCAAAAATTGTGTTTATAATGAAAAAATAATTTTTTAAACTTTTGGCTACGAAATTTTGGTTGGCAAAAGTGCTTTTTAAAATTGAAAAAAATATATATTTGACCTTTTGCTACGTAAAGCTTCATAGCCAAATGTTGTATCTTTTGCCGATAACAAGTTGGAGTAAGTAAAAGTACAACATTTGGTTATAAAGATTTGCGTAACTAAAAGAGCCACACTTTCCCTAGCAGGAGGCATAGCCAAAAACTGAAGCTTTGCATGTGTAGCATTTTGTGCGTGGGCAGAGACCTTTTCCCACAACCCTTTGGTTACGAATTAGCCATGCATGTCTTTGGCAAAGAGTTTTGCTTACGCATCTAACCCTTTGCCTACAGATTTCCTGCATAGGCAAAAGTGCATTCTGTTGTAGTTAAGTCTTGTCCAAATTGAAACCTATTAGAGAGAAAAAAAAAAAAAAAAGAAATCAATTTTGAAGTAGAAGAAATAATGGATGATCCTACACTCTTCTTCTCATAATGGCTGGTCCCACACTCTCCTTCTCACCCTCTAAGAATATTCTCTCTCTATCTTCCTACAATTCTATCCAGATTTGAAGACAACCAAGCAAAATAGGAGATAGAGTTGGAGTAAGAGATAAGAGATAGAGTCCATTTCAATACAAAATTCATCAATGTATCCCTTTTTTTTAGGACAGCCTATCTTAAATTGGTCATAACTCTTAATTTGGAAGTTAGATAGGCAACCTATTATTTGAAAGCTTTTTTAAAGTAAATGTCTGTGGAGCTCAAGATTTTACAAATTGGAGGTAAATTGTACAAGTTATGGGCCCGGAAAGTTTCAAGCACATTTGTTGATGGGATTGCAATTAAATCTACACTATCAAAAATTGATTGCCGCATATCTGTGTTAGACCCCTTCTGAAGATCAGCTAAGGCTTCCAGAAGCTTCTCATCTCATCGTATGTTAATTTGAACTCGTACCAAAGAATATTCTCTCCAAACTTGCCCAACAAGTTATAACTTTTGCAAAATTCTACCTACAAAAGGGAGTTCAGATTCAATGAACCTAGATTTTGCAAAAATTATAAAAAGAGGCCACCATGAGAGGTTCCTCCAAATTCCCAAACAAGGTGGGATGTCCGCCACCACATTTCTCTCCCTCTCTTCTCGACTTCTCCTCCCTCTATTATTTTTTATTTTATTTTAAGGTATTTAGGAGGCTTCTTTCAGAAACTAGGATATTTTTAGAAGAAAGATTTCTGAAAGACCTTTGTACAAGTGATGTTTTTAATGAAGATCATTCTAATGTTCTTTGTAATGGTGGGCAGATTTTTAGATTTGAGCACATAGATGAAGCTAAGTAGAAATTTTATTCTAATTTATGTGATTATTTCTTTATTTTTCTATCTCTTTTAATGGATGCTTTATTAGAATATTAGATATATCTTTATGCCTTAGGCACCTTTTTTTTTATTTCTAATGAATTAAATTTGATAACTTATGGTTATTTTAATAGATTATACTTAGGGTTAAGATCCTTTGATAATTAAAATTTATTTTAATAAGTTATGCTTATAATTTTTCATTCTTTTATAAGGTGAAGGAGGTCTTGGGTATTGATTTTGTTTTTAATTAAAAATTAGAATTTTATGAAAGACACCATATAAAAAACAATGATTTATTTCTGATTTGAATTATTTTGAGACAAAGAATAGAATGATTACATGGTTAGATTGATTATCTTGCTTAGTAGATTCTTAATGCTCTTATCTGTTTTATCTTATTGATTTTTCTATATTATTAATTTATTTTTAGTTTATGATCTACTGCACATCACATTCTTAAATCTTTATTTAGTTTAAAAAGTTCAGATTTTTAATTATTATTCAGTAAAGCTCTTTATGGGATCAACTTGTACTTGCCACCAGTAATGGACCCAAGATTTTTATTTGAATGGGGCGAAAGATGTTTTCAATAGCAGATTATGAGGTGTCAATTAGCAGTGATGCACCAAAGAAACAGCGGAGGATCAAGCTCCTAATTATACTATATTAAGCTGGTTGGTTTCAATTAAAGAATCAGCCAAAATTTGTTCAATTATTTTTTATTGTCCACTTTTATTTTGACCCCTTTAAAAGATTTCCACCCTCCTCCCACTAAATGACTCTTTAATACCATCACTCTTCTCCTAACGTGACTCTCACGCCCTTAATTCTTTTCATTATTGTAACTCCTCAAGTACGTTTCTGCAAACGTCTCCTGAAATAACTCCATTCTTACTTGAAATTCATCAAATGATTGTAACTCTTTCTTTCCTCTTAACTTTTTTATGTGTAAAACCTATGTTTAGATTCTTACCTTTTTCATCAAGATTTTGAATTTGTGCATATGCATCTTTTAATTTGCTGAATAATGTTTGATTTTCTCAAAATCTCTCTCTAAGCTTCCTATTATTCCTTTTCCCTTTTTGACCTATGGTTTATTTTACCGTAACCTACATCTTTCTTCACAAATTTATCAATCTTTAAATCTCTTTTCTCAAGTGCTTTTTTTAAGATTTGTTTTGTTTTACGTTTAATGGTTGATCTATTTGGTTTTGTAAATCCTAAATATTTATTTTTCTTCCTTTTCAAGAATCAGAGCTATTAAGAAAATAGAAATGTTGAGTACAAGCCCCAGAAAAAGTTGTAATTCCTATTTCTATTGAAAGCAATGAATTCTACCATGTAGAAAGAAAAACAAAAGAATCCTATAATTTATCACACTATATTGCTTCCGATCAATCCATGGTACCATCAATTACCATTAGAATAAAATCATCTTAGGTGTACTTATCTTTTTCCTTTTGATAATAATACCCTTGCTTCTTTTTTTATTTTTAATTTCGTTTGATGAGTCGATAGAAATGTGTATGAATTTTTTTGGGTATGTTTCATTTGTAGGGATTTTATTTCCATGTTAAGATAGATTGCATTATTGTTATTGCTATTGTTTATGATATAGGATCATAGATTGTAAGTTTTGAATGTTTTCTAGACAAATATAGGGTCTGGGTGCTATTTCCCTCACTTTTTTTTATTGATTTTCTTTATGGGTTCTTTGGTTTTTCTTTCAACTGTCTTTTCTATATACTTTTTTTCTCTCTATTTCATCAAGTTCTATTATTTCATTTCTCTTTCCGATGTTGTATTTTTTTAAGTAATTATCTATCCATCAGTTTTGAATGTCATATTGAAAAAGAAAGTTTTAGATCCTCTACTTTGGTTGACCTCAATTAAAATGATATTGTTAAATGCCTGGATTAGCATATTAATATTCACCATGTGGCTCTTGAACTAATCTGTCAACTAAGTGAAGTTACATTGTATGGGATTTAGATTTTGGCATATGATATTACAATTATCTTTTACAAAAGACTTTTCAAACTTAATATCAAACAGTAAGAGGTGCCATAGTTGTAACTATCTAATCGCTCAAAATATTGCATATTTATAAGGTAATGGGTTCTTTAAATTTTATGATGACATGAAAAGGAATCGGAGTATGACCAAAATGAATAGGGGTGTACTGCTTAGTTAAGCATTGCAGCTAAACCAAAGTAACTCACCGACTAGGCCACTTTTAAACAAAGCAGCACACTGGGATTAAAGGTAATTCCTTTTTCATATTTTAAATATTTATTTTTTTATCACAATTTTGTTCTTTGTGTCATTGGGAAGGTAGGTAGTTCGCTAAGAAGAGCTTGAATTAGACTTTAGTGCTAGCTCATCTTTGAAAAAATTTAGATTCTATTTTATTAGATTATCCTTTGTAAACCATATCATTTTCTTTCTTTATTTTTGTAATAATTTCCAATGTCTATTCAAGGATTTATTATTGTTATTATTATGTGTTTCTAAATTAGCTAATATTGCAAGGAATCCAATGGGTAACACTAAATATGACATTGTTTTTAATAGAACAAAAATGGTGACAAATGCCTCTTCTCCTATGTTAATTTTTGCATTTCTTTTTGCATTACTTTTCAAATTAATTGTTTTAAAATTTTTTTTAATATTTGGAGTTCTATTGCCCGTACTAAGCACGGGTGTGTTTTGCTAGTTATATATCAAAACTCATTAGAATCACAAGTGAACATATCTACAGGAGTCTAAATTTCACTAGAAAATAAGCTCTACCCCTTTATGGAGACCCATGTAAGTCAAGCACATTTATACCTTACACATTCTCAATATTACATCTAACATCAATCTGACCAAATTAAAATTATGACCAGTTAATGTAAATAAATATACAAGTTATGTAATAAATTTGATTAAGAAAAAAAAATCCTAACAACGTTTAGATCATGTAGGCCTTCACCGTATTCATCCACATGTCATATCCTCACCACAAATCCATACCCAAATACGCCCAAGAAAAAACCTTCCAAATTTTGAGATCTGAACTTTTCTAGAGCAACAAATTGCCTTCTCTCTTTAGTTCAAAAGTGGAGCCCTCCATCTATAATCCGCTTAAAAATTCCTCTTCCTATAAAGATGCAAGAGTTCGGAATCAGTGGTGAAGACCTTGGTTTTCTTCATTTTCGATTTTTTTTCCTTCTACGGTCTTGAACATGGGGCATCATCAACTTTGAACATGGGGGGTTGGCCATATGGACTATAGCCCCTTATGGGAGTTTTCTAATTTAAGTGGGGCGGCGGCCCCATGGTTTCACTATGTAGTTTTACCCCTATTTGCTACCGTCTCTTGTAGTTAATTATGCACTTATAGTTTTTAATAAATTGAATTTAAATTTACGTCATTTGGTTTGCTCAGTGTAACCCCATTGGTTGAAATGGTCTGATTGGTAGACGGTGCATTGAGTGTTGCGTTAAGTGCTCCTTAGGTGAGGTCATGGAAGCCTATCTACAGGAATCAACCATTATGTATGAGATCAGATATAAAATGATACATTAATTTATCATTTTTTTGTCTTTAATCATATTGACTATGGAAGATTCCATGCACTTGAATTTATGGAAATTGAAATGGACTTGGGTTCACATATTCTTCAGTTACGCTTATCTTTTCCGCGCAAAGAAAGCTGCCAGTCTGGCCTGTATGAACTTTTCAATTTCTTAAATTATCATAGCAAGTGAAACCGTGTGCGTGGTTGCGCCCATTGGTTCTAAGGATATTAAAGTTAGCAATACTGATGTTACCAAATGTTATGGGAAGTTCTATATTTGTTTATTTGGGGACATTGCATTCGGCCATTCACAGGTCGACGTCAACGTTTTTTTTTGTTTTCATAGAATTGCGGCTAAACTTGTTTGATTCTAAGCGTCCACTTGGTCTGAGTCAATTTGATACAGATCTTTTATCTTACTTTTGTATTCTTCCAAATCTAAGGACAATAATATATGCATATATATAGAGAGAGATACATATTGTGTGTTTATGTACTATTGTGGGTTCCAGGCATTGTTGTAGAGCACATGCTTGGTGGATAAGACATGGGAAAAGTCACCTTTCCATCGCTAGAGGATCCTATTAACTTGCTGGGGATTTATCTACTTCTCTCGTCACAGGAAACCACGACCTCTTTGAGGTTTGCAACCCTCTCCTTATAACTTGTACACCACAAAAAATAAAGCCCATCGGCTTAGATATAGTTGGAAAATGGAATTGTCTCATCAACAATTCCTAGATTAAAAATTTAGATGCTGAATTTACTTGGTTGTTAAGATCCACTTGGTTCCTTTAAAAAAAAAAAGGACCGACTAGGTTTGATGAGTCCAATGAGAATTGGCTGCCTGTGAATGACCCTTTTTCCATAGTATCAACTGGTTGTGGGAGGTCAGTGGTGACTAAGCTGGGGGTTCTAGTACTTACCCTAGCATTTACTGATGAGATAATTATAGAGATTCATTTTCACATCACCACTAATTATTGGTATAACCCTAGATACATAACACCACCTATTAACACTTAGTGACGGAGAAGGCCTCAAATGGTTTTAAAGCGGAGACCTCTTGTTTATTCTGAACTTCCTAACCACTCAAACGATTTAAATGTGGGTTAATATTTTCCCTCCAATTATTCTATCTGGTTCCTTTAAACATCACAGATAACATGAGACCATGTTTGGTGTATTCATACTGCATTCTCACTATAGCTTTTAAGACAAGGGTAAAATGGTGAAAAACAGAAACGAGTCAAGCGTGGAGATTTACCCTCTTTATCATCTAAAAGCTTAATTCCTTTGATACGGCCTGGTTGCGAGAATCCCAAAAAATTACATATGCCAACGGCAAAACTAGTGCTGAATTCTAAGAAAGGCGCATTGGAGATCTCCATTTTGACCCTTCATCTTCTTGGGTTCATATGCCTTAATTTTTTATAGATACGTAAGGCTCCTCAGAAAATGGCCTTCTGAAAAGGCTCTAAGAATGAAAGCAATCAGAGTAGGAGAAATGGAAAGCGGGTGAGATATAACATGAACAAAAAAATGTTTGTTTAACAAGAATTTTGGTATGAATTGAACACTGTATACCTATTGCTTTCATGTATTAAACTTTGCAAAATCAAATTCTATCCCGTTTATATATTGCAACTGGATTTGATGGATTGACAATTTATTACAAAGACTGATTTCATTAAATCTTTTTAGTTATTCATCAACAATAATAATTATGATTTTTGAACTGCTCGCTCCGACTTTTATTTCTTCTGCTTAGATGACTTGTCTGTCTTTTTTCTATAATATTACAGCTCGGTGGGACACCACATGAGGAGTCCGCTGGTCATACTAGCAAGGCTGGACACTTCATTGAACTCCCACTTTTTTAATTTATTGAAGTGGTCCATCCATAATTAAGTCGATCCCTTCTTGTGCACTTCTTGACTAAACATTGACCCAATTATATAGATAAGGATATCATATTTTGTTAAATATTAATTTCAACATATGTTATATGAATTCATGTTTGAGTTGTGACAAAGTTTTACGCTGGCTGTCACCTACCTAACGCAACCCTCCTCCTTTACCCGGGCTTGGGACCCCAACATGGTTGGGATAAGGCTTTGATGATGATGATGATGATGATATGTCATATGAATGGGTCACTAATTCAACTTAATTAATACTGGTCACAATTTTTCATTATCATGGGTACAAGGTATTTATCCTACAACTCTTCTTGGCTGTATGCTATTCACGTGGGTTTTGTTGAGAAATTTTCAGGTACAAGGTTGCTCGCACCTATTTTAGTGTGAGGCATGAATTTGAACCACACGTTTGGCCCTTTGGAATGTCTGGGCAAATGTGTGGCTTAGCAAGATGCCTTGCACCATCTAGTATCTGAAAAGTACTCAATTTTGTTAATTTCCCTTGGGGAGAAAAAACATAGCATAGTATTCATGAGGGCTCCATGCAATGAGCATAGTTGGCCTGGGACTACCAAGTGTGTCTGGCAGTGCTTTTGAAACTTTAATTTTCAAAATCCCATTGTCCTTGATAGAATTATTCAAAATCTTGAGATATGTATTGCTAAAAGTGGTTAAATTGAAGAAACAAAATGAATAACTGAAAAATAAGATAAATTGTAAATCAAGGGGAGGAAATGAATACCCACATGACCCTAATTATTCAAATCCTAAGATCTTACCAAAACTCAAATCCTAAGAAAAGTAAGATCTAATCTATATGTCTAGTTTTTAACCTTATGTTCTTCACCCCTTCACTTCTTTAATGATTTTGAGTTGGAACCCATTAGACTAAGAATTTCTATGTATACTTGTTTTTATTAGAATACACATGAATTGAATAGATAGAAGTTGATGATCAAATGAGTTCCACAAGATAAAGAATATATACCAGGAGAGGGGTGAAAAATATTGGAAGAGGGGGCAAAGGATATCCGGTGTAGATGTCCATGGAACATGGAGTCTCCTAGGTAGGTATTGAATTATTAGTGTGATGGTACTCATTATACATCTTCCCTTGCTTCACTTTCCATTAATGGGGTTCACCTTTTGATTTCACTTTTAACCACTATTAACATAAATTCTTATGCATCCTTGGCAAAGACACCAGCCGAAAAATTTAAAAACATAAAAAAAAAAATTTAAAGGGACTTTTAAAACTAAAGCTAAGATTTCAGTTTCATGCCTCTCTCTATTTTACCAAAAAGATGACTTCCACTTTTCCAAGAATGAGGCAAAAATCCCGCCTATAAGCGAATGTGATATCACCTGCATAGGTCTGTGTGTAGACTTAAAAAAGAAACTCTTGTAGTCCACTTCAACAATCTTAATCCTTAGTTTTACGCTGGCCCGTGTCAGATCTTTACATGATGCAAGCATAGTAATTCATCTATAAGTTTTGGACAAAACAAGAACACTGTGCCAATACAAGAAAACAGATTAGATCCACTAATAACTAACATGATCAAGAGCCGACTGCGTTCCAGCAGCAGATTGTTTTCACAAGCGTTTATCAAAAGCATGTATTCCTGCCCACGGAAGCAACCATGCACCTTCTTCTTGACTTGAACTCTGTCTATAGAATCACCAACTTTCTCTCAACTATCACGTAACCAGTGAATTTTCACAATCACATCTCAACACTCCACACCGTTGGCATAGTTGCCACTCAGCACATGGTTTCTAAGGAATCAATCCTATGGCATGTCACTTTCTCACTTGTAGGAAAAACTTTTAGGGCCCATTTTTTTACTAAAATTTTAAAAATTCATATCCGAATAAATTTCAAACTCTCAAAAACTATCCCCTTGAATGGTAGTTCAAATCATTTATCTTGACAAAACATTTAAAATTCCAACTAAATGCATATAGAATACAATTATAGAAATTCCATGAATTCATTTGAGGCGAATTTAAGATTTCAGTTAAAGAAACATTACATTCTAAATTTCAGGAGATAAATAGTCCGATCATGTCTAAAAACTCCTAAAATATCAAATCCCAATTAAAAGTTCTAATGTTATAATAAGCGCCATATTTGTTTTTTCACAATGACATCTGTTTTTCAAGTTTTTGCTGAATATTTTAGCATAACATCAAAAGTCCCACATCCACTTCTGCATCCGCTAATAAATACATTCATCTTGTCTGCATTCTTTATCATTATTATTACTCCTACTAAACTCTAATATAAGCACTCTTTTTTACAAATAAAAATGAACAAAATATGGAATAAAAAAGGAGCTAATCAGCTAAGAAACTCCCAAACAACTCGTCCGTAATGAAATCCATCAGTGGATTGCACACTAGCAAACAAAATTGTCCCTCTGCTATCCATGTCGAATTGTTCAATCGAGGCCCAGATCCATGTTACATGTGTATCACTACCGTGTTCGTCCACGTGGTCCTTCGTTTCCACATGCCCATGCATTACTCCTGCATGCGATTATATCCGTCCAAATCGAAGCGTCAGGCCCAGGTCCAGGTCCTGCTTTGTATCATCAGCTCGGCTATCGGGCTCAGGATCGGCTCCGCCCACAAGCGAGGCCTCAACTGTCTCGACAGAGAAATCGCTCTCTGACTCGGCGTTGGGCTCGTCATGATGACTCAGAGGCGAGTCGTGACTCGTGTCCCGGGCTAGATGTTCTGTGCTGCCGGGGGCCCATTTCAGATCACTGATTGGCTGAGAGGCCAACTCAGAAGCAGCAGCCAATTCGAGATGTGTCTTGGGCTTCGTCGCCTCTCGCTTGAACCGGGTCCGAGTCTTGACTCGGTGGGGCTCTTGCTTGGAGACGTGTCGTATATCGCCTGGCTTGGTTGGAGGGCTGGCACTCGGAGCCGGCTCGGAACCAAGTTGGACGATGGGCGCGCCATTGAGAACGGCCTCCACAGCGGATTGGCAGAGCTGCCAGCTGCCGGACCACAGCAATCCGACGGACCCCTGGATGGGGTTCACGATCCGGCCACAGGCTTCGTAGAGAAGAGACCTGAAAATAGCTGAAAAACCGCAACGAAAACAAAGAAGCCCAACTCAGTATTTTGAATGAATTTCACTAAACAGACCCAAGAAAGTTGAATTGGATGGGAAGAGGAGAGAATGGATTAATACCAGGTCGAAGCTGTTCTGGCCCAGCATTGATGAGGTTCAAGAGGCCAGCACGGCCATAGAATTTAGCAAGGAAGAGGGTGGCATTGGCTTGGGATTGTTGGTCTTGGATCCATTGAAGGCAGGGTCTGATGGTGCAGTTGCCACTGCACCCCTTGCGTAGGGCTCTACAACCGTTGCAACTCATCCTCATCGCTGCTGAGAGTTCGGTTTCTCTGGGTTTGTAATGTAAACTGTGTAAGATGTGGATTTTGGTTTTGGGGTGGTATATATATTTTTTTTCTAAGAGTTTTGTTGTGTTGGGTATGGGAATTTGGAAGTGAGAAAGGGCAGGGGAGGGGTATTTAAGAGGAAGGGAAAGAGAAGGTGGATTGCCGCGGTGGCCAATGGTTTTCCCAATGGATTTTGGAGGCAGTTTCGGTCACACTGCTAGGAAAACATGTCAAATTCTATCGGATTGCATACCCATCACATATATATATATATATTTATTTATATAATATGTACAGTGGTTTTTCCTTTTAAAAACTCTGCCCTATGTTTGCGGGGCCATCAAAATACTAATGCTCTCCCATGCTTATTAAATTAAGAGCTTATTCTGTTGCAAGCGTACTGTAAAGACAAGTATTGTATCAATAAAATTTTAAATACTCTATTTGGTTACCAAAATTTTTTTAGGTGGGCATTTCAAAATGATACCTTTGCCATGCAAAGGTTTAGAAGCTCATCTTACTTACCTATAACTGGATTAGTTTTTCCTGCTTTGATTATGTAAAAGAGAATTTATAAGATATAGTTTTTAGAATTTCACAATCTTAACCCTCTAACTATTTGACCTAAAAGTCTTGATTGTTATAGGTGCCCTTTCATTCTAATTTAATGTAATGGTGGATGGTTACATGCTAAATGTCAAATTTGGATGAATAGCAATTCTTGAGTTTAGATGGATCATATGTCCGGAGCAATTTGGGTTGTAGCACATGTGCTTCAGGCTCTATTAGATTGATTTTATATCAATCAAATTTACTGGTTGGATAGATATTCAAGTGTTTTTTTTTTTTCTATGATCCAAGTGGATAGTGTGAATGGTTGAATTCGAGTTCTCGTACGTTTTATTGAGACATACCAATTGAAGAAAGATGGACCAACTTGGATTATAAAAATGGAGGCGGTCCAGGTACACACAACGCACACGTCACGTCAATGAAGAATAGACCCATTCTGAATGGAGTGTGCCATGCCACCTACATCGAATCATTCCAATCTTGAAGCCTTTCTACGCGTCTTCTGGTCATCCAACAAATTGGCTAAGACCACCATCTTTTTTTTTTAAAGAAATCAAAATTATTAAAAGAAATAATTATTTTTCCTTTTTAATAGCTTTTATAACTCTTAATATTATTTTAGTAATTCCCAAACTATAACTTTCTGTCTATTTGAATAAAATTTAAAAACAATTAGGATGAACTTTTACGAATGGTGATCACTTTATATATATATTTTTTAACATGCAATCAACTACTTGAATCCACTCAAAGCTAAGTTGGTTGGGTACTTCTTTTCCAAAAACAATAAGGGATCAATTTCAAATTATAGTATTTGTGGTGTCAGGGTTTTCATGGGGTGTATGTCTTAATACATACAAGAGAAAAAGAAAATATTATCAACTAATTTTTCCACTAGGAGAAAATGATCATCTTTTATTTGAAGAAAAGAAGGGCCTCTTCCAGCTAGCTTTTTTTTTTTATCATTTATTAATAATAATAAACAAATTATACTATATTAAACTCAACCGTTTTGAAATCTAATTTGGATTGTTAGTTACAATTAGACGGGGTGTTACTCTTCTCTCTTCTATTATCTCTTCTAACCATCCACTTTTCATTTAATGCTCATATAACCACCGACTTTTATTCCCACATTTTTTCTTTCATTTTCTACAAAACTCTTTTATCTTCACATCCCTTATTTCATTTATGCATATTCTTTTATTTTTTTCTACATTACATCTTATTTTTTTCTTTTCGTTCTACGTACTCTAAATTTAAAAAAGTATGTATGGTCATATTTCATGTATTCTTTTTTACATTTTCTTTGGAAACATTTATTGTTATCAACACTTATTTTTCAATTGAATGAATATTTGATTTGCACCTTAAAAATTTGTTAGTGCTTAGCACGGGTTGCGGTACTAGTACCCACTTAAGTTATTCAGGACACAATGTTGAAATATCAAATTCAAGAGAAACTAGAGAGAGAGAGAGAGAGAGTCACTAGTCATGGTCAAAAACCTATACATAGCGGGGCTAGCTATTCGACTCGGTCTACCTTCGATTTGAAAACCGTGGTCCCAGCCAAATTAAGCTGGAAGTAGGTGGATTTCGGCCATTATGGGGCTATTGATGGCATTTGGGATTGGAAAACAAGGGTAGGACAGAGGAGGAAGGAACCACGTGCGGAAAGGGCCAGTGATTAGACAGCGCTTGGGTCGCCACATTTCATGGGAGAAAGAAGAAAGAAAGAACAGGGAGGCAGCCCCACTCCAAATCTGATGGAAACCCGCAAAACCACTCTCTGGTTTTCGGTTCTCTTTTCCACGACTGTGGGCTTCCGCTGCGGTTTTATATTCCATTCAATTCCACCTAATATGCGCCCTCTCTCTCTCTCTCTCTCTCTCTCTCTCTATTTGTGCTTATCATCTGTTTCCCCACTATCCTATCATGTACACTTGAGGTCAAAATGTCGCTCTTGTTCTTAATTTTAGTGCCCAATCCATCCAGTTTTTTGTGTTTTGGTGAGCTGCTGCTGAGAATTGTCAAAAAATGTGACTCCTATGGAATTATTATGTTCAGA
Source organism: Sextonia rubra (assembly GCA_037013555.1). Taxonomy (NCBI): domain Eukaryota; kingdom Viridiplantae; phylum Streptophyta; class Magnoliopsida; order Laurales; family Lauraceae; genus Sextonia; species Sextonia rubra. The sequence goes on from JASUAD010000010.1 coordinate 46,560,071, forward strand.
AAATTAAAAAAAAGAAAAATAAAATGAAATTATTATTTGAAGAACCAAAAAAAAAAAAAAACTATAGAGTGACTGGTTCGGAGGCCAAAGGCTTAAAGGTTTAGTTGGCAAGAAATACCTTAAGTTATAAAAAAAATCTATATGTTTTTTAGAACTTGCAAGATGAAAATTCAAATAAATTACTTGATCATTTTTCTGCATGAAACTTTAGCCCTCCATCTTGTCTCGAGTGATTAAGGTGGAGAGAATGTACAGAGATTGATCCATGGTAGGAAACCTTTGGACCAGTTTATATGGAATTCGATTGATAGTAATTGATCGTCAACCAAGCTAAAAAAAGGGGTTTATTAACGGGGTCAGGGTAAAGATTATTAGGCAGAGACTTTGCCTTTGGATGACAAAGGCTACAGCCTAGTCAAATCATTTTGGGTCGGATTTGGCCTATGCTTTCAGGACCATAAGTTATTTCAGAACTGTTTATATATATATATATATAGCTTTGCAGGGACTTGGCCCAGACAAAATAACTTTTGGCCCATTGAGTGGATTTTGTTCTCGTGCAGCGCTAATGCCAGCATGTGGGGCTTGTAATCTATGGTACCACGGGCCTGTACATTATTTGCCAATATTGATATTTGATCTGGTGACAGCCTAAATTAAGGGACGAATGAGTCCATTCGGCAAATACCTTTAACAAATTGGGCTCAACCAATGAATTCAGTGCTCAACATAACCAGATTTCTCTCCAAAGATTGGCTGGCCCCCTGACCGGACCGATTTTCACCAAGTGTAACGTAAAAAAGTTTCACATGTCACTAAAGGGTTGGCCTTCATTTGATAAGCCGTGGGTTTGATTGAGCATAAACATATGGTCCGATAACTTGATCAGCTGCACTTTACACCGATCAAACCTACTATGAATCTGTTGGTTAAAATTAAAATAGTGGTCTCACATGACATTATATTTTTAGGCCATCGAAATCTAGCGACCAGTTGATCCAAAATCCACATCCAAGCCCATCCACTGCCACCCTCCATGATCACCATGCATTCCATTGGTCATAAGAAATAAGAAATAAGCAGTTCTTTAAAAGTATCTTGAGGACCTATTGTGGGACCCAGAACCCTTCCCATTTTGACATTAATTTGACCATTATTCATCTTTGGATGAATTATAATAAGAAAAGTGCAGTTTTAAAAACCGTCACAGTTTAAGGCTGTAAAATGAAGGATTTAAGATGATGATTTGTTAAAGTGATATTTTATCAACTCCGAATGCATACTTATCTCCCCACATGCATCTAGGTGGGCCCTGTAAAAAAAAAAAAAGATGTGCTTTTGTAAACAGAACCTGTTTTCTATTTGTAATCATCCCTCTTCATCTACTAAACTATCTATTTGCTTTTTGGGCAAATATTCCATCTCTATGCTTAACCATCAAATAACAAAGTGTTCGTATCATAGTAAAATTTACTGATCTCTGTTATCAATTCCGTGTCTCAAGTCAAGTCCAAATCAAATATGTATCACGACTGGTCATCAAGCAAGATCAAGGAAGATTAAGTAACATCAATGAAGATCAAGCAAGATTAAGGAAAATCAAGATCAATCAAGTCCATTATCCAAAAGATCTTCAATGAGTACTAAGGTAATATTGACCCTTAGCAACATATTTGAAAGACCCTAGAAAAAGGTTGGAACTGCTTCTCAAATTCTTTTTGTACAAAACTACAGTTTGGGTCATAGCTAAGTCAAAAAATTCATCGCTCACAATCCAAAGAACACAGTATTGAGTTTTTGACCTACTGCTGGTCTTATGACTATGTTGTAAGGTCCTTACGACTATGCCATAAGAGTCATAGCATGATTTACGGCTAATCCATAGCGTTTACGGGATATCTTTTAGAGAGAAATTTTTTGGCCATTTTGCCTACGATTAACCTTATGGCTAAGCCGTAACCATATGGCTAAGTCGTATAATAATTTACGACTAAGCCGTAGAATCTATGAACTACTTTCCAGAGAGCATTTTTTGGTAAATTTTATCTTACGGTTAACCTACGGCTAAATCATATAGTCCTCACGGCTAAGCCGTCTAAGGATTTACCGCTAAGTCTTAAGCATAACCGTAAAAAGAAAAATAGTGAATCTACGTTAAACTAGCTGTTATATTTTGTTTAAGCATACGGTTAAGCTGTAGACCAACTTTTTCCTAATCGTATATCCAATCATTGGAATTTCTCTCTCTTTAAAAGAAGCACTTTTTCATCCCAAAAACAAACTTCTTCAAGAAAATAATTTTACAGCAACTGAGGTCTTGTACCCTTAGTGAAATCTGTACCAAGCTCCAACTACCATCTTCTTTTCCAAATTAAAGTGACAGTAATGCTCTGAGAAGAGTAACTAATCATCAAGGAAAGCCCTAAACTCAATCTAGGAAAGCTCTAGCTTTCCTAAACCCAAAAACGTGTTCCCCTGGTTGTGCACTCATTGGGAGATCATAGTTACTACGGAGAAAGCTCAAGAGGTCAAAGCTTGGAGGTTTTCTTTCAAGCTTCAAAAGCACCATTCAAAGCTTAGGTAATCAGTTATTTATTTGGGTGTTCTTTCTATTTTCATTTCTCTGTATATGGTGGAAAACGAACTATCGCATAAAAAATCGTGCGGTTGGTGGAATAAATTTGGGATCAACCACCTAATCAAACAATTTGTTGGTAGAAGACAAACCATCAGATCAAAAATTATTGCAAGCGATGTACTTGTGTAGTTACCTCATCTTTAGTAGAACCAAAAGTGTTTTTCTTGATAATGGATGTAAGTTGGGGACCGAACTACTATAAATTCTCTTTCTAGTGGATTGCTTTATTTTCGTGATCAATGCTTGATAATCTTATTCTCATGTGTTAATCATCTCTCTTGTGCTAAGTTATCTTTGTTCAATTAGAGTACCTACATACTGTAAGCACACATTATGAGCACCTTTCTTGACCAAATTTGTGCCTCTATAATATTGATTAAATCATTGGTCTGAACTCTATATTAGTCTTATAATTGAAAAGAATTTTAAATAGTCTTGTTCACCTACCCCCACCCCCTTAAGGACGTGGTGAGATCTACTTATTGCACTTTCACAAAAATATTCTACGTTGATATAAAAAAATATGTATATACACACACATCATATGTGATAAAACTACCATTAATTACTTGAGATAGCTCTTTTCTATTAGCTAAAATTGCTCATCCAAACAACACCAAACCCTTTACACAGAAAGTTTAAAAAAAATCACCAAACAAAAGTAGAAAAACAGCTACATTTTTCTCAACTAAGGCTTTATTTGGTATCTCTACTTTTATTTTGGTAGAGTCATCTAACATAGAGCTATTAAAAAAAAAGAGCAATATGCAAAAAATAGGCTAAAATCAACAGGTGCGTTTCGTATTCAACTCTCTATTTAAATAGAGATTTTGGTAAACCCCATTTTTTACCTCTTATGATGGATATGCCTCTTATTAGAGAGGTAGTATTTGTCATTACCTAAAGGAATATATTGACATGACTTAATGTTCTTAGAAAGTGAAATAAATAACAAATAGAAGAAGTTGGATTGGAATGCTCAAATTAATTTCTTGTCAATGCATCAAAAGTTTTCATTGAATTGGGCTTATACTGCCCGTCAAGTAACTGGGATGATTTCAGCTATTTCCCTAAAAAACAAACACTTAAATTTTCATAATGCCCAAAATTAACCAATAATCCCTACATAAAAAATGTAAACGCCAAAGTAACACCTTTATTAAAACATTCACAAAGCTCAACATTCAACAAAAGGTTACAATATATATATATAAAGAAAGTAAAATGACAGCATCCTCTCCCCAGTTGCATGAACGAGCCACGACCCATACTTATAATTTGTGTTCAACAGCCATAGTTGCATGAACAAGCAGTAACCCATACTTCTCATTTGCATTCAACAGCCACAAAAGCTTCTCTCAAACATACCATCAAACGTATGGAGTGCATCAGATATCCAACCAGATTTATATCCTCTCCTGTCTCACCATCTAAGGGCTCACAATATGCAATCTAGACCACTAATCTAATGGCCCCCACCACCAACCATCAAATAATCATACACTTGAACGACACATGTTCATCCTATAAAAGACAAATTCCCATCGCTCTTGCCTCTCGTCAAACCCAACTTTATCCTTTTCCTCTTCTTCTTCTTTTTAGATCTGTGAGATACAGAGAAAAAGAAAAAACTGACCCACGGTATTGATATGGACAAGGATAAGCATATACAGATGGCTTTGAAGGAGCAAGCACAGATAAATCTGAACTACTAGATGTTGTCCTCCGATCCAAGCCCTCGAAGCCCATCGTCAATCTCATTTGGATACCTTTACTGCTCAGTCGTGAATGCTCACCAAAATACTGTTAAGGACAACAGCAATTCCGCACTTCCCTGAGTGACAAATCCTCTTTCCTCTCCTCTTTCCCCTCCCTCCATCCATCTCTCGTCTGGGCATTCAACAAAATGGATGGATTTTGTTGAAAGGGATTTTCGGTGATAATAAATCACCATATGAGGGTATTTTTGTCTTAAAAATTATCCGGCGCCTCTAGTTTTTTCAGAGCCAAAGCTCTTATTTCCACATGCTCAGAAATGGGGTATCTCATTTGTAAAGGATTTGCCTCTATATATCTAAAACAGATTGACGGTAAATTTCTTTTGTCAAATGCTCTTAATTTTTAAATCTTTGTCCCTTTTAGACATTTAAACAGAAAGAGGATAGAAAGAGAGATGTCAAAAGGAACTAAAACAATCAAATATGAGAGGGAGGTGCATACAGCCATCACACTTCCAAAGTAAATTGTACTAAACAGGAAGAAATATCAAAATCCATTGAAATCAAATTCCCAAACAATGTTTAAAGTGTTGTCATATAATTAGATGGAAGAAGAGCATCAGCAATGACTGCTACAATGTAGTAATTAATGACTGGTCATTTTTGTTGGGGTAGGTTACAACATTAAGATCATATGGGTTCAATCCCCTCTTACTCGCCATGCGCAAGAAGATAAAACAATTTACATGTATGTTAGTGTTAACAATTTCAACAGTTTCTCCAAATGGATTCCAGATGAAATGGCTGCTGTTGCATAGAATTTGTACCGATAGTGGAGGAAGAAGATGGGAAGTTTGAGTTCGAATTTGTCACAAAAAGCTCTCCCTTGGCTACCAAAGAGTTTAAACTGCTAGCTTCTTGGGGTTGACAAGCGAATTGCAGCGCCTTCAAAATCGATGAATTAGTTGAAAAGTTGGAGTTGAACAATCCAGTGGGCCAAGAGAGTGAAGGATGATTTGTTGCTTCATCAATGAAATCCCAATTCATGTCCATTGCATTGTTCATATTGTTACTGTTGTTGTTTTTGTTGTGGGTGACGTTGTTGCTGTTAGTAGAAATAGAACTGAAACCACTTGAAAAATTCACTAGACTACTTAAGTTCGACGTATCGATTTCTCCTAGCTCATTTGCTAATGTGGTGTCATATGGTGATTCAACCAATTGGGCCAAGGATGGTGGACTCGACGGTAATTTTTTTCCGGTGGAGCTCTTTTGGAAGACCCTACAAACCACCCATTCTTCCTGTTGGATAAGCATCAAAGGAACGCCCATCAATCTCACAAGAAACATTAGCTGGAATTCAGAAAATTGAAGTATTCTAAGGTAAATGAAAATGGTTTTCAAGAGATAACAATTTTATCTACAAAGCATGGATACTTTCAAAATGTACAAGTTACTCACACTATGTACTTAACCATACACGTAGTGGGTATGGGTACGGTAAAAAAAGAATCGGGTACGGTCAAACGTATTCAGTATGTTTTGACTTTGTATATACGGGATGGGTATCTTCTTGGTATTTTTGTAAGATTTTTTTTTTTTAAAAACTTTGTAAGAGTTTGATAAAGCTAAAAATATAATTTTTAACTTTATCTTTAATCATTCTCGACGAACTTAAAAGGAAAAAGGTTTCAACCTTAACTCATCTCCAATCCTCATTTCCAACAAAAAAAACATAGAAAATAGAAAGGAGGAGGAAGAAGAAGAAGAAGAAGATAGGAATGCCAGATTATGAAATATAAAAAATAATATTACTATTGCTCTTTTTTTTTAATTATGTTAAATTTGTAATGGTATTAAGTAATTGTTTTGTTGGTTTGTTGCATCTAAAAGTTTTAACATATTTTAATTATTAGCATATTGCATTATTAAAATTTTAAAAAAATAGAATTATTTAATGGACGTAGCCTAATCGTACTTATGTTTTCTTTTTTATAGGATTTTGTCGTGTTAACGTACTCATACCGTACCTATATCGGTACCAATACCGGTACCCATGCTTCATAGAATTTTATGTTGTTTCATGTCTACATTTATCTTGGTTCTCAGTTCTTCATTGGACAGCATTTTCCCCAAATTTATGCAAAAGGCATAATCGAACCAATAGCCACTTTCTATGTATAATACAAAAGGTAGAAACAAATACCACCATTGAAAATGCTTTGTCCCACCAAACAATTGAAACTGAAATCCTAGAAAATGAAGTCTTCAGTTCATATACTTTACTAGAAAGTGAGTTGTTATTGTTGAAATAAAATGCCACGGAAACCTGTTGCTCACAATCAATCTTTGGAGTTCCACTGACTCACCTTAGTGGGTCTGTAAGCGTACTTGGTCTGGAGACGATATTCATGCATCACCCAGTTGCTCTTCTCCCCTCTTGGAGCCCTACCCTTGTAAAATACCAGGGTTTTCTTCATTCCAACCATCTTCCCAGAGTGGAAGATCTCTTTGTCTTTGCCAGTGGTCTTCCAATAGCCGGCATCGGTGGCTCGATTAGTTCGTAGACCAGTTGGGTATTTTCTATCTTTTAAGCTGAAGAAATACCATTCTTTCTCTCCCATGGATGCTTTACCTAAGCAAATTAAAAAAACATATATATACTCATTACAGTACTGTAAAGGAGAAAACCTGAATTTTTTCATTAACATGGTATAAAACCTGAATTTTTCCATTGACATGGTATGCCTCTGATACCATTGTTCATTGGATGTCAATTCTAGTGTGAACAATGTTGGATAGACTATAAAGGAATTGTGTAAGAAGAAATTGGATAGACAAACCCCATTCTCATGTATCTAGAATACACATTTGGGAAATTAAGTTTCCTCTCTATCCTGGAAATGTATGCTTTCCCGCTAAGAATAGCTCTTCTAAATCTTTCATATGTATATGCATTCAGTAAGACAACATGTCTTCTGCTATCTATAATCAATGACAGGAAGAAAAAGAATAATAGAAAGAGACAATGCAGTGGATTTCAATTAATTGTTTCTCCTAGAAATGATTTTTGATGATATATATCTACCATAAACCTTTCTTCTTGTTCTTTTCTTAAGTCATGTTCAAGTTCTGTTATTAAAATGGCCATATAAAGGAGTAAAAGGTGGGACTTGAGTGTTGGCCTGGTGGTAGGCATCTCGTTTCCATACCACCCACCAGGAATCGATCCCTGGTGGGTGCTTTAATTCCCCTCCCAGCTGGCCAAGAAGCTAGCCAAGCTATGAAATCCTGTGACAGTCGAAGAGGCTAACACTAATGATAAACTTCTAGCAAAAAAAAGGAGACTAGTACTTATAAATCGACGTGTATTCCTTTCAATGAAACCTCTTGTGATGTTTCTCAATCTTTCCTAATTTACATCTTTTGAAAAACGTATTAGTAGTTCTTTACCAAAAGAGGAAGATGCATGGGCCAGAATTCAAATTGATACAGATCCCATAACCAGAAAACAACTTGACACCCACATCTTTCAGCAAGTGTGGAATTACACAAATGTTCTACATGCCGTACTTTTGAATTGCATTTGAATTATGATAGTAAAATGAAATGTATACAATGAAGAAGGACCCCATCAAACCTCTCCAAATAAAAGAATTGGAAGTCCCTAAAAGAATATACCAATAATAGTTTCGCTGATATAGAACTATACAATTGTCGAAAAATCAATCAAATTTCTCCAAGACGATGTACAATATATATCCAAAACCAATAAAGAAGTGGAGAATACCCAAAAGTTATACCAGGAATAAATTGCTTCGACAAGTAAACACCTCCATTGGTGAGATAAAAACCCAAAATAGAAGAATGAAAAGGCGAAGAAAAAATGGCGCTTTACACAAAATGAGGATGGACTATGACTACCTGGGAGATCCCAAGGCTCACACTTGTTAAGATCGACGTCGGTGATGGCTCGGGTAACAAAATTGAAATTGGTGACTTTGTGTGTGAGATAGTAAGTGATGAGTTCTTCATCTGTGGGATGGAATCTAAACCCTGGTGGCAGGTTCTCCTCCATTCCAAGGCTACAAAGGGATTGATGAAGACTACACCTAGACCTCTGTCGTTACTTTGAAAATCAAGGACGTGGTGGAAAATGGGGGAGGGTTGATGGTTAAAAGAGGAAGGGAAGAATAGCAGAGGAATATATTAATGGGCTATTGTCACTGTATTAGATCATCGTCCTGTAGAAATTTGTGTATCTCACTTCTACAAAAGTCCGAAAGAGACGTTGCATGTTCATGTGATTGATTTTATTACGATTTTGAAACTTACCAACATGCCACTGCCGGGCAATATGCAAAGAACTGTTTTTTCTATTATGCAATGGGAGTTTTAGATTATTCACCAAAATGCCATTCTTGAGCAGTAGGAAGACTCAACTGGACCATAGTTTAGATGCCTATCCTGACACCCAAAACTTGTCCAAGTTAACTGGCCCAACATGCTGCTGAATATAGGCCAAAGCTAACCGCCCATTTGTTCACTTGGGCAAGCCGAACCATTGCTAGATTCGCCTTCGCCGGAGTCACTAGGACTTTGTTGGCTTTCGAGCCAGTGGGTTTCTGTGTTTTTAAAGCTTGATCATTGCGATCATAAGAGTAAGAAATGTGGTCAATTTTCTAGGATCTATTTTTTATGTTATGATTATTATTTTTTAGCCTGAATGGGAGGTTACTAGAGTAGGCCAATGCTTTGTTGGTTGGTATTCTGGCCATTTAGAAAAGGGGAAGCCGAGACATCTTATTTAAGACCTACTTGAATGGAGATAAAAGGTTGTCTCAACAGATTAAACCTAGCCCAAATAAGGCTCAAAGAGAGCCCAGTCCAGTGGGAAATGGTCTGCCCTGGTGGCATTTTAGTAGTTTTGTGGAAAGTCAGTGGGATTTTCGTCGTAGAGTTGAGTCCCAGTCACAGCATCGCCCTCGTCCAACCACCTCCAACGATTCTACCTACCATCGCTTGGGAACTTGAGGTAGAAAACTTCACCAACCATTAGAATATTGCCACGTTTCTCTCTCTCTCTTCGAAGGCGCATTCCCAAGTGGCCATGGATGTTCAACAGCTTGTAGACCCCACCAAGAAAGAAATGATGGTAATCTTAGCCATCCATCAGTTAATCTGAGAGGAGCAATCTGATTCATTGAAAGGCTTTCTAGAAGTACCAGATGCTACCCAGGAAAAGAACACTCCTTCCTCGCTTTAATGTCTGCTACTTTGGACGATGATGGTACTATTTTTGACTTTAGTCGAGTGTGGGTCCACTACTCGTTTATTTGTTTGCAGTGAATTAAATTACCAAGAGTTCATGGTAAAATGGTTTGCAGCAAGTGACATACATATAAGGTGTTGATGAAGATAATATGCTAGGTTGTTGAATTTTCAAGGATCATTTTAATTAACTAAGATGATGACTAGGTATTCACTTTTCATCTCACCTTAGTTATTGATACACAATAATTTAAAAACCATTTTAAAGAATCTATTTCTTTGGATTCTTATGCATTCAATTACATGCAAATGAAGGTTACCAACAGGGGTGGTGCTACATTGTTAACACCATTGAAATTTGAAAAATTTTTATTTCTTATGTAAAATTTTTGTTAATTTTGGAGGGGTTTTTTGAAATTGCCTCTAGTGAAAATTTAAAAAAAACTAAAGATAGGAGTCATTTTAAAAAATATTTTTACATGTCATTTGACAATGGTATCGAATAACTTCATTGACCTAAGTTCCTTGTTACGACACTCATTACATAAAAAATAATAAATAAGTAAATAAATAAACAAGTAAATTAAAGAACTCTTGGCATCAGACTCCGCAAGAAATTTGTGGGGCTTCTAATGGCACCATCTTTAAAAAAAAAAGTCATTAAAGATAAATGGCCTCACCTGTATAGGTCTCACTAAATTTCACTCGAGGTACTGTGAAATTGATCATTATATAATATTAAGTACACATGGCTTTACTTCTACGAGAACATTTCTCAACATATATGGTGCAGTGAAGTATGGTCAGTTGAAGCCTTAAATCAAAAGAGAATAAAATATAATTGCATCAAATCATAATATGGTGAGTTTTTGTTTTTTGTGGTTTGAGAAGGAATCTTTTTTATATTTTATGTTAAAAGTAAATATTTTTTATCATTTAATGAGATGAAAAACTAATTATTTGAATTTTTAGTGTGAAAAGGTAGAAGAATTTTTTTTAAATGTAGTATTTTGATTTGGCTCCTTTTTGTTTATTGTATCTTAAAATGACACCTCACTTTAAATTACGAGTGAAGTAAATTTACCAAAAATACACAGATGCTGCAGGGTGGGCTCTCTAAATGGAGCCCACTTAGGGCGCACTGATTATAAAACCAAGGAAAAGGAAAGATCTATATGGGTGGGCCCTCAATATCAGATTTGGGATAAATATTATGCACCTAAGCCTACAAGTTTAATGGCTTTATAATAAAAAAAGATGACTAACTCAATCGCCCAGTCTATTCGGTGGATGAAAAACCAAAGATCCATTGACTATGGAGGCTTTCATTTGTGTGAATGGTTTAAATGAATCATAAGGTGGACACATTAGAAGTTCTCACGATTCCCCCTTGTGAGAAATGTTCTCACAAGAGCAAATACTATATATAAATATATATATATATATATTGGAGGAGTTGGGTCTACTCCTAGATTAATGAACATGCACACACACACTACATATATATTTTTGCATGAAGGACTTAATTGAAGGCTTATCTAAGGATTTGATTTAGGATAGGGTGGAATGGAGAAACAAAATTCATATAGCCAAGCCCAATACAAAGCTTTGATGATGATCATGATGATGACTTAATTGAAGGCATGCATCCATGCATTTTAGGGCTTGCTTATTTTCATAAAATATATAGCTATTAAACACATAAAAACATGCTAAAAATGAGCTCTATTGTAGAGATTATTAAAGAGATGCGAGGTAAAAAATATAAGGTGAGGGGTGAAGGATGTAAGGTGGAAATATAAATTTTGGATCATAACTTTCGTACTATTTGAATTACTAGAGTGACGGCTGGGTACTCATTTTCCATTTGGCTTTGATTTACTATCCATTAGTGGGGTGGTTATTAATTAAATGTACCTTCGATATTTATATTTAACTGCTTACAAAAAAATACAAACTAAGGTATTCAATTACATGAAAAAACACGTGCCTTTGGTGTCTTAAACCAATTGAAATATAACTGGGACTGTCACAATAATTTAACACATAAGTTTTTGGTAATTAATTACTTGCTGGTCTAACTCATAGTAAAAGGCTAAAGCAAAAAAAAAAAAAAGCATTTATTTTAAGTGATTTAGAGATTCTTTTTTAAATAGCTGCTCTTCATAATATTGTCTTCTTTATGTAACTTGCATAGTTTCTAGATGGACAACCGAAAGGAAAAATAGCATAAGATGGACAGTTAAGTTTAAACATCATTCAAAATATTGGGACTTGTGCAAATTCAAAATAGGACATTTTCACCAAACCAAAAAGTCAATTCTCTGGGCCATCTTTTTTATTCAAATGTGTTTCACATGATTACTTTTCACATTATAGTGATGTCATATTTCATACAAGATAGTCTTGATTGCTTTCAATGCTTTTGATTTTTAAAGTGGACAACTACAAAGTGTCTTAAATTTGCTTTGAGTATGAGGATTTGAACCGAGAGAGATTAGTCGAGTGGGTTTTTTTTTAATAAAATATCTCATGTTCTTTTCTATATCTATTAAAGGTACCTTGATTTTAAATAGGGTCCTTTCTACACTTTCTAAAATATGGCTTCTAACTTATAATAATGTGCGTGTGCAATTAATATACACACCTGTGGGTTGCACTACAGTTATTATTATTATTTTTTTTTTTGAGAAAAAAAATCCTCATGTGGGAATGAAGAAAGGAATTAGATTATGAGATGGAATTTCTGGATTTCCTGACCTCTCTAAGGAATTTATTCCGCTGTTTCGTAAGAGAAAAATAAGTAATAAAAATTTCAAATGCATAAGAATGCTGGTCATGTATGTGGCCAAGTATTCTTCTTCTTTTTTTTCTTTTTTCTTTTTTTTTTTTTTTTGACTTTAGGTGTGAAAGGAAGTTAAATCCAAGTCGGTTTGATAATATACCCAAACCCAATCTGTAATGGAATAGGGGCATTTTAGAAAATATTCTCCACATAGGTGTTGTGAAAAAGCCAATAAAAAAACATATGTGTAGTCAAAGTGCTAAATTGAGATTTTATGAGAATTTACCCCATGGTGAGGGCGGGAGTCCTATTACTGTCTACCATGTCTGATGATGTGGTGGACCATGATAGGTCCACCTGACTCAGGATTTGAAGTCAAAAGAGCCATGGCCAATTGGCCACATTCATATTAAATTGCAGCCCTAGACCGAATTTAGACCTAACGAATTAAAGGGAGCGGACATGGCCTAAGTCAAGGCTTCATTACCTGTACACTTACTGTTAATTATACTTGATATGGTTATTATAAGCCTAGAATGGGCCCATGACAGACTGGAGAGAAATAACATTCATGTTGCTGACTCCATCATAGTCTTTTTTTTTTTCTTTCTTTCTTTTATTTTTTGTGAAGAGAATTTTACTAAATAAGAAAGAATGTTAATAGGAGAAAACATAAAACGAGAATGAGAACAAAACAAAAACCTAAACCCGTCAAGCCAAACCATCTAATTGGCCTAGTAACTCAACTTAGCTGACAAGTGTGCTGCCTCATTCGAATATCTGGGAGTAAAAATAAAACTAACAGGCATGAAAGAAGAGCACAAGGCTTTAACATCCAAATTAATTGGGTTGAGGACTCCAGCATAGTTAGACCAAGACTTTAATATTAACAATGATGATAATCATAATATTCAAATACATATATAGTGTATGACCGTTGGATCAGGTCTTTAGGATCCTTGGATATGAAACACATGGACCTCAAAGCTTTCCTGAGTTAAAAATGGATCTAAATGAGGATGGCAATAGCTTGGTCTTATACGAATCAAGATAAATGCGGGCCCACTGGGCCCAGGCTCATTTCCACCATACCCACTCAAACCTTAACAAGGTTTAGGATGTGCGATTTGAGCCCACCTGTGATGGGTTAGATTGGCTTTAAAACATACATCCTATGTAGTTTTTCATTTTACAAAAAAATATCAAACATTCTAAGAAAAAGTTATTGCTTTATTTTGTTTATATTTGTAAGTTTTTTTTTTTTGATAACCCAGCCTGAAGAACACTCAATTGTGGATAGTCCAAAACTAATCCCTAGAGGTAAGTTGGTCATAAGCGGAATGGCGTGGGTTAGAGCAACCAAAAGTACCTGCCAAACCTATAGTCCTAAATGCACCTATAGCCCAACAAAACCACTAACCCTCTACAAAAAGGAGTGGTTATAGGTGGGTTACCCATTTAACCGACCAATTGCCTTTCCTAGGTTCAAATATTGGACCCCCACAGTCTGTTTTTCAGTTGCCGCCCTTCATAAATTTGGGCATTGTACGGTGATTAAGATGGTATAAAAATATAAACGGTCGAGAGTAGATCCTTACATGGATTGATGGCCAACTGTAGAGGGAATGCATGAATTTAGCAAAATCTCAGCCGTCCATATGTGGTCTCCAATTTCCAAAGACCTTCAATGGACCGGATTCAATCCAGACACACTTGGATCCGTCCGTGATAAGGCCTCCGTGCAGAAAACAAGCTTATATTTTTTGGGTATCACATGGACCGGACCCAAGTATAATTGATAAAGGTATATTTATAGGAATCCAATCGTGAGGGTACACTTGAAACTGTTGGATCGAAGCAGCCCGCCTGGGACGGAGCCACGTAGAGTCGCCTCAACCTCTGTTTTCACTCGTTTTACTATAAGACTAGTGGAGTGTACGTGCGTTGCACATAAGTTGTTTACATAATAATAAGTGGACTAATATCATGATATCCATATGCAAAATACATCAAATATGATGAATCCACCAATCAAGTCCTCTATTCCAAATGTTGACACTAGTACATCCAATAGCCTTGCAGAACTGAGGTATAGACCGTGCTTTTGATTAATTTTCAATGGTTTGCAGAGGATATTTGAAGCTTAAGTCAGCTTCCTTTGAATATCTTTCAACTTGTGTCGAATCTGTATCACCAGTTGTATTATATCATATCCTCTCGTGCATTTCATTGGCATTGAAAGTCAGTAAACAAGGAGACATTATAATTTTGAGGAAAAAAATTTATTACTCGTGTTTTTCTAGGTATACCCCTTTTTTAGTTGATCAATCTGTTGTATGAGTAACTGAGACTGAACAACAATAAGTGCTCAATGTTAGAAATCAAAATGTGAACATCATGAATTTGTTCACTGAATGTTACACTTTTTTTCCTATGATATATCTTTCTTCGTCTAACCTTTCTCAGGCTTTCTTCCAATTTGTCCTCTCTTTGTTGCAGTTCCCCTATGGAATATGATCCCAGGCTATCTCCTAAAAGCTGCCTGAAAAAAATGATATATGGGCAAAAAAGGATAAGGTCATGATATTAAGTATAGAAATATCTGGAGAAAAAAAGGATTTTCATATATTTTCTTTTCTAGTCTCTGCATGAAATTTTAGACTGCTCTTCTAACCACTTAGAGATTTCTAGAAGCTAAATCGTCTTTGCCATGGTAGTTGCCTCAAGCTTCTAGTTCTGCAAGTTGAGCATGCTTTGTTAGTATAGTTAAGAAAGGTGTGTTTCAAGTGTTAATACATTCACATGGTCAAAGGACTTGCTCCAAGTGTGTGCTTGATTAATCAAGTGTTGCTATGAGCAATAATCATGTGTGGTTATGTGATTTTCTCCAAATATAATAGAGGAATGTTCTGTAGCATTGTCGAATGCATGCACATGGCAATAAGAGTTGCTTTAAGTGTAACATCAGCTTAAAGGTTGTAGCAATTGAGTAGTAATCGTTTTAATGAAATATTGGCAGTTTCCATTCTAATACTGACAACTTTGCTGAAGAGTGAAGATTTAAGAATAGTTATGATTTTACTTCAAATGACAATAGGGAAAAAATGGATTTACTTATTGAATGCAATTGAATGCAATCGATACGCCTGGTTAAAAAAAGGTAAGTTGTCATTCATCATGACAAGCAAGAAAAAAGTAGCTAATTGAATTATCCCAAATGAAATGTAATCAAATGTAAAGATATAAAAAATACTCCAAAAAACATAGCAGGAACGGTTCAATTGTGATAAAGAGTACATCATTAAAATAGCATTTGAATTTTCATTAGAATTTTCCAACCGGGGTCAGCTATAATTATCAGATTCTATTCGGAATTGATGGATTTGGACCCTCAAACATATTTGTGATATTGTAATTACAATCTCACAAATATGAGATAATTGATTGACAGTCTAAAACATTTTTGCAAGCTAGTATTTTCTAAAAGAATACTTGGTCATTTTCTATGAGATGCAGAAGTGCACCTCTGCCTTGTTATTTTCAAGGTCAAGAATGTACTCTTTATCATCCCAATTTTCTAGCTACATACATGTAAAAAAAAAGGGTCATCAATAATTCACTATTAAGGCCAAAATATGAAAAGAAGACAAGGGATTCTAGATAACTATACAACATTATGGGTGGAAAAGCATAGACAAAAAAGTAAAAAGGATGATCCAATTGATGTTTTATTTTAGTAGATGTAGTTGTTAGGTTGTAAATGAGGCCTACGACTTATTTTTTGGGCTTAACTCTCCTAACAACTGGGTACTTTTTTTTTATGTTATATTCTTTAAGTATCCTCGAAAAGGAGGGCTACTCCATTAATATCCCTTCATATGACTATTTCGCCATTAGTTGGCAATCTTAATAGTATAGCACACTAACAAAAGTTAGAGAGGCAAAGTAAATAGCTGCTTTTTGGCTTCAAGATCCTTTTTTTTTTTTTTTTTTGTTTGGTGGGAGAAGGTCCCAATCAACATACACTCTTGGATTGTTTCTCATTGTTATCAACAAGGACACTGTATGTCCCAATTGGGCACATGATGAGTGTATAAAGATAAGTAAGTTGGTCAGTCTTACAAGAAATGTCCTTCTTGATCAAGTGATTCTTTTCATTGAGTGAAAAGAATACATGGACTTCCCCTTTGCATGCAAATAAAATCAATCAGTTTCATGAGAGGATTTTTTTTCACAAGTAACAAAGAGATGGCAAGGAAGCATTCACAAGTAGAACAGTTTTCAGCAAGATAAATTAGCACACCAACCACTCTAGTTAGTAGTTTAGTTGGAGAATGCAGCATTCAAAAACAACAAGAGTAAAAATATATTAGCCAACAACTATTAAAAAAAAAGGACAAAATACACAGTTGGATTGAAAAAAAAAATGGCCAAGGAAGTGTTAAGAACAAATAGTAGAGGACACAAAATCAAACTGAGAAAATGCATTACAGTAGGCAAAAGTTGAAAGATTATGCCAAAATAAGAGAAGAATGGTTGTAACAGAGAATATTCAGAAGAAAAATCAAAATTTTCATTTTCTTATCTCTTCTACATCAAAGTGATTGCAAGGATACACAAAAGAAAAATGAAAGTGTTCCACTTGAAAGCAAACACAAGAAGGTAAGGACGAGTCATAACTCCTCTTCACTTACTTGCTTTTATATAAATGCTAGGCAATTCTTGTAACAGGAATAATTCTTATATTGCTTTGGATAATAGTGGTGGCAATGACAATGATGATAATGATATAATGGATCTAGATTGATACTGCAAGCAGCAAATACATTTATGATGATTGAAAGTCAAAAATATTTTTCCAAGCCAGAATTTTCTAAATGAATACTTGTTTGTTTTCCATGAGATGCAAAAGAGTATCTTTGGCTTCTTATCTTTAGGATCAGGAATGTAGTCCTTATCATCCCAATCTTCTGGCTAAATATTTGTTCAAAAGGCCATCAACAATTAATATTAAGGCCAAAATCTGAAAAGAAGACAAGGAATTCAAATTCAGATATTGTCAATGAAGGATCACAAAATAAGAACTTTCTCTCAATTTCTCTTTTGAGCTTTAATTTTGTGTTTTTGTTTCCAGGGAGACATGGCTCCAAAGAAATATGTTTAATTGTTCAATTTTTGTAAGAGCATTTTATGTTTTCTTTTGGAGTTTGATTGCATGAGGGGATTCAGTAAACCACATGATATGCTCAATTTCTTGCTAAGTGATTTAGCCTCTCTCTCAAATAATGATAGCACATAAAATAACTCCATTGTCTTAATTTTTCATTTGTTCAGGGGCTATTATAGTGCAGCACCTCAAAGGGCTATTCAGCCAAGAAACAGCTTGAGAGATGCAGGCAGATGCATCAATGCCCATCATCTAGCCATGACCATCCAAGGAACAATCAACTAATAAGGATTGGAATATAAAGCATTTCTAATTAGATCACTAATACAATTTCGAATCTATGTATATTCATATAAACAATTTCATTTGCATCTTTACTGAAAAAAGGAGGGGCAGTAAGTTGAAGTAAAAGACAGTTATAGAGAAATATTGTTGGTTTGAGATATAAATACAAGGGTTTTGATTATTTTTATAACCGATTGATGATTATGTTTATGTTTATTGTGTATCAATATCATCTGAATTTTCTTTTTATTTATATTTTTTTATTGCCCAATTGCTGTGAATTGATCTTAATGTTACTTCCATCCTCACATCAGTGGATTAATTTATATTTAGGTATTTATCTTGCTAGAAACTACTGTAAAGAAACATTGAAGAAGAATGTTTTCTAATCCTTCTTATTCTGTTTTGTAATAGCAGCAAAAAGATGATAGTTAAGGATAGATGCAATAAAGAATATAGGATTGTAAAGGCTTCCTAAATAGGCCTGTTCGCATAGAGGCTTCTCAATGTCGCTACTACTTGCTTGGAAGGGCTTCTTACTTTGACCATACAAAGTGTGTGCTTGATCTTCATGTTCAAACTTCTTCTCAATTAGTTTAGAAACTTTTGCTAGAACATCTCAAATGGCAAAATCTTTTATAGGTAGTTTGGGCTGCTCCATTATTGGGAAGGAAGGTGTTTTGACACAAGTAATTATGTCCATCAAAGCAATTATATAGCAAAATCTAGCAAGTCATGAAAAGGTGATAACTACTTTTGTCTAGAATCCATATTTTAAGGTGCTCTTTCTTTATATCACTTTTCATTTTCTAACATTCATGAGTTTCAAACTTTGTAGTCTCCACTTTCTAGACGTGCATATGCATGTAAACAATGTCCATTGTTTATGCATGCATGAAAAAATAAAATAAAATAAAATTGAATTAACCCTTTTTTGAAAAAGAAAAACAAAAGCTACACAAAAATGAAGTTAACAAGGTCCACTCTTATTCTAAGTTTGAAAGGAGAACACAATGCAACTATACGTAAATTAAAACAAAATTCCTCAAACTAAAGTACTTCCTAATCCAAGATAAATATACTTGTCCGTGGCTATTGCTAAGTTTGCTAGGGATATCTTGTAGTGCAAGTAGGTGCATGAATTGAAGCCTCTTGTAAAGCAAAAAACAATAAAAATTGCACTGCCTCTTAAGTCCTTAATTTTAGACTCCCAAACATAGAACAAACAAGTTATATAAATTTAATGACTTGGCTTTCAACAGACTATTGTACAAATTGAAGTCGAAGAAGGCATAAACCACATTTTTATAAATGAAAATATTAATAAATGGAAAAATTAGAAACATACTCATGACATAAAGAAACTGTTAATCTATTAGAAAATTAGTCCACAAAGGCTTTAATATGTTTTATAAGTAACAAATAAGTTTTGACATAAGCAGTGGACATCCTTCTTGAACTAATTCTAAACGAGGACAATTTCATATCACATCTGGATGGTGTTTAGCACTGCAATGACAAGGATGTAGGTTTGAGTCATGGAAGTATTAATTCACATAATCCCTAGACATACCAAAGTAATTCTTATGAGGTCCCTTGACAGATGATTATCATAATAGCAATGAAGTTGCTATTTTTCACTGACTCTGATTAGCTACAGTTGCTTGCACACTTGTTTTATTAAGTATGTTTGCTGCATTTATCAGCAGTCACTCTAAACATGATTAAAGTGCTTCTATCATCTAGATGGGTTGGGCCGCAGCAATTTTCATCATTAATATGCAACCACTTTCATTATATCATTTGGGGTGGGTGGGCCCATCATGATTCCTATCATTTCAGTAGGTGAGCCTTATAGAGAAAGAGTAGTTAAACACATGCAGAGACAACTTTAGTTATTAATCAATTTCCAATATCTATATTGAGAATAAACAAAAGCAAGCATAGAAAGAACGGAGAGGGGATTGCATACATGGAAAAAAAGAAGGCAATTTGACCACATTTAGGCATGTCTGAATCTTTTACCTTGTTTTCCTCCCTACCCTTCTTTGCATTATGCTCAAATAATCAAAGCATTAAAATTCACTTTCTAGCAAACATTGAATCAAACGCTTCATGCTCAAATGAGAGTTATAAAGGAAGAAAAGAAAAGCATAAACAACTTAGATTCACTTTCGATTAGACTAATCAAACACTTCATCCTCAACTTAAGATATGTGAAAAAGGAAGAAGAAGAAAAAAAAGACATCATATGCATATGTATATGGTCCAATAGTGGAAAAAGTACAAAAAAACAGTAGAACTATGGGAGACTTTCACCTAAGCACCAAAGACATATAGATTTCTACTTCTTTACCAAAGAAGTTTGGTTTTTTTTTTTTTTCAAACCCATGAGATGAGAAGAGGAATCGGAAGCCAACATGAGAAATCAATCAAAAAATGAAAGATGGAGAGAATGGGGGAAGGAACATAAATGATGGTACCTGATCATCTTTCAGTTGGAGCAGATTTTCGTTGAGGTGAGATGGAGAGAAATCCCAAGCAGATGCTTTGGTGTTTCCTTTTCTAGGGCACTGTAGAGAAGATGAATGCCTTTCTTTTCTCAAGCATGACAGCACAGACATTCAACCATGATAAGGCAAGCATGTTGGGCAAACCTCTTGCATATATGTGACACCTTGCACAGGAGGAAAAAGATGCAAGCACACAGGAGGAAACCTGTTGAAGCCCAGTACATTTAGTTACTGAGAATGAATATTCGAGCCCAAATCTAGGCCAAAAACATAAAAGTCAAGCCCAGGGTCTATGTGAAATAAATGTCATCCAATTGTATGAAAAATATGCTGGGCTGAAGTGAGCCTTGAAACAGACGTCAATCCAGGTCCATCCATTAAACATGCCATGAAATAACTAAATACAGTCTACACCGTACAAGCTTAAAAATGTAGCTGAGATCCAGCACAATTCCAGCTCAGGCTGTCCAGTTCTAGAGCACGATTAGTATTTCTCAATGAATTCATTATATTTGGAAATTCCAAATACTTGTCTGATTCTGGCTCCCTCAATTTTCCATAAAAAAACTCCAAAAAAGCATCAATATTCATTTGAAAAAAATGAAATGATCCAATTCTTAGAATTTAAAATGCTTTTTGGAGATTAACATACGAGGAATTCCAATTTCCAACATAGAGTCTAAAACCATTGATATAACCATCGAATGTTCCAAATCCTAAGCCTATTCAATGGCAAGAAATTTGTAGGAATTCTAGTAGGAAGAATATCAATATCCGAAAAAATCCTTAGTAAGAAACTATGCAACTACAATTGAAATTTCTCAAAATGCTAATCTCTGGAAGGCATTTTGAATTACAGAATCTGGAGGATTCCATGGGCTATTTTAGCTATTGTAGCGTGTTTTTGGGATTTTCTCTATAAGAGAATTTGGGAAATTTTAAGGAGACAAGGTCTGAAAAGCATTTGAAATTCCAAGACTTGGTGAATTCCAGTGAGAAATTTCACATATCAAATAGATATAAGGATTCAAACTTGCCCAAGAATTAATTGTAGGATTTTTTTTTATTAGTCCCAGAAAAAAATGTAAGGTATGCTTCAAACATTCTTGAAAACATCTAACTATTGAAAATATCATGAAGATAATAAATATGACAAGGCATATGCAAATATGATAAGGCCTATGGTCATGGGCTATGGCAACCTCTTCTGACTACTGAGGCTCAGAATGAGATGGGCCAAAACATCAGGGATGATTGACTGATAGTCTAATAACGAATACCTTACTTGGGCTTCAGCCTTTCTAGAGTGATATTTCTCAAACAGTTTTCATGCACTATATGAATGCAGCTGGAAAACTTTTTAATCACTTTCATGAACTTATGAGTTATTTATTTCGTCAAGCTTTATCTTCATCAAGACAATTCAGAAACTTCCACAAAAGGAAATAGAGCATTGCAAAGGGATCACCAATGCCATTTACTCTAAAGATGGTAAAGCTCTTGAGATTTTTTGTGCCATGGAAAATTCAAATTTCTGTTCATAAGAAAAGAATTTTTTTGATCGGCCTATTTATTCATAAAAATTCCAGCACCCCATTTCACCAAATAGCATGTACACCATTAGGAATTTGGAAATTTCAAAGAGAACTCGTGAATGCAATGAAGAGCATGACATGGGTTCCACTCACCCTCATGGTAACCATTCCATAAAAGAAAACCAAGATCACAAAAAATATTTAGCAATCAACCAGAGTGCCAAATCAAGAGCCAATTTTTTGCAAGAAATAGTAATGCTAAGAGCTTGAAAAATCCATTTCATACACCACAATAACAAGAGGCATGCTAGAACAGAAGAAATACAGAAGACCCAATTTCTAAAACAATATAATCAAATGACACAACATAAGACACAACGAAAAAAGTCGGCATACCCACCTTTGATGATAGCATGATGACAACACAAATTTGAAGGTGAGGCAATGGGAGAGAAGCATCCGTTAAAGGAAGCGGCATACTGGACAAAGAAAGATGATATGAGAAACAGAGGAAAAGAAAGAAGCATTCATTAAATCAAGAGAGAAATGAGATGAAAGAGAGGATAGAAAGTTTTATAATATGGAGAATGCTCCAAAATAGGACACTGGTGCTGGATATCCCATTCTTATCACCCCCTAAATAAAAAGATGAAGCACAAGTTTATGCAAGGATGGAGAATGTTTTACTTTACATGTTGTATTCAATGAAGCACAAGTTTATTTCTCACGAATTTAGTAATGAATCCATCCTCCTCTCTTTGGTCTTGACTCATTTGGTTCCAACCATTCAGTAGATAATAAAAGCTTGGAGCCTAGTTGAACATTGTATGCCCACTCCTCCATTCTCCAATGCCCTACATCCATTGGTATCAGAGCAAAATATCGTTGAAACTTGTTATTTCAGATTAAAAGCTGAAAAAATCCACATATAAGTTGAGATCTTTAGGCATCTCAGAAGTAGAAATAGTATCATAAAAAAGAAAATTAATCAACAGTTATTAAAAAAGAACCTCAAAATTTATGATCAGCAACAATTAGGAAAAAAAGGAAATTTTTAAAGCTAAAATAATTTAAAAAATATTATCAAAGGCCCCAATTTCAGATCTGGAACCTAGATTTTTAGGCATTGTGTTCTTTTTGAAATCCACATGCTATGGATTTTTGGACATCTGGAACCCAAATCTAACATCTCAAGCTAATAGGATCTTAAAATCACACATTCACTTCATTTGATTGAGAAAACCCACATCCAATATCTCATCAAAGACCTCATATGGTCATACCCTCAAGAAAGAGAGAAAGCGAGAGAGGGAGAACAGAAAAAGAGAAAGCCTGACTTGAGATATGGAGAAAACCCACATCCAATATCTCATCAAAGACCTTATACCCTCGAGAAAGAGAGAGCGAGAGAGGGAGAAGAGAAAAAGAGAAAGCCTGACTTGAGATGTGCTGCTGCAATCTTTTCTCGTTGCATTGCTGTTGGAGATGAGGGAGAGAAGCGATGGTCGACGCAGAGAGATGCAAATCTGTGTACAGAGGAACAATCGAGAAATAAGGGGAGGCAGAAACCCTTGCCCTTTTATATATATAAAATAAGGAAACAGTGAAGAGCCGAAGCGGGAGGAGAAAGTCTGGCTTTTTAATAAGGGTAATAGATATAAGAAAATACTAAGTTTTTTTATGGGCATTTTGGTCTTACAAATTCTTTGTCCCGCCTCAACTTTCTTTCTTTTTTGTTGCTCTTTGATGAGCTTTTGTTTTTCCTCTTGTTAAAGGGTTGTACTTCAAATCCATTAAGGCAATTTAATTTTTTTGAACCTAGTCTTTTGCCTTTTGTCCAAAAGACAACTCCTCAATAACTTCCGCTCTATATTTTTGAAAATTTTCAAATAAGGCTCTAAGGTTTTTCGATATTTAAAAAAAAGATATAAGTTTTAAAACTGTTCAAATTAATTTCTAAGTTTTCTAAAAAAATTCAGTTAAAGACATTTGTCCATTTAGAGGTACTTTCTGGCGACTATTTTTTTCTTAATTTTTTTAAAATATTAAATTACTAATTTTTTAAGGCCATGACATGGTTTTAACGGCTACAATATATAGTCGATCAATATGAAACACTAGTTTTCATTGATCATTGTAAGGATAGTGGAAAAAATATGGAAAATATAGAGGAATTAAATGAAAATTTTATTTTAAAAAAACATAATTTGGGTATATAAAAACACGAGAAAAAAAGTTGTTGAAAAATAACTTTATACGGACAGATGTCCTTAATTGAAAACTTCATGAAAAACTTAGGGACTAATTTAAAAAGTGTTGAAACTTGCGTCCTTTTTTTAAATAAGGCAAAACCTTAGAGCCTCATTTGAAAATTTCCCTTCTTTTCTTTTATTTGCTCTTTATCAAGTCTAGAATCCATATCATCTCAAGTTTGACACTCATAATTAACATATTTTGAATACTTTTTTTTTTCGGTAACAAAAACTTACATTAAAAAGGGAACAAATAAAATGAGAAGAAAAAAAAGCAACAAGAGATAAAAGAGCATTGCACCTCATATTTTGAATACTATTTAAGTTGTGATCTTATTGAGTTTTCAAAATTTGTTCAATTTTAAGTTAAATTGGATCTAACCAAATTTGTAAGTTGGGAATTTTGTACGATCATAACAAAAGATTTGAACTTTAAATGACTAATGGGCTAAAGAATAAAACTCTCTTGTGAATATCATCAACTTCATATTATGGTTTTCAAAAGTCTAAATTATATTTGTTTAACCATTGTATGTGCTCACAAGCAAATATCTTTAAATCACGCAATTTACAATTTTACTCAACTTCTTAACCCATTGTTAGATGTTGATGGGTTTGGAGGATAATACAAATTTATCATTTTTTGGGTAATCTAATCACTAGTTTATGAGTAAAACTAGGTTAAAAAATTTTTAAGTTAATTTTTTTTTCAAATTTCTTTATTTTTTTCCTGCTAAATTATTTTACTGAACCCCCGCTCCCTAAGAGAAATGTTTGGCTCCATCACTGCATCTCACCCTTGTGGTACAATGGACCAGAACATCACTAATATTGAATTTTCTACTAACCCTTTTCTCCATTTTTGAGTTTTCATATTTTAGGCTAAACAGTTGTGAGTTCAAATATTAGTTGAAACAACTTGGCACTGAAACATGCATGTCCCCAAAAGTATGCCAACTTGATTTCACCTGAGAGAGCATTGAAAAGTATTACCGGGGCCTTGAAGTTTGGTAGGAACATCTCAATTTCAAAAAAAAAAATTGTTAGTGTTGCGAACTATGTACCTACTGAGGTTTGCTAAAGGGAAAGCAATGATAAGTGGATTCCACCAAGGGGAAAATATTGAAAAGTATTTATATTACTTTTACTATCTCCTTGAGGTTTTGGTAGGATGGGTTAGCTAAGAAAACTTAATAAACACAATATACCCCCCCCCCCCCCCCCCCCCCCCTTTCCTTTGAGTTACTTCTCTATTACCTACAATGTTCCTAACAATTTTCAACCTCAAATTTTTTCACATCCAATTTGCACTGTATATAAATGTTAAATTTTGAGGACTTAAAATTAAGAACTCGGATTATTTGATAACGTGATGGCCCATATTCTCTTCTTCTACATTCAAGCTTTTACTTTGCTTGGCCTACTTATTGTCTATTACTATTGTGTACGTATGGAAAAGTGAAACTTACAATCGACGATCAAGCCACACACAAAAAGAAAAAAAAACACATGCTTAGTTGTTTTGGGGGGGGGGGGGGGGGGGGGGGGGGGTGGGGTGGGACGCCATGGTCCCTACAGCCAAGGAGGACCTATGTTATGTAGGTACAAAAAAAAAAAAAAAAAAAAACCTATGTTATGTAGGTACAAAAAAAAATGTAAACATACCTATTGGGATCAATGTAAGTTTGGCCCAGCTCTCACCTGAAAAAGCCCTAAACCCACTCCCTTTCAATAAAAAAGACTTGGTAAATTCCTCTTTCCCTCTCTCAACTCTCTAAGTCTCCGGGAAAAAACCTGAAATGCCAAAACGGGAGACCTTGCCCTCCTCGATTCAGGCAGTTTTCCGCGGCATCGGCACGACAGCAACACACACGAAAGTACACACGAGCAAGAAGCCTGTATTCCCCATAGCCCATCTTCTCTGACTTTTAGGAACAGATAGGCTTTTAGTTTAGGTATTGTACTTAACTTTTTAACTTGAGTTTGTACTTCTCTATACACTTCTCTGATCTCTCACTGGTTTTATCTAGTCTCTTGCTAAAAGGCTTCATTTGTATCTTGGGCTAGCTATTGATTATAATCAATACAAGGCTAAAACTTAAAAGCCTTCTAGGATCCTATGTGGGAAAGCCATAACCAGGTTTTGAGTAATGGTAAAAATGAAGAAGGGAGATATCAACAATAGGTGGGCGTGAGAAGTATAAGATGAAATAGAAAGGAGGAGGAAATAACACAAATAGTTGGTGGATGGTGGCATCATGTGGGCATGTGAGTGCTGGTAAAAAAACAATTACTATAGATGAGGGTTTTGGCCATTTTTTTATGGGGCTATTGTTAAAATACATTGGTGGCAAAAATCCCAATTAATGAAACAATTATAGATGACTTCTGTGACTTGAAGACTCGTTGAGCATTGTTTTAATTAATTGATCACTTTTGTGTATTAAGAAAACTATATTTGTTGTTTTGTAGATTTAAAATAAAAAAGATGCTCATTACAATTTTCATATACTAGATATTTTTTTATGAACATTTTGTTGGCTTCGGCCCCTCTCCATTATAAAATCCTGGCTTTGCTATTGCACACGTTGTGTGCTCTTGTGTGCCTTTCTTTTTTCTTGTGTGTGGCTTGATTGTCAATCACAGGTTTTGCACTCTACACATGCAAAACAATTACACATAATATTAATTGTCCATATTTCTTCAATTAAATACCAAATTAAATTATCAAAGGCAGTCTCATGTATGGATCCAACGGTTTACCAGCACAGGCAATAAGAGAACCTCATTGTGGGGCCGACCGGGGAATAGCGACCATCAGTATTGGAGGAGGATGGGAAAGTCTCATCATAAACAAGGTATGAGTTAAAAACCATCCTTATTTAACGATGGTACCCGCAGATTTAAGGCTCCTAATTAGATCTACCGTGAAGATTATTTGGATGGGCACTAATTGCAATCAATCCAAAATCAATGGGCCAAAGCAAGCTAGCTCACTGTGGCTCACTATTTGCAATGGTACATTCAAGATCACATTTACTTTGCTGTGTTTTAGATTGGCCCAAACCAAATGTGTCATGGGACCCACATAATCAAACCATCGGGTAGTCTTCATTCATTCACAAGAAGCCTCAATTGCAAATGCAATTATTTCTCTTTCATTATTATTATGATTATCATCCACTGGATTAAATGGTCTGTAATGTGGGAGCAGTTCCTTGAGAGAGATGCATTTGCATTTGCAGTATATAACAAAATCCGCCTTTCATAGCAGAACAGGTAGAGATGGCAGCAGCAGCAAAAGAGTTAAACGGGAGTGCAACAGCACACAGGAGGAGGAAGAAGAGCACAATCACGAGGAAGATGATCATAACAATCCCCTTGAAGCCAGCCGCTGTCCATGCACGTGAAGTCGCAGTTATAAAATTCAGAGCAATATCCAATGCAAGTACGCGGCTCAAATGCGGAGGCTGCAAAAAGAGTACATGAGAGAAATTCGATACCCAAAATACGGGGTCCCAATGAAAGGAAAGTTTCACCTACGACTACAAGCAGAATTTCTACCAAAAAAAAAACTACAGGCAGAACTCCATGCTGTGGCTTTGCAATACACTTGTGGGGCTCATTTAATGCATTCCTATGATTTATTTTGAGAAGAGGATCAATGGAAAGGTCTTTTTTATAGGTCACGCAAAAAAATTAGCCCCCTCTTAACTATCCTGACTCTTGATTTAATATCTTTATAATGGTCTTTTAACCATAGTTTTTAGTTTTTAGATTCGAAGCAATAGAGAGAAAATGTTCACTGAGGATAAAATTTGGGCATGGTTATGGATGGAAAAGGGTTGATCCATGTCGAACCATAGTGGATTAATATACCCGGATCCGTCTTCCTAGATCTGGATTTGACACAGAACTTGCATTGTATTCGGATCTGGCAGCAGTTTCCAAAAATAAAAATAAAAATAAAAAGTTTTGGTTTTAAATTCGGATCCAGAAAAGTTGTAGGGTGCATTACTGATTAGGAAGAAAGAAGTTCATAAACTTTTTTAAAAAGAAAGACCTACAAGTGAGATGGTAAATCAATTATCGAAAGATATAGGATTAAACTAGGTAGACTTTCAACTATGAATTCAAGATATTTAGCCTTTTAAAACCTATCTGTTTTTAATTGAATGTAACTGTTCTTAATCTGAGTCCTCTGGTCGGACCATACAATGGTTCGATTCTAAATCCAAATATTGTAGATTTTATATACCATGGATTTGGATCCGATTTTAAATTATATCGGATTAGAAAAAGTTATAGGCGCACTTTATTTGGAACCGAAGACTTTGGAATTTGGAGACTAGACAACTGAATACCCATTGCAACTCTAGGGATATTGCAAGATCAGAGGGGAGAGCTACAGTACCCTGAGCTATGCTGGCCCAAGTGGACCCCATAAAGATGGGCTGCAGCGTATGCAGTCCACTTGCAGGAGAAAATTATCCACTTATAAAGATATTGGGGATTTGATTATGTACGTTCTTTTTTATCGGATTTTATTTTAGCCAATCTAATCACAAGATGATTGTGGCCCACTTAACCTACCAAATTACCAATCATGATAGATAATAATCTTGCATCTCTCTTTCTCCCTGTTTGGATGATCTTTGTATGTAGGATCCCAAACTTGTAAGGCCTTGATGAGATCCCTTTGTACACATTTCTGTTTTATAGCATCATAGGATCTTATAGATCTTCTATACTGTATTATAAATATATAATCAATACATGGTCTCTCAGTGTTCAGATCATTGAATCTTTTTATTTTTTTTAAGATAAAATATGCTTCTTTATTCAGAAAAATACATAAAATATAGAAAGATCATCAGATTTTAAGACGAGAAAATGTACATAAAAAACAGAGAAGCTCATTGAATCTTGTCATTTTAAACCTGTGACAAGATGATAAAACCCTATCCATGTGGTTGTGTGTGTGTCAGAGAGGAAAGAGAGAATTACAGAGAGGAGATAACCAGACAAAAACCACAGGAAAAAGTGCAATGGCACTTCGGCTACTGAATGTCTGCTGGGCCATTAGCATTTGCTTTTGCTTAGTCTCTACTGATCAGTAATCCAATATGGAAGATATTGGGAGGTTTTGTTTTTTTGCTTAGTTTCATATGGAATCCAATATGGAAAATGGGAGGCTTTGAGCCCCTTGCATAGCTTCGTCAAACAAATGATGACAATAAGAAGTAGTTGCAGTGCATATCTTTCTCTTGTTTTCGTTGAGTGAAACAAAAATTTCATGATAATGGTTCTTATCAAAGTCGTCAACGGTCAAACAACACATTCATTCGACAGTGATCATAATTTCAGATTTTTCCTTACCAACTTACCATTCAACTCTTTTTATATAATGTTATTGCACTCAGTTGCAACTTGCATGTGGTAAAAATCTATATGGTCATTAATATTAATCATTATCATCTTTTAAAGAAAGCCCTTATCTACTATCAGCGCCCAGCAGGTCCTCCTATTCTGTCCAAGTCAAGTTACCCATACATGATGGTGCTCTAATGAGATAATAATAATAATAATAATAATAATAATAATAAAGAGTAGGAGAAACACACTGAATTCCACATATGGTGTACCCACTTTTCCAAATCCCACCCATATGTGAACTGGGCCCTACTTTTATGTGATTGGGACTTGTAACACTTTTAATCACTCCAATCCTCTCAAATATACCAACCTCTCTTAAACTGGCATTAGCCTAAAATTTATACTATTCTTGACATTATCTACCATTGGATTTTATCACGAAAAAAAAAATGCATTGGGTAGAACCATTAAAGTTCGATGGATTAAAATTAAGAATTAGGATCATTTTAGTAGCCTAATATCTCATGAGGAGCGCAAGATAGCATTTGGGCATTTTTAAAAGTGAAAACACTCCTTTTTCCAACAAATAAGAGATTATAAATGTAGAAAAACAATTAATGTTATTTTTAACAAAGATAAAAAGTTTTCACATGACTTGTTCCTCATTGGAGGATAAAAAAGTGATAAAAACGTCCATTTTCAAATGGGACTTTCCTCATAATTTTTCATATTTTATATCCCATATATCTACATCCAAACCTTTCCATTATTGTACCTGCTTTGATTACCATCCCTATGGTGGGGCCCATTGGATGGGGCTTTTTATTCAGATGAGAACAATCTGATCGGTTCTACTTGTGGTCTACTGTTTTTTGGGCCAGATGGCCCACCATGATCGATGAGTTGAGAGGCTCCAAACCCACAAACCAACCCCTCCACTCCAGCAAACCAAGGAACAAAAAAGAAAAAGAAAGAGAGAAAACCTTGATTTTCCACAAGGCCATTAAACCGGATGGCTATAGATCAAGAGGGAAGGTTGATCTAATTGGCTATCCTCCACCTCCTTCACGATGGGCGTGCAAAGGTGGGCCGACCCTAGTTAGTTGACCACCTGACCCATCTATAATCAAGTAGCTCGGTGTCAATCAACATGCGATTGAAATTCAAATGACGATGCGTTTAAAAGCACCTTAGTTCAAGGGGGCAGGATGAATTAGTGGGCCGGGTTGATATTCTTCACATCATTGGGTCTTAATAATAGATCTTTCCATCTATCATCTCACCATGATTCCCATGGCTGCTGATGTGCCCCACAGACTGGTCACCAAGAATATATTTTAGGATAGATTTCACTTGTAAATAGGATAGATTTCACTTGTAAATAATGTGTCATATTAGCATCAAATTAGTGTATCATATTAGGGGTAGCTAAATTATAGCCCAATAGTAGTTGATGCAAGTTAAAAGTGACCATATTAGGTGTAGTCAATAAGTGGACATAAAAAAACTTAGCGATATCCTAGTGATTAAGGATCCCACTCTCATATCACCTATTAGGAATTGATCTTTGGTGGGTGCTTTTACCTTTTCCCTTCTTATCCATTGAGCCCTAGTCAGCAAACAATAAAAATAAAAAATAACTGACAATAAGAATTTGAAAAGTAAAAATGAATGACTATGGGTAATATTCAGCTGAAAACAGTTCTCACGGAGTTACCATGAAAACTTTTTATGGAAACCACTTGTTGGTCCCATTTTAGGATGGAAAGATCCATGCGGGATTACTTTGGATATCAAGTTGGCCCCAATCACATGTTCCTAATCCCTTTATTAGTGACCCACAAATCCAGTCCATTCAGTTGGTGTGCAATCGATCTAACGGTCTACTAAATTTGGATTTGACCAAAACTTGGGGCGTGTAACCATTAGGAAATCTCTTGTGTATTGCAAGGTTTTGATTAGGTGTAAGATGGGCTCTACCTAAAGTTCTCACTAAAAGCTCTATGAAAACAATTCTCACTTGAATATTATCGTAAATATATATATATATATATAATAGGGCTTCTTCTCCTACGCTCAAGCCGATAAAGAGTCCATCCACTCACGCTTATAAGGCTCACTTGGGGGCCAACAAGTGGATGGGGCTAGGGCTATTTAAAGATCTGCTTGGGCCTATCCTATATACCAAAAAATTAGCTCCATCCAATCATCGTGTCATCTTCATCAAGACTCACAAGTTTAATGGTATATAGTCCATTTGCATGGATGCGGAGATCTACCTGAGCCCATCTTATGTACATAAAATTAGCTCTATCCAATCATCGTGTCATCTTCATCCAAAATCACAAGTTTAATGGTGAATAGGCCATTTGCTTGGATGTCCAATTGATCTAACAGTGCATAATCTATTCGCATGGGTCATGTGTGCAGACAAATTCCCTCATTTCCGCTAAAGCTAAAGTGAGGATCCTCCTATATAAATGCATACAATTTTTTTAATGAAAAATGCATGTAAGTTTTATTTTTATAGGAGTTGGCCTCAATGTAAAATTGAGTATATTACTGATAACATGATTAATGCATATAATTAATAGTTGGGGGCAACATCCGACTCGTGGGGAGTGCGTAGGAGAAATTCAAAGGACCTAGGCTCAAACATCACCTACGAATCGTGTTGGCCCTTTCTGTCTGGTTAGGAATTTCTTCTGTTCCAAATATATTCTTCATGGATCAAGAATTTGGAAATGGGGTTTGGATCAGGCCCATGCGTGCGTGATGTTTAACCAGGGATGATCCATAGGGTGACTCCTCTGTCACGGTTGATCCAGGCCCAGGCCACACTATCCACCACTACACCTTCCTCCCAACCCTCAGCCCACGTGGGCTCCACCTAAGTGTCACCCATGAACGATGTCACCCAGAAAATCTGTGCTACAATCAGTTAAAGCTTTTAGAATTATGCTTCAACAGTACAACTATTGGAGTGGTTAAAGAAGTCACCTACCATTAAGACCATGTTTCATCTCTGCAACCCTCACCAACAGGCAACTGGGACAGACGTTTGACTTGTTTTCAAGCCCACACATCTTCACAGTCACTCTGAGCTGTTCGTTTATTTATCTAATATGTCCTCACACCATCACTTTCATTCGTTTCTGGAGCCTCTGCTTTTTCAATCCTACCAAGAACTTTTGTTCGAAGCAACAGCTTCTGGAAAATCACACGTTCCTTATTAGTATCAATGAACAAGTTGCTTGAGAAATATTGAGATGATATCAATGATAATGATGATGACCATGACAATCATGACTTATAACCTGGCCTAGCTGCCTGATATTAGCAAGTTTGGGTGATAAGCGTCATTTTTTTAAATAATTGACAATACCCATACAAATTTTTCATGCATTGCTTTTGTCCAAACCTTATAAGGGCTTGTTCGTTTGCAAATATATAAGAATTGAGTTCATGGCGAAAAAAGATATATCAAATGATTATTAAGGAGACGATGGGTGAAGGATATGCCATGAATGATGATAAAGAATATTATGTGGAGATGTAGAGGGACCTTCATCTTCTTAGTTATTGAATTATTGGAATCATGGGTAGGTATTCAATTCATACCTTCCCTTGATTCAACTATTTATAAAAATATAAGTTTAAGTATTCAATTGTACAAAACAAATATTGCTTAAATATATTGGAACTCCATTCTCTAGATGCAGTGTTCCATTTTGTTATTTTAACTTAAAAACACTAAAACAAATTGAAAGTGAAGATTTCCGCTCGTCTTCTTTTCTAAATACCTTCTAGAATCGTTTCTTTTAAAAATATTAGATCAAAAACAAACCATGACTTCAGTATAAGACAAACCTACTAGTGACGCATGACTTCAGTGTAAGACAAACCTACTGGTGACGCATAAAGGTCAGTTTTGGCTAGAAATAGATAATATTGTAGGATAAGAAGGTTGAATCAAATTAAATGATGTTTCTATGCAAAAGTCTTACTTCTATAGATTAATTAATGATGGACAGATACAATGTATTATGATATAATCAGGATTAGATTATGTTGACATGATAATATGACCAAGTAAAGTTGGATTTAAATTTAAGTTATGATGTGATTAGGATGTCCTTATAGTACTTTATTAGTTCAATTTAATGATATTCATTAGATTTTATAAATGGCCCACAATTAGGAGACGTAGTCCATAAACTTCTCTAGTCAAGAATGTGTGTTAATACTATTGATGACGATGGGCCCATATCTACTGCATTGAAATGTACGGTTTATTATTTATTAATGATTTTTTAGTGGTATGGTTTTTGCATTGTAGAAACCAATTAAGAGTCAATGGGTAGGGCCTGTCTTTATGTCCAGATTTGAAAACGATGAGCCAACACCTAATGGCGGCTCTGTCAAATCAAGTACCCACGCACAGTACAAATGTGCGTCACAGGCTGACCAAGTGCCCGGGACGGACCCTGCCTCTTCAAACACCAAGTTTTTATAAGCTCATGCCCAGCACATTAGCAGCGCCAGACATTACTGGATGATATTAACTCGATGGTGTGGAAATAGGAAAATAGAAAATTTTCTACGCTTTGTTGTTTGGAGGACAGCATGAAATTTCTTCAAAAAAAAAAAGGTGGAACATTGGTCATTTAATGCTTTACTTTCAGCAATGAAATGAAGATTTCATCCTCCATTGAGATGGCCAATGTACTACATCAAAAATCCCCATTGCTCTGTAGATATATCCACAACAAACTGATAATTTTGTAGGCATAGTTTTGAAGCATGCTCACCCTTTTCTCATGTTTGGATGATCCTAATCATTTGGTGGAAGGATATAACATGATGTTTGCACGAAATTTAAGTAGAAACTTACTGAACCTTTGCAAGATCTTGTTGGACGACTGGGGTCGTCCATTCAGGCCAATAGAGGGGAGCTAAACGCAACTCATTGTGGACGCTTTCCATACGACCGGCAGAGTTAACCCAATTCAAAGGCGCTCTGTAGTATAACACTGGTTTCCACGCATACTTCTCACATTTGTATAATCTGATGTTGATGACCATTTGTTTTAGGGTTATAACAGTTTTGTGGGGTCCCTAAACAAAAGGCCACAATCACCAAATCATTCACATATAGGGCCCATACTCTAATCTGGAACCCGACCTTACTTGATGACACGGAACAAGCTGGGCCAGTTGTACTGTTCTGAAATTGCAGACCGGTGCCAATAAAAACTGCCCAAGTCCAAACTGGGCTTATTTTTGGGCCGAAGCAAATGGGCCTTCAATGTGACTGCTCCATAACTAGTGACAGTCTTGCACCACCCTATTTGAGCTCACACAGAGGCAGACCTAAGTAGTAACATATGAGTGCACTTGCACCCATCACACCACGGTATGCTTCGAAATTTTATATGAAATCTTAGGTCCACTATCAAAATCCATTAAAAATCATGGGTCTACCCTTATAACTTGTATAACATTCTCAATTTGCCCTCAAAACCCAATTAGCTATTAGAGTCCATACCTGTCAAATAAAAATTGCGGATCTGCCACTGAACACACTGATAATGGATCATGCATCAAAGAGGACATTTACTCTGGTCATCCATCACTGCTGAATGCAAAGGAGGTTTTTCAATTCGGGTCAAGGACTAGAAGTAAACCCCTGGTGTGAGACGGAAAACTAAAATGCTTGGTGACACTTTTGCACCCATCTCAGTCTACCATGGGCAACTGCCTTGGTTACCCTTGTTGTAGACTATTGCTTCATGTCCTACTTCTTCACATAAAATTTCATTTCCATCAACCCATGCTTTATTAATCAGGTGATGTTCGAAAATTCATTCGAAGTTCTGACGCTCTTAGAGGAGAAATATAGTTTAGCTGTTTTGGAGGAAATTAAACGACGGTTTAGTTGTTCAGGTTGTCAACATGGATGGCTTTCATGATGTGCTTCTTAATACACTTAGCATGATCATCTACCATTTATTGTATCCAGTGATTCAGGATTGATTTGAATAACCTAGTAGCCACCAGAATAGTACCCCACATTTGAAACTAGAGAAAGTTTCAACTTAATTTGTCCATTTATGTGTGCGTGTGTGTATACTCTTGTACAGGGCAGACATCCACATAGGGACAAATGTACCCGGTAGAGCCCGGCCTATCTTTAAAATTATAGTAAAAACTCTAATTGTACTTCATGTTATGGGGTGAGTGCATGAAAAAAGGGCATAATGAGTTATTCTCAATGGATTGGGCGTATTTTTAGAGATTTACTTTAGGTTTGATAATGGAGATGGATGCTTGAGTCAGGAGTTGTGGTTTGGCAATGAATTTTTTTATAGATTTGTGGACATTTGTTGGGTGCCTGAACATGAAGGACTTTTGGTGGGCTGGAGAATACTCTAGATAAATATGGAGGATAAATGGATTGAGCAGATGTGGCTTTCAAGCAGGTGAATGGATCATTAAGAAAATGGATGAATAATGTTCATGCTGGTTGAAATCGTAGGTAATGCTGCTGTTGTTTGCCGAGAAAGAAAGAGATGTAATAAGGATGCGAAAAAGTGAAAAGGTCAATTGAATACTTACATTTCTATTAAATCGCACCAGAGAAAGTAATGGCAGGTGTCGATCTGGGTTCTAAAACCAGGGTCTAAATAAAATTTCAAATACCAAGAGGACTTTTCTTTTAATCAGATTAAAAGACAGGAGCTATATATAGAATCCATTTTTATGCTTCCTTGTATAGAAATGGCTTAGCATTCAGGCTGGCCCTGGTTCTATACTTTAGCCCCGTTCAATATTGCGCAGCAATCAGATTAAGTGATTGAAAGCCTGATGCCCGGCCTAACCCAATTGACTATATGGGATGGCTTGGCCCAAGATGTCTCAAGAAGGCTGACTTGCATGAAAAATTTAAGATAGTGTTGGGCTTGGTCTTAATTTGGGCCTTTGTTACTAAACAACGTGGGCCTAGATTTGCCACGGCCTGTCTCCAGTGATTTCAGCATTGACAATCATATTAATTATCCTCTATTCAATGGATGTGTCACACCCACTTCTACTTCCCCGCAAATCAAGCACATTAACAAGTCAATCACTTTATCCCAAAGAAAAAAAGTTGAGTTTTATCTAAACTCATGCGGAAGTGAACTTACTCCGAGCCGAAGTGAATGCTCTTGCTTGAGCGTCTCGATTTGATTTTTTTTTTTTTAAGCCTTTGGCCAAGTTGTTATTTTATTATGATGATAAAAAACTAATCCCTAAGGGGTACATACATGACCACAAATATAGTATCTAAATAATGCAATGGGCAAAAGTCAAACTAAAGATGTTGAAGAGTAAATCTAAAGCTCAAACTGAGCCACTGTACTAGCTCAAATTGAAAACTCACATGAGAGCTTAAGCTCAAACCTGACCCAATCTGTGTTGCTTATAGCCCTAAGTAGAACTTAGGCTATGTTTCTCTGTAACCTTTTTGATAAACATAGTTACAGTGTTACAGATGTGGGCCATGTGGGTCAGTGCGTGAGACTATCCACCATTTACTACACACAAACCAAGTATGGAAGCAAAGTACTGTACTCACCAGGCCCAAAAAGGACCGTCTAACTAATTTGATGTTACTGCTCCAGATCATGTCAAAAAGACATCTTCTTCCATTGAATTGAAACGCTAGAATCGATTGAAATCTAGTACTCAAATCTGTGAAGATGACCATTCAATCACGTGCATACCACCTACTTATTACCCAACCTGATTAAGACAACTTTTCCTCCTCATCAACAGTTTGAAATCTCTCTCAACAAGTTTCATGTTTTCTCTAAAAGGTATTCATGTTAACATTATGTCATGAAAAATGACTTAAATGTCTTTAATTTTGTAATATCTTAGAATTTTATGAAATTATGTAAGCATATTTTGAAGAGACTTTTTTTAATCTTGTGCAATTTTTTATTTTATTTTTAAATATTTTCTGCTTATTTTATTTCTTTCTAAAGTTATCCACATTTGAGGCTATTAGAATGGAGTCATGTAACAAGGGCTAGGAAGTCCATCATGGGGCTCACATAGTTATAGTTTGGACTTTTCAAGGTGAATCTCTTCTCCTCCAAGATTATATCCTTTAGTCCAATAGGAGTGAGTCTCAGCGTCTAATTGAACGCTTGACAAAAATGTAATTATTGCCACCTCAACACTTATTTATGTTTTCAACCATATGTTCAAGTTTATGGTGGGGCTTATTCCTATTACACTGAAATATGATGATATGCCATTAGAGGCCAAGATAAGATTCATCTTGAATTAGGGGCAGACCCATATATAGGCTTGGGGGCGACGGCCCTCCAAAAATCTCACAAAGCCTCTTAAAGTTTTTAATATTTTTTAACTTTTTTTTTCCATATGGCCCCTCAAGATTTAAGAAAACCCTTTTAATTTTTTTAAAAATTTTTAATATTTTACATATGGCACCCCCAAAATTTTTAGAAAACTCTCTACATATTTTGAAAACTACATTTGTCTTTTATATGTGGCTTTCCCAAAACTTTTTTCTAGATAATGGCCTCCAAGAAAAAAATTCTTGAGTCTACCCCAGTCTTGGATGGTTTTAATTATTTTTATGTGAGTCCCATGATGAAGTTTTTGACTTTTTTATACGATTCTCTACAATATATGAGACTAGAAATCCAATCTCACATGTCTTGCTGATTTATTCTTCTACATGCTTGATCTTCCTCAATCCATAGAAGATGTATGTGCATATTATGCTTGAAAGAGATAGCCTATAATAGGATCTTGACTTTTGGTTTTTTTTTTTTTTTTTGGGGTACGCTAACCAGGGGGGTGAACCATGGAATTGGATCCTATGAGAGAGCCTGTACACGGGGAATAGAAGCCCACGTAAATGGGAAAAGAAGCTTGCTTGCACAGGCCTTAATAGAAGCCATATAGGTACATGCCTTACTAGAAGCCCATAAATGTGGAAAAGGAAGCCCACACTATAGAAAAGCAGGTGTGTTTAAGATTCAAATCCTGAACACTCACTTGAGAACTAACACCTAAATGCCTGACTAACTAGAAGGATCTATATTGATTGTTGATGCCATTTGAATTTGATATAAACGAATTTTCAATGAGTAACTTCGTGGGCCTATCACGTAGCTCAAAATGCTTAAGCTCAAGTCCTTAGTGATAACTTACATGATTTATTATATACCAGGCTCATCTTTCATTCATAAAAGTTGTGGGATGAGGTGTTAGATTTTCTACCATAAAATTATCACATACATCTAACACAAATCTTCCAACTGTTATTATTTTAAAAAAATTACATTTAATGCAAACAGGCCATTAAGCTGCCACTAGGCTCAAAATAAAGACCCTGGTGCAAATAATTCTAAATAAGATCTACGAAAGAAAGCAATGTATACCTTCATTTGGTGTAAACAAGTACCAAGATGGAAAAGGAATAACATAGACGGCCATAGTAAACTAATAAGTAAATGAATGAAAAAAAACAATTGAGCTCATGTGATGGTGCCATGTAAACTCGATTCATCAGGTCGGGGTAATGGGCCTTGATAAAATGCCATGGCAGAAGTCCATGTCATATGCAGGCCGGCTCCATGAACATACCATGTGCGCTAAGGCTAACCCATGCATGAGGAACAGAGGAAGCATTTTTTTTTTTCGCATTATTTTTCAAGTCTCATTTTGTCAATCTTTTTGTGAGGCAATTTGTTTCAGAGTATTGAGTTGCTAAGAATTCTAAAAAGTATAATTTTAAAAGTTGTCATAGATGTGTTTGTTTAATCTAGTTACACAACGAAGTAAATAATAATCCATGATAAAAACATAGGCAAGGCTGGCTTTCCCTTAAAGCAAGGAAAGCCATGGCTTTAGGCCTCCAAAAAATTAGGCCCCATAATGCTAATTGTCAACTAAATTTTTTTAAATTTCAAAAAAGTCAACTGCCACTTTTATTTCTCTCCAAAAATATAAGGCAAGGCCTCGTGAACATTTCATAAACCAAAAACGCAATAAACCTTTTTCATTGTTGAGGTGAGGCTATTGAAAGAAACAAGGGAAACCTCGCCATTGCACATCTCTCTCTCTCTCTCTCTCTCTCTGTATCTATCTATCTCTCTTTTGCTCTCTCACTCATTTTTTGAAGTTAGTCAACCACTTGGATTGCTAGTCCTTTTCATTCGGTTTAAAATTGGCAATCTTGAAAGAACAGAAAAAGGTGATTCTGTTGATTGCCATCCACTATTGGCATATATATATATATATATATTGTTTTCTTTCACAATTTTTAAGCCTAGGGTAAGCAGCATAGAGCACCAGTGTAGCATTATCTTCAAAAATTGATTGTCTTTTGAAGGTATTAACTTTAAAATGGAAACAAGAAATTCAATGGTTTTTTTTTTTTAGAATGATGTTTCACACCAGTCGACTAATAACTAGATATAGAATGTATAAACCATTCATGAAAAATGAAATGAAAAAAGACAAAGGGATGTCATCTCTTGTAGAATCTATCCAAGATTTTTTTTATCTCTAAGTTCTATGGATTTATTGGTTCATCATATAAATTTAGATTGGAATGGAAACCTAATTTTCTTAGAAAATATAGCATGAGAATCTCGTATTGTATGTATGATTTATGAAGCCTGCTCCCTTTTTGGTTTGGTCAGTTTCCAAATGGTCAGTTTCCAAATCCATATTAAGTTGTAACTCCTAAAAAGTTGTGACTCCTAAAAAACTTAGGATTGGGATGGAGTTTGATGATGAGTGATGATTATCATCCACTATCAATGTTGTTCCCCCTTTTGACTATGTGAGTAGAATAAATAAAATGTAATAATTTTTCCTTATGCATGGAGCTTGGTTAAAAATAGACAATGATCTTAAAATTTGAATTATCATATTTTAGAAAGTCAACACAAGCCATAACATGGATTCTTTTGTTGTGATTAGGTTTTTTTTTAATAAGCTTCCTCATTCTTTTGTTTTCTAAATCCATCACCCATAGAATGTGTCATTTTGACTTTCTCATCTTGGGAACCATCGATGAAAATAAGATATGTTAATAAAACTTGAATATAAAAACTTAATTAGTAATTTTACATCACAAAAAGCGATAAGAATAAATTTTAAATAAAATATTTATAATGATATTTAAAAAATAAAATAGGCCTCATTTAGGATTATTGCTTTAGGTTTTAAATTATCTCAAGCCGGCCCTGAACAGAGGGATGCCAGTATGCCACTATAGATAGGACTCCTACTCTCACCATATCGCCCTAGGCCAGTAGATTTAGGTAATATCCTTGCCCACCAGTCCAAGTAGGAAGGAAAAAAAAAACTTTCGCTATTATTTTTGCAACAAAAAACAAAGTTTGAAATAATCTAAGAGCAATTACCTATTTAGGTGGATAAGTTATTATTATTATTATCAATATTATTAAAAAAGTTGATATCCTGCAAAATGTTTCTAGTCCATAGTATTAGCAAAAACTAAAATTTTGAAAAAAAAAATTGGCCAACAGCTTTGCCTTTAATTACCCTCAAAAGAAATAATTTTTATTGAAGAACCTTTAACTCCTTTTAGAAGACACACAAGATGGACATCCGTTTAATGTCTAATATGCATGGAGACAACTATGTTCTAGAAACCATTGCTCCGCAGTTTTGGACATTTACAGTGGAAACTGGAAGGTGAATGGTAATGGCCCCATTTGCAGCAGACAGAGGTAGATGGAGTAGCTGCCATAGTTGCCAATGTGGTGATCATGAGGAGCATAAGATCCGAATATAAGGATCTGGATCCTCTAGTGCTTCAGCAGGAGGCTTTATGAAGAGTTTGAAACTAGGACATCTTGTGAGGCACAATTGCTCTACCTAATGCAAGAGTGCTTCCATTTAGGGGTGTTGATGGGCTCACCCGATTCAGCCTCAGCCCACTTTGGACCAGGTTTGGATATGTTCTTAGGGCCCATTTAATAATTGGGTTGGACTTGAATTAAGTGATAGAAAGCCCAAAGCCCGGCACATGTAACAAATGCATGTAATTCAATTTCATTAGTATAAACAATTACTCAAAAGGACATAAAATTGATTAAAAGCCTAATTTAGCCTGGCCTGATTGATTAAATGGGCAAGCTTGAGCCAGATTTTTACAGCGGTTGTCAGGATTGGGCTGGGCCTGGGCCAATGTTCCAAAGCCGGGTCGGGCCTAGTATGCCTGGGCCCGGACCTGCCCATGAACACTGCTACTTCTATTGAAAGTCTATTCTAATCTATGTGATGGACTGTTGAAATAGAAATATTATCCTTTATCTGCTTATCATCATTTTTGTAGTTTTACATGAGAAAGATGTCATGTTAACTACCTTGGAGCTCACTTGTGCATTTTGGTATAAATAAAATGTCAGGTTTTTTTTTCCATGTATGTGGCTTGTACAATTGTATAAAACTAAAAGGCAATGGTATCTTCGTAATATGGCTGATTCAATGGAAATTTTGTTCATGAGAGAGTCACAATGAGGATTCTAAGCCTTGGATAAAAAAGTTGGAATCTCCCTCCCTATAAAAACTTACACACACACACACCTATACACACTCATCTAAGTTCTTAGTTTGCCTTGATTTTCCGATAGCTTTTGTTATATCTTTTGGTATAAGACTTTTATACCAATGTTGTTATTTTCTTGTTGGTTGTAAACTTTTTCTGCCGTAAATTAAATTCATTATTTTTTGTAATAAAAAAATACAAGTTTCTCACACCAAAACCAAAAATCAATGTTAGTTTTTTTTTTGGAAGAGAGATCCCTCACCACTGGATTACATTGAATCCACATACCGGCACTGCACCCAAGAAAACTCCCCTATTGCCAGATTTGGTATAAAAGATGGCTCACCCATTAATTTATTAGTTGGATGAAATGAACTGATGGAATGTCATTTGTGGGAAGCTTGCAAAAGTGATCATTGTCGCCATCCAAAACAGAAAAACAAGCTTTCCATTTAGTGGAGAGCTCAACTGTTGCACATAGATGATAATTTTGTGCTGTCTTGTTGGTTTGCATATAGTAGCTGCATTTGTTTATAGTTTGTTGCAACCATCTCTTCTTACTATCAAAATGAAAGGGGTCCATGACTTGTAAGTACAGAAGCTAAAAAGTGACTTTATTGGCCGATTGTAAACCATTTCCTCCAATACAGACAATTACAATAATTTAAACAGTCCTTTCATTTTTCATGCTCTTGATCCAATGGTTATAATTACTAAGCAATTTCATCATTCTTATTTCAT
The DNA here is from genome assembly GCA_037013555.1 of Sextonia rubra. Lineage (NCBI taxonomy): Eukaryota > Viridiplantae > Streptophyta > Magnoliopsida > Laurales > Lauraceae > Sextonia > Sextonia rubra. The sequence goes on from JASUAD010000010.1 coordinate 46,602,959, forward strand.
CCTCCCCCATACCTATAGTTGGGTGCGTTTGAGTCCCCCCAATATGAATTTTGCACAATTTTTCATCTATGCATCCACAAAAGCAGATTAAAATTCGTGCAAGACAGCTGTGTATGTGAAAATCATCGTGACAATATGTTATATCAAACTTGCTTGATCACAAGTACAGGTCAGATCAAGTTGAGGGATTATGCCATCCCATTCTCAATTAAAATAAATGTTTAAACTAATTAAATCGCATCATATATTATATTTCATTATGTAAATATGTCATAAACTTTTAACAGCTTGGGTGAGCCAAACCCTAAACAGTCATGGTTGAATGTTGGCATCTCACAATCACATATATAGAGCCCACTCCTCCATATTCCCCTTCAAGTAGACTGTGACTGGCATACACACTTATTTTTTTTTTAGCGTCAAGTCTTTCTCGTAGAATTCAAACTCATGACCCAATCTTGTTAAATTTTCTCATTTACCATTCATACAAAAACTTTGAAGTTTTAGTAGAGGTAGCGGGCTAGATAAGATATAATGTACCAACATAAAAATTTAAGCTTATAGGTGGAAGGTTCAAATAAGTAGAAAAACTCATGTTGACCTCATTATTTGGACGTTGGATGTAGGATTTTTCTCAACAAAAACTACCAGTTCATTTTCTGGTGACCGGTTCTTCAAACTCTGATGGTTTTGAACAATTTGAAGGTTCAAGGTTTAAAGCCTATTTGGGCCCTAATTTGGTTATGGGTTAATAACAATAGATTTTTTAGAGGATGAGCATTAAGCAGTTGGGAGCGGGCCTTGCCATCCAGACTGGAGTGGGGTCTATGCTCTCCCAAGTCCCAATCACATAAAAGTAGGGCCCAGTTCACATGCAGCAGGTACACACGCTACCACAAGAATCCGTGCTCCTTCAGGTTCGTACACTTCAAAAAAAAAAAACTCATCCCCAGTGGGCTTTCCTTCCGGAACAAAAATCTCCGAAAAACGGTCTGTATGCGCGTCCTCCACCATTTCCATCTTCTTCTTCTAAAATGTCTTTGTGCGAAAGGATTTACTGCCTAGATTCTAGGGTTAGGATTTCCACTCTAAAATCAAGGAGGAGGAGGAAGAAGAAGAAGGAAAGCAGCAGTGGGGTGGTGGCGAATATGAGATTAGACGGTGCAGATGAAGACTTGCAGAGGCTCTTGGACGATGATCTTGATCAGGCGCCTGCGCGGCGCCGAGCTCGTGAGGCGTTCAAGGAAATCCAGCTCGGAATCGACCATTGCTTGCTTAGGGTATTCCTAACGTCTCTGATCTTGATATGAAAGATTTGATCTTTGGGTTTATTCGCTGCTTTGAATTCCTGTTTAGATTCTTGTTGCTAAGATTGATGTTGTTGTGTGGAAAATGCTGCATTGGTTACTTGGGTATGAGTTTTTTCAGTGAGGTAAAAACATGGGTTACAGGGGAAGTTACTTTTACAAGAAGAGGGAGGCTGGGTGAGTTCTTTCAGTGAGAGGAAAGACATGGGCTTACGTGGTGAAAGCATGGAGGGAGTTGAATAGGGTGGATTGGAGGAATAGAATTCACGAAGTCAACCTTGACTACTTTAGTTTCAAGAACCATGCATGTGATTTGGTGCATCCTTTTCTAGTGAAAGGTTGTTACCGTTTAGCACTTATTATATTCTAGTTTTGTAGTTGGTGTGGCGGTTTTGTGGCCTTACCTTGGTTGGAGTTGATTAGCTGATCCAGATTGATGGGATTGGGCTTTATTGATGATGACTCCTGATTGGTATTCTCTTTTCCTCTTGGCTGGGATCCATGAAAACTCATTTAAGAGTGGAGGGTAATATCTGTTTGATGCTTTCCTTGCCACATGAGCGTGATTTAGCATCTCAATTAAGAATAATCAATCTTTCACAAGTAGATTGTGCGTTGGAGGGGTTTTTAGTTTTTACCCCTTAATTGGGTAACTTGACTTTGAGAGATAACTGAATAGTACTACATAAAATAACGACAAGGCACGGTCAGACATCTCAAACAAGATTAACCCTTCACAAATTTTTATCGCACAGTAGAACCTTTTTTTTTTTTTCATTAGAAATGGCTACTTAGTGCGCTAGTTTTAGTTCTGATACAGGTGAGAAAAATCTGCAGCTTTTTTTTTTTTTTTTTAAATTTGTCAAGGCTATTCGGTGATGGAATGCCATCTTGTGAGAGTGAATTCACAGCTGAATTCAAGTAATTGTTGCAACATGGTATCATGCCTCATACAGAGTTCTTGGTTATTTCCATTTTCTATTGAAAATTAAATTTCAAGATACGATATTATTAGCTATAAAGCTCAACATGCGCATCCATTTTACTTCTTTTTCTTGGAAATATTACTAAAAGTTAGTTGATGTTTACTTCTTTCTGTGTTGCAGGCATCATATCCTGGAGTCAAAATGAAGGAGGTAACTAAATCTTGTTCATTTTGGTTTAGGACATGGGTTATTTCACCAAATCCCACTTATTTATAATAATAATATTTATTATTATTATTATTATTATTATTATTATAACTTTGTAAGTTTTGTGGTAGAAAATTTCTTTGGCCATGCATTGATTCTTGATAATGGATTAATATTCATTGTGTTGCTTATATGTATTTCTTTTTTGTATAATAGTGTCACATTTTTTGAGCTGTTACTTAAATGATTATAGTAGGCCTCTCTTTTTTGTATTTTTTTTCCTTTTACTTCTTCAGGTTAGAAAGAGTAGTGGGTTAGATAATGCTGGAGATGAAGATAAAATTCTCAAACAATCAACCAGAAACTACTTCCCCTTTAGTGCAGTTTAACATGAACTTGCTGAACCCTCTCTACGTTTTTTTCCCCTAAAACTTAAAAGTTCTTATTGGAGGCCAGTTTTTTTGTTTTTTGCAAGTTGTTTGTTTATTTATTTATTATTTTTTTAAAGTTAGCTAGGATGAGAATCAATCCTACCCAGCTCCTAAGTAATTGATTATTGTTGATGCTGGTGGTGTGATATGTCAAGCTATCCTAGTTTGAGGCCAATTACATTGTTCTTTAGGAAAATTTTACCTAGACCCAGCCTATTTAGGCTTGGACTACACCTACTGGCCTAAAGTGCAATCAGATTACAGGTTTTTGAACTGCCTTTCCTTTGCGTGCAGTTGGCAAGGGTTAAAGATTTATGATACTGGTCTTTTCATGATAACTTCTGTATTTCTTGGACGTAACTACTGTGTGTAATACAGATGTATGGAGTTAATTCTAGAGGATTAGAGATTTTCTCTAAAAGTTGGCTTCCAGCAACCTCTCCAGTAAAAGCAACAGTTTGCTTTTGTCATGGTTATGGGGACACTTGCACATATTTCTTTGAAGGCATGTATTCTTGTCAATAATCAGCAATAAAGAACTTGCATCACTTTGGATATATTAGAAAAATGAAACTTATGAATTTTGAATACATATGATTGCAGGCATTGCAAAGAAGTTAGCATCATCCGGATATGGAGTATTTGCTATGGACTACCCTGGATTTGGTCTTTCAGAAGGTCTTCATGGGTTTATTCCAAGTTTTGATAGACTTGTTGATGATGTTGTTGAGCATTTCTCCAAAGTGAAAGGTATGATGTCAACTTTGAGTCTCTCACAGAAGTATATGCTTTTTCTTTAAACTGGTGTTTTCCTTAAATGCCTTATTACACTCGGAATGTGATTGTTTTTAGGAAATTGTTCCGGGGCAACCACATTTAGAAGATATTGTCAAAACCACAGGGTTGTTTTGACTGAGTGACATTACCTACCAGTTAAAATAAGATTAGTGTTCACGATGGCTTTAAAGTCATTAAACTGGGAAAGTATCAGAGTGAATTATTACTTTTTTAATAATAAGATTGAGTGGGACAGCAAATATTCCATTTACGGCAATTGGCATGGATACAGTTGTAGGTTTTAGATAAACACACAAGGTCTTATCTTCAGTTAGCTATTCTGGAAACAGTACTATATGTGACAATTGTAACGTGAAGATAATAAATTTTTGTTAATTCAACTTAATTTGGAATGATTGAAAATATTCTTACATCTAATATGGAGCTAATTTCTCTAAGTGGGACCAAACGGCTGTTTGTTTATATTGGTCGACTTATTTTGAAGAACAGAAAATTTGGAGTTCAAAAATCTCCCAAGCTTCCTTTTTGGACAGTCTATGGGTGGTGCAGTTGCTTTGAAGGTGCACTTAAAACAACCTCTTTCCTGGTCTGGTGCAATTCTTGTTGCCCCTATGTGCAAAGTAATTCTCTGGATTTTTTACTCTCTTTAGAGGTTGAATACTCAGTCTGACATTTGCACCTTAAATTAACAGAAATCTACTTTTTAGATTGCAGATGATATGGTTCCATCTTGGCTGCTGACACAAGTTTTAATTGGCATGGCTAAATTTCTTCCTAAAGGGAAATTAGTTCCACAGAAGGATTTTGGAGAGATGGCATTCAGAGACTTGAAAAAGAGAAAGATGGTTGGTCTTGGTACTTATTAGCAACATCATATGTGAACTCTATGGAAGATGTTAAGAGTAGATTAGATAGCAAGCAGTTGAATTATTTTAGGAGGACAAAGTTGTTTTTCCCACACTGCACATGGGGCAATGTGGAATTCATATATATATATATAAAAAAGTCATTAGGTGAATAGCATTTTCCAACTTTTCACCCTAAATCATCATCAACCCTGATGACAGATATTAATTTGAGGTGGACGTTATAGAAAAGAATTTTTTCCGGAGCAACTTACAATTTCTGCCTTTTCACATATACGAATGGGAACCTATCCTAGGTGATTTAAGAATGCCATGCTGCAACAAATGCACACTGGCATAGATAACTGTCTATTCTGCCAAAATTGTACAAAATTATGGAACATTGATACCCGTCTATTCTGCCAAAATTATGCAAAATTATGGAACACCAAATTCAGATTGCTGCATTGGTTTCTTTCTATAGGATACCATCATATCAGCTATCTAGTAAATGAAACTGAAATTATGCACAATGTGCTCATTAGCTCAACTAGTGCTTGCACCTGCAAAATTGTACAACCTGCATCAAATTTCTGTTACCCACGTGCCTCTTCTGGTTTTCTTTGATTTGATCATATCATGGATAAATGTTTCTTTTACTGCTGAATGCAGACACGATACAATGTTATTGCTAACAAGGGTAAACCAAGGCTGGGGACAGCTTTAGAGTTACTCAGAACCACCCAAGAGATAGAACGTCAATTGGAAGAAGTATGGGAACTTTCTTTTTCCTTCTCTAATGTTGTTATTTATACTGTTTTGCGTGCTTGAATCAGTGATATAACGATGCGGATATCTTGGATCTTTAGTACTGTCAATCTCATAATTAGTGGGCAGTCTTTTCCCTATTCCAATCAATAGATTTAGCTGTTGTTTTTGGGACTCTACTCACTGTTTCAAACTTGAAACCCCCTAACTTTTAAGTGCTAGAATTATGCTAACTTTACTAGCTGGACACTTTTATACCAACTGTTTCCCCCACTTGGAATACATTACTACTAGTCCAAACCTCTCGTCTTGAGTCTCAAGCTTCTTTATGAGCCATCTCATGATTATTGGAACTAGTGTATATCTCAATTAGCTTAAGCCTTCTGACTTTGTTGATTTCACACTAGCAATCTCTCTTTTGTTTCTTAACATCGGTTTTATTTTGATCTGATGTGTTTATTTTCAGATCTCACTTCCTTTACTAATCCTACATGGAGAGGCAGACATTGTAGTGGATCCATCAGTGAGCAAAGCTTTATATGAGAGGGCAAACAGTTCAGACAAGAAGCTGCTTTGCTATGAAGATGCCTGTCATTCTCTTCTTGAAGGTGAATCTGATGAAATGATATTTCAAATTCTTGATGATATTGTATATTGGCTTGACAAATGCAAAAACGGAGACACTCATTGTTGATCAACATTATTGTAAAAAGAGATTACACTTAAGTCTCCATCCATCCTTTCTAATGATTTGAACTTGAATACTGTTTCTGAATAAATGATTGTACCTATTCCTCGGGTACTTGTTTTTATAACTCTTTCATTCATAGGTGGGGTCCCTTGCTTCATGTAAGCAAATTTATGGGGTTTCCATATTCCTTGGGCCTGTTTGTTTTCGGTTATAGGTGAAATAAGTTTTCACAAACTGAGTTGTCAAGTGAGAGTTGTTTTGTTCTTTGCCAGAACCAGTCACAAGCAAAAGAGTTAAGAATAACTAGAATTGCAAGTAAACTTAGCGTGGGCAGCCGAATTCCAAGGTAGGGACTGCACATCATTCATCCACTCATAATTGTGCCATGTTCAGTAAGTATGATTGTGCGAAGACTAGTTGAAATTGCCCCAGTGCTTTTTACTTGCGGAAGTGTATTTGCACTGGACAATAGAAAAATGGTTTTCTAGCGAAGTTATTATTGAAAAGTATTTTACCCTCTATTAAATCCGTGAGGTTTTGGTAGGATTGCTTAGTGGATAAAAATATACAATCAAAGTCAACCAGTTGCAAGTTTGAATCTTGAGAGAAACTATGAGATGCTAAGATGTGCAGGGAGATAATGAATTTTCTACTATTCACAACTTTTAATTTCCATCTCCCTCACTGGATGGGGATGATGTATCGTGGTAAGAAGGAAAGAGCCATGGCAATGAACAATTCCCATATCCAACCATATCATTGGAATTGATAAAACACACACACACACACACATACATCACCGATGAAGCTGTTGTGGTTTTGTTTAGAGGATCCTTTTGGGCTTGTGGTTGAGTCTTTTGTCTATCTTTCTGCATTGATTCTATTCTATTTTGTTTTGATTTTTTAATGAATTGCTGTCTTTTGATGGAAGAAAAATTTTTTTTAAAAGTCTATTATGTCATGATATCGTGGAATAATGGTCCTCTTACCATCAATATAAAGCATTTGAACCGTCTATTGTATTTCTCAATTTTAAGAGATTTTTCTATTAAATTAAAAAAAAGAAAAGAAATGTGTGTGTTACAATAAAAAAAAAATAGAAAAACAAAATAATTCAGTAGCCTTCTAATTTCTAAAAGACTGACACGAATTATGAAGCATCAATATGGATAGTCTCACAACCGTAGAAAGAAATGTCCCCTTAGATATGAATATGAGTGGTATCGAGAATACAATCCTAGTTTTTTTTTTTTAATCATATTTGAATTAATAAAATTATTATTGTTTATTCTATTAAAATATATAGATTTATATATATTATTTATGTTCATTTCTAACATTATAAGTAAAAAAGTTTGAAAATCCAAATGAAATAACCTACTTACTAAATATCGTTTGGGGCATCGGATACTAATACAAATATCGTATTTGTATCAGACCGATATAGATAACGTATGGGACTGTTTTTTGCCTTAGGACATCGATCGAATTCCATTTTCTTGGCCTCCGATTTGAATTATGACTTATGAGCATCGAATATCGATATCCCCTCGTCAAGCAAAAATAGCAATCCTAGTCCCATGTAGCTGAAAAAAATATCTAACTTTATCCTCCTCCTCCTCCTCCTTCTTCTTCTTCTTCTACTTGGTTCAATGCAATGCAATGCAAGAAAGAGATATTAAAAGGGCCACCACACGACAGTCTGATTAAGAATGGCTCTTTCATCTCACTATTGCCACTCTTGTTCCCTCTCCCTCCTCTTCTTCTCTCCCAAAACCCCTAAAACTAAAACCCTTCTCTCTTCATTCTCTCTCAAATTCTTCTTCTCTTCCCACCAAAACCATAGCAACCCCAAAACCAAAACCCCTTGTTCTTCTTCTTCTTCTTCACCTTGGCTCCACAAATGGCCTTCCCCAAATCCTAAGCCCTACCCCAATTCCCATTCTCAAAATGCCCCTCCCCCCCTCACCATCAACACCCCCAGGCCCCAATCCGCCATTGAGCGCATCGTGCATCGGCTCCGTGATCTAGGGCTAGGCTCCGACGACGACGAAGACGACGACGACGATGATGTCGAAGGCGAAGAAAAATTCAGCGATCTGCTGAACCGGAGCTGGGTTCGGCCTGACACGATCGCTGCGGGCGGCGGCGATGGCGGGCCGATGCCGTGGGAGAGAGGGGAGGATGATGGCAAGGGGTTGAGGAAGAAGAGACCGAAGGCGCCAACGCTGGCCGAGCTGGTGATTGAGGATTCGGAGCTCAGGCGGCTGAGGCGGCTGGGGATGGAGATGAGAGAGAAGCTGAGCGTGCCCAAGGCTGGCGTAACACAGTCGGTTCTGGAGAAGATCCACCGGACATGGCGGAAGTCTGAGGTGGTGAGGCTCAGGTTCCATGAGGATTTGGCACACAACATGAAGATGGCCCATCAAATAGTTGAGGTTAGTTTGCTTGGAATGTTGGTTTTGCTGGATTTTGTTTTGGGTGCGGTTGGATATGCTTGTTTATGATTTGGGTTGGATGGAATCGATGCTTAGTTAATTCTCAAAAAATGATTTTGTTGGAGGCAAATTTTTGTTAGTTTTTCCTGTTCGAGCTTCATTGGATCATGTTTTTCTCTTAATTACTTTTAAGAATGCTTAACCTTCCCGTAAAAAAAAAAGTTTGTCCCCCTAATCTTTGTGCATGAGGAAAGTGGATGCCAGAGTGGCAGTTGTTTAAATCTTTGCGGGATACCCAAACCCAATCACTGGGCTATATCCCTTTGTTCTCTTGGCATGTTAGCAGTCTAGACCCCAATCATTCCTCTTTAAAACATTGATTAATGTGCAAGCTACTGATGGCTTATTATGTGCCTATCCAGTATGCTGGATTAACAACAAATGACTGTAGTCTGTAGATTCCCGATTGGCGTATATACCCAGCTTTCTAGTTTCTACAGGATATGGCATCAGTGCTGGTATTTATATTCTTCTTGGATACTTTTGGGATCACATTTTAGCGTATCGTACTGTACTAGATCCATTGTTTCATAAAGTTTACATTTTGAATATAAATCTTTCAAAATGAACTTAAACTAAAACCGAATGACTTAGCTAGAAAAAAGAAAGAAAAAATTCTATGTCTGAATGGAATGTAAATTGTAAAGAGGGGATTTTCACTAATTTAATTTTTTTTTCCTGGTGAAAAGACGTAATTTGTATGAAAGCGATCGAGTTGCTTGATGCGAACTTTCTATGAAAAAATCGTAATATTTACGGGTAGGATCTGTTGTCTTGATTTTGTCCTGTATTTCAGAAAAGTGCAGAGTTGCATCTCCTCTCACCATATCTGTACATATGTTGGCATAATAGCTCATGAATTCATCAAGCTTGATGACTGTGATTTCTCTGTTGGTTCTTGATATGCATAATTTATTATTTTTTAAAAGACAATATTGATATCATTTAAGGTTCCTCCTCTTAAGGTCTACATCTTAATGTATGATATGTACTCGAAAGTTTTTGACATCCAACAAATTCCATGCTTGCGAGGCCCGTTGTTGAATTGTGTGTCTTCTCCCATCTACTGCTTGTCCCCTCATTGTTTTGGATCGGCAAATTATGGGCCCTACATGTGCAGATTTGTCATTTCAGCTATTTAGATATTTGCTGAAGCTCTGGATGCTATAGATATGGTTAAAAATATCGATGCTTCTTGATGGTCATCTACTTGCTGGCACACATACCAACAATGTGCCATGTGTGAGATCAAGGCTATTCATGTTGTCTGATGTGAAAATCTGTCCAGTCATTGATCAGGTGTCCACATGTTCTTTGAGTGTGGACCTTGACGTATCATTTTAGCAGCCTATCTTTTCTAAACACGTTTTCTGATCTGATGAGCATGCTAACTTAAGTTCCAAGCCCATGCTCATCAACAATTTGGTCCACCAGCTGAATGTGTTGGATCTTGAACAGTCATGAAGAGAGGCTTGGATCTTGCACATGTGGCCATGCTATTAGATTCTTGAGAGGTGCACATGGAGGTTTGGAAACTCATTATGTAAAGTAGTCTGCTAGATGTTGAGCTGTCTAGCTTCTAATCATCTTGTGCTGATCAGCGTCGAACAGGAGGGTTAGTTATATGGAAGTCAGGAAGTGTTATGGTGGTGTATCGGGGAAGTAACTATGAACCGCCTTCATCCAAATCTCAGTCTTCAAGCAATTCTCCTGAGATCCTTCTTGACAATGATGCATCTTTTCCAAATGTTTCTACGCCTGTAAATTTTTTTGCGGAGGATGCCAGGCATGCTATTTCTTCTACAGAAGAAAGGGCTACAGCATCTAATTCAGGTTTACTTCCTGCTGGAAACTTGACGGAGGAGGAATCAGAATACAACAGTTTACTAGATGGTTTAGGACCTCGCTTTGTTGATTGGTGGGGCACTGGGTCGTTACCAGTTGATGCTGACTTGCTTCCTCCAAATATTCCTGGTTACAAGACACCATTTAGACTTCTTCCTACTGACATGCGACCGCATCTGACAAATGCAGAGATGACCAGTCTACGGAAGCTTGCAAAATCACTTCCTTGCCATTTTGCCCTTGGTACTGTTCACTTTCATGTCATCCTGATTACATTTGTATATATGTAACTATTTGGTCCTCAATCAAGGATATGGGCTGTATACTTAGACCTTGAGTTTTGCATGTGTAGGGTCCATCAATGGACAATGATCCAGACTGTTATTTTGATAGCCCACATCATGGATAAGCCATTCTTCTAGAAGATCCTTGCCATTAAATTTGGACATTTCTACATTTAAAGTTGACTGGCGCTATCAATTGAATGGTTAGGATTGCTCCTTTCTATGCGACAGTTGGACCATCTGATTGATGTTCTAATGAGTGATGGGCTTCACTTGCCCTTGCTCTCCTATGCATGTCCTTGAGCTTTGAGAATAATGAGCGACTTTCTTTATCTAGTGCTTTCCTTTGTGTTGTCAACTTTTAACATTATTTAGCTCTCATTCTCACCACTCTGCAATGAAGGGAGAAACAGAAATCATCATGGTTTGGCAGCTGCTATTTTGAAGCTTTGGGAGAAAAGTATAATTGTGAAGATCGCTGTTAAGCCTGGAATTCAAAATACAAACAATAAATTAATGGCTGAGGAATTAAAGGTATGAGTTCCTTGATCCATGGTTAAATGGTGTTCTTGATCAATGTTAAAGTGCGCTACTCCTGCAGGTGCTTTCATGTGCAGTACTGCTGCATGTGCACAACTGTTGAGTAATGGCCTCCCACCTTCTGCTACATGAGGAAGAAGCGATCAAAGCAATCACTATATAATTACTTGAAATAATTTATTGATTAAGACAATAAATAAATAGACGAACTAAAAACTTTTCAAAGGTTGGGCCCAACTAGACAAAGACACACAAGCACACTTCTCCACAGCCACAGCATCCCTTGGCTCAGCATGGCATGGCACGCGCTGCTCATGTGGTCACTACCACCATGCGCACTTCTTAGCCAAACACCACAAGGAAAGTGGAGAGTTCTAGTAAGGGGTTCTAAAGAAGTCCAAATCCAATGTGGGACTGTAATCTTTCTTCTTCCTCAACAAATAAGTGACCCCCAAACCATTCACGAGCAGTCCTATGGCTTAAAGCCCCAGATACAACAGATACTGTTTATGCCGTCCCCACTGCAATTCGTTATCAGCCAATGATGATAATCTTTTGCTGGAATCATCAGATCAACCCCCAAATGTTGTGAACATATGATGAATATTAATTCTAAGTATTTTGTCTTTTTATTGTAGAACCTAACGGGTGGTATATTGCTACTACGTAACAAATTTTTCATTGTCATCTATCGTGGAAAAGATTTTGTTCCCACAAGTGTGGCTGCCATACTGGCAGAAAGGCAGGAACTGGCTAAAGATATTCAAGCTGTTGAAGAGAAAGCACGCATTGCACCAGCTGATCCTACAAATGTGACTGCTGCTTTCAATGAAAGGCAAGAATTAACAAAAGATGAACAAGATTTTGAGGAGAAAGCACATGGGGTAGCAGTTGAGGCAGCCCAGACAGGAATAGTAGAGGGACAGGCCCTTGCAGGTACTTTAGCTGAATTTATTGAGGCCCAGAGACGATGGGGGAGGCAAATCACTCCTCAGGACCATGAGAAAATGAAAGAAGCAGCTGCCAAAGCTAAGACTGCCAAGATGGTGAAGGAGATTGAACACAGACTAGCTCTTGTAAGTCAAATTTCATCAATAGTTAATCCTGAGATATAAAAAAGGGGAAAAAAAAAGAAAGAAAGAAAAAATATGCATATTGCATATCATATTTTTAAGCATCACATTGTTGTTAATTTGATTTTGCTATAATATTAAGTATGATGACCACCCACGCGGTCTTATCTGCATGTGTCCATTTTTTGTCTTGATTGCAGTAAGGAGTCATCCTAATTCTCAACCACTTTTCTTACCACGTTCTTTTACATCCTGTCACATGTGGATTTGGACTATATGTGCCACTCCCAAGCTGTTTATCGAATGGGCCCAACTGTTTAAGTTGCGTCATTTAATCCTTGGTTTTGTTATCTAATCAGGTTTTTATTCGTGATTAGGAGACTCCTAGTGAACATCTGCAGTATCTCCATTGAGTGAAACAGGTTGATTTTTGGGCCATGTTTTCTAGGTGTGATATCTCATAGGTTGCTGAACATGTGGCCACATGGCAATAGGACATGGAGTGTGGGGCTCCATAATTTTTTAACAGGTAGACCTTGGTTGAGAAGTTTTTTACCACATGGCCTCTTGGATTTTTTTAAGTCAACATCAGGTTTTTGTATGAGTAATATATTTGACTTCTCTCCCCTCTGGACACCTTAAGTCTTGGGGACTTGTTTAATACATCACAGTTTTCTCTTTGGAGATGCCCGATAAACTACATTGCAGTTTTCGTTAGAATTCATAACACTTCCAATCTCACTGTCGTACTACTCTTTCTTACAATGTTGTTAATTCTTCTCTTTTAAATGACATCACTTTATTATCGGGAATTTATCACTTCCCTTTTGGCTATAGGTTACTTTACAGAAATATCCAAAATCAATATCCTACATCATTGTGTTGATGACTCCTTGGATTACCTGTACAATCTTGGATGACCTTTACTTTGTATTAGGCCCACTTTATATGTCACAGAGCATTCTTCCTTATACGCAATGTATTTGCTTCAATGAAATAAAAAGCATCTAGTAAGTCGAGGACAGTTTCTCTCATCCTATTCCTTTCTGGTTTTTTTTTTCTTTTTCTGGATACTTTGGGATACTGGTCCAGGAGTAATACTTTGACTTCAAGATCTAGGGATCAATCCCCACGTGGTTGTGGGAAACTACAGTGCTAACATTACTTGGCCATGAGTGTGTTAGCTATCCTGTTCCTTTATCCAAAACCAAAACTTCCTTTTATTTTGCCATAATATTCTCCTCTCTTCTCCCACAATGACAAGGCTATTAAAATCTTACAAGTACAGTACTTCCTTGGTATATAATGTACCAACCCTGAGTCCCAATTTTTTTGAGCCACTTGCATTCAACCCTGATTTTCAGCTATTATATATATATATATGTATATATATTAAAGTGCTTTCCATGAATTCAATAGGCCCAAGCCAAGAAATTAAGGGCAGAAAGATTGTTGGCTAAGATAGAAGCATCAATGGTACCAGCTGGGCCCTGTGATGATCAAGAAAGTATCACCAATGAAGAACGGTTTATGTTTCGTCGTGTTGGTTTGAGGATGAAGGCATACTTACCTCTCGGTAGGTTTCTTATTATATGAAAATATACTCTCTTCCGACTCTCAACAGCTGATGATCTTCTGTCAATCCTCTTGTTAGGTATTCGTGGTGTTTTTGATGGTGTTATTGAGAATATGCACTTGCATTGGAAGCATAGGGAACTAGTGAAACTAATTTCCAAGCAGAAGACACTTCCGTTTGTTGAAGACACAGCAAGGTTATTAGAATATGAGAGCGGTGGAATATTAGTAGCTATTGAAAGAGTTCCCAAAGGTCATGCACTAATCTATTACCGTGGAAAAAATTATCAGCGTCCCATTAGCCTGAGGCCGAGAAACCTTCTAACTAAGGCAAAAGCATTAAAGCGCTCTGTTGCAATGCAACGACATGAGGTATTGTCTTCCTTGCTGTTTATTTTTTTCCTCTTACTGAAATGATATTAAAATGCATGGAATATGGTAGGACTTGCAGACTTAATTGCCTGAGTTTCTTGTTTATGTTGTCTTTAGTAGTAAATCTAACAATTTACATAATATATTGCTTGTCATGCAGGCACTCAGTCAACACATCTCTGAGCTAGAGAGTACAATAGAGAAGTTGAAGTTAGAACTTGTAGGTGATAATGCTTCCTCGTTCATCACGACGGATAATCAACAATGCCTACAGTTATGAAATTGAGTTTTTTTGGACTGTCATCCTTTATGTTTGTTGCTTCCATGTTTTGCATTAGTCGTTTGCTTTTTCAAATGCTTACATCATTTGTTCATGCTCATGTTCATCATTCAGATTTGCCTTAGTTAGAAGGTTTCTCCCGCTCCTCTCCTCTTCCTCCCGTCTCCCTCTCCTCTCCTCTCCTCTCCTCTGTCCTGTTTGGCCCTATGAAGCCGAACATCACACTGATGTTCGGCATTGTAGGGCTGAATAGGGCACAGGGGAGAGGAAGAGGGAGGAGAGGGAGAAGGGAGTCCCCCTCCACTGCCGGAGCCCATTGCCGGCTGAAGAGGAGGTGGGGAAGGGGAGGAGGGAGGGAGTGTGTAGGGAGAAAAGGGGGTGGGGGTATTTTGTGAATTCTATTTTGTTTTTTTTTGTTTGGCTGTGTATTGTGATTTGTGAGTGCACATGGTGTCCATTTGGAAGCTCCCATTTAGTATCTCGGCAATGCGAATCAATGACATGGTGGATGGAGCCAGCCATCATGTAATGTGCCTGCCGTTACCTGCCCATATGACATTGCATTTGACCTATATCCCAACCTGATTGGATGGATCATCATTATCTCCTTAGCCCCGTAAATTGAGGGCCTGCGAAAATATGTGCTATTGAATAGAACTGTTCCAACTGCATCTTTGATGGCTGTGATTGTCCGAGCTCAGATTACCTGTTTGGTAACTTACTGGTAAAGTGACCTGTTTGGTAACTTGTAAAGTGAAGTGAGTTGAAGGGGCAAAGTTTTGAAAACTATAGAATAGTAGAATGCATTACAAAAATTGGAAAAAAAAAAAGATTGTGGAGTCAAAATGACATCCATCTGTGTACGAGTGTAAACTATACACCTCTGCCTATTAACTGAGTCAAATTTTACTTTAATCAAAGCTGGGCTCTCTGTCATCAGATTGTACGTGTAAATTACATAGTTAAAATAAAAGCGACTCTTTGTTTTTTTAAAGAACAAAGCGACTCTTTGTAATATATATGGATGCAATGCTATTGAGCTGCTTGAATTCCTTTGGTGGGCCCACTGACCAATTTCAAACTCCACTCAGAAAGATTTATTAGCAGAGTTTGCAATCCAACTTCAAATTGTTCTAAAAGAACTGCTCGAAGATCAATAGCTTTATTAGCGAGCTGGGTAACTATGATAGGAACTTCCTTGCCGGACTGTTCGTGGGGTAGGTTTGCACCAGTTATTGTCAAGCAACAGTCTTCTATGCGGCTAGGTGGTGCGTTAAAAATGCCATTATAAGTCTCCCCTGACACTGCAGGTGTGCCTTTTATATATATGGACGAGTCCAAAGATGCATTAAAGGAGTTTTTAAAATCTATTCTTTGAGTTTATTCTTATTGGTATCACTTGTGTCAAGTAATTATTAACTATGCCATGTCTCAATACTTTTACTTGTCTAGGTCCCAAGGAAGGTAAAGGGGTTTTTTTTTTTCTTTTCTTTTTCTTTTCTATTTGTAGAAAAAGCAAGGTAAAGTTAGAACTCAAAAAGTCAACCTTGGATGAGATAAGAGTTTGATAATGATGAAGAACATGATTTTAAGTGGTCATGCAATGTCACTAATTACAAGAAATCAATTCTCTCCCTTGCAACCTTGTTTGTCATGTTAATGGAATGTGCTTGCTGTGAGAAAGGGTAACTCCAGTCCCACGGAAATTCACTCAACAATCGATTTGAACAAAAGTAAAAACTTACCCAAGACTCACCCCCAAAAAGCTGAAGGACACTAGAAGGGTTGTATGAAGTTTCTAATTTGATAATCCGAGAATCGCAACATTTCAAAAACATACATGAAGGTAGTTGTAATGAAAAACAATTAATTTAACTTGTAATTTCCCAAAAACAAACATGAATAACTTTTGAAATTGCCAACACACTCACAGTTGCGTGGCATTGGCACTTTAGTTTTCCAAATATGCCTTGTGTTCATGTATAAAGTATCACCCTTAACTAGTAGTCCAATATAACGAAATGAAAAAAGAAGAATTAACTTTTTAAATTCAAGCACACAGTAAACTACTTTACACATCATCACTAATCTAACCACCGTAAGTCATAACTACGAAGGTAATAATTTCTTATTTATAATTTGAAAAATGAAGTAAAGAAGATTACTTTAATTTCAGTGCTAGCTAACCCACAATGAGCATTCATGAGCTAGAAAATTGGAATATATATATATATATACTTTTTTTTATTCTTTCTTTGAATCTGCAAAAACAGTGGTCTGCTAAGAGTTCGAAGTTTCAGACATATTTCTGGATATTAAGAGAGAAGGCTACTCAATATCAACTTACTACTTGAGTGCACATTGGCAGTCAAGCCATGAGATAATGTCATCCATAACTTCAAGAATCCTATCATCAGGCTCCCCTTCTAGAATAGAATGATAACCATCTTCATATAGCTTCAGGGTTTTGTCTTGACTCTTCGCCTTCTCATAAAGAAACTTGCTCACTAAGGGATCTGTTACTTTGTCGGCTGCTCCATGAAGAACCAGGAGCGGGGCACAAACCTGCAACTTGTACAATATATTCATATTAAAGATATGCTTCCCATCTGATGGCCTGGATTGATGAACACATACTCAGCAAAAAAGAGGCCCATAAATACAGTATGCCAGATGGCCAGCATCAAAAGGCATGAATTGAATTCATAACTGTGCAATTCAACGATTTTAGATGGCTGAATATGGTCAGAGAAATAGCTCAAAAATAGTCTATAGTGTGTTTAGAAACACCGGATTACTCAAGTTTTAGATCCTTGACACTCCTTTTTGTGGCCTAATAATTATTTGCTCCAAAGTGATTGATATATCTACCGTGAGTTGAACTGGAAGAGTCGTTTATTAAGTGGTACTTGTAGTTGTTACAGTGCATTTTATCAATTTGAGAATTGGCAGAAAAACTTGGTACCATCCTTCGGACTGGTCCTCTTTCTTTATAATGTTGTGCTTGGCTTTTTACAGAAGGTATCCCCTTAATTGTGTAATTACAGATCATACAAAATCATATTAGTCAGCTAAATCCAAGTGTATCAATACCCTCTCAATCTTATACCATGAGCTAGCATAATTTGATGGGCCCTTGGGCTGCAGCCATTGCATACAAGAGTCCATCGTAACAGACTTGACAATATATTATTTGTTTTATAGACTCATAGTATGTAATTTTATATTTTTTCTTAAAAACATAAGATAAGTAATTAAGTATACTGAGGGAGCTGACCTTCTCCACCTGTGATTCGACATCACGTGTTGTCTTTAGAAGTTCAACTGCAGTCTTCAGTCGCATTTGGTCAGAGTAGCAGATCACGTTGTAGTAAGCCTGAAATAAGAAAATATGTATAATTGCAACTATATATCTTACATAGAGAAAGAGAGTAGTTTGGATTTTTCCTTTTCATTTGAAGAACAAATGTTCACTGTACATGCATTGGTTTTTTCAGTTCACGCAATAGCATAGATAAAATCTCCATTTAAGAAAATGATGACAGCGAAAGGAAACCTACAATTCAGCAGTTTTTAAGTTAATTGAGGAATATGTTCCATGTTCTGGTTTTGAATATGGACAAAATGTGAAGTGGATGTTGATTCACCGAGCAATGATTACTGATATATTTCTCTGAGTTGGGGGTTGCAGTAAAATGGAAACCACATTCAAGCTTCCATTTCTACCTTTTCCACCCAAAATCGATGGATGCTTTGCTAGATTTCAGTCTGCTTCCCAATATACCACCACATATTGCTGCATCGCCTTTAAAATAAAAAAACTCTAATTTAGGGAACACAAAGTCAAGTTATAGACTATCAGTGAAAGAACAGATTAGTAGATTGACGTCTAACACTGAAAACATCTTTCAGAAGAGTGACATGCAAAAAATTACTTTCGCAACATCAACATTTAAAAGTAGAGGGAAACTAACCATTTTTCTTTTCTTGGGATCTCTGAAAGCCAACACTGCCAAATCTTTCTGTGGTAACAACTTTGCTTCTGGAAGAACCTTAGACATGAGAGTCAACAGCTTTAAAACTGGAGCCGGGGGCAGTACATCTTCTGCAATCTTGTTGGTTCAACAATGTCAGCAATTCTTGGTTACTTCAATCCTAATTGTTAGTATCAATATTGATTAAACATGACCCAATGTGGTGGAAACTAAACACAAAAGCTGGGAAAACGAAGGCCAAAAGAAAGCAGAAGACAGGGAGCATTGCAAAGTATCGAATGACCACCGGAATTTTTGGGAGCTAAACTTTGAAATTTCAGTGGCTTAGTTGCCATGGACTATTCTCTGCCCATTTTCTACTACATTCTTGCATTTAGTTATTTGAGTCAATGATCCTGTTGAGCTATTGGTAAAATAAATTAAAGTCAAATAGCATGGTACGTTCCTTCAATTTTTAAAGCATTTTAGACCTGTTGCTTTGCCACAATGCCACAGTATTACATCGACGAAATGTACAATTCCTATAGCAATGCACTTAAGAACACTATTAAATACTATCTACCAAAAAACTTTCATACATGATCAGAATAGAACTTCCAGTAGGATGATTGATTAGCCATGATACCTTGATACTTTAGAATAGACAATGTAACCAAGTTGCATAACATCCAATATGTCATTTTATTGGATGGATGCTTGTCTCATGAAAATGTGTCTCATGATCTCATCCATTTAAATTATAATGACACATGGAAGTTTGTTTTGAACCGACACTAGGCACCTTAGTCAGACAATTTCGAGTTGTCATGGTCATGAACATGTGCTCATGGTAGTATTCCATGAATTTTTATAAGTACTGGCTTTTAGGACCTCTACACTGATAGGGTAAGGTTTTAATGACGAGGACAGGCTTTAGCAACATTTGCAGCACAATTGCTGCTACATGGGTAATTTAGGTTACCAAAAGGAGAAGGGTTTCTCCACCTCAAGTTTTGGCAGGCAATGCAAATATGCAATCAAACTTTGTAACTTTCCCTTTTATGGATCATTCTATGGGAGCATTTAAACAAAGGGAATGCCACTCATTTAAGTTGACACACAGTCTATGATACATTGATTAATGAGGCAGCTAAGTCACATGAGTGTATTGGAAACATATAGTATGAGTTGTCAGATTTGGCAAACTCAAGACATAAGATTTCTGGACTCAACATGTAAATAAATTTGAATTAGTATTTAACTGTAAACAATAATATGCACAAATAGCAATGCAAAGATCGTGAGCAAATTTTATTCTAGACAGTAAAGATAAAAACATTTCAAAACCTTGGTTAAATTCAAAATGATAGACAAAAGAATAATATTTTATCAATTACAAACATGATTAAGTTAGTAATAGGAGAATATATGAGCTAATGGAGGCCTGGAGGGGATCTCCTCTAGTCGGGTGCGGCCAGATTTTGTGGAGGATCATTCCTTTCTCTATATTTTGGTCCATTTGGAAGAAAAGGAATAAGGGAATTTTTAGCAGGAAAGAATCTTCCTGGGAGGATATTCTATCTCAAGTGTCTATGAGAATTGCTCATTGGGAGCATGCTAGAAAAAAAATTTCTAATGTCAACATAGATAATATTTTGTATAATTGGGGAGCTTGTTTGTTGATGAAAGAAGCAAAGAAGAGGAAGAAAGTGACTTGGAGTCTTCCACCGTCTAGGTCATCATCATCATCATCATCATCATCAAAGCCTTATCCCAACCATGTTAGGGTCGGCTACATGAATTCTGTTTTTCCATTCCATTCTATTTTGAGCTAAATCTTTAGATAAGTTAAACTTCTTTAAATTGGATTTAATGACCTCCATCAATGTTTTCTTTGACCTACCCCTACTTCTTGATGGGTCATCCACTTGTATAGCCAAACTTTTTCTCACCGGTGCCATTACCGGCCTATGCTCAACATGCCCAAACCATCTTAAACGGATTTCTCTAATCTTATCCCCTATTGGTGCTACCCCTAAATGCTCTCGAAAGCGCTCATTTCTACTTTCATATTTTCTAGTTTTACCACACATCCACCTAAGCATTCTCATTTTCGCTACATCCATCTTATATATATGCGTCTTCTTAATTGGCCAACATTCTACTCTATATGTCATAGCTGGTTTAACTACTGTCCTGTAAAATTTGCCTTTTAATTTCGTTGATATTCGTTTGTCATAAAGCACTCCAAAAGTTAGTCTCCACTTCAGCCATCCAGCATTTATCTTATGCTCTACATCTTCGTCAATCTCTCTATCCTTACTAATCATCGAGCCTATATACAGAAAAGAATCTCTATATGGTATCTCATAGGTTTCAATTTTGACAATGATTTCAACACTTTGTATATGTCCACTGAAGTTGCACTCCATATGTTCTGTCTTTGTATGACTTATTTTAAAGCTTTTAGATTCTAATGCCTTTGCTATCTCTCGAGTTTTACATTTACACCATCTCTTGATCCATCCACCAATACTATATCATCTACAAACAACATATACCATGGTACTTTTTCTTGAATATGCATAATTAACTCATCCATAATTGATGCAAAGAAATAAGGGTTTAAGGATGATCCCTGATGCAAACCTATAGTCATGGGGAATTCACCTGTTTTTCCACATGTGGTTCTCACATTTATTACTGCTCCTTCATACATATCTTTAAAATTTCAATGTAACCGTTAGGGACATTCCTTTTCTCCAAAACCCACCAAATAAGATCCCTCGGTACCTTATCATAGGCTTTTTCTAAATCGATAAAGATATCTATAAATTTTTCCTCTTTGCTCAATATTTTTCAATTAATTGCCTAAATGAAAAGATAGCTTCCATAGTTGACCTCTTTGGCATAAAACCAAATTGATTTTCATCGATCTTGGTCTTCCGTCTCAGTCTTTGCCCCATTATTCTCTCCCATAACTTCATAATGTGACTCATAAGTTTAATCCCTCAATAGTTGGTACAATTTTGTATATCTCCCTTATTCTTATATATAGATACTACAATGCTTTTTCTCCATTCATCCGGCACTTTCTTTGTCACAAGTATCTTATTGAATATTCTACATAATCAACTCACCCCAACCTCTCCTAAGCATTTCCATATCTCTATCGGAATATCATCTGATCCTGTAACCTTTCCTGTCTTCATTCGCTTCAATGCTTCCTTCCTTTCCACCCCTTTAATTTTATGGAAAAAAGTATGCTTTGATAATGAACTATCCTCCTTAATTCTTGTATCCCCCATATGTTCTTCATTTAAAAGTTTGCTAAAATATTCCTTCCACCTTGCTTTAATATCGTTGTCCTTCACTATAACATTTTCCTCATTATCTTTGATACATTTGACATGATCTAAGTCCCTACTTTTCTATTTCTTATTTTTGGGAGCTTAAAAATATTATTCTCTCCTTCTCTTGTTCCCAACCTATTATAAAGGTCATTATATGCTTTGAACTTTGCATTACTTACTACTTTCTTAGCTTCTTTCTTTGTCTTCTTATACAGCTCAAAATTTTCCATACTCTTAATCCCCTGCCAAACTTTATAGTAATGTCTTTTCTCTCAAATAACTTCTTGAACCTCCACACTCCACCACCATGTGTTTTTCTCCTCCTTTTTTTATTCTCTAAGTACCTCATTTGCAACTTTCCTAATGCAATTAGCTATTTGATTCCACATTACTGTAGTTTTTCCTTTAAGATTTCATTCTCCCTTCTCAATTATTTTGTCCTTAACTATATTTGCTATTTCCCCTTTCAAATCTTTCCACCTTATTTTACTCAATTATTTTGTCCTTAAAAATATTTGCTCTTTCCCCCTTCAAATCTTTCCACGTTATTTTAGAGTTCATTTTGTTTACTACCGCTCTCTTTCTACTTCTAATGCAAATATCTAAAACTCCGAGCCTATGTTACGTGGTCAAACTCTCTCTTGGGATAACCTTGCAATCTTTACAAGCCAATCGATCCTGTTTTTTAACTAGAAAAAAGTCTAACTCCTATTATTCATACTTTTATAGGTAATTAAATGCTCATCTCTATTTTTAAAGTAAGTATTTGCTACTACAAGGTCAAATGCCACTGTAAAGTCCAATATAGTGTTTCTGAATTCATTCTTTTCTCCAAATCCTTGCCCTCCATGCAATCTCTCATATCCTCTATTATCTCTTTTTATATTCCCATTTAAATCTCCTCCAAGGAAAATCATATCATTATTTGGGATTTCTCGCATTAAATCATCCATTTCCTCTTAAAATTGTCTTTTCACACTTTCCTTCAGTCCTACTTGGGGAGCATATACACTTATGATATGAATTATATCTTCCTCTAGTACTAGTTTAATTGCTATAATTCTATCACCAAACCTCTTTACCCTCACAATTTTCTCTTTCAAATCTTTATCTACAACTCTACCCACTCTATTTCTTGCATTACTCTTTCCTACATAGAAAAGCTTATACCAATCCGTAAGCTCATTCGCTTTATTCCATTTCCACCTTGTCTCCTGTATACAAGCCACACTAATTCTTCTTCATTTCATTACCTCAACCAACTTCATGCTCTTGCCCGTCAAGGTTCCTATATTCCAAGTAGCAAGTCTAATTTTCCTATTCTTTCTCTTTTTCTCTTGGACTAACTTCTTTAACCGCACTAGTCCAAAGTCATGCGGTAGCCCTTGCACACTTTTCACTACAGCCGAGCGACGCTACAATGTGTCGCTTAAAGCGGAGAATGCCCTAGCCTTATCATGAATATTGTTATCTCATAATTCATATTTGGGTTGTGACAAAGTTTTACGCTGGCTGTCAACTTACCTAACGCAACCTTCCTCCTTTACCCGGGCTTAGGACCGGCAACAAAAACTGGGTATCTAAAGTTTAATGTAGATGGAGCTGCTCGTGGTAAACTAGGGCCGGCTGGTATTGGGGGTGTTCTTAGAAATCACAAGGGAGACGTGTTGTACATGTTTTCAAAAAATGGTTAAAAAACTCCAATGAAGTAGAAGTTTTGGCCATTTTGGAAGCTCTTCGCATCTACAATCGGTCCTTCTATCTAGCCTCATTTTAGAGAGTGATTCTTTTAATGCAATATCTTGGGTAAAGGTTTTCAAGAGCCCTTGGAAGGTGTAGCTCGATTTTAATGAGATTAAACATCTATCATTGGGGTCTTGTGTTTTGTTTCAGCATATTAGTAGGTCTGTGAATGGTATGACAAATATTTTAGCTAAGCAATGAATTGATTGTGGATGTAATTTAAGTGCTGCCATTGGGTAGGTGTCAAAGGTGGTGCCTCGTACATATCTCTTACACCAGTACTGCTTTGTTTCTGGTTTTAAGTGCTCTTTATTGTACCAACTCTTCACTTTAATATATACCATTGTTACTTCAAATATATATATGAAGAATCCACTATTTTTATGCCTTGTAGTTTACTGATACGAGCTGCTTATGTCAAAGAATCTATGCAACAAGGTATAACAGATGTAACATCTACTGATTAGAATCTCTCTCAAGATAAAACCATGATTTTTTTTGGGTACATAAACCATGCTAATTTAAGCACTTGTTGCGATGCTATTTTTTATTCTCTAAATGCAGTTTATGGATGCCAATACATGAAAAAAGATTGATCAATAAACTTGAGCATGAAAAGATTCTTAAAAAATTTCATCACTTAGAATTGTGTTACATTAAATAGATGAAGTAATCTGATCAGATCTAGAAGCAAACAATTGAAAACCATTATGAGCATGGATGGGCTTACTTTACACATTGGAGCCACGAGAACAACTCCATCCCAATCTTGTGGTTGTTTTAAATGAACCTTGAGAGCAACAGCTCCTCCCATGGATTGTCCAAATATGAAGTGTGGCAAACCTCTTGCTTCTGGCCTTCCTACAGATCACCAGATGAAATTTCATAAAAAAAAAATTTTTTTAAGTTTGTGACTTGTACAGTTGATTCAGGCAGACTGAAACCTAACACATTAGGTAGGACTGAAAAGCATATATTGACCACCTCTAACAAGCCCCTCCTCTGTCCACATGGGCATAGTCTACCCTGTTGCGTGGAACAAAGAAATTTCTCTTGGGTGTGGGAGGCAAAGTAAAATGCATTGAACAAAAAAGTAAGACCGCTGAATTGAAGCTGCAGGTGTGATTAGCTTAATAAGAGCTAATTGCTGAATCAAATTAAAAATTAATAATGGGTTTTTGTGGTTTCATTGGTCAATTTTGTCTTCTAACCTCAATAAATAAACTTCAGTTTCTTTCATGGGTTTGAAGGATGTTTATCATATCATAACAGAGCTATGAAGATATTGTTTTCAAATTATGCATTGGAACTTGTAATAAAGTAATAGTATAGAAAATAGACTAGCATTCCAATTTTAGCATAGTACCTTTTCTTTTTGCTTTACATGGGACTGAACAAACCTACGCACCGCACATGTCCACCCGAGCAACACTTGGGGACATTGAAGTACTTGGATATGTATGCCATCTCATAATTCATGTTTGGGTTGACAAAATTTTACACTGGTATTTCGATATGTATGTATAAGATAAAATTCTGGGGATATTTTGTCACAAGCACTTTAAAGTCCAATAAAAAATAATGAAGGGCCTCAGTTGAAATCAGTTATTCCTACTATAGAAAATCAGCAACAATTATAGGATATTGGAGGGCTCGTCATCTGTCAGAGTTCTTGCTTCGTTGGCTTGGATGGGCTTGGCTCCTCCTAAGGCGGAGGCTTTTGCTTGGCTTGTAATTTCTAAGAAGATTTCTACAGCAGACATTCTGATGCATGCTAGATCCATGATTAGCTAGCCCATTAGGTCCACGCCCAATGAAGAATTTTCAACTACAATTATTATAGGATTTTAAGTTTATTAGGATTCTTTTATTTTTAGAAGTTCATATTATGTATAGTTTAGGGTTCCTTATTTGATTTGAATTAGTCTATTTCCTTAGTTAAAAAGTATCTTAGTTATAAATAAAGATGTAATCCCTCCTCATGGGATACAGAACATTGATTTTGAATAAGAATCTGAGTTCTTTTTCAGTTGAGAGTTGATTTGTTGTCTTTGGTGAGGCACCTAGATATCATATCTTTAAGCCTTTTGCCTTGAAGATTAGCTTGTTAGTTATTCTTTTTTCCTGCACTACTTCACATTCTTAGGAAGAGAGGCTTGGCTTTAGAGGCTATTTCAGATATATGTGTGATGTGTGGGAAGGAGAGGGAGGCGATTGACCATTTGCTTTTGAATTGTGAGTTCTCTCACTACTTGTGGTGTGGTCTTCTTGCGAGGTGTGGTGTTTGCTGGTGTAATCCACGATCTTTGACAAATATGTTTGAAGCTTGGAAGTATTCTTATTTTTCTGAATGTGGTTTAATTCTTTGGAGACTTATTCCTTTTGCTATTTTATGATTAGTGTGGAAAGAGAGGAATGATAGAGTGTTTAGAGGTGTTTTGTCTTCTGTGGAGATTTTATCTTAATTAGTGGTGGTTCGAATTGTTAATTGGGCATCCTTCAAGAACGAGTTTGATAGTCTTAAGGTTGATAGTGTGTTGCATAATTGGGAGGCCTCCTTATATTGTGTGATGAAGAGAAATGTGAAAAAGGTGGTGTATTGGGTTCCACCCTTAAAGGCTATGTTAAAGTTTAATGTGGATGGGGCAACTAAGGGTAAGCCTAGGTTGAGGGGTATCGGTGGGGTGCTTGTAATAGTGAAGGAATTGTGATGGTGATGTTCTCTAAGCATGTGAGGTGAATGGAGTCCAATGAGGCAGAGGTTCTAGCTATTTTATATGCGCTATGGATTTATGTCTCTTTCTCTTTCTAGTCCAACTCAGTGGTGGAGAGTAACTCCATTAATGCCATTTCGTAGGTCTCATCTTTGGCTGTATTCCCTTGGATATTTCAATTTTATTTGAATGAGATTAAATCTTTATCATCTTTTATTCAATTGTTGTTTCATCACGTTGGGAGGGTGGCTAACGGATTTGCGGACTCACTTGCAAAGCAAGGGGTGGATCGTTCAAATGATTTGGTAGCTTTCACCTTCTAACTTACTTTTGTGTTCTCTCTTGGTATAATGCTTATATACTTTTAGCCCTTTTTTGTAGGGCTGCTTGCATCTTGTTTTTTCTTAAATAAAACTCATCGTTACCAATAGAAAAAAGAAAAAGAAAATTAGCAACCGAAGAATGTGATAACAACAGCAGCAGTAGCAAGAAGAACAACAATGAAAAAAAAGAACAAAGAATGACGCACCTTTGATGTTTGTGTAGTGCTCAATAACATCGTCAACCATTTCATCAAAGCTTGGTATGTACCCATGCAAACCATCAGAAAGGCCGAAACCGGGATAATCCATAGCATACACTGCATACCCAGAAGCTGCAATTTTCTTGGCTATTCCTGAAACTCTAAATTCACACATATTACCATCTTACTCCCATTACAATTCAATCAGTAATCAGTAATAACCTCGAGTTACACAGGCGAGTGATAATTGATCTGAGGCCTATGAAAAGAACGTTGGATCAAATGAGAAATAGTCCAATGCTAATGTCGCCCGTAGATAATCATTTCTCATATTATATAATTGAGCAAGAACATAGGAAACCTGTTGATATATAAAAAATAACTATCCAGGGAGAACTTAGCACTGGTTTCTATAGGTAGATACGTACTATTTATTGGACGCGGCTACTTTCGTCTGAAATTAGGATTAGTTTAAAACTGCAATGGAATCTCATTTTGCTTTACATGTAATCACCACAAAAGGCATCAAATTTCTGACCTTCAAAGAAAAAAGTGCATGTATCACCATATCCATGGCAGAAGAAAAGAGCACCCTTCATTTGAACTTCTGGACTTGGAAACCATTTCTTGCTGAAAATCTCCAACCCCCTGGAGTTTACCACGTAGCTCTGCAGGCAGCAAACATCCAATACATAATTGTAGCTCTAGTCACCTCAAGCAGTGCTACTTCAGCAGGCTGGGCTGGAAACAGATGTTGCCCAAACCCGGCCCGAATTCCATATGGGTAAGATTGAGCCTGTGCCGGATTGAAACTTGAATGGCCAAGCCCAACCGGAGGCCCAAAACCCAAAATTTGAGTGCGAGCCAAGTCAGCATGAGGCCTGAGCCTAAGCCTGAAGTTGAGCTCTGAAGTATGGGCCTGAGCCCAACCCCAAATGCCTTGCATGGGACGTGTGAACTTGGCCGTCCCTAAACTGCGACCCTAGTCACTGACGTATTCTGGACACGGTCCGTTTGATAGTAATGGGTACCCTCAATCCAACAAAGGGGTTACATGAAGTAGCAACTGTATGAGAGAGGAACCGTCAAGAGGTGGGCCCACTGAAGACGGGCCAAGACTAGCGCTCATGTGGTTTGTTGGATGACAAAGTTGTCCAATTTGTATGGCGCCATTTATTAGATTCGGTTTCATGGCCCATCATCCACGGTGAAGCCTACTTCTTGGAGAGTCCAAATCACCATACACGTATCGAGACAAGGGCGCACACTGACCGTATAAGCTTGAACCCAACCCAAGAATATCCATCTTGGGGTGGATTTGAGCTTATCTAGAATATGATAACAATTGAGAACTACAAAAAGGAGCCTTGGTGAGCAGTCTGTTTACCTCTTCCATGCGGACGCCAGAGGGAGCCATCTGCATTCAACATCATTTTTGCAGAGATCACGAGCTCAATCCAACTTTTTGAGAAAAAAGGCAATCAGGAAATTAAAAGACAACAAGGCTTCTTAAAGAGGAGAGAAGGTGGAGATATTTTCTAGGGCTGTGTGTCATGTCACTTTAAATCAAGCCCGTTTAACATGGGCTGGGCCAAAGGAGTTTAAGATGCTTCATGATGGGTGGCAGGTTTTGTAGATTTGGCCCGATTTGAATTTTGAGCGTATCTCCGTCCATAAGGTGCAGGGCTGAGTGGAGTGGGGTGGGGTGGGGATGCTGTTAGCCTAGGAATGCAAAATAGGCAATCCAAAATATCTAAGTGCACATAAAGTGGGTATGGAATCTATTTTTGAATATGGGAGAAATTCAAATCTGAATCCAGATTCAAGCATTAGGATCCACAACATTCGGGTTCGATTCTGATTCCTATGTTCCTACCAGAGATTCGGATCTAAGCCCAATTTCAAAGGTCTCCATAGCAACAGTTATATTGAAATTTAAGAGTCTATTTAATTTTAATCATATCACATTTAACAGCTTCACTTGAATAATTAAAATAATTATCTAATTATACTATTGCACTCTACATCTCAATTTGGACCAATTTGGAGCCAAGTCTGGATGCAACTCATAGGTTCCATGTTGAATCCGGCTCTAAATCTATCGAACCTGCAAAGATGGATTTGGGTCAGGATCATGTTCCAACCCACAGCCTGCTTGCATCACTCGTTTATACCCATGCCATCCTTATCTCAAACCCTGTGGCCATTTGCCAGCCCACCTAATTTAGATTAGAGCATATAAGCCTATCTATTTAGTAAATAAGTTTGTATAGTGTAACCATATTTTTTTGTATTTAATTTAATAATTAGATCTTTTGTTTATACCCCTCTAAGGTTTTTAGAATTTGTAAATAGGCTCCTATGATTTTAATATTTGTAAATAGGGCCATAGCTTTTCATTTTTAATACATTACATGTCCCCTAAATCAAAACCTTTAAACCACCATAAAGTTTTATAGTGAAATGACACTTTTGCCCATTCTTTTATCTCTATATGTACAAATTTAAAAGCTTAAACATATTTTTTTTAAATCTTAATATTAACAATTACATTTAGTGGCAATGAATAATTTTATATAAATTCAATTTTTTTTATCAATGTAGAGCCCATTTTATTAAACCCAAATTGTCTTTTTGTAACTAATAATTTATTCATTTTTGTTTAATGGATATAAAGGCAAAGTTATCATTTTTATAAAAATCCAAAACAAATCAACCCATTCTCCTTAGGTAGACTATTTTTTGGGACATATCCAGTATTAAAATGAAAAGATAGGCTTATTTACAAATATTAAAATCACAGGAGACTATTTACAAATCATTACAACCTTAGGAGTATATGCAAACTATTAAAACTCTAATAATTATTGCATGGATTAGGATGAAGAAAAGTGGTCACTTGTGGGGACATCTTCACAGAAGACGGTGTGAGAAAGCCTGGGCCAACCCGGTTGCATGCAATGCAGTGTTGGTGAGGACGGCGATGTTTGAACATAAATTAAACTGTCTAGAGTCACCAGGCCCAGGAGTCGTGTTGTGCCTCTTACCGACCAATAGGTTTATAGCCGTCCATCCAACGTGACAACCGTGAGCCACCGACTAATAGGCCACGTTCAACATCAGAAATCATGAGATCCACTTTTTTTTGAGCCATGCTTATGTAATGATTTGAAGTGTGAAGGCCGTCCGGCTCTCAAAAGCCATCTTTATTTTTCGCAAATTGTTTGTAATTTATTGTAGCAAAACACAAGGGATGAATTTGCCCCCACACATCTTGTCTTCAAAATCTGCCTTAAATTTGCAAGATGCGGCCGTTTGTGTGGGTTAAATAGGCACCACATTAGAGATTGCTCCAGTTGAGTTAACCTCATAAATGCCCACATAACCAAATAATAATAATAATAATAATAATAATAATGAATCAAGGGATCAAATTTGGATCCTTTCACGGAGAAATCTAGATGTTAAATAATAGGGCCTATTTGGATGCGAAAGAAAACACAAAAAGTAATATTTTGTATAATAGAATATTTTATTTTTTTAAAAAAATATCTTATATGTTTGGTAACCGAAGAAAAATACTAAAAAAATATCATTAAAAAGCCCAATATTTTTTCCTCCAGCTCCTTCAAATAGAAAATTTTCCATAATATAAAAATCTTTCCGAATTACAAAGTAATAGAATAAAGTAAAAACTTTACTTCATTAAATTTATCTTAATGTGTTTGTTTACGTATACGGTAAAGTAAAATAAAGATAAATGTCACATCATGATAAAAATGAGGTAAAGTAAAAGTTGAATAAAGTATATGGAACTGGGAGGAAATGGTAAAGTAGTTTCTTTTTATTTGACTTTTTATCACATTTTCCCATAGTTTTATCTAGTAAATAAAAAGTAATTTGTAATAAAGTGACTTATTTACAGAGTGACTTTGTGCAAGTCGTAAATTTCTTGTCTTCTCCTTTTCAAAATATATTAATCTGAAAAATTATTGAAATAATTATTTTGTGTGCAGCCATGTATATACCCTCAAAGGAATAGTCATTGCTCGTTAGAAATAGGTAAGCCACGGGCCGGAGGCTAAAGGTTCAAAAACTGGATTGGCGAGAAACACTCTAGGTCAATAAAAAAAACTAAAAAAAAAAAACATGTGTGGTAAAGTAAAATAAAGATTAATATCATATAATAGTAAAAGTTGAGATAAAATAAGGTAAGGTAAAATAAGTCAGATAAAGTGATAGAGTAAAGTAAAGACTTTACTTCACCAAATCTATTATGATGTATTTGTTTATATATATGGCAAAGTAAAGTAAAATAAAGGTAAATATCGCATCATGGTAAAGATAGGGTAAACTAAAGTTTGTATAAAGTATATAGCGAAGTAAAGTGGGAGGAGATAGTAACGTAGTTTTTTTTTTTATTTGACTTTCCTTTATCACATTTTATTATAGTTTTATATGGTAAATGAAAAGTGACTTGTTTACATGTTTGGTAGAGGAAAATAAAAATTAAGATCACATCATGGTAAAAGGTGAGGTAACATAGGTAAGATAAAATAAGTCAAATGAAGTGGTAAAGTAAAGTAAAGACTTTACTTCACCAAATCTAATATAATGTATTTGTTTACATATATGGTAAAGTAAAGTAAAGGTACATGTCACATCATGATAAAGATGGGGTAACGTAAAAGTTGGATAAAGTGTATAGTGAAATAAAGTGCGAGGGAATGGTAAAGTAGTTTCTTTTTGTTTGTTTTTACTTTATCACACTTTGCCGTAGTTTTATATGAAAAATAAAAAGTGACTTATGATAAAGTAACTTATTCACATATGTTATGAAATAAAATAAAGATTAATATCATATTATGGTAAAAGGTGAGGTAAAATAAAGTGAGATGAAGTATAATGTGAAATAAAGTGGGAAAGACAGTTGTAAAGTTGTTATTTTTTATATATACGTTACTTTACTATACTTTACCATGGTTTTAAGTAATAAAAGAAAAGCAGCTTCTGGTAAAAAAAAAAATTTATGCTACTTTACCACGCTACTTTTTTTATTCAAATATTGTAAATTAAATATAACTTATAGTACTTAATAAGAAATTATTCAAATAATAAACTTTAATTTAATTATAGCACATTCCAAACAACTAAAATTTAAATCTATAATATTATTAAAAAACTGTCAAACAACAAAGATATTATAATATTTTACTATTATACTATTCTATTTTATCCTATTTTATTCCTACAATATTTAAATATATAAATATTGTATTATGTAAACGCCCAAACTGGCCCTAAAACTCCGAGGTAGAGTCCACCTTATTATTAACCAAACCATTCAAATTTAATGGCCTCCACATATATAGCGTATCCTCAAAATCTTACTTTTACTACTATTGAATAACACAATCTTATGGTTCTAAAAAACAAAAAAAAAAAAAAAAGAATCTTATGCATAATTTATCAAACAGGTAACTCAATGGTGGAATAAACTCGAGTTAATTTAAATTTGATGAAACCCCATATATTAGAGAAAGTTCATTTTAAACAGATTGGGGGTTTCAATGGTGGGCTCCACTTTGGAGTTCCACTCTGTAAACCCCCCTCAGCCGCATGTGATTCCAAACCCCCTCCCCAAAAGAGTTACCAAATTGCTCGGTTTTTTTCTTAAAAGATAGTGGGGGTGTCGCTTTGGTGCACTTTTTTAGATGCCTTTTTGCCCCTTTTCATTTTCTGTCATCCAAAAGCCCAATAGAGCAGGTCAAGTGAGTAATAAAAAGCTCCTGCCAATCCCAAATGCCAATAGGAGAAAGTCCCTCACTTTACTTTACTACTCCTCGGACCACCAAAACTAAAATGATGCAAATTACCATTTTACCACCGAATATGATGATAGTAGAGAAAGTGGCAGTACAGTTGGTACGGTACCTTGAAGAGCAAATGATCGAGCTGCTGCTGCGTCTTCACGAAAGCGGATCGGATTCGCCTACGGACCGCAGAGAAATCCATCTTCTGGCCTGCGATCGCCTTCAGCTCATCGCTCACGCCTTCCAGCTCCAGCTCCTTCCCCTTTTTCGATGCAGCCACCACCAAATTCCCCTTCCTTCCCCTCGTTGATCTTCTCATTTTCCAAATGGGTATCTCATTCATTCTAGATCCACCCATCTCACCATCCCATCTTCGCACTAGCTTTGGTAGATTTGCAGGATTCTGGTGCCCCAAAGATATTTCCATGAGAACAAAATAAAAGGAAGAAGAAGAAGAAGATGATGATGATGATGCAAGAGAGAGAGACAGACGGAGAAGAGTTCTCTGGCACTCACTCACAAGTCACAATGTCTTCCTTGAATGTCTGTTGTTTTCTTTTTGAAACGTGTAGACTAAAAACCACTGGGCGGATATCGTGTGCGTCTACCACTGCATAAAAAGATTCACTATTCTAAGTTGAGTGTCTAAGGATCCAAGGGGCCCATCTACTAATGGTCTAAACCGTTTAAATTGAATGCAATCCCCGCGGGTGGCATATACTTCCTATAATCTTATTTTGCTGTTATAGTATTTGTTGCTATCTTAGAATGAGCACCCGCTTGATGGCATAATTATGCGCTTAATCTTACCATGGAATTATCGTTCACATTATCAATAGATGGGTCACGCCCATAATAGAGTGTGCAAAATCCTGCTCACCAAGTTAGGGGATCATTAGATCCTGTGCTTTTGGGGATGAGAAAGAGACCTCTCTGTAAGTCTATGGTTTTTAAAATAGGCACCATGTGCGAATCTTTAAGACACTTACCTAACGTTTGGTTCGCTGGAATGGACAAGGGAATGGAATGGTCATTCCCTTGGTGGTTGCATTCCTACGTTTGGTTCATTCAAAATTGAGGGAATGACCATTCCCTCATGGCTTTCCATTCCTTCTCACAGAGGAATGGCCATTCCATAAGCCATCAGAGGAATGGTCATTCCATTCCGTTGGGATCATTTCTGAAGGCGAAATTACCCTAACCCGATCGAGTGCTCACCATCCCGAATCCCATCTTCGTCTCTTGCCTCTCTCCCTCTCGCTCTCTCCATCTTCGTCTGCACCCTCTCTCCTCCTCACTTTCTCCATCTTCGTCTGCGACCTCTCTCCTTGTCGCATTCTCCATTTTCGGCTGCAACCTCCCTCCCCCCTCGCTTTCTCCATCTTCATCTTCGGTCTGTCTTTGCTGCTCTGTCATCGCCGATCGCACGCCATCGAGCCATACCAGCTACGGATCTCTCTTTCTCACTCTCTTCCGTTCTCCTCTCTTTCTAGAAGACAGCACACACAGTTCTCCGCCTATATTGAACCCTAATTTTGTGGGTGGGACACAGGGAGAGTGAGAGGGCTCGGTGAGAGGGACAGAGGGACAGAGGAAGTGAGAGGATGGGGGGCAGGAAGAGAGGGAGGGTAGTTGGATAGAGAGAGGGGGGGCTGAGACAGATGGAAAGTGAGAGGGCCTGGGCGACAGGGACAGAGGGACAGAGGGAGAAGGAGAGGGGGCTAGCTAATAAAGGATAAGAGGGATGGGAGAGAGTGAGGGAAAGGGGGCTGGGCGAGGGAGGAGGAGGGCTGGGACAGATGGACAGTAGGAGGGAGGTTCGGTCAAAGGGATGGTGGGAGAGGGCTGTGGGAGGGAGGAGGAGGGTTGAGACATATTGATAGTTGGAGGGGTACTGGGACAGAGGGAGGTGAGAGAGGGCTGGGCGAGAGGGACAGAGGGATAGAGGGAGAAGGGGAGGGGGCTGGCTGAGAAAGGAAAAGAGGGAAGGGAGAGAGAGAGGGAAAGGTGGCTGGGCGAGGGAGGAGGAGGGCTGGGACAAAGGGAGAGTCAGAGGGGCCAGGGCCAGGAGTAAGACAGAGAATGGAGGGGGTTGGGGGGGGTGTGATGAGACAGAGAAGGGGGTCTAAGACAGAGGGAGAGGGGGGGTTGGGAT
Organism: Sextonia rubra; assembly: GCA_037013555.1. Classification (NCBI taxonomy): domain Eukaryota; kingdom Viridiplantae; phylum Streptophyta; class Magnoliopsida; order Laurales; family Lauraceae; genus Sextonia; species Sextonia rubra. The sequence goes on from JASUAD010000010.1 coordinate 46,637,674, forward strand.
TGAGAGACAGAGCTAGAGGTGGCTGGGATTGAGAGATAGAGATAGAGGGGGCTAGGATTGAGGGACAGTGAGAATGCTTGGTTGAGACAGTGAGGGGGTGGGATGAGACAAAGAGAGAGGGAGCTGGGACTAAGGGACAATGAGGGTGGGTCTGTGACTGAGGGGCAGTGAAGGGGGGTGTTGTGACTGAGACATAGTGAGAGGGTTGGGCTAAGAATGAGGGAGGTGAGAGGGGGCTGGAACTGAGGGAGGTGAGAGCGGGGGGCAGCTGGTTTGTGTTGGGACTGAAGTTGGGGCTGGGCCAGCTGGGGATGAGGGAACTGAGAGGGGGGGCTGCTGGGACTGTGTTGGGACTGAAGCTGGGGCTGGGCAGCTGGGGATGAGGGAACTGAGAGGGGGGGCTGCTGGGACTGTGTTGGGACTGAAGCTGGGGCTGGGCAGCTGGGGATGAGGGAACTGAGAGGGGGGGCTGCTGGGACTGTGTTGGGACTGAAGCTGGGGCTGGGCAGCTGGGGATGAGGGAACTCAGAGGGGGGGCTGCTGGGACTGTGTTGGGACTGAAGCTGGGGCTGGGCAGCTGGGGATGAGGGAACTGAGAGGGGGGGCTGCTGGGACTGAAGCAAGGGCTGGGGCAGCTGGGGATGAGGGAACTGAGAGGGGGGGTGCTGGGACTGTGTTGGGACTGAAGCTGGGGCTGGGCCAGCTGGGGATGAGGGAACTGAGAAGGGGGGGCTGCTGGGACTATGTTGGGACTGAAGCTGGGGCTGGGCAGCTGGGGATGAGGGAACTGAGAGGGGGGGCTGCTGGGACTGAAGCAAGGGCTGGGGCAGCTGGGGATGAGGGAACTGAGAGGGGGGGCTGCTGGGACTGAAGCAGGGGCTGAGCCAGCTGGGGATGAGGGAGCTGAGAGGGGGGGCTGCTGGGACTGTGTTGGGACTAAAGCTGGGGCTGGGCAGCTGGGGATGAGGGAACTGAGAGGGGGGCGCTGCTGGGACTAAAGCAAGGGCTGGGGCAGCTGGGGATGAGGGAACTGAGAGGGGGGGCTGCTGGGACTGTGTTGGGACTGAAGCTGGGGCTGGGCAGCTGGGGATGAGGGAACTGAGAGGGGGGGCTGCTGGGACTGAAGCAAGGGCTGGGGCATCTGGGGATGAGGGAACTGAGAGGGGGGGTGCTGGGACTGTGTTGGGACTGAAGCTGGGGCTGGGCCAGCTGGGGATGAGGGAACTGAGAGGGGGGGCTGCTGGGACTGTGTTGGGACTGAAGCTGGGGCTGGGCAGCTGGGGATGAGGGAACTGAGAGGGGGGGCTGCTGGGACTGAAGCAAGGGCTGGGCCAGCTGGGGATGAGGGAACTGAGAGGGGGGGCTGCTGGGACTGTGTTGGGACTAAAGCTGGGGCTGGGTAGCTGGGGATGAGGGAACTGAGAGGGGGGGCTGCTGGGACTGAAGCAAGGGCTGGGGCAGCTGGGGATGAGGGAACTGAGAGGGGGGGCTGCTGGGACTGAAGCAGGGGCTGGGCCAGCTGGGGATGAGGGAGCTGAGAGGGGGGGCTGCTGGGACTGTGTTGGGACTGAAGCTGGGGCTGGGCAGCTGGGGATGAGGGAACTGAGAGGGGGGGCTGCTGGGACTCAAGCAAGGGCTGGGGCATCTGGGGATGAGGGAACTGAGAGGGGGGGCTGCTGGGACTGAAGCAGGGGCTGGGCCAGCTGGGGATGAGGGAGCTGAGAGGGGGGGCTGCTGGGACTGTGTCACGACCCGAGCCCAGAATTCGGGGGTTAGCGAAAAGCTAAACCGGTGACACACGTACTCCCGTGCACGTGCACCCAAACCCAGTCCAGATGCACGCACACAAGGGATCTAACACGTGCGAACTAAGCGTACGCGGAAGCTGTACATATCATAGCAAGCAACAAAGAAAAATAAAATAGCGGAAGCTAAAACAAATACGAAACGGAAAAGACAAAGACAAATACACTGAGATAAAACCGAATACACACCAAAATCAATATACACAAAATATACAGAATACAAGTCCAAAGTCCAAAGTCCAAATACAAGCTCTCAAAAACCAAAATGCAAAATAAAAGCCACTGGTATGCATGCACGCACTTGGCAGAAGTGATCAGGCCCACTCTGCCAGACCGGAGGGTGCCTCTACACTCGCCCCTGCAGCCTCCTCGACCGCCGGGGAGCTGGGCAAGGTATCTGTGCCTGCAACACCACAGACAACACGAATGAATACAACGATCCAGCAAATATAAGTAACAGGGGTGAAACACGCATAGTATCAAAGAGGATATAATAATGACAGGAGATTAAATACAGAGTTCCATATTAGGAATCTAAGCAAATCGTGCATAGAAGTAAAACATGATATGTGAATCAAAACATAGAATACTGAACTAGTTGGCTACTACGTTAACCATGTTCTCTCCAAAAGAGAGCAGAGCAGAGCAGAGCAGAGAACACCGCTGTCCAGGCCAAAGGTACAAGCGGGTCTCGGTTTCCTGGGTTCCGGGGTCCCAAGACAAAGCAACACTGCAGTTAAAACAGAGATACAGAGATCTACGCCAGAGGTAACCCCGTCGGGTATCCTAGGGCTGAGGCTGAGTAGAGCCAGACTAATACCAATCAAATCAAATCCATAGAAAAGGGAGATTATCCGCTTTGGACTCACCGATGACAAAGACCGGATCTTATCCTCACGTATTAACCTCTGGGCAGAGCCACCAGGGAATACCCAAAAATCAGAGATATACAAAGCCAGAGAATATACAAAGCATAGCATAGATCAAAACAGAGTACAGAGCGAAGAATAATACAGATATACAGAACGAAAGCAAAATGACTGAGGAATGCATAACATAGATTAACAGAACAGAGGGCAAAACCATAAACAATATGCAATGCATCTCAGATTAATATGGAATCAAGGTTCATTACAAGCCAAGTCTAATCTAGTTGCATCACTGTCACTAACCGTGCATGTTGATGTAGTTTTAAGTTATTCGATGCACCGTTGCCATCCTAGTGTTGCAATATAATCCTTATGTGCATCGAAGTCCCTTAAACCAACACCCATGGGGAGGTGCTTAACAGTGATCAACGCTCACATGAACAAGTCACAGCCTAACAGATTATTCATGCGATCCAAAGAGTCCATCGGGCCGGTGTACGGGTATGGTTAACCTGTATTTGAGCCCTACAAGGTCACACCATTAGCCTAAGTTTAACTGATATTTAACAGGTCTTACGGTTTAGCCATGGGTGACCTACGGCTTAGCCGTGGCATCCTACGGCGTAGCCGCAATATGCACTACGGCTTAGCCGTGGTTCCCTTCAGAACACGGCTAAACTGTCAGCTTTTCCACCTCTGATCTGATACATCTCACGGCTGAGCTACGGTGGAGTCCACGGCTTAGCCGTAAACCATCACGGCTTAGCCGTAGCCTCACCGTAAGAACACTGATATCAGAAAAGTTTCGACTGATCAGAGATTAAATCCACGGCTTAGATACGGTTTGGTTCACGGTTAGCTTACGGCTCAGCCGTAGGACAAATTACGGCTTAGCCGTAGCCTAGCCGTAGAACAAACTCGAATTTGTCACTCTCTGGAATCTAAGCCGTACAGGGTTACGGCTTAGCCGTACAATACAGACGCGAATTCGGGAAGATTACAGAAACGAAATTTTGGTACAGAAACTGAATAAAACAAGCTCAACTGATTCTCATAGCTTAGAAAATGGCTGTAACACATGCTAAACAAAGAATAAGAGTGAATCAAAGCCATCAAACAAACACCCATATGTGTTATCAAAGCCTGTACTTATACTTGCCTCAAATCTGACAAAATCCTCTGAAATCAAGCTCCAAGCAACTAAAATCAAAACAAATCAAAGCAATCACACATGCATGAGATGAAGACAAAGCAACAGAGAATGGGAGAAGCAATTGGAGAAGAAGAAGAAAGAATTGGAAAGAACCCACTTACCAAATCACAAAACATAACCAGAGAGAAGAGAAGAACCCAAATCCACGAAAGGACCCAATCTACAATCGATCAAGAGAAGTGAAGAGAAGAGAGGGAGAGAACGTGGGGGTGAGCTCTGGAGATTTCTCTGCATGCACGATGAGGAATGAAATGAGTAGGAGAGAGAGCCACCTGGAGGATGACTTAATATATAGGTTTTGAATGTTTAGGTCAAAGTCCGGTAAGTTTATACTAATTACAGTTCAAGTCACACGAAGGTCTAACTTCTCCAATTGACTCCAAACGGATCTGACACAGTTACGGAAATTGTCGAGCTCAACGAAATACATATGCTGACACCAAGATGATGCAAAGATGATATGAGCAAAGCAAAAGCAAAATTACGAAAAAAGGCTTAGAACTACCTATTCCAGGTCAAAGGTTGCTCAACTACCTATCCATGACCCAAAACAAGTCCAAAAGAAATGAACAAAAACAAAACACACACTAATGAGCCACTAATCCGGCTCAAAGGGGATCGGAGTGTTACATCCTCCCCCACTAGGAATCATTCCGTCCTCGGAATGACTACCTACCTGCGCAAAGAGCTGGGGGTACTGGCGCGCTAGCTGCTCCTCTAGCTCCCAAGTAGCCTCATCCGGACCGTGATGCTCCCACAACACTTTAACCCATCTGATAGTCCTGGTACGGAGAATCTGCTCTCGTGTCCCAACGATGCGAAGCGGACGCTCAACGTAAGTCGCATTAGGCTGAATCTGGATATCATCGTAGCGAATCACATGGCTCGGATCTGGCACATACTTACGGAGCATCGACACATGGAACACATCGTGAACACCGGAGAACTCAACTGGAAGTGTCAACCGATAGGCTAAATCTCCAACTCGGCTCTTGACTTCGAACGGTCCTACATATCTCGGAGCTAACTTCCCCTTCTGACCAAATCGAACTGTGCCCTTCATCGGAGAAACTTTAAGGAACACCCAATCTCCAACTTGGAATGCCAAAGGTCTCCTCCGAGTATCAGCATAGCTCTTCTGCCTGGACCGAGCAATCTTCAGATTCTCTATCACTTTCTGCACTTTCTCTGTCGTCTCAGCAATGATTGTCGGACCATGGAAACTTCTAGTTCCAACTTCTTCCCAGCACACTGGGGTCCTGCACTTGCGTCCGTATAGAGCCTCATAAGGTGCCATACCAATACTCTCATGGAAGCTGTTGTTGTAAGCAAACTCACACAATGCTAGATGTGTATCCCATTCCTTCTCAAAGTTCAGCACGCTAGCTCGGAGCATATCCTCCAACGTCTGAATGGTACGCTCCGACTGTCCATCAGTCTGGGGGTGGTATGCCGTACTAAAACTCAACTTCGTGCCCATAGCTTCCTGAAATGCTCTCCAGAATGAAGATACAAAACGACTGTCTCGATCTGACACAATCGATACTGGGTGCCATGCAATCTGACTATCTCGTCAACAAACTTCCTGGCCATCTCCGTGAATGTCATCCCTTTCTTGAACGGAAGGAAATGCGCTGACTTGGTCAATCTGTCCACTATGACCCAGATCGCATTATTCTTTCTACTGGTCGGCGGAAAACCGGAAACAAAATCCATAGTAATGTGCTCCCACTTCCACTGCGGGGTGTGCAATGGATGCAATGATCCTGGAGGTCGCTGATGATCAGCTTTTACCCTCTGACAGGTCAAACATCGAGCTACGAACCCTGCGATCTCCCGCTTCATATTGTTCCACCAAAATCTATCCTTCAAGTTTCGGTACATCTTCGTACTCCCGGGATGCATCGCATATCGGGCATCGTGCGCATCTATCATCAATTTATCTTTCAGCTCGTCCACAGCGGGAACACACAATCTATTCTTGAAGTACAAAACTCCATCTACCAGGCTGAAATCCGGTCGATCTGCAATCCGATCTCTGAACTTCACCAGGAGGGGGTCCTCAAACTGGCGATCCTTGATCTGCTGAATCACCTCAGGCTGAAACACGACGGTAGTAGCTAATGTCACCGAGTCTCCTACCATCTGAACCTCTACAGGCTGATCATGCACAAGCATATAGAATCCTGCTAACACCTGAAGACTGTCTGTCCTCCTGCTAAGTGCATCTGCAACTACATTTCCCTTGCCTGGGTGGTACTTGATCGGAAAGTCGTAGTCTTTGATAAACTCCAACCATCTCCGTTGCCTCATATTCAAGTCATGCTGGTCAAACAAGTACTGTAGACTGTGATGATCGGAATGGACCTCGAACTTCACACCGTACAAATAATGTCGCCACAACTTCAGCGCAAATACAATAGCTGCTAACTCCAAGTCATGTGTGGCATAGTTCTTCTCATGTTCTTTCAGCTGTCTGGATCCATATGCAATCACCCTCTGATTCTGCATCAGTACACAACCTAGTCCAACGCGAGAAGCATCGGAATAAATCACGAATCCCTCACTACCATCCGGGAGAGTCAACACTGGCGCCGTAGTGAGCTTTTCTTTCAACATCTGGAAACTATGCTCACATTTCTCTGTCCACTCATACGGGACCTTCTTCCGAGTCAACTGAGTCAGCGGAGCTGAAATCTTCGAGAAATCCTGCACAAACCTGCGGTAATATCCCGCCAAACCCAGAAAACTCCGAATCTCTGTCACTGATCTAGGACGGGGCCAATGGACTACTGCCTCAATCTTAGCCGGATCCACCATCAATCCATCTCTAGAAATCCTATGACCCAGAAATGCAACTTGCTCTAACCAGAAATCACACTTAGCCAACTTTGCATACAACTTGTGATCTCGAAGCAGCTGCAATGCCTTCCTCAGATGGTCTGTATGTTCCTCAGCAGTCTTCGAATAGACCAATATGTCATCTATAAAAACCACAACGAACTGGTCCAAGAAGGAAGTAAACACCCTGTTCATCAACGCCATAAAAGCTGCGGGTGCGTTCGTCAAACCAAACGGCATGACAAGGAACTCGTAGTGTCCATACCGAGTCCTGAAAGCTGTCTTAGGAACATCCTCATCCTTCACCCTGAGCTGGTGATATCCTGACCTCAAGTCAATCTTAGAGAAGTAAGCTGCACCCTGAAGTTGATCGAACAACTCATCAATCCTAGGCAATGGATATTTGTTCTTGATGGTCACTTTGTTCAATTGCCTGTAGTCAATGCACATCCGGAAACTGCCATCCTTCTTCTTGACGAACAAAACAGGTGCTCCCCAAGGTGAAACACTCGGGCGTATAAACCCCTTATCCAACAAATCCTGCAACTGTTTCTTCAATTCCAACAACTCTGCAGGTGCCATACGATATGGAGCTCTACTGATAGGTGCTGTACCTGGTACCACGTCAATAGCAAATTCTACCTCCCGAACTGGTGGCAACTCTGGCACATCTTCCGGAAAAACATCCGGGAACTCGCTGACTACTGGAATCTCGCTGAGCTGTCGCTGATCTTTCTTCTCTGAAATGAATGCAAGAAATCCCTCACATCCCCTACGAAGCATCCTGTCTGCTTTACAAGCAGAGATCACACGTCTTGGGCACTTCGTCTGGCTGCCCTCAAATCGGAATCCGCTGCCTAAATCAAAATAAATAGCCTTGCTGTAGCAATTGATACACGCATGATATCTCGCAAGCCAGTCCATACCAAGAATCACATCAAAATCCAGTGTCGTGAGCAACACGAGGTCTACTGGGAGCTGATGACCAGCTATCCGCACATCACACTGAGGGTAGAAAACACTGCACTCCACCCGTTTACCAACCGGAGTGGATACTAACAACAAGTAGGGAAGTGGTGTAGGTCGCTGTCGAAGCTGCACAGCAAAATGGGGTGCTACGTACGAACGCGTAGACCCGGAGTCAAATAAAGCTAAAGCTTCTGCATCGGAAATTAAAATTTTACCTTCCACTACCGTGGCCTCCTCCGCGCCCTCATGCGTAGCAGCATAGGCTCGGGCTGTCTGGCGATTCGGCTTCTGACCTGGGCGAGCTGGCTGAGATCTGCCCTGTGCTGTAGGTCCTGTCTGTCTCGTCTGTGGAGAGGACTGAAACTTCGGGCATTGGGCCCGCCTGTGGTCCGTAGAGCCACACCCGAAACAAGCCCCACTCTTCCTCCAACATCTGTCGGTGGGGTGATCCTTCCCACAGTGACCGCAAATCACCTGAGCACTGCTCGAACTGCCCTGCTTACCCTTGAACTTCTTCTGGAACTGACTTCTGCCACTGAAACCTGCTGCCCTCTTAGCCTCTGTTCGCTCCTCCTCAAAGATGGCCTCTGCATCATAAGCCCTGTCAATAGCGTCATCCAAGGTAGCCGGCCACATACAAGCAACCACGTGGCGCTTATGTCTCGGATTCAGGCCGTTGACGAAGCGAGTCACTTTCTTATGCTCTGTGTTCACCATATCCTCTGCGAAGTGGGACAACTCTGTAAACTTGTGTACATAATCTGCAACTGGCATCTGTCTCTGCTGAAGGTTGAAGAATTCCACTTCCTCGGCTCGCTGAATATGGAGAGGCATGAACTTCCGACGGAATTGCTGCTTGAAGGTCTCCCAAACTGTGGCACTGGGCATAGTCTGAAATGAGGTCTTAACACTCCTCCACCATGTCTTAGCTACACTCCGAAGCATAGAGGCTGTGAGAACTACCTTCTGCTTGTTGCTGCACACAATCGTATCAAATAGCTCTTCAGTCTGCTCCAACCATTGCTCAGCCTGCAATGCATCCTCTATCCCATGGAACTCAGTCGCCCCTCGCTTACGGAACTTGTCGAAAAGAGCATTAGGATCTGATTCCTTAGGCTGGAAAATCACCTGCTGATCTACATGAGGTGATGCTACTGCAGCAGCCTGACTCTGCCTATCTACCATGGACGCCATCTGTGCCTGTAATGACTGCATAGACTGCATCATCATCATCATGCGCTCCTCACTACTGATGTGTGGGGGTACTGATCCACTATCACCGTTATGGCCCTGTTGATTCTCATCCCTAGATCCTGATCCTGATGCCATCCTATAAAAGGACAAGAAACACAACACACAAATATAAAATGCCCTGAGTTAGTCAAACCCCAAATCAACATATGAGACCTCGAGTCAAATAGTTGATATCGTCATCTCACCACGATCTTAGATGCCTACATGCTTATAACTAGCATGCTCTGATACCATACAATACGTATGTCACGACCCGAGCCCAGAATTCGGGGGTTAGCGAAAAGCTAAACCGGTGACACACGTACTCCCGTGCACGTGCACCCAAACCCAGTCCAGATGCACGCACACAAGGGATCTAACACGTGCGAACTAAGCGTACGCGGAAGCTGTACATATCATAGCAAGCAACAAAGAAAAATAAAATAGCGGAAGCTAAAACAAATACGAAACGGAAAAGACAAAGACAAATACACTGAGATAAAACCGAATACACACCAAAATCAATATACACAAAATATACAGAATACAAGTCCAAAGTCCAAAGTCCAAATACAAGCTCTCAAAAACCAAAATGCAAAATAAAAGCCACTGGTATGCATGCACGCACTTGGCAGAAGTGATCAGGCCCACTCTGCCAGACCGGAGGGTGCCTCTACACTCGCCCCTGCAGCCTCCTCGACCGCCGGGGAGCTGGGCAAGGTATCTGTGCCTGCAACACCACAGACAACACGAATGAATACAACGATCCAGCAAATATAAGTAACAGGGGTGAAACACGCATAGTATCAAAGAGGATATAATAATGACAGGAGATTAAATACAGAGTTCCATATTAGGAATCTAAGCAAATCGTGCATAGAAGTAAAACATGATATGTGAATCAAAACATAGAATACTGAACTAGTTGGCTACTACGTTAACCATGTTCTCTCCAAAAGAGAGCAGAGCAGAGCAGAGCAGAGAACACCGCTGTCCAGGCCAAAGGTACAAGCGGGTCTCGGTTTCCTGGGTTCCGGGGTCCCAAGACAAAGCAACACTGCAGTTAAAACAGAGATACAGAGATCTACGCCAGAGGTAACCCCGTCGGGTATCCTAGGGCTGAGGCTGAGTAGAGCCAGACTAATACCAATCAAATCAAATCCATAGAAAAGGGAGATTATCCGCTTTGGACTCACCGATGACAAAGACCGGATCTTATCCTCACGTATTAACCTCTGGGCAGAGCCACCAGGGAATACCCAAAAATCAGAGATATACAAAGCCAGAGAATATACAAAGCATAGCATAGATCAAAACAGAGTACAGAGCGAAGAATAATACAGATATACAGAACGAAAGCAAAATGACTGAGGAATGCATAACATAGATTAACAGAACAGAGGGCAAAACCATAAACAATATGCAATGCATCTCAGATTAATATGGAATCAAGGTTCATTACAAGCCAAGTCTAATCTAGTTGCATCACTGTCACTAACCGTGCATGTTGATGTAGTTTTAAGTTATTCGATGCACCGTTGCCATCCTAGTGTTGCAATATAATCCTTATGTGCATCGAAGTCCCTTAAACCAACACCCATGGGGAGGTGCTTAACAGTGATCAACGCTCACATGAACAAGTCACAGCCTAACAGATTATTCATGCGATCCAAAGAGTCCATCGGGCCGGTGTACGGGTATGGTTAACCTGTATTTGAGCCCTACAAGGTCACACCATTAGCCTAAGTTTAACTGATATTTAACAGGTCTTACGGTTTAGCCATGGGTGACCTACGGCTTAGCCGTGGCATCCTACGGCGTAGCCGCAATATGCACTACGGCTTAGCCGTGGTTCCCTTCAGAACACGGCTAAACTGTCAGCTTTTCCACCTCTGATCTGATACATCTCACGGCTGAGCTACGGTGGAGTCCACGGCTTAGCCGTAAACCATCACGGCTTAGCCGTAGCCTCACCGTAAGAACACTGATATCAGAAAAGTTTCGACTGATCAGAGATTAAATCCACGGCTTAGATACGGTTTGGTTCACGGTTAGCTTACGGCTCAGCCGTAGGACAAATTACGGCTTAGCCGTAGCCTAGCCGTAGAACAAACTCGAATTTGTCACTCTCTGGAATCTAAGCCGTACAGGGTTACGGCTTAGCCGTACAATACAGACGCGAATTCGGGAAGATTACAGAAACGAAATTTTGGTACAGAAACTGAATAAAACAAGCTCAACTGATTCTCATAGCTTAGAAAATGGCTGTAACACATGCTAAACAAAGAATAAGAGTGAATCAAAGCCATCAAACAAACACCCATATGTGTTATCAAAGCCTGTACTTATACTTGCCTCAAATCTGACAAAATCCTCTGAAATCAAGCTCCAAGCAACTAAAATCAAAACAAATCAAAGCAATCACACATGCATGAGATGAAGACAAAGCAACAGAGAATGGGAGAAGCAATTGGAGAAGAAGAAGAAAGAATTGGAAAGAACCCACTTACCAAATCACAAAACATAACCAGAGAGAAGAGAAGAACCCAAATCCACGAAAGGACCCAATCTACAATCGATCAAGAGAAGTGAAGAGAAGAGAGGGAGAGAACGTGGGGGTGAGCTCTGGAGATTTCTCTGCATGCACGATGAGGAATGAAATGAGTAGGAGAGAGAGCCACCTGGAGGATGACTTAATATATAGGTTTTGAATGTTTAGGTCAAAGTCCGGTAAGTTTATACTAATTACAGTTCAAGTCACACGAAGGTCTAACTTCTCCAATTGACTCCAAACGGATCTGACACAGTTACGGAAATTGTCGAGCTCAACGAAATACATATGCTGACACCAAGATGATGCAAAGATGATATGAGCAAAGCAAAAGCAAAATTACGAAAAAAGGCTTAGAACTACCTATTCCAGGTCAAAGGTTGCTCAACTACCTATCCATGACCCAAAACAAGTCCAAAAGAAATGAACAAAAACAAAACACACACTAATGAGCCACTAATCCGGCTCAAAGGGGATCGGAGTGTTACAGACTGTGTTGGGACTGAAACTGGGGCTGGGCAGCTGGGGATGAGGGAACTGAGAGGGGGGGCTGTTGGGACTGAAGCAAGGGCTGGGGCATCTGGGGATGAGGGAACTGAGAGGGGGGCTGCTGGGATTGAAGCAGGGGCTGGGCCAGCTGGGGATGAGGGAGCTGAGAGGGGGGGCTGCTGGGACAGAGAGAGTGAGAGGGCAGTTGGGGATGAGGGAGAGTGAGAGGGTGGCTTGGACAGAGGGAGTGAGAGGGCAGCTGGGGATGAGAGAGAGTGAAAGGGGGGCTGTGACAGAGATTGAGTGTGAGTGGTGCTGGGACTGAGGGAGGTTAGAGGGGGCTGGGACTGAGGGCTATTGATAGGCTGTGTCTGGGACTAAGACAGTGCGAGGAGGGTTGGGCTGTGACAGTGAGGGGGGGAATTGGGATTGAAGGACAATGAGGGAGGGGTACTGGGACTGAGTGTGAATGAGAGTAGGGTTGGGAATGAGTGTTCTTTCTTCTATTTTATAACTCAACTTTCAAATGCTTGGTTCTTCAATTTTATATTAAATTGATATATATTTCTTTGATGACAGCTATGGCACGTCTGAGTTTAACGAAAAGAAAATTGAAAGTGAAGAAACTAGCACTGGTTATGCAATGGTGGTTGGACGTTCTACATCTTCTGGGGCTATTCCTACAATTATCATATAAATTGTTCGAAAAACAATGCATGCGTGGGGTTAGATCTAGGTACCAATTAGATTACTATGGTAATAGAGAAATAATTGGGAATTGGGTGTATAAGAATGATCAAACATGTTTGAACAATTTTAGAATGACTAGGCGACCATTTGTGAAGTTATGTCACTTGCTTAGCACAATTGGGAAGCTGGAACCAACCAGACACATGTTAGTTGATGAGCAAGTTGCAATTTCCTTGCATATCCTTGCTCATCATGTTAAAAATAGGGTAATTCAGAGTGAGTTTAATCGTTCAGCTGAGACAATCAGTAGGCATTTCAAAAGGTTTTTGGTTGCAGTCATTCGATTACAGGGAGAATTATACAAGAAACCTGAGCCAATACCAGAAAACTCGGTAGATGAAAAATGGAAGTGTTTTAAGGTAAATGATTCATATTTTTTTTAAATTATAGCTGTGTAATTTTTCATCTATGTGTAAATATATTTTGATGCATTGTAATGTCTTGTAGGGATGTTTAGGAGCTTTAGATGGGACACACATACCGGTCCATGTGCCGGCTATTGACAGACCTAGGTGTCGAACTAGAAAAAATCACATTGCAACTAATGTCCTTGCAACGTGTAACCCAGATCTCCAATTTACTTATGTATTGCCTGGATGGGAGGGGTCAGCCGCTGATGGTCGAGTGTTACGGGATGCAATTGCTAGAAGACATGGTTTAGTTGTTCCACGTGGTAAGATACAATACTGTTACAAAATCAATAATAAACTAATTTCTTGAAAAGACTATATATCACTAACATAAAAAAAAATGTTCAATTTGTTTAAGGTACCTACTATTTGGTTGATGCTGGGTATACAAATGGTGAAGGATTTCTTGCACCGTATAGAGGTCAACGTTATCATCTGAATGAGTGGAGTAATGGACGTCAACCGACGAGCGCGGAGGAATATTTTAACATGAAGCATTCAATTGCTAGAAATGTAATAGAAAGAGCCTTTGGGATATTGAAAAAACGATGAGCAATTCTTAGGAGTCCTGCCTTTTATCCCATTAATATTCAAGTTCATATTATCTTGGTGTGTTGTTTGCTTCATAACTATATAAGGAACGAGTTACTTGTGGACCCATATGAAGATATAGAACTAAACGAGGATGACAACAAAGGAGACAGGGAAGTAATTGGCACTGTTGAGACTTCAAATGAATGGACCTCATTTAGACAACAAATGGCTGTTTCTATGTTTAATGCGTGGAGATGAATTATTTGAATTTGTTTGTATTTTAAAGGCAAAGTTTGTAATGATTGCAACTTTTACTTGCTTGTAAACGAGTGATTATTTGGAATGGTTAATTTAAATTGCTATATCATGTTATTTTTATGCATTATATTCATTGTGCCATTTTCCTATATTATGTTGTTGGTTCATGGCTAATTACATATCATGTTATTGGTGGATTGGTTGTTCCAATATTAATAGGCATGGATATGAGCGAAGATATAAACATCAATGAGAAGGGGCCAGGGAAGAATAAGAGGAAATGGACAGAAGCTGAGGACAGAGAGTTAGTTTTTGCATTATTTGATATGGTTAATGCTGGAACTCATAAAGCTGACAATGGGTTCAAGCCAGGCTTCCTTGGAGTGCTTGAATCTGTATTAAAGCAAAAGTTACCTCATAGTGGAATTAAAGCCAAGCCACACATTGATTCCAGAATTAAGACCATGAAAAAGGACTTCCGTATTGTGTATGATATGCTTAATGGAGTAAATTGCAGTGGATTTGGATGGGATTCAGAAAAGAATTTGGTGGTTGCAGAAGATGAAGTTTGGAATGGTTATGTAAAGGTATTATTATTTGAGGAGTTATTTGATGTATTCTTATCTGTCCTTTGAATATATTACTTTATTTGACTTTTTATATGTTTTTTGTAGACACATAAGGGTGCAGCTCAATGGAGGACTAGGAGTTTTCCACATTATGAAATGCTTTGCACTATCTTCGGTAGAGATCGTGCCACAAGAAGGGCAGCTGCTACCACCGAAGATATCTTGGATGATCTGACTAGAAATGAGGAGGATGAAGATACAGAAAATTGTCCTGTGAATTTAGAGGAAATGTCCACAGCTTCATTCAATAATGAAGGAACTAGTCAGAAAGGAAAGAGGAGAAGGAGCGTGGATAATATGGATGGATTTCGAGAAGCAGCCATGATTATAGGCAACAAGATTGATGAAGCTACTGAGAAGTTCAGTAGAGCTATTGGTGTTGATTTGGATATAGCGACGAAGAGAGATAAAATCAATGAAGAACTTCGCAAGCTTCCAAATCTATCAAGGATGGAACGCCATAGAGCTTTGATTACTATAGGCCGTGATCATGAGATGACTGCTGTTTTTTTTACTTTGGAAGATGATGAGAAAGAAGACTTTGTCAGGGTTTTGTTAAGTGGAGCTCTTTGATGCATGCACTATTTGTTTTATATTTGCTACTCTTTGTTTTAAGCACTATATGGATGTTATTTTGGACAAGTTTGATGAATTCAAACTTTTAAATGACTTGGTTTAGATAATATATGTGATGTTTAAGTTTAGTAACATGTTATATGGAGATTTTGTTGATGTTTATTGCTACTGTAAATCATATTTAAGTTTTAATATCACAGGGGTATAATGGTCAGTTTATATAAATTTTATTCCATTCCTATCATCATTCCAGCGTACCAAACACAAGAATCGGAATGGAAATCTCATTACTGGATTGATTCCTTTGTCTAATCAAACGTTGGAATGGGAATCACTATTCCAGCCTCCATTCTATTCCAGGCTCATTCCAGCCTTCATTCCATTCCTCTCAACAATCATTCCAGCGAACCAAACGCTACCTTAGAAATATACACGTGACCTTATGGGAACAAAAAAAGCTATATTATATGCGCAAATGAACAATTTCAAAAAGCTTGGTGGTCTCTCTCATGAACTGAAGAGAATAAGATCGGTTTTATTGCATTCTTCATTCTGGCGAGATCTTAGCAACCTGAAACCCCATGTGATCATTTGGCTCCTCCATGATGTGATAACAGATAAGAGATGCCACAGGGTTCTATTTCTTGCCGCATAGTCATTGTTGCCATGTGGGGCACGTGGCCCACGGGTGACGGTCATAAAAGAAACTCAATGGCTCTATTGAATCATTCAATGAAATATCCTGCAAATTTGGCTACCATCTCTAGTCCAACAAGTAATATTTGAACAGTTATCCGAGCATCATAAAAATTAAAAAAGAATAAGAAAAGAAATGCACTATTTGTGATGTTTATGGTCCATTCATCGGATGGCCCAATATAGCATTAATGTTATACTAATAAAGGTAGAGGTCGCAAACAGGTTGAGTTAGTAGAGAGTTGAGTTTGTCCACCGTCAACCTACACTTGACCCGTTTTCAAAACGGATTGATATTCTTCAACCCACACTAGTTAAGGGTCAGGCTGTGTTGACCCGTCTGAACTCGGATTATATTATAGAATAGTTAAGACTAGGTTAAATTAACCACTTCACTTGAATAGGGCAATTTTCTCTTTTTCTTTTTCTTTTTTCTTTTTAAAATGAATTTATAGATTATATTATTAATTAAAGCACTAAACCACTACATTATCAAAGTTTTTCATGTAAATATTTATCCAAACACATTTAAATAGATAGTAATAGACAACCTTAGTTATTAAATACAACTAGTTTAAAAGAAACTGATAAGAGTTGCCACAGGTTCCATTTCTTGCCGCATAGTAATTGTTGCCATGTGGGGGCATGTGGCCCAGGGCGATGGTCATAAAAGAAACTCAACGGCTCTATTGAATCAATCAATGAAATATCCTGCAAATTGGGCAAACATCTCTAGTCTAACAAGTAACATTTGGACAATTATCCGAACATAATAAAAAATAAAATAAACTTAAAAAAAAAGAAAAGAAATGCACTGTATGTGTTCTTCATGGTCCATTCATTGGATGGCCCATTATAGCATTAATGTTGTACTAATACCTATTTTAGTGGTCCTGGAGACCATTGAATTGGTCCCTCTTTATGAATGTTTGGAATAATTTGGTGCAGCTATTCAATTCTAATGAGCTAGATCTAATAATTGATCATTAAACAAACCAAGGGAAAATTTGAAAAGAGGGCTCAAGTTTTGTCCAGATTTCAAAACAGGACAAAAAAAAACTTACATTTTAAAACTGGACTTAAGTTTTCTATTTAGATTTCAACTTAGGACAACAAGCGATATATTGAATTTTTCGTCGAACGTTTGTTTTATTTTTTTTAAATACCCAAAATGTCCTTTGGCCTTGCCTCTTTTTACTCCCAACCACCATCTCGGTTCAGACTGAGTCCATCTTGACAGTGGTGCACGTCTGGGCTGGGTGAGTGCAAAGATGGGTGGAGTTCAGGTTAGCTTGATGGTGGAAAACTGGTGATTGGTTTTGGCAAGGAGGAGGAAATGCATAAAAAGAAGTTAAAGATGGGTGAAGGTCATTCAGCCATGGCAGAAAGAAGAAGAGGAGTAGAAACGAGAAGAAGATGGTGGCAGTGTTAGTGCCAGACTATTAATGGTGTTGTGAGGAGGGTGATGGAGAGGGTACATGCCAGTGGAAGACAATGAAACAAGAAGCAGAAGAGAAAGGAGAGCACAGAAGGAGAAGAGAAGGGAGATAGACTTGAATCCCACATGCATGTAAGGTGGGTCAAGACTGTCGGTTGCACAAGTGGCTAAGGGATGAGTTTGATAATGAAGAACAGTTGATCGAAGGTTGAAGGTGCAAACAGCAACTGGGTGATAACTTGCTCCATTATATGAGCAAATATATATAGAGATGATGATGATGATGGGTTGGTAGCGATGAAGTTGGTGAGACAATATAGTAGAGCAAGACAAGAGGAGCTGAAAACAGAACCAAATATGGAAGAAAACAGGTAAAAGAAAGGGTGTTAAAGGTGGCTATGAGGACCACCATGAGGTCAGCATGAACAAGGTTTTATTCAGGTTTGTTGGGTGAAGGGAGATGGTTAACAGTGATTTGTAGAGTTACGAACATGATCGGTTTTGGTTGAGCAACCTGTTTAATTTGGTTGGTTGGCTTGGGAAGAAATAAAAAACAGGAAGATGAAGTAGAATAAGAGAAGAATAATAAGAAGAAGGAGCTTAAGAAACAGATGGCCTGGGCTATTTGGTTAAGAGGATTTGGTATTATGCAAAAGAAAACTAAGGTAATGATGATATTGGTGATGCAGAATAACAAAATAAGAAGCATAAAGATGGAAGCAGAGATAAAGAAGAGAAGAAAAAAACAGTAGAAGAGAATATGAGGGAGGAAAGCAAGTAAGAAAAAAGAGGGAGGAGAGGAAAAGGGAGAAAGTAGATGACAGCATGAGGTTTTGAAATTCTTTGATCACTGTTCTTGACCTGGAATGAATGGGTACAGGAAATGGAGGTCTGTTGCAGAGATGGGTTTGAATGAACGATGGTGGAGAGGAAAATGCAGAGGAAGAAGAGAAAGAAGGAGAAGGAGAAAAAGTAAAACGAAGAAGAAGGCATGGGTGGGCCATCAATCATGGATGGTGTGGATTTGATCAATGGCATGAGCTGGTGAGGTTCTGATTGGTCAAAGTGCCTGGTGAGGTCAGGAAGAAGGGAAAGAGATTTAGGAGGAAGGGGGGGAGAACTGAAACGAAAAGAAATGAGAGTAGCAAAAAGAATCAAAGAAACATGGGAAGATGCTAATGCAGAAGAAGAAGGAAAGGAGGGAATAAAGAAGAAGCAAGGTGAAGGATAAACAGAGAGGAGGACGAAATAGGAAAATAGAGGAAATAGTAGAAAGAAAACAGGAAAGAAGTCAGTGGAAATTGGTCGGGAAGATGGATTGAGGTGATTGTGCAAGTGATGGTGGAGATGGGTAGCAGTGTTTGATCAGAGGGAATGGTGGTTGAGCTGAGAACGAGAGGGAGAGAAAGAGGTGGAGGAGAGGAACAAAAGCAAGACGAAGTAGAGGAGGAAGAAGAAGGAAGGATTGGCTGTAGTGGTAGACGGTTAGGTTCGGTCATGCTGGGAGGGGAAGAAAACGGAAAGAAAAGGATGGGAGAGCAAGGAAGAAAAATAAGGAACATAGTAAGACCGTGGCTGGGCTAGGCAGAGTTCGTCCCTGACTACAGTGCATTTTGAGTATTTAAAAAAAATAGAATATAAACTCGCCTGATATTTCAATTTCTCATCAGTTGTCCTAATATGAAATCTAAATGAAAAGTTAAGTCCTGATTTGAAATGTAAAAATTTTTTTGTCCTGTTTTGAAATCTGCGCAAAACTTGAGCCCTGTTTTGAAATTTTCCCTTAAACTAAACTGAAATCCTGTTTTGTAGCCCTTGGCCTACCATTTTATAACTACTTTTTTCTTTTCTTTTATATATATCATGGATGAAAATCGTAGTATGGGTCAAGGTATTAGTCGGTCCAAAAAACTGATACGGTATCGGTATTGGTCACGGTTTGCGGTCCGTCGCAGTCGTCGTGATATGAAATTTTTTTAATCCAAAAAAATTGAAAAAATATCCAAAATATCCAAAATATTAGTAAAGGCTGGAAAACAATGTTTTTTTTTCATTAGTAACAAGTATAAATCAAAATATCAGTCTCCCTAAGTTATGATGTCCTGTATCGCTATCTTGTTTGAAATTATAATTTTTTTTTAAGAACTATAATTATAACTTATGGAATATGAATTATCTGTTAGTGTGAAATTTAAGAAAATGCAGCATATTTATAATTTATATATTTTGGTTGTACTTGTATCTTGTAAAGTATATAATTATACACCTCTATCATGTTTTATCAGTCACCATTCATCAATCATCAATTCATCACTCAATTATTAAGCTGTAAGGTCCCAATCCTAGATAATTATAATTTATAGTAATCAAATTGGTTTTATTTTAATTAATATGTAATTAAGCTTATTGAGCCCAAATCCCTTTGGGTTTGGGTCATGGATAGGTAGTTGGGTCGAGTTCGAACCTTATTAGGTAGCCCAGGACCTTTTGCATTTTATATTTTCATAGTTTTACATTAATCATGCATCATGTTAGTTGCGTTGGGTGAGTTTCATCTTGTTGGACATCTTTCATGTTTGGCCCAATTCCATTTGGACTCATTCCAGCCCATTTTAAGCCCATTGATTCATAACCGGATATATGTAGAAACCAAGAGGGCTTCTTGGCAATTTCCAAAAACTTCAATCCTTTATAAACCCCCAAACCCACCATCGACCCTCACTCTTCTTCCTTCCTCCAGCTCACGTTGCAGTCGGTCCCCCCGTCATCTCTTCCATCATCTTCTTCCTCCTACTTCCTCCATTTCTGGGTGATCGAAGCTTGCATACTTGGAGCTTGAGCTTCTTCCTTCATTCTCTTTGGTCTTCTTGCCCTTCTTCTTGAGATTAAGGCACTATATTCCTCTTACTTGCTTGTAGAAGAGTTGAGGTAAGGAATCACATCTCTATTTGAGTTCTTGAGTACAATAAGGGTCAAGAGAACCCATCTATTGGCATGCATTCCATCTCATTCTCGTTTTCCTTCATGCATGTGTTAGATCCTCTATTAGAGAGCTTTATTCTCCATCTAATCAAGGGGCAAATCTATTTGGGTAAGCACCAAGCTTAAGGCAAATATAAGGATACATTTTCTTTACATGCATGGCCTATTTCTTGATTCTTGATGAGATTTGTGATTTTACCCCTTTTTACAACTTAATGGAAAATACATGGATTGATTTGTGTTCTATGGCGATTTATGATGAATAAATGGATAACAGTCCTTTAGGGAACCTAAGAGTGTGGAATGGAAACTCGTAGGTGGATTTTATTGCAGGTAGAATGGTGTATTGGGAGAGAAAACCCCTTTGGAATAGAAACCCTCTCGCAACAGGGTGCTTCAGGGCCGACCGGTCTGTCCTGAAACCGGATCGGTCGAATTGCCTTCCTAGTAGTCCGATTGGTCGGCCATTCAGCCCGACTGGTCGAATTACTCCTCTGGAAGCAGTCCGACCGGTCGGACAAACACCCGATCGGTCGGGTAAGCCTGACATGTAACTAATTGAAGAGTGTTCCAAAACCAATTTCTATGCTTGACTATGGACTTTCTATAGTCTATGGGATAGCCTAATGATGGGTTACTCCCTTAAATCTTAGAAAGAGACCGAGATATCTACCCACACATTACCATAGGTTGTAGGTTCAACCAAAGACCTTATAGGACCATAGAGTTGGATCCTTGCTACCCTTAAACTAGCCCAACGATGATTAACATAAAGGAGAAGGAGTGTTGAGCTATCACCCCTTTTCTTCGTGATTCTCCAGTTAGTTTTCAATGTCACGTCATTAGTGTTGGTATAAGGTGAAACGTCCTATATATATACATGAGGTAACACCAAGAATGGTAATACCGGGACACCGAATATCTTATGAATACACCGTGTTAAATGACCTTGGAAACCCGGATTATCTAGTATAGGATTGGCTAGTAATTGTCCTTGATAACCTTATAATCTAATTGCATTTATATTGGTGGTAACCTTGACCTCTACATAAGGGTCTAAATCAGTTGCATTATTGATAATCAGTTACTCGATGACAAATCTATGTTTGATATTGTTCCAAGAATGAGTTAGTTTCTCATATCAGTATAAACAGATTGGTAAATAGTAAGTAAAGATCCCAAATTATTCCCGACATGTTAAGAGTCGGCGCCACTTAGCTTGTTATTCCCCATAGGAGGTTCGATGGGACCCCATGGGATGTGTTATCAGTTGCCTATTGCAGTAGTATAAGGAGAGTGAGTCGACGCTCTCACGGGCAGCTAGTCGGCCCTGGACCGGCCGCTAGTGGTTTTCTAAGGATCAGTTTACTCTCTTCAGAGAGGACATAACAAATGTGGTTGCCATGTTGGTATCACATATTCTTCATTTGTGATTCTCTATTCATGTTAACTCATGTGCACATCTGCCTAGATTTCTATATTGATCTCTTTTAATCAATATGTTATTTTAATTCCATTGATCTATCATTTTAAACTCATGTATCCTTATCTTTGTTTAACCGTCGTGTTAACCAATTACCATGGTGTTACAAGTACAGAACCCGATGCCAATCAGGCATTCAGTGCACCCCCGAAGGGAACCGCAGTGTTACCTCGGGACGTAAACGGGTGGAACGAGGAAGACATCTTTTCGTAATTATCTTCAACAGAGCGCAACAGGGATCTTTTTGGGATTGGACTTAGGGTCATCTGGGCATTGTACATATTTGTATTTCATAAAGGACTTCCATATTTATGCATGTAGTTGGGTTAATTAACAGATTTGTTTATATAATGGATTAAGATGAATGTTTTATGGATGCTTATGATATATATGCAGGTGAAATCCCCAGGTTTCCGCTTAAATGACTTATATTGAGAATACGTGTTTGTGGATTTTCCTCACATGTATCTGTGGGATCACCCTCATGACAGTTCGTACGTGTCTGGTCATGGCACGAATTGTCACGGGTACGTGTGTCATTCCTCGGAACCCATAATAAATCCCCAATTCTCGAGTTCGGGGAGTGACATACATAAGTATGGTATCAGAGCATTGATAAGTCGATTAAAAGGCTTAGCAACCCTAGGAACCGTAGTGAGGATGCGATAGATTTAGTTGGGGAATAGATTTTTGCGTAAGTATTTATGATTTATCTTTTGTAATAGTGTCGATTGAGACTGATTACTATTATAGTGCAGATAATGGCTTCTGGATCACAAACAAGTAACAACATGGGGGATGATGACCGAGATAATGTAGAGATAGAGGGTGTTGATCCTTCCCCGCCTCCACCTCCTCGTCCTATATATACAACTAAGGAGCGCTTTATGATGATGATGATGGAGCAAGTAACAAGGATCAGTGAAACTCAAGTTGCGATGCAAATACAGATAGCAACAATAATGGAAAGGCAAGCTCAGCTGCAACAGAACTTAACCATAGTAGAGAAGAGGTTGCAAGATGCTCTAAAGGAGAAATCCAAGAGGAACGCGCCATCTTCTGGGGAGAACCTTAGACAATGGAAGAAACAAAAGATCAAGGCTTGTCGTTCCGAAAGACCCGTGTGTGATTTGTGTGGCAAGGGCCATGAGATAACCAAATGCTAAGGAAAAACTAGAGCCTGTTTTCATTGTGGTTCGATGAAGCATTGGCGAGCAAAATGTCAAGGGAAGAAAAATGTCAGTGATGCCCTATTGTGTCAGCAGCAGCAATCAGTTCCGCAACCTCATCAAAATCAAGCTGAAAGTGGAGCCAATAAGGGTGATCTCTTTATTTATTATATTCATTCTCTGTCCTTCTTTTACTTATAGATGTCATAGTAGTTGTGTGATTGCTATTTGAGATAGTTTTCCGAGATTCTGGTTGAACATGAGTTTAAAGTGAGATTCCGAATTTATTTTTCCTTAGTAGTCCTAAGCCGATATTGATATCGTTGTCGAGATACAGTTGGCACCCTTCGGATGTATATTAATTTAAGCAGTTTGATCTGGTGGTCATCGAGCATAATTAATTACTGCTTTATATTGATAAATTGTTCAATTAGTTTCAGGGTGCGGGTTAACTTCTAAAAGTTGACTTGAGGATAGATTATTTCAATCTCAAGCTTGAGAGTAAAAGGTTTGATGATCAACTTTTAAGATTAAATTTAGATGTTAGGAGTTCTTGATGGATTAATGGATTGATGAGTGTTTCATATATATGTGGATTGAGAAATCGAATCTTTACTCCGTACTTAGACCGCTTTGTGGTAATGATTATTGTTGATATTTTGATGTATCCCAATATGTTAGTACTCATGATAACTCTATGGGAACTTTTCTTCATCCTTTGAGGAATTAACTGATTTTACTTATTGAAGAGACATTAATTTTGTTTGACGAGTTGCAGTCTTAAGTCCTATCATATATTGAGTTAAATGTTAGGTGATCCAGAGAATTTAAGATTTTCTTTAATTGGCCAAGTTTGAGGTCGATTACCTAGACTCGAAGCTCCTTGTGGTTTTACAAGATGTTATCGTAGAATTGTAAAGAATACTTTTGAAATTGCTGCTTCAGTTACTAATTTATTTAGGGAGAAATGATCCTTTTGGGTGGACAGATCAATGTAAGCACAACTTCTAAGCCTTGTGAAAATTCCTTGATTTTTGGAGAGCCAGTAGAGTTGTGTGAAGGTGCAGGTAATGGAACTGATCCAATAGATATAATCAGATAATTGAGGATTCAGATTTAATTAGAAGTTCTTAATCGTATAATGGATGAGATTCTTAGCTGGACTAATTTCTTAAAGGTTTATAAAGAGCACATTTTATTGGGGGTCCTAAGTTTCTTTGCTTGGTAAATTGTGGGAAGATGATGTTAATTGACAGCAAGGTAATTGCATCGTCCGGGGGCATATGAAGCAAAGGCAATTGAGTTATATGATTAATAAAAACAATCATTTAATGGCAGCATTGATGAGTTGCTAAATCAAATCAATGTGGAAAGGGTAGTATTGAAATTGGAATGAGGTCCAGTGATACCAAATAGCATCTAAAGCTATGTGACTTGAAGCTGAATTTTAATCAGAAAGGAGGACGATAAATCCTTGGTGGTCAATTAATAGAATGCTTGTATGTCATCTCTTCTGGGTGTCTTGTTGTCTTCCCTATACCCTGTACCCAACCTTTGCTTCTCCTAGTGTGACATTCATGTTCGTGACTCTCGTGACTCTTCCATTTAAGTTTCATTCAACTCTTCTTCTCTCTTTAGGGATTTTGTCCTGTTTGTTTTAGAGACATCTACGAGTCAAATGACCAATGCTCTTCTTCTTCTATGACACTTGATTCCCTTTCTGTCTCTCTCTAGTGAATCTCATTTCCTAACTCTGCTCTAGTGGTGATCTGAGTTACCCAATCTTCCATTCTGCTTGACTTGTTCCTCCCTACTTGTGTTGCGTCTCTGTAACGTTCCACTTCTTTGATGCAGGTATTTGAATTCTAGTGTCTCCTATTTTTAATCATGACACTTTTCATGTGTCCCGTTTCTTTGCTCATGTTATCCACCATGATCTGCAAAACCTCCAGAATTCCAAACTTCCACGTACAGAGTTCACCACTCTCTGAGTATATGTGCTCTACTTGCGACCCCGACTACACCCATCAACTTTGTCATCACCATATCTCGAATTGTAGAATATTTTGTTGGTCTTTTCTAGTATCTTGAGTATCTAAAATGATGGATCCTATACGACTATTGTTTGTAAATCCATATTCTTCGAGTTTTTCTTGGTCCCTCTATTCTGCTTTGTTCAATAACTTGTTTTCTTCAGATCGCTGTGACCTTCCTTTTTGACCAAGGAAATGCTTTTGGATCCAGAGCTTCCCTTCTCCGTTCTCTTGACCTCCTTGTTTCCTTATTTACCTTATTGTGATTGGACTTGTTTCCTTATACTTCGTGAAATGTCGACTCTCACATTTTAAATATGAGTTGAAACTCCCTCCCTTTTCGTATCAGTGAGTCTTCTCTTTAGAACCCATTTCTTTCTTTTAATGATAGTTTTCTCAATCTTTCTTTGACCCATGTATGTCATTGTCGTCAAGTGTTTTCGCATCTACTCAGCCTTGATTCCTTACTGATGTGTATTATGATGCCATTGTTTCAATCGAATAATTTTTATGGGTTAGCACTATTATCTTGGTGAGACACCTTGTTTGTTTGTATCCTGATGGTCAGGAATTACTCCAACAGTTGACAGCCTCGACAGGTAAGCTCACGGAAGGTGCGAAGTGTCATTTGCCTTACGGAGTCCTACTACTTCTCCTTGAGAAGAATACCAGCTCAATTTTAACAAACCGAGGAATGTTGTTCCAAGCGAAAGAGCTTCACCAACGATCACCGAATGTCCTCGAACCTCAGCTTGATGACAGAGTAAATCCCAAGGTCTCATGGAGGGAAGCTACCCATTCGGGCAAGAAGCATCGATGCCTTCTGCTTGTCGGAGCCACAGGCTTATTCCAGTTGCGCTAAGAGTAACATAGTGTAAAAGGATCCAAGTGAAGCTAGAGGCTATGTACGTGAAGCGGCTTCTTCTATCACTTATAAATGCACAGGTCCAATAAGTAAACTCAATTGTTTATTATTTTGTATTATGAGTTTATTTCATTCGGAGGACCGAATGATCTTAAGTGGGATGAGATGTAAGGTCCCAATCCTAGATAATTATGATTTATAGTAATTAAATTGGTTTTACTTTAATTAATATGTAATTAAGCTGATTGAGCCCAAATCCCTTTGGGTTTGGGTCATGGATAGGTAGTTGGGTCGGGTTCGAACCTTATTAAGTAGCCCAGGACCTTTTGCATTTTATATTTTCATAGTTTTACATTAATCATGCATCATGTTAGTTGCGTTGGGTGAGTTTCATCCTGTTGGACATCTTTCATGTTTAGCCCAATTCCATTTGGACTCATTCTAGTCCATTCTAAGCCCATTAATTCATAACTGGATATATGTAGAAACCAAGAGGGCTTCTTTGCAATTTCCATAAACTTCAATCCTTTATAAACCCCCAAACCCACCATCGACCCTTACTCTTCTTCCTTCCTCCAGATCACGTTGCAGTCAGTCTGTAACATTCCGACCCGAGTTGACCCGGATTAGTGGGTAATTGCGTGTGTTTTTATCGCTAAGAGTATTTAGATTTTGTTTTCCTTCGGATTTGACTCGTAGAGAGATTGTTGGGTTGAGTCTGACTTGGTCTAGTTAGTTTGAGCCCTTTTTCGTAATTTTGGCTTTTGATTGACCTTGTCAGTTTTGCGTCATTTTGACATCAGCGCGTGTATTTCGTTGAGCTTGTCACTGTTCGTAACTGTCTTGGATTCGAATGAGTTCGTTTGCTCTCGTTGGACCGTCATTTGACTTAAACTGATATTTGGATAAGCTAATTGGACTTGTTTGCAAATTTGGCTCAAATTAAGTTATAAAAATCCCACCAACTCCCTGTCTCTTTCTCGATCGTCTCTCTCGCTCTCAGCTAGTCTCTCTCTCTCTCGACAGCTCTCTTTCTCTCCTTCTCCATCTCTGTTCGATTGCTTGAGGGAGGAAGGAAGGAGCTTGTTCGCGTGTGTTTCCCGGTGGACTGAGCCAAGCAACGAGTGATTTCCATTTGTGAGGCAAGTATAAGCTCAAGTTGTATAAACACCAATTGATATGGTTTTGATTGTCACGTTTGTATGCTTCATTGTGTTTCTCAATGTTAAACAGCCCCTTTCAGTCAGTTCTGCTGTTATTTTGCTGTTTTCGGTTATTTTGTTCAGTTTCTGTATGTCTGTAGTGATTCCAGAAAAACTGAGTCCGTGCACTCACGGCTAAGCCGTGAAATGTGCTACGGCTAAGCCGTAAAATGGCTTACGGCTAAGCCGAGACCTAGCCGTAACCCAAACTGTAGAACAGTACAGACTGTTAGCTGAAAATAACTGGATGTTGGCAATTTGCCATTCTTCTACGGCCCAGCCTGATCTAAGCCGTACATTGTCTTACGGCTAAACCGTGGACCAGGATACGGCTGAGCCGTAGAGCAAAATACGGTTGAGCCGTAAATCCGGATGGATATTTGGGAAACCTCAGCTCAGCCGCAGTGCATAATACGGCTAAGCCGTAAGATGCCACGGCTAAGCCGTAAGGTTACCTACGGCTACACCGTGAGACCTTGAGAAGTAAATGAAAAGGGACTAGGTGTAAGTAAAAGACCGTATATGCCTTTCATGTTAGAATGTAGCTAACCTGGACATGCCCAATGGAATGTTTGAATGACATGAATGATCTCAAGGGCTGTGAATCATTCATGCTTGTTATCCAGTTGTTTAGCACCTCCCCATGGGTGTTGGTTTAAGGGACTTCGGTGCACACTCCAGACACTGCAACACTAGACAATGGTGCATCGAACAACTTAAAACTACATCAACATGCACGGTTAGAGACACTGGATAATTAGTGTAGGATTGGTTTGTAATGGACCTTGATTCGCATAAGCATTCTGATTTGTACAGCATATTGATTTCGGTTATGCCCTCTTATGTGTTCTGCGCTGGACCTCTCGATTCTGTGGGAAATGCAGCAACCCCAGAGCGAAGCCCGGGCGGAACCATTCTATTATTGTGTATTGTGTTTACCGTTGCTCCACTGGAGTATCAGCATCAGTTTATGTGCATTCAGTATCAGTTATCCGTATGATTTGCTTTCAGTATCTGTATTGCATTTCGTATCAGTATCAGTATCCGTATCAGTATCCGTATTATGCATTCAGTATTTGCATTCAGTATCAGTTTATGTGATGCACTTTCTATTGTTCGTTCAGTATGATATGTGAGATCTGTAAGTGATAAGTGATAAGTGATAAGTGATCGAGGTGCATCATCCGCTTGATTGTGATTGGTATTGGCACTACTGAGCCTCAGCCTTAGGATACCCGACGGGGTTAACTTTGGTGTAGTTTATGTGTTTGCCTCTGCAGAGTGTTTCCGTCCTGGGACTCCGGACCCCGGGAACTAGAGACCCATGCGTGCCCTGGCCCGGTCGCTGGTGTTCTCATTCCGTCCGCTCTCGTAAGGGAGAAAATGGCCAATGTAGTAGCCACTTTGACCGTTATCTGTTGTGATTCTGATAGCATGTTTATTCATTGCATAAATTGTTTAGTATACGAACATGCTTTCTATGGATATTGTATTATGATTATTGTTCAGTATTATTCAGTATTAGACACGATTCGTGTTATCTTCTTGTTGGCTTATACTTTGCTAAGTCGTTGTACTTATTCGTTGTCTTTGTGTGTTGCAGGCTCAGATCCCTCTTCCGATCCTGCGTCGGTCGACCCGACTGCAGGAGAGGCTCGCGAGGCCCCCTCCGGCCTAGAGGAGTGGACTTGATCCATCCTCCAGAGTACGGTTTGCATCATTTTGGTTCTCCCCAGTCATTAAGTTCGATTTCTATTGAGGGGATTTTTCTGTAAGGCACTATGGGCTTCGAGTGATACCTGTATATTGTATTTTAATTTTTGGGAGCCCTCTTCCATAACATACGTTCCTGTATTTGTTATTGTTATCAGTTCATGATAGTTTGTAATCTCCTATGTCTTGATTTTGTGGTATGCCTTGATACGTACAGCTTCCGCGTACAGTGGTTTGCACGTGTGATTGATCCCTTGTGTGTGTATTCCTGGATGGGGTCTAGGTGTGCATGCACGGGAGTACGTGTGTCATTGGTTAGAGTTCCTCTGACCCCCGTTCCCTGGGCTCGGGTTGTGACACAGTCCCCCCTTCATCTCTTCCATTGTCTTCTTCCTCCTACTGCCTCCATTTCTGGGTGATCAAAGCTTGCATGCTTGGAGCTTGGGCTTCTTCCTTCATTCTCTTTGGTCTTCTTGCCTTTCTTCTTAAGATTAATGCACTATCTTCCTCCTACTTGCTTGTAGAAGAGTTGAGGTAAGGAATCCCATCTCTATTTGAGTTCTTGAGTGCAATAAGGGTCAAGAGAACCCATCTATTGGCATGCATTCCATCTCATTCTCGTTTTCCTTCATGCATGTGTTAGATCCTCTATTAGAGAGCTTTATTCTCCATCTAATCAAGGGGCAAATCTATTTGGGTAAGCACCAAGCTTAAGGCAAATATAAGGATACATTTTCTTTACATGCATGGCCTATTTCTTGATTCTTGATGAGATTTGTGATTTTACCCCTTTTTACAACTTAATGGAAAATACATGGATTGATTTGTGTTCTATGGCGATTTATGATGAATAAATGGATAACAGTCCTTTAGGGAACCTAAGAGTGTGGAATGGAAACTCGTAGGTGGATTTTATTGCAGGTAGAATGGTGTATTGGGAGAGAAAACCCCTTTGGAATAGAAACCCTCTCGCAACAGGGTGCTTCAGGGCCGACCGGTCTGTCCTGAAACCGGATCGGTCGAATTGCCTTCCTAGTAGTCCGATTGGTCGGCCATTCAGCCCGACTGGTCGAATTACTCCTCTGGAAGCAGTCCGACCGGTCGGACAAACACCCGATCGGTCGGGTAAGCCTGACATGTAACTAATTGAAGAGTGTTCCAAAACCAATTTCTATGCTTGACTATGGACTTTCTATAGTCTATGGGATAGCCTAATGATGGGTTACTCCCTTAAATCTTAGAAAGAGACCGAGATATCTACCCACACATTACCATAGGTTGTAGGTTCAACCAAAGACCTTATAGGACCATAGAGTTGGATCCTTGCTACCCTTAAACTAGCCCAACGATGATTAACATAAAGGAGAAGGAGTGTTGAGCTATCACCCCTTTTCTTCGTGATTCTCCGGTTAGTTTTCAATGTCACGTCATGGGTGTTGGCATAAGGTGAAGCGTCCTATATATCTACATGAGGTAACACCAAGAATGGTAATACCGGGACACCGAATATCTTATGAATACACCATCTTGAATGACCTTGGAAACCCGGATTATCTAGTATAGGATTGGCTAGTAATTATTTTTGATAACCTTATAATCTAACTGCATTCATATTAGTGGTAACCTTGACCTCTACATAAGGGTCTAAATCAGTTGTATTATTGATAATCAGTTACTCGATGACAAATCTGTGTTTGATATTGTTCCAAGAATGAGTTACTTTCTCATATCAGTATAAACAGATTGGCATATAGTAAGTAAAGATCCCAGATTATTCCCGACATGTTAAGAGTTGGCGCCACTTAGCTTGTTATTCCCCATAGGAGGTTCGACGGGACCCCATGGGATGTGTTATCAGTTGCCTACTGCAGTAGTATCAGGAGAGTGAGTCGACGCTCTCACGGGCAACTAGTCGGCCCTGGCCCGGCCGCTAGTGGTTTCGCAAGGATCAGTTTACTCTCTTTAGAGAGGACATAACAAATGTGGTTGCCATGTTGGTATCACATATTCTTCATTTGTGATTCTCTATTCATGTTAACTCATGTGCACATCCGCCTAGATTTCTATATTGATCTCTTTTAATCAGTATGTCATTTTAATTCCATTGATCTATCATTTTAAACTTATGTATCCTTATCTTTGCTTAACCGTCGTGTTAACCAATTACCATGGTGTTACAGGTACAGAACCCGATGCCAATCTGGCATTCAGTGCGCCCCCGAAGGGAACCACAGTTTACCTCGGGACGTAAACGGGTGGAACGAGGAAGATATCTTTTCGTGATTCTCCTCAACAGAGCGCAACAAGGATCTTTTCGGGATTGGACTTAGGGTCATCTGGGCATTGTATATATTTGTATTTCATAAAGGACTTCCACATTTATGCATGTAGTTGGGTTAATTAACAGATTTGTTTATATAATGGATTGAGATGAATGTTTTATGGATGCTTATGATATATGCGGGTGAAATCTCCAGGTTTCCACTTAAATGACTTATATTGAGAATACGTGTTTGTGGATTTTCCTCACATGTACCTGTGGGATCACCTTTGTGACAGTTCGTACGTGTTTGGTCATGGCACGAATTGTCACGGGTACGTGTGTCATTCCTCGGAACCCACAATAAATCCTCAATTCTCGGGCTCGGGGCGTGACACAAGCAAGTTGTGAAATTAAAAAACATGAACATTAACATAGTATCTGACATAATAACAGTAAAACAAATCATAAAGCAATTGGAGAAAATGAATGCACACCCTAATTCCAAGTAAAATGTCACCCAGGCTAGAGATCACCGTCATCATCATTTCTTCTTCTTTGATATGGGTTATAATAATATGATCCAAATTCTTCTATTGCATTCCCATACCCTTAGCCATATTGATATTGTTGCTGAGGAGTGAAGATCCCTTCATAGTATGATGAACTATCTTCAGTAGATTGAGATGATTGGGGGCCCAAATTTAAATTAAAAAATTCATGAAGAACAAAAATAGCATATTGGGGCTCACGTTGGATCATTCCTTGCTCATACTATGGTTATGACGGTGGAACTAGAAGCAGCTGAGTTGGCCAATGAGGGTTGTATCCACACCATGGTTAAAAATCATGATATCAATCATTGTAGCGATCGACCCAAAAAACCGATATGGTATCAGTATTGATCGCGATTTGAGGTTTATCGTGGTTGTCGCAGTGTGAAAATTTTTTTCCCCAAAAAAATATGAAAATTTTTTCAAAAAATATAAAATATTGTAAAATGCCGAAAAATAATAATTTTCTCCATTAGTAATACCTATAAGTCTAAATATCGGTCCCCCTAAGTCATAACATCTGATATCGTTGTTTTATTTAAAATTATATAAATTTATTTATAATTTAATATACTTACATGTTTATACTAAAATAAACTGAAATCTCATAAGTTTTATGACATGCAATCATAATTTTGAGTTATGAGCTATCTATTAGTATCAAATTTAAGAAATTAAAGTTTTTACTCACTATTTACTAAATATCTGCCAAGATAAAAAGCAATAAGTATTTTAAACACACTCCAAACAAATTTCGGTAACTATTTTATAAATATCTATAAAATTTCATCAAAAACCCTAATCCTCAAAATTCTAATTATAGAACTATCTTCAAGATGTGTAAATAAAAGAAAATGAAATGTATCGATAACAAAAATAGAATGCAATCCTTATTTCTAAGCTTTTTTTAAATAGACTTTTAGAAAAGTTTTAAAAGAAAAGAATCATCATATTGACATTGGTGGAGTTATTTATGATTTTTACAAATGCAATCTATAAAAAAGAAAACTTTTTGATTACTTAAAAGTGAAATAGTTGTTGAAAAAGAAGAGTAGCATTTAATATGTTTAGAAGGCAAAGAAAATTAGTACAAAAGAGAAAATAAAAAAAATCTTAAATATTGTCAGCCGATATTTTCAAAATATTAGCCGATATATCGGTAAAGACCGATATTTTTAAATATCGGCCGATAAATCCGAATAATATGGGGACTTTTGCGGATATGAGACGGTGATTGATTCGCAGGCTGATATCGAACCGTATGAGCCGCTACCGGTACATATCGGCCGATATGAATTGGTACCAGCCGATATTTTGAACTATGATCCACATATAGCCTATTGTTGTCCAACATTGCCCGCAGACACACCCTCCCCACCCCCCCCCCCTTTTGACTGATGCTACTACTAATCTCTATCTCATTTTGTGAGATATATCTTACATAATCACAATGGGGATCTAAGTCTGTAGCACCAGGAAAATACTCAACTGGCTCAGATATTAGTAACTCATTATCTCCATAGTAACCATCAGTCCCAGGAGAATCAGGAGGAATTCCTACTAATTATGAAGATGTAAAGATACTCGATTTACTCTCCTCACCTATCTTCTTTCCTTACCTTTGTAGGATCAACCG
The DNA here is from genome assembly GCA_037013555.1 of Sextonia rubra. Classification (NCBI taxonomy): domain Eukaryota; kingdom Viridiplantae; phylum Streptophyta; class Magnoliopsida; order Laurales; family Lauraceae; genus Sextonia; species Sextonia rubra. The sequence goes on from JASUAD010000010.1 coordinate 46,670,832, forward strand.
TAGTACCCCTTGTTGCTGTGTCAAATTAATCTCTTGTAATCTTTCAAAGGCTTTCATTTACTCAAACTTCTTCCTAGTCAAGTCCTCAACCATCTTTGCTAGCTTTGGATTTTTATCTAATAATGGCTCTCCTACCTCCTCTAGCTACTCACCTAACAAATCATCTTCTGCCAAAAAAATATAGTATAAATTAATTGAGTATAATTAATCTTATTGATCCTCAAATGCTCTTTTTCTTCGATTTCAACTGCAGAACTTGACGTGATAGTGGATGTAGACCAATTTGTTCAAATTATCTATCGTGATTTTATTTCTTACTTTTGAATGGATAAAACCAAAGCTACTCCAATTTCTTTCGCAGTTTGATGATGATGTAGTTTGACTAAGGATTTTAATTGTAATAGTCTTTAATGTTGGATCACTCTCTCCATAATTTAACCATCATTCGGCTGAAAATAAAAGTAAATAAGATTAAATATTCAATTTTTAAATTTTTGAATAATGAAAATATAATTTACTATTTATTTTTTACAATCTTTACTATGATATGTCTGCCTGACAGCTCTTTGAGTAATAGTGGTGCCAAAACTTCCCATACATTCATTTTATACATCGATCTAATGACATTCAAGAAGAAAAAAAATTATCAACTATTATGAATGAATGATGATATATATTAAATTGAAGAAGACAAAAGGCACCATATAAGATACCTACTTTTTAATTTACTTACTTGGTTTGTTGCCTTTATTGCCTCATCGGCGTCATTTGCTAGTCTTTCAATAACATTTTTTATCCTCACTCGAATTTTATAGTTATGTTTCGATCCAAAGATTCATATCGAAATTGTAGATTGAGAAAATAACTAATTAAATGCAAAAAATTAAGTGAATAATGTGTTAAGCAGAATTTAATACAATAATGAATGTCAATAATAAATCAGTATCTACCTACCAGCAGTGTGTAAGTCATGATGCAATCGACACTTCCAACGACTGTCGATGATCTTCCAATGTTTGGTATAATATCTATAATTTGCTTTAATAGCCATCTTTGCTCTCTCTCTATGGTCTCATGCAAGAAGCCCATAGTTGGCTTATCATCACCATCAATCAATCGAAGAACTTTTATTAGACGCTCAAAAACATTTAAGCAATTTTTGACATGAGGCCAAATCTTATTGTACTCAATGGTCTTGCATATTTCTTCTGCTAGGGGAGTTGGTCGCTTTCCCAACTTAGAATTCATCAATTCATCTGATTTGATGAGTTGGAGAAGCCCTCCTCTATACTTGTATTTACTCTCGATGGCTATAAAGCAGCTCATGATTGTTTGTAAACTTCATCATCATTGAAACACATCCATAAGACTGGTAGAAGAAATTAGTGATTTTCTTTATCTTTTCAATCACTTGTTTCATGACTTTTCCTTAGGCAATTTCTTTATGCATCAAGTTTATGCAATGTGCTTCACATGGTGACAAAAAAATATTTGCACACTATTACATAAGCATCATTCCTGCTTTCTTCATGTTTGCAGCATTATCGGTGACAACTTAAATTACACAGTTTGCCCCAATATCATTAATTACTTTATTAAACAACTTATTGATGTATCTAGCATCTTGAACATAATCAGTTGCATCGACTGACTTGATAAAAACTATTCCTAAAAGGCAATAAACTAGAAAATTCAAGAGATGACATTTTGTGAGAGTCGTCCACCCATCACATATTAGTGTGCAGCCCTTTTTTTTTCCAAATCCTTCTAAAAGTCTCTACTTAGACCTGTAACTCCTTATATTCTTTTCTAATATAGAGATGACCAATCTCATATGGGGTAGGTGCTTTTATACCTGGACTATGTTCCGCTGCTGCATCTAATGTAGTTGTAAAATAAGGAGAATTTATCTTATGTGGTGGAATGACCACATTTAAAAGAACTTTCCAGTAACTCTTATTAAATTTTTTCTTGCTTTACTGAATTTTTCCTAATGCTTTTACAATGCTGGGTTGCTTGACTATTAGTTTTCTATATGCAAATGAGTCCATTGGACCCACCACACCTGGTTTATGAAGTGCCTGTGTAGGAGCTTCATCATCGTCCTTAGTATCTACTGGATGTAGTTATCTTTGACTAAATGCTCAACTTAAACCCCCTCCCCTGGATCCGGATGAGCCACCCTCATTATATTGGCCACCTCTCATGGCTACTTCATATTGCATCCTTCTTCTTTCCTCCTCCTCCTGAAGTCACCTCAAACTTTTTTTTCCTAGCCCTCTTCAAATTTGGATCCTCATCATTGTCGGAGGAAAGAATTTCTCTCTCCATAGACCTAAAAACTTCTTCTTTACATGCTTCAAATTCCTCCTCTTTTCATTTTTCTCTGACAACCTCTTTCTGTTTTCCTGTATCCAACAACTCTTGTATTTCTTTTTTCACATTAGATGGCACTTGATGACACTTTGCCACTTGGCCTTGCCTATGAGCCAAGTGTTGCTTCAATCTAGTTATTCCTCCATTTATGATTTTTTGGCAATAATTACATTTAAACTTATGTTTACTTCCAGCTTCTTCATAATGGTTCCATGCCGGATCAATATCATGCACCATTTTGTTCTAGTTTTTTCAAAACAAAAGAACACATGGCATGATTTATCAAACATTTGAACTAAGATTCAAAATATAATAGAAATAAGGAAATTAATAAATTTATGTAAAGCATTTGGAATCTCAGAAGGGCACATTTTGAATGATACATTAATTATTTAATTTTTCTGATGCCATGTTTTAACAATCCAAAAATAAATTCATAATATATAAAAAATATTGACATGTCACTATTACGTTCATGAATTTGCATGATTTAGGCATCATTTTAGATTGGATAAGAGACTTAATTAGGTTAAATGGATCGTTATTCATTCAATTTCATCATTTCATGCATTTTCACTTAGAAATTAGAATTTGTACAATTTTTGCACATTTTATGCATTAATTAAAAATGCTTTCAATTTTTCTCTGAAGAACCCCAGTTGGAGTAGAACTCTATTTGGACGGGCCCCACTTTAATGTGGACTCTTTAGTATTTGACGAGTTTAATTAGAATATGCAGAAAATAAAATTTGTAGGATCCACAGAACCCTAGAATGATTTGGGTCTCACTGCTTAAAGATTCACACATTTAAAGTTCATCTGCTCATAGATCCCACTTGAAGATCAACTAAGGCTTCCAGAAGATCTTATCTCATCCTATTGTGCTAAGAAATATTCTTCTGACTTGGCTAACAAATCACAACCACTACAGAGATAAAGTCTATTGCAAATTAGAATTTAAAATTCAATCCCCTTTTTCTCAAAATAGCCTATCTTAAAATGACCATAACTCTTGATCTAGACATCGGATTGGCAAAAATGACCCACCGTTGGAAAGCTCTTTTAGAATAGATATCCGTGGAGCCTAAGATTGCACAAAATAGAGCTAAAATGAGAAAGTTATGGGCTTGAAAAGTTTTATATACATTTTTAGGCGGGATTTCAATTGCATCTACACCATTTATATATAACTGTTGCACATTCCTCTATAGACCCCATATGAAGATCATATAAGAATGCCAAAAGCTTCTACCTTGTCTTATTTCTAAAATCTCTCTTATCTAAGGAGATAAAGTATCACAACCCGTGCCCAGGAGATCGGGGCTTAGTGAAAGCCTAACCGATGACATATGTACTCCCGTGTCTATACACTTAGACCTGGGCTAAATGCACACGCACAAGAGAAGATTCACACATCCCAAACATATACATGGAAGCTGTAGATATCAAAACATCACCCAGAAATACAAAAACAGAGTATAAAGACAAAGGATGACATATATAGATGAAGGTTGTACAAAATGAAACAAAATATATATACAAATCATGACTGGATCCAATCGTGACAATGCTCGAAATGGAGAAGAATTAGATGCAAATATGTCCATGGCACTCTCTGATGGAGTGACTACATCCACTCTACTAGTCCGGATGGGACCTCGCGGGCCTCGCTAGGAGTCTAGTTGATCGACGAGGGGTCGGTCTGGGTATCTGAGCCTGCAACACAAAAGACAACTTGTGAATACAACGATTCAATAAAGTATAAGCAATAACAAGTTAACACATGTTGTCTCTAACAGAATAAAAAACATGACGTAAATCATAGCAGGTCACGTTCGTATGCTACGCAGTCGTGTAATAAAAAAAACATGCCATTTGAATCAAGGTATACGTGCTGTGTACATCACTAGTTGGCTACTACATTGCCATATGCTCCCAAAATCGGGATCTTATATCCGTTCTGAGAACACCATCGACCGGGCTAGGGTACAAATAGGTCTCGGGTTCCTAGGGTCTGGATTCCCCAAGACGCGTCCTTACTGCAGCAAGGCCATATAACTACACCAAATTCACCCTGTCGGGATCCTAAGGCTGAGGCTAAGTAGTGCCTGACCATATAGAGTCAATCATGTACTCAACCTTGAGTAGAGCGTGCATATTCTGACAAGCAGATCATATGTGCCTATTCAAGACCATTTCTTATATGTGCAAGCTTAAGAACAAACGTGCATACTCAAGGTGCTGGAAACATAGTAAAAAAGTTAACAACTCAATCATGCTATAGAGTGGAAATCAATGATTATAATGCAAGATGCCATGCAAGCAATTCTTGTCGTATCGAATGAATTTTCTTACTAGCCAACCCTAATCTAATTATCCAGTGTTTCTAACCGTACATGATGGTGTAGTTTTAAGTCCTCAGATGCACCATTGTCTAGTATTGCATTGCATCATAGGGTGCATCGAAGTCCCTTAAACCAACACCCATAGGGACGTGTTTAACAACTGGATAACGAACATGAATGATTTGCAGCCCCCGAGATCATTCACGCATCTTATCATGCTCCGTTGGGCAAGTCAAGGTTGCCTACCTTCTATTTCAGAGGCCCTACAAGTCTCAATTCCTTTATATCTTTCTGACTGCTCATGTCTTCCAGCTCAGCCATAGGTGACCTTACAGCTTAGCCGAAAGCACCTTACGGCTTAGCCGTAGAAGACTGCACGGCTTAGCCGTGGCTAAACTATAGAAGGGTTGCAGATTTGCATACTCTTAGTTATTTTTGGTGTCACCCTGTATTGATCTACGGCTAAGTCACAGTGGGGCTTACGGCTTAGCTGTAGTGCGTTTTACGACTCAGCCATAACACATTTCATGGCTTAGCCGTGAATGCACTGGGTCGAATTCCTACATCTGATACAGAAACACTGGGGAGATACAAAAGCAGCAAAACACATCTAATGGAGGAAAATAAACACAAATTGGGATGTGAACATGTTTCACATGCAAGATCATAAGAATTAGTGAAAATCAAGCATATACCAACATGGGTTCATACAAATTATGCTTATACTTGCCTCACGCGAGTTCAAACACACTAATGGTTGTCCTTAGGCTCAAATCCAACGTCCAAACCCACTCCTAATCACCATGCAAAGCAAGTGACTTGAGTGCAAGTCCAGGAAATTGATTTGAAGATTGAGAGTAGAAGATGGAAATCACTTCAAAAACCAAAGCTCACCTCACTTCCACCCACAAAAGATAAATCGAGAGTCAAGGGCCCAAAGTCGTCTTCCTTGGTTTGATCGAGAAGGAGAAGAGTCAAAAGGGAGAGAGATGGACCCTCCAACGTGAGAGAAGAGAAGAGAATGAGAGAGAAGAGTCGGTGGAGATTCTTATATTAGGATAAGATTAAGGAAAATTACAAGAAAGTCCAAAGCATACAACTATTTACACTTCAAGTCAAATCAGAATCCAACGGAAACATACGACCTCTTTTGCAAACGACATAGTTACGGAAGTTAATGAGCTCAACGAAAGACACGTGTTGACACCAAGATGATGCGTAAATGACGATGTCTTTTAAAAACTAAAATTACGAAAAAGGGCTTGGTCTACCTAATCTAGGTCAAACTCAACCCAACTACCTATACATGACCCACAACAAAACCAAAACAAAAGCAAAACACAATTAACAGCTAAGGCCTCATTAATTAGTTGCTAATCGGAGTCAAGCTAGGTCGGAGTGTTACATAAACTCAATCAACATGCAGCAGATCTTATCTCTCAATCCACCAAAAAAAAAGGTCAAGATTCAATGAACCTGAGGAGCCAGAAAACTATAAAAGGAGGCCATGGGAGACTCCTCCTCATTCAGCTAGATCTGGAAATCCTAGACCTCTGTTTTCTTTTCTTCTCCACCTCTTCCCTCCATTAATTTCTGATTTTATTTTAAAGGTATTCTGGAGCCTTGTTATAGAAACTAGAATCTAAAAGAGAGAATTCTGAGAGATCATTGTATAAGAAGAAGAAATCAATAAAGTTATTTTTGAGGTTCTTTGCAATGGTAGGTTGAGTTTCTGATTGGAGCAAAAGATGAAGCTAAGTACTTTAATGTTATAGTTTATATTTATTATTTTATTATTTTCTAATTGTCTCTTGTTAATGTGCTTTTAAAAGATAATAATAGATCTGTCTTCATGCCAAAGGCAAACCTCTAACTTGTATTCTTAATGAATAAATTTTGATCATTTATACTTGCTTTGATAGTTTATGCTTAGATTTGTAATTATCTTTGATAGTTTATGCTTAGTTTGATAGATGATGCTTAGGATATTCCTTCTTTTATGAGGTGAAGGAGGTCTTGAATATTGATTTTGTTTTTCTTAATTCAAGTTAGTTTTTGCAATAGTCAAATCATCCGGATTAGAAATATTGACTTATTTTTGTCTGAGTAATAATTGAGACAAAAAGGGTAAATTAATTACATAAATTGGATTTTTAAATAATTTAGTGGATTCTGGCTGCTTTGAGCTGTTTCTTATCATTGTTATTAATTTATTTAGTTCCTGATTTGCATACCACACTTCTCTTTTGTTATTGTTTTTTTTTTTTTGAAAAAATTCATATTTTTAATTAAAAGTTCAAAAATGCTCTCTGTGGGATCGACCTGTAGTTGCTATTATCTCAACAAGACAATTGTGCACCTGTAGTTTTAAGTAGATTGATTAAATTCACATCAGTCAGATAATTACATAAATGATAATACATCTGTAAAAAAATTAGCATATGTGAAGTATACAATGATTATATAAAAATAGGAAACCACAATATTTATAGTGAAAATCTAAATATATAATAGTTTAATATTAAATTATTAGAAAATCTGAAAATAAATCTTAAAATATAAAACTAATTACAAAAAAGAACAATAAAAATGTAATCTTACATGAAGCATACAAAGATTAGGCTTACTTTAAAAAAAAATTGTAATGAAATCCTCAAAATATTCTTTTTAAATATTAAATTATTATTTCAAACAAGAAAACAATATTTGAAAATATAAAACTATTTACATAATATTTGGAAAAAAATGAAAACTTATCATATTCATATCATACATGAAGTATACAACAAAATAACAAAACTATGGTTAAATCCTTAAAAAATCTTATTTTAATATTAAAATTTTAAAAAATCCAAAAATAAATAAACATAAAACATCCACATCTTGTAGACCTATGTATTCTACTACTATATCTATCAAACTTGCTTCATAAAATCATGTATTTGCATATTAATAAAATTAAAAATAGCATTTACTAGTTTTTAACATTAAAAAAAACTCTAAATCTCAACAAAAGTTAAAAGCCTAAATTTTTGAAATACCAAATAATAGATCCACTCTTACAAATCACAATATGTAAATCCATAACAAAAAAATAAGTGGAATCATCATCATGGATCACTACTAAGCTCTTTGTCTCTTACTAAACAAATATTTTAAAAAAATATAAGAAATATAATATACTTACCTTTGTAAATTTGTTTTGTTGATTTCTTAGACCAAATCCACCAAAATAATTGATTTTGTGATGTATTTGGAAGTTAATGGAGGAGGAGTAGTAGTAGTTAGGGCGTCTTTGGAAAGGGCAAGGTGAGTAAGGAGGGAGAAGAGAAGAAAAATTAGGGTTTTGAGACTTTTACAAGATATCGGCCGATATTTTCAAAATATTGGCCGATATATCGTTTATGCTAATATTTTGAAATATCAACCGATATTTTTGGATATTTTGGTGATATTTATTGATATCGATTTCAAGACCGTTATACTGCTAAATATCGTACCGGTACTAGCCGATACCGATACGTACACAGCCTGTGAGACAACCAACCTATTAGCTATATTTAGATATTGCCTCTTGGTTGTCTCTTATTCTTCATTTCTCTCCGACCTTGGTTTGTGCGTGTGAGTGGCAACAAAGTGGCCATAATAAGGGTGACCATAGTAAAAATATGGTAAGCTGACTGGATTATCATAGAAATCCCAACACCGATCTCTCTCGAAAGATGCAGAAATGTATAATGGATTTCAGTCCAACATTTACACACTTCAAACATTTAAGAAGAATAGGAATTAACTACAGTTCATCATTAATTCTCCTTTTCTTTACATGGGTTTAAATGCTTTAACCGCAGGGATGCAGGTTGTTTATATGTTTTTGAAAAGTTTATAACCCCTTCCTCGAGTCTCAGATGTGATCCAAATGCAGAAAATACAGGAAAATACATTAACAGTGTGAAAAAAATGCATAAAAAGAAGAAACTGGGGGAGTGACCGTGGGTCACTGCCTCCTTGCCAGTGACCGTGACCTACGGTCACTGGAAGACAAAGGTTGAATGGCCACTATTTGTTTCTTTGTTTTGTTCCATTTTGCCGCTGTAACTTCTTTAGAGTGTAGGAGCTTGTTTCCTTTGAATTTTGAGTGTTGAATGGCCACCACAAGTGTTTGATTTAGCCATGGAATTGACTTAAATCTTTGATAATCATCACTTTTTTGTTTATAGACTGTTTTTGTACAAATTCGAAGAGGGTACTATATGAAGCCAAAGTTGTGTCATTCTAACCTTATGATTTTCAAGAGTTAGAATAAGGCCTAAAGAGGCTTGTTCACAACTTCCGGTGTGACCTAAGACCCTTCCCAAGTGAGAAAATCAAAGGAAAAAAATGTCATTCGAGTGGCCTTTGCATATGCCTTCCTTAAGTGAAGTCTATGTGTCTTCCTCTCCTCTGCAATATTTTTACCCTAAATTGGTGAGAATGGGAAAAAGAAGTATGCCAGAATAGTGAAAAATGCATTGTGACTTGCTTAGAGTTGTTTCAAACTTTTGGAATTCAGTTTATGAACTTGCACTTGCTCTTTCTTTTCACTGTTTGTCTCTGTATGCTCCTCTCTTGCTTCCCTCTCTTTCGAAGAGTTCAAATGTGCCTTTTATAGGCTTTAGAGGAAGTTGGGATGGGTTTCAGTAGTTGTAAGGGAGTTATGCTTTGAAATAAAGCAAAATAACTCCCAAAAACCATCCGGGACCAAGTCACAGGTGGGAGTGACATGGAGCCGTGGTCATTCCCGAGGCCTATTTTTGGATGTTTGCATATGTGACTCGTTTTCGCTTGTTTGGGACCAGAACAATGTCCGATCTTCGCAAAATTTGAAGGGATGCATTTTAATACTATTTTGAGTCTGTCATAAAAGTTTCAGCCTATTTTGACATTCTAAAGTTGGTCAACTTCCCCGTTGACTTTTTATGAAAATAGGCCCTTATTTCAACTGTTCAAGGCCCAAATGGCCTCAATTTGGTTTATAACTTGGAGGGACTTATTTTAGGGGTATCTTGGAGTGTTTATCCAAATTTCATGTAGTTTCAATTTGGAGAAGTAGGATTTCGAACAGTGACCTATTTGGTGCATGTTCTAAGTCACTATTCACTCCACACTTTAGGTAGTTAGCTTGTTTTCTACTCGAACGGTGTTTAATTGATTTGAAACTTTGGAAAATTAACTTTGAACACATATTGAGTTTTTATTCCTGAATTCATCAACTTTGGCCTCCTGGATGTAGAATTTTAGCTACTGACCTCAATGACTCGGGGGTCACTATTTTCTAAATTGACTTGCAATGGAAGTAGGACTAAACGAAGTCCTTTTGACTTAAGAATTTACAAAATATCTTTTGAGTATGACTGAAGATTTATGCCTAAATTTCATCAATTTTGGGCCTTGAAAAGTAGGACTTTGGTCAGTGACCCCACGATTTGGGGGTCACTTACCTAAAGTTGACGTGTTTGTAGACTTTGGGTCAAATGATGTTTGTTTGATCTGAAATTTTGTAGAGCCTCTCTTGAGCATAATTTGAGCTTCCTCCAGTGGTTTGAGCTAATTTGATCTTCGTGAGGTATCAATTTACACAGTGATCCCACATAACTTAGTGGATGACCATTTGAATTGAGTTTGGGTCCAAATGATATTCAAATGTTTTGAAATCTTAAAGGATAATCTTTGAATGTACTTGAAAGCATGCCCTGAGTTTGACCTTGTTCTGACATGTAAAAGTATTAATTTCCATAGCGACTCCCCAGGGGCTGTCGAATAGCCACTGAAGCTTGGTTTTGAGCTGATATGAAGTCCAAATGCTTTGAAACTTTGAAACATCATTCTTAAGTATGTTTTAGAGTTGCCATAAAAGTTTCAGCCACTTTGCTAACCCAGAACCTTAAGTATGTTCAGTGACCCTTAGTTTTTGAGCCAATAAACCTTTAATTTTATATTTGGTGAATTAAGTGACGAAATGAAGTCCAGTAACTCTGAAATGTTGTATTCTGGGCTCATTTAAAGTCTTCTGATTGGATTGCACCAGCTCTGAACATTCTACACAGTACTTGACTTGCCATTCCACAATCACATGGTTTATGTATCCTTGACTTGGAATTTGATTGTAATTTTTTATGGGTCAACAAACACATTTCGTACAACCTGCACTTTTTCCAATCACCTACATGGATCTTGAATGATCAAATGAGAGCCCACTTTTAAAAATCCAAATCGTTCATTAGTCCTAATACTTACTTTTAGTGATACGATATAAAAGATTATTTTATTCAAGTAAGTAATATTGAATTTTTTTTCTGGTAGAAAGTCAGTAAAACAGAGTTATAGACATTGCTAGGCTAACAAAATCTTTAACATTTGATTCAACTTCCACTACTTGTCTTTGTTTTCCTTGGATACAAATAAAAGAGGAGCCAAAGTCTAAAATCAAGTGGTAAATATAAAAAATGGTCCACTGAAATTGACTTTGACTTTTTACATGCAATGAATACAATGGGCTTAGAGCATGTCCAACGGATTCGGCAAATTACCACATGGGTGAGAACCGGTAACTAAAGGCAGTAACATCATGCTCCAACACTAACATCGAAAGTGACATGTCAATTAGCATTGGGCATGGGACGCCAAATTTGATCATTGAAAAGGCCATCACCTTTTCATTATTTTATTACTTAAGTTGCAATGGCTATATGAGTTTTGAAAAGAAAGTAACAATTGGAGACCATTTTCTGCAGTTCCTATTGTTCAACATCAACAATTTAAAAAATCAGCTGTTGGAGAACAAAACCATTGGAGAACATAACCGTTAGTGAAGCGGCAATTGGTGAGTGATTCATAAAAAACTCGTAAATGGTACTATTTATATATATATATATATACATATATTGAAAAACTTTTGGAACTCTCCTATAAATTAGGAATGTTTGATGTTATTTTTTTTTCATTTACATTGTGGATTCCCAATACTCTTAATTTTCTAATTTTCCACACAACAATCACAATTTTTCGGTGAAGCCTTTGAAATCCCTACTAATGAGGCCCTAAAGAAAAAGACTGTTGTTTGAGGTGTCGGTTGCAGTATAGAAGAAGACCGTCTTCTTGTCAGTTCGTAGCTGAAACTTAAGGCATGGAAATGAGCAGAAACTTAGGGCATTTTGGCAACAAGTGGAAGAGTACTATCACAACAATAAGTAATTTGCTAGTACTCGAACTGACAAAATGTTGTCACAATGATGGAGTAAGATTCAAGCGTCTATCAACAAATTCTATGGATGTCTTGCCACAATTATTACTAGAAATCAAAGCGGCACGAATGAACAAGACAAGGTAAAATTAAATAACTGAATGAAGTTTTTTTTCTTTATTCTTAATTTGAGCTTAATTTTAATTTGCAGATTGTAGAAGCACAAAAAAAACTTATGAACAATTATATTGATCAAGATTCACCTTAGATCATATTTGGATTTTGTTGAGGCACCAATCGAAGTGGGTGCAACTGCAACATGATGTAGAGGAGAAGACAACTGCAAAAAAATAAAAGACTTCCTCTTCCAGCAACTCATCGTCTTCTAATCCAATCACTCCTAAAAATACTAAGGAGAATGACTCAAATAATGATGCTTACAATCCCATGATGAGGCCACTTACGATCCCATGACGAGGCCACCAGTTAAAATGCTGAGAGGAGAAAGGTGAAACAAAGTAGTAGCAACGAACCCATACCTATTGCACTCATCCAAAAAATGATGGATGATAAAAAAAGGAAAGAGATGAAAAAAAGTTAGAGCTTCTGAACAAAAAAGAATGAGCAGGATGACAAGAAAGTGCAATTGAAGAAAATACAAATGGAGATGGAGATTATGAGTATGGATACGTCCTATATATCTGAAAAGCAACAACTATACTATTTTCAAAAAAGATGAAAATTTTTTAGAGGAGGATTAGGTGGTGGTGTTTGAATTGTATTTTACTTTTAGGAAAAAAATATGTATTTTCATTCCAATTAATGAATTGTTGTTTGTTTAAATATCTATTGTACTTACAGTTTATAGCCATTGGAGAAAACTAGCCATTTTATAGCCGTTGGAACATTTCCTATAGATAGAGCACTTTTTTATAGAATTCTTTACACCCCAAATTCTCAACACTTCTCTTCTTCTCCAAATAAGAAAATATTTTGGCCATTACCTTAATATGCCTCAAAATTTTTTCGATTCCTCTTCTGACTCGGCAAATGAGATTTGGCATAACTTCATAAATTCTGATTCGTTTGAAGAATTGGAGATGTTGACAAGGGCTGTTTCGCAAGAAGAACAAGAAATGAGAACAAGCGTACATTGTGGTTCCATTCAAGGTCACGCAGTTATCAATAGAGGACGAGTCCAAGGCCATCACAGATGCTACAATGACTACTTTGGTGAGAACCCTATGCACATTCCCCCTCAATTTCGAAGGAGGTTCCAAATACGCTGACCTCTATTTCTTCGAATTGTAAATGCAATGGAAGCTCATGATCAGTACTTTCAACAAAAAAAGAGACTCTACTGGCCGTATTGGTTTGTCACCTCTTCAAAAGGTCACAACTTCAATGAGGATGCTTACGTATTGTAATACTCCGATCCCCTTTAAGCCGATTTAGTGGCTCATTAGTGTGTTTTTGTGTTGTTTATTTCTTTTGGGCTTGGTTTCGGATCTTGGATAGGTAGTTGAGTAGCCTTTGACCTGGGATGGGTTAGGTTCTAAGCCCTTTTTTGTAATTTTACAATTGCTTTGAATGCATCATATTTGCATCATCTTGGTGTCAGCACGTGTATTTTGTTGAGTTCGTTATTTTCCGTAACTGTCTCAGACCCATTCGGAGTCAATTGGAGGAGTTGGACCCTCATGTGACTTGAATTGTAAATATCTTAAACCATCGGACTTTGTTTTAAATTCCAAAACTATATATATGAGTCATCAGCCCAGTTGTCTTCATTCCTACTCATTTCCTTCACCGTTCATGCAAACCCAGGGAGAGCTTCGTCTTCAGTCTCTCCTCTTCACGTCTCTTCCTCTGGGGTTGGTGTTGGGTTTTCCATCCATTTTGATTGGGTTCTCTCTCTCTCCCTCCTCTCTGTCTATGCTTTGAGGTAAGTGGGTTCTTCAATTCTTCTTCTCCAATTTGGAATTTCCACCTCTCTTGCTGTGTTCTCATTCTTGCATGTGTTGTTGTTTTGTTTTGCTTGGGTTTTTAGTTGGATTGGAGCTTGCCTTCAGTGGTTTGACAAAGCTTTGAGGCAAGTATAAGTACAAGATTGTATAACACATATGTGTATAGTGTTGATTGCTGTGATTCTCTTGTTCTTACATGCTTGACATGATCTATAGCCTAATTCTATCACTTTGGCTTCATTGGAGCTTGTTTTGCTTCATTTGCACATGAAATTGCAGTCTCTGTAACTGTCTCGATTTCGTTTTCTGTATTGTACGGCTAAGCCGTGATGTTGTATGGCTCAGAATCCAGAGACTCGAATTTTGAATTTTGTTCTACGGCTAGGATACGGCTGAACCGTAAATTATTCTACAGCTGAGCCGTAAGCTAACCGTGATCCAGCCGTGAATTAACACTCTGATCAGTCGAAACTTTCTGATTCCAGTACTCTTACGGTAAAGTTACGGCTAAGCCGTGGACTCCACCGTAGCTCAACCGTAAAAGGTATCAGATCAGAAGTGGAAGATGACCAGTTTAGCCGTGTTCTGAAGGAAACCACAGCTAAGCCGTTGTACATCTTACGGCTATGCCGTAAGCTGTCGACGGCTAAGCCGCGGTCACCCACGGCTAAACCGTAAGACTTGGAAAAAAGTTTGAAATTAAACTTAGGCTAATGGTGTGACCTTATAGGGCTTATATACAGGTAACCACTCATATAAACCGGCCCAATGGATTCCTTGGACCACATGAATAGTCTGTTAGGCTGTGACTCATTCATATAAGCGTTGGTTTACTGTTTAGCACCTCCCTATGGGTGTTGATTTAAGGGACTTCGGTGCACGTGAGGATTACATTGCAACACTTTGATGGCAACGGTGCATCGAATAACTTAAAACTACATCATCATGCACGGTTAGTGACAGTGAACAACTAGATTTGAGTTGGCTTGTAATTACCCTTGATTTCGTGTTAACCTGAGATGCATTGCATATTGCTTAGAGTTTTGCTCTCTATTCTGCTGATCTATGTTTATGCATAACGAGATCATTTTGCTTTTGTTCTGTATAATTGTTTTATTCTTCGGTCTGTACTATGCTTTGGATACCTTTGGCTTTGTACATCTTTAATTCGCTGGGTATTCCCAAGTGGCTCTGCCTAGAGATTTATACGTGAGGATAAGATCCGGCCTTTGCCGTCGGTGAGTCCAAAGCGGAAAATCTCCCTTCTTGTGGATTTGATTTGATTGGTATTAGTCTGGCTCTACTCAGCCTCAGCCCTAGGATGCCCGACGGGGTTACCTCTGGCTTGGTTCTCTATTCTCTGTATCGCTGCAGCGTAGCTTTGTCTTGGGACTTCAGAACCCAGGAAACCGAGACCCACTTGTACCCATGGCCAAGTCGGTGGTGTTCTCATCTGTCTGCTCTCTATGTGAGAGAATATAGTTAATGTAGTAGCCACTTTGTTCAGTATTTCTATGTTTTGATTCATTATCATGCCTTACTTCTATGCATGATTTGCTTAGCATACTAATATGAAACTCTGTATTTAATCTTCTGTCATTATTCACTTTGATACCATGAGTGTTTCATCCATGTTACTTATAATTGCTGGATCGTTGTATTCATTGAGTTGTCTGTGGTGTTGCAGGCACAGATCCCTTGTCCGGCTCCCCGGCGGTCGAAGAGACTGCAGGACAGGACCTATAGACACCCTCCGGTTTGGCAGAGTGGGCTTAGTCATTCTGCCGAGTGCGTTCCTGCTTATCATCAGTGTTTTGGTTTCTTGGAGATTTTGTATTTTGTACTTCGGACTTTGTTACTCTGTATTATTTTTGTACATCATGTTTTTTTGATGTGTACTCAGCCTTGTATTTGGATTTATATCTGTGTGTGTTATCTACGTCTTTTTCCCATTTCGCATTTTGATTTTCCGCTCGTTCTCTTTTGTTGTGCTTGCTATGATATCTACAGCTTCCGCGTTCGCTTGCTTCCCACGTGTTAGATCCCTTGTGTGCGTATATTTGGACTAGGTTTGGATGCACGTGCACGGGAGTACGTGTGTCACCAGTTTGGCTTTTCGCTAACCCCCGAATTCTGGGCTCGGGTTGTGACATACGTATTGTATGGTATCAGAGCATGCTAGTTATAAGCATGTAGACATTTAGATCGCGGTAAGATGACGATGTCAACTATTTGACTTGGCGTCTAATAGATGAATTCTTGGGTGTTGACTAACTCGGGGTGTTTTATATTTGTATTTTGTTCCTTTTCCTTTTGCAGGACAGTACATCATGGCATCAGGATCAGGGTTTAGGGATGAGAATCAGCAGGGCCACAATGGCGTGAGTATATCGCTACCCCCACCCATGAGTAGTGAGGAGCGTATGATGATGATGATGCAGTCCATGCAGTCTCTGCAGGCTTAGGTGGCATCTATATTGGACAGGCAGAGTCAGGCATCTCCGGCTGCGTTAGCAATTCCTCGCGTAGAACAGCAAGTGATCTTCCAGCCCAAGGATATGGATCCAAATGCTCTTTTCGACAAGTTCCGTAAGCGTAGGGCTACTGAATTCCATGGCACCGAGGATGCATTGCAGGCAGAGCAGTGGCTGGAGCAGACAGAGGAGCTTTTTGATACGATTGTGTGCAGTAATAAAAAGAAAGTAGTTCTCACAGCCTCTATGCTCAGGAGTGTAGCCAAGACATGGTGGAGGAGTGTCAAGAGTTCGTTTCAGACTATACCCAATGCCACGGTTTGGGGGACTTTCAAGCAACAGTTCGGCCGAAAGTTCATGCCTCTTCATGTTCAGCGAGCCAAGGAAGTGGAATTCTTCAACCTTCAATAGAGACAAACACCAGTTGCAGATTATGTACACAAGTTTACAGAGCTGTCTCACTTCGCAAAGGATATGGTGAACACTGAGAGTAAGAAGGTGACTCGCTTCGTCAACGGCCTAAACCCGAAGTATAAGCGTCACGTGGTTGTATGTATGTGGCCAGCTACCCTGGATGACGCTATTGACCGGGCATATGATGCAGAGGCCATAATGGAGGAGGAGCGAACTGAGTATAAGAGGGCGGCAGGTTCTAGTGGCAGGGGTCAGTTCCAGAAGAAGTTCAAAGGCAAGCCGGGCAGTTCGAGCAGTGCTCAGGTGGTTTGTGGTTACTGTGGGAAAGATCATCCGACAGAGAGATGTTGGAGGAAGAGTGGAGCATGCTTCGGTTGTGGCTCCACGGAGCACAAGCGGGCCTAGTGCCCGAAGTTTCAGTCATCTCCACAGACGAAGTTCGCAGGATATACAGTGCAGGGCAAGGTGCAGCCAGCTCGCCCAGCCCAGAGGTGAAACCGCTAGATAGCTCGAGCTTATGCTACGACGCATGAGGGCGCGGAGGAGGCTACGGTCGTGGAATGTACAATTTTAATTTTTGATGCTAAAGCTTTAGCCTTATTTGACTCAGGGTCTACGCATTCGTACGTAGCACCCCATTTTGCTGTGCAGCTACGACAGCGACCCATACCGCTCCCGTACTTGTTGATAGTATCCACTCCGGTTGGTAAGCGGGTAAAGTGTAATGTTTTCTACCCTCAGTGCGATGTGCAGATAGCTGGTCATCAGCTCCCTGTAGACCTCGTGTTGCTCATGACACTGGATTTTGATGTGATTCTGGGTATGGATTGGCTTGCGAGGTATCATGCTTGTATCAATTGTTACAGCAAGGCTATCTACTTTGATCTGGGTAGCGGATTCCGATTTGAGGGCAGCCAGACGAAGTGCCCGAGACGCGTGATATCTGCTTGTAAGGCAGACAGGATGCTTCGCAGGAGATGTGAGGGATTTTTTGCATTCATTTCAGAGAAGAAGGATCAGCAACAGCTCAGTGAGATCCCAGTAGTCAGTGAATTTCCGAATGTCTTTCCGGAGGATGTGCCCGAGTAGCCACCGGTTCGAGAGGTAGAGTTCTCGATTGATTTGATACCAGGTACAGCACCCATCAGTAGAGCTCCATATCGTATGGCACCTGTACAGTTGTCGGAATTGAAGAAACAGTTGCAGGATCTGTTGGATAAAGGGTTCATACGCCCAAGTGTTTCACCTTAGGGAGCTCCTGTATTGTTCGTAAAGAAGAAGGATGGCGGTTCCGGATGTGCATTGACTACAGGCAGTTGAACAAAGTGACCATCAAGAACAAATATCCATTGCCTAGGATTGATGAGTTGTTCGATCAGTTTCAGGGTGCAGCTTACTTTTTGAAGATCGACTTAAGGTCAGAGTATCACCAGCTCCAGGTGAAGGATGAGGACATTCCTAAGACAGCTTTCAGGACTCGGTATGGACAATACGAGTTCCTTATCATGCCTTTCGGTTTGACGAATGCACCCGCAGCTTTTATGGCAACGATGAATAGGGTGTTTGCTTCCTATTTGGACCAGTTTGTTGTGGTATTTATAGATGATATATTGGTCTATTCGAAGACTGCTGAGGAGCATACAGACCATCTGCGGAAGGCATTGCAGATGCTTAGAGACCACCAGTTATATGCTAAGCTGTCCAAGTGTCATTTCTGGCTAGAGCAAGTTGTATTTCTGGGTCATGTGATTTTTCGATATGGATTGATGGTGGATCTGGCTATGGTGGAGGCAGTAGTCCATTGGCCCTGTCCCAGATCAGTGACAGAGATCCGTAGTTTTCTGGGGTTGGCGAGATATTACCGCAGATTCGTGCAAGACTTCGCGAAGATTTCAACCCCGCTGACTCAGTTGACTCGGAAGAAGGTCCCGTATGAGTGGACAGAGAAGTGTGAGCATAGTTTTCAGATGTTGAAAAAAAAGCTCACTATGGCGCCAGTGTTGACTCTCCCTAATGGTAGTGAGGGATTTGTGATCTATTCAGATGCCTCTCGAGTTGGACTAGGTTGTGTACTGATGCAGAATCAGAGAGTGATTGCCTATAGATCCAGACAGCTGAAAGAGCACAAGAAGAATTATGCCACCCATGACCTGGAGTTAGCAGCCATTGTGTTGGCGCTGAAGTTGTGGCGGCATTACTTGTACAGTGTGAAGTTCGAGGTTCATTCCGATCATCACAGTCTGCAGTACTTGTTTAATTAGCATGACCTGAATATGAGGCAGCGGAGATGGTTGGAGTTCATCAAAAACTACGACTTCTCGATCAAGTACCACCCAGGTAAGGGTAATGTGGTGGCAAATGCACTCAGCAGGAGAACAGAGAGTCTCCAAGTGTTGATAGGATTCAATGTCCTTGTGCGTGATCAGCCTGTTGAGGTTCGGATGGTAGATGAGTTTGTAACGTTAACTACTACCGTGGTGTTTCAGCCTGAGGTAATTCAGCAGATCAAGGACCGCCAGTTTGAGGATCCCCTTCTGGTGACCTTCAAAGATCGGATTGCAGATCGACCTGATTTCAGTCTGGCAGACGGAGTTTTGTACATCAGGGGTAGATTGTGTGTTCCCGTTGTAGATAAGCTGAAGGAAAAGTTGATGACAGATGCGCGCCATGCCCGTTATGCGATGCACCCAGGGAGTACTAAGATGTATCAGAACTTGAAGAATAGGTTTTGGTGGAACAATATGAAGCAGGAGATCGCAGGGCGGCACGATGTATGACCTATCAGAGGGTGAAAACTGATCATTAGCGACCTCCAGGAGCATTGCATCCATTACACATTCCGCAGTGGAAGTGGGAGCACATTACCATGGATTTCATCTCAGGACTTCCGCTGACCAGTAGGAAGAACAATGCGATTTGGGTGATAGTGGACCGATTGACAAAGTCAGCACATTTCCTTCCATTCAAGAAAGGGATGACATTCACAGAGCTGGCCAGGAAGTCTGTTGACGAGATAGTCAGATTGCATGGCACCCCAGTATTGATTGTGTCTGATCGTGACAGTCGTTTTGTATCCTCAATTTGGAGAGCATTTCAGGAAGCTATAGCCACGAAGTTGAGTTTTAGTACGGCATACCACCCCCAGACTGATGGACAGTCGGAGCGTACCATTCAGACTTTGGAAGATATGCTCCGAGCTAGCGTGCTGAATTTTGAGAAGGAATGGGATATGCATTTGGCATTGTGTGAGTTTGCCTACAACAACAGCTTCCATGAGAGCATTGGCATGGCTCCCTATGAGGCTCTATACGGACGCAAGTGCAGGACTCCAGTGTGCTGGGAGGAGGTAGGAACGAGGAGTTTCTATGGCCCGACGATCATTGCTGAGACGACTGAGAAAGTGCAGAAAGTGATAGAGAATCTGAAGGTTGCTCGGTCCAGGCAGAAGAGCTATGCGGATACTCAGAGGAGACCTTTGGCATTCCAAGTCGGAGATTGGGTGTTCCTTAAAGTTTCTCCGATGAAAGGCACTGTGCGGTTTGGTCAGAAAGGCAAGTTAGCTCCGAGATATGTGGGACCGTTTGAAGTCAAGAGCCGAGTTGGAGATTTAGCCTATCGTTTGACACTTCCAGTTGAGTTCTCCGGAGTCCATGATGTATTCTATGTGTCGATGCTCCGGAAGTACGTGCCAGATCCGAGCCATGTGATTCGATACGATGACATTCAGATTCAGCCTAATGCGACTTACGTTGAGCGTCCGCTTCGCATCGTTGGTACACGAGAACAGATTCTCCGCACCAGGACTATTAGATGGGTTAAGGTATTTTGGGAGCATCACGGTCCAGATGAGGCTACATGGGAGCTAGTGGAGCAGCTAACACGCCAGTATCCCCAACTCTTCGCTCAGGTAGGTGGTCATTCCGAGGACGGAATGATTCCTAGTGGGGGAGGATGTAATACTCCGATCCCCTTTGAGCCGATTTAGTGGCTCATTAGTGTGTTTTTGTGTTGTTTATTTCTTTTGGGCTTGGTTTCGGATCTTGGATAGGTAGTTGAGTAGCCTTTGACCTGGAATGGGTTAGGTTCTAAGCCTTTTTTCGTAATTTTACAATTACTTTGAATGCATCATATTTGCATCATCTTGGTGTCAGCACATGTATTTTGTTGAGCTCGTTATTTTCCGTAACTATCTCAGACCCATTCGGAGTCAATTGGAGGAGTTGGACCCTCATGTGACTTGAATCGTAAATAGCTTAAACAATCGGACTTTGTTTTAAATTTCAAAACTATATATATGAGTCATCAGCCCAGATGTCTTCATTCCTGCTCATTTCTTTCAACGTACATGCAAACCCAGGGAGAGCTTCGTCTTCAGTCTCTCCTCTTCACTTCTCTTCCTCTGGGGTTGGTGTTGGGTTTTCCATCCATTTTGATTGGGTTCTCTCTCTCCCTCCTCTCTGTCTATGCTTTGAGGTAAGTGGGTTCTTCAATTCTTCTTCTTCAATTTTGAATTTCCACCTCTCTTGCTGTGTTCTCATTCTTACATGTGTTGTTGTTTTGCTTTGCTTGGGTTTTTAGTTGGATTGGAGCTTGCCTTCAGTGGTTTGACAAAGCTTTGAGGCAAGTATAAGTACAGGACTGTATAACACATATGGGTATATTGTTGATTGCTGTGATTCTTTTGTTCTTACATGCTTGACATGATCTACAGCCTAATTCTATCACTTTGGCTTCATTGGAGCTTGTTTTGCGTCATTTGCACATGAAATTGCAGTCTCTGTAACTGTCCCGATTTCGTTTTCTATATTGTACGGCTAAGCCGTGATGTTGTACGGCTCAGAATCCAGAGACTCGAATTTTGAATTTTGTTCTACGGCTAGGATACGGCTGAACCGTAAATTGTTATACGGCTGAGCCGTAAGTTAACCGTGATCCAGCCGTGAATTAACACTCTGATCAGTCGAAACTTTCTGATTCCAGTACTCTTACAGTGAAGTTACGGCTAAGTCGTGGACTCCACCGTAGCTCAACCGTAAAAGGTATCAGATCAGAAGTGGAAGATGACCAGTTTAGCCGTGTTCTGAAGGAAACCACAGCTAAGCCGTTGTACATCTTACGGCTATGCCGTAAGCTGTCGACGGCTAAGCCGCGGTCACCCACGGCTAAACCGTAAGACTTGGAAAAAAGTTTGAAATTAAACTTAGGCTAATGGTGTGACCTTATAGGGCTTATATACAGGTAACCACTCATATAAACCGGCCCAATGGATTCCTTGGACCACATGAATAGTCTGTTAGGCTGTGACTCATTCATATAAGCGTTGGTTTACTGTTTAGCACCTCCCTATGGGTGTTGATTTAAGGGACTTCGGTGCACGTGAGGATTACATTGCAACACTTTGATGGCAACGGTGCATCGAATAACTTAAAACTACATCATCATGCACGGTTAGTGACAGTGAACAACTAGATTTGAGTTGGCTTGTAATTACCCTTGATTTCGTGTTAACCTGAGATGCATTGCATATTGCTTAGAGTTTTGCTCTCTATTCTGCTGATCTATGTTTATGCATGACGAGATCATTTTGCTTTTGTTCTGTATAATTGTTTTATTCTTCGGTCTGTACTATGCTTTGGATACCTTTGGCTTTGTACATCTCTGATTCATTGGGTATTCCCAAGTGGCTCTGCCTAAAGATTTATACGTGAGGATAAGATCCGGCCTTTGCCGTCGGTGAGTCCAAAGCGGAAAATCTCCCTTCTTGTGGATTTGATTTGATTGGTATTAGTCTGGCTCTACTCAGCCTCAGCCCTAGGATGCCCGACAGGGTTACCTCTGGCTTGGTTCTCTATTCTCTGTATCGCTGCAGCGTAGCTTTGTCTTGGGACTCCGGAACCCAGAAAACCGAGACCCACTTGTACCCATGGCCAAGTCGGTGGTGTTCTCATCTGTCTGCTCTCTATGTGAGAGAATATGGTTAATTTAGTAGCCACTTTGTTCAGTATTTTTTATGTTTTGATTCATTATCATGCCTTACTTCTATGCATGATTTGCTTAGCATACTAATATGAAACTCTGTATTTAATCTTCTGTCATTATTCACTTTGATACCATGAGTGTTTCGTCCATGTTACTTATAATTGCTGGATCGTTGTATTCATTGAGTTGTCTGTGGTGTTGCAGGCACAGATCCCTTGTCCGGCTCCCCGGCGGTCGAAGAGACTGCAGGACAGGACCTATAGACACCCTCCGGTATGGCAGAGTGGGCTTAATCATTCTGCCGAGTGCGTTCCTGCTTATCATCAGTGTTTTGGTTTCTTGGAGATTTTGTATTTTGTACTTCGGACTTTGTTACTCTGTATTATTTTTGTACATCATGTTTTTTTGATGTGTACTCAGCTTGTATTTGGATTTATATCTGTGTGTGTTATCTACGTCTTTTTTCCATTTCGCATTTTGGTTTTCCGCTCGTTCTCTTTTGTTGTGCTTGCTATGATATCTACAGCTTCCGCGTTCGCTTGCTTCCCACGTGTTAGATCCCTTGTGTGCGTGTATTTGGACTAGGTTTGGATGCACGTGCACGGGAGTACGTGTGTCACCGGTTTGGCTTTTCGCTAACCCCCGATTTCTGGGCTAGGGTTGTCACACGTATGGAGCGCGGCAGATGTTATGGACGATTATTTGAGGATCGCTAAAAGCACCTTAAATGAATCAATGAAAAGGCTTGTTCAAGCGATCATTGACGTTTTTGGCACTGAGTACTTGAGAAAACCAAATAATGTTGACATTCGTAGATTGTTATCAGAAGGTGAGAGACGTGGGTTTCTTGGGATGATAAGTAGCATAGACTGTATGTATTGGAAGTGGAAGAACTGTCCAATTACTTGGAAAGGCATGTATACTTGTGAAGACCACCATGAGCTTTGGTTGATTCTTATAGTCTGGCTTCATATGATCTTTGGATATGGCTTGCTTATGTTGGACATTGAAATCGCACAATGATATAAATGTGTTGGATCGACCTCCTATATTTACCAACCTTGTTAAAGGCCCAACTCCTCATGCCAACTACTCAATTAATGGTCATGACTATACAATTGGCTACTAACTTGTTCATGGTATGGTGTATATTCATCGTGGGCGACATTTGTAAAAACAATTCCATGTCCAAATGGACTAAGGCAATAAATTTTGCTGCAGCTCAAGAGTCTGCTAGGGAAGACGTAGAGCAAGCGTTTGGAGTGCTCTAAGCGTGTTTTGTGATTGTTTGTGGGCTTGCTCATTTCTGGGATCATTAAACACTTCAACATATCATGAAGGTATGCATTATAATGCATAACATGATTATTGAAGATGAACACAATGAAAGTCTTTCACTTAATTGTAATGCACGAGAGGGTGAATGTAGTAACCTTATGGTGTCACACGAGCACATTATAGAGTTTCAGGATTTTGTTTAAAATCACATGTGCATTTGTGACAGGAGAACATATTCTCAACTCGTCGATATGATTGAACACCTATGGCATTTCCAAGGGGCATTTGAAGTAGCTTGTAATTGACTATAATATTATGTAGTTGAATTTAAAATTTTCAATAAAAAATGTGTTAATTACAACTTAACGATTTTTAATTTTTTAATAAGTAATTATTTTAATTACATTTAAATTGTACCAAATTCCATTAAATAGAAATAAGATATATATAATATACTAAATGAGGTTAAAAGATGAAAAATAATAAAATAATAAATTTGACATATCCATTAGAGTTGCTAAAGTTGAAGATGTCAAATTTTAAATGACAAATTTGCCACATAAGCCTTCAAATTCAAATTTGGTAGTCTGCATTTGAAGTAACCTTGGAGATGCTCTAACATATTATAAATGGTTTGGATTTCTTAAAGGTGGCCCCAACTATGTGCTTAACTCAAACGATGCGTCATACTACAATGCAACAACGCTAGATTGTACTTCTACTCCTTTGTTAGCTATAAACTTAGTTGACTACCCCTATATAAAGCACAAGCACATGTGTGAACTAAAAGCTTTTAAAATTAGCATGCTAGTATTCAAGAAGGTTAAGGTTTTAAAATTATAATTATTTTCATGAGTTAACATTTTTTCCAAAAATAAAAATAAAAAGTAACTAAATCTGTCAAAGTATATGTGGAGTAAGTATTTAATATAATTTAAAGGTGGAAGTTGCCAAAGTTTTGAGAAATAATTATTCTTCATAAATTTAAGATTAGATAACAAAATTAGAAATAAAACAGTCTTTGTAACTCTCAGCAAAATATGTTTCCAAAAAAAAATAGTAAAAGAAAAAGGATATTGCACTGGACCCTTTTTTTTTTTTTTTTTGTGCTTAAAGAAGACTACGCCAAGGACTTGAGGGTTAGCCTGGTAGAGAGGGAATTCCCCTGGTGGGTGCCTTGTCATTCCCACTCCTTGGCCACTGGGCCAACTCAGCCCAAAAAAAAAATATATCTTGGACCCGGCTCAAAGTCTTGCCTGATGTAAATAGGTTGGGTTTGAATTACTATTTGACTAATTCAGGCCCAGTGACATTGCCAAGCCCACACGACCCATTTCTACTATTAACAGTTGTTGTTAATCTCAGAGCCTCAGGATAGAACAGATTTATTCAGTACTAAAAAGTCTAACTTGTATGCCTGAAAAATAAGTAGAAAAGCCCAGCAACAAATAGTAGGCCCGATTGTGACCTAGGCCGCTGTGGGCCAAATACAACCAGAGGTGTGGTGTTATCCATTTGCATTTCGCATTAGCTGAAAAGTAGAGAAAGAAGAAGAACAAGAGAAGAGAGGACTCAGGTATTTTCTTTTCGTAGGTATTTCGGGCAGTTCTCTTTCCTCTGTTTTAAGGTAGCCCAGCCAAATGAATCCATTTTCAGCATTTTTGGGTACTCACCAGAGAGTTTTCATGGGGCTGGCTAGACCAGGTCAAAGCATATCAGCTATGGCCCATTGATTTATCAGCCCAGTCTACACAGAGTTACAGATATTCTTCTTTCCCTCTCTCAAATGGGCTAGGCCTGGACATAATCTACATGCTTTTTGACTAGCTCCTGCCCTAAATTGTATTTGGCCCAATACTTAAATGGGATACGCATGGAAAGCCTTCACAACAGTACATCCCACACTATGGGCAACCGTAGCCTTTTATGTTCTGGGCAACCATATTTTTATTGTTTGATAATCACTATAATTACGTTGTTTGAAGCCACAAAACACAGTGATTTGCATGAATTGAACATATGACTTGCTTGATTAGCTACTGGGCCAACATCTCAAGCC
The DNA here is from genome assembly GCA_037013555.1 of Sextonia rubra. NCBI lineage: Eukaryota > Viridiplantae > Streptophyta > Magnoliopsida > Laurales > Lauraceae > Sextonia > Sextonia rubra. The sequence goes on from JASUAD010000010.1 coordinate 46,696,946, forward strand.
CACCCCAGCGTACCCATGGGTTTAAAGAATAAATATAAATTCAACCAAAAACTAGCTGTGATCGCAAAGATTCGGAGTGCAAAAACGAGGAAAACTGGTTAGTCAAAGATAACACTTGCTTGAAAGAGGACAAGAAAAGAAGACACCGAAGTCAATCGATTGAAATAGGAATATTTTAACATAGTTTTCTCAGACACGATGGGACAAAAACTGGCCTTTAAGATCCAAGCTTGGCCCTTAATCTTCCATCTTTTGGCCAACAATTGTGGGGTTAAGTAGCTCGAGACTTGGGAGGATTGCCAAGAGAATGTTCATGCCATCATTGGTTTAGATGTCTTGTGGATGAAATTTACATTTGCAAGATTTATAAAATTTACACATATGAAATGCATGCAATGCTAATATTTGTTCGGAAGAACCATGTTAAAAATTTGATTCTCTCTAAATTTATCATATATTTAAGATATAGAAAACGAAAGGTTCGAATGGTTGGACTATGATTTTGAGGCTTAGAGGAGTTAAAAATATATATAAAAGAGGATGACGGGCTTTCATAGCACAACCCCCTATAAGGACACAAATGGCCAATTCTTCTGTTTCCCAAGAATTTCATGGAAATGGAGTGTTATCAAAGTAGCTAAAATTTTTTCATTTATTTCCTCCAAGCAAAATATTTATTTATTCATTTTTTATTTTTTTAATAATAGCAACAGCAACGACCTAACAAAAATGATATGCCAATATGTGAGCTTGTGTTGATTTGACATTTCATAGTTGAATTGAGATAAGTGAGGAAAAACCTCACCGGTCCCGCCACATCACCATTAGGCAGCCTGGCATACACTACCCACATGCAAGCTGTCAAATGATGACGTGGGTCCCATTACAGTCACCGTGGCGTTTTTTGATAGAGGATTCGGATTTTTCATACTTAGGGTGCAATTTGAGTAGCGCAAATCTTAACTCCATATGGCTAGACACAATCAGAAGTGAAATTAAATTATTTGTACTAGCACTTCATGGCCCACAGCTAATGTGAGCCTTGTTTAATAATTATATTATTTGTAAATAAAAATGTTTATAAATATTTAAATAAACTGTAAATAAATAATAACATAAAATTCATTAGACTATCATAATTTTAAATATTTTAGCGCACTCTTAAAAAAACTAAATATTATATTAGTAAAACTAAATAACGACAAAATATATGAAATTAGAAAGAAAAAGAGATTCAAAGAATGCAAAAGTTTTAAAGAAAGCTTAAATTAAGAAAAAAAACTATACACAAAAGATTCATTATTGAAAGAAGTTAAAACACTTAAATCTCTTTTTTTATTGTTTTCTTTTTCCAGCAACACACTGCAAAGTTCCTTACTTTGGTTATTGCTATCCTGGGTGGAATTTTTGTCTTTGGCGATGGGTTTTGCCTGATGCGTTCTTAGTAATGAGAGATGGCTATACTTCCTTGTTGAATTTTTAGAGAGATAGAGTAGTTGTTAATTAATTAAGATATACTTCAACTATTCATCTGGGGAACAAAAAGAAATAAAGAGAATAACACAATAAATCTTTTATAATGGGGAAATAAGATTAAAAAAATCCTTTCTAAGCTCAATTATATTTTCATTCATATCAGAGTAAAAAAAAAAATCCTCACCAAACTGAGTGACAAGGACTGGTGGTAAGTACCATTTGATAAAGTGTGTTTGGTTCATGGATGTAGACTCTCTCTTTACATGTTAGAAATTAAAGAATTTTTAGTAGTGGTGTTCATTGTCTAAGCCAATCCAAGCTAAAGTATATTCAAGCCCGGCCCGACTTTAGAAGCCCTAGCCAAGGCCTTGCCCAAGCCTAACACAGGCTATAAAAATCAAGGCTGAGCTAGCCCATTTAATCCCTCGAGTCTAGTCGAATCGTGCTTTTCATCAATTTTATCGTCATTTGAGAAATTTTATTTACTAATTAAATCAAATTACATGCACTCATTACACGGGCTGGCCAAGCCAAGCATTGGGCTTTCTATAACTCAATCCAAGCCCCACCCAATTATTAAATAGACCTAATTACATATCCAAGCCCATGGTAATGTGGGCAAGGTCCGGATTGCTCTTGGGTTGGCCCAGCCCATGAACACTCTTAACTTTTAAAGAGGAATTAAGTTTTTTTTTTAAATTATAGATTTAGATTGTGTCACGTGTCGTACCCTCATGAAGAGGGTTTGCTGTCACAAGGCCTATGCCCAACATGAGCCCAAAAAGATAGTATATTAAAATTTAATATTTTAAAATAATATTAGAAACAAAATAAGTAAAAACTGTATAGATATGTTATTTAAACTTTTAAAATTCTCCATGTCAAGATCTAATAAAAAAAGTCTCAATGAATCTCATAATTACAAATTAGCCATTCTAATAGAAAAATGTCTAGCACCATTGCCCTCCCTCTTTTATTTATATATTGAATTTGAAGCAATATAAATAATTTAAATTCAGAAATCATTTTCTTGGTATTAATCATTAAAAAAGCTTTAAATAAAAATATTAAAATAATTTATACATGAAAACAGAATAGGTGTAGTCAGATGTCATCTAAAATAATAGGTTTCCCTATTTTGTCCTTCATGGAAACCAGTTTTTCTATTTAATATAAATTAGAAGTATGAGAGATTTTAGGAGGAAAGATTATAGAGATAAAGTATGCGTATATGAAAGATGGTAGATTAAAATAATTTATGTATGAAAACCGAATAAGTGTAGTCGGATGTCATTTATAGATAAAAATATAAATTAAAATAATAGGTTTTTGATTTTGTGTTCATGGAAACTAGTTTTTCTATTTAATATAAATTAGAAGTATGAGATATTTTAGGAGGAAAAATGGTAGAGATGAAGTATGCTTATATGAAAGTTGTTATAAAAAAAATATGGGACAGATTTTATGGGATGGCATGTGTTGCTTTCTCACACTCACTCATGAAGGTGGGAAATTGTCTTTATTTATATATAATAAAGAGGAATTTTGCAAGAGAGATAATGGGAGAGATTTTTAAGACTTTAATATGAGCGGGCCACTTGTCTCTCTACCGTGCTTTCTCTGGAAGGGGAAATTTGCTTTATATATATAACTCTTATTTGGGTTTTCTGGTTAGGCTCGAGTCTGAATATCGTATATGATATACCAAGTACCCAACTCAAACGAAGCAAATGTATGAATAGTAACATCAAATGGTACGGCAGGCATATTATTTTTGTGGAGACACGGGATGCTTGACATTAGTTTTTTGGCAAAGGGATATTTAGAATTTTAATAATCACTATATTTTCATAATTTCATTGTAATTATTATGAGAGGAAATCCTCTCATTAATTTATACATCAAATAATAATAAATAATTCAGAATTCAAACTAATCTAAACTCTTTAAGAATCTACTAATAATTTTATCTTATGTCTAAGATAAGAATCTCTAGTAACCATATCTCTAACAACCCCCCTTAATCACATGGTTTTGAATAGGATTTGTGATTGTAAAAATAATAAAAATAAAATAAAATAAAATAAAAAATTTGATCCTTGGAAAAAAATCAATTAATTTTTTTTACTAAACACAATTTTAATGTCGTAATCCGCTTCTTTTTAAGTCCATTAGTGCCGGTGGTCCATTGGATTAAATCTATCGTGATTTCTCCTAGAAGCTTCGATCTTGCAGATTGATGAAGATGACAAGATCATATGGGTTGAATGTATGGATGGATAGGAGAGGATGCTGAATTTTTTTTATTGAAATAGAAAAGTTAATGGTGATATTTGTGGAAGTAGGATCGTTCCCGGCTGGATAGCAAGATCATTACCCAGCCGGCTCTAATATCATATAGAATACTATATAGAATTTCAATAATCACTATATTCCCGTAATTTCATCATTTTTTTCATGAAAAGAAATCATCTCATTTATATATCCAATAACAATAAAATTATTAAAAATGCAAACTAAAAACTTTCTAACAATCTACTAACAATTTAATCTTATCTCTAAGATAAAAATCTCTAACATTCATATCTCTAACATGATAAATGTTATTGATTTTGAGGGAGGAGCGAGGAGAGAAATTAAGAATATGATTAAAATTAGTTTATTGCATTCTCAATTTCTCTCCTCCCCTTTCCTTAAACAAGTGGTATCAAATGTAAGTGATTGATAACAAGAAGTTGGTAAGGCCCAGAGCGACACTCGTAATTGATTTCTCATGTTTGCTGGATCTCGGTTATCTTGCTCAAATCTAGGGATGGATAATATGCACATCAGTGGCGATGTCGAAGAATAATCAAATTGATCAGATTGACGGAGGGCTTGCATTAGGTTAGACAGAATGCAATAAACTAGTTTTAATTGTGTCCTCAAGTCCTATAATCCCTTCTCCTTCAATAATTAAGGCATCACCAAAAAAGCAAAAGAACAGAGAAAAGAAAAAAAAAAACGAGTACATAGTCCCATACAACTGCACCCAAAATGTATCAGGAAAAAAAAAAAAGAGTACAGAGTCCCATACAACTGCACCCACAATGTATCAGTCCAAGAGCCACACTCCCTACGAAACTGACCCAGTTTAGACGCCCTATCTGCAACTTCGCTCAGGTCTCTAGGAGTTAAATTAAAACTAATGGAGTCAAAATGAGCCGCGAGGTTCAAAATATAAAAAATATGGGATTTGATGGACCATTGATCCTTTCAATAACCTCCTCGCTTTAGCATTTAGAATAATTTTGATTGGGTCCAATATGCAATTATTGAAAATAAAGGTGACCCACCAAAGGGTTGGATTCCGAGATCTTAGATCTTGGATCCCACAGACAGAGTCCACATGGTTAGTTTCAAAGTATTTCACCCACCAAAAAAAAACAGAGTTAAGGTTGGAAGTATCACTAATTTGGCAGTGACGCAATAACAAAATATATAATAAAAATAAAAAATAATATCCATCAGATACGATGAAATTAGGGTATCCAATCCAACCCAAGTCAACCCAACACAACCGAATCGAACTCCGGTCTGAAATCTACAGTATCTGGGTCAGTATCGGGTAGTGAATGTTCCTGTTTTAGCAAGGTCGGTATAAATTAAGTCTGGGCTGAACTACATGCAATTAGAGTTGAATTTGCAAATCAATACCAACCCTACCAAGCTGCACCCTAAGTCCTAATTAAATGACCATGTCCAGCCGTTGTCCTTCCCAGTAGTTTCCACCCCAAACATGCATGCATTGAAATGATTCTTTTGAAGCTTTTAGAGGTGGGAGTTTGGATTTCAGGGCTGGATGCCCTTGAGAAGGAACTCAATATCTATAATGCTCAGAATTAAAATACTGTAGAATGATTATGGTTGAGTAGGCATTAGCTAAAGCACATATTGACTAATGTCTTAAACTATATTAACTACTTGTTAGTTAAGATAAGAAGCATTAATTTACAAATGTTTTGAGAAAGGAATTGGGACATAGAAGGTTTTGAGTCCCTCAAAGAGTGAGACTTTGGGGACAAACAAGCCCACAAAAAATATGATAATAAAATTCGTCAACAAATTAACAAACGCAACATAGGGTTATAGAATTTGCTTAAAAGAAGAGCTTCCTGTCTCTGTCCAATTCAACTCTGGTGTTCTTTTATGCAAACATGACATATAGATCCTAGTAAATAAAGAAGAAATTCAGTGAATGTACCTTTTACAATTACTTCACTTGTGTGATCCAGTTTGGATTTTTGTATATCGTACAGGTTCTTCAATTTATATAAGTTATTTAACAACTCCAATTACCTGTTGCAACAGGCAATAAAAATTTGTGGTGACTCGTCCACGACAGTTTTGACATATAACCATGTCATTCTACACTGCCCAAATTTTGCGTATTATTAAGGATGAATGAAGAACAATATGTGAATAAGAAACTCAATCGATGAGACTGCAATTGTTATTCAAATGGTCACATCAAAAGAATGGTTAAAAATAATAGTCAGTGGTCTAAATCAATTGACTCACATCATCAGATGATAATCTTCATTTTGTAAACGTTGCCTTAGTTTTATGCATCATTTGCAATAGAGTCCCCAATTTAGGCGATGTAGATTGGTCTTTGGTGCACCCACGTGTCAAGTGTACATGGATTTGAGCTACTATTTAAACCATCTCATGCCAAGCACTAACAATGGAGATTGATTCTTTAAATCAAAATAACTTTTCAATTAGCAATCTCTCAATTTTTGCAATTGATAATATAATCAATCCAACAGTGATGTCATTCTTATATTGACAGTAACTTACATCTAATTCTTGGTGGGGTACTGAGGCTGCCTATAATTTATTGGAATTGCCTATATAACGCACCTTCATGGATAGAAATTAGCATGATTTTTTTTTGATGAAAAGCATAAAAATCATTTTAATTAAAGTGATATATACCATTAGATTGGTGTTATGAAATGCAAAGTTAAACTCTGCACATGTGATCATTTCAACAATACATGCCATTCTAATTTGTGTGAATTCTGATATGAACAACTTTGTCAATTAGACTTGGACTAATGTGGATCATATTCGGTGGTTAGCTGTCAATAGACATCAGCAAATCATGACAAGAACTTAAGGGGGCCTTTGTTTCATGCCATTGAATTTCTAAGAGTTCCAATATTATATTTTTGTAAATGGTTAAAATGAAGAATCAAATGTGTAAAACTTTAAAATGACCATCAAATCAGCTCTCCTATAAAGAAAGCAATGAAACATGAATATTCAACCATCCACGTAAATCAAATATAAAAAAGTCAATATCCCAACTACATTATTATAATCTTATATCGTTCACCACTCACCCTTTTAGTAAACATTCCATCCAATTCTTGTGATTATGATTCCTAATGAATTCTAAACAAACAAAGAGGCCTTCATATTATTTTCATATAATTAGAGCACAAGACTATCAAAATTTAAAGCCCCATGTTACCTTTAGTTCAAGTGGGCCCTCGTTTTTCACTTGGCACCACTACTTTGATGGATGAAAGTCCACAGCAAATATCTCTCGGTTGGAGGGTGAAAAGAAAAATCCACCCTTTCACTTGACAAATTTATGGCTATAAAAATAATGGGCTAGACATCATCTTCTTCTAGATGTTTCTACCCCCAAAAAAAAATCACTAATTTTGAATCATTTGAAATCATGTTACTGTGAGGCTCCAAATCTTTTAATTTTGGGTTTAATTGGTTTGTCGGATTTGAGTCAGGTTAAGAGGATTAGATGGATCCTTGATAGGTCATTTTAAAGATTTTGGATCTTTGCATGCATGGTAATTTTGTGTAGGGCCCATTGGAGATGAGCTTATTAGACATTTTTGGGCCTTGAGCTTGAGTTATTTAACCTTTTAAGCTAAAAGCCCTTTTTTGGAATTTTGTAAAATCCATTACAAAGCATGGAGCTCTCCTTTGTAATTTAGAAAAACATTTACATAAGCTAAACCTAAAGGTTTTTTATTGTCTTTTCTTCATATGCACAGTCTATTTGTTTTTTTTCTTCTCCTCTGCAACCAAGCCCAGCAGCTCTCCAAGGGAACCAAAGCTTGATCCATGAGTTTAGATAACACCCTCACCTTCATCTCCTTCCTCTCTCTTTGTCTATTTAGATAGTGTCTGCAACTCGGTAAATATCTATCTCTAAACCTCCATTACATTCCTTTCAGTGTATTAGGGTATGTTCAATAGTTTAAGAGACCTTGTGTGTTTCTTGGATATGTAGGATTTCTGATTAGGGCATTGAATCTCGATAGAGGTTTGTGTTTGATTGGGCCTAGCCATAATAAATCTGAGTTTGGTACAAGATTTGAGGCAAGTGAATAACTGTAAATAATGTAATTTTAGTTATTGTGATTGATATGCCTAAAAATCTGATTTGTAGGATTGAGTTTAATGTTTTGATTGCAATTAATAATGGGGATTGATTTTTAATCAAATAAAATTAAAATAATAATAATAATAAAAGAATTGCAGCACAGAAGTTACTGCCAGGAGTGCACAGGTAGCGCCTGCTGCCTTGGTCACCGACTGGGCTGGCTAGGCAGCGGGTCTAGCTTGCTATTGGGTTGGGCCTGCTGGCTGAGTTGGGCTACGTTTGGGCTGGGCTTCTGATGGGCCTGACAGTAGAGCTAATGGCCCAAGGGGACTGAAATTTAAAATATTTATTTGGGTTTTTATTTTATTTTTATTTTGGTTTCCGTAGTAGGTTTGGGTGTGATTAGAACATTAAGTTGCAATTTGATTAGAATATTGATTTGGGTTTTATTGTGACTTGATTAAAATCTTAATTAATATTTAATTAGTTGTGATTAGAATTGTAATTAGGTCTAATTATAACTTTAACGTGAATTTAGTTACATGTGATTAGTATTTTAATTAGTTCAATTAGAATTTCATTAAGATGTACTTAGGGATGATTAGAATCTTAATTAGACTGTATTTGGGATTCTAATTTGTATTTTTAATTTGAGTTTACATTTCAGATCTGAATCCAAGATTTGGTTTGTTTTTTTTACAAAAAATAATTATGTATTTTAATACACATCAATGATGATTAAGAACCTAATTGTTCCATTTCTTTTTTATCATAATTTGATTTAGTTTGAACTTGAAATTTGAATACTTTTTACCCAATTTGTAAAATACACTAACTTTACATAATTGGATTAAATAGGTTCCGTTTTTTGAGAAAAGTTAGTTAAGTATTCACATGATAATTGGACTGGATTCAAAATGGGAACGTGAGTTCCTGAATGCATCATATGAAAGACACAAAAAGTAGGATATTGGCATTATGAAATCTTATTGCCATTGTGCAAGAATGTTGGTTCCTATGTACATACTTAACTAACTATAACTGTTAGGTAGATTAGTGCTTACCTTCAGAGGAATTGAAATAACATACGATCATAATATACTTTTAAAATTAAGTAATCTAAATAATTAAATTAATAATGGCTTGGATATAGTGAGTTAAGGGTTTCATAGGATGATTCATTATGCATTCGTATACAGAATATATTTATATATATATTTACCGACTGCAGTTGGAGGTAGTCGTACACCATCGGGACAGTGTGTATTATGGGATGTAGTATACAACTATGCTATTTCTTATATCTGGCGGAAATATCCGTTTTTATATATTGTATCTGTGGAAATACCGGTTTTTGTGCATTCATGCTGTTGGGTTTGCATTCAGTATAATTTGGGTAAGATGTAAAATGTGATTTAATTCAATTGATTAACATCATTTCTTGCAGTTTACCTTTTACTAGATTAAGTCAATTTGACCCACTATTTTTGGTGTCTAGGTTCATTTGTCGGTGCCGAACTGAAGGCTAAGAATAGGTAGGAGATTCTGCCAGATGGCAGAGTTGTTGAATGGAGTGCCGATGACGTCATCTAAAATGTCTTAGTGATGGAACTTATATTTGAAAACAATAGACTCTTGTAATCAGACCATGTTTTGGGCTATTAGTGTAGTCGTTTAATTCATTTATCTTGAGGTTACAACTTTAATTGTTATACTTCGAAGTTCTTGACCATTTATTAATTGATATTGAGTTTGGTTTATATGAATTGTATATGATACTAAGTTGCGTAGATTATAAATTTTCATTCCGCTTGTGATTATGGTTGCTTGATTGACAAGCAAAACTTTACGAAGGACTTCGATCTACCAGGAATTGGGGCCTGTGTTGTTATTTAAGAAAAATTTAAATTGACTCTAATTTTACACCCTTAAGGCTGAAATTGAATCCGACTCAATTTTGAAGATGTGATACTTACCTTAACAAAGAAAACGAGATACCTGTTTAGAAGCTTTCCCAGCATAGGCCCACAATCCACTCTAGAGTGATTGGACGTCATTAGGCGCAAGAATACAATCTGGTAGTTTTTTATTGATGATGGATGTATATACCTCTAAGCCATGCTGCAATGAGCACATATATAAAACTTGAAGATCTGTTTCCAATCATTTACAACTCAACCCCAACTTGGTCTTATCTCTAGAGCCGAAAAGGTTGAATAATGCAACTCCAGAGACCCAACGACAGACATCCTGATAGAGAAAAAGGAAGCTCAAAGCTTCTTTCGGATATCTTTTCGTCTAGCTACTTTCTCTTAGGTTTTGTTGCCTATCAACGTCCACTTCTGGTTCTGGATACTCCATTTATCTCTTTTACAAGATGATTTCGGAATTAGTAGACATCTTTTTAGCGGCTTTCAAGATCACTTCCGGTTCTGGTTATTGTTTTTTTCGTAGGATCAAAGAAATAACGTAATCCAATGGAAAAGCCCACTTTTTGCATATGGGTCCAAAACCAATCGATCTAACTGTCCATCTTCGAGTCTGCGTTGCCAATTTCTGAAAAGATGATTTAGTCATTGGTAGGTCATTGGTAGGTCCAGGGTTCCAAGTCTCCCCGCCCTTGCATAAATGAATTGTTTCTATTTTAAATGTGAGTGTTTGTGTCTCCTTACATGTGCAAAGAGCATCACCTCACATGTGTCATGTGTAACTTCATGTTTTCTCTCATACGTGAGTTCCTATCATTTCAAATAAATGATTTTGTATCTCTTTACACCTAAAAATTTTTATCACCTCACATGTGTAGGTTGTGTTTTTTTGTATATGCGAAGACCATCACCTCACATGTGTCATGTGTAATTTCGTGTTTCCTGTCATATGTAAGTTCCTATCATTTCAAATAAATGGGTTTGTGTCTCCTCATACGTAAAAATTTTTATCACCTTACATATATAAGTTGTGTTTCCTTGAATGTGCATATTCTTATAATCTTATATGAGCAAATCTCTTTAAAACAAAAAATAAAAATAAAAAATTTTGCTTTAATAATTATGAATCTGGATTATTGTGCTCATGGTTTTCTTGCTGTGAAGACTTTGAAACCAAATCCTGTTGGGATGTTGGAATATAATGTTCAAGATTTTGCTTGGTGTAGAGTTGGAACCAAGTCCTTTCAAAAGAAGGGAAGATAGAAAACTGATTAATGAGGAGTCGATAAAATACTAGTAAGAGACCAATGAAGAAAAGATAGGCCTCACATATGTCAAATTAAATATGCGACCCAAGTCATGTAATCCAATGAGAAACGATTTAACTTCCACATTCAAATCATAAGGTACATCCAAAAATTTGATTTGACGCACACTGCATCGTACAAAAATTGGCCTAGCTTTCATGTTTAACAGGCACTGGCACAGTCATATCAACCTTTTGCATCACCGAAAGAGAAGCACATATTCATAACCTTACATAACCTTACAGGGACAAACAGAAAGGGTCCAAAATCCAAATCGACCGCCTAACGATTAAGGGATTATTATCCTACTGAAGCCCATAAACCAAATAAATAATTAAAAATTATCTACTAAAAATTATTTATCATATAATTATTTATATAAAAAAGATATAAAAATATCAATTTTACCCATAAACTTGCAGTATTCTAAAGCAATAGGATATCGAACTATGCGATATCCTAACGATATAGGATATCGAATAAATTTAATTTTTTTTCACTTCTTTCCCCAACCCTAAAATGCATTTTTACTACAAAACTATTTTTCATTTTTGTCATTTCTATATTTTTCATATTTTTGAATTGGGGCTCTTTGTTTTCTATTATCTATTTTGGTCATTACAAGAGGTACGTGGCCTCTCTCTCATTTTTTAAGGCATAGATAAATCAAATTATGAGGTGTAAAAACTCTTTTTCATTTTTTTTAATGGAATTTTAAAATAACTTAACAAGATTTAGATCCTTACATATAATGTGAAACATATAGGAAAATGCCTCCTTATATATGATAGATAACGGTTCTGTGTTGATTTTAAAATTGATTGATTTTCCAATAAATTGATGGGGCTTACTATTGAGCTTAGAACATTATAAGTTATCCTCTAAAAATGTAGAGTATAGTAGGATGAGCTTTGAATCAGGGCTATGCTATCTAACCCATAATTCTATCTTGATGTGAATTTAATCAATCCACTTAAAATTATAAGTACACAATTATCTTGTTGAGACAATGACAAATGCAGGTCAATCCCACATAGAACACTTTTGAACTTTTTTAATTAAAAATTTGAAATTTCTTTTAACTAAAAGATTGATTTAAAATAAAACGAAGAATATCAGAAACATGATGCAATTAAAAGTAGTGAAAAATCAATAGAGAAAATAGATTAGAGTATCCATAATTTAAGAAGCAAGATAATTAATCTAATCATGCAATTATTCTTTTATTTTTCTCAAAATAACTCTGATAAGAAACAAATTAATGTTTCTAATTCGGAAGATTTGTTTTTCTCAAAAACTGATTTTTAATAAAAAGAATAAAATCATCACTCAAGACCTATTTCACCTTATAAAAGAATAAAAATTCAGAAGTATGATTTATCAAATTAAGCAAAAACTATTGAAGGATCTCAACCCTAAGCATAATCTATTAAAATAAGTATAAATCATCAAATTATTTTTATTAAAAATTAAAATAGAGGCTACCTAAGGCATGAAGATGGATCTATTATTTTAATAAAACATTCATTTAAAAGAGACAAGCAAAGAAAAAAATAAATTAAAATAAAAATTTACTTAGCTTTATCTGTGTGCTCCGATCCAAAGGACTAACTAGACATTTCCAATATCTTCCTCAAAAATTTCATTAAGAGGATTTTTATATAATATTTACTATCTAAGAATCTCTTTTTTAAATTCTTAGTTCTTAGAACAAAGCTCTAAAAATACCTTAAAATTAAAACTAGAAAATTAATGGGAGGAAGAAGGATAGAGGAGATAGGAGAGAGAAAGCATCCTCTCCTTGGACATCCATGTTTCATCAAATAGGATTTTCAGCCCTTTTGTTTCCTTTTCTTTTTTTTTTTTTTCGTCTTTCCTCTTTTGTAGTTTGTAAAGTTTTTTTTAGAAATGTCTCTTAGCTTGGCCTCTAAGTCAGCAAAGACATAGCAACTTTGAAGAGTTTTTTTCTCACTTTCTTTTGGAAACCAATATCTTCTAAATAAGCTTCACTTCTTTGATTTCTTGAGGATTTTCTTCAAATCTTCTTAGATTATCGTGAAAAGAATAATGCAAAAATGGTGGAACCCACTTTGATCTTCAATGTACCTTATTTGAGGAAAGATGGACTCCACCCAAAAGTATGTAACATGAAAAAAGTTTTTAATTTTTTTGCAATCCCATTAAAAAGTACATAGCCAATTTTTCGAGGCCATAACTTTATCATTTTAGTTTTGATTGATGCAATCTTAGATCCTACGGATATCTACTCCAAAAGAGTTCTCGAACAATACGTATATTGTCCAATTCCGATTGAAAGTTATAACTATTTTAATCTATGCTGTTCAAAGAAAAATGTGATTGACTTTCCATTTCTGAATTCCTCTTCGTTGACTTTCCTTTTCTTGAATTCTCTCTACCTAAGCTTTCTTTTCTTGATTCAAATTTGAATTCTTTCAATAACTTGAGTGTGAGACCCTCTTTAGACCTTCAAAGCATGTGTGTACATGTGTGTGGGGTCCTCATAAAGCCAAATTTTCAAATTTCTTGTATTGTGTGCTTCACATGATTTGCTCACATCTTCCTATACATTCTAGGTAAACCTATAAAATACTGAAAAGCCTATATTGAAGCGGGACCCATCTGGATAGAATTTTACTCCAATTGAGACTCTTCAGAGAAAAATTATAAATTTCTAAATTAATGCTAAAAGTGTGGAAAAAAATATAAAAATTCAAGTTTTTAGGTGAAAATGCAGAAAATGATGAAATTTAAAGAATAGTGATGCAATTCATCTAATTAAACCCCTTAATCAATCATAAAATGATGCATAATTATGCAAATGCATGAACTTAATATATCTCTTTATGGAGCTTTATGTGACCACTTGAAAGAGTCCTAATTGATTTCCTATGATGTTCATGTAGTTAGTATTGAAGGTGATCATGGCTTGACTAAGGTGCTTTAAGATCAATCAGCATCCCCTTGGCAATAATGACTTCAAGCTAGAAAATTGTAGCTTCACTTAAAATAGTGAAGGAGATCTCTTACTTACCGATCACTCATCGATTTCTTCACATAAGTAGAAAATTTAAGAGCTCTTTTCAAGTGCCATACCGTGCTACCATGATGGAGTTGTTTTCAATTTGTATTTTTGCTAACTAGTGCTTGAGGTGTGGTTTTTTTTTTTTTTTTTAATGTAAAATGGGGTATGCCCCATTGGGACCTTTAGATAGAAAGACCATTTCTATATATTAATTTTGAGAAAATGTAAGAATAACTTACCCTTCATCCCATCCCCCACCCCAAAAAAAAAAAAAAAAAAAAAAGCTTGGGAAAAAATCTTGAATTATACAGGACTTAATACAAATCTTGAAATTCATGGGAGGAAAGATGATGTGAATGCATGCTATTAATAACTAGGTATGGAAAAAAATTATATCCCACTCACCAATCTAAAGAGCCTCAAAGTTTTGCGATTCTTCACCATTAGAGTTTTTGTTTTTCTTGATCATTAGATAAAATGAATTATTATGCTTAAATGTAATTATAAATATTGGTGTGATAAGTCACAAGAGGTATGTGAATGAGGATTTGCTGTGTTTGATGAAAATACTAAGTTATAGTTCCTTACCATTATTATAATAAAAGAATGGTCCCTATTGTTATTTTGGAGAGAATGTTCCTCACCATTAAGGTGATAATGTTTAGGCATTTATATTGGTTCCTTAAAAATTAATTTCCTTACCTCCATATCTTTCACCCTTAACCTCTGTAATAGTACGTTGGTAAAGCATAATTTATTTTGAATTCTTATGTTTTATATTGAAAACTAAGAAGCTGATAATTATTTTTAAAAAAGCCTAGTATTTTTAGGTACTATTTTTGTGGCATCATATTGTTTTTTTATAAATATCATAGTATACGATTTGATAGTATAATCTGTTTTATAATTAATACATATTCTCAATCCATACAAAGAGATGACCTCTATTTTTTATTGATAAAATTTGAATTTGTTCGATGTCCTACATCATTTGTATATCGTAAAGTTTGATTTCCTAACTTAGTAGGATATTGAACCCTGCAATATTTACTTTTTTAGGTTATTGCACAGCTAGATATCCTACTGCTTTAGGATATTGTAAGTTTAGGGGTAAAATCAATATTTTTCAGGTGTTCTTTCCTGTACGAACAACTATGTAGTAAATAACTTTTTATGGACAATTTTTGAATATTTATCTAGTTTAAGGGCTTCTAAATGGTAATAATCCCGATGATTAATGAGGATGGAGCTTACTCATTTATAAAGGCAAATCCGTAAAGACTAAAGACTCAAATTGAGATTATATGAGCAAATCCCTCACGGTAACTGTGGTGAGGCCAATTAGGTTCTTTCAAGTTTGGTCCCACCATGATCGCCATGGGGTTTTTAATAAGAAGATCCAGACTTGTAAAGACTCCCACGCAAGAGGTGTAACAAGACTAATTTTGCAAAACTAAGATTTGTATGCAACGTGTTTGATTTCAGTTAAGCAGAAATCAATCCTAGCTAGGCTTGATGTTGCCTAATATAATAACCAGCTAAGCGTTAATGCAAGCTTTTATAATTTAAGGCATATACTTATAATATCGAGAAATTTCTCTTATTTAAGAGTCCGCACATTCAGTGTGCAATGCGAAGTTTTTAATTCATGCCGTTGATGCAAAGCTGATCTCCTTGGATTAAAGATTATAATCAATTTTTCCTGAAACTTGACCCGTGCATGAATCCTATTTTGACACCGACGGGCAGGAGACCAATGGCCCACTTTGTTTCTTTACGAAAAAGGGAGAAGGGAGGATGAGAAAATCTAATCACATTCGAGATACATATATATGGAATGTACCGTATGGCTGTTTGGAAGGGGGGCACTGCATATTGCTAATCCGTTTTTATTGTAAAAAAGAAGTTTCTTTCTTATTTTGTTGTTCCTTAAATTATTTAGTTAATTATTTCCTAAAAGTTTCTAAACAAACATAATCTTAACGAATTATTTATATCACATTTAGTACTGCATCTACTAAGTCATTCTAATTGTGTAGAAGACTTAACTGAGACAATTGCTTTGAATAATTTTGCTACTATTGAGTAGTGTTTTTGGTTTACTTTTGCTTTCTGTTCTATTATTTGTTGTTTTTACGCTAGTATCTCTCTTTTTTCTTTTTATGTATAACTTTTATCATCATATCTTTCTGGCCAAAAAAAAAATATATACATATATATATAAATAAGTGGGAACAATTAACTACATGCCTTTTCTAGTATTTCCTCTATTTTTAGTTTTTTTTTTTACCTACAACCACATATACTTTATGAAAATATAGGTCAACTATTTTGGCAATATCGGTCAACTACTTTGACCCGTGGTGTTCATGTCCTCTTCTTTGATGGACCAACTTAGGTAATCTTTTTATAAAATGACAAAGATGCCATTACTATGGTGACCCAAGTTTGAGTGACACAACTAAAATAACGACTTGTCAGCATGTCCTTGAACTAACTAGAGGCCGATAGTTGTTCTTCCTCACATTGAAGATTCTTTAGTTTATCTTCGAGGTCAATATTTATCAAGTGTAAACTGTGTAGGCTGCTAAATCACCGCGTACCCACACTTCAAAAATTTGAGTAATTAGGAAGTCCGACAATAAATTAGAGATCCTGCTTCGTTTTGAAGCTTAACCTAATATACATTGCTAATGGATTATTGTATTGTGTATACTGGGCATTACCAATGATTCCCTTAAAAGGAAGGTTGGCAGGTTTCATCGTCATAAAAAAGGTGGTTGTATGTAAAAAAAAAAAGCATGAAAATTGAGATGAGTGTTTGTAAATGCTAGAGATGACACATGGTTACGCATAAATTTCCCAAAAGAAATCTAGTGTACATATAATACATACGTATAGCTACCGAACTTGAATGAGCCCCTTTACCATCCAGGCTTAGTGGAGTCACTCTATATCAGGAATGGCCCATTTTTAGATTTGCTCACATAACAGCTGAATCAAACTCAAACCATTCCCATTGCATGGGTAGTGGATATCCCAAATCACTGTTTCAAGAACTGGACAGGATTCTTACCAAAAAAAAAAAAAAAAGCGAATTGTATAGGACATTCTACCCATAAAGAAATAATAATAATTGAATTGCATCTAGATTTGGCCGTTATGCATTTGTATGGATTCACCGGGCACCACCTGGTTGAATGACTTGGTTCAACTAGAATTGACTAATACTAATTCCAAATCTCTATAAATCATAAAACTAGCCGCCCTGAAAGCTAGGGGTGCTCAAGGGCCAGGCTAGGGAGAGATGTCGCAGACATTGGGGTCCATTTGCGCCCTTGGAAACTTGAGCTGCTTATTGGCTATGCCTGTCTGATCTCTTGCCCATATTGTAATAGATTCGAGGTGCACTTTTAGGCCCATGGACTGAAAATCGGCCAAGCTCTCTAGCCTGGTCATTTCATGCCTGAGTTTAAGGCCCATACGAGGTCTGAATATTACGCCCAAAACTTAAATGTGCAGTGGCACAATCTTTACCCCTGACCCACCTGGTCCACGAATTGAACACCCCTACAGGAAACCCATATTAAGCTAGCATTTTGACAGATATTACTCTTTGTAAGTTGTTTTCTCAATCACAATGTTGGAAACCCAATTCTAATTTTATTTTATTGCCTTTTTATCTTTTCAAAACTTTTTTGCTAATATCACAGCTATCACGATATTTTTTTAATTGTAGATATTTGAAATTTTTTTAACCTTAACTAAAGGGGTGGATCTCCTAAGAAAGCATGTGCACATGTAGGAACGGAAGCCTGCGGTGTAAGTGGAAAGGTGTATTCAGGTTCGATTTATGGACTCACAAATGATTAACACAGAGATTGTTCATTTACCCAAAAAAGAAAAAAAAAACAGAGAGAGACTGTTCCAGACCATTGGAATATAAGAACACAGAATCCAGAGGTTGACCGGAACAGATGCTTAGACAACCGTCTTGCACACCGGTTTGGCTTCTAGCATACTGGCACAAGTTAGTAATCTTTATATATTAGTAATCTTTGCATATAAAACATAAAAAATGGTCCTGTGCTAAGTTTTAATATTGAGGTGTTGATAACTGCTAACAGACAACATCATCTCATTGTACGTTTATCTCATTTTGTATAATACCTACTATTAATTATTTAATCACCAAACTCTCTCCAATGTGAGGGCCCACCTTTAACTGCAAACCTAGGTGTCTACTAAATTATTAACCTACCTCTTAAACTAATAATACCCCTAATAAGCCCACTGTTGTATCACCATCACTTTGTTAAATAAAACCCACTTTGATTATTTGATTGACTAATCTTTAAGAGAGGTTATACGTATGGATGACGATTAATGTGACACTTCACAAAGAAACTAATGGGGTAGTAGAATTCGATCATGTTGTCTTCTGGCGCTTGGCACAGCCTTAAGACAAAATCTTCTTATATAGAAGGTCGTGATTTATCGTTTAAATTATATAATGGCTGACCCATATCATTTTTTAAGAAAATAATGCTAAGTATATGCTTGATTAAGCCTCTTCCTAACCGCGTGTGCAGGCTACTTTTCCACTTGAGTGGGTAGCC
Source organism: Sextonia rubra (assembly GCA_037013555.1). Lineage (NCBI taxonomy): Eukaryota > Viridiplantae > Streptophyta > Magnoliopsida > Laurales > Lauraceae > Sextonia > Sextonia rubra. Next base: position 46,715,719 of record JASUAD010000010.1, read on the forward strand.
TTTCCACTTGTGTGGGCTCCCTCTTAGGTCGTAACCCCCTTTGTTGGGACAGCAAAAAAATAAAAAACAGAATAAATAAAAAATAAATGAACTCCATATATGCTTGTGAACCTTTGTTTGTCAGATTTTTTATGTTCTTTGACTGGTTTTTTTTTTTTTTTTTTTGTTAGGGGGCTGGGGCCATAACCCTCTAGTAAGGGAGCCCTTCGATGAGGGAAGGTACTTTGTGAGATATTAGGGAACCCTCTTGTGAGGGAAGAGAACTTTGGATGAGGTAATAAATCCTAACGTGAGGAAATGTTCCTGGTGAGGTTCGAACCCTTGCTAGGTTAGTAAGAATAAAAACCTCTTACCACTAGGGTAAGAGGCAGCTCTTTTATATTCCCCGTTAAGGTCTTGTAATGATGGCCTCACCTTAACAAGACATGTTCTGTTAAGAATGGATCCTTAAGTGCTAAGGACTTTGAATAAATGAGAAAGTAACTTAAAAGACATTTCTTTCTTATGCATGGGAGGAATGGTAAATTATCCTAGTCCTAAACTAGCCTAGTCTAAATCATGGGGTGCTCCACATCCATGTTCCCTACTTCTATCTCTGTACTTTCCTGTAGATTGGATTTTCTTTAAGAGTGTTGCTATTAGCATACAAAATTTTCTCTCCTCACAAATCATTAAAAAAAAAATCCATGGGATTAGCCAAATGCGTCCACCCTCTTTCCACCTCCCCCTCCTCTTTCCTCCCCTTCCCCACCTCTGCCTCCTCCTTTGTTGTTTCACTCCTCCCTTTCCCTCCCCTTCTCTCCACTCGGTGACGTTCTTCGAGCAGAGAGAGGGGGAGGGAGAGCGAAAGATAGAGCAAGGGAGAGAAAAGAGGCGGGCAGAGGGGAGGGAGATAGAGAGGGGTGAAGGGGGAGGGAGAGGGAGAGAGGGAGAAGAGAGAGGGTGTTGGCGATGGGGTGGGGAGGGGGCGAATGGGGGAGAACAAAGAGGGTGAGGGAGAGGGAGAGGGGGAGCTAGTGTAGAGGTGGGAGATGAGAGAGAGAGAGAGAGAGAGAGAGAGAGAGGTAGTCTTCCTCTACCACCGCCGCCGATTGTTGTTGTTGCTAAGGGGGAGGGGTGAAGAGGTAGGGGCGGAGGTGGATGTAAGAAAGGGGAGGAGAGGGTGGGGAAGGAGAGGAGTGAGGAGGTGGCATATTGGTCATTTAAAAAATTTAAAAGGGTAATGTGCCAAGAGAAAAAAATGGTGTTCCACTAGCAGCTCTCTCCCTTCAAACATGCTCTACTGCAAATGCCCTCTATTTGCTCTGCCACTAGACAACTCTATATCCATGGTTGGTTGTGCTAGGGATCGATCCATAGGATTGATTATGAGATAAGATGCTTGTTACCTCTTTGTGAGATTTGGTGGGCCTGACTGGATGTGAGAGTCTTGTGTCCTGGTGGTAGATTTATTTTGCATCTAGTGAGTTCCCACTAAAGAAGCTCCGGATATAAAGGACTGCCATGAGTCCCACATTGGAAATATCCAAATTCAGACAATGGGCTCATATGTGCGACGTGACCTTAATGCCACATGGCGCATTTTAAAGCCAAGAGACTGAAGTCAAGGTGAATAATATTATGTGGATAGTGGGCTTGAGTTGTCATGCACTTGGGCTATATTATAGATCTTGAGAGAAAATCTAGAAAAAAAGGGTGATAGAGGGAGAGATTATATAGATGTCCAAAAGGAAAAAGGGAAAATGAATCTCTCGCACAACAGCCCATAATGATGAATTTGATTTCAATACAATTGAAGGTGCTCGCTACTGCAATGGAAGGTTCAACTCATGTTGCTTGACCGGAGAAAAATAATAAGGTGCGGTTAAGGGTAAGAATACTTTTTCTCTAGTAGTCAGTCCACTAGGGCTAATCATGTTCGGATGCACAAGTGATATATTTTAATTCCTAATCTCACATTTTATTATTGTTTTGGTTGACAAGTTGAGATCAAAATTCATGTTCAAGGTGGCGCCCCCACGGGCAACATGGTCCACTCATGCGAGAGATTACATGCGCATGCTAGGAAGACTCTTTTCCTGCTTAAAACGTCAAATTTTCAAGATCCAAAAGTCCCCACATATCTCTAGAGCAAGTTCCTAAAGATATCTCCAATTTCTACACTGGCCCATTTATTGGAGTCGAAAGAAAATTGAAATGGTTTGACGAAAGGTAATCATATAAATCCCAGATGATGCAAAGCATGCCTGGATGTCAAAATCTACGCATCTTCCATAAAAAGAGCTGTGATAGGTGATTGTCACATCTGAAGATGTAGAAACACCATGCAACTCCAATAAATGAATGGAAGGAAACTGTTGTTCATGATTTCCACCATATCACTAGATCCATATCCATTCCACTTCTCGCATCACAGTATCACACCCCACCCCCTGTTTTGGACACTTACATAAACAGTAACAAGAAGGCCTTTTTCACCAATATATATTGTAATATTTGGCTGTGAATGAGAAATAGAAAGGTGCGTGATACGGAATTCTCATCTTCTTTGCTTTTGAGGAATGCTCCCATTCACTGAAAAGATGGTAATGCTTCCACTTCTGGACTTGTTTAAGGAAAATTCGTACAGAAAACTGTGTGCTAGCTTTCGTTTGGTGCAATGTTTGTCTGATTAAACCTCCAAAAATGAGGCCCTCAAGTCTAAACTTAGTATTCATGATTGTATTTGCCCTATTTGCCAAAGTAAAAGAGGAATTAGTCGCTCTCTTTCATTGTGATCATGTGAAAGCAAGCTGGTTTGGATCCATGTCCCACAACATTTCGGGCAATAGAATCATAGAGTGGTGGAAAAGTTTTTGTGAAACCACTCAGATGCTGCATTTAGATATACTGATTGGAAAATGTGCTTATGGGTTTATATATTATGCTCCTTTAAACAGGGGATTGTTAGTGCAAGGGCTTATAGAGGACCTAACTTCCCCTCTTCCTATGATTTTTTATTTTTTATTTTTTTATAACCCAAACAAGGGGGTTGGAACACAACAAAAAGCCCGCACACTTGGAAAAGTAGGCCACTCAATTAAAAAAAAAGCCCTCAATTAAAAAAGAAGCCCATACATGCACATACCACATATGTAAGAAGGTAGCTACACACGTGCCCTCTTCCTAAGAAGTTGAAGCTCCAGCAGTCCTTTTTTCTGTTTCTGTGAACAGGTCCAAAGAAATGGTTTTCCCAAATTATACACATATACTAGGGATGCGAAAAGAGGTTTTCATGGCCATCAATGGTGGAGATTTGTGGGTGATAAGCGTAATAATTGCAGATATAAAGAACTCCACTAGTTCTTTTTGAATTGATTAATTTCATTTATGTGACTAGGTCTTCTTAGTGTTAGAGAGAATCGGATGTGTTGTTGAAGATAAAGATTAAGTGTTAGGTATTTTAGGGATAAGAAGTAGGATTTGAATTTTAAGTCATGAGTTCATGTTATTCTCTCCCTCTTGTATAAATGGGAGTATTGGATTTAATAAAGTTTATGGTGAATTTCATCTAATGATATCAGTTATTTAAATTTCTATATGATATTAGAGCTGGACCCGGTGTGTTAGGTTTATGTCTTGTATTCCGGTTTAGCCGGATCGGTCGTCTGGTTTAGCCAGAACCGAGGCTCAGGGTTAGGGGTATTTTAGTCATTGTGTATGGGTTTTCTTGGTGGCCAAGAAAGCGGGAACTATATATATTGATGTATTGTAACCCTAGATCCTGAGGGGATTGAGATGGGATCATAGTAGATAAGTTCTCTCCTCCCGTGGACGTAGGCATGGTTGCCGAACCACGTAAATCTCGGTGTCTCTTCTTGTGTGTGGTTGATTGTTTGATCTTATGATTCCGTGGATGCGCACAACGGTGAATGTCATATTCACAACAATTGGTATCAGAGCTGAGGTTGGTATTCCTTGGGTTTCTGAGCGAGGTGGAGATCGCTCAGTGGCTTGGAGGTTGTGCGCATGAAGATTAACTGAGATCAGGTTCATGATTTCTGGTTGGGCCACCATTGGAGAAGAAGAAGATGAGATTGTGTTCTCCGGTCTCGCTAGATCGGAGGAAAAAAGATCCACATGTTTTTCAGATCTCGGAGAAAATAGAGGTGGAGATCGCTCAGTGGCTTGGAGGTTGTGCGCATGAAGATTAACTGAGATCAGGTTCATGATTTCTGGTTGGGCCACCATTGGAGAAGAAGAAGATGAGATTGTGTTCTCCGGTCTCGCTAGATCGGAGGAAAAAAGATCCACATGTTTTTCAGATCTCGAAGAAAATAGCGGCTGGTTGGATTTCCAGGCTTTCAGTTCTGAGAAGGAGAGAAATCGGTTTTGCAGAGTGGGTTCTGTTGGTGTTTTTTGGTTTCCTGATCATGCTGGAATTTCTGTGAAGAAAGAGATCGGAGAAGAAAAGCGTCTGTGAAGAAAGATAAAAAAAAAAAAAAGGAAAAGAAAATTCGTTGCAGAATCCGGAAGCAGAGAGAAGCAGAGGATTTCTCGGTCCAGAGAAAAACCAGGAAGCCAGAGAAAAACCAGGAAGAAAAAAAAAAACTTACCGAGATCTTCGCCGGACTCGCTGCCCGCCGCCGTCGCAGTCGCTGCCGTTCCCGTCGCCGCTGCCAGCCGGAGCCGAAGCAGATCGCTTGCAGCACCGCTGTTGCGCCATCAACGTTCCTTTAGGGCCGGCCGTCGCCAGAGAGCGCACAACGGGTGATTATCAGAAAATCACAACAATTGGTATCAGTGACGTGCCATTCAGCAGGGTACGTGGAGACAGGTTTTATCTCCTAGTAGCTCGAGTTGTACGGAGTTGTACGGAATCCAAGCCAAGGTGGAGATTGTTAGGTTTATGTCTTGTATTCCGGTTTAGCCGGATCGGTCGTCTGGTTTAGCCAGAACCGAGGCTCAGGGTTAGGGGTATTTTAGTCATTGTGTATGGGTTTTCTTGGTGGCCAAGAAAGCGGGAACTATATATATTGATGTATTGTAACCCTAGATCCTGAGGGGATTGAGATGGGATCATAGTAGATAAGTTCTCTCCTCCCGTGGATGTAGGCATGGTTGCCGAACCACGTAAATCTCGGTGTCTCTTCTTGTGTGTGGTTGATTGTTTGATCTTATGATTCCGTGGATGCGCACAACGGTGAATGTCATATTCACAACACGGTGATGATCTTATAATTAAGGCGGCACAGTCTTATCTTTCCGTGATGATCATCATCCATCTCCCCTCATTCATACATCAAGTACTTATACTTTACAATCTTGCCATCTTCATCAAATTGCACTATTTTTCCCAATCAAAACTTTTGGAAGAAAACGTGACAAACTTGATCTAGTGGGCCATCGACACCGACAAACTCAAAAAAAAGGAGAGGGTTGTGATAATGATGGATCCACGGAGATGGTGATCGCCAAGAAGACTTAAGATCGGTTTTTATTTAAACTAAAATCATGAGTTATCTTTTAGAGATCACATGGTTTTTCTTTATTTATATTAACAATTAGAGATCCTTTTTTAGAAAGGACCATCTAATTGGGGGGAAATGTTAGAGGCAACCAGATGTGTTGTTAGAGATAAAGATTAAGTATTAGGCATTTTAGGGATAAGAATTAGGATTTGAATTTTAAGTCATGAGTTCGTGTTATTCTCTCCCTCTTGTATAAATGGGAGAGTTGGATTGAATAAAGTTTACGGTGAATTTCATCCAATGATATTAGTTATTTAAATTTCTATACTTAGTTCTAGTATTCGTAGGGATGAAAACTTTTGAGTGGTCTTCCAAGTTTACCGAATTGTTGTTAGACACTTCCAAGGGTGGATGGTAGTGTTGTGCTCCTATTGTTTGATTCTTGGCTTTCCTCTAGTTTCCAAAAAAACAAAAAAACAAAAATGGGAGATTGGTTTTGTGTTTTTATGCATTTTTATTTTATTTTTCCATGTCCAGCCTTTCTAATTTAGCAGTTTTACACTTCACCTATTGTTGTTATTAAGTTTGAAGACATTTTTAACCCTATGTTTCAGAGATCTTTGAGGTAGTTTAAAATTAAAAATGAAGCCATCTACAAGATAAATAGATAAATCTGAGAGTGTAGTTCTCCAAATTGCATCTATTGATTTAAGTTCAATTGAGAACATCTGCAATCCAAAAATAGGGATTGCAGATTCTTAGGGCATGCTTCTGTAGCATTTTTCAGAAACTAAAGCCCATATACTTCTGCTTTTTCACGAAATGCTTTATTTTTCCTATGCCCCGTCAAAAAGGCTTTTTCATAGATATTTAGAAAATCAAGTAAAAAGTATATTTCCCAATCGAGACTTCTACAAAACAAACAATGGAAAATGAAGTTTGCGGAAAATTAGAGTAGCTTTCTAATTTTTTTTCATGAGAAATGTGTAATACAAATGTGCCCCTAGGTGTCCAAGTGGAAAGTACATGTAGTAAGTAGTGAAACTTCTTACATTTTATGCCAATTTGTCTTCATGAAAGTGAATTCTTGCGAATTTAACAAATGTATTTTTAAAAGTGGTTAAAATTGAAAAAACAATGACCAATAATTCAAAAATAGCCATCAAATAATCTCCTATTTTATTAGAAAATGAATTAAGGAGGATGGAAAATAATACCTTGCTATCACCCAAGTCAATCAAATCCAAGAAAACTTGATGTCTCATATCTTTTACCCCTCCATATATTCTTTACTCCTCACCTTTCAAATAATCATCAGGTTGGATTCCATTTTATCACTAATTCTTATGATTTCAATTGCATACAAACCAATGAGCCCAATGGCATGTGGGTACGGCAATTCTTGCTTCATTTTGTTTTCATCATTTTTTTTTGGAAACACAAATTAAAGACTTCAACTTCTATGGTTTTAGTGTCTATTATATGGATTGGCAAAACATTGCCCACAATGAAATACGTTTGTAGCCCACAATGAAATATGTTTATATCTCTAGTGTAAGTAGTACAAAAATGATTTTCTGTCTGTATGTCTGAACGACCCTTTCCACATTGTTTTAATATGGAAAATAAAAATTGAGGAAAAATGATGCTAATCTATCGAATGCCCATTGGTGAGGCACACACCTTCTTTCCAAGTAAATAACCCACGATCAATCCCTGAGTATAGCGTTGTGGTGAGGGATGTAGGTGAGTGTGAGTATTTACTAGAGCAAAAAAAAAAAAAAAAAAAACAATGGGAGGATCAATTCCTTTTCTAAACGATCGTTTTTCTTTTTCATTTATTACGAAGCGGGACACACTAACATACCCCTTGATTTAATGGAAAATTTTAAACATTAGATAAACTTGCCATAACAACTTAACCCATCCATTTCTCCCTTTAATCAAAATCTTGAAAATGATAGGCACATATCTTGTCTCTAATTATTCCAATCATCACAAGCTAAACTAATTCCATTCCCACTAATTATTAAAGCGCATTCATATGGAATATAAACCTGAAACGGTCTGTAGAAATTATGAAGGGCCAAACCTTTAATTAAATCAGCATTCACATCAAATCAATGATGAAATTCTTTTACCCGAAAAATAAAAAATAAAAGCCCTAATGAAGAAATTGTGGATTCCCATTACCAAACACATATAAAAAGCTAAAGCTTCTGCCCCTCCCAAGCAAGCAAGGGAACAAATGCTCTGCTCCTGGTGAAAAACACCAAGTCAACCTCGCAGCACTAATGTTGTAGTGGGCCATGTGGGTGATCCACTCGCATTCCCGCAAACAGGGCGCCGCATTGCTGCCCTCCATGCCGTCGAGATCTGTGCTTGCCACCCATCTCAGATGGGCCCCAGTTGGAGGGAATGTAATGAATAGTCTATTCCCCCGACCCCCTCTTTCGCTATCACATTATACTGTCTTTGTCCATCCAAACTGGTGGTCCACAGTGGAAACAATATCTGATGTAGTACGCCAATTGGGTGTTACGCGAGTAAATTGGATCGGGCCGTCGGGGCACCACTCTGCCCGGCATATTCACTGTCTCAGCACGGCCAATGGTTGGGCCAGGGTGTCGTGGCTCATGACATGGCACCGCCCGGCCCATGATTTGCACGGGCCGTTCTTTGCCACGGTGCTGGACCCAGCCTGCCAACTGTAAAAACCTAAAATAATTAAAATTTTAATTTCATTTTTGCATTTATTTTATTAATTCCTACTTTTTTCTGACTTGAAAACCCTAAATCCCATAAAGTCTCTTTTAATATATAAAAAAAATTTTAAAAATCCAGAAATTATGCCATCTCGTGGGCTGACTTGGCCCAACCCAGCTTGGCCATTGCCGGCCACGATACAACAAGTGTCATGCGGTAGGCCCTACTAGGCCGCCCTCAGTCCCCCTGGCCATGACTGTGCCCTTCCCGGCGTAGGCACCTAAGCCGGCCTATTGTGGGCCATGCGGTGCTTTTCGCATCCCTAGGACATGTGGAATGAAATAACCACCACCGCCATAGTGATTGTCATATCACGTCACGCCCCCAAATCGGGCGTCTAAGATTATTATCGAATTTTGGGGTGCAGCGAGTGCGAGGTATACAAACAATGACAATCACTACCCCACAATGGATTCCCACAGGGTATCACATCACATGTGAAGATTAGCAACATTCGATCATAAAACATCACATTTCAGAGGAAGCAATATCAATACCTTGTATCATATACAAGTAAATTAAGCATCAATGAATATCCACATTATGTTAGAGCATATCTAGTCCAAAGCAAAGAAATAAAGTGCATTGTGAAAGCGCAAATTATTAAATCTTTTGTACAATGTTTTATCCAAATCACATAACCTCCGATAGAGATCTCTGACTCCGGGTGTCGCCCCTCCAAGAAAGATAGATGCCTACTCAATGCCGTCCGGAGATCAATCAACTATCCTTGCCTGTGGGTCAGTTGGCATCTTAGTCTTCGAGGTAAGAGCAGTAATGGTGTCTCCTACAATGCCAATGGTAGCAAGTTAGAGCAAGTAGACGAGTGTAATAGCATAAGCATGTTGCATAAATTGTAGAATTAACGACAAGTGGATCATAAGAGAGTAATTAACAAGAGTATCAATGCATAATTGTGCATATAATTCAATAGGCATCATGTGAATCAGTCAAGACAAGTGTAACATGTATAACTAGCAAAATGCAATCCACATGAGCTCCTCCACTCAACTGAATGATGCAAGAACGATGTTCGTGCTGAGAGCTAGATAATATAAGAAAGACAGTACCGCAGGTACCATACAGAAATTAGTCTTGTGGCCAGTAAGTAAATGGGAATATGGTACCATAATAAACTAGGCATTTTTACAGTAAGCAAAAAGAGGGCAAACGCATACAAGTCATGCTCAGTTAGGCATGGATCAAAGCTAAGTTGTGCTGACATGTGGATCAATAATAACTTAACTAGATAAGGTCACATTAATTTTAAAACATGCTTGTTTGAATTTTAATTTAAAACATGCTTGTTTGAGTTCCTTGATTCATGTTAATTCTACTCTAGAAAGCCCTACTTCTAGCTCTTTGTATAGTTTTGTGTCTTAATTGCACGATTATGAGTTGATACAAAATTGATAGAATTAGGGTTTGGATGTGGTGGATTAGTGGCATTGTGATGTTGAAGATGGAGTTTCACAGGTTTCGAGGTTAGATTTGGAATCCCCGATGAAATTGGATTCGTCATTTCAAGTTTCATACACTGGGGATTTACAACTAACCGTATGTCATTTATGGCTAGCCATAAACTATAGTCAACTAACTATAAGTGTACCGTGGCTATGTTCTACGGAGAGGTAAAATGACTACTTTGTTTTTCAGTGAAGCCTTAGCTAGTCGTAGGTCATCCCATTGTGAGGCATAAGGTTAATCGTAGTACACCATGGCTAGTCATACCTAAACCACAACTAACCATAAGCCTAGATTTCTTTAAATGCAAAATTCATCCATAAGGACTTTTGGACTAGTTTGGCATCGTTGACCCTGACATGCCCAATTGGTAATTAATAGTGAGACCGCTCTTGGTCGTGTTTGAGCTGACATTCGCCTACAAATTGCCCTACTTCATTCGTACCAATGTTAGGTAGAGTGTATGGAGGTTGAGTGCCTTTGATTGCATTTAACTTCGGAACACCAATGTTGTAATTCATAGGACATTGGGGACCCTAAGGCTATGTAGGGCGAAATGTCATTGGTCATGGGCAGCCTAAACCCTAGGATGGTCATTGCTCTTGTACACTTTGTCTTAAGTCATGATATATCTTGTTTTACTGTACTCATGCATGCATAGCACATGCTTCTTTACTTGTTAAACATGTTGCTCATGTTATTGTTGATGTCATTTTGAATGTTGTTATGTGATGGACTTGTACAGTTTACTTAGGAAGGACATAGGACTAGATGGACTTGGTTAGTTAGTACTATACTCTATGTAGTTGTTTTGTTAGTTGAGTTAGATTTGCCTTGGACTAATTCCAAGCAAAATTACTAAGAAATCTCAAAAATCTTTCAAAATTTCTCTCTCCAAACCTCCAAGAAAACCCAATATACTTGCAAAGAAAAGATCCTGCACCAAAAATAAGATACTTGTGGTCAACTGATCATGCATGTAGAGATCCTATCAAGAAACCCTAAATCTAAATGAAAGAGAGGGTTTGGGAAGAGAATTGCTCACTGATGGAGATCTAACCAAGAGAATTGTGAAAGAAGAGGAAGATTTTGATGACAGCATGATGATCAATAGTTTAGGTGCCTAGATCAGCCCCTTTTAACTTGAATTGGTGAGATCTATGCCCACTTGCTTGTAAGGGATGGAGAGAGAGAGAGAGAGAGAGAGAGAGAGAGAGATGTAGTTGAGGGAGAAATGAAAAGGAGTTTTTTTTTGTAAATGCCCCCTTAAGGTTTATAGGATTTGTCAATAGGCACACTTGGCCCTAGTATTTGTAAATAGGCTACAATCTTTTTATTTTAATACCTTTTGTATCCCAAAAATTAGTAGACTTCAAAGCACCATAATTTTCTAAACTAAAATGATACTTTTGCCTCTCTTTTTTTTATCCCTACATGCATATTTTTAAAAGTGTAGTCTTTTTTTTTTTTTCTCTTGTGAGATTAAGAACTGCATTTAGTGGGAGAGCATTCCATATGTAAATCTAATTCTTTCAATTTAGAACTCATTTCATTAAATCTATCACAATGATAACCAACAAATGTACTTTTCATCAGTTCTAATTGATTCTATTCATACATGGCCCACCATTTGATTGATGCAAATTTCAAAATATATTATTAGACTTTATATTCATGAGAGAGCTATTGACAGAGAGGGTGTTGGGATTGGGGATAAAAAAATAATATTTTTACAAATAATAATATACTCATTTTTTGTTTAATGTGTGAAAAGGTAAAGTTGTCATTTTTATAAGAATTCAATGCAAACTTCTAGATGGATGCCCATTTTTGTTAGAAATATTTATTTTGGGGACCAGCTAGGTATTAAAATGAAAAAACAGGGGCTCGTTTACAAATATTGAAACCACATGGGTCAATTTACAAATTTGAAAAACGTTAGCGCGGTATTTACAACGGTATTTACAAAAAACTCAATGAATGAAAGGAATGAGGGAGTCCTTATATAGCTTAGGGAAGTTTTGGTATTTGTAAGAAAGTCCTTCACTCTAGTGTTTTATCAAAGAGAGGTCTTTTCATGAAATAAAGTCCAATCATGGAGATCTAAATGTAAAACAAGGTTGTTATGAATGCACCTCCCTTGTTATGAATGCAAAACAAGGAGCCACTAGTACTTAAAATTACAAATAACCTCTATATCTAACAAGGTATCAACTAGGCCCTTGCAGGCCTAAACAAAAGTCCAACTCTCCGAAAAGCAACTAATTTCTATTCTAACCCTTGTAAACTAGCTGCTTACTCATATCTATAAATGAAAATATTAGTCGATATAAGTATGTATCGGTTGGTACCAAACTGATATTTGGTTGGGAATTAGTATTGGTACTACTGCTAAATTATTGTCAAAATGTCGCGATATATTAGTTGAAAATTTCAAAAATCAGCCCTTTATACTGAAAAATGTTTATTTATTTTTGGATTTTTAATAATTTAATATTAAAATAAGATATTTTGAGGATTTCACTACAAATTTATTTTTAAGTAATGATGATTATTGTATACTTCATGTATGATAACTTCTCATTATTTTTTTCATGTAATCAGTTTTATATTCTCAAATATGTTTTTTGATTTTTTAATAATTTAATATTAAAATAAGATATTTTGAGGATTTCATCATTAATTTGTTTTCTTAAGTAAGCATAATCAATGTATGCTTCATGTATGATAATTTTTTCATTGTTCTTTTATGTAATTAGTTATATATTTTTAAATTCATTTTCGGATTTTCTAATAATTTGATAATAAAATATTACATATTTAGGTTTTCACTATAACTGTGGTTTCTTAATTTAATATAACCATTGTATAGTTTATATATGCTAATTTTTTTTTATAGTTGTTTTATCATCTATGTGATCGTGTCAATAGTTTTTGTATTTGTGAATATATTATTGGACTGTTAAAACATGGTATTAAGGAAAAAAAATTAAATTATCATTTAAATGTGCACTTTTGAGATTCCAAATACCGAAATAATTTTTCTTAGTTTTTATTATTTTTTGGAGCTCGGCTCAGAGGCAAACCCAAGTGGCAAAATATCATAAAGACAGCTCATAAGTCATAATTATAATTCTTACAAAAAAAAAATAGAATTTCAGACAAGATAGTGATATAGGATGTCATAACTTAAGGGGACTGATAATTTGATTTACATTTGTTACTTATTAAAAAAAGCATTGTTTTTCAGTCTTTTCTAATATTTTAAATTTTTTTGATATATTTTAAAAAAAATTTCGGATTAAAAAAATTCACACTGCGACCACAGCGACGGACTACGAACCGCAGTTGATATCGATACCATATCAGTTTTTTAGACCGACCGATACCATGACTAATACCATAATTTTTATCCATGGTCATATCGAAATCTGTTTAATTAGTAGAAAAACCCACAATGAAGACATGGGCCCTAAGACATCAAAACTCCCAAGTACTTTATATTATAGAGACAGAGACACAACTCTAGTAAAGTGTGTTGCAAGTATAAGAGTGAGGAAGTGCTTGTGGTAAGCATGAGGGTAATTAATGATTATTTGTAGAGGCACCCAATCAAAACCAGAGGGAGAGGGAGAGGAGCTACAAAAACCGTAATGTGACTCAGGCGCGAGGCTATGTTAAAAGGCCAATGCCATTCCCATTCCATTAACTGAAAATGAAACACCGGACAGACAGTTGGCCGCCTGCAAGGTACAAAACACAGTCTCCACTTCCTCTATATATTCTCTCCCTTCGCTTTCTCAAAAGGCGTTAGAAGAAAAGGACCCCAAGCCGAAAAAACGTCCCTCTTCACCCAGAAACAATCACGGTTTTCGTTTTGTGGGACGCTTTCGATCTCAATTACTACACTTGGCTCTCTCGATCCCTTCCTCTCTGTTTTGTCATTTATTTTTTGCAACTTTCTATGAAACTTCCATGGTCAAGAATCTGCTGGAGTCGGTTTAAATCTCCAGGGCTCCATCATGGGAGCCCCTCCATGATGAAGATCATAAGAGGGCCACACCACATGGAGTGCAACCCCAACCGTCCAAGACAAAAGGTGCTTGTGATCATGGGGGCCACGGGCTCTGGAAAAACAAGACTCTCCATCGACATAGCCACTCGATTCCCCTTCGAAATCATCAACGCAGACAAAATCCAGCTCCACCGCGGCCTCGACATCACCACCAACAAGGTCCCAATGCAGGATCGCCGCGGCGTGGCCCACCATCTCTTCGGCGAGTTCGACCCCGACATCGAAATCTCACCGTCCGATTACCGATCGATCGCCGACTCCACAATCTCACACATCCTCCAACGCAACAGATTCCCCATCGTCGTTGGCGGCTCCAACTCCTTCATCAACGCCCTCGTCTCGGCCCGTTACGTTGCGGACGACCCAGACCTCCGTTCCGCCTCCTCCGACTTCCGTTACAGCTGCTGCTTCATTTGGGTCGACGTGGAGCGGAGGGTGCTGGACGAGTACCTGTCCCGCCGGGTGGACGAAATGCTCGAATCGGGCATGTTCGAGGAGCTGGCCGACTTCAACAGCAGCTCGGACGACACGCCCGGTTCCGGTTCCGGTTCCGGTTCGTCTCGTGTCGGGATAAGGAAGGCGATTGGGGTGCCGGAGTTCGACCGATATTTCAAGTGTTTCAAAGGGCGGGGGAGATTGGAGGAGGACTTGGCCGGCAAGGTGGCTTATGAGGCGGCGGTTGAGGCCATCAAGAAGAACACGCTTCAGCTTGCGGAGAAGCAGGTGGGGAAGATCCAACGGCTGAGATCGGCCGGGTGGGACATGCATCGGATGAACCCTACGGAGTCGTTTCGGGCCGTCTTAGCGTCCGATAGGGACAGATTCAGGGATTGTTGGGGTAAGGATGTGTTGGAACCGACCCTGAAGGTGGTGAAACGTTTTGTAAATGGTCAGTGCTAACGTGCGCCGTGAGTGGAACTTGTGAGGGCCTTCCAAGTTTTCTCCCCGCTGTTCATTATTGTATTTTATTATTAGTTAATTAAGAGGGGAAACACAAATTTTGTGCACAAATTAACTCTCTTAAAAATTTTTTTTTTAAATTTATTTGTTTTGGGTTCCTGTTTTGTGAGAAAACCGAATCACAATTTTGGTGTGGGCACATACAGGTACAGTACAGCTACAGATATCCGGGCACTCACACCAAATGTGCTTGGTACTCACCTTACCACAATGATAAAAGGAATTTTGTTTGCATCAAAGGACCGTTTTATTATTCGCGGGTGCTTGTTCCTTGCATCAACAGATGTACGGGTTTTGATGAGAGACCTTGATATGAACGGGAACCACGCTAGGTAACTGTGTTTGGAAAAGATGCAGAGTGCGGCGGAGCTCATTGGTTGTGTAATGTCAAAGTTGCCAATCCATCAATCAAAAACTGAAATGATAAAATATGGAAATGTGGATGGAATGAAATGGTTGCTTACACTTAAGTCATTCCAGCGTCAAGTGGTTAGAAAAGTGAAGCCTTACATGGATGGTGTTGATTATCTAGAGTTTTACCCGTCATCAAGGGTAAGGAGGTCCGCTGGTTACTTATCATAAAAATATATACAGTATGAGTGACCCACTCTTGATTCTCATCTACGATGCACAAGCCCAAATATGTGAGTAAATTTAAAATTTTCATATGAATTTTAAAAATCGACTCGATCATATATGTGAGTCTATCATGAGCTATATGGCCCATGGACTAGAGAATGCAAGAGCACTAAGTGCTGCCCGGGTGAAACGGGATTCTATTCCATTGCGCTTGGATTTGGGAATTGAAAGAGAGAGAGAGAGAGAGAGAGAGAGATTGTTGTAATTATGTACGATGGACAGTAGCTTTCTCTGATTTTATTTCATTTCCCCTTTCAAACTTGATAAGAGCCTGCACCTGTACTGATGGAATATCTTGAATCGTTAACAAGCAGGCGGCATGCTTGATTGGTATCACACAGTGGATTAACAGGCTGTAAGATTTAAACCATAATTAAGCAGGACAAGAGTTCCCATTTTTTAAACAGGTTTCAAGGAGGGCCCTGGTTTCATTGTGTAACATATATTCTTTTAAATAAATGATAGAAATACCCATTTATTTAAGTTTAAGTTACTTTTAATGGGGCCCATCTGAATACCGACGATTAAGGGAGCCTAGATTTAGATTATGGATGCCACTCAAATGATCCTATACTTTGATTTTAGTTCCTCAAAATTTAAGGGAATAATTGACCATTTATATTTTTACTCAAGTGATAAGTCATTTGAGTTTTTTTTAAGGTTAAATCAGTAAAATATAAAAAGTTAAAGCTTTCTTAAAGATTAATTAGTTAAATACAAAAAACAATATGGTTAAACTCAAAATAAAAGCCCATTCAGATGGTTCGGCTCGTTCGAAAAAGGAATGAAAATTATGTAAAACTATTTGCAAATTTTACTTTCAAAAAAAGATTTATTTGAAGTGCTGAGAATCATTGAGCAGGTCCATCATGTTTCCAGATAATATTTGGTTTTAGCTTTTTTTTTAATCTAATTTGGTGGATTTCATTTTTTTCAAAATTGAAAGCTAGCAATCAAAGTTATTTTGAAAACCTTCTTAATAAAACATTGATACAATTCATATCATATCGGTAAACGGTGAAACTCATGTTCACAGACTTCTGCCATCAATCTCATGATAATATTGTAGTTATTTGCTTCAAAATGTCTTATGATTATCTTTCACAATAAATTCAGTTTATCATAAGAAGTGAACTTATGTTAATATATATTAATACAAGAATATCTGATAGAATCATAGTAACATAAGCATATTTTTCTTATTTTCTATATTCTTTTAAATTTAAAACATGTTTATGTTCAGCATTTGTATGACTCAAGACCCCAAGATTAAAGTTACCCAATATTATCTTCAGCTACATGGGGTTATGGCATGCGTGGGAGCACGCGCAAAGGAAGAACGAAAAGGAAACAATCCCGAGCTACTACACCTTCTGCAGTGTCCCTCATATTCCCATCCTTCTCTGCCAAGTACATATATTAAATTCATTTGCTCCTGAGGTTTTCCTAAGCACACAAGCGTGCATGCATCAGGTCCGCGTGCGGGCCACATGTGCCAACACAATCATTTCCTAATAATCAAACCCGTGCACTTCTCTATAGCCATCCACGGTGTTTGAGGAAATGCCCTATTATTATTTTTATTATTTTTAAGCCCTAGGTAGGGCCACTTGGTAATTTGCACAGTATGAATGGATGGGTTATTTTTAAAATCAGGCACCTTTCGGATGGGCAGCGGCTGATGATGGATGATCAAGTTCTTTTAATATGTGTCTTGCTTGCTTCTTTTGGCCCTCACGGATGGCTCAACCATTCTACTTTATTTATTTTTTCTTGTCTTTTTTCGGATTTGTGAGAGTTGTAGGGTTTATATTAAGCTAGTGTCATATTTTGATGAGATGTTCTAATATTATATATGTGATTTGGTATTTTATTAAGTATATACTTAGGTTTTCCAGTTTAAATGAGATTCTATTTTTTTATAATCAAAGGCTATTCTAAAATAAAATCAGCCAAGAATATTTGGCAACCCATGCTAAGTCTAGGCTCAAAAGGAATAGAGCTTTTGCCATATGCTCTTCTAAGGTTTCTAATATTTGCAAATAAGCCCCTTTAGTTTTAGTATTAGTAAATAGGCTTCTGCTTTGGCATTATAATACCTCTAATATCTCAAACCATATAAATTTGATGGTACTGAGTGAACACTATGAGGATTATTTTAACTTTCTTTTATCAAAATAGCACTGTTGTCTTTACAACCATTTTTGTATACACCCATCAAAAGGTTTCTAATAGTTATTAATAGGCCCCAATGGGTTGAATAATAGATCCATTAAATTACCTCGTGTCACTTGCTCCTCAATTTTTTTTTTAATTTTGACTGATGTTTTTAATATATTCTCTATCAGCAGCACGAGCACAAACCTTTCTTTCAATTAATTACATTTAGAATTGTTTTAGCAGAGTAAGTGATTATATGTTTCATTTAATCAAATATATTCACTAAAAATCATATATTTATCAAACTAGGTGGCTTAGGAATAGGGCCCCTTAAATTATTGTTTCTCAAAAATTATCACTGCTGTGAATATAATCTTTTCCTTTTAGAAAAAAAAAGGCTTTTTAAAACACCTTTTCAAATGTTTGAAAATGGAGATAACTGATACAAAAATTGACTAAAAAAACATTAATTTACTAAAACCATTATATAGAGAGATGGTCAACATAAATCCACAAGGCACACCTTTTAAGTCCTTGTGGAGAGAGAGAGCGGCCTTGTGATAGTAACATCCAAAACAACTTTTTAGAGAATTGTTTTCATGAGAATTGTTTCAAAAAAAAAAAATGTTGCAAAGTAGCCCTAAGATTTTAGAATAACTAACAATGTAAATAATGAAAAAAATTATTTTTTTAATATTAATGTTAAAAGATAGGATATTACCAGCCGGCTATTGTGAAAAACTTTGTGAGCTTAATTGAAAAAAAGATTTAAAGTGAAAAAGGATTTTAAAAAATCATATGAAGGAGAAGAATAAATAAAGATATGGGCAAAATTGTAAAAATTGACAAAAACCTAATGACCTATTCTCTTTATTTTCAAATCCACTTAATTAGAGAAATGAAAGGTATGAAAATGTCAAAGTAAGGGCCTTTTTATAAATGCTGAAGCCACAGAAGCCTATTTTTAAATATTAGAAGCTTTAGGGGGGTATATACAAAAAAAACTCAAAGAAACATTCAATTATTTGCGAACTTTTTGATGAAAAACAAATTTGTGACACAAAAAAAATTGTTGCTATGAATTCAAATATTTCTCTAGAAAATAAATAAAACTTCAAATCAACTACAAAAATAAAAAGTTATAGCTTATATCCTAAAGTTATATTAGATGCCAAACCTTACTGCTGGATTAGATATGAAAACTTTACTGCCAGCCCCTAATAAAGAACATGCAAATGTTGATATAAAAATTAAATTTGTTTGAAAGGAGGTTAACTTTTTTTCAAAATTGTAAAGTGAGATTTCAGAAATAATGAGAAAAGAAAGACGGCACTTTATATGAAACTAACAACATAAGTAGATTAACCCTCAAGTCATGCACTTATCAAAATAAAAATAAAAACACTACTAATGTCATTTGATATAAGAACAATGCCTTTAAAAATAGCATGAGCGATAACAATGCATAAACCCATAACAGTGCAAAACTCCATGAGGGTATCTAAGGTCATGCCTCTTTCGTTCCTACTTCAACTGCAACCTTATCCAGTGGAACTACATGATCTCCAACATTGCAGCCTTTGAGAGACGATGCTCGAGATATTGGAAGGGCTTAATTGCAAAGGTGACACCACCTAATCACAAATCTTCCACCGTGATGTAAGGATGGCTCGTCTACACAACAAAAAATTAGTATGTTATGACGCCGACTACAGTTTCTGAAATTAGCTACAAAATAAGTAGCCCAAAAAACTTCGAAAATCATGGGATAAAAACAATATCCATTGAAGTTACATGTATAGGGATCTCTACGCAAAACGGATTGGATTGCTTAATCTGGATGGTAAATGAAGACGATCTTGATTTCTTTACAAAAGAGCTTGTATGATGTGGCGCTACATGTGAACTTTCTTTACCTGGATACCGCATGTTTCATCCCACTGCCCTTCTGTGAAAAAAAAAAAAAAGCTTCATTCGGTTGGTTCATCACTTCTTATGAGCAGTAAAATCGCTAGTTAATTATGGATGCAGAAGAGTTCGGATGCTCTTGCAAATTAAGGTCACAAACATTCAAAATTGATACTCTTATTCTTAAGGAAAGAAATTAAATTAGATTGGGACGTGGATTATGGGACACAAGCTTGGCTGGATGGACCCACAGGCCTTGCATCAAATAGGATAGGATGGGGTTGAAATCAGTCTAACCCAGTGAAGGCTTTCCATCCTTTTTTATTCACTACAATTGGCATCCATCCACGTCCAAAATATGCTGATTGAAGCAATACTCTGATTTAGGGTGTAAAGGAGACCACCACAATTTGCATTGGTGTGTGTGTTTTTATTTGAAGCGACAGCTATTCTATAAGGCCATCTAAATCTATACTCATCCTCTTTTACCAAAAAAAAGAAAGAAAGAAAGAAAGAAAGAAAACCTCTATATATGCTCACGCCCCACTTTACAAGTGGTTTTAACTTGTCACCTGAGATATTTCGAAGTAAATATTACCATTGCTTGGCACTGAACCATTTCTTTGTGGTCAGCATCAAACAGTTCAAGGGTTAATGTCTGATAGCAATGACATTTTTGGATCACTTTTATCTGATCTTACTCGCAGACCTGTTTGTAATACAAAATTAGCACTAATGACGTGTGACACAAAGCCTACCTAAGTAAGACCCACAGTCGCCTTTCACTGATTTGATAAGCCCCACATCACCAACCCCTCCTTGGCAGCGTCCAGTGCATGCATGTCTTCTTTTCTCCTTTTTAAACTCCTTCCCATCTTGGACTCATCCACCAACTCACCAATTTGAGTTCACCCATCACCGTCTCATCTCAATCACAAGTCAACTCTGCATGCTTGGTCCCACATTACACGAACCTACTCCAATTATTTAAAAGCATCGAAGCCATCTTCTGGCTCCACCCTTCTTTGCCATCTAGTAGTGACTTGCAAGAGTCAACACTGACCACTCTACGTGTATGAGGCGAATCTTCCCCCTGTTATGTTCTCTATTCATGGTCTAATTACTTCCAAATGGATGGAGACAGGTATTTATCAACACTAGGAAACAAGAAGAAGCTTTTGGAACATGGGTTAGCGGTGTAATATATTACATCTGATCTATACAAAATTCCCAATTAAGTATTCAAGACAATGCAGCAGCCAGCTCCGGTAGATGGCTATAACTGTTTTAAGTTCAATGTCTGCTTTCAAATCCTACTGCAGCTTTCTTTTATCCAAATGATTTCAACTTTCAAATCGTCCTATATACTACTCAGACCAATTTTCTTTCATGGGCTATCGTCGTAGGTGCCTTTCTATTCTGTCGATGTTTGGATTATTGACATATATAATCGAATTATTTGGCCCTCCTGTCCCCTCTCCGTACAGTTGACCATGTTTAATGTGGATGGAAAATGCCACTGACGTATTCCTGGTTGGAGGTTTCCAGCACTTTGATATAATTTGAAGAGATGAATCAGTATAAAAGAAGAAGTTGATTTAAACATTGGGAGAGTTTGATAAGTTACTGTACAGTAAAGCTTATCTTCACTCGGGGGAATTGAGAGGGAACACTTGGCAAAGGCTGGTGAATAGGAGTCTCCATCTCCTGTGGCAGCTATTACACTGGAATAGTGTAACACATGCCAAAATTCCATAGTGAGGCACATAAAAAGATAATTCAGGCTGTTCCAAATGAATCTTATCCCATCGAGGGGCATATCCCTGGATCTCACCTTAATTGGAACAAGTCACATGATTAAAAATTTGATAGGGGTTACATGGCATCATGGATGAGGTGCAGTTAATCATGTTGGCTTATCCTTGGATCTCACCTTAATAGGAACAAGTCACATGATTAAAATTTTGATAGGGGTTACATGGCATCATGGATGAGGTGCAGTTAATCATGTTTTCATCGTATGCCAAATTGTATGGTAGGACCCACTCCTATTTTGAACTGATAATTGACCATGTATTGATGGAGAGGATCAGATGCATTTTGAACGATCTGAATTATAACTTTATGAGCCCCGTAACGGGGTCACAGGCAAGTGTTAACACGATTTGTGTGTACGTAATAACAGAGAGACAGGAGATCTGAACTCGATGAACTAGGGGTCGCTTATTATCAAAGTACTGTCAAGCCAAGCTTTGAAGATACTGATGGTTGGATGGTAGTAATTCATGATCCAGGTGATGAGAAAAAACGCTAGACATCATCAATTAAATTCGCTTTGGATCTAAAAGTGGTGTTTGGACTTGCATTCAATCACTAGAGAGTAAGTAGAATTATATTTTCAATATAGAGGTCTTTATTAGTGGCGTCTGTCAGGTTTGTGCTGATTTTATAGCATGGCTTACCATTATTAGAGGATTTACTCTGATTGTGAAACTTTTTTGGGCCTCCTTTGCCCATTGGATTCCAGGGCCGTAGAAAGTCTTAGGAATGAATATGAGCTATTTAGGTCCAAGGCCTATATTGATTGCTATTTGATCCTGATTAGCTTGTTTAGTACTACTCCTAGTAGAGGGTTTTCCTCTTATATCATCCGTTTTGGATCTTTTGAATTTCAAAAGTTGTAAAAACAAAAGAGAACTTTGGTCATAAATTTCTATATATTTTCCACATGCGAGAATAGGCTCAAGAATAATTTGCTTACTAGTCCAGGTCCCTAAGCCGTGAAAAGTTATTAAATTACCCTTAAAAGATCTTTTACAAAAAAACAAAACAACACCAGTCACTCCCGGTAGCCAGCTGGCTGGTATCTGATGGTCACCGGTCGGCAACCGATGACAAGAATCTGGCCAAATTCCGGCCTGCTGTGGCCAGCACTGGCAGCATCTGGGAGTGAATTTTTTTTCCAAATTCTTTATTTTTTAATATTTTTTGTTTTTATTATATTAAATCCATCACAAAACAAGCAAATCAAATCTTGTAAACAAGATGAAGTCAAATAGATCAAGTTGGAGTCGAACAGATCTAATTGAAGTAGTCAAACACACAAGGCTTTGGGGCATTCAAAGATTAAAACACTACATAGACGCACGCATTGGGGATCCGCTGAACTGATTTTGGAATCTGAGAACCACATTGGTAGAAGATTTAAGTATCCAAAGATTAAACAGAAGCGCACACACACATTAGGACCCCCGCTGAACTGAATTTTGAATATGATAACCAAATTTTGTAGAAGATTTAAGTATTCAAATAGTAAAGGTACTGTTGAGTTAATGTCTTGTATTTCGGTTTACCCGGATGAGTTCATTGGGTTAGCCAGGGACTGGTTTAAAGTCAAGGGTATTTTGGTAATTGCACCAGGCTTTCTTGGTGGCTAAGAAAGCGAAGATTATATATATGTATAGTCCGTAATCTTAAATCTTGCGTTAAAGAGAAGTGAGAGCTCTCTTACCCGTGATGTTTCTACACCACGTAGGTGAGACGATGTAAGAGAGTGAGAGTCTCTGTATCCGTGGACGTAGCCTTGTTTGGGTGAACCACGTAAATCTCATGTCTCTTCTTGTGTGTAGTTGTTGCTTGTTGATCTTGTTATTCGTGTATGTGCAAAACGGGTGATGTCAAAATCACAACAATTAGTATCAGAGCCAAGGTGGTATTCCTTAGGTTTCTGAGCGAGGTAGAGATCGCTCGATGGCTTAGAGGTTGTGCACATGAAGATCAACTGATTGAATCCTTGTCGAAGGGTTCCGATCTCTGTTTTCATAACAGAGGAAAAGAGATCAGGTTCATGATTTCTGGTTGGGCCACCATCGGAGAAGAAGAAGAAGAGATTGGGTTCTCCGGTCTAGCTGGATTAGAGGACAAAGGATTCTCATGTTTTCAAATCTCAGAGTCAATCGCGGCCGATTCGATTTTCTGGTTTTCCATATCTGAGAAAGAGAAGACCGGTGATCTCTGATAGACCACAGGAGAAAATCGATTTCTTAGAGAAATCGGTTTTCAAGGCAAAGAGGGCTTGGTTGGCTGCAAATCTTAGTCGTAAAAGGAAAGGGGTTTCGGTCCCTTTTCGTTGCAGGAAACAGAGAAAATTCAGGGAAGTCTTTGATTTGAAAAAAAAAAAAAAAAAAGGAAGACTCATCGGAATGTTCGCTGGAGAAGAAAGATGCTGCTGCAACGTCACTACCGGATTTGAGGAGGAAGACCGGAAAAAGAAAAGAAAAAAATTCTCGCCGGTCGATTTGCTGTCGTCGTTGTCGTCCCAGTCACCGATAGCCGCCATTGCCTGCGCCATCGCAATCGACATCGCCAGTCCTATGCCGCTGTCACCGGACCAACGAAGCCGGAATAGAAGCAACCAGCGGCCCATCTACAACTTGGTTGCAGAGGACGTTGCAGACAGGGGCGCAGCGTTGTTGATGACGACCCAGGTTACAGGTCTCGGGTCATGTCAGTTTGACCTGACCCACCGCGGAGAAAGCCCAGTCAACGTTAAGTGCGGGTCGGTTCGAGTTTCGGGTCATTCAATTTGACCCAACCCGTGGTGCAGGCCCAGTCGACTGGCTGCAGGTTCAGGCCGGGTCAGGTCAGGTCGACTGGGTTTGTGTATTAGAAGCCCAACCCAGCAGTGTAATCCAGCAGATCAGCGAGTTTGGGTCGGGTGAGACCTGACCCGTGCCCACAGAGTCCAGCCCAATTTGCCAGTAAGTTCTGATGTCAGCAGTGAGGTTAGCAAAGGTACGGTCAAAGGCAAGTTTTGACCAGTTTCAACGGCTGAAATTGTTTCTGCGATATCTTGATCGTCCGATGTCCGATCGGAGATCCGCTTATGCCTACGGACTCGTTTCAAGCAGATCTACGCAGTTGAAGAGGTAGATTGACTGTTTGACGGTCAACAATGAGTTTGACAAAATCAAAAGCGTTGAAAACTATTTGTGCAATATCAGAGCCATCCGGACTTGGATTTCAGATCCGTTTCTTCCAGCGTGCTCGTGTTGACGCTATCTACAACTTGATGCAGAAATATGAAAGAGATCTAAACAGATATGGATTCAGGCTAAAATAGGGTCTACTGACCTGGTTGTTGTTGCAAACTCAATAGTAGGAGTCGCCGGCCTAATTGCAAAGGGTTTGCTGATTCAAACGAAGTTGTTCATTTGGGGTTCATATGCATTCTGGATCGCATGTGATGTTGTTCATCTTGCCAAAGCCAGAAAAGCAGCAAGGAGGAACATGTGTTTGATTGATCGGAGGCCCAGTCAAATGGAGTTTTTTGACCGCTTGGAGGCAGAGGTTTCTGCAACAGTGAAGTCATCTGGACTTGTATTCCCGATCTATTTTACTTACATGCTTATGGTGATTGGATCTTCAAAGTGATGTTGAAGATGGGGCAGGATGGTGAGTGATTCAGATATTAATATCACTCAGATTCGTCAAGTTTCGAGCTTTAAGTTCGAGGTGGAGTTTGACGAGATGAACTTTGCTCAATGTTCATGTGCTGGTTCAACATGTGGAGTGTTGAAGAAAGAAGACTGCATCGTCGATGCAGTGACGTACCATTCAGCAAGGTATGTGAAGACATTGTCGGTTTTATCTCCTAGTAGCCCGAGTTGTGCGGAATTCAAGCTAAGGTGGAGATTGTTGGGTTAATGTCTTGTATTCCGATTTAGCCAGATGAGTCCACTGGGTTAGCCAGGGACTGGTTTAAGGTCAAGGGTATTTTGGTAATTGTACCGGGCTTTCTTGGTGGCTAAGAAAGCGGAGATTATATATATGTATAGTCTGTAGCCCTAGATCTTGCGCTGAAGAGAGGTGAGAGCTCTCTTGCCAGTGGTGTTTTCACACCATGTAGGTGAGACGATGTGAGAGAGTGAGAGTCTCTGTACCCGTGGACGTAGCCTTGTTTGGGTGAACCACGTAAATCTCGTCTCTCTTCTTGTGCGTGGTTGCTTCTTATTGATCTTGTGATTATGGATGTGCATAACGGGTGATGTCAAAATCACAACAGGTACAGTTTACTCGGTGCAGTGAAAAACAAATGATGCCACCCATTAGTACAACTACTAAAATTCTTTCTTAATAACTAAGACACAACTTAAAATTCGAGATGTATACAACATCATTTTCTATTTGTTAAGTTCATTTTCTTTTATCATTTTTTCCACAATTTCAAAGCTCTTGGGGGCAAACCATTTGGCTAGATAGGGATCAAATTGCAGTCAAACAGATCTAATTGAAGTAGTCAAACAGATATAATTGAGTCAAACAAACTAGATTGGAGTCAAATTGATAAAATTGGAATCAACTTAAGAAAAAAAAATGTGACAGTGACTCTACTCTATTGAGTTTTATAGATTTTATCTATTGCGTTTAATTAGAAAAATACCAAATAGATAAAATTATTTTTTATGGAATTAAATATCTATCATTGATCTTATGTTGTAGATCTCGGAAAAAAAAGCAAATCTAAATATATAAAAATTTTGTTGCAAATGGATAAGTGTAGTAAATATTAAAGTAGTTTAAAGTTTGTAAAAAAAAAAGTTTAGTTCTTTCATTTGAAACATCATAAATAATAAAGTAGGGTATTCTGAGAATAAAAATTACTAGAAAGCAGTTACAGGGACCTAAGACTAAATAAAATATTAACAGTTGGACCTAATAAGTTAAGAAAAAAGATCTTGGATCTACCCTTGGATGTAAATTATATCAGGGACACAGGCTCAATACACACGATCATAGCTTGTTGAATCGTACTTAGCCTATTTAGTCTTATTAGATGGATTCCCCCTTGATTTTAAAATCTCTTAGTTTTCTGGTAGAATATTTTAAAAACCTTTTGAAGAAGTTTGAGGCTCTTATGATTTCAAGGATAAAGAAAATCCGAAAAGTTGATGAAGGCAATGTGAGGCCATCAATTGGCTACGGCCCATTTGACAAATGAAGTTTATTTAAGATTTTTGTAGGTTCCCCTCGAATTTCAGAGCTTTTACAAGCCATTTGAGCCTAGTTTGGCTTCCAAAAGCCCTAGGGCTACTAGGTTGTATCGGGCTCCCACACGCCAACTCTAGAATTTATCACGTGCAAAATTTGGAACCTTTTGTCCTTCACCTGCTACCTGGTCTTTTTCTCATAATCTTGCCACATAACAAATACAAAGTGTGGATTTACCTTGGAAACGGATTTGGAGGATTCCCGTATGTTTTAAACTTCAGCTCTTCCTATGGAGGTGTCTGCACAATCGACTACCTATCAAGACAACCTCCCATTTCTCTGCAATGATATAGTGCGCTCTCAGCCACTCTCTTTCGGAATCCCTGGACCATTTTTTCTGTGGATGCTAGTTCACGAAACTAGTCTAGGACTTCTTCGGGACAACGGTCAATAATCCCACAAATCACAATACATTTCAGTCTTGGTTCCATCATCCAAATGCATTTATGGGGTTAAACTAGCACTGAGGGTTTTGTAGAATATTTGGAAGGCCAGGAATGACCTCATCTTCAACCAGGCACCACCTAATCCTAGATCTATATGTAGTTGTTAAGGCTACCTCTTACATGTTGGTTTGGAATCTAACCAATATGTATGCAGGCCCGGGCTGTCGTTGCTGATCCACTTGACAGATGGACACACCCCACACACCCACCACCCCCCCCCAAACCGAGATGGCTAAACCCAAACTTCGATGGTTCCTTCCGCCCCGACAACCGAATTGCGGGTGTGGTGGTATCATCAGGAACCACATTGGCAGAATGATACGAGCAAAAGAGGAGAAATCATGGCTGAATGTGATTTGGAAGCAGAACTGATTGCCCTTAGAAAAGGACTCGAGTTTGCAAAAGGCCTAGACATATCACAAACCTCCTGGTTGAGATATAAAATCATAAAATGACAAGCGGCCGTGAATCATAAAATGACATGCCGCAAATGCTTGGCATTGATGTGGGAGTGCTGCCCCATCTCCGGTTGGCCCAATCGTAAAATGACATGTGGCCATGAATCCGGGCCTTGGGTCGTTGGAAATGCTAGTACCACAACTTCATTCAATTTTTTTTTTCATTCCCAGGATCTCCTGGGTAAAAACCAGATATCCTGACTGGACTGGACCATAATCAATAGATACTTCACGCTAAGGCCACAATATATATTCCTAGTTTCAAGTAGGAAGGCGCAAGCCAATGACTGCATCTAATCAGACTCAAATTCCAATAACTAATTTAAACGCAATGTGGACTACCTGAATTTTAGAAGGGTCAGTTAAGACTGTAAATGTGGGCCCTTTAAACATAGTCTCTGCAAGGGCCCAGCACTAGGTAAAAGATAAGGACCTTCTTTCTGCCCAATTGATAGCAGGCTCCATGTCAGATACAACCAGATTAAAAACTGAAAACGTGATTACAGGTGGGCAAGTAAACCATAAAATAATATGCTTTACAGTAGCCAACAACCAACTTCGGTTTGGACCAGCTGAGCCCAATGGACCTAAGACTGGGTTCATATTGGAAGTAATTGACATTTGAGTACAGGTCTCTGGGTACCCCATGGATTGGGGGATAACAAGGTGTCGGATTATTTTAAATATGAACATTCTAATGTGATTAAAAAGCAGGTATCAACCCTTTTTTGATCTCGGAGAAATTCATGCTAAATACTCTCAATCTACAAAATAATGCATCTAAAAATATAAATAGAGCAAAAGATACAGTTTATTTTCCTTAAAAAAGTAAAAATAATTTTATATTGTTGAAATTACTCAAAATGAATATCTGATTGAAAATGCATTATCTTAATACAAGGACTGATAAACTAAAAAATAGGGTAGATATTATCTCTGCGAACTCAAGTCTAGGATTTTCCATTTTTCTTGATTTTGAAACTCTTTTGCCTTTTTGCCAAAATCATGCCAATACGAGATTGAATTCCCATGGTCCTTTGAGATGGCTGTGGGCTGAAGTTTTAGTCCTGAAGATGGGCCTCGGCCTGGTCCTGGTCCTGGCCTTAAGAGTTTCATGAAATAAAGAATGGACTTTGTCTGGATCTATTTTCTCTGCATGTCGCTGCATGAATAGAATTTATAAGTTGGTATATGCTCTGTGAAGAATGTGAGAACACTCGATGATGCAGACTATTGTGGACATGGTACGGTCTTATCAGATTTGGTTTGTGTTGATCTTTGAGAGTGATGGAATAATGGTTCTAATCCATGCCTAACCAAACCTATTTCATGGATTGACTCGCACATATATTATCCCAACCTCTTGCGTTATCTAGGTATTATGTGTGTGGTCATATATGTACCTTGTAAGGAACAGTCCTTGCTCGTCAGAATCGGATAACCCCTGCGGCCGGAAGCCAAATGTTCAAAAGCTAAGTTGGCGAGGGATACCCTAGCTCATCAAAAATATATATATATATATATATATTGTCCTAACCTTATCCTATGAGATATCAATCAGATTGAAATTGCCAACCTGAACAAAGAGAGGCTATTTTAGATTTAGGTTAGGTTGGTAGGTCAAGTAAAGGACTCCCACTCCTGAAAACGCCACTTTGTGCAATTGGATAAAATGCCATTTAAATCAAAGTTACTTATCTTTTTTGTTGGGAAATCATCTTCTCTAACCTAGTAAGTCCAAAAGAATCCAGTGATCCTAGTCTACATCAAATTTCTTGCCTCATGTCTTTTTTAAAAAAACGACAACCTATAGCCATTGAGAATTTCGTCTTAGGCCCATCGTTGTTGTTGTTAGAAATTCTTTTTTTTTTTTTTTTGAATTTCTCAACTTCAAAAATGACTTCAAGATTTACGATGGCCTGTGGATGTCGGTTTCCATAGAAAAAAAGATGGCCCACAGCCTCTTTTTTTATGGATTTTGATGTGGTGCATAGATCCAGATCTGATTCATTTACCCAGTCTAAATCCGACCTGCTCTTAGTTAAACTCGAGTCCAGATCCATCTGCATCACACCAACTCAGGTCTGTGTCAGATCTGGCCCATTAACAAAGCCTCACATGATGGAGACGAGAAATGCAACCTTGTCCTGGTTTCATTAAATCTACACAAATGGCCTGCTTTATTTGTCCAATGAGAGCTAAATGGCACCACATTTTTATTAATTTTGTCATCAGTTGTACTTTCCAACAGTCATGTCCAGTAGATAGATTAATACCAAGTAGAACCTATTTAATTTGGCGGAGTTGCCAACATAGGCCCCCTCCCTGACGTACATCTCATTATAAAAGACAGCAGGGAATCCCATCCTCAGACGCTATTATCCAATCCAAGACTTAGAAATCATCTTTAGTAATGGATTGATGATAGCCATCAACTAAGAGACCCAAATAGGAAACAATTCTAACCATCGATTTTTCAGGCCCTTAAATTGATGGCTAGGGCAACATCATCGAGGTGGACCTCACTATGTAGCTCTCACTGTCTTACCAATTACAATGGCGGATGGAGTCTCCTAGAATTTCTTTACTTCAATGGTCTAGTGCCAAAGTCATCATAAAAAAAATGAACAATACTTTTCCAAAACCAACGCAGATGACTGCTATTTTATAATATAATTAGGATCGTGGACATGAATTGATTAAATTTGCTGAGTTTTCTGATTGTAAAGATGACTCCATCACAATAAATAAATTGTGATTCTCTTATCTATCTTAGTGATGATGTAACTCACAACTCTAACTAGTTTTTACTTGCACGTCTTTCTCTCTTTTTTCTAAGAACAAGTGAGGAGCTTACCTTGGAGTGTCGTCTGATTAAAGGCATGCTCTGAATAGGAGGAGGATTCTCCTTACCCTCAGCCAACTGTGTACATTTTTGCATTCTCTGAAAAACAATGTATAATATGTAACCATGTTCCCATGCAGTACTCAACCCAAATTCTTTACGCCAAGGTTGTTTTGTCAAACATTAACGCCTGTAGAGTCTGGAAAATGCTCTTTCTATCACAGGTGTTTGTTTGTTTGGTTTTCTTTCCCCCCTCTTGGTGCTTTATTGCTTATTATTCACATGAAAAAAATAGCCTTGAACTTAATTTTCTACTACTCAAGAAACCATTCACATCGGAGGGAGGGATGTGTTTTTTCTTTCTTTTTCTTCTTCATGTTTTTTTACTCAAGTTGAGGAACCTAGAAACTTGGAACCCAAGAGAGTCCAGGCTTGTGACAGAAGAAAGCCCACGGCATGAGAATGAGTGCTCGAAGAAAAGCCTATGCATGTAAAAAGAGTGGCAACTAATAGATTGATTTATGGGCAGCCACGTGAGATGCAGGTTTGCCAACCATCTAAGCAACCTATTGTTTTTAGGGGGAGGTGTTGGATGGGAATTGCTTGTGTGTGTTCCTTTCTTGGAAAGATGAATTTTGGTGTAATGTATAAATACAATGTTACGAAAGCATGCCTTCCTTGAAATTAAGATTATAGTACAATTCTGGGTCTTGCCCGCTCACATCGGTTTCGTTGGCACAATACCATTTTAATTAAATAATCTCAGCCATTAACTTTGGGTTCTTAATGTTTAATGCCTACATATCTTCAAAAGTTCATTATCAGTAGATTTAATGAGCATTTATAATATCTGAATTAGTGTCAAAATAAGAGCAATGCCAATTCAAAATGGGTGTGATTGAAGTGATTAATTGGCATGTTCATGGTTGGGCTCCTATATGGAAAAGGAAAAAAAGTGTCATTAAAAGGGGCCCTTCAGAAGAATTTGCCCCCATCAGGACTCGGCCATTGAGGCTATAGTTATTATGGTCAATCGACTTCCATTGGATAGTTGAAATTGTTTAGCTTTTGTGATTTTTGGTACTAGCTTTATCCATTGGTGGGTCCCAGAATGATCTATTTTTGATTTCCTGTAGCTGCCCAATGTTTACAAATTGAGGGCCTACTGCCACGAAAAACATTGCAGCAGAAAGTCTGCATACAATCATGCGTTGATGAGACTCATGAATAGAGCAAATTTCCATGTGCCACCTAACAACCATAGCCTATATTCATTGAATGCATTCCAAAGGGCATAAATATGTGTCATCCCCAACAAAGTAGATAACTCCAATTATCATCATTACCTTAGGTCAAACATCAACAACTCAAAAGGCACGCCTGGTCGTAGCGCTGCTGCCATTGTAGTATTTTGCAGCGCTAGCATAAACGCTTGGGTGGGAGCCAACTTTAAAAAATCCAAGTCCTCTATCGATTCTCTATCGATTCTAACACCCACATCTGTATCTACATGTAAAATATTATTCTGAATGGACTATGAGTTTTCATATGCAAAGAGCAGGATGGGAGAAAGAGGTGATGAACGGCATGAATTTTTTAAAGGTGGCGCCACCAATGTGCTTATGCAAGGCTCTTTGTTTTGTTCCACACGACACAAGCAACCGCAAGAAACCTCAACATATAGATATATGCCTATAATTAGAAAAAAAAACAAAAACTTATTATTTATTATATTTATATGAACTTGTAGTGATGGAATTTTCCTTTCTTTGGCATCTAAGGCTACAAAAATTTTCTATCCTTATGTGCAATGATGTGTATGCGTTTATATAAAAACCTCAAAGAAGAAAGACTGGTGGGACTACGAAAAAAATTCTTAAACATGCGTCTCAAGCTAGGTCAAACTATGATCCGGCTCTCTATCTTTAAATTTCTTTCTGTATCCTTCAAATTTAAACTGTTGTCATTTTTTAAGTTTCCATACAACAACTTCTTTAGTCCGCCAAATGCATTCCCGTTCGGCACTCGCAAATTGACTGCCTCCCATCCATGGCTATCATGATTTTGGTTCAACCACAAGTTTTCTCGGTGGCCCTTTCTATTCATTCCATTTACTTTATTTTTACATAGTCCACAGATTAATTTATACTTTTCCACATATTTGTGCCAGAATTTAGAAATATAATTTTAAATATTTTACATTTTTTTCTTCCTTTTAGAGTCTATTGGCTTGCATGAAATTGAATTCGTAAAAGTTCTATATAATGCAATTTAGAAAGTGAATAAAAATTAAAGAAGTAAACGTGAAAAACCAAAAATGCTGAGCAAATAATCTCCCTATTGATGAAAACTTAATTTAGCGGAAGATAGGAAAATGAGTACCAAACCAACAACTTAGTAAAATTTTCAAAGAAAATGTGGGTCTGATCTATGTGTCTACCTAGGAACTGTCACCCCTTACCTATTTAATAATCCTTTATTGCAACCCAGTTTATCATAAAATTTTTGAGTTAAAAAACGGCCCATTAGTATTGATATTACTTTTGTTTTTACTCTTTTTGTAAAGTGGAAATATAGCCTTAGTACTCATGCCAAAGATAAATACTAGTGTGGTAACCCAAGAATTTGATAATAATAAAAGAAAAAAAATCAGTTAGTTGATGCAGTCCATGTTTTCAAAACCCAGCAACCTCCATCAACTTCCAAGAATTTGTCTAAATGCAAAGCGTGTTTGAATTCCATTCTTGCCACTTTGATATTATGTTTTTTTTAAAGTACCATAAAATCAATTAAATGAATATTTACAAACTTTTATATCTTGAATCATCATCCTTTATCTGGCAACAATTGGTGGCTATGAGGAAACTAATAAAAAGTAGAACCAAAAAAAGTATTAGTCCAAGATTGACACCTATCAAAAGGTAAAATCAGAAAATAAAGTCCAAGACCTATTGGTGGCTATGTTTTATCCAATGAAATAATAATAAAATAAATAAAAGTACCAGTCAAAGACTGATAAAAGGTTAATATATAACGCAGTTTCCCTGGAATCCTGTAGTTGCCACTTTTCTTTTATTTCAATTTTACAAATCTCCATAGATATTTCACAAGTAAAAAAAAAAAAAAAGAAAAAGTATCCAGATATGCAAAATGCACATTGATAAAATTTAGGAAAAGAAAAAGAAAATAAAAATAGTGAAGTTTACTTTCTTGGAGAAGTTAAGCCCATACAATTAGACCCATATCTTATCTTTTTTTTTTTTTTAAGGGATTTGAACACACTCTACTCAGAGATATGTTACTGACCAGTGAAGTTCCAGCCCTGGGAAATCTCTTATCAACTCAATTGACCCTTCCACTTATCCTAAAATTGGGTAATGATAAATAATGAAACAATAAACTAGTAAACTTTGTCGTGCTTAAATGAAGGCTTAGGAAGATTCAATTAGCAGGATTCTTACAAACCCTAATCCACATTATACCCTTCTAATTCCACCTTCAATTGCACCTCACCCATCCAGGATGGCCCCATCTAGTGACACCCTTTTTTTTTTTTTTTTTTTGCATCAGCTAATCAGCTTTCTATTTAAGACCCTGGAATTACTGGACAGATGAATGGTCAAGACCTTCTCCACATTGAAAAATTCCATGGGTTCTTGACTTTAAAAAGCAGAATCAACTTACCATGTGTTTGCACGAATCTTGTTCAAGTACAATGGACATTCAACCAACGTAAGCATCACCGTCGATCTTGAATCTTGATGGTGTTCTGATAAGATTTTGAGATTCACATGTATAATTAGATTGGTAAAAGCAAAAACCTCTGGATTTCAAAGACATGTATATAGAAACTTCTCGTGTTCCATCGCACCTTTTCGGCTTTAACCCCTGTTTTCCTGGTCAAAGGACCGCCGTAATACTGAAATAGATGCAATGGACCATGTGATAGATTATGCAAAGGGTTGTCTTCCGTTTAGCACTAGGCCTATTATAGTTGTTTTCTTACCAGTGTAGGGGTCTTGGACCTTAGCGAGGGAGAGTAGATTTGGGTGAAGTAAGCAAGGTGAATACGCCCAATTTGAACCAGGAATGAGTATAAGAATTGAGGGCTTTTATCATTGGAGTAAGTGGTCCTTCTTATTAGATTTTTAAATTGACTGGACTCCACTCCATGGTTGAAAATTATTGGATTGATAGCCCACTGAGCATTCTTCCTTCTTGTAGATGGGCATTAGCCTAGGGGGGTTAAAATTCTATCAAACGTGGCCTAAAGTGGGCTGGGCTTTTTTTCCTTTCCTAAGAGAGTTAATCGAACTGTGAAACCCAAAAAGTGCGCACCGCTTTTGAGTACACAGGCGACCCTAAAATGGGCTAGGCTTCATGCGTAGGCCTTCCTCGGGCAATTGCCTGCCCCGTTCTCTGGTTTGAAGTTGACTCGGGTTATAAGATTTTGCGCAGGTATAAATGTTGAATGGTAGACCTACGATGTGTGGTCAGCATATCAATCATCACTTCAAAGGTCTAAGTCAATGGAGGATTTGCGCCACCCGTGGAGATCCAAGACTAACGGTTTCTATGCAAATCCTTCGGCTGTTTATTGTATAAGTCCCCCACCACAAATAAAGATGTATAGCAAAAGGTTGGATAGAAAAGATTGCTGGTTATTAAGAAATAATCACATCCTGAATATTGTCTCACACTATTTCCTTTCTTTTTTTTTTTTTGCTGTCAAAGTAATTTCAACCAAGCTCATGTGGTTGACATTCTAATTTTCACCCAACTGATTTGGTTTGATCTACTCTCCCAGTATGAGGGTTGGCTTAGTTGTAGGCAACTCGTTTCCTGTAACACCCACTATGGATCAATCCCTAAAGCCTAGGAGGCTTGCTAGAGCCCTCAGCTAGAGCAAGAAAACCTCAGTTGAGGAATGGTGGCTTGCTAGGTCTATTCTTTAGTAGTCGGGAAAGAATTGCCGCTCCTTACGAAGGGAGTAAAGAAGTGTTGTGCATGGGATTAAAAAAAGAGAGAGAGAGAGAGAGAGAGAGAGAGAGAGAGAGAGAGAGAGAGAGAGAGAGAGAGATTGATTAGATATAAGGTTTATTTTCCTTTTTTTCTTTTTCAATGCATTGCACAAACCAATTTCCATCATAGCAAAACATGTGGTACTAATGAGTTGGATAGAGAAAGGTGGGCTTAATGTCATCAATTCAAGGAAACAAAGGGAAGTCTCGTTCTGTGATCCTCCTGGGAAAATTTTTCTATATTTCTAGATTATAAGCATGTTAATTTCCACTTTTCTACAAAATCTTTCTTTTATCTTTTACCATTCTACAAAATCTTTCTTTTATCTTTCATTGTTAATTTTCATTTTTCTATCATCTTTCTAGATTATACAGCAGCTGAATGGGCTTTTGCTTTAACTGTGAGATATTGGATCAGTCATTTATGACACTTTGATTTTAATATGTCAAAGTTTAATTACCATACATCATGCAATTATATAATAATAAAGCCAATCGATGAACAATATCCGGAATAGTAGGTACACATTTTGTGTGAGTTTAGAGTGGCAGATTTAGAATTCACAGATCCTATGGGCCTTTGACTCTAGTTTATTTTTCCTTTAAGGCCCATTGGTTTTGGAGAATTAATGAGAAAATTTTGAGATATTCGGGTTTTTGATATATGATGTCATATCTTGCCCTTCAAGCATTTCAAATGTCTTATTTGATACAAGAATTCAGAATTTCTTCCCACTTGAAAAGCCCTTTTTAACTTCAAAATTTAGAATTTCAAATGCTAAAAGGGAGTTGAGCATTTAGAATTCTCTTCGGCGGAGGGCATCTGGAATTCTTTGAATTCTCTTAGAGTAGAATTCTCAAAATTCCTATAACCAGATAGGCCCAATAATTCACAATCAACAAGAGAACTCTTGGTGGTAGCCATTTGCAAAATAAATATGTACGTCAACAAGCCTTGCAACTTAATGTGGGTGGTCAGAATACAAACTTCATTCTTTATTTATTGATAGACCATTTCATCATCCTATATGAAATTTAAAACATGTAACAAACCTAGCTTTCTTTTTTCAAAGGCTAGTTCTAAAAGGTTGGTGGGCCCCCTACAAAATGTACGATGTAGCCATTAAATCTCTTCAAATTGTTCACATCATCTAATTATTTTTATCTTCTGCAGAATTAGGCCTGTTTGTTTGTGATGTATAGCAAAATAAAATATTTGAAATTTAAATTTCTCCCATTCTTTTTCTTATAAATTCAAAATTTTCTCCTTTTTAAACAAAAAAAGTCAAAAAATCATTAATAAATTACAAAAGAATTAAAAAATAAAACAATATTTGACATTCAGCAACAAAAAATAAAAAGTCATTATAACCTCATTAAATATTATTTTTTTATTTTAAATTTACTCTACTCTACTTTACTTGTACTCCACAAACAAACGAGCTCATAGCTGGCTAAATGAGCTCCACCTACTATTATAATAAATCAGGGAGCTCCCACCATCTTAGATCGCACATCTTCCCACAATAGACGGCCAGAGCGCTGAAATAAGGCCTCGGCACTCCCCTCTCTGATTAAATAAATCAAAACACTAATCAATAAGAGTTGTATACTAATACTACATGTTCGCCGGTTGCTGTCAGCATCGGTGACTCTCTCTCTCTCTTTTGACCCAAACTCCTTGGTCAAAGGGGCTGCATTTGGGGGATTCATCGGTACCACTACTAGGTCACCATAAACATGTAATCTTTACTGGGCTTACCGCCAACATATTAGAAGCTCTAAAAACAAAAAGTCAAGGTAGGAACGCGACAAGTGAACCGAATGACGTACGTCTCAGATCATCCACCTTTGGCTCAATCATTCAACCATTGGTGGAGCCGTTGTCTCAAATATTTTCATTAGAATATTCTTGAGATATTTTGAAATTTAGTGTGTTTCTAATGAGTAGTTACCAGAATAACATATATAAATATATATATATAAGACACAAGATGGACATAAGGTGAAGGGTGAACGATATGAAGTGGAGATGTGATGGAAATTTGTGATTATAGATGGGAGGCCACAAGAGATGAAAATAGAATTAATACGAGGCGGAGAAATTAAAAAAAAACTTACTTTCCTTGATAGTAAATTATTGGGGTAGTAGTAGGGTATTTATAAATCATTTCTTATCTCCCTTTAATTTATTCAAATTTCATCGAATGGGAAGTTATTCAATGGTCATTTTTTATACTTACCTTTAGTTTGATTCTTCATTTTTAACTACTTATAGAAATACAATCCTTGAAATCCACTTACATGAAACAAATAGACATTTTTTAAGTGAATTTAAGTATCTAAAATTATATGATGAGATAAAAATATTAAAAAAAGAATTTTAAGCTAATGAATGGAGATGGGACTCTTTAAGCTAGCTAGAGAAGGATGGCTCCATACATATAGTCAAAATTGGGCATAAAATTTGGAGGTTTGAAATCAAAGGTTAAGATACCCTTGTTCTGATTACATCATTTTTATCGTTGCCTCCTTTAATAGACTTGAAATGCATCTAGGTGGGGCCATACAAGCTTGACCACTTTTCAAAAGAGAAATTTTCTCGTACAAACATATATATGTATATTAAAAAAATGTTAAAAGCATAAAAATAGAAAAATTAATAAGAAGAGAGACAAAGGAACCAACTTATTTGGCAGTCCGAATCCTCATGGTCTCCAACTTAAAAGAATTTTAAATTGAAGGAGCAAAACCTAAAATGGAGTTTGTCTACAGAAAAATCAAATTGTTCAAAAACAAAATAGAATAAAAAATTCTCACACATTATATGGGATGTCCTTAAATTTTATTCAAATATAAGTTGGCCCCACCTAAAAATTAACTATACAATGAATAATGTGATTGACACAAACTAATGCGAATTATTAATCATGTTTATTAACCACCTTATTCATCATATGGTCAATATTAAAGGGGGCCAATCCCTCTGGTGTAAAAACGTTGGGACGTCCCATAAACTATGAGATAATTCATTTTGAACGGCCGGGGGTATTAGGTAGGTCGTTCCGCGTTGGAGCTTCACTTCTTCAACTCATGAATTTTCTAAGCTTCAGACTCATGGGATCAGGACTTTCTCCCCACCACAGCATTGTCAACGGTCAGAATCGCTGGCTACGCTCAACTCAAATTACGCTTCATCCGAAACTAACTTACTGCTCTCTCTCTCTCTCTCTCTCTCTTCCCCTCCTCCCTATTTATCAACATATACAGGTCCCTGTCCCTCCATCCATCTCTATCCTCCAACCATTTCTCGCTTCAACTCTTCTTTCTCTCTCAACAATTCACCCAACAAAACAACAACAACAACAACGACAATAACAACAAGAACAAGAACAACAACAATACCTCCACATCAATCTCCTAACTTTTTTGTTTTTTTTTTCCCATCGTTTCCTTTCATTTGTAGAGAGATCACACCTCCAATCTCCCTAACCATGAGCCCATCTCAGCCCCACGATGATCAACAGGCTCGGCGAGAGATCAACGGTCCTCGTCCCTCCCCTCTCAAGCTCAATAAGGAATCCTACCTTATTCAAAAGTCGACTTCGTCATCGTCTTCATCATCCTCCTCCGCCACCTCCTCTTTACTCACGACTGCCACCATCGCCGTTAGCAAGCAGCAGCGCCACCCGGTCATCATCTACACCCACTCCCCCAAGATCATCCACACGCAGCCCCGCGACTTCATGGCTTTGGTGCAGAAGCTTACCGGCCTTGCACCTTCGGATGAGCAAGCTGCACCGGTGCAGCAACCGAAGGCGGAAGGAGGGAATCCTCCGCTGCCTGAGGGGAACATTGAAACCACCTCTTCGTCGGCGCCCGTCACGGAGGAGAAGCTCGTTGGTGGCGATGCCCAGGTGAGCTCGTCGTCGGTTTCTCCCGTTTTCGGCCCATCCAATCCGTTCTTCTCTGACATACCACTCTTCACGCCCAACTCGTCCGAGTTCTTCTGCTCGCCCAGGCCGTTTTACAGATACCCGGACTCGGTGTTGGGAGAGCTTGATCTTGCTTTCCATCCTTGATATGGGAAATTTCAAAATGATTTTTTCAGGGGTTTTTTTCTTTTTGGTTAAATTTCAGGACTGTTTATCTCTATCACTACCTGGGGTGATGATAACTGTGGATTAATATGATTTAATTCATTCTTTTGGATGGCGCAATGGAGATTTTTGGTCTCTTAGGGGTTGGATCTGAGTTTTTTATTCTTTGTGCATGAGACTTTGATTTTGTTTCTCCACTTTCTGTACTTGTCTTTCAGTTACTCATCAATTAGAAGGAAGGCTAACTATTTTTTTCAATGTTTTAATAGCAATTTATAAGGGATTATTTAACTGAAATAGATGGATCCCGGATTGGTTGTTCTTATATTCATTTGGGGGACTAAGAAAAGAAAAAAAAAATGGGAGAGGTGAAGATGATGGGCTCATTCCTTACAAATGGGACCTGTTAATTTTAATTTGCTCTTCCAAGATTTTTTACCTTATTGGTTTGCATTGAGTACCGAGTAAATATTCCTAAAAATGACTCGAATTTAATAAATAAAGGTGAGGTTCCATGCTTCGGAATCAAACAATCAATCTTTTATTACAAACTTTGGGAAATGGGGAATGGACAATTTTCAGCCATTTGTAACAATATTTACTTAGAATTCATTGGAAGAGTTGGATTCATATGTACTTTTATGCAACATCCGCTTGTTTTTTTTTTTTTAAATGAAATTCATAGAAGAATTTCCCCGTTATGAAATTTTGACAACATACCTCGATGGTCACAACATTGGGAATTCGCTTTTTGCTTAATGGATTTTCAAAATATATATATATATATAGTATTGTGGATTGGTATTTTAGGCTTATGAATTCTCCAAATTGCAACTTCCAAAATACCAAGGGGTTCTTATTCCATTTGCACTTGAGGAATTCTCATATCTCCTAACAAGAAAGAAAAAAAACGCTTCCCAACATCTTAACTGAAAAAATCCCCTTTCCAACAAGAAAAATTCCATAAATATGATTCATATAATTAGCTTTGTGGACCTGGAATTAGCCAAGCTAAAGCATAGGCCGGGTCCATGTTCCTTGGGGCTAAGCACTAGAGCAAATCCAAATGAAACCCGAATTACGACGCCTGAGTGCAATTTGTCTAGAGCCGGCCAAGTCATAGGTAATTTGAGTTCCAAGTAAGATGAATTTTGAGCAATAAAAGAAGAACAAAAACGCGACAGGAATGAAAATGAAATGAAGTTGTGAGAAGATGGAGGCTTTCATCTTCAAGAAACATCAGTGAAATAGTCTCTCTCCCCAATTGCTCAATAGATTCCATCATTGTAGAAGATCTGAGCTTTAAATTGGCGGTTCTTGCAGGGATCAGAGTTGTATTGTAAGGAGGAGATGTTCAAAGATCAAGCAAATGACAGAGAGATCCAAGAGAGGAACAAGCACTGGGAGAGGTGAAAAAGAAGGATTT
This sequence comes from Sextonia rubra, assembly GCA_037013555.1. Lineage (NCBI taxonomy): Eukaryota > Viridiplantae > Streptophyta > Magnoliopsida > Laurales > Lauraceae > Sextonia > Sextonia rubra. The sequence goes on from JASUAD010000010.1 coordinate 46,756,487, forward strand.
GAGGAGCGTTTTTGATAGAGCAAATGCAAATGCAAGCCTATATCCTTCTCAGGAATGGATGATAATCAGTGGAAGTCAAAACCATAGGTGCTGGTATGTCCATGGATTCTATGCACGCAATCTATGCATGCTGCCAAAGCAATCAATGCATTTTGTTAAGTTGTTAAATCAGTCTAGCATGCCATCCAAGTTGCAGTCCATTCAACCCAGTCTCTCTCAGACCCCATAATCAATGTGTTGGGATTGTATTGTATCCATACATGTTTAGCTGAAAGATACCCACAACAGCTTGTAACCTCACAATCGAGGGGATTGGCCTAGGTGTCATCCCACCATAATGAGGTTTATTTATTCTTTGTACAGGTAATCAATACATAGCAAAAGTCATCTCTCATTCTCTATTTGAGAAAAAGAATTTTCTCAAAACTCTTATGGTATCAGAGCTTATACATTGAGAAAAGAGAACACTTCTTCCCTCATTTCTACAATGTGATCAGCCTCGTCTCTTGACTGTATTCGAAAGTATTGATACCCAGTTAATCTAAAAATGGAAATTTTATCACCTTGAAGCTGAACCAGTCCAACTATTTGTTGTGAAGAGTGCAAATAATGCGCTAGTTGAGAGCCAAGATTAACAATGTTTTCTCAATGGAGGCACCTTTACTCGTCGACGGTATATGTTGAATATAGCAAATACTGCCATTGAAGGAGAAAAGGCCGTTCCAAATCCATACTATGCAGATTTAAAACGCTTGGATCAAATGCTTTGAGGTTGGATAACAGGTACATTATCTGAAGATATATTTGCAGTGGCAGCTCCAGGAATTTTAATCAGAGTAATAAATAAATATATATTCTATAAATTCTATTAAAGAATTATTCTTAGCCCCTTAAAGGTGGTCACTATTTATTTTTTGAGGGTTATCAAAACCTATTTTAATTAATAAAAATGCTTAGACCTTTGAGGGTGGTCATTATTTTTTATTTTAGGGTTGTCAAAATGTATATAACCTGACCAATTTTTTTTTCCATTAACTTTACAATCCAAGGTGGTCAGCAAGAGTACATGTGGAGCTGCCACTATATATTTCGCACAATTATTGGACTAGATACTCAATTCTCTCAAGAAAAGAGAATTTCAACTTACTAAAAAAATGACACTTGCCCAAAAAGATATATAGAATCTAAATGCTTCTACAAAAATTTAAGACCAACTGTGATTGTATATCTGCAATAGGAATACCATTTTCCCACGAAAACGTAGTTTTCTTGTTTTTTTACAAGGTCTTACTTACAGTAATGAAACCTTTGTTATAACTTTATCTTTTTTTTTAAAGTGTTACAACTACGTTGGGATTGTTGGACTATTCATTTTGCAGCCCAAATATGACCATATGGATCAGCCTACTTATGTGTCCAAATAAGGCATTTTTGTGGTCAAATGATGTTGATTCGGTTGCCATTCATGATTGAGTTAATTGGGGGAACAAATTAAGGAGATTATTCTAAAATCTTTCCTTGATTGGAGGAAAGGCTCCCTATGAAAGAGACTCTTGGGTTACTTTCCTGGCCATTGTTAATTCTTGATTTCCATCAATTACAGAAGAAGTAAAGAAGCTCAATAGAAGTTGTAAATCCCTCGCCAAGGCTAGCCCTTTGTTGGTAAACAAATCTAAGGAGCATATGAATTAAAATATAATAGATTTATTATTTATTACATCTATATTATTTGTTTATACTCATAGATCTTGGTTTTCAATAAATCTAATATGCGGTAATAGAATGTCAGGTTTAGGTATAGCAAATAATCTATTATATTTATTTTATTATATCCTAAAATTTTGAGGCCTCATGGTTCTCTCAAGAATTAAACCCAAATACCCAGAGGAAAGATATTTTGGGTGTTTGATAAAATGTATTATATCAATTGGAAATAATGGCCTCAGAAATGAGGATTACAGTGCCCAACCTAATTTGGAAGAGATTGGAATGGTGTTATTTAAGTTCTTGTGTATTTGTTTAAGAAATTAAAGATTAAGAATTCTATAAGTTGAATTTTTTAATATGATTGACTTTAATCATATTGGACGATTTTATATCATAATTTTTTTAATAAAAAAAATCTCATGTGCACCGTGCACAGAACGTGCACTGTGCACAACGCACTGTGCAAGGTTCTGTGCACAATAGAACAGTGCACAATTTTTGCACTTGGGCTGGAAAGCTGGGCTGGGCCAGAAGGTCGGGCCAATCTGACTCATGCTAGCACAGCCTGGCTTTCCTGGCTGTGTAAATCAGTTCTGGGCCAGGTCAGGTTGACCTGAATGACATGGCCTATCTAATCTTCGGTCAACAATGGATCTGGATCATTTTTGCGCCAATATAGGTTGGGTTGACCCATTAGGGGCCCACCAAGCTTGAATCAGATTGGAATAAAGTTGTCCAGAATGGACCACTTGTTAGATATGACCTATTGATACAATTAATTGACCACAATAAAATTTAGAACTAACCGAATTGAAGTACGAAGGGCCACCACTAAACTTGATTTCCTGTACACACTAGCACTTATTGAACCTTCACTGCGACCTACAGATATTGACAATATAGACATTACTGTCGTCCATGTAAATTTTCATTATATAAATCTGAGTTCCAATTGAATTCTTATTATATGTATGGGCCACTAATTTGATCAAATCAAGGAGTATTAGCTAGAGTAAGTAAGAATCTAATTAAGCTTATATACTGTTAAACTGATTAGCTCAGAGTCGTTAAATTTGTTAATCAGCAACATTATATTCATTAGATGTCACTAATTAATTTTTAATTTATATAAAATTGAATGGTTCAGAATTTATTTTGATAATAATAGACGCATAAGAAATTGCATTTTCTCGTATGGGTTTGTATCGAGTAGATCTTTAAGCTGAATGGCTCACATCAATCAAAATGTTTCTAATTTTTTTCTCACATTTCTTTATATAGTAGATTAAGTTAATTAAAGTTTCTTTTATGCATAATAAATGATATTTTTTGTACAATAAAAATATATAATAGCTTATAACTTGATTTCTTATGCATGTTTTAATTTGAAATTTAGATGTATTAATGGATGGATTGTTAAATTGATATAATATTTTATTACTATCCATATTATCTTGGTTTATTAAAGAAAACAAATGGATCCAATTAAAGATGTGACATAATAAAAGTGTTATTATTATAATATCAATTAGAAGTTGATAATTTAGATTAACTTGGTAGGTGCCAAAGCAACCAGGTTATGAAGAATCGTTTAATTTATAGAGTAAAATAAGGGTATATCACAATTAATTTGCGTAATTATAATAATGCTAAGTTGTGATTTCATAAAGTTATGAGGATGGGCCCAAAGGTTCGATCTTTTATGGAATAGAAATCAGAATAAGACATTGTTGATGTATGTGTTGTAATTAAGAATGTTTTCACCCAAAGGGATAATGTTTTAGATTACACCACATAATCAATGAGGGCTTATTAATCAAAGAAGGTGATGATTATACCCAAATGTAATTAACAATGATGTATCCATTGCTTTTGCTTTAGTTACATAATTAAAATCAATGTGGAATTTTAACCTATAATTGTTTATTATTATTATATATTTTTTTACAGTAGTTAGATCTTTTGTTGCATTTTCTACCCTAGGGACATACCACTTTGGATTACTCTAATTTCATTAAATAACTAGATGCTATAATGCTTATCATTACATACATGGATTTAGGAATTGCCTTTGATAAACCCATGCATGAGAAACCCATTAAAAATGCCACTACAGAACAAAGGACCATTTATGAAAAATGGATAAAGGCAAACAAGTGACTATAAAATTCATCTTAAATTCCATTTCTCATACTATTAGAGGGTCCATAGAGAAAAATAATAATGCTAAGGATCTCTTAGATACCATGAAAAGGCAACTTAAGATTACATATAAGGCTCAAATTCTTATATTAATATTAATAAATATATGTATTTTTGAAAATTTTTTCTTTTTCAAACTTTTGAATGTAGTCAATCAACCAAGTGAGAGAATGTTGGACTATTCATTTTGTGACTCAATATGACCACATGGATCAACCCACTTATGTATTTAAATAAGGCATTTTTGTGGTCAAATAATATTGATTTAGATGCCATTTCATGATTGAGCTAATTGGAGGAACAAATTAGGAAGATTATTTTAAAATCTTTTTTTGATGAGAAGAAAGGCTATTTAGAAAAGGGTCTTTGGATACTTTCCTGACTACTTTTAATTCTTGATTTTCATCAATTGCACAAGAAGTAAAGATGCTCAAGGGAAATCGTAAACCCCTCACCAAGGCCAGCCCTTTGTTGGTTGACAAATCTAAGGAGCATATGAATTCAGATATAACAGATTTATTATTTATTACATCTGTATTATTATACCCATACATCTTGGTTTTCTATAAATGTAAAAAGAACTGCCAATACCATTATACAAGAACATAATTCCTCTTCTTCAATGTCATGAACCTCATTCTTGATTTCACATGGCACTCAAATTAATTCTAACAACAAATGACATATGTTGCTTAGCATGGTTGAAAGGCATGTAATATTGGCAATGTCATGGGATGTCCAAAACTTGGGTTTCCAGTGTTGTAATTTTATATTTTAGATGGACTGAACACTCTATTGTCGTCACAGATGATGATCTACTACTTGGACATGAGCATCCAAGTGTTTGATCTTCAGACCGGTCGGACAACATAACAGACCGGTCGAATTTCCTGCATACTGATATCTGAAGACAGAACTGAAGACCAACCAATCAGATGAGTACCCGACCAGTCGGACTCCATACCCGACCGGTCGGCTTGAGTACCTGATCGGTTGGCTGGGTCGGCAGTCACGCGATTCAAACGCTCTATCTTTTCGGGATTGCCTTGTGCGCGTCCTTATCCTTCGCGAATCATCGACAGAAAGGACTCTAGGGTTCCTCCTTATTTAAGGAACACCTCTCCATAAAGAGAAGGGGCTCTCTAGATCAAAACCCTAATATACTTAGAGAGATTTCATCTTCTCAAAAGGTATTCTGCTATTGAAGTTCTGCAATGCCTCCTGAGTTTCTAGTTCGCTTCTCCGCTGTATATGTTCGTCTTGAGTGGCTTCAAGGCGTGAAGATCAATCCAAAAGAGAGTAAACGACGTGTGTGTCGATAAAAAGAGCTTCAGTCTCTTAGGTTGTGTTCAACTGGGTTAAAGGATAGTAAGTAGTCTTGTAACTTCTTCTTCATAGTGATTGTTCTTGACGGACCGGTGGTAGGTCCCGTGGTTTTTTCTTGGTTGGGTTTTCCACGTAAAAAATCCTGTGTCCATCTATCTTGATGATTGTTTGATTGTTTTGTGATTACTCATTGTTTATATCTACATAGCATACATCAACTGAGACCTTAACCTGTGTCAAGATTTTAAGTTCTTCAATGGTCAAAACAGGAAAAAGGATATGGCCAAAACAAGTTCAATTCAAAGGGACCGGATTTTGCACAAGGAGAATGGTCAAATATATAGGTAGTGGGAGTGGTCGGTTTCAAACATGAAATCATCAATGAGATCACCCCTTCAAGGACTTGCATCTGGTAACCTTGACAAAAAATGGAAATGAAAATATGCTAATTCTGTGGCAAAAAGAATCACAGAACCTGCAATATTTTACTCATTCAATCATTTATTCCAACACGAGGATATCCCACACACATTGGCAGCTCTAACTTTTTTCTTAGAGGCTCTAATTATTGTTGATAGTCAAGATTCTGAATGGTTTTCCTACACTGCAGCTTCCGCACACACAACCAGAAATCCAGCTAAATTGACTAAATTTATGTATATCATATTAACTCAATTTAGGCCCAGTTACAAGCCCTTTCGTCGTTCTGATATGGGTTCACGCCTTGTATTTAAGTTCAGACATGCTTTTTGCCATTTAATCTGGGTGTGAGCTGGGTACAGGTCCCCATTAGTAAAATGGGTCAGGCTTGGCACTGTATACACTCTACCCGAACGGACTTGTTCTCTTCCTTGGTAGTTAGAGTATTAATCTTGTTATTCTAAAGAAACTTTCCAATAAGTGTTGTTTTTTAATCTGTTAAGATTCATCCACCATGCAGTTCATTAAGTCAAGGATCTCACAATTATATTAAGGCTTGAACATTAGATGAAATGACTAGATCAGTAGCACCTCCACAAGTTTCTCCCTAGTTCATACTTGTCCCAATTATTATTATTATTATTATTATTATTATTATTATTGTTTCTTTTATAAAAATTGACCCCGGATGCGTGTGCTTTTGTTGGATCCGAAACTGTTAAATAAACCTTGTTTGACCTAATTACTATCTATAAGGATTTGGCCCTGACAGATTTAAGACATTCTCTAGCCTACTCCACTCGCTAATTTTGATGAATCCAATCCCTTTTCAAACACCTATTTGTCAATGAACATTGAGGATCTCCATTAACCATGCAAAAGTTGACACTTATCTTGGTTTATTTTAACAACAAAGAATTGGACAGCTTTTGAAGGTTTCAAAATAGTACCTCTCCCCCATCAATGCTCCATTTTTTGCACATCGGCCAATAGTTCACTGGGAGACCTTTCCAACCCTTATCACCCAAACGTTTCGTTGTTTCAGGTGGGCCTCACAGTCACATGCTGGACCATTTCTAAGTTGAAACAATTTGATCCAAGCTTTTGAATTAAATCTGGACCTTAGAGGCTGGGTTTGGACAATTTCAGTTCAGCCAGCCATGTGTTGAAGACCCCTACGTACTTTTTTTTTTCTTTTTCCTTTTCTTAATTTTATTTTAATATCTGCAATTGTAAGAGCTGGAAAACTTGCAAACTGGATGGGAAGAACACTTGGATTCATGCAAATTGGGTAGGGGAAATTGAAAGGTCTCATCGTGGGGATGATCTATCATATTGCAATCATTTAAGAGCACCAAAATTTAACAATTGTGTAAGTACATACTAGCTGTTCAACTTTGGAGGTCTTACAGCTTTTTTTTTTTTTTTTGGTAAACCATATTCATTAATGAAGGAAAACAAGATAACCTAACAACAAACAGCATACCAAAATACATAGAGTGGCCACTTAACCCATACAATCACTATCCAAATAAATTCCCTCTAAAGAAGTCCCCTTGTAACGAATGGCTCAAGTTAACTAGCAGATGATCAGATCCATTCAATCTCTTAGGAATAAAAATAAAACTCATAACATCAAATGTTGAGGAAACGGCTTTAATTAAAAACAAGCAATGAACAAAAGAGATTGAGATGAAGAAAAATGTTATATATTGTTCGAGCCTTGTAAGGCTTTTTATATACAAAGCTTTCTATTTTGGGTAGATTACACAACTCAGAGAATATACAAATAAGGTAATATACAGCAAGGCTAATTGCTAATTAGGATTACACCAAAATCTACTACATTAGACAAAGATCACACTCACATTCAAATGGGTTGACCCATTGGGTCGGCCTACTGGGCCTAGGCCCAGGCGCATTGGATCACTCAGATGACTCACTATTTTCACACCCCCCTTCAAGCTCATGATGTGGGAGCAGCAGGAGATTGCTTAGAAGTGTGGAGAACTGTAAAAAGGTCTAAGCTTTAATAAAAAGATCAGCTGCATTTTCTTTGGAGGAGACAGAATGAAAAGATAATGTGCCAAGCTTGTAATGTTGACGAACAAGATGACAATCAATCTTGATATGTTTAGTATATTCATGAAAGACATAATTATGAGTGATTTTCAGGGCACTTTGATTATCACAGTAGAGAGGTGTAGGTGTGCGGAGATGAATCCCAAAATCTTGCAAAAGCCTACGAAGCCAAACTATTTTTGAAGTAATATATGCAAGGGCACCATACTCCGCTTTTGCAGAAGAGCGAGAAGGCAAGCCTTGTTTCTTGCATTTCCAAGAGATTAAGGAATGACCAAGCAAAATACAGAATCCAGTGGTAGATCGTCGATCATCAATATCTCTTGCCTAGTCAGAATCTGAAAATGCCCAAAGACAAAGAGAGCTATCAGACAAAAGCAGGAGTGCATAAGTCTGAGTGCCTTGAAGATATTAGAGTATACGAAGAACAGCTCCCCATTGTGCAGACGTTGGCTGGTCCATAAATTGATTGACACGATGAACTGCATATGAATTATCAGGACGAATGATGGTAAGATATATCAAACTGCCAACAACTTCTTGAAAACGGGTAGGGTTCGACAAGGGTGCACTATCAGTTTTATGGAACTGAGCATTGACTTCCAAAAGGGGAGAAACAGAAGTCATATTTATGAGTCCTGCACGTTTGATAATGTTAGAACAATATTTCATTTGAGATATAATATACCCATCAGCCGAAACCCAACTTCAATTCCTAGAAAATAACGTAGATGACCCAGATCCTTCATTTTAAATTGTTGATCAAGAAACTTCTTAAGGTCAGCAATATCAACAATATCATCCCCTGTAACAATCATATCATCTACATATAGAAGAAGGAGAGCCATGCCTGTAGAGGTTTTATGATAGAACAGTGCACTGTCATAGAGACTCTGATGATAATGAAAAGAAAACACAGCAAAGGTGAATCATTCGAACCATGTTCTTAGAACTTATTTAAGAACATAGAGAGCTATTCAAAGATGACAAACATATGTGGGTGAATGTGAAATCCCAGGAGGTGGAGGCATATAAATTTCTTCAGTCAAATGTCCATTGAGGAATGCATTTTTCACATCCAATTGATAGAGAGGCCAATGTTTAATAGCAACAACAGCAACCAAGATACGAATAGTAGTCATTTTAGCGACCGGAGCAAAGGTCTCCCCATAGTCTATTCCATAATTTTGACTATACTCTTTTGCCAAAAAAGGTGCCTTATATCTTTCAATAGACCCATCAACCTTAGTTTTTACCTTACAGATCCATTTGCAACCAATTGGTTTTCTATTTGGTGGGAGAGGAACAAGATCTTATGTATGATTGTGTTGAAGGGCGGCAAGTTCTTCTTCCATGGCTTTTATCCATTCAGGAAACTTAGAGGCTTTTTAAAATGAATGCGGCTCATAATGAGAATGAACAGTGGCAAGAAAAAAATGATACTAAGGAGAAAAATGTTCAGTAGATGCAAAACCATATCTTTGAAATGAAGTTCGAGTGCGCAAGGAATACCTCTAAGGCAATGCAGGTTTCAACACATCGTGGGCAGTGGGAACATCGGTCACATCAGTGGAGGGAGAAGTACTTTTAGATTTCTGTTGATACACTTAGAGGGTTTTAGGGTCAAATGAAGTATGCTTTGAAGGAAAGAGGTCTAGAAAGGGTTCAAAGGAATGGACAATAGGACCAGGGCCAGCCTGCTTGGCATAGGGCAAGGAAAAATACGGAATGTGTTCAAAGAATGTCACATTGAGTGAAATCCGTAATTTATTTGCTTGAAGATCATAACATCGAAACCCTTTTTGTTCAATTCCATAGCCCAAAAATATACAAATTGTAGACTTTGGGGACAATTTGTATCACTTATGTGGTTGAAGAAGAACAAAGCAAGTGCAACAAAATACTTTTAGATGGGAGTTTTTTGGCTGCATATCAAACAATTTTTCAAAAGGAGTAATTCTTGAGAATACGGTGGATGGCATGCGATTGATAACATACACAGTAATAAGAACACATTCCCCCTAGTATAAAATTGGAATAGATGGAGTGGATAACATAGATCTTGCTATTTCTATGATATGACGATACTTTCGTTCGGCAACCCCATTTTTTTGTGGGGTGCCTGGACATGACAATTGGGCTAAAGTTCCATGAGAAGCTAAAAGGTTTTAAAATCGAAGGGAACAATATTCTCCTCCTGAATCTGATCTAAAAACTTTAATTTTGGCAGAAAATTGTGTGGCAATCATTGTGGTGAATTTAACATAGACATCGAAAAAATCAGCTTTGTGCTTTAGCAAAAACAACTAGGTATATCTAGTGAAATCACCCACAAACAAAACATAGTAAAATGAACCTCCTTTTATAGGCTGAGTTGCAAGTCCCCACAAGTCATAGTGAACTAAATCAAAGGGAGCATGAGAAACTGAATCACTTTTATTAAAAGGTAAAGTAGTTTGTTTGGAAATCCTACATTCAATGCATTCTGGAAAGTTAACAATACTAGCTTTGCCGAGACAATTCTTAGAAATCAAGAGTTCTAACCTATTTTTAGACAAATGTCCTAATCTAAGATGCCACAAACTGGAAGAATTTATTGAAGCAGTAGAAGCAATGTAAGATGTCACGGCTAGAACATGAAGACATGTCAACTAATATAACCCTCCAACTCTATGGCCTGTCCCAATCTGCTCCGGACGATGGTCAATTCTCTCTTCAAGGTCTCAGAGAAGGCTCTGATACCATAAAAACAAGCAATGAACAAAAGAGGCTGAGATGAAGAACAATGTTATATATTGATCGAACCTTGTAAGGCTTTTTATATACAAAGCTTTCTATTTTGGGTAGATTACACAACTCAAAGAATACACAAATAAGGTAATATACAGCAAGGCTAATTGGTAATTAGGATTACAGCAAAATCTCCTAGATTAGACAAAGATCACACTCACATTCAGATGGGTCGACCCATTGGGTCAGCCTACTGGGCCTACACCCAGGCTCATTGGGTCACTCGGCTGACCCACTATTTTCACATTAATCTCCAAAACAATTGAGTTCATAACCCAGTCAAAACCACCATTTAAAGCTTGAATCACCTCCTTTGCATCCGACAAAACACTAACTCTAGAGAGACCTTTTTCTCGAGCCTTTAATAATGCAAAGAAGATTGCTCTTGTTTCGGCCTACTTAGAAAAGAAGACTTTTGGCCTTTCAAATGCACATGCACAAATAACACACCCATTAGATTTATCATAAAACCATAAGATGCTTTACCATCTACCGTTCTAAATGCGGCATCGGAATAAATTAAAAGATTCTTTTCTTTGGAAATATCCCTTGGAATAAAGTCACCATGTTACCTATCAACAATATGTCTTAATTAGGGTGCTAACTTCTTGTAACATCTTCTCAAATAAGTGTAATACATTGGTGGCATTCAAGGGAATACCTTTGAAAAGAAAATTATTCATAACTTTCCAAATAGGACACCAAGATGTTAAAATCCACATTGTTGAAAGATTGATACTTGGAGGCAAAGAAAATTGGTTATGCTTACAAAATTGCTTCCACCAATCCATAATATTCAGAGATTGAAAATTGTTGGGTAAGAGACCAAGATAAGATCAAAACGAGAGCCCTTGCATGGTTAAATTGGAAAAGAGGACGACCAATTCTTTTGCACAAACATAGACAGGGCATCTCGCATCCGATGATGGGAATTTAGAGTTAAGGAGGTGTTTGGAAACTAAAGATTACTCAAGATTTTGAGATATTTTTTTATGTAGTAGATAAAAATGTTCAAGTTTTATTTTTGCATTGTTTGAAAAATGTAGACTATGAATTACAATAAGGGGTTTTTTTTTAAAATTGTGGATAGTGCTTTCTTTAGGGGAGGGGTGAATATTGTAGATTCTAATATAATATAATATCTCAAAAGCTATCAAATGTTCGGTAGTATAATAAATGAAAAAAAAATCTATCAATATTTAAATTTACACATAGTTTATTCTACTTGTACACAAACACTCCTTAATATCAGACGAACGAGAATTGCTTTTGTAAGGCATTTTCATCTGAGCAAAAGAATTCCTTGAGAAAGATAAAGTCTCCACAATGCCTTCCAATTTATAGAGGAGACATCGTCCTCTTTGCATTTTGAAATTGGCTTATACGTCGATTTAGTTGTAAGCCTTTTTGTTATGGGCCAAGTTCTATTGTCATCATTATTCTACACTAGGATGTAAATCTTACAAATATCCTCCACATCAATGGTATTGTCAAAAAGATTTATAATAATAGATTCATTTCATTTTTTATTTGTATTCCATAAAGTCATGTTTGGAATTTATGTAGCCGACCGCAACATGGTTGGGATAAGGCTTTAATAATGATGATGATGATGATTCCATAAAACAGTGAGATTTGGATTATCCATATTGGACATTGGCTTTCTAAGCCCATCTTTACAAAAATTCCAATTGGGCTCCAAACAGGTATGCTTTCACCATTTCCAATTATCCATCCTACATCATAATTAATTAAAAACTTAACACCCTCAACAAATCCTTTTCAAAACCAGGAATTACCTTTTCTATAGTTAGCTTCCCTTAAGGAGCTTATTGGGGCAATATTTAGCTTTCAAGACTCTTGAACATAATAAATCCTTATCCTAGCATATTTTAGCTAGAAAGCTAAATTGTTGCTTTTTGAGTCCCTAATCCTCAATCCCTCCTCAATAGGTCTGCAAATCTCCTTCTATTTTAAGGTATGTTTCTTTTTACCCTACGTTTCACCCCGCCAGAATTTTTTAAATAATCTATCAATAGATTCAGCGGTTTTATTAGGAATTTGCAAAGCAGACATATTATAAACAGGGATAGTTGAAGCAACAAATTTAATAAGAGTATTGCTTTCTGCTTGTGAAAGCAAATGAATTTTCCACAAGCATATTTTAGTTTGAATTTTCCTTAATAAAGATTCAAAACTTAGACTTTTATTCTTTTTTTATTACTGATGGGTTGCCTAAATATTTCTCTTCAATAGCCATTAATCTCATACCCAAGACAATAGTAAGAGTTTTACACATTTTATGACAAGAGCTTTTACTAAAATAGGCTGCAGACTTATGAAAATCAATAAGTTGCCCCGAAGCATCACAATAGTCATTGAGAAGATCTTTAATTTCCCTACCCTCTTTCAAGGTTGCCCTACAGAATATGAAGTTTTGTCTAAAAAAAAAAAAAAGACGATAAGATACTGTTAGGCCCCAGATTTTTAATTTTAGGTCGAATCGGTTTGTCGGGTTTGAGTCGGGTTGAGAGGGGTTAGATGGGTTATCAATAGGCCATTTTAGATATTTGGATCCTTGCATGCATGGTAGTTTTGTGTAGGACCCATTGGAGATGGGCTAATTAAACATTCTTGGGCCTTGGGCCAAGTTATTTGATCTTTTTTAAGCCAAAAGCCCTTTTCTGAGATTTTGTAAAACTCACTAAAAAGCAAGGAGCCATTCCTTGTAATTTAGAAAAAATTTTATATAATATAACCCTAAAGGCTTTTAATCGTCTTTTCTTAATACGCCCAATTCTTCTTCTTCTTCCTTTTTTCTGTAACCAAGCCTTAGCAGTTTCCTGGGAAAAACTAAGGTTTGATCTTCATATCTGCTTTTGGCATCAAAATCTAAGCAAGTGGATAACTGTTAATAATGCCTTTTTTGTTGTTTTGTTGAATGATATGATTTACGTATTATTCGTTCGATTGGGTTTAATATCTAAATTAGGGATTAATAATAAAGATTTGATTTTTATTTGAAATACAGAATTTGCATATAAAAGAAATTAAAAAAATTTTAAAAATGGGCAGTTACTGCCTGCGCTGCAAGGTAGCAGTGCTGCCTAGTCAGCCGGGTAGTACGTGCTACCTAGCCAGCTAGGATGGGCTGGCTGCGGCTAGGCTTGGCAACGCCTAGGCCAGGTTGCTGCTAGGTCCAGCTACTACTGGGATGGGTTGGCGAGCCTGGGCCGCAGCTAGGCTGGGCCTGGGATGTCAACTGGGCTATTTTTTGATGGGCTCAATTTGATTAAAATATTAATTAGGGTCTAAAACATTAATTACAAGTGTATCAGAATATTGTTTAAGGTTTAATTATGACTTGATTAGAATTAATTAACTTTAAATTAGGTGTGATTAAAAGTTTATTTATGTTTGTTTATAATTTTAACTGGCGTTTAATTACGTGTGATTAATATTTTAATTAGTTTGATTAGAATTTAATTAAGATGTATTTGGGGATGATTGAATCTTAATTAAACTGTATTTGGGATTCTAATTTGGATTTTAATTTGACTTTTAATTTCAAATCTTAATTTGGGATTTGGATCTTTTGTCTTATAAAAAAATAATTAGGTGTTTTTATACACAACAATAATAATTAAGAACTTAATTGTTCCCTCCCCTTTTTTATCATAATTTGATTAAGTTTGGATTTGAAATTTGTTTTTACTCAATTTGTAAAGCACACTAACTTTACATATTTGGATTAGATGGATTCTATTTTTTTTTTTAGAAAAGTTGGTTGAATGTTCACATGAGAATTAGACTGAAGTCAAAATAAGAATGTGAGATTTAAGATGCACCTCATGATAGACATTAAAAATAGGATATTGGCATCGTGGACTTTTACTACTATTGTAAAAGAGGGTTGGTTCTCATCCGCACATTTTACTAACTATGACCTTTAGGTTGATTAGTGATTACCCCCTGAGAACTTGAAATAATATACAATCATAATACACTTTTAAATTAAGTAATCTATTCAATTAAATTGATAATGGGTTGGATATTATGAATTAAGGGTTTCATGGCATGATTATTATGCATTCGTATATAGTATATAAATATATACATATATTTGACTGACTGCAGTTGAAAGTGGTCGTACGCCATCGGGACAACGTGTACTGTGAGATATATTACACAGTGGCGCCATTTGTTATATCTGGCGAGAATACTTGTTTGTATATTGTATCCACAGGAATACCCGTTTTTATATATTGTATTTGCAAGAATACTCGTTTTTGTATGTTGTATCTGTGGGAATACCTATTTTTGGTATATTGTATCTGCGGAGATACCCATTTTTGTGTATTCATGCCATTAGGTTTGCATTCGATATGTTTTGGGTCAGAATGTAAAATATGTTTTAATTCATTTGATTAACATCCTTGCTTGTAGTTTACCCTCTTTCCATATTACATCAATCTAACCTAGTACTTTTGGTATTTAGATTCCATTATCGGTGCCAAACCGAAGGGTTAAACGACGTAATAGATTCCTCTAGATGGCGGAGTTGGCGTAGAGCGCCGATGACGTCGTTTGAGGTGTCCTAGTGTTAATACTGAATCAAAACATTATATTATATAATAAGGCTATGTTTTTTGCCATTAGTTTATTCATTAAATTTATTTATCTTGAAATTACAACTTTAATTATTATGCTTTGAAGCACTTGACTTTGATTTTATTATCATTGAGATTTGTTAAATGATTGGTATATGATACTCATTTGCGTAGATTATGGATTTCAGTTCCACGTGTATTTATGGTTGCTTGATCACTAAGCATAGCCTCACGAAGAACTTCGATCCAATTAGAATTAGACTCCGTATTGTTTATGTAAGAAAAATTTTCATTGGCCTTAATTCTCACACCCCTAGAATCGGGTTTGGATTCGGCTTAGTTTTGGGGGGGTGATAGATACACTATGAGATTGTCTTACTATTTTTACACTCTACGGATAGTTCCTTCTTTTTCGGCCTTTGAAGAAAAAATATATATGGAATAAGACTTTTGCTCCTAAAATAAATAAATAAGGGGACAAAGGATCCCTTTGCCTAAGACCTCTAGAAAGAGTTATATTGCCAAATGGAGATCTTCGGAGCACTTAATTCAAGATTGTTATGCTTATCAAATAATGCCCTATGTGCATCCTGTCCACTAATCCATTAACAGGCCTTACAGTCTCTGTGTGAATCCAGGTGAGGCTATGGCCCAAACAATCGGTAAGATCTGAAGACTTTGAACTTCATAAATTTTTATTAACCTTTCACAACTTTGTGATATGCAAGGGCCTTTCGATGATGTGTTGTTTTGTACTGACCCATTGACAATGTGACACCAAAACCAATTTCCTTGGACAGTTGGAACCGCACTGGGATAAAAAAAAGTGAAAGCAGGAACCCATAAAGAAGAACTTCTGATCTTAGATTTCAAATATTAATATTACTTAAATCAATTTATAGCTTTGTCGGTGCAGACACCATTATTTTTTTTAATTTATCATCAAGTGGTCATAGTTTGACATATGAAACTCCATTTTGAATCTCATCGATCGGTGACAGATGAGTCTCAAACACAGATGAACCCACCTTGTAAATAAACTTTCTTTTTTTTATTTTTAATAACTGGCCTTGCAAAGCGACTAGCCTCGTCCAAGTTGACTAGTTATGGAATAGTACCATAACATATTGAGGACACATTTGTATAATGCAGTAAAAAATGAAACGTGCATTTCCTCTTTCGCAAAACGAGTTCCCTACTGGAGGATTGGACCCCAATCTCCTTGCTTATGAAGAAATGCAGAAGGTTTTCACCCTTTTACTACGACGAACTGCAATGCATCAAATTGACGAAAAGTTACATCATAGTTTCCACTTTCATAGACAACAGAAAATATGGTGGACAAATGTTTATACAAGGTGTTGAACCGAGTTATCAAATTGACATTCTAATTCAACAAGAAATGACAAGACAAGGGGTTGCCCACATGGTTTGGAATCTTGCTTCTCGCAGCTACTTGCTTAATGTTGATATCTGCATTCCTCTTCCTACATAGTAGGGGCTTTCCCATGGCTGGGGTCTCATGGTCCCAGCTTCCTTGGTTGGTTACCGAAAAGAAAAAAAAATTTCCTTTTTTTACACTGGATTAAACACAGATTCAATTTGTGGAGTTGCCCTTACCTCCCTAGGATCCTCTTTTCCAGCTACAGAAACAGACAACCTTGTCCCTTGAAATTACTTGAAACCCACCGTACCTGCTATCTAGAGGATACCTCTTCTCCAACAAAAAAATTCTAGAAGTGCCATATAATGTAAAGAAAGATAGTACTGTAGCTAGAACCTTATAAATATGAAAGAGACGACATATACACTACCACAGTAAAAGGATGAAGTCCCACGAGTTCATTTCCTAAACATGCCAGCCAATAAAAGTGGACGGTGTTAATCTTTTGCCGTCAGCTTTCTGATCCAGCAGGTTCAGATAGTCTTCCCCGCTACACGTGAATCACAAGTTTGTGGTCCAACCCTTCATATTTTACATCCCCCCGCTTATTTGACAACTCCTTTTACATTATTTAATGGCCATGAGACGAAAATCAGTTCAATTTCATAAACTTTATTTTTTTTTTCTACACTGGGGGTTTATAGCCGTACGCTCTATTTACATACTCATGTCTCTGATCCGTTAAGCTACAGTATTCATAACTCATTTATAACTATGCTTTATTCACCGGCATTTGATTTACAAAGAGCCTATTTGTTGGCATATGATACGAGAATTAAATATAGTGGAATTCACAACCAAGTGAACTACAGGAAAAAATTACTAAAGATACGAGGGATGAAGGAAACAATGTAGACACATATATGAAACCGTGACTTCCACAGAATTTAAAATACTTTTGGACAATGGTTGGATGTTCATTGTAAGTCCTCTTTTAATTCATTTTTCATTTAAAGGGAGGTTATTTGATGATAAGTTTTTAATATCAGTACCTTTCGATTCTTCATTTTAACGACGTGTACAAATATGAATCTTACATTTCCTCGAAATTAATTATATGAAACAGACGTGTCCTAAGATTCAAACAAGCTCCTTCTTTTGAGCACAGCGATGCTATAGCATAATATGCTACAGCATCACCTTATCCAGTGGTTCGATGACAATTGCGCCAACAATATGAAACATCATTTACTTCTTTAAAATGACTTTTCCGAAACAATGGTTGTATTTTTTTCCCCTTGTTACCCTTCCAATTAAACAATCTCTCCCTTGAAGCTAAAAAGTCTCTAACCCTTATCTTTCTCTCCAACTTATTTCTCAGAAAAAATAAAAATGGCCCCACCTCTCTAATACCTACAAAAGTCCCCTTCCCACCTCTCCAATACAATCTTTTAAATTAAGATTTTTAAATAGAATCTTTCCAATTAAGATTTATATTTTATAACCATGTTAGCTTGAGTTGAAGTGGGATCTACTTTCAAATTTGATTCAAACTTAATCACATCAAATCATGGCTAAAACTATTAGGTAGCGCTGCATCAGGGCATGATGTAATACCCATGTTAAATACATGAGTAGGGCCCACCTTTGGAAAATCTAAATCTCTCATTAGCCCCCATTGTGGTGATCAAATTATAACTTATTATTCAAATTAATGAGATAACCACCGTTAGATCAACTAAAGATGGAACCCAGGATGAATTTTCTTAACTTTTTTGTTGTAAATTATTATTCAAATTAGTGAAATGGCCACTGTTATTCAATTTATGTGTTTTGCGTGATAAATCTTGTGGTGGGCCCAAATCATATTATAGTGAATTTTGGCTACATTCCTAGGTACAGGAAATAATTTGTGAAGGTTTTGACTTTGACCACATGCATTGCAATGCATATGCAATTGATTTTCAAAAGATTTTAAATGTGACAAAGTAAATGTGACATCCTCATACCATGGTTCTAAAATCTATTAATTTAAGACTGCATGTTATTAACCAAAGTCCAAACGTTTATTAATTATTTTCTGCACCTCGGAATGTAGCTATAATTCACTATAATTTGAATTGGGCCCACCATAAGATTGGTCATATAAAATATGTGAATTGAATAACAGTGGCCATCTCACTAATTTTAATAATAATTTAAAACAACAAAATTAAGAAAGTTGATCATGGGTTTCAACTACAGTTTATCTAATGGCGGTCACTTCATTAATTTGAATAATAATTTATAACTTGATCCCCATAATGGGTTCTAGGGTTACTGAGAGATTCAATTTTTCCAAAGGTGGGCCCTACCCATGCATTTAACGTGGGCATTGCACCATGCTCTAGTGCAACACAATGACAGTACATGGTAGCTTTAGCCATCATTTGATGTGATTCAGTTTGAATCAAATTTATAAATAAAATTGAATGTAGATCTCACTTCAACTCAAGATAATATAATTATATAATAAAAATCATAATTGAAAAGATTCTATGACAAAAACTTAATTTAAAAGATTGGATTGGAGAGGTGGCAAGGGGGATTTTGTAGGCATTTAAGAGGCAGGGCCATTTTTATATTTTTCTGAAAAATAAGTTGAAGAGAAAGATAAGGGTTAGAGACTTTTTAGCTTCAAAAGAGGGATTGTTTAATTAGAAGGGTAAAAAGAAAAAAAAATTATAGCCATTGTCGCCGAAAATTCATTTTAAACAAGTAAATGAGGCTTCTAAATATTGGCACAACTGTCATCGAGGTATTGGATAAAGGCGACCGTGTAGCGTAATATGCTACGGCGTCGCTGAACCCAAGCTCTCCCCTGCAAGAAAATGGTAGATAGATGTATGTCAATTTCGCATTTAAGTTGTCACAACCCGAGCCCAGAAATCGGGGGTTAAAGAAAACCTAACCAGTGACACACGTACTCCCGTGCATGTACACCTAGGCCTCGCCCAAATGTACACACACAAGGGATCAATCACACGTGCAAACAAGTGTACGCGGATGCTGTACGTATCAAGGCATATCACAAAATAATAAAAGATACAATGATTACAAAAGATTGGACTGATCACAAAGATGTACAACAAAATAGAGAGACTAGTCCACAAAATCAAAATACATATATAAATCAGACCCAAAATAAAGTCTACAGAAAAATCCCACAGATACGCTCAGACACAATGGAAGAAAAACAAAATGATGCACACCGCTCTATGAAGAATGGATCACGTCCACTCCTCAGGCCGGAGGGGGCCTTGCGAGCCTCTCCTGGAGTCGAGTTGATCGGCGCAGGATCGGAAGAGGGATTTGAGCCTGCAACACCGAGAATAACTCATAAGTATAACGACTTAGCAACATATAAGCCATAAGAAGATAACAGGAATTGTATCTATCAATGAGTAAAAGTAGTAATGCAAATATCCATAGTAAGCATGTTCGTATACTAGGCAAATAGTGCATAGGAATAAGTTTGCTGTTAGAATCATCAATAGAAATACACACTCAAGCTGGCTACTACATTTGCTATATTCTCCCTTTCGAGAGCACACAAATATGAGAACCCCATCGACCGGGCCAGGGTATGAATGGGTCTCTAATTCCCGGGGTCTGGAAGCCCAGGACACGAGCACTCCGCAGAGGCGATCACACACACTAAACCAAAGTCAACCCCGTCGGATATCCTGAGGCTGAGGCTGAGTAGTGCCATATATAAACAATCGCAATCACAATCAAATCAGATGATGCACATCAGGCAATATCACATACGGATCTCATATCACAATCTATCATAATAAACGAACAATAGTAGTGCATCACACACTGATAAGCAATACGGCTCATACTGATAAGCAATACGAATAACAATACGAATAACGAATGAGCATAAGCAAATACAAATCAGCACTGACGAATGAATACAAGTAACAAATAATCACTGAACTCAAGTACTCCATATGAGCCATAACAAATACACAAAAATGAAGTGTCCTTGCTCGGGCTTCGCTCTGGGGAGGTAGCTACATTTCCCACAGAATCGAGAGGTCCAGCGCAGAACACATGAGGGCAAGACCGAAATCAATATACTATGCAGATCAGATATACCATGGCGAATCAAGGTCAATTACAAGCTAATCCTAATCTAGTTATCCAGTGTTTCTAACCGTGCATGCTGATGTAGTTTTAAGGTATTTGATACACAGTTGTTCCATCAAGGAGTGTTGCATCTTCTAGTGAAAGTGTACCAAAGTCCCTTAAACCAACACCCATGGGGAAGGTGCTAAACAACTGGATAACATACATGAATGAGACGCAGCCCTCGAGATCATTCATGTCATTCTGATATTCCATTGGGCATGTTCAGGTTGCCTACATTCTAATATGAGAGTCATATCAGGTCTCTTCTTTACTCATACTCGTTTTTGTATTCATTTCTCAAAGTCACACGGTGTAGCCGTAGGTCAACATACGGCTTAGTCGTAGGCATCTTACGGCGTAGCCGTAATCTGCACTGCGGCGGAGCCGAGGTTCCCCAAACTATTCATCCGCATTTACGGCTCAACCGTAATTTGCTCTATGGCGCAGCCATATCCTGCTCTACGGCTTAGCCGTAACACACTATACGGCTTAGATCTGGCTGGGCCGTAGAAGAGCAGCAAATGTGCCAACTCTCAGTTATTTCAAATGTCACCCTGTATTGATCTACGATCATGGTCACGGTGTGGCCGTAAGCCATTTCATAGTTTAGCCGTGAGTGCGCTGAGTCAGTTTCCTAAAACAGTTACAAAAATACAGAATGGCTAACTCTCAACTGAATACAGACAGATACTAACAAATCTCACTCAATAGGGCTGTCTAACAATGATTCATACAAGAAAAGTAAAATATATACACAATCAAAGCATTACCAATCAATGTTAACGCTACTTGTGCTTATACTTGCCTCAAACGGAAATCAAACACGCTACAGTAATTGCTAGAGGCTCAATCCGTTGGAGACACACGAAACTCACGCTGCTCCCTTCCTCACGTAAATAAGACAGAAATGAGAGAGAGGGGGAAAGAGAGCTGAACGAGAGAAGGAGAGATCGTTGCAAATGAGAGAGAGAACGGTGGTAGGTAGGATATTTATAAGATAAAAGAAATCAAATTTGCAACCAAGTTCACCATTTACCTCTATTTACAGTTCGAGTCAATTGACGATCCAACGAGAGCAAACGAAGTCATTTGGATCCAAAACAATTATGAAGATTAACAAGCTCGATGAAATACACACGTTGACATCAAAATGATGTAAAACAGAGAAGGTCCAACAAAAGCAGAAATTACGAAAAAGGGCTCGAACTATCGAAACTAGATCAAATGCAACCAAACTACCTATTTATAGCTCAAGACCAAAGAAAAGCAAAACCAAAATACTCTTAGCAACAAAAAGGACACTTAATTATCCACTAATTCGGCTTAAGTTGGGTCGGAGTGTTACATAAGTCCCTTGATTTTAACCTATGGCGCTTTTATATTCCGCCTGATGGGACAATGAGAGAATACCAGCTAGCTCTGTATTCTACACCACAAGCCCACATGTGGTTCGTTTCTTGTCTGAGCTTCTATTAACCAACATTGTCTCTTGCTTTTTTGTTTCCTTCACAAGTGAAATTGTAGAAGATACAAGAGAGTTTGCCTATGATATGAGGTGGTGCGCTGAGAATAACATTACTGCCAGTGATACATAGAATCCTATTTCTGCAAATGACCATCTTCACCTAAGTTTTGGAACAGAATCAAGTAGTAGATAAAAGTTTTATGAACCTAAAGGGATCGAGGGAAGACTGGAAAGTAGTCTTGTATGCTAATGCAATGAAAGTGATGCCTTCAGCCCATGTACGTGACAAGCCCACTATTGCTTACAGGTACCCCAAGAATTGGGCACAAGCTCGATTTTTAAAGAAGCTTGCACACACTTGCACCCCCTTGCATCCATTGACAATCATCCCAATTTGACATTGATCGTACCATTACCCACTATTGACTTTATCACAGTGAAACTGAACTTTAAGTTAAAATTTGAAGCTCTATAATGCAGGGTTAGAATCTTTTGATTGATGTGGTTTTTGGCCACCCCTAGTCTACTTCAAACCCTTCCCAAAATGCACCCCTATCTACATTAAATTACCATTCCCATTCCCCCACCTCCTTTACCTTTTACTTTCGTGAGAGAAATTGTTGGGATGATCAGCTGATGACCTCGTCTTCTGTGATTGTGCTGATGCATCAAATAACATGAAGAACACATGGAGGAGCTACAAAGGTTTATTCACAGTAATTGTATTGCTATTCAATTATTGTATTTCCTGATTGTTGGGTCCATACATTCAAGGCACTTTAGTGCTCACACTCTAATCAAGACCGAACAGGACGGATAGTGGGACCCAATCACCCCACTTGCCAGAAAGTCGACAAATGGGTCCCAACCATCTCCACAACTAACCATTTTCTCAATAAAGTGGGGCCCACTAAACCATCAACAGCCCCTTTCTTCTTAATTTTAAATATATCATCCGAAAAAGAAGAACCAAACCCTTCTTCGAAGTTTGTTAAAGTTAGATCTGTGTGGCTCTGAGTGTACAATTTATTAAAATTAGATATCATCAAATTAAAAAAAAAAAATCAAACGATCAACCCAGAAGAATCAGTTTTTGAGATGGCCATTGACAGCCAAATCCATCCATTTATTTATAATAACAGCTTAAATCTATTTAAGACAACCGTCTTCCCTCACGGCTCTTACTGTGGCTCGCCCTAAAACAGGCATGATCTCATCACATTACGACACCGGGACATCACTGACGGCCCCCAACACTTGTCCGTTAGCTCGTCGTCAAATCCCATCCCCTCTCCGTCAGCCACGATAACGGCATCAGCATCGAACCACGTCTGCTCCTCACACTCCGTTATCTCCTCTAACGGCGACGCCAAATTCCTCATGTCCCTCACCACCACTGAACCTCCGTGCTCCCTCACGCAGACCTTCCCAACCTCGTCGGAGTCGACACCCACAACACGCCGTCGGAGGATCTGCCAATCCGCCGACGCCGCCGGAGTCTGACTCCCGACCCTTGCATCCCAAATTCTCATCCCCGCCACCCCTGCAGACACCACCACCGCCGGCAACGGCTTGGTGGTCGCCGGAATTTGGCTCCTTCCGGCCATGAACGAGCTCAGAATCTTCCCTCTGTTCAAATCCCACATCGAAATGCGATCGCTCGACCTCTCAAAACCAAATCCGATCTCATTCCACAGCTTTACAACACCCCCAGAAAAGCAATCGTCGCCGTCTTCTTCGTAGAAGGCAGAAGATCCCTTCAAAACGCTCAAGTTACGATTTTTCCGTCGATCTTCGTCGGATTTCATGGAACCCAATAGTCGAAAATCTTCATCACCCACGAACGAGCTGATCTCGGACACCGACAGCAGATCGTCGCAGGTGGACCCAGATGAAACCGAGCACAATTCGTCATCTGGGTCATCTTCAAATCGAGTCAGAGGCTCCGAAACGGCCCGATCTCGACTCCCCAATCGGAAAAATGCGATCTTTGTCCGGTGCAAGATGCTGCTGAAGGTGGCCACGGCGGCGAGGACTAGAGCGCCCCAAGTCCAGAAGCTGTGCACTTTCAAGAATTCGGAGAAGTCGAAGAAACGGGCAGAGATGGACTCGTCGTTCAATTGGATAATCCCGGCTTGGAAGCCGGAGAGCGTGTTGATGAGTGGGATTTCCATGGGTGGGAAGAAGATGGGTGTTTGGAAGGAGTTATAAGTAAAAAGTGTTTGGGAATGAATGCGAGAGATGGGAGATTGAAGAAAGAAAGGAATTTGGAAAGGAAGAGTTTTGATAGGTTGAAAGGGTGAGAAAAATAATATGCAGAGGAATGTCTGAGGGGAGAAGAAAGGGAGAGATGGAGAGAGCGTGGGAACTTGGGAGAGAAGAAGGGGTTTAATAGGAATTGAAGGGAGTTTGGTTCGTCGAGTGATGGACTGCTTTGGTCTGGGGCATGACGGGCATCTGGTGCCACAGGCCTGCATTAGGTGTGGTATGTAGAAAGGCTGTTCTTTTTGTCTTTTTCCTTCTCATTTTTTAACTGTGGACCCAGACGAAAGTGATCAAACTTAGGTGTGTGGAATGTGAAATTTTTATTACCAGAATCGTCAGTATTTTGGGCCCATCCCACAAGCATTTCAATTACAATAAACCCTTTGCTAAAATATAAAGCCTTTTAAAACTATTACATTTGCAAGTCATAGATAGGGATGGCAATGGCTGAGTATAAATGGGAGCCACCCCGCTCTATCCTTATTAGAGGTGGGTTCGATGATGGTTTTTTCCATGTGGGGTGGGTTTGAGTTTTGTTAGTCCAATCTACCATGCCCTAAATATATAGTATTTGTATGTTTAGTATTAAAGTAATTGACCAAACTTGTGTGGTGTAGATGGTTGTAGGCCTTAATAGAAGGTATATGAGAAGAGAATGTATTATGTTCAAATTATACTACATACATTTTCATCCATTTTTATATGTTTTTAAATTTTTAAGCTTTAAATTTGACTACACTCATTCAAATGGAATACGTTTGATACTATAATCAGTAATCTGTCACGAGCGAAAAGAATTTGAATTAATTCAAATTGAGATGGGGTGATCTTGGGTTTACCCCAACCCATACCAAATCTGCCCCATTGCCACCATAGTCATAGACCAAAAGTTTAGGATGATGAAATGCTCTTAATAGGCTCGTTTAGATCTTTCAATCCTTCTCATCTCTTGTGATTGGAAAGCCCTGTGTAGGGCCCACATGTTAAACTACATTAGCATTATGTCTGACAATTTTAACATGAATAAAGCTCTATAAATGGCAACAAATATTTATGCATGCATGTGCGAGCACCAATGCCTAGATGTGCATGTGTGATGACTTGTGCGTATGTATGTGTGTATTATATATATGTACAACTAGAGTACACAAGGCTTAGATTTGAAGGCTAATGAATGTGGCTTGACAAGAGATGTGACCTGGATCTTGAGCTAAGTTCTTACTTGTTGGGCAGATTAACTCCTTAATTAGTGGGCTTGGTGCTAAAGCAAATGGACTGAACTAGCAGAGACTACTGATACCTCTAATTCTAATCTATAGAAGGAATACACAAAGAAAACTAAACTGAGTTGTTGATATCTCTCATAAGAGACTTCCAAAGTGTTTTATTCTTTTTTAGCAATTCAAACCTCTTATGATCAATTAAACCCCTCAAACTCACCACACGGATTGAATTGGCACATGCCGAGATTTAACACTCATCCAACTATTATTTATCATTGGGTTGAATTTTTTATAAAAAAAATTAAATTGAGCATAATTTTAATGGAGTTGAAATTTTATAAACATATAAGTTTAATCCAAATCTTTTGATCCTACCACATCTCTTATGGTTGTGTATATAATTTTAAGGGGTTCTGCACCTAGGGTTTGCAGATAACAAATTAAACTCATATATATATATATATATAAGATTGTGTGTCATGTGTTTGTGTGTTATGAAGTCTCATTGGTGAATAATTTATCACAATAATACAAACTTGAAATATGAGGGTGCATGTCGAATTTCAATCCATAACATTTATTTGATTTTGAATATAAATTATTAAATCAATTGATAAATACCTTTTTTTTAATGATTTGGATCTTAAAACACATAGACTGTTAAAATAAAAATATTATTCAACCTCACTTCATTATATGCTAACAACTTTATGTAATTATTCCTCTAAGCATAATTTTTCACTAATGTGAAATATGTACTTCATTGGGAGATAAATCCCCATCTACATGACATGTACATAGAAGACAAATTGAAAAAGGTAGACTGAGATCTTAGTTCATCGGGACGAACCGAAGCGAGCATACTGAATTCGAAAAAGATGACGTGGCGGCATTGGTACACGTTCGTTTCGACATAGATAAAGTCGTCTTCGATTCGATTCGATGCATGTGTTTGTTATTATGTTGGCTACACGTCAGAAAAGCGAGGCGGGCAGCGGGCGTTATCGACAACGACAAGTGAGTCAGCGTACGCTGCTGAAAACAGGTGGTGGTGGGATATGACACGTGCGGATTAAATGGGCCGGCACGAAATCTTGGCGGTCCCCTCGTCCAGGCCAGATTATATATATATATATATACATATTATTAAGAATGCCCCATTTAAAAATAAACGTTTCTACCCTATTTCTATAATTCAGTGAGAAATAAGTTATATGATGCTTTTTTCTCCTTTTTAAAAATAATATTAATTGAGTATCCATATTCTTGATCTCTTATTCATTGTAAAAAAAAAATATGTGTGTTTTTACTTTTAAAATTACCCCAACATTATTTAACGCTCCTCATATATATATATATAAAGAAGAATATTAATATATATATCCATCCCTCATCATAGAATATGAGATATTTACATAGCTTTTCTTTTTTATAGTTTGTATTTATCTTTTTCATACAGTTTTTTAGTTTTTTATACATTAATATATCTAAATATAAAAGCCTCCCTTTATAATGAGTGATAGATGGATATTAATGTTTTTCATGTATATATATGATTAAAAAAAAGCAAAGAAATCGGGTCTTTTGTTTAATGATGATGGTGATTTGTGATATATGTGATATATAGTGGACCACACCATCAACATCAAGCCCACATCAAAGTGGGTCCCATTCGTTAATATTCATGGCGTCAATTGTTGTGGATGAAAGCTAGCCAAGTGCTTTCAATTTATACTTTGCATGGGCAACGTCAATCTTCGCCGTCTAAAACTATGGATTTATATAGGCCACGGTCCAATCGAACTTTCCTTCTCAGGTTTGACTCTCTGCTTTCAACCATTGATCTCCAACATCCACTGGATGGCCACGCTAAATTCAACCTGATCTCAAAAAGTTACTGGATGCAATCACGCAACACATTCATACCTTACGAGTTCTGACCTGCCGACTCGACCTAATGGCTTTAAACTTACCAAACCAGCAATTTGAGGGTTTAGCTGAAAACCCAACACTAAAAATTCAATTTTATTGGACTGACGATTGGATTTTTCACAAATGGAATCCATTAGGTTTTCTTATGTCGAGAAAGACAAGAAAAGTGAAGTTGATAACTTAATCAAGATATTGTCAATCCAACTGCGATTAGGTTACTTATTTAGGAACGTGAATGGCTGTTTAGTCAATCTAATACTAAAATCCAATATAGATGGTTTGGATTTTCCAAGGATTTTTCAAAGGTGGCCCCCACTCTGTGTTTAATATGGGTGCTACAGATTAAAACAATGCAACCACAGTGCATTGTGGTTCTTCCCTTCTCTGTTGTTCACGGGCAGAATCATAGGTTATATGGAGGAAAAGCAAGACAGATAATCAAGGCATATGACCATCACTAATTAGAATGCTTGGGAAACCAAAACCATATAAAGATAAATGCTTGAGGGGAAGTCAGCTATGCCTTTAGGAGAGACAAATAGAAATCAATTTGACCCGTGTATGCGAAAACCTCGAATCAATAGAAAAGTAAAATATTGGCACACGAAAAACGTTTAAATAGTTAATTACATTGACCATTGGTGAGCCCCACAAAATGACTTTTCTTTTGTTAATTTCAATAGTTGACCAAACACCCAAAATGATTCAAAGGCCAAGATTTTAACGTTTATAACCTTTCATCCATGCTTTCTTTTGAAAGAAAATTTTTTTTATCATTTTCCTTGCGTTTTAACACATTCTAGAAAGAATATAGTGGAAGCCAAGCACCAATCAATTCATCAGTGGGCCCATCTCTAACATCCTTGGGGAAAAATTCAGTTCTATATATCCTAGTTCCGCTCGCTGTTGTATTGCTTACGTCTAAAACATGTCACTAAAACAACATAAAAAATAAAGGAACTCAAATCATGTGTTGTAACACTTGACCATCTGAGGTGGGCCCACTCTGATTTTAGTGAGGTAGGGACAAAAACAAAGGAAGATGAGACAGTAATTTTTGAGTAGTTTAAATTCTAGTGGTGGCCCCCCATTGACGGATTTAGAGTGCCGGCCTTCAGATAAGGATTAGGGATTGACCGAGTATCTGTACTGAGAATCTCACATTTTTAGAACCTCAGATGATTTTTCTATACTCGTTTAATTTCTACAGTTTATTTGCATTCGTCGGCGGTCTAACGAATTTTATATGGCAATTAAGCAAGGTTCAAGTGACAACTGCCCCCTTCGGTAGTTGTTGAGTCAGTCGATCAGCTCTTTAGTGGACCATACTTCAAATTTTGAGACAACTGGAAAGGCTTTAGTGGTTGAATTTTCACAAAATACAATTAACAATGTAATGCTCTTTGTCACCACGTTCATTTGTGTTTGATTTGAGCGATAACCTTTGGTTGTTGCCTCGACAGGTCCAGAAAAGAGATTGAGTTTCATATTGTCGTTTGCATAAATCCAGACGTTAGCCCTATAAAAAATAACATGTTGTTATAAGATGTTATTATCATAGGTGGATGCCCACATTGGGACCCACATGAGATAAAGAGATTACAAGGGTTAGGGTTTTTCCCTATTGGGTTGCTTGAGGAGGAAGCAATCTTATTCTATAAATAAGATCCTCCTCCTCCCTATTATGTACACACAGATCTAATGAATAAGAGCTCTCTCTCTCCCTCCCTATTCTAACACGTTATCAGCACGATGCACTCTTTTTCTCCTTTTGTTTCCAACTGCTTCTAGCTTTCACTTTTAATTCCTCCTCATTCCTATTGAGATTGCCCTGTCGTGGATCCGATTTCATTGCCTTTTCTTCATCTTCTCCTTCGAGCGTCCTCTTTGCCTTTTCTCCGGCTTTTTCCTCGACTTGGTCTCGACTCGGACAGGGATCTACGATTCGGATCTTCTTCTTCTTCTTCCAATTGATCTCTGGACCGTTGGATCGCTGGTAAAAAAGAGAGATGGGGGCAGTGATATCCAGGTTCTGGTTCATGTTGTTCCCGGCAAAGGAGTACAAGATCGTGGTCGTGGGTCTGGATAACGCGGGAAAGACCACCACCCTCTACAAGCTCCATCTTGGCGAGGTCGTAACCACCCATCCAACCGTCGGCAGCAACGTCGAAGAGCTTGTTTACAAGAACATCAGGTTCGAGGTCAGAATCACATCCCCTCTATCAGATCCCCAAAAAAAAGTCCTCGCTTTTTCATCTCGATTGAACAACCCCATCTTCTTGATTGATGAAATTTAGAGGATTCCTGTTGACTCTAGATTGAAGGCATGTTTGGGGGTGATTCTTTTTTGTGTCAAAATCACAGCTTTCCCAAGTCCCAATGCAGATTTTGATTCTATGTGTTGCCCCAGAGCCGATTTGAATGGGGGGATTTGGGGAAAATCATGTTAATAAGATTGCTTAACCAAACAAGGGATTTGGGGGGATTTATTTTCGCTGCCCATCTCGGATTCTGCTAACCAAACATGTCTTAGATGCACTTTGGGATATGGTCGTTGAATCAGCCCTAAAACGGGTGCAGGAATTCGTATCTATTTCATATAATGGTGGAATTTAGAGAGTTGTTGTTTCCCCAGAATTGTTTCAGTACTTG
This sequence comes from Sextonia rubra, assembly GCA_037013555.1. NCBI lineage: Eukaryota > Viridiplantae > Streptophyta > Magnoliopsida > Laurales > Lauraceae > Sextonia > Sextonia rubra. The sequence continues at coordinate 46,786,724 of JASUAD010000010.1, forward strand.
ATTCTATTTTACCTAGCTGCATTCTGATATGCTTCCTCTGAAATTGAATTGGTATGTTTCAAGTTGAGCCTATAATGAGAAATTGGGGTTTAGAAAGGAGATCATGATAAAATTGAAAATCATGGATCATAAATAGAACCAGAAGTTCTATGCAAGAAATTGGAACCCGAAGTTCCATACGATATTTAGAACCAGAAGTTCTATATGGAATCAACAACTCGGACTCGAGATTCCATAAATTCTTTTAGCCTATGAACCAGAAGTTCATTTGAATCCGGACCAGAAGATCCGTCGATTCCGGACCAGAAGATCCGTTGGTTATTTTACTCTGAAACCAGAAGTTTTCAGATCTACAATACGTACTCAAAGTTTCATCTAATACTTAGAACTAGAAGTTCTATATCGAATAAATAATCTGAACATGAAGTTCTGTATGTTATTTTAATTTAGAACCAGAAGTTCTAACTTGGACCTGAAGATCCATGAATTATCCTAATTTAGAACCAGAAGTTCTGATTCTTAAGTTGAGAACTCGATGTTCTAAACTTCAATTTCTCAATTATTCATCACATTTATGTTTATTATTTTCTTTGATTGGATGTTAAGAACCTGAAGTTCTACCTTTTATTTCTGTTTCTCACACACATTTATTTATATATATTTTATAACATTATACTGCATGCTTGATATAATTACTTCGGTATAATTATCACTAATGATGATCTGAAAGTTTAGTTTTGCTGAATTTATTATTGCCAGAAGCAGTAGTTCCAAATAATAGAACCTGAAGTTCTATATCCAATGAATAATCTGGACCTGAAGATCCATACATTATCTGGAACCAGAAGTTCTAAGATTCATATTCATCATCAAACTTGGAGCTTTGATTTCTAAAGATTCAAAGTAGTGTAGATCGATACAACGGCCATGAAATCAAACCTGAAGTTTTGATAGAATCAGAAGTTGTGATTCAAACCTGAAGCTTTGATAGAACCAGTAGTTCTAAGAACCTGAAGTTCTATCACTAGCCTGAAGTATTGACAGAACTAGAAGTTCTGATTCATCAGTTAAGAACCCGAAGTTCTAACTTTCTGATTGGCCAATTCTTCATTATATTTTGTCATCAGATATTGAGAACCCGAAGTTCCATTTTTGTTTGATTGTTATTAGTAAATCGATCTTAACACACTCTAAAAGGCTTGGTGATACTATCAAAGTCGGAAATAAAATATCCCTGAAGGATATGGCATACGCTCTTATTTTCCGCGCCATTATATCCCCATTAGACAGGGATGATCACCAGCAGATGGTCATACACCCAATGCTTGAAATAAATGCCAGATTAGTCAATTAAAATCCCTCCAGAAGAGGTAGATATAATATGTTCTCCCGTAGAGATGAAATAAACCACCCCAGGAGAGGTGATTGAGAAGGCATTTTGTTTGGAAATTGGGCGAACCACCAAGCATGGTCTGGAAGACCTACAACTACTTTTATGAGTTTGAACATTGAGTTCAGTTCTTCGATATTTTGTTAAATGGTAGGACTTATTTTTAATCCCCCGTATATTATGTTATATTTGCTTTGAATGCTGAATTGTTTAGTTGTTCTTACTTTTATTTTTGCAATACGATTACCTAGTTATGTGAATTTATTATTACTTGCTCTATGGCTCATGAAATGCATGAAGCTGAGGATAATATCTGTCCAGTAGACAGTGCAACAAAACACACTATATTGAAAAAACCAAAAGTTTTTCTCTGAGTTAGTGTTTCATTCGTGCACGGCATCGATCATCGCTGTATTCGTTCAAATACTTGAATGCTCCGGAAGAGTCTACATAATGGTATTTGTACATCATTACTAGTATTGACAGCCAGAAGCTGATACTAGAAAAGCTAAGTGCATTCTCCTTATATTTCAAGGCTATATTACAAGACAATCTTTACAAATCGAATCATATTCGATTATGAGCAAAACGACAAAGTTAAGCCAGAAGCTTGTTATTCTAGGGGTCCTATACTCTGGTAAATTATTTGATACTTCTGTTACGTACTTCTTAGAGTACCATCTATTGACCATCCTTTTCGCAAAGGGTATAGTGTGACATTAGTGAACTCATCAAATCCTGCCTATTAGCACAAATTATTACACTTAGGGTACACTTCCTTAGGCATATTTTTTTTATAATTTTATAAGGCTTGATAGCGTAGGTTTGTGACCTGCATGAACTCAGAACGTAGCCTCTATGTTGGTTATACTTCACCCTAATTAATGGATATTTAGACCCAATGACAGGAGATATATTCATTGTTCGTTTTTGCTGATTGTCATCTTGATGAGATAGTCTTCTCGCCGTTAGGGGGAGATAAGAGAGTTCCTGAAGAACACCTTGTTCCTGAAGAACAATCCGTTCCTGAAGAACGGCGAGAATTAATGTGGAATACTTCCACTCAATCTCATCTAGATTTATGTACTTCACAATGTGAGAATGAAGTACGGAGAATTGTGCACTTAATTACAAATGAATTCCCTGATGTTTTTAATGATGCAGCAAAAGTGACTAGGTCACATGTATCGGCTATGAACATACAAGCACGAATTAATGTCCCTGTAGGACAAGTACGAATTAATGTTCCTGAAGAACAAAGTCCAAATATGGCAGCAAATGAATCTACACATGCCAGAAGCATGGTAGACTTATAGGTTTCAAGGACTCAACTCTCCAGAAGAAGAGAAATGAGCAATCATATCCCAATCATACTCCAGAAGAGGTATACTCCCGAAGAGTTTATGACAAAATCCACTCTCTCTAAATTCCTGAAGAAATTAATGTCCCGGAAGAGACATGAGTCCCAGAAGAGACTCTGGAAGCCCCTGAAGAGGCAATGGGTACCCAATAAATAAAGAGATCTCTATACTTTATAATTATTCAAGAGAGAGATGTGATAGAAATGAAATTATCATCGATGACGCATTTGTATATGCGGTAGCTACACAACTAATTGAGAATGTTGTTTGGGATATAAAACCACGTTCTATAAATGACTGTCGACAAAGAATATATTGGCCAAAATAGAGAGATGCCATTGAGGAATTGCAGTCTCTCAATAGAAGTGGTATATATGAACCTATAGTACAAACCCCAAACGGTGTTAACCCTGTAAGTTACAAATGGGTGTTTGTAAGGCAAATAAACGAAAGGCAAAATTGTGATACAAGGTTTCCTGTAGAAACTTGGGATTGAAAACATACACAGTTATATATATGAAAATCCCAGAAGGATTTGCTTTGCCTGAAGCAAAGTCAGAGAGTACGTACTCAATATAAGTAAGACGTTCATTGTACAGCCTGAAGCATTCCAGAAGAATATGGTACAATCGTCTTAGTGAATATTTATATAAGGAAGAGTATGAATACAATCCCATTTGCCTGTTCCTGTTTATACAATCCTTAAATGGATTTATAATAGTAGAAGTTTATGTTATTTACATAAATAACATAAATCTAATCGAGACTCCAGAAGAGTTCGAGAAAACTATTGACTATTTTATCTCGACCCGCAGATCGAGAGAAGTTCTAATGAGATTTTTATTCTTTATAAATATGCTTCCCATATATAGTTTTGCACAAAGGCTTTGGATTGGTATTAAACAAATGCTATGATATTTATGTCTGTTGAAGTCAAATTTTGTAGGATATACAGATTCAGGATATATCCCTGATCCTCATAAGGATCGATCATAGACATGTTATATGTTTCTTCATGTCAATATCATTATTTTTGATATTCTACTAAATTGACTATTGATAACTACTTATTCTAACCATGCTGAGATTTTAAGCCAGTGGGGAATGTATATGGCAAAAATATTTAACTCAGCATATATGTAGTTCTTGTCAATTACCTCTTAGTACAGGTACTCCGAGCATTATTTGCAAAGACAATGAGGCATGTATTCAACAGATTAAAGAATGACACATTAAAGATGACAAGCTGAAGCACATTATGCCAAAGTTCTTCTTCACTCATGAGCTTCAAAAGAATAACAAGATTGCAGTCAAGCAAGTTCGTTCCAGCAACAACCTGGCTGATCAGTTTACGAAGTTTTGCCAGAACTCAGTATTTTAGAAATTGTATACGAGATTGACATGCTGAATTATGTACAAAGATGTTATCATCAGGGGGAGTAGTCAATCAGGGGGAGGCATCCTGAAGTATGCTACCCAGGACATATGTGCGCTGTACTCTTTTTCCTTCTCTAGGTTTTGTCCCACTGGGTTTTCCTAGTTAAGGTTTTAACGAGGCAGCATTATGCACGTCCAACACCAATTCAATGATCCTGTAGAACGTTGTACTCTTTTTCCTTCGCTTTGGTTTTTATCCCACTGGGTTTTTCCTTTGCAAGGTTTTAATGAGGCAACTGTCATTGAACGGTGGTCATCCAAGGGGGAGTGTTATAAGATGTTATTATCATAGGTGGATGCCCACATTGGGACCCACATGAGATAAAGAGATTACAAGGGTTAGGGTTTTTCCCTATTGGGTTGCTTGAGGAGGAAGCAATCTTATTCTATAAATAAGATCCTCCTCCTCCCTATTATGTACACACAGATCTAATGAATAAGAGCTCTCTCTCTCCCTCCCTATTCTAACACATGTAAGGATATCAATTTAATTACTTTCTTTAAGGAAAAATGGCAGAAGCCAATAGAGGTTATCAATTTAGGACCAACATATCAATTAATATGTAAAGATTTCGCCTTTGGCTTGTCCATTATTTGGAACTGAATTTTAAAATCATGTGCTTAGATGATTGGAAGTTCTATTCTCACGCAACTGCCTAGTGTTCAATCAAGATTCGTCATTCCTAACATGTTAAGTTAGCCTTTTATCCTACTTGTGAGATGGTCTTCTCGTTCAATCTTACATAAGTCAGGCCTTTCAAGAGCCCATCCACTTAGGCCGGTACCAAGGGGGCAAAAAAAGAAAAAACCCGAAGAGCTGAAACCATTCTTCTGTTGCACCTTGAGCATGACATACGTACTTCACTGTCAAATATGCAGAATAGACAAAATAATTTGGTATCTCAAAACATTTTATGGAACCCAACCTTTCTTTTAAAAAAGGTTCCCAATGTGCGTAATCTTTTCATGAACTAAACTTTTTATTGAATAAACTTTATGTATTCCAGTGATAGATCATTGGTAAGACGTCTTCCTTTTGAACAGATTATGAGAACTAATATCAAAACTGTTCATTGTTTCAAAAACCACTGTGGCTGAGAAAGGATTTTCAATTTATCTGGTGGAATCTGAATTCTGCTATAATCCTTTTGAAGTTCTCAGTTTGACTTTTACGGACGTATACTTTGTAATATAATACACTACAAACCAAAACCACCTCTGCCCCTTGATGCAGAACAATCCTCGGGTGATTGAAAGTGTCTGCCGAGATTCGAACTTGGAACTGACATCTCTTATCAAGAGATAAGAGCTCTTGGTAAGGGAAGGGGTCTTTTTTTTTTTTATAATAATACAATGCATGCTAAAATGGCATAAAGGAAAGGTACTACTACTTATTACAAGACGGAAAGCAATACCATTCCATTTTTAGCTTTATTAGAGCTGTGTGTCTCTTTCACTCATCCAAACTGGGGCCTACATACTGGAGTCCAGAAATGACATTAGCATATGGCTTGTCTTGCTTTTACAAGAAAATAATGATTCCGAGTACCCCAGGTGCATAAGGAAACTAGGGCTGTCAATCCTGCCCTTTTGCGAAGGGGCCCGGCCCAGCTCGGCCTGCGAAAGCCCTCAAAGCGAGGGCTTTTCTTTTTCCCCTGAAGCCCGAGGATAGGATGTGGCCCAATTTTTAAAAGCCCACAATCTTGAAGGCCAAGCTTCGGCTTAACTTAGCCGACCTGAGGGGGCCCAGCCCGACTCTTTGTCTATTAAGATGTAAAATAAATAATATGTATAATATATATGGATTTTTACAAATAAAATTATAAAAAAACTCTTCTAATTGACAATTAATAATAAAGACTTAATATTTCATCAAAAAATAATAACCAAATCTTAAGTAATTCTTTTTAATGATATCTCCATAAATTACAATATTTTCCTATATTTAATTCTATATTTTCTTTTAAGTAGTACATGCTTGATTCTACTATTGAAGTTTGAGAGTTTCGATGAATAACCATCAACATCATCATTAAAGGCGTTAAATTTTATCCACTAGCCATTAATTGACACCAGTTTTTTTTTCTACCCTTTACTTTCATGATTATTATTTCATACAAATGGACCCCACATCTAGGCCCCACATTTGGACTTAAAATTTCTGACTCATACATCAAATCATTTTAGTCATTCATTTTCAGCAGTCTATGTTTAATTCCTTCGTTATAAAATCCAATTGTGATATTTCAAAGAATTACAGGTTAGGGTTAATGCTAATTCGAGAATGGTCTAATGTTTATTTGAACCACACATACTAAACAGTTTATTTGAAAATAGTCTACTGCTTATTTAAAATAAATCTAATTGACTCATATGAGAATTGTCAAACATGATCCAATATTTTGTATTATTGCTATATAAAAATAAATGTAGTACATGAACTAGTAAAAAAGGGTACAATCAATAGAATTTTAACTTCAACGATATTACTAATAGCCTAACGACAAATAAAACTAAATACATGACTTAGAAAATATAACTACTGCTATTGTGCTAAGATATTTAACATCGTCTTTAATGTCCTAATCTCATGTCACAATACTATCAAATTAGCTTATTTTATTTTATTCTAAATAATAATTTTTATAGGAAATCCTAAATTATAATTTTATTTGATGACAAACTAATTTATTTCATACATTCTTTTAAAAGTTGCAAAAAAATATTGACTTTTGCATTACACAAGCCCATAACTCAAATTAAGGAGAGTCATCATGGTATAAAAAATTATTATATATAATAATATTAAAAAAATTATTTCATTCGGCCGTAGCCCTTAAAGGTAGGGTAAGGGCTTCGGTATTGTAAGCTCGCCAGTAAATTCGAGGGCTTTGGCTTTACTTAAGCCCTACCCATATATATGAGGATAAGGTAAGGGCTTACCTTAGCCCGGCCTTTTGACAACCTGAAGCATTCGTATTGTGGGCCACACATTTGATGGATGATATAGCCAAAAATGCGATTCTCATATGGAGATGGACAGCTGAAAAGCAGGAATGTGACAATTTCATTACATTATTGGTTGATGTAAGAACTGAACTAATTAGACCTCATGAATGATGAACCCCATCCCTAAACCTTATCCACAACAGCTGGTCAGGTTGACTCCTAATTCCCCAAACTATATGCAACATGTACAGTTGCAACCCAACCCAACCCAACCAACACGTTATCCGAATCCAATTTGAAAGTCAAAAAAAATTGAGAACCAGAAACTAAATTATCAGGTGAAGCTGGCTGGTCACACTGCAAAGAGTTGTGTTGCATTGGCAAGTTAGAAATATCAACCCGACTTAGTTGGATACTATGTGTACGGTTATATATGTACCCCTAGAGAATAGTTCATGTTCGTCAGAATCAAGTAACCCCCAGGTCAGAAGCTAAAGGTTTAAAGGATAAACTGGCAAGGAATACCTTGGGCTATAAAATAAATAAATAAATAATATATATATATATACACACACCCGACCCAACCCGACCCAAATTGATGCAAAATCAGGTTCAAAATATCAACTCCAACTCAAAACGAACGAAAGTACAGCTAGAGAAGGTCCAAACAAATCATAAGCATTGGGCCTGGTTTGTAATGGGCTTGAAAGTCTGGTCATGAATTGCCATCCTCTGACATAAAAGAAGAGACTCTGTGGCGCTCTTAAATTGTTCCCGTGCTTAGGAAGTCTAACAACGAGTTGGATGTCCTAGCTCCGAAATTGTTTGGGGCCTTACCCAATATACAGTCCTAGTAGATGATGGTAGTGTTGTGTATCCAAAATTTTAACAATTATCAACCATGAAGGAGAACGGCGGATTCTCCAATGCTCTTGGCTTTTTGAGAAATCCATATTTGACAGGTGGAATGCAATAAAGCAGTCGACAGTTGAAAATCCGAGCTGCGCTGCTAAAAAATGAATGCCCTTCCATATATGGACTATCTCCCAAATTTCATTTCAATAGAAGTTGAAACCAAATTAACCATTCATTAATAGCAAGATTAATGAAAAATGATCATTTGTACAGTCAAACCCAGCTCCTATTGCAGTGAAATTTAGGGATGTAAAATATCCTAGACACACGGGAGGGCATACATTTCTAACATGTGGGCCTTACTAGAGTTCCACTTCTCTAACTCAGGTTAAAGTCAGAGCTTCAGATGATCCGGGAAGGTCATTGTAAAGATGGTCTGGATTCCACACAAGTGCCGCTCTTGCAACTGTATCAGTGATCAGATGGGGATGGATTATGGATCTTAATATGGCAAATGTCCCACTTGCGTTCCTCTTTTAACCTACACAAAATATCCACAATCACAGCACCACTAAAAAAACCAGATTATTTATTTTCTTAGGCAGAGCAATCCTTTATTTACACACACAGCATGTACTTAGTTTCTTTCAAAGTACAATGACTTCATTAATCAAATAGAGTACATACAGGAATCCAACTGGGAATTCATTTGGGTGAGGTGGGAGAGCACAGTGAGGTCCAGGAGTGTGGCCCACCGAGGTATAGCTCTGTACTGCTGTAAGAACTGGAAAAGAGAACTTAACAAATGTAAAGATATAGTTACAAATACCCAAGATATATAGCCGGTTTAGGCCCCCAAAAATAGCTACCTGCTTTTCTTATCTTCTTTGGTTCTTTCAAGAATAACAGGAGCTGCTGGTATGCTAAACCACCACTCTCTCAACCTTCTTGTCCATCTCTCTGTACTCGGCTTCCTTGGGGGAGAATTTCTTGTGAACATCTCCAAGAACGTAAGAAGGATGATAAATCTCCCGGGTAGGAAGGCTAGAGCCAAGGACAGGAGAAGCAGTGCCACTGCAACTCTCTCCGTCGCCTTTTATGGATAAGAATATCAATATCAGTTCATTTATAGTTACAGCTGAAAAAAGGTCAGACATAAAAGGGAAAGGATCAAACGTAGAATTAATTAGAGTTTCAGGGTGCCTCAGGCATTAACAGTTGTTATTGATAGTCATAGTATCAATATCAGTTCATACTAAAATGCTGTAGTCCAAATTCCTACAAAGGGATAAATTGATAGTATGAACAATGATTCAAATGCTTGCAATGGAACAATCCACTGTTTCAATAATATCCAAACAGGTTCAAATCCACTAAATACCATCCAATTTGTTTTGAAAACCACCAAATAGCACAAAAGGGGTCTGAATAGGTGGAGAAGAATATACCTACTTGATCTAACCGATTAACACTTAATTCATCAAATGACACAAGAATTGTTTTCACTCAATGGAGAGACAAACTAGTCTTAATAACAATAATGCTATTACTGGAAACACAAGTATTGTTGTCAATCAGATGGCTAGTAATGGTATGAGTCGTAGTGATAGAACTGTAGTGTTATCACCTAAGCTAATTTTCAAAACATGAAAAAGAGCCCTTAGGAAGTTGGAAGGTGATCATTGTCGCAAACATCAAGTTGCAGGATTGAGTCAGCTCCCATTCGAGACAACAACCACAACTACGGGTTAGTGAGAGCAGAAAATAAGATAAAATAAAATGAAATAGTTACCTGAGGGAAAAGAGACAAGAGCAATGCTCGTAACTTCAAGAGAGTGATGTTCCCTTCTTGAACAAGCTCTTCAACTTGTGAAATCATATTCTGCACAGCCAAGAGTTGCTCCATGGTGTTCATTGCGGGTGGGGCAACCACCTTAACCTCCTCAACTGACCTTCCTTGGCTGAAACATCTGGTAAGCACCATAAAGATTGAAGTAAAAAGCAGCAGCAGTGTGAACACATGGCCAATCCATCCCCTGCAAACAAATCACATGAGAACATTCATTCCGCCGACATGGTAAATTGGGCAGTAAAATATCATCAGAAGAATGGTAAGACATTGATGACCTTTAAAAATTAATGTACAGTAGAATCTAATACTACTACACAAGAATAAAGGTCCAGATGAACTAATGTAAACATGCATGGCCATGACACTAGTATAGTAACTCTGCAAGTTGTATGAGAATGGTTTAGAAGTGTTAGATCTGACACCAAGAAGGATTTTTTATCCAAAAAAAAAAAACCCACAAAATAAGGATTTGTACATTCAGAAGAATATAAGCATTTAGTTTTAGAGAACTCTATCATAATAGTAAGGTTATAACAGCTTTATCATTATATGAGTTAAGGTTATCATAGCAATGGAGTGGATTTAAGTACATGTCTTATTTCCATATGAAACACGTGTTTGAAAGGATGTAAACAGCCCTTCCAAGAAAAAATGGGTTTATGTTAATGGATTTTAAGTCCTAAGATACTTGAGATTTAATAGGCAAAAATCTGTAAATTATAAGAAAAATAAGGAAAGAAGAAGGAAAATAAAGAGAGAAAATTTGAGAGGAATAACTAAGTGGTCATTCACCAAGGGTTGGATGCAAACTTCTTCTCTTTTCTTTTATTAACTTTTTTAAAATTACAAAACATACCCTATGATTTAACATAATTACAAAGCACTCCATGTTTTTCCAAAATTCACAAACTACTCATTTTATGTTTCTCAACAATCCCCCTCAAGCATGATGCATAGATATCTACTATGCCCAAGTTAAGACATGTTAAGTAGTTAGTTTGCCGGACCTTTTAATGCCTAGGCAGTTTGGTTGTCAACTTGAGATAGTTTCAGCCCCAACAAGTCCTGTGTTCGAATCTGTGCAGAGCGCAAAAAGCCCCAAGCCGCTCTTGTGTGCAAGAGCATATGCGCAGGGTAAAGGCCCCATGCCACATCTTGTGTGAGCATGTGCTTTGAGTCCGGGCGGTATATTGCCTGGGGTGGGGGGAGATGTTAAGTAGTTAGTTTGCCACACCTTTAACACCTAGGCATTTTGGTGTTTTGGTTAGCCACTTGAGAGGACAACGCATTTGACATCCATCTCTTAGTTACTTTTTTAATAAGGAAATCCACCGACTGCTCTTTTGTAAGTAGCCTTCTCTTGGACAAAATGGAAATCAACTACAAATTGCTTTGTACAGTTATAAAAACTGGATCTATTGCGCTATCACTATGAACCCCTTATTTGGCCAACCTGTCCTTTCACTATGAGCATCACACAACTAACACCACCTGAAATTCCTCCCAAGCCTGCAGCCCTCTTTCCTATCACTTAGCCTCGATCCTTTCTTGTCATCTACCTACCTTGAAGTAGGACCTCCCTCCATGAAAATGATGATTTGAGCCTACTGCAGCAGACCTTTCATCAATGTGGGATTTAAAGTGCTAGTGTGTACTGCATATTTTTCTATCCATCTGACTTTGACATGGTCATGATGAGCATTTGCTCTTGAAGACAGATTTTTCTTTTTAAGAAGTCAACACTCAACCTAAGCCATGATGCCAACATAGATTAGAGGAGTATAAATGCAATGAAATGGATGAGTGAATGCAAGCCCATATTAGGCATTAGGAGATTATATTTTGGTATGCTGGTAGCAAACGCATAGCGGTTAATGAACGTATTTGGCATGAAAAAAGACATGACTTCACATGTTATAAAAGTACTCAGCTTCAAAGAAGCACATGGAGTTGGGAACAATTATGAAATGCAAGCACGCACAAATGAAAGCATGCATAGAAAATTAAAAGAAGCAAAAATAAAGCAAAACCTGAAAATTATATAAGAAAACACCAAAATGAACATGAAAGACTTGAGAGGATCATCCCAAGATGCCAAGAAAAGAAGATAATTTCCAATTTCTGTAATCGGTAACAGCAGTGCCTGCAAAAAATTAAATATGGTAATTAAAATATGAAAAAGCAAGAACAATCTGCAAGACTGATATGGCTCTCTCTCTCTCTCTCTCTCTCTCTCTCTCTCTCTCTCTCTCTCTCATATATACATGCATACATTGGTCATCCTATGCACGCTAACTTTGTGTTCCATTTAGATTGACCATTAGGTAGGCCCCACTATGAGGTGTGCATAAGTGAGCAAAAAAAAAAAAAAAAAAAAAAAAAAAAGAAGATATGCATAGGATAACTCGCTTATTTTATATATATCATTATTATCATCATCATCAAAGTCTTGTCCCAACTATGTTAACACTGGCAACATGAATTTTGTTTCTCATTTTGATCTATATTGAGTTAAATCCTTAGATAAGTTGCATTTCTTTAGATCCATTATTACTACCTCCATCTATGTCTTCTTCAATCTACCCCTTCCCTTGATGGGCCATCAACTTGCATAGTCATACCTTTCCTTACTGACACTGTGCCAGCCTGAATTGGACATGCCCAAACTATCATAAACAGGTTTCTCTAATTTTATCCCCTATTGATGGTACCCCTAATTGGTCTCAGAAACCTTCCTATTTTTACCACCATCGACCTCGATATTCTAATCTCTGCTACATCCATTTTGTGCATATGTTGCTTTTTTATTGGCCAACATTTTGCTTCATAGGTCATATATAATCTAACCACTATCCTATAAAAATTTTCCTTCAATCTTATTGGAATTTATCTGTTACAAAGCACCCCATAAGTAACAATTCAACCGTCCCGCTTTCATCTTATGTTCGACATCTTCATCAATCTCTTCATTTTTGCTAATTACCGAACAAATGTAATAGAATGAATCTCTTTGTGGTCTCTCATGGGCTTCAATTCTCACATAATTTCAACTATTTGTAAATACCCACTGAAGTTGCAATTTATATATTTTGTCTTAGTATAAGTTATTTTTAAAACCTTTAGATTCTATAGCCTCTTGCCATCTCTCAAGTTTTGCATGCACACTATCTCTTGACTCATTCACGAACACTATATCATCTACAAACAACATACACCAAGGTAAATCATCTCGAATATGAGCAATCAACTTATGCATAATGCAAAGAGATAAGGGCTTAAAGTTGACCCTCAATGCAAACATAAGGTCACTAGGAACTCACATGTCTCTCCATAAGTAGTTTTTATACTCAATACCACTCCTTTATACATGTCTTCAATAATTTCAATATAGCATCTTGGACCATTATTTAAAACTAACCAAATTAAATCTTTAGGTATTCTATCATAAGCTTTTTCTAAATTGATGAATACCATATATAGATTTTTCTTCTTTGCTCTATATTTTCCTAGTAATGGCTTCAATGAGAAGATAGCTTATATAGTTGACCTCCCCGGCATAAAACCAAATTAATTTTTAGATATTTTGGTCTTCTGTTCAAAATCTTTGCTCCATTACTCACTCCCATAACTTCATAGGATTTTGTTCATTCAAAGATGTCTCACACCGTGTGAGACAACCAGTGGGGCCCTTGGGGCTTCTTGTGATCAATCCAACACATCACACGCTACCAAGTGCCAACCCCTCTTGAACGTCACTGATTGCATTTTTTTACACAAATCCAAATGGAATTGACCACTGGATTAAGATTAAAAAAATGATGTGTTCTAAAACCGTTAAAACTTGAAACTTGAAAAACCATAGATCAAGGGTTTAGGATGATCGAAAGGATTTAAAACTTTGCATTCAAGTGGGCCACAACCTATGATACCCGGGTACTTGTATAAGCCCAACGTATCCGTATCGAACCGATACGATACTTGTACTGGTACCTGATACTGCACCGATACTTCCGGGATATAAGTTTCGTATATCCTACTTAGCAAGTCCATTATTTCGTTTATTTCATTAAGTTTTCTTACTTTTCAATATGGAAAATGTTAGAATTGAACATAAACAATGATAATTTCATTAATTAAAATGTAATTTAAAGGAAAATTTAGGACACCCGTATCCGTATCCGTGTCCTAAAATTTTCAAAGTGCAAAGTCGTATCCCCGATCCCTGTATCCGTGTCCGTATCCATGTTCGTATTTGGGCATCATAGGCCACAACCAGATCTTTCAGTCTCTGACATCCCCCCACAATTAGTGGGTCCCATTCTGCAAGATATTCGGTGTGAGATATCTGCACCTAAGTAGGGTCAATATATATAATTGCATTTAATATAATGTGCATATCAAAGAAAAACAACTAAAACGCTGAAAAATGGCCAAAACATAACATAGCCACCACAATGCAGAATAGTTAAAGCAAAGCATCAATGAAAAGGAATTAACAACTATATGATAGAATTGAAGCATATCTCAGATAGTGGAACCTTTTGCACATGGTCCATGTGTAGTGGAACCCATTATAAGAAGAGTTTGCATTTGACCTACTGAAGGGAACCACAAGGCAACAATTATCAAGATAGAAAAGAAAAGGTAACCATTGCTAATATTTCTCAAATACCAGCTGTAATTTTTATCTTTCAGTTGAGATAGCTCTAGGAGTGGCTTATGTCCGAAATTGGCCTCTTTGGCAAATGATGTGAAAAATTTAGAAAATATAATGGAAGCCCCGTTCCTGATCCCACCATGTATAGGAAGTTAGTCAGGAGCTTGATAATAGCAAACAGAAAAATTGATAATTTGGTGAATGCAGACATCCACTTCACATATGGACAACATGCAAATGAATTCAAGTCACCAAAATCATTTGTCTCTGTGGTAGATGAGGCATATCAAAATCAAATCAATAAAACAACCCACTCTTCTAATTTTAATGCATCTTAAAAAAAAACACAATCTTCAATTATCATTTCCAGTCAATTTCATGTCCATCTTTAAGCGGCTAGATTAACAGTCAAGTGCAATTCAGGATATGCCCCAACCACAATGGCCAATGATTTGGGTGATTGGAGTTAGGTACATGGATGCCACAAACAAATGCCTCAAATAATTTCATTAAAATTAAAAGGAAAAAAGCCGTGATGTGACTGGCTTTGGGATATATGCAGGTAAATTAAATTAAAAAGAAGAAAAAAGAAAAACATTAAATCATCAAACCTTCATCACGGCTAAATTTTTGTCAATTCCCTCTACTTTAACACCGTGAATGGTTGCCTGGGCATGTTCCACTTTTTTAAAGCTATTCCTTGAGTCCGATACTGCTCTTTCCAAATCACTCATCCTCCCGACAACTATCTCGCCCACAAGGAGTCGTACTTCATTGATGTTGGATTTTTCCCCAAACACAATCCCTAAGTTTGACAACATGGCCAGAGCTGATATGGAATACATTCCACTTGCTGAGGTTGGGTCACTAGCTCGATCTAATTCCCGCGTGGTCGACATATTAGCCAGTGTTTCTAGTATCAAGTCACCTCCAGGAAGTTGATCAGCAAGATTGAACATGAGGAGTGCCTCGCAACGCCGAGGCATGGCAGGGGATATTTCACGAACAGCCTGTAATCGCAAAATGCCCAGCACAGCTTTTGAAAGTGCTTCTTCTCGTGTGACCCCCTTGATTTGGTACTTCCTGATGAATTTGTGAGCATATAAAATTTCTCGAATGATAGCTAACCAATAGTCACGGCGGAAGTTCCGAGAAATTTGTGGGAATTCCATGACAACTGGCTCTGGTCTACAAGAAAAAAAGAATCAGTTAGACCATTTAAAAAAAGAAGAAGAAGAAAAATAGTGTTCAATAATGGTAAGAATTAATTAAAGAGATTTAAATTGATTTGGACCAAAATAGTAATGTTTTGTTGTCTTAAAGCCTGTGCTTTGAGAATTAATTTTTAAAGTTCCAATATTGCATGGTTGACACTTTCAGTATTTTTACAGATGAAATTATAAGAGTTATCGCCGTTAAGAACTGAGGGTTTTTTTTTTTTTTTTTTTACAAAGTTACCTTTGCTTATAGCCAGTTGAATTCCAGAGTGGAAATCAACTTCCATGTAGATAAGCAAATTTTTTTATTACAGTGTATTTATGCAGAAGCATAAACAAATGTGGGAAATGGCATATGGGAAATCCAAAACATGCGTTTTTGCAAGGGAAATGAATTTCCAGTAGCCATGAGGCTAAACAAACTACCATAGCGGAAGTTACGTTTAATCCCTTACCATTTGCACACAATAATGTGAGCAGTTTTGTCTTATAGTGGCTAAAGAACACCACAAAATCCTAACCTGGAATAGTTTTTCTCAGCTTGCTTCTAGGTCATGTAGAAACCTGTTTCAACTCTACAACTTGTAGGGGACATAATCATGGTAAAGGTATCCAAAATATTTTTAAAAACAAAAACTAAGGTATTGCTGCCTAATGAAACTGGGAACTTAGAGAAAACAATCATGAAAATTATGGATTTAGGAAAACATTGAATGGTGGGGCCGGATCTCATCATTATGAACCAAAACATGCCTGTTAAGCTATGAATTTCTTTTAAAGACCTTCTTCAAAGAAGTACCTAAATTATCAAGAAAGGAAATTTAAAAGTGAATGGTAGAACATATATCTCATAAAAGTGAGGACTTACAAGGAAATGGAATTATACATGACTGCCTTGTCAAATAGTCGTGTACCCCATGGTCCAGTCAACTCAGGTTTGACAACCTGTCTCAAATCATCCGAAAGGTCATAAGTTTTTGCCAAGTCATATGATACAACTCGTAGCGGTTCAAAGTAAAGTGCATAATCTGTCAGAGTTAATCGACCTGCAATTAACCAACAGCCAGGTTATCATATTGGGAACTTTACTTAGGTTAGTAAGTTCAGGTCCTCAAACCACAAAAGAATTGAATAATTTTGGAAAATGTGATAGCTACGGATGAAAAGTGGTCAGGTACGGGTCATGTTCATTTTAGCCAGACCTGAACCAGAATTACAAATTATTAGAAAGGACCAGTTCCTGAACCCATACCCAACTTGTGTCCCGGGGCCACAAATATTTAACACAAACCCTGACCCTGAACCAAAAAAAGGACTTTGGAGGTCCAAGTCAAGGTCAGATATTTACAGACTAATTTAATACACTTAACATACATATCCAAGCCAAGGTCAGATACTTACATACTAATTTAATACACTTAATATACATAGCATCAACATCAAAGCTTTGTCCCAATAAGTTGGGTTCGGCTTCATGAATTTTTCTCCATTCCAGTCATTGGCCAAGTCCTCGGATAGATTGCATTTCTTCAGATCTAACCTATCTACTTCCATCTATGTCCTCTTTGGCCTACCTTTTTTCCTTAATTTACATTTATACATGTATGACAGGTATATTGGACATATACGCAGTAATGACAAGTAGGCAGCCCTATGTGAAGGCCAAAAAAACAAGGGTCCAAATATTGGACCTGTAACTAACTTTTCTAATTGAAGTGCTTTGGGCATTCAAAGTTCCATTTCCATCCCTCTTTATCATTACTATTGTCCTGTGGATCTGGGAGACTTGGAAATCACATTAGACAGAATATTAATTTACCAACTTCTCTTCGACATATCAATATTGATGAACTACATTAACAATGATCTGTGCCAGAAAAAGGATGAAAAATACTAATCTACCTAATGCACTTTCCAAATTTCATGCCACACCAGATGCACAACCAACCCATTCTAGCAAAACATAATATAATTTGTGGTACATTTCAGTGACACCCAATAGCCTTCTTCTGATCTGTAAACCCTAAAAGATTTTGTTTCCAAGTAATCCATACAAGTGGAGGGTACCAGACTACCAGGATCAAGTGATTTCTAAATCCACAATGATAAGAGTAAACTAATATAAACACTCACCAGGCCATGCAGAAGTTCCTATATGTTGAAGTACTGGTTGAGTGGTGACAGTGCCATCTATATCAAGGATCCTTTCTCCTCTAGGCAACCGGATACCAGAAAGAATGGATGATTCTGATTGAGTCTTCATCTTTTTTATTGCTCTAAATGGAAAAGAAGAACTCTAGATTTAGAAACACTATCGTCATAAATCATCACACTGCCCATTTTATAAATAAAAAAACTCATCAGAAACACTATCGTCATAAATCATCACACTGCCCATTTTATAAATAAAATCACACTGCCCATTTTATAAATAAAAAAACTCATCACATTGCCAATATACTAAGAAGCATGGACACTTCTAAGAAAGTAACGTATCTGTGTCGGACATGTGTCGGACACCGACACTCCTCGGACACTCTTGGACTCGTGTGCGATACTATTTTAGCAATGTCCATAATTAAAAACTAAAAATCTTAGTTTGGGACACTTGTCCGACACTCTTTGTGTGGCATGTCCCACAATTCCTAGCCTATGTTTATGACTAAAAAAATAAACATGTAACTGATATTTTTTGGACACTTGTTAACATGTGATATATGGCAATTTTATACCATGGAAAAATGTATAATTGTTAATATTAATCATATCACAAGCAAAAGATAAATAAATCCTTCCTAAAGAATAGGCCTCAAGATTGGCTTCTTTTTTGCTTTTTGTTTTTTTTTTTTTTCATTTTTTTTAGGGAGGAGAAAGAGATGATCCTCTCTTTTCTTTCTATGGATCTTATGAAAATATGGATATTTCATGTTTAATGATTATGAATTAAGTTTTAATGTTGTATTGATATTTGATAATTTGATATGTTTGTTAGTTGGTATTTGAATTTTTATTTTTTGATTGCTAAATTGATTAAAAAGTTAAAATGATATAATTTTTTTAGTATATGATTATACAAAAATAAATATATTATTAACGTGTCCCTCTGCGTGTCCGTATCCTACTTTTTTGAGAAACGCTGTGTCAGCATGTCCTTGTCGTGTCGTGTCGTATCTATGTCCCGTGTCCGTATCCATGCTTCTTCGCCAATATACATTAATGGATATAAAAAAAAGATTCTGTTTTCTCAAGAAGTCAATGAAAAAGATCTGAAGTAAACATTCTTATAATGGCAAATCTTAAGGAAATTTTAAAAGTGAAGAAGCAAAAAATGAGCTGTATGCAATTCAAGACACCAGCTGAAGAGCACTAACCTTTCTAATGCACAAAGATACTTTTCATAGACAGAGAAGGAAAGCCGGCCTCTAGTTGAAGCTGTAAGTACGTCGAACAAATCAGAACTTGTAATTACATCAGCAATAGTGGGAATCGCTGGAGCTATCCGAGAAAATGCTTCTTTCCCAACTGTGTTTTCAGCATCTACCTGTAGCAAAGATGACAGGAATAATGAAGCCCACAATGCAAAGATGACAAGAATAATGAAGCCCACAATCAAAATGCAAAGGATGATAATTTAATCTCAACTTCTCAAGAGCTTAATTTTTGGAATAAAGAGTCCATTGTTGTTAATCTCAAAGGAAATATTGAAGTTCTATAAAACCATTTTCCAATTGATACAAACTGTAAATGTGTTGATAACCTTTTGGTGATTTAATCATTCATATGATGGGTCCTATCATGAATAGGAGAAAACCCAAACATAACCCTGCCAGAAAACCCTTGACTGTCAATTTTGCCTTGAAAAATGTGGACCATTGCCTTTGATTTTCTAATTGCAAAGCACTAGTCGAAAGACTGGGATTATAAACAGTGATAATAGGAAATAACACATTCCACGACGAAGCTCACCAGATGAAAAGCTTTGATTATCAAAATGTAAGATCCACATACACCTTTACATCTCAAACATTGGAAGACTATCTCCGTACACATGGGACATATGCACTAAATCTGCACAGGTATCTTGGATTATACATTGATGTGCCATGTTTAATCATAAGACCACTTGGTTAATTCATGGTTAGGTAGAGTAATCAGGTTAAGCAGAATAATCTTTTGGGCATTGCTAGATTGCCCAACACATCAAGATCAGACTGATTAACCATTCAGATTTCATTCTTTTCCGCCATGCATATATGATATTTTCCGGACTACAAAATCTAATATGAAAAGACAAATATGGTGCCTTCCAAAAAAAAAATCTACTCAAAAAATATACAGATGCGGATTCAACACACATACAGCAAGCTGGGATGCCACCATACAATTCCTGTACTCTACAACAACACAGATTACAACTATAGATATCCCATAAATTATTTCAGTACCATAACAAAATCTCAAGGCGTTTGTAAGAAGTTAAGCATGATGATGGTGATGATGGAAACAAGAGAATATTACAAGTATCTATGCACTGTATGCTAAAGAGCACTAGTCCCACTGGAATATCCACAACAGAACAACATATAATTATTGGGGTATCCTTGGAGACACACTAGAAAGATTTCGATGTAGGATCAAGTCTCAACAGAGTAGAATTGAGTAACAAACGAAAAGCAGAAGTAGAGGTGCATACATTGAAACTGGTTTACAAAGGCATGAATCACGATCAATTTGATGACAGTTTTTCATCACCAACCTGAAAAAAAATAGATCAAGACCCTCACCATGGCTAAAGGTTGGCTGGCAGCACCTGGAGCCTCCCAGGCTAGCATCATATCATATGTCAGGCGCCGAAAATTCTTATCTCCAAGGTGACCTGTTACTTGAGAAGACAGAGCTAGTGCCCTGAAACAACAGTACTCCAGAAAATTTCTTGCATAACGTGATGGATGTTTTATACCATCAGAAGCATCAGTATTGAAGTTCTGTCGGAGCTCATCCATAGACACATCAAGGATACTGCAAATAGGAGAAACCAATAAAATTATTGAAAACCCAAGAGAACATACCAGGAAAGGGAACAAGGAAACTGAACTTTCAAATTTTTGTGATCATCGTTAGCGAAGACTTTTATTTCAGCATATAACCTAGCATCAAACATTACACTAAAACTGGAACTCGGCAATCCATATTTCCCCACATAGATTGTGAAGAAGAAGAAAAACTGATTGTAGTTAGTGTTAAGCATTTCCGTTCCTAACATGGTCATCAAAAATCTTACGGTCCACTATTTTAATAAAGTCTTATAGAAAATTATTTGAATCTTATGTCTAAATCTATTTTCTTAGAAATTGATTTTTTTTTCTTAGGGAATATTAGAATTCGCGTTTGAATATTAAAATAATAAAAAATAGTAAATCTTTTCATTTTTTTAATAATGTTTTATACAAATCTTTTGATGAATTTCTCGTCTGTTCCTTACCTTTTTCATGTGTTCAAGTTTTGGTTCAAATTTCACATTTCAAATAATTTTTTCCTTTTTCCTTTTGTATCTTCCTCTCTTTATTTATGCCTTCAAAGTGCAAATTTTGTTCAAGGCCTTCCAAGCATACATAATATGAATTATCTTCTATTCTTATATTAGGCAATCATAGAAAGGGTTAATCTAAATTGGTTTTACACTAAAGCCCTTCTAAGCTTTTGATGGTTAGGTATTTTTGCTCCATCAATGAGATTCATGCTTGAACCTATATTAGGTAACCCAGAAAGAGGGGAAAAAAACATATACGTCCCTGGTGAACTGGGCAATGTTAACTGACTCATCAGTGAGCAACAACCCAAGTGGGCTCCACTTTGGTCCACAGTAGTCATCATCGGGGTGTTTGTTTTGTTTTGGGGGGGGGGGGGCGCGGTGGTTTGGTGTTCATGAAGGCAGTGGTTCCTAGGGGGAAGATGGGATCATATTGGGACTATGGATTGCAGTTCATCATCATCATCAAAAGCTTTACCAAACTATGTTGGGGTCAACTACATGCTTTCTTTTTCTCCATCCCAGTATATGTGAGGCTAAATTCTGCTAAGAGGTAGCTCTCATGAATTGTCTGAGAGGTAAAAATCTATGCCCTTGTGGGACCACTTGAGTGCATTTCAATCATATGAGGATAGCGTGACGGAAAGGTCTCATTATGGATATGGTTACGAGCAATTAGAAGCAAGAATAATGAAAGATAATGCACTTGATGGATGGGAAAAGGTCAAATGATGAGATGTATGCTATACATATAAATATAATTTTACAATTGTGCTATTTACATATATGACTCATGATTTTGTTGTGCTATCATTTATCCCACTATTCAATTTTCAGAACATTATTCTTAACCACTGTTGGCAGCTTATAGAAATGCATTTGCAATAGCAAATCAGCTGAAAAGCACACAGCCAAAACATGAACTACAAGCCACCGATGAAAGCTCTTTCTTCTAAAGAAAAAGAAGACCAGCTCACCATGAAATCATGCTTAAGGATAGTCCTCAAAGAAGAGAAAATGCCCAAATCAAGCTATCACATATAAAACCAAAATTTCGATACTCAGTTACACTATCACAGTCCAAATGCCACTTGAAAAGCTTGTATTCATATTTATTTACAAAATCACTTAATTTTGGCATCCTGCAGAGAATTGAACTGAAATTATAAGGCACAGAGAGAAGCATACCGCGAGCATCGACCAACGATAACATTTGCCATAGGAGAGAGCTCTGAAATCCACTTCCTCCGCCCAGATGGGGACTTACTCATTTCCTCAAACTCCTCATCAAATGAACTCCGGCTGCTGAGAATCCAACTGAATGATCCTTCTCTTACAAGACCCTCCAACATATTTCTGGTCTTGCCCATTATCGCCATCTCAACCCAACTCCAATAAAAACACCGTACTTGGACCTTGTATTAATAAAAAAAACCTGGGGAACACTCAAAATTTAACCACAACTTTGTTTATATCCCCGGATCTTCTGATTTAAAATAAAAACCTTGTCTACTGAAACCCACCCCACCAAGAGGTTAATCCTGCAAAGGGATTACTTAATCCCTGCTTATTTCAACAAAAACCCAACCAAGCAATTCTCTAACTGACAACCTTCAGTCTAAAACCCAATTCCCAGTTCCACAAACAGCTTTCCAAAAGACCCCCAACTTGATTCACTCAAACCCAAATATTAGAATTGGTTTAAAACCTACTTTGAAGAAACCCCACTCACCAGCAGATTGATTACATCAGAAGGAGTCATTTTCCTGCTTATTTCTTACTAACCCAACAAGCAACTGACCTTCATTTTTACTCATCTGTTCCTACTCATACAAGAGGGGAAAAAAAATTCTGTAAGATCTCATTAAAGTAAAGACACACGTGGAATTCAAGATGTAGGATAGGAAAATTGATTCAAGTAAACAAGATGGATGGATCCAGACCTCTTTGAAGTATTGCCCTTCTTTGCAAGGAGCTGATTATTTTGTTTTGGTGGGGGAGTGTCGTCAGTTTTTTGATATTTGAGAAGAGAGATGACCCAACGGTGAGGTATGGGTTACCATACTCATTGTGTGCGTTCTTGGCGTCGACGAACTGACGATTTTAGAAGTATATATTTAGACCAGTGCATGCATTGATCAAGTCCAGCTGGCCACTTGCATGTGTGGCCAGATGAAGGGCCAAGTGGCACTTATTGAGTTCCACAAGGAGATACGATCAGGGCCACCTATTGATAGTGTAGGTCCCAGCTGTGATTGATACAACTTTTTCTTATGAAGTAACGCAGGAAGATGAAGATCACACTGCCCACGAAGTGGGTCACAGTTAACATACTGCAAGATCCATGTAGGGTTAGCTCATGGCCTGGCCCAAGTACTTGTGGGCCGAATATTTGGGCCCAAGATCCAACCAAAGATCTGAAGCCTAGTACAGGCTCAGACAATTTGCGAACGACTTATGGACCCATTTGTTTGGATGAAATTGAATTTCTAAAAATTCATGGTAAATTGGATTGTAAAAAAGAATTATTTAATAGGCCATGGGTGAGATGCAGATGTGACCCAACTTTCTTAGGATTTGATTTAGAATAGTAGTAGTTGAGTATTTATTTTTCATTAAAGAAAAAATTATTTTTTGTCTAATCCTCTATCTTCTTCACCTTCGTTTCTTTGTTATAAATAAAGTTCAGATATATTTTTCTTAGAATTCATTCCTAGGATTTTAAATTGATGCACACAAAGGGGCCCTGTTCCTTTTTGTTAAATATATCAAGCTGGGCCGGGCTTTTTAGTACACCCAAGTCATTGCGCAGTCCATTTGACTGTTGAACTACAAAAATGCTTGGGTCAATTCCATGGGTCAAAAACAGAGGGAATATCATGCCCAATAAGCACCGGTAGATCTTGCAAGCCTCCATATGAGTGTTCTCAGCAGGACTGATACAGTGATACTCCTTGAACCAGATAGTTCCTGCAAGCGCTGCTGCCGTATAGTCACAGAACTGGATTTCCCGTTTTTGGAACCCAACGAATCCCAGTAGCAGTTTTTTAACCAAGTTACTGTAAACTGTCTACACTTGGTAACCTTTCCAATAGTGTTAAACAGTTTCCTTCCAGCACTAGGCACTGGAGGCAGATACTGCACCCCAGTGAAATATATTAACTCTGCCTCCAATGGATCGGAGGATACAATACTTTTGTTTAACCAGCTAACATCTGGCCTGTTGGGAAAAGCGGCGCAACGGAAATTACCCGCGATCAACGGATCTACCACGATCTACGTAAGCAATCACACCATCAAGCAATCATACATATGACACAACAGTTTTACGTGGTTCGGCAACCATGCCTACGTCCACAGGAGGAGAGAACTCATCTACTATGATCCCATCTCAATCCCCTCAGGATCTAGGGTTACAATACATCAATATATATAGTTCCCGCTTTCTTGGCCACCAAGAAAACCCATACATAATGACTAAAATACCCCTAACCCTGAGTCTCGGTTCTGGCTAAACCAGATGACCGATCCGGCTAAACCGGAATACAAGACAAAACCGAACATGGCCCTCATGCTGTCAGCTATCCCAATAATGACTACAAGATAGAGAGAGGAATGATTGAACCATCAAAGTTCAGGTTGTGATGATTGGGCAGAGGGGACCTCTACTCCCTCTTGGTGATCTTCGCAGAGGGGACCACTACTTTCTCTCGGTGATCTTGATTGTTGGCTATGAAACTGTGATCTCTAAGCCTTGATTGATGTCCACTTGATTAAAAAATTACATGACAAATAACAGTATCTACATTGTCTAATAGTCGATCAAAGAAATTTACATTTTCTAAGCATTTCATGAATAAAAGAAAGAAAAATCTGATCTGCAACTGCATATTTTAGCACAATCCACTCATGGAAACATGTAAATTTGGGCAGGTGTATAAGATTTGGATTGCACATCACACATCAGGAGGAGTGCAATTCTGATATTCCTTCGTAGCTAGAAATTTTGGTAACAGGTGTAGTATCCTTGGTTGGTTGTGATGTATCCTTGCTTGGTTGTGATGCTTAATGTAATTCAGGTATACAGTGATCACTAACAATCATGCCTCACCTCTTAAATCAATTGTTTTTCCTTCATAAATTTAATATTCCTCTCTAGTATATTTAAGTTACTGTAACCAGGACCCATTCACATGATATTCATGTCATTAGCTTTCCATTCTACCTAATATCGTATGGGATATATCGGATTTCTTCTTCAAGTTTGATCTTGAACCTCCTATAGACCTTTTCTTTCACTAGGTCAATGAGTTGAAGCATGTCTTCGGAAGTTGACCCATCACAATTGATGAAAAAATTAGCATGAAGATCAGAAACCTTAGCTCCTCCCACTCTCAAACCTTTCAACCCTGTCTCTTCAATCAGCTCTGCTGCCAAGACCATTGAGACCAAAGTTGGGTTACGAAACACTGATCCGGCAGTACGGTCTTGAAGTGGTTGAGACTTCCTCCTCCTGCAGATAGGAGAGTTTTAGGGGGTTAATTTTCAATAATTGACCAAAAAGACCGCCAATTCAAAAGTTTGGATAATCTAATGGAATGGTTCAAATTACTCAAGGGAATCAGAATTGAATTAATATATATGTATATAAAGCGTATGATCATAATACGATATTGCATTTACTGTTCAACATACAAAGAATAAAGCAATGACAAAAATACAAAGTAAAAGCATATGATCACTTTCAACCAAGCATAATATGATAGTGCATAAACTGTTCAATGCAAACAAAGGATAAAGTCATGACAATGATGAGAACTAAACTGTGTGGACATTACCTTTCCAAGTATGTGCGTTGCCATTCCATTGCAGAGACTGAAGGTGTCAACTTGAATGTGACTGCAATGATTGCTGCCATATCTTCCATTTCTTGGGAGCATGACCACCGATATCCAAATGCAAGTTCACTTCTACTCAGCACTCGATGACTTCCATCCTTCATAACAATGGAAACATTCTCAATAGTGTCTGCACTTTCCTGCCCATTTGCTCCTGCGTTCATAAAGGCAGCTCCACCCACAGTCCCTGGAATGCCTCCGGCAAATTCAAGACCTGAGAACCCCTCTTTGGAACATTGTATGACCAATCGGTTAAATGGATAACCGCTTCCAACTCTGTATAAGCCCGGCCCAGTCCTCTCAATGTAATCAATTTGATTAAGTATAATACACCCATTGAATCCCCGATCATCGAATAAACAGTTGGAACCTTTACCAATAACAAGAAACTGTACTGAATGCATACAACAGTGCCTGCATGGGAAGTGTGAACCATCAAAATCTGAATCCAGCTAATGATTCATTCGGACTGCTTGATAAGAGAATTCAGATAAATTTTTGACATAAAAAAACAAATGAGATGGGAGCTCTAAAGAATAAATTGTGTTTGATGTAGGAATGGAATTATAAAAAGTTCCATCAGTTCAAGTAATATCCGTGTGAATTCCCTTTTCATTACTTTTACATTGCTTTCTAACAACAGTTGAAATTCAGAAAATTCTGATACAATATTGTCTTTTGCTGAATTTATCTCATTTTTCTCTAATAATGTGTGCAATGTCTATCTTCCCACATCCTATGAAATGGGGCCTTCAAGAAGAAAGGTAATTTTCTCCTATGAGCGAACCACATGTTGTTCATATGCAGTCCAGTTCAAGGGGGTCAACATAGAAGGATGCCTAGCAGGTGGGCAGGGCGATGGAAAGGTCTTATGCGGTCCACGATCCAGATCTATGAAATAAGATCTAAATTCAGGGGCTCAAGAGGTCTCTATTGTCACTCTAGTCTAGTTAGAATAGGTGATTTATTTTATGGTTTAGATATATGCTTTGTTTTAAAGATTTGTTAGATATTGAGTCCAGATTAGCTTAAGAGTTTTTTATTTGAAGTACTTGAAAACTTGATTTAAAAGTTATTTTGTACTCAATAACATTGGTTGTTTGCGACTAGTATTTGGAGATCTCATCATTGAAACCTAGACCTTGAGACAAAGGCCTTGGAAGAGCCCTAATTTTCTCTGACGCATAAGCCTTGCAGAGATTTTGCAAGAACCTAGACCTTGTTGCAAAGGTTCAGCAAGGACCTCAATCTTATTATAGTTCATTAGCCAGCCATTTCTACCAAAACCTTGAGGTTTTAGTAGAGGTTGGATAATTACTTTTCAATACTCCCCCTTAAGTGGAGCCCACCCCTCAACAAATCTTGCCTGTGTTAAAGTATCATCATGGGCTTTTTTTCTTCTGCCTAGATCTTAACTCAGGCCATAGATTATAGCTGCTTTACGACTGCTTGAAAGTTCATACAGTTTCTGGTTAGAGCTTGGTTTCACCAGTTGAGCTCTTTCTTGCTAGATCCTGGTTTTGTTGGTTCTAAGATAAACACATGATCATTGATCATTTACTTTCAAGGCCAACGGTATATGAACTTATCTACATTGGCGACAGTCTGGTTACTAGCAACAATGACAATGCCGTTACATCTCTCTTAGGATGACCGCATTAAGAATTTGTAATTAAAGTCCTTGGGCCTTTGCACTAATTTTTGGCCATGGTATGTTCTTATCACAACCAAAGTACACTCTAGACCTAGAACAACTACGGGCAGCGCAAAATCTTTCTCCTCATCTATGGCCATATCGTGCCATTATCTTCCCAAATTGGCCAACTTCTGCCTGACCCTTCTCAAATATTCAGAATACAGCGCAGGACCGCAGCTTTACAATATGCGACTTCACTAGGCCTGACATCACATTTGCAGTGTACGAAGTGTGCAAGTTTATGCACTTTCCACTGATGTCCACTGTGCCACATGTAAGAGGATCGTAAGACATCTAAAGCAACCATTTGCACATAATAGACTAACAATTAGTTCATCCAAGGATGTTCACTACTCCACAAACAGAGAACTATCGCCGACCTAAGCAAAAAATAATCTAGGTATCACGTGGTCTACTCACTTGGCTTCAATCCTTATTAGCCCAGGTGGAGGTTTGTGGGGAGAATGTTTCCAAATGTGACTCGGATGTCAAGCCTGGATCCCATCAGGTTTTAACCTGTGGAAATCTTAGGGAGTGAAATTCTACTGTGGTGCACACCTATGGAAATATGAAATATTAAAAATAAATGCCCGCCTGTATAAATCTTACATCAATCTAAGTTTGTTCCACAGTTACATTGATTGATGAGAAAGTTTATAATTAATGTAAAATTCGGATTGATGTAAAATTTTAAGACACCCCTCTTAATTAGAATGCATTTATTTTGAGTCATTCAAAATTAAATAAACAAACCCCCATCGTGGGGATCTCTTGGTTAAACTCATGATTTCGTTGAGTCAAAGCTTGAGAGGACTATAGTGTCCTATTGTTTGTTTGTAAGGTAAAATAAAGTAAAATAAAGTAAATCTTAAATCAAGAGAGAATGATATGTGATGGGATTATGACTTTTTTTTTTTAATTGTTTGATAAGAAATTTTTTTGACTTTCCTTTTAATTTAGTGGTTGCTTTTTTAAAAAAATTAATTTTTTTAAATAAAAAAGGAAAAATTTTGTATTTCAAATATTACACTTTACCCTACTTCCTCTGCCGCATCGTGTGAGCCGGAGTCCCTTGAAATGTGGCCACCGACACAGGTGGAAACAACTGACCCAGAGAGAGAGACAGACAAGGAGAGAGAGAGAGAGAGAGAGAGAGAGAGATGGGGCAGAAATGAGGTGGGCTTCATGGAAGACTTGGATAAAGTAGTTGCAGGGACCACCTATTCCCCAAGTGCTGAGATCGCTGAGAAGCTTCTTCCCCCGAATAAATCGTAGTCGCAGCCCCTCCTTCTCTTCTTCTATTTGTCCAACAACAAAAGGGTCTTAAAGAAGAAGAAACAAAAGAAGAGGAGGAGGAGCTCTCTTCCTTGTGAATGGAAGGTGGGCTGTTCAGAGATGCTTGCAATGGATGGAAGACGTTGGGAGGATGAAATGAGAGAATGGGTTTCGTCTCAGACCCTCGAATAGTTTGATTGGAAGAAGGGGGAAGAAGAAGAAGTGAAACGAGGACTGGGAAGAAGGGAATGATGCCTTCGTTTGTAAATGCAACAACATCATTTGCTCGGATTTGGGTTTTGAGAGAGAGAGAGAGAGAGAGAGAGAGAGAGAGAGAGAGAGAGAGAGGAAGAGAACTGCAAAATTCAAAAGGGAAGGATCGGTCTCAGGTCTCACCTGCACTGTATTTGTTTCTTTTGGACTTTCCCACTTAATGGAGTCCCCTCATCCCATCGTTATCTGCAGCAGCAGGCATAACGACATTGTCTTGGGTTGGGTATTGTCTACTGCTGTCCAAATTTTCAAGTCACTAGTCCCACCACGGGTGGCTCAGTTGGCCTACCAGCACAGTTTGATTGTCAAACATGCCCCAAGACATCCCAGCAGAAAGCCACATGGGATGAATTCAATTGCAAATAAAACAAGTGAAACGAAATTAAGGTTTTAGATGTTTATACATCAGTTATCATATGGAGGGGCTAATTCTTCTCATATTGAAATTTTTGCTGGGCTAGATTTTAGCTATGATTTATTTTTATTTCACTTATGACGCGGGGTATTTTTCACCGGTCCATCCTTCAAATTCTTGGCCTGTGCCTGCTTCAAATATTTTTGAATTCAACACAAAAAACCAGATGATGATGGTGGTGGTGAGGATAAGTAGAAGGCAAAACAAACCATTTTCATGAAATAATACCCATGATAGTGACCCTCACATCAAAGCACAATGAGAAAGGGACTTTTGAACAAAAAGGGCTCAATCAAAACGAGTGTTATAAGTCTTATGGGAAAATTTTTTACTAGAGTTAAGGGTCGTTTAACTAGTTTCTATTTTCTATTCACACATCTCAACATTACAGGACAACCATTTAAAAATTTTGGAAGGCTTAATGCAATGAAAGTGCTTATTTTAACCTTTCCTTGGCCTCCCATGGACCAAACATGATTTTGCATAGAAACTTTTGTTTTTTTTTTTTTTTTTTGCCTTTTTGGCTAGATGCCAATTGTTGAACTTAAAATCCCTCTTGAATATGAAGATAAGTGGTACTAGACAAAGTCCAACTCTTTAATCTGCTCATGACTGCTAATTGTTAATCATGGCTGCTTTTGCAGAATCTCCCACCCTTTAAAAGGCACTTCATGTGGTACAAACATTTGAGAAACCCAAACCTTTGGAATTTAACTACTTACAAAACAAAATGAGGTTTGCTAAATGCTTTTAGTTGTGCAAGCTAAGGTCATAAAATGATTTCTTATCAAGTTCATATAAACGAGTCCAATGTTCATCTCCATCTCCTTTCCTACCTCTTTTCCATCGTGTTTTAGGTATCTGGGGACTCGGGAGGATTTTAAGCCTTCGGCTGTCCACAATCCACATTCAAAAGCATGCTCCAAATGGGATAGTTCAGCTATATATGTGCTGCTGTCCCAACAAGACCACTGATCTGACGAGCCACGCATCCTAAAAAAATCCCGTCTATCTTCAGAGCAAGGACATAAAAAGGGCCAAAACAAAATTAGATATCAGCAGACAGCCGACATATATATGAGCCTGTATGTAAGGTTTCACGTACGTGGCCAAACGATATCATAAATCGTGTTTTATAGTCAAGGTTACGGCTATTAAAAAAAATTGGATGGTCTTGATCCTCTGCTGCTTTAGTAATATGATTCTCCATGCATCTTTCTAAAATTGGATAGAATATTCCATGGGGCCCACTCACCCAATTAAATAAATGACAATTTTAGGATCAACCATCTATAGAAAAATAGATATTAGGCCGATTAGACGATTCCTATTGTTCAGCCTAAGGTTATGAAATAGATGAGCAAAATATGAACTTTTTCTTTAACTACCGATTTTCAATTTTAAAATCTTAGATCAAAGAGCTAAAAATATTTAATAAAACTAATTATATGCATTGCAACGTTAACATGAAAACTTCACCAGTGGCGGAAAACTTACTATCTCTTGAATTGATGATGATAATTAAAGGATGTAGAGAAATGGATAATGATGATAACTAGAGAACGGAGTCTATCGTCCGTCAAAGTGAGTACATTCAATTAGAATCCGTTATTAAGAGCATTCATCCATCAAAGTAAGTTCATTAGATCTACTCATTGGATACACAACTTGACCAAAAATGTTTTCAGCAATTACATAAGGGTTGTGATGGTAGATAAGCTTTAAGGAGATCAATATCAATACAAAATGTGAACGCCGGTGGTGGCTTTAGAAATGTTTTTCAGAATCGTCAAAAAGATTTAAAAAATTACTAAAGGTTTTTATCCGAAACTATGATTTAAAGTATGGCTTGTGACCTTTACTTAAAAATTAAAATTTTAAAAAAAGTACACTTAAGCCCTTAAGGGTGGTCACTATTCTTTTTTTAGGGTTGTCAAAACCTATTTTAATAAAAGAATTGTATTGACTTTTTTCAATTGAGGGTGGTTAACTGGTTTCATTAGACTCTATGTGCAACTGCCACTAGTGAATTCTCATGTATTCATAACCCATGATGCTCAAACCATCCTAAGAAGAAGAAATCAGCTATGATATTAAAGGAAGATGAGAAAGAAACTGTTTATTTCTTGTAAAGCTAGAGTCCCATTAGTGTATGTGGGGAGATGCATGTTTGAATACATCTAAGGATTTGTATAGAATGAAATGAGGGCACATGTGCATCGCACTGTAAGGGCCAAACGTAGAGTCAGTCATGTATCATGTAGAAGCTAAAGAACACCCAGTATCTTTCTTCTCACCAGCCACCCCATAACTGGGCCTTCAATGCATGTGTTGCCTGCAAGATAGAACACACGTGTGGATTACAGCAATAAGTCGGTGTGGATGAACTGCAACATCAAAGAATTGCGAAGTTAATGTATCAAACAACAAAAAGCTCTCTCTCTCTCTCTCTCTCTCTCTCTCTCTCTCTCTCTCTCTCTCTCTCTCTCTCTCTCTCTCCATGTATATAACGGAATTTATTTACTTCAAACATTTGAAAAAAAAATAGTTCAATAGTAGGGTATTGTTGATATCTAATCAACTAAATTTATGTTTGTTCCAAAAAAGTTGAAAAATAAGGAAACTCACTCACTTGGTAGAGTATCATGAGGAAATTATATCTTGACTATTGGACCTTACACATCTAGCCAACCACATGATTGGCTTATTTCATGTTATTGTACGTACCTTTGAAACCTTCAATATCTCACGCTCCTTTGTCATGTACAAAATATTTAGTATTTCCTATACATATATACAGCCTTGTGGGGCTCACCTAGGCCACATCAATTCATGGGAAGGTAGAGATTAAAAGATATGGATGTGGATGTAGACATGACTCACCTACGTACAAATTTTGATGTCATCTTAACACCTTGATTTGTGCCCTAATGTGTAACAGTTGTACAATGCATCTTTTTTTTTTTTTTCAATCTATTAGTTAATCCCATTCTGACTGTCAAACAATATGGGATTGGTGACATTGAAGGAGTGGTAGTGTGTCCCATTCGCATTGATTATAAGAGACCTTTTAAGGTTATTTTTGTGGGAGCTCACCTAACAATTCCTACATAAAATACATATAAAAGAGATTATATAAAAGAGAGAGAGAGAGAGAGAGAGAGAGTAAAACTTTTTCATACATGATAAGTGTGGTCTGGCCTGTGGGGCCCACCTAAGGTCTTCCCATTCATGGGCAGAGGTGTAATAAACCTAAATCTTACCCTCCAATTTAGTGGTTTTGAAAGGCATTTTTTATTCTATTTAATTGTTCTTTTATTTCAATCCAATGATGAGTAAGTGTTGAATGAGCATTATGTTGAAAAGGTTGCAATTCAATAGAGAGGAGAGGGTGATTTGATCCTAGAGAGGTGAGGGGGCCTGAAAAATGGGACACTCCTCTCACTAATCCTCCAAATATCTTTGTGTGTCTAAAATATGAGCTTGGCCTAGCTTGAGATGACTCGTCAATGTTCAAACCAAACCCAAGATGAGCTGAGCTTGGCATCAATGAAACTAAGGCCAGTTTGTTTAATGATTAGCTCAAACCCAAGCCGGTCTAAGCTCGATTCATCCACACTGTTGACTCTGCTGATCCAATTCAACATAAATAGTCTAAGCAGCAATCAAAATGGCAAGTTCCTATGTCATATCAAAACCCAAGTTTAGAAATACCTGTGTTTCCATCGCTTCCAACTCTAAGCTCAAGTTGTAGAAAGAATCAGCTGCTGAAAGCTTCATAGAAAGAAACTGAGAAAAAAGGAAAAGAAGAAGAAGAAGAACTATTAGCACTCATTTATAATATATTATGTTATGAAAATCTAGTTGGGTCTGGATGTAACTCACATCTATTTGATTTTGTAGTGACTGAACATAACCAATTATCTCATCCAACATCGCAGTCATTCCCATCACCTACAAATTATCCAAATGACAAGTAGGTACAAAAATAAATTAAAAATAATTGGCCAAGATTTTTTTAGAAAAATGAAGATGCATAAACTGAAATGGAACAGAATTCTTACCTTGTAGCAACCAGGAACAAGGTCTTGCAGCTTCCTCAATCTCTCGTTAATTTTTTCTCTTCTTGCCTAAACAGATGAGATTGAAGGTTATCGTTTTTTTTTTAACATTCTCTACTAGCTTTTGGTGAAATGTTTGTATTGTTAAACATGAATAATAGTCACTAGTTTTGGGATGGATAATCCAAATATGGCATGTCATTGGAACAAGCACTACCCTGATATATGGATACTTCTAATTAGATAGTTCTTGATTTTAAGATATATATATTTTGCTAGAATGGAGTTTCATTAAAGCAAACCAAGAAACCAACAGAACCCAAAACAACCAACTACAAAAAGCAGACAAAATTAGAGAAGCTACTTTGAAAGAAAATTTTATAACTAGGTTTCTTGACTGTGTACACAGCGTCAGCCAAAACCATCAAAGGGGTATGAATTGACCATTTCTCTTATGTTGTACACCTCAATTTCACCATCAACCTCTTCAGAAGAACTTATAAGTGGAGGTTTCTATCATGATCTCACTAGTAGGGTGGATCCAACCACATGATTTTAACATCACGGTGGAGACCAAATATTACTCTGCCAGTTTAAACTCCACAAATTTTTACTGTCAGTCCATCGCACGGGTAAAGAAAACGGGTTGCATTGAGAAGGTGACAGCTAGCATAATACTTTTGTCACAACTGAGAAAACAACATACCATGGATCGACCAAAATGAGAAAAAAGAATCCATGTCAAGACTTTAATAATAGTAGTGGTGGTGTTGACCGAATATGTGGAGAAACATGATGGCTGCCATAAGGCATCACATGCTCTCAATGACTTTGGCTCACCCTTTACCCTGCCTAAACAACAAACAAATATTTTCAAAGTTTCCTTTTTTTTCTTTTTGGAAATATCCATTTCTTTGTTTCTTTTCATGATTAGAACAAAAGTTCTTTTTTTTTTTTTTTTTTTGAGAAATGATAGTTTAGAAAGTCTTTTTGATGCTTTTGAGATTATTTGCAGAAAAATAAGTACAATACCCTCTCAGCTATGCTGTGGCTGTCTGTAGCTTGGCCTCTTCTTGCTCTCACATGAATCACTTCGGTTGGTTTCTCCACTTGTTTCTCATGGCGTCTCCCTCTCCTTCTTCCAAAGTTCTGAAATATTTAAAAAAGGACCCCGCTAAATTAATCCCTTCAAAACAGAGAAACTATGCTAAAAAAAATTAAAAAAGACGCAATATTTGTATCAATAAAACCCAAAATCTCACATTTTTTACAATGATTTTTCTTCCTTGCTTCAATCCAATTTCAGAAACCGGAGTGGAAGACTCCCCAGAGTAGCTTTTGGAAAATTCCAACGTTTTACTCTCTTGATTCCATTCTCCCATAGAAGACATTGACCGAGCAACAGGCACTGAATTGGAGCACTCGTCTACGGAAAAACCCAGTAGACTGTCATCGGCATAAGAAGCCGGTAATTCGGGTTGTTGTAGAAAGAAACTACCATTAGAGAAATCCATCAAGCCATGTAGATTCAAGGTGGGATTCTCAAACATCAGTCTCATGCTTGAATCCGTTTCAAGGATAGGGAGAGAGGGTTCAAAGCTCTGCAAATCATCTGAAATTCCATCCATGGATTCAAATCACAAGTATTAGAGATGACCCATGTTGTGCTTATATAGAGCAGGGGTAGGAGAGTAATGGAGGCCGCGTACGTACCCTCATGGAGCATTGTAGTATTTGTTTTGAGAGGAATTTTCCTACAGGCATCCAGGAAGGGGCCACGTGGCATAAAGGTTGTTCTCACTGGTCCCACCACCTAGTAGAAGGACCCACTAAAGATAAGAAATATGTCGAGCCTGTTTATTTGTGGAAATTTATGACAAAAATTTGAAGTGTTTGGATTTTTTTACATGATATACTGACTTATCCCTGCATTCCATGGCGGAGTCAGGAATTTCTCTTTGTGGGGGGCTTTGTGGGGGGCAAAGAGTAACCATTTCTTTTGCAAAAAAATTATGATTACGAGGTTGAGAGGGCCCTTTTATAGATATGCTCTTCGAATAGAAATATAATCATTAGAATGGTAATTTTAAATTCAAGTATGTAATTTAGGATTTGCTGGAAAATCTATGAAGTTAATTTTTATATGACTTCTCTTTTAGCTAGTTTGCAACTGATCGTGTCTATCATTTTCTAAGGTAGGAAGGGGAATATCATCCTTTGATTTTCTTTTGAAAAATTTCCCCATACTTGATTTGATGAGCCTATAAAAAAAATGCGCAAAATAAATGTATGACTTTATTGGGATTGAAATCAACTTATAAAGCAATAAAATACACCTAAATTTGCATACTACCCTTAAAGTAGCGTTATGATTTAATTTAATGGGTTGAGATATAATTGTGACATTTGAGTAAAATTATATGGGTTGAGATTTAATATTGACTTAATATTGATTTATTACTGATGTCTTATCATAGCTGCTACTTTTTTTTTTTGATGAATTATCATAGATACTACTGATATGTAAATTTTCTTCAAAAAAAAATGATAAGAGATCCAATAATGACAACTAAATTAGGCTATGGTTTAGCAAACAAGCAATGAATATTAATAGTGTAAAATATAAAATATAAGATTAATGGTTGTGAAATTTCCACCGGACTACAAAGTGTTTTTAAGCTATTGGCAGCTTGTCAGGCACTCAAACGTAAGGCTACAAGAAACTATACATTGGTGACTGGTGCCAACGGTTATGCTCAAATAGATTTCTACGTCCATTTGAAATGCTAATCAAAATCGTCGTTGACAAGCGCAAGGAACGCATTAGGAATTTTAATTAATATATAACAAGTTCACAAATCAGTAAATCAAAATGTATCTATATTCCATACCCAAAAAATCGATAAGTGGTATTTCTCATTTACAATCCTTCTGCTCCAATTGGTTCAAATTTCAATTTGAGATGCCAATCAAAAGTCTAATTGACAAGTTCAAGTAATTAATGCACATCGAAATTTTCACCAATGTATGGAAACCATACAAGACATGTTTCACTATGAATCATACCCCACATCCATCAGTGAGGCCCACTTTTTAGGACACATCAAACATCAAAATATAAGTAACTACTTCTGTAAAATGAGAAATAAAGAAATAAATAAATTTTAAGACAAGGATATACCTGATGCAAATGAGTTAGAGAGACTTGTTTTTCCTCATTAAAGATGTTAAAGCCTTTGTGATGAGAAGCAGAAAAAATGAAGATGGCTTGCAGTAAGAAAGAAAATAATTGCTTGCTTTTGGTAAAGAGCCTTTTCCCATTGAAAGTAAGAAAAATGGAAAAAGAATTCTAGTTTGAAAAGGGGCAACTTGGATTGGTTCTTTTCTATGGGAAGAAAAGACATTATTATCCTTACTTTTTGATTAGTCTAAGAAGTTGAGAAAGGGCAACTGGTAAATAAAAATATAAATGCCCAAAGAAATTTTCAAATACGCACCATATCCTTAACTTTTCCAAAATTTTAGTGGGGCCAAATACCCATCATATCATCAAGTTTTCCAAAATTTTTGTGGGCTAGTTGCCCACTCACCCGCCCCTCCCCTCCCTCCACCCTTGCCTGCATTTACAAATGTCATGTTTCTTCAAAAGAATTTCAAAATCCAAGCCACCTAAAAAGTCTTTTTTACTTTTTTAGAATTTTAGAATTCCAATCCTTTCGTTTGCTTTTTGAAGGAATTTTTGGATGCTCTAGTATAAAGGAGCATCCAAGAATTCCACTATATCTAAGAATTTAAAAATTTTCTAAACAAAAATTATTTAAATTTCAGCAAAAAAACAGACTCTAAAAAGTCAGTCTCATGTTATTTCTAACCTTCAAATCTAAAACAACAAAATGGAAGGTGGAGATGGTTTCTGCCTTTAAATTCACAAGTTAGCCATCTGAATCAATTTCACCATCATTTTTTTTTTACTAGAATTTAGAGAATTCTTGTTTAAGAATTCCTAAATGCTCTCTTATGCTTAAACATCAGAAAATTCCACTAAAAAAGTAAGGCAGCTGGAATTCTACAATTCCCAAATGTCAAAGAAACATGACATTTGAAAATATCAAGAGACAGGTCATCATATTATGTCTTAAAAACCACAAGATCCAAAAAGCTTGTTAGAAATTCTTGTAAAGAAATGGGACCAATTACTTTGAGATATTCTAAATAGAAATCCACAATGGAGTCAACCTATTGAAAATTAGAGTTTTTCAAAATGAAAGCCCTCTAGTTTCTGACATATTCCCATATTTCACCACCATACAATTGGTCATTTGCCTAATAATGAGATTAATACACTTTAAAATTATATTCATTAATTATGTTATTAATCAAGAGAAATTTTGTAGTGAGACCACCTCCTATTATAATGAAATAGGAGGATATCCCATACAAAAGGTGTTTAGTTTAAACTCATCTTTTTAAGAGGTGGGCTCCATTACGATAGAAGGACAATCTCAACCCAACTCCGGCGGAAAGATATGCACGCCACATCACAAATGAAGACAGCCACGTGGCCCTTCCGGCTTCGTTATTGGATTCTCTTATTGGGCAGAATATATGCCCAGCAAGTGGGCCCCTAATCTCAATCTGATTAGACACATAGGAATTAGGCGCATTTATGGAGGAGACATTTGTAGAAAGGATTGAATGTCCCGGAAGCACTGATAACGACGCTTGTTTGAAGTGTGGACTATTTAATGTGGGCCCCACTAGCACCGCCTAAGTCCTGTCTCTGCCTAGTATTAACTCAGAACCAAAAAAAAAAAAAAAAAACAAAGACTGAGACTCAGTGACTCGCCCTCCTCACCAGACTCTTCTTCTAACCTACTGATTTGAGTCAACTCATTTATCCCCCACCCCAAAAACTCCAGTGTTACAGATGCTGGCCTCTCGTAAGTCGTAACCTGTAGACACTCTTCTACACTGCTTCTCATCCTAAAGTCTCTTCATCTATTCGGGTGTACGTTTGGTTGAATACATACCATGTGAGGATGATATTGACGTGTAGACTTTGATCCTGATGGGCCACATGGTGGAGACGGTTCCAAACTCACATACGGGAGGTTGCCCTCGGAAATAAACAAGGGATGGGTCGTGAATTAATGCATATAAATGATGGAAAAGAAGAAGAAAAAGTAGCATGTTATTGGACGGTAAAGGAATGTAGAATTTTCACACATTTGCATTATTGTAAGCTCAATTTACACGTGAAGTTGGTTTGGTTTGGCAGGTTCAGTACTAAATTCCAATTGGCCACGTTTGGATTCTAATAAACTCAATGTACGTGTGAAAATAAAGTGCGTGTGTGTGTGATAATGTCTGATCCATGTTTTAATTTACAAGTAAATTTCATTGTCTAATTGCTCTATTGACTTTTAATTGGTTAGGTCAAATGACTATCCTCTGTAGACGAAAATATTTACTTCATGCAGGCCGTGTATTGCACGTTTTAAGAGATGGATCCTGCCTCTAGGGCCTAATGGCCAAGAGTGGAAACAAAAGAATACCAACCAGGGTTCAAACCCTAGGGAGCACTATGGGATCAGAGGTCCTATCCACCAGGACAAGCTGTGATTCCCAATTCAGGCTTAGTGATTGTGGGTTGGTTCCAAGGAGGATTCTGAAGCTACAATTATCCTTTTTAGGCATACAATTTGGAAATGGATTAGTGTTTATCTGGTTCAGCTTTATTGTGTGTCAAATTGGGCGGCTATTAATTTCATGAATGTCATGCTGCGATAGAGAGTGAGAAAGCTGATAGCAATACGTCTTCCATGAATCTGCCGCTGTACCTCAGAGAAAATCCATGTGTAGGCTTAAATGTTTGAAGATACTGATTGCACTGATACTCTTCACAAAGGAATGCATTGTATAATTGTGGCTGTACATGGCACAGTTACAATGAACACCGGCCCCGTATCTGCTATCCTGCATTTCATCAAACTTAGCATTACCCAATGAAATTAGACCCTTCAACTAATTTATCAAGTTAACCAGCTGAACTACATATTGGTACAAAATTCAGAATTTTAGATGGACATAGACCAAACGCCAGCTAGGATAGTTTACAGTAAAGACCAAATCTGGCGAATGTATACATATAATATATTATATATAGTGGCAGCCTCAATGGTTCATCTCAGCACAGTGGGTCAACTTAACCAATAGGGCCAATTCAAAGTCCAACCAAGCTAACTTGACCCATTCAAGAATCAAATCTGTACAGTCAAATCCTTAATGTGCATTTGTTGTAATTTCCCTTTTTAATTTGTAAATCACTCAATCAATTGGTCAAACATTTTGCATTTGGATAAGTAGTTGTATATTTAAAGATACAGTGGAATCACGAGGACTTACGTTTTCCTTAAAATCTTTTTCTTGTGTTTAATTTATTCATATGGTATCAGGAGCCCAAAGGATCGTTAGCTTGGAGAATTTGATAATAGAGTTGCAGAACTCTTTCATTGCTGTCAGGGATTCTTCAATCTGTTGTTTTCATAGTTGATAATACAGATCAGACATCTATATCTCGAGGAACAGCCTCAGCCGATCCTCCCAGACAACCCAAATCACGTCTGATAATCTTTGGCTCACCTTGGATCTTCACGAAAGCAGCAGAAACATATACAGTCTAGGTCGCCTGTTTTTCCTGAGAAATTTGGTAATTTTTTCAAAAATTTCTGAATTCTTAAAGGTCAGCTCCCACTCAATCCTCTCCGTCATCACTTTTTTTAAAACTGTTTTGGTCATCCTGATCGATTTGCTTGTTCAATGGTCAGATCT
The DNA here is from genome assembly GCA_037013555.1 of Sextonia rubra. Taxonomy (NCBI): domain Eukaryota; kingdom Viridiplantae; phylum Streptophyta; class Magnoliopsida; order Laurales; family Lauraceae; genus Sextonia; species Sextonia rubra. The sequence continues at coordinate 46,827,421 of JASUAD010000010.1, forward strand.
TGATCAAACTCTGTACGAAGGTGCCGAAATACATTACTCTATTATTCTTACCATTAGATATCGAGTTCGAGCCCACATCAGATCACAATCAGCATTCTAGTGACTGCTTTTGTGGTCGCCCGGCACTATTTGGCTGTTGTTGTGATTTCTGTCGAGTCCCCTTTAGTGTTGTGCTACATATCTGTGCTGCATTTCATCATTCTAAATTGTTTGGAATCAGATTTGGTTATTGTTACTGCTTATTTGTTTTGATCATGTCTTCCGACCGTATTAATGGGTTTAATGTCACAATAGATGGAACAAATTATTCTTATCGGTCTCATCTCATGGAAGATTTTCTAAAAGGATAGAAATTATGAAAATATCTTGCTAACAAAATTAATCAACCTGATACTAAAGACCCTAAATATGAAGAATGAGAATTTGCTATTGGCAAAATCAACTCTTGTATTCCTAACTCTGTCATACCTTCTATTGGAAATCAACTGGTCAAATTTAATTATCCAAAAGATGCTTGGGATTATTTAGCCAAACTATATACTCTGACCAATGTTGCCCCTCTCTATCAAATAGACTAAGAAATTAAAAATGCTGATCAAGGAAATGACACTATTTATGATTTCTATGTGAAGATGACAACCTTGTGAGATCAACTAGCTTCAATGGAGCCCCAGTTCAAATCCACTGAGGATGCCAAAACCTCTAATACTCATAAACAAGAAACTCGGCTGGTACAGTTCCTCATGGCTCTCAGATCAAATTTTGAACATATCTGGAGACCTTTATTACATAGATCTCCACTCCCATCAGTTGATGCGCTCTATTTGAGTTATTAGCAAAAGAACAAACTCAGTGCTCCCGGAACAGAAAGAAACATGACAACAATGAACATGCTTTTCAGTGAATGTAACCTCACAGAAGGTAAGGCCCATCCCTCCTGGCATTTTAGATATATGCAATTAAAACAAAGAAAAAGGACACTGGAAATATAATTGCCTAGTCAGACCAAATCAACAAGGGAACAAGCCCAATCGATCTTGACAAAAGTAAAACTATCGTAGTCTATCTACTCCAAATCAATACACGTATCCATCGAGCTCCAGTCATCACAATCAATCCAAACCATATGCTGCGACTACCACGAATTCAGATGGGATTATTTTGGCATCCCAAATCCAATTCATGATAGATGAAAGAATGCAACAACTATTTTTGGCTTCTGGTAATACTTCCTCGATGGCAAATTCTCCTTTCGAACCTAGTTCTGCAATGACCATGACAAGTCCATCAGGTAACTTACATTTCAATTGATATTTGATTCTAGTACTTCTTACCATATGACTTATGAAATTTGGTCACTGTGAGATGGTCATCCTCTTTCTATTCATCTCACCATTCACACAGCAGATGACACTCAGTTGCCAGTAACAACTGTTGGTTCCATTTCCACTAATTTATTGACTCTTGGTTTTGTACTGTGTGTTCCAAATATCTCTGTTAATTTAATTTCCATCAGTCAATTGACTTCATCTGGTTATCTTGTCTCATTTTCTTCCATTGATTGTTTTTTGCAAAATCCATGCACCGGGAAACAGATTAGGACAGGCCATAGGTCTGGTCTTTATTACCTCAATTCCTTTCACCTATCATCAATAAAAGCATTTACTGCAGCTGTAGCTCCTTTTTCTTTATGGCATTCCCGCTTAGGACATTTGTCTTTGAATAAATTAAAACTTTTACATTTCAATGGTGGTCTTGGAAATATTTCTGTAACAGATATTTCTTATTGCTTTGGATGTAGACTTGGAAAACAACCTGCATTACCTTATAATAAAAGCTTTTTTGTTACTCATACGCCATTTGAGTTAATTCATTCTAACATTGGAGCCTTGCTTCCCAACCAAAAAAAGGTGGTTCTTACTATTATGTGTCTTTTATTGATGATTTTACTCACTATACATGGCTTTATTTGATGAAAAACATATCTGAATTTTACTCAATCTACACCACCTTTTCCAACATAATTTGACATAATTTGAAAAAAGGATAAAATTCTTCGACTAGATTCTGGGGGAGAATACACGTCTCATTGATTCCTAACTTATTAACATCTCACGAAACACAACGTCAGTTAACATGTCCTACTACTTTACAACAAAATGGTGTAGCCGAACGTAAACACAAACATGTTTAAGAGACGGCAAGATCATTAATTTACTCCTCCCATGTCCCTTTGCAGTTTTGGGGAGAAGCCATGTTAACTACTATTTATTTAATTAATAGAACTGCTTCCACTGCTTTAAATGGCACATGCATGTATGAAAAATTGTTCTCTTGTAAACTAGGTCTCTCTCACCTTAGAATCTTTACTTATACTTGTTTTGTTCTATTGAATGCAAATGAACGCACAAAGCTTTCACCAAAATCCATAGTTTGTGTCTTCTTAGGATATGGCATCGAGCAGAAAGGGTATTTGTGTTATGATCCTAAAACAAATCAATTACAGGTCTCCCACAATGTCACATTTCTCAAACAAATTCCATTCTATATCTTACCTGGTTCTTATCCAGCAATACCTACACAATATCCTCTTGATCCATTTCTTAACTTGTTTCCTTCCAAGCCAACATGTCCTGACTTAGTGCATACTTCTCCTGAATCTATATCTTCACCCCACTACCACCACCTCCATTACAAGTTTACAGCCATCATAAAAAAGTTCCCACTTCTGACCGTGTGCCTGGCTCTTCTGTTCCTATTACAAGTGATCAGGTTGAAAGAAGATATCCTCTCCAAAAACGAAACCTAGTTGCTCGGTTTGATTTTATTTGCATTGATCATTTCTCTCCATCCTATCAGTCCTTTCTTACAGCAATCCACAATCTCTTGAAACCACGGTCCTATAAATGAGCAATTATTTCTCCTGAATGGAGTTCTACCATAGCGGAAGAACTTGCTGCACTTCAAAAAACCAACACATGGGATCTAGTTTCTGTTCCCCCTGATAAAAATATTACTGGGTGCAAATGGATCTCTAAAATCAAGCCCAAGTCAGATGGATCTATCGATAGATACAAAGCCCGCTTAGTTGCAAAGGATTACACTCAGGAGTATGGAATCGATTATGAAAAAGCATTTGCTCCAGTCGCCAAGATGACAATTGTTCAAGCCCTTACATTTATAGCGGCCTTTTAGAAATGGACCCTCTATCAACTTGATGTGAAAAATGTCATTTTAAATGGGTTAATTCATAAAGAAATTTATATGACGACTCCTCCTTAACTCGTCCGACCTCTACATAATGTTTGTCATCTTAAGCGTGCTCTCTATGGTTTTAACCAAGTGCCCCGTGCTTGATTTGATAAGTTCAAATCTGCAATTCTTAGCATTTGTTTTCGCTAAAGTGACTATGATTCTGCTTTGTTTATTCACAATTCAAACAACGGCTCTATCTTTCTTCTACTTTATGTAGATGACCTGCTTATTACCAGCTTAGACTCAATGGGTATTCAGTTACTTAAACAATTCTTGCACCAACAATTTAACAAGAAGGACCTAGGCCATCTTCGATACTTCTTAGGAATAGAAGTTGCATATTCTCCTACTGGTTACCTTCTCTCCCAAACAAAGTATTGTAATGATATTATTCAGCAATTAAGACTGACAGATCATAAACCTATATCCACTCCGATAGAACGTAACCTAAAACTTCAAACTTCTAATGGTGTCCTACTGCCTAATGATACTCACTATTAAAAAATTATTGGCAGCTTAGTTTATCTCACAATTACCAAGTCAGATATTGCTCATGCTGTAGATAGGGTCAGTTAATTTGTTTCTCATCCAACCTCTACCCATGAGTCCACCGTTCTTCAAATATTGAGATACTTACAAGGGACAACTAATAGAACTCTTCTCATGTCTTCCAATTTCAGTCTTGCTTTATACGGATTTACAAATTCAAACTGGGGCGGTGATGTAACTGACAGGATTTACAAATTCAAACTGGGGCGGTGATGTAACTGACAGGAGGTCTATAACAGGATTTGCCATTTTTCTTAGCTCTTCCTTAATTTTATGAAAAAGAAAGAAACAAGAAAATGTCTCAAGATCCTCCACAGAATCTGAATACCATACCATTCGTCATACCAGTACTAAAATTATTTGGCTTTCTTAGTTACTCCACGATTTCGAAGTTCCATTAAAGGTTCCACACCTCTTTACACTAAAAGTAAAAGTGCAAATGACTTAGTTTTTAATGAAGTATTCCATGAAAGAACGAAGTATATAGAGGTCGACTGTCACTTCATTCGTCAACACATTCTAGATCATACCATCCAACTTTCTCATATTTCTTCTAATGCACAAATTGCAGATTTCTTCACCAAAAGCCAAACCTCACCGTGATTTCAACAATTGGTCTCCAAGCTCTCGATGCTCACATTTTCACCTCCAAAGCTTAAAGAGGGGTGTAAAAATAGTGGCAACCTCAATGGGTCTCTTAGCACAGTGGGTCAACTTAACCAAGTGGGCCAATCCAAAGTTCAACCAAGCTAACTTGACCTAGTCAAGAGTCAAGAATCAAATTTGTACAGTCAAATCCTTAATGTAAATTAACTGTAGTTTTCCTTTTTAATTTGTAAATCACCCATTGTATTTGGATAAGTAGTTGTATATTTAAAAATACACTGGGATCACAAGGACTCACGTTTTCCTCAAAATCTTCTTCTTGTGTTCAATTTATTCATAACCAAGATAACAGGAATTTATAGTTTTCTCAGCGACAAATGGTGAATGTGTAGGAAACAAGTAACAGATTTACAGTTATCCAATTACTTTGCCATGAAGAGCCTCCAAAATGAATGGAACCAAATATTTCCCACACCATCAATCAGAACAGTTGATTAAATTGTACAGTAACTGAAAGTATAATTGTTTATACACTGCGACTAAGAAAATGAAAAACCAAATGCCATTGCAAGTAATATGCCTGAGAACTACTTTTAATAACTGTCAACATCTCTCAAAGTACACTTACACAAGGTAAAGAAATATAAAATGGGAAAAGAAAATTTCTTTCTAGAATCTTTTCTTTTTTTAAAAAAAAAGGTATGAAAGAAGAGGTTTAAAAAAAACTCTACCTTCAGCTGTACCAGTGGAGAAAGAGAATAGCAAAAGTCATGACAATAAAGAAGAGTAAAAGAAAAGTATTGCTACTGCTGTTGCGATCAATGGCTTGAGACAGCTCCTGGTTTCCTCTCTTCACATTCATTGTAGCTTCGACTGCCTGAAAAGTAAGTAAGAAAAGTCAAGCCAAAAACAAATCAATAATAGAGGAAATGCTAGTCTCATGAAAACTGGCTTTACACCTTAGACTTGGGCAGTCTGCACGTGTGAGAAGGCATTTCCAAATAACAATCAAACATAGAAATATTCCTTGTTGAGATATTCTTTGTTGGATTGAAATAGAGTTCGGTAACCTCAAGATAGTATTGGATTGAATGGATTTATAAATTTCCTTGTCTTGCATGTGTGGAGGGAGATATTTCCTTGTCACACATAATTAAAAAGGTTTAAACCCTCATATTAAGTTGTCTCTATATACATATGTGAAGCAAACCTAAACGACAAAGAATCTTCCAGACAGAACCTGAGAAAAACTGGGCTTGGTTGGTCAAACATTATCGGTATGGGTGACCTCACATAAGCCATGGATGAATGGATTTATAAATTTCGATGTCTTGTATGTGTGTTTAGAGGGAGATATTTCCTTGTCGCACAACAGTTAAAAAGGATTAAACCGTCATCCTAAGTTGTTTGCATATACACATGTGAAGCAAACCTAGAAGATACAAATCTTTCACACACAACCCGAGACAAACTGGCTTGGTAGCTCAGGCATTGTGGGTATCACCTCACATGAGCCATGAATGACCCTTGGTTTTGCTCCAAAACCTATTTGGATTTTTGTTTCCTTTGATTGCATCACTAGCCCATCTCAATATTAGAAAATGGATCCCACTTCTCAATGTACTGGCAGATGACAATAAACCCTTCTGAAGAAACTACAGAATAACAAAAAAAAATTATGTAATGGTAAATCATGATACCAAAGTATAAAACTGACCTGTTCATACAAATGCTCAATCTGTTGTGCTTGTTGCAAAACATGCGTTGACATAAGATGATTCAATGCCGACATTTCAACCATCTTTGTTTCTGTTTCTTGAACAGCATCAAGAAGGCTGGTCAACTCTACCTACAAAGTGTGATGAGCAAAATAAGCCAAAGGTTGAAATGTTTCCAGATTAAATAATAAATAAATAAATAAGTATAGCTGCAATACACATAAGATGATTCAATGTCTCCTAACAGGTGATTCTAAAAATATTGATATATCTCATACCAGATGATGAAAGAAAATAGTCAATAGCCCAATAGTACATATTAACTAGGGGACCAGTTAGAAAAATATTATCATGTGATGGTCAAGATATTTTGAGAACTACAAAGTTATCATTTAAAAAAAAAAGATATTTTGAGTAACCATAGGTGGCCTCACACACTATGATATATATGATGTGGACACATTATGGATTGGGCAGGAAAACAATTTTTAATTTTAAGTCACTGTAAGGGGAGAAAAACCCACCAAGAGTGCCAGGTGTTGAATTCCATCCATCCATTCAACCATCCACAATGGATAACTAGAACCACCGAGATCCACTTAAGAAGACACAGAGAATAACCCTCAGTTGCATATGTTACACCTGTCTTGGCTAACTACCCACATCAAATGAGTGAAGAGAACCTTTGCCTCATTGAAGGAAGAGAGAGAGAGAGAGAGAGAGAGAGAGCGCGCGTGGCTGCTCATTATAAAGGGGACTATGCAATCCAGTGGCCCAAGGAGTTTGTCGTGGCACCTTGGTGTCCTGCAGATGTGACAGATAAACTACATGATATTTCTAGTGACTGAGATATCTGTTTCTCTCATAACTTCCTGAGTGATACTGGAGCAGCTAAGCAAAAGCAGGAGTGAATGCGTATCTTTTTATGTCCTAGTTTTGAGGCCTTAGTTTGGGACGTTTTGGTTAGTAATTTTTTTTGCTTTTCACTTGGTCTTTTAGGGGCTCAGTAATATGAGCCCCAGGCATGGGCATAGTGGAAGATACTCACTATTGCAACCTTTAGGTTGGGAGTTCAGATCATGTTACTACTACACTCTAAAGAAAAAAAAAAACAAAAAAGAGGAGGAAGAAGAATAGTCTTTCAGCATATTCTCATATGCAGTTTCCTTGTCTATTAAAACAATAAATCTAGTCACCATTCAGAAAAAGAAAAAATGAACATATAACCTATTACCTCTACCATTATATTTCATGATTTAAACATACTGTTTATTCCACTCTACTTCAGATAAGAATGATCTAAGAACTACTTTAATTAGCCTCAGAATTATATTTTTAATCTTTTATAGACAGACACAAGTAATTTAAACATTAAATATAAATAATTTGCATTTATGAGTAAAGAGTTGGGCCCAGTCCAAGCTCGGGCTTGATATTTTTCACAAGGGAAAGGCTTGGGCTTGATCTTGTATCCCATTTATAAATGGGTTTACTTTTGGAAATTTTCACAAGACTGAACTTTGTGGCCTGTTAACAAATGGGTGGCACAGACAAATGTTGGCCCGATCCTAACTTGACTCACTGACACCCTTGCGGTTCTTTTTTTTTTTTTTTTTGGTAGATCTGGCTAGTGGCTACTGGGAAGACAGCATACAACCTATAGGCCCAAGGATCCACCCGTGGGCATTTGCATGAGACTAAGGTGCCAACACCGCTGATCCATTGGTGCCCTAGCCCTAGGGAGAATCATACATTTTAGCCTTTTGCTAGAATTTCTGTTATTTAAAAGCAAATCTATTTTATTTTTTATTTGTTTTTAGAGATGATTTAAGAGTTATTTTAAGATCTATGCACAACAGAAGAAGGAAAAAAAGGTAAAGAAGGTTTTCTCAAGAAAGAGGGCAGGCCCTGGCGCAACAGTAAGGCTGCTCCATTGCAACTTGACCATCATGTGTTTGAAATGAAGAAATAGCCTATTTGATTGCAGGGGCAAGGCTGTATACATCTGACTTTTCCTAAACTCTTCAGTGGCGGGAGCCTCGTGCACTGGGCTGGCCTTTTATTAAGGTTCTCGCACTAACTTACCCACCACTTCATAGTTAAAATTCAAAGAATGTTATAAGCTACAATAATTACAATAGTACATAATTTTCTACCACAATGTCAATGGTTCAAATAAAGAACTTCAATCAATAAAACGGAGGTCCAACGCTCAGTTAAACAAGTCAGAAAATCCATCCCACTGACCAGTACCAAGCCCTCATACAAAGAAGTCTTAGGGAATAGGGATGACTCAGCTCAACACCTTGTTGGGCTGAGACAACTTCACCAAGGGACCAAATATAATAGTGTAGTTTGCAAGCTACAACAGCAGTAGCTCTTTGAAAAACTCAGTTAACCAATATAAATCAATGGTTACCTGAAGAGCCCGTGTTTCATCATCCAAAAGTTGCTCTTGCACTCTAAGAGGTTCAGAAGGAAGGTCTTGCCCCTGGAGATCAGAAAGATTAGATTTAGTGACATCTGATGAATTTGCACTGGCAACCTTGTGCAGCTTTCTTCTTGGCATCACTCGATTAACTGCATCCTGAAAGCGAATTGCTCTAAGCTGATCAAATTGAGCAGTGACAGAATGAAGACGCTCGCTTAGAATCAAAACCTGCATTATAGCACAAGGGTGATGTGAAGCATAATCTGTATGAATCTGGAAGCTAATGCAACAAAAATCTAGCAAAACTCATAATGAGTAACTAAATGAGAGTCCACAAAGAATCTGCAAAATACCTTGTGTTTTTATCAGTAAAAAAGAAATACCTTATATATTGTTGTGATATCGCCTTTTTTTTTCTTACTTTAAAACTGGCCAGCCTACAAGAATCCATCTACAATGGCATGATAGCTATCCAAGCTATACAAACAGTTGAGACTCATGGTTGAATGACCTGGCCCCAAACGCAGGTCGATCAACTACTCAGGCAGGCCACACATGTAAATCGGATGTGGATAAGAGGCCTGTTACAGGTTCATTAACTTAGATAGATAGATAGATAGATAGATAGATAGATAGATATAACCAGGGGATCAGACATGATACACTCAATTCTTTTTTGCACACTAATGGGGCACCCAAAAATCTCTGAGGTGATTGATTACTGGAAAACTAGCTAACATCAATTTAATCAAGGTATTCTCCCTCCAAAGGATAAATTTCGACTTTTCATCATGAATACCTTCCAAATCATTTTACAACTGGATCCATAAAACCCGAGGCTTGCCAATCTTTGATGCCCAGATACGAACACCGGCACGGGAAATGGGGATTCGACATGGCAACTTCAGAAATTTAGGACACAAATACAAGCACGATATCACTTAAAATACGATACGGATATGGAATACAACATGGATACTAGTACGAATATCACATTTTAGTAATATGTGATACATCATACGTAACTAACTACTAGAAGTAGGTCCCTAAAAATTTCAGTCTAAAGTAGGGTAATATGGTCAAACTTATATAATCCTCAAAACTCCCAGCTATCAAAATTAAAATGGAGGTAAGGAGAGAAGTTTCACTTTTCAAGGAAAGGGAAATATAATTTAAATAAAGAAAAGAAGGACGCTGAATGACATGACAAGAAAGGCCACTTCCCCATCCAGTAAAAAATATAAATAAAATGGCAAAACTTTAAATATAAGAGTGAAAGGGGGAAAACCACCATTGAATATATAGTGGGTTTTGAATTTTGCAGTATTAAAATAAAACAAAGGGGGCTGAATGTAAAAATAAAAGTACTCTTTTAAGTGATATTTGTTTGACGCTTTTACTTTCCACATTAGTGTCATGTGGATTGGTATTTGAGATAAGTGGTTTTAAAACAAAACTTCTAGGGGTTTTTTAAAGGGACATTTGCCCTTTTCATTCTCGACGAGGAAACAGAATGGAGAAATAGAATTTATGTAGCCGACCACAGCATAGTTGGGATAAGTCTTTAATGATAATGATGATGATGATGATTCTCGACGAGGAAACTTTGAGAAGGAATGAGCAATGGAGGGGAGGGAATAAAAATGAAAGAATGAAAAAACGGAGGAGGCTCACCAGTGCCATACTATTGCTACTCGACTACTAGTCTGCTACTGCAGACCGAATTTGCTGTTGCTTGATTCCTAATGCCGAACCAAATCTGAGGCTGCCATCGAATGCTCGAACTCTACTGTTGCAAGGTCCTCGTCTTCTCCTTTTTCTCTCTTGGTAGCACGAAAGGGGAACAGTTAGGTTTTTTATCCTTTTTAAGTTATAACCAAAGATTTCAGACGAAATTCGTTGTTTAGCTCAATTTTGGATGAATTTCCTCAATTTTGCTTTTTGCTTTTTGCTCTTTTCTTTTCATAAAATACAAGAGCAGTATCCTAAAATTATGCGTCGTATCCCAACGGCATCTTACTGTATCCATATTGGACCATGTTGGTACAAATATCTTAGGTCAAATGGGGTATCCGGGTATCATGGTTGCTAACATAGTTATCAGAATCCTACAATTCATGTCCCGAATCTTAAGGAAAACAATTCGTATCTTTCAACGAATTCCATCTGAAGGTGAATCTTATGATTCAAGTGTGAATCTTACAATTCAATATTCACTTCATCGAATCTTACGATTCAAGTGATTCGGCTGACTGAGAACGAATACAACTAGTAAGTTAATACTAACAATCTTTTACCATTTTCCTTCTTTATTATTTCTTTCTTTTCGCATTTTTACTTTCAAAAAGTTCATTATTTTTATTGCTAAAAATGGGAAAATGGATGGGTATTCATACGAATGAATGCTTTTTTTTCTTGTAATTTTTAACTATTGTTCATTTTTATTAGAAAAATGAAAAAAATCCTACGATGCACAATACGTTTAAGGATTCAATTCGATTCATGGGCATATGAACAATTTGTGATACGATTCCGATTTGAAAACTATGAAGAAGTTAATATTTGTCATGCATTGATGTTGATACAAATGAAAAATAGATAGACTATGGACTTCTATAATCTTTCCTACTTTTTCAATATTTTTTTAGATTTTTCTATCTATATTAAGAAAAGTAGAAAATATCCCACGATTCACAATTCGATTCGCAATTCGATTCGATTCAACTTCTAGAACGATTCATGATATGATTCATGATTTGACAACTATAATCGCCAATACAAAGAGGCAGACCAAAATAAAAATGATAGGAGTAAACCCACTCAACAGCCAAACTAGCAGGCTAAGGTTTCCACCTGATACTAATCCAGAGGAAAGCCCCATAAGCTCATCACACCTAGAATAATTAATCTTCAAACCTGACACAAGCTCAAACGACGAAGGATCATATTTAGATTATCTAACAGCTCCAAATCCGCATTAAAAAATATAAAAGTATCATAAGCAAACTCTAAATGTGTCATTTTAATGTCCTTTTTTCTCTTTTTTTTTTTCTGAATGGTATTTCAATGACCAAATTTCTTCATGCAAAAGCCCGAAATTCAACCATTCACCTTGGCTTCCCTAAACATGATGCAAAGCCTCTATTGCAATGACAACTAAAAGAGGAGAAACAGAATTACCTATCACAGAATTCATGCCACTCTTTGATATCAGAAAAGCTCACACGCATTATTTGAGCCAACCACTACCACTTCACTTAGAAATCTCATAACATTGAAGTTTACACCTACGCACCATGATAGATGATAGATAACTCTTACTTTCTTAATTTCCTCCATTAAAATTCCACACTCATTATCTTTGGACCACATGCATTAGAGTCAAGCCACTAAATTCACGTTCCTTTGCTTAAAAAAACCAAAGACACAGACCTTAACCATTCTCTCATTAATTTCACATTCTTGTTGTCCCAAGTAATGAACAAATCTCCCGCTGCCCCTATAAATGGAATAAATTTCCATCAGAAGTTGTTCCTTCCCCAAATTTTCCTAGGCAAAGACCGTGTGCTCCAAGTCTGTCTCTTCCAAAAGTAGTACCTCTATTCCTCCATTGTCTATTTCATTACAACCTTTGTTAACTGCAGCCCTGTTCACTTTCCACTTGCCATGATACCATCTTCAAGCAAAACCTTGATTAATTCCCCCCTTCCCCTTCTAAATCTTTCTTTTCACACTTTGATTGTCATATTCTATGGAACATGACAATCTCTCTATTTTTTTAAACTCATTTTCTCTCCCATATTCTCCACTCTATTCCCAGGCAACCTTGTCCTCCAGCTTCTGTAATTTGTGACACCAAGAGAACAAATGAAGCACTTTTCAGAAATTAAAAAAAACAAAAAAAAAAAAAAAGAATTTGCAGGAGTTAGTTTGTAATAAGATTCTGATTCTTTTGTTAACAAAATCATTCCTCACCCACAATGAGATATTGTACGGACCATCCATAGTCTTTGACCCACAAAAAGGTCAGAATAATGAAATCCGGTGACTTCAATCCATTGTGGTCATCCAAAAGAAGTTCCACGTTTTAGTTGAGGTTCAAATTAAAATATTGATGATAGCTCAGTTATAAATATATTATTACAGAATATGCTTTTGAAATAAGGCCACGAGACATACCACACCATGTCTGTGAGCTACAAGATCAGTTTGAGAACCATCTTTCTCCAAGCCAATCCATGACTTTGAACTCCCATTTTCAACTTCATCATTTATCCTGTTCTTGAGAATGTCTATCTGGTCCTTGCACACTTTAATAAAAACACTTACCTGCAAAGATTGCACTTGTAAGGCAAAGAAGAACAATTTGTCCCTCCACCTAATGCAGCTATGTATTAAAGAAAAGCATGAAGCAAAACCAAAACATTTTAACGAAATTTAAAGAATATATGATGATTTCCCAAGACAATTAAAAGTTTCACTAGACAAGAATAGCTGCAAAACCTAATAACGAAAGTTGTAGCATTAAATTTAAAGTAACAAGATTGCTGGACGTTGTTGTTCTAAATGAACAAATTTCAGAGTCCAATGTAATAAACTGATCCCAGATGGCTGGAATAGAGTTTTGTTCATGAGGTTCAGATATCAATGAAGAGCAAGGATATCCATGTCACAGATGCGAACCATACTCTACATGCTTGAAATAATTCAGAGCACTAGGAAAAAGTTAAAGGGGGAAAAAGGAAAGAAAAACCTTATAATCAGTAACAGAACATTTTTGGTTTGGGGGAGGCATGTTTGCGTGTAGTATATAAACAAATGGAGCCCTAATAATAGAAAGTGGCCCCCCAGAAAAATTTGTTGGTCCTATCCTTGCTTATAATCATCCAGCATGGACATTTAAAGATTCAATTTCTAAAAATTGTAAACTAGTCCATGGCTTACCATTATGACGAGTACATAAGTGGGAATGGCAAATCTCAGAATCTTAGCAGGGTGAACTTTTGAAAAGGAGAAAAATGCCAAAAACATGAGTATGAATTGGAGGGAGCAGCATACTAGGGACAGGGTTCATGCAACAAAGGCAAATTGTGGACCTGACCTGCTAACCCAACCGATACACAACTGTATTTAACTTGCTAGATCCGACACATGGCATATATGGGTCAGAGAAATCCAACCCATGGGTTGGGTTAGGGTTGACCAGCATAACCGATTCCTTCTACTTCTCCTTCTATATATACATCTTGTCCCTTTCAAGTGTGCACATGAGCAAAAAAGCAATTGGGATAAGTGACATTTAAATGAGGTGCGATTCATCAGTAGTCCTGAATGCAAGTCAATGATAAGCTAGAAGAAAGGAGACGTCTGTTTGAGACAAAGAAAAAAAAGCAAAACAAAGAACATATGGAGTGCATTTTAAGTGTATTGTAGATTAGTGAAGAAGATGTGTTGGTCCAATTAAAAAAATACTTGGACCACAATGTACTACATTTTTATATTTATGGTCATTTATAGAACAAAATGGCTGTTGAACAGAATATTGCAAATAGGATGAACAAGCAACTGCCATTCAATAATTGTGTGCCACTTCAAGTAAAGGATATTTTTACAAGATGGCATTTAGACCCAACACTTTAAAACTTGGCCGGGGGAGGGGGGGAACTCAGTCCCCATTGAATCAAGTCAGCTGAATTGGATAGTCACCCCTACAGCGCAACAAACCTTGGAAAAAAGCCCTTCATATAGTCTGCCAAGTCATGTTGCGAGGTGGCTCACCCAAAGCGGACTAGGACTTGGATGAGTCACAATGGAACTCGGACGTATCACTTTTAAAAAGGGAGATCAGACCCAGACTCAACTCATTGAGGACTGCGTCTGATCAAGTTAGTGTGAGCCCACTCGGGCTCCGCCAAGTTCTAAAAAATGATAATTAGACCCACTATGGTGTATATGGCTAATGTTAAGCTATGAAGGAACAAAAAGCTATAGTACATATGGCTTAGAAGTGCATTTTAAGTAGATAGCCGTGCATGGAGCTGAGGATTAGTTTAGCAAAGCCAATAAGGCGCATGTAAGCTGGCAAAGAACTCACTTCATGCTCAATGCTGTCCCGTTCTTGTTCAGTGGTACGATGCAGATCTACATAATCCTTTCGATGCTTCACAATGAAGCGTTCCAACTCCTCAATGCTTTGAAGCTAACAGATAAAAAGAACAAATCATATTAACACAAAAGTTAAATACCCTGTAAATGGTAGCTCAAATCTAGTATTTTCACAAGAGTACTGCCGGCAACAGATGACCTATCAACAGCAGTAAAATAGAGAAAAGACACCATCAACAAAAATTGGAACCAGCTGATGAGGAAATGTTACAGTGTCACATACCGTTTTGAGTGCAGCCTTGGTAAAAGGTGACTTTTGTGGAGGTTTATGCATAATCATAGATGCCAATATGGATGCCATTTTGGACTGCCAGTGCCAGATGCAAAATTCCATCATATAGAAATGCTTTGTCAGAAACAACGGGGACCAAGGAATTTGAAAGGTCACCAAAATGAGATCAATAAAGCAAAGGATAATACATTAAGCCTAACAGGAAATATTTATCAACTGAAACTAAGTATGGTACGAGAAATGATCCTATACAGCCATCTGTAACGTACTGACTGCCTGGTTGACCCATGTGGGGGCCCACCTTTGCTAGATCCAACCCACTGAAATTGCACGCCTTCCTCCGTATACAAACTTGCCCATATTTAACTCTGATCAAATGATGTACCACTAGATTGGCCATGTATAGAAAACATAAGCGATATATATTACATATGTAAACTAAATGTCATATGCCACCTAGCTTAGAGTGAAATTTAGGAAATACCCGTACAAAGGGACTAATGTGATATGAGCACACCAAAAGGTGGGACCCAAAGGTAAAATCAGGTGGTTAGGACGTAAGTATAGGATCACTTCTCATACAGCACATGCATAGAACATTTCAGAATAAAAAGATGCTTAAGAGTACAAAACACCACCAAAATTTGGTACAAAGGGTATATACATAGGGACATGTGATATGAGCACCACATTTTAAAAATTAGCCCTCCAAGGATAGATCAACTAGGACTCAGCCCGCATATATGACCAATCACTTTATTTTTTTGAAAATAGTGATTGTATTGATTGCTCAGAATTTACAGTATAATAGGCCTATACTGAAACAAAAAGCCCCAAGAGAAGGGGAGGAGCAATCAAGCAGACAAACAGGAAGCACTATCCCTAAAAGGTGGACCAGGATCCCTAAACAGAAACATTAATGAGTATAAACAATTAGATTAGGCTTAGAGACTCCCTCTTTAGCAAGAGAATCCGCCTCTCCATTTGCTGAATGATATACATGAGAAAAGGAAATACTAAGATTTGAGGCAAGATGATGCGTCTCTTCAATGCCAAGGATCAGAGCCAGGATTGGAAACCCACAAAACAACACAAGCCGAATCACCTTCAACCAACAATCCGGCAGGACTCATCCACACCGCCTCCCGTAGCCCGACAATCAAGGCCAAAGGTTCCGCCTTATTGGCAGAACAAACTCCAGCCGGACCCAAGTAATAGGGGAGCAAAAGGCCATTTTCATTTCTAATGATCCCACCCAAGCCTGATTCCCAAGAGCACTGCCATCGAAGTTAAGTTTTAGCATACCAGGAGGGGGGGACACCATTTGGGCTTAATGATCAATCGGAGGGGCTTAGAAAAGTCAATCTCATACCAATTCTGAATGCTTGAGCTGGCCAAGATACCTTTGAAGATAGGAAGGGCAGAGACCCACTGCACCACTAATCTCTTAACTTTGTACTTCAACGCAAGTAGGAAGATTTGCCATCAAAGCACCTAGCATTTCTTTCCTTCCCAATTGTCCAAGTTGCATCCATGAACGAAAGAGTCAACATGATTCTACCTCTCTTGGGACGTATTCCCACCCTCCAATACTCAAATAAGTCCTTTAAAGAGTGAGGCAGAAGCCCAAAGGAGTGGAACCACTCCATGATTGCCTTTCATAAAGCTTGGGCAGTTGCACGGTTAAGAAGAAGGTGATCGATAGACTCCTTCTCTACAAGACACATCGAACAAGCATTCACTATAGTCATATGTTGACATCTTAAATTATTCATTGTTAGGATGCCCCCCATTAGAGCGGTCCAAGCAAAGCAATCACCCTAGGCGGAGCTTTCACAGCCCACAGGCTTTGCCAATTGATTTGGGGATCCATGATCTCAGCAGGAATAGACAAAAAGAAAGAAACCCTTGTGAACTTGCCATAAGTAGCAACCATCCAAATTCTTCTGTCATTACCATTGGTAGGGATGAATGCATTGGCAATAATGGACAACATAGAGCAAAACTGGTTCCTTCCTCTACGGTTTGGTTACTTCTAAAGGTTGGACCCCAAATAACTGATTCACCTCTCCTCTAGAAACAATCACTGGCTGTGGCTTCCCTGTTCGTGGCGCAATTAAAAAGATCCAGGAAGGATCTAGCTAGGGACTCATTTCCCGCCCAAAGATCCCTCCAGAATAGGATTTTATAACCTTTCCCCACCCGGCTTCTAGGATTCCTTTGCACACATTGGAGTTGCGAGAAGAAAGGCCATGAACCTGCCACCCTCCTCTAGAAATGGCATATTTAGAGGAAATGATATGCTTCCACCAGCTCGGAGAGTCTTCCCCAATCCCTTTATATTTATGGGTTTCCCCCTTTTTTTGTTTGAAGAGTGTGTGTGAGGTCTCCAAGAAGGATTTCGGGTTCGTTTTGAAGATCAAGAATTGAGCTTCTATTCAAGAACCAAAGATACGAAGATCAAGGTTACTCTTTATCGGGACATAGATAATGAACCAAAAACCAAATGAGGGCACAGGCACCAATAATTACTGATATTAACAATAACTAAAATAAAATGAGTACTTATATTTCTATGGTTAGAGAAAATTATGTTTCATTTTCTGCAGATTTCTATATCTATTTTTCACATTTTAAGTTATTTGATAGGTCTTAACTGTGACTCAATATCTCAATCCGACTAGACCGAGTTTCATGCAACTCAGCCGAGCCAATCAACTAGAGAGAAATGGAGCTGCACCCATAGTTCAATTCTAAAAACAAGGATAAGCACAATGTATGAAGGCAACTGAGTTGCGCCCCTAGTCTGGGTTAAAAACATGGATAAGCACAATGGATCAAGCAAGCTGCGATCCATACAGGTTGAATCACGTGGTCAAGATGGAACTATAGTATAGGATCATTTTTCATATATTAATAATGAGTGCGAAAACCTCAAAACAATAAGGCAATTAATAGTAAAAGTCTTGGAAGCAAACCAAGCCCGATAACACCAAAAGTCAACAAGAAGAAAAACAAGATGAAAGGACCCAGTATCACATCAGCCAAAGCTAAAATGAAAAGACCCAGCTGTCGAACATGAGCAGCACCAATGTTAGAATATTTCTCCATTTCAAAAAGTATGACAGCAGTCGCATTGGCAAAGACATGGGTGGCCTCTATGAGAAGGCGCTAGAAAAGATTTTGTTCCCTTGTGCCCCAGAGAAAAAAGAAAAGACACTCTCAAAAACATGGATCATCTCATTAGCGGTTCCATAGACTAGATTCATGAGTCCCTTATATCAATCCATTAGAAATGTCCTCTTACCTGCATTCTCTACTGAGTATTCACTATTGAACAATCATTCTTTTGAAATTGACTATTGACTTGCAAGTCACTGACTAGTATGTACTAATTAAAGTCAGTAGCAAGTGCATACTAAGTAGTAAGCAGTAGTATACTTCGAATATCCCAATAACAAAAATACAGATGAAGAAATGCATCAGCATTGTTATGAAAATGTTGCACAAGTAGTAGTCAATAACCTCATTGTAACCAAGAAAGCGCGCTACAGACTGCACAGTGTCCCTAAAATCTTCACTTCTGTCTCTACTTCTTGTCATCCCTTTGACATCAACAAACAACAAAAAGTTTTACAAAATTACTACTCTCTCTCTCTCTCTCTCTCTCTCTCTCTCTCTCTCTCTCTCTCTCTATATATATATATGCAGAAAGAAGATACATACATACCTATGGGAGGGGCAGCCCCCTTTTCTCTGATTGGTTTTTTCAACAAACTTCTCTGATCGGTGGATTAGAGAGAGAGAGAGGGGGGGGAAAGAGAGAGAGAGAGAGTGATGCTCCTTTTTCTTCCACACCTGAAAAACCACTGAAATCAGTGAGAGAGAGAGAGAGAGAGGAATGGCCAGAACAGATATATGTGAAATAAACAGGTCTAACCCAAAACCAAATCAGTCACTAACACCACAAATCGAAAAAACGCGTCCAACATTTAGATTTGCAGTCTTCTAGTTTTCGATTAGCAGGGCAAATTTCCAAACCCTAGACAGAAGAACATGTCTAGCCCAAACCCTAAGAACCGAATTAGTCGGTTACACCACAAGATCCAAGATCAGAAAGAAAGGGCAAAAATGAGAAGAAGAACACTGACACATTTTTACCTCACGACCGACGCCTTTCTCAATTCATTGCAGGCGGATCGTGGAAACGGGATGAGTCGGGTACGGAGAGGAAAAGGCAGTCGACGAGCAGGGACCCCAACTGTGGGTCCCACTTCTTCAAAGATGTAAACTTCCCAATTCATTGACATAAGCCATCATGGTTTTGCTCCTCGGCTCTTATCTTCGTTTGCTCGACACCTGTGTTGCGGCCTGTGCGGAGATCCAAGCTGAGCCCAAACTTAGGGCCTAGACAAATTTGTCAAGTTTGACTTCGGCCGTAAGCTCAATTACTCATTGGACATTTTTACACATAGATTTTAACATGAATCATAATGCTTGCCACACTCGTATCTCACAATTCAACTCACAACTATTGTTTATTTTATTTTATTTTATTACGTATTCGACTCATTTTTAACATTATAGAGATGAAGGTTGTGAGATGAGAAATGTAACTATCATGATTCCTTTTAACATTTATCTATCTAACCATTTACTTATATGGGGCCTCTTTCAATTAATATAAGTCTTTCATCTAGTGATAAGTGTTTCGACAACTTTAAAGCCCTCAAAGCCATCACAATGCTATCTAAATTGGAAAGTCATTATATTTTGCACGCATGTATATCATACCTCTTTCAAACCTTCACTCCACCAATAGCAGTCATGCTTCCAAGTGGCCCACTACTATCCAGGCCAAATCATTCTTCAAAATGGTAGTGTGCTTAGTGATTTTTTTTCTAGTTTCCTCTGATTGTCTTTTTTAAACAGACTAATTCTTTTCATTTCTTTTTAAACCTTTCATATATATCTCTCTAAAAAGATTTTTATGATCTGTAAACAAGGCTATGTGGTTTTAATATTGATAAATAGGCCCATATCTTTTCTTTTTAATGCTATCCATGTCCCCAAAATTCGTAGCCTTTCAACCACTATAAGTTTTTAGAGTGATATGACACTTTTGTTCATCTTTTTATTCATATATGCATAATTTCAAAACTTTGGATTTGTTTTCCTCTAAAGCTTGGATTCATAATTTCTAGAAGAGGAAAAAAGAAGGGAAGAAGAAGAAAGTAGCAACGATAGTGCTGCTCATGTAAAAGGGGATCAACAATAAATCGCTTCTCTCCACTTTACAAATAAACAAGATTTCTGCACAAAATTGGCCCAAGGGAATCTATTTTGTATACTAAATTTATTTGGGATCAATTTCCTATAGTATCCAACTAGGAGGTTTTTTCTTGTAAAATTCTCAATTCATTTTTCATGAATATAGGGCCCATTTCAATAAATTTGAATTGTTCATAATGACAATCAACACACCTACTTATAATTGATTATAATTGATTCAATCCATGCATGACCAACCATTAGATTAATGAAAATCTCAAAATGCATTATTGCACTTCATGTGTAAGAGAGTGTCATTAAGAGAGGGAAAGCATTGCAATTAGAATAAAATAATAGTATTTTGTAAATAATGACAACTCATTTCTTTTTGTTTAATAGATGTAAGGGTGGTATTATCGTTTTTATAAAATTTCAACACAAACCTCTTGGTAGTTGCCCATTCTCGTAATTTTTGGAATTTGGAAGGTATTAAAATGAAAGGCATTGACCTACTTATGTGTACTAAAATAATTCGGGCCAATTTACAAATCTTGAAAACCCTAGGCGCTTAATACAAAAAACTCTTTCTTTTTCAAATGAGTAGGTTTATAAGTAGAGAAATTGTATGTGTGAGTGTTTTTAATATATATATATATATATATATACTAGCAACAAAAGCTCGTGCTTAGCCCGGGTCCTAAAATAAAAGAGTTACATTTCAAAACTTGTTCTATTATTTGCACATAAAATTATATTATATTAATGTAACAAAAAATAATTTATAAATTAATTCAGTGCATTTGCTAAATCCATGGAGATAATTGAATATTATACTAATGTACATAAATAATATATAACTTAATTTAGTGCATTTGCTAAATAGATAGAGATAATTGAATAATATAAATATAATTTTGGAGAAGATAATGGAGAAAATTTGAATCTAATATTTTTACGAGTTTTGAATATCAAATGGTTCTTATCACAACTTAGCGGATTTACCTGGCTCTGCCTAGAAGTGAAGGAATTAGCCTGGCTAAACGTGCAATTATGTTATAAAAAAAAGTATTATAGCTAAAGGCCAAACGTCAAAAATATATCACCTCGAAATGAAAACATAAAATACATTTTTTTCAATAAACATAACAAAGTACAAATATTTGACCCTATATGAAATTTTATAATTATTCATAAAATCACAGTAGTGCTATAACATTATTAAAAACATTTGAATAATCTACTCAAATTAAGAAAGAAAATTTTAATTTGAAAGGAGAAAAAGTAGAGAAAAGTACAGTAAATATAAAACATAAAGAATTAACAGTTTTATGGGAAAAAAACTTTAATTAAAAATTGTGCTTCCATATTATAAAGTGTGCTTGTATTTCAAATTTTGTCAATTATCTTCTCCAAAATTATATTTATATTATTCAATTATCTCCATCGAGTTAGCAAATGCACTAAATTAATTTATAAATTATTTATGTTACATTAATATAATATTCAATTATCTCCACCGATTTTGCAAATGCACTAAATTAATTTATAAATTATTTTTTGTTATATTAATATAATATAATATTTAAGTACAAATAATACAACAAGTTTTGAAATATAACTCTTTTATTATGAGGCCCGAGCTAAGCATGGGCCTTTAGGGTGATGCAAAAATGATAGATAGAGGGAGAGATTTAGTGGGAGAGAGATTTTAAGGGAAAATTTTGAATTGATGAGGAAGAGGTTTGAATACCATTTAAATAGAGAGATTTTTGGGAAATAAATGGAATAGATAAGAGAGAGGAGGGTAGAGGGAGAGATTTTAGAAGATGATGTGCCATTTTAGAAAAAAAAGAAAAATAATATTACTGATGTGGCATCCTCTAAAGACCTGGCCTCCATAAAAAAAATTAAATATTTTATTAAAAAATTTATAAAAATACAAAATTTCAGATATTTATAAAAGTTCACCTACTAAATGAATAAAATAAAAATTAGAAAATGTTTGAAAGTGTAAGTAGTCCACTGAATAATTCTCATGGTTTAAATAAAAGAAAAAAAATTCAAAAGTCTATAAAATTTTATAAATATCTGAACTTTTATTATTTTATAAACTTTGTAATAAACTTTTTAAATTTGTTATATAGGTCCGGGCTAAGCACGAGCCTGCATTGCTAGTTCTTACTTAAGATAGATATTTTAAAGGTTTTTGCTGTATAAAAATTATACATCAAATATTAATGTATTCTTCAAAATATTATTGATATAAATAAATAAATAATAGAAAAATATATCATCTATCAAGCTAATTTATTTATTAGAATTAGATTGAAATGCTAATGTTATTTGCTTTAAAATTGATAAAAAAAGAATTACGAAAAAGGAAATGATGATAATGATGATGATTGATAATTTATCTCAATAAAATTAAAAAATAATATCTTCAAAAGAAAATTTTCTTGTAGTTTGAGTGTTCTTAAATCCCAAAAATTTTTATTAAAAAAGTTCACTTCCTACTTAATAAAAAAAGGAGGGAAAATAAAGGATATTATATAAACATTATTCCGCCAAGTTAAATGTCCAAGGAAAAAATCATAAAATCCTCATCTCTAGAATCAATTTAAATAAGCAAGTAACATAATACCAAAATTACTTGAAAAGCTTCATTTTCATAATTTGAAAAAATACAACATCAACTTTTTTTCCTTAAAGTTGCTTGAAAACAGTTGATTTAACTTGGAAACTATTCAGAAAAAAAATTAGATAAAACAACATTTCATATCACATTGGAGTAGTATGTGTTACGAGCTTGGATTTATCCAAACCAAATTACAAATGAGCATAAGTTAAGCCCATTATAACTATAAAAAAATTGACATTTTCATAATTTAATGGCGGCTCAGAGACATATCCGCTGGGAAAAATTTTGATGAAGCCCACTTCCATATTTTAAAAGTATTACAAAGTTCTTATAATTTGATAGTCCTATAATAAACGGAGCCATCTATTTTAATTGGTGTTAAGTCTTTATATATAGGCCCCACAAGAAAAATTAGCATTATAATTTGATCATGAGTCTAACTCTTATAAGAAATGGAGCCATCTATTTTGATTAGTGCCAAATTTTTATAAAGAGGC
Organism: Sextonia rubra; assembly: GCA_037013555.1. Taxonomy (NCBI): domain Eukaryota; kingdom Viridiplantae; phylum Streptophyta; class Magnoliopsida; order Laurales; family Lauraceae; genus Sextonia; species Sextonia rubra. The sequence goes on from JASUAD010000010.1 coordinate 46,850,783, forward strand.
CCCACAAGAAAATTTTTCATGCAACCATTTAAGCAACAAATAGGATTAGGCAACAAAAAAAATGTGCAAAAAAGGTGGATGAGTGAAAAATTTTAGTGATATAGTAGATGGAGAGATGGAAATTAGTGATTTCTTGGTGCCACATGTAATTTTTCAAGGTGCTGACGTGGCGCTCTAGAAAAAAAATAAGGAGTGCTGATGTGGCACCCTCCAGAGGCCTCCATTCTTGTAGCTTTAATCTTCATATGCATCCGTCCCTTACCATTTTTTGGTGAAAAGTCTAGATGAGGCCCATCTATCACCCAATCCAAACCTTGCAACATACCTGGGAACCCATGATAGCAACTTACCCCAAGTTTCGGTCAGATCCGATTTTAGTGGACCGTTGGATCGACTGTACACCAATTTAAATAGAATGAATTTATGAGCCACGGATGAAGGGGTTAGAGATATATGATTGAAGCCAATTTTGATATGTGAGGTGCTTTCACATAGATCTTTCCAACCCCCAGTCTCATCTCTTGGTGGAGTCCACAGTGGCCCCACTGAAAAGTGTGCACGAAAACTCCATGAGGGACATATGCATAGGAAGAGGCCCCTATATTTAGATATGTATGTAACATGTTTTCTTAAAGTAATTATAACAATCATATAAAGTATGATCTTCGACTAAAAATAATCTAAGACCATTTTTGGGTCCAGGCCTTTAATGAGAGGGCGTGGGCAGTTGGGCCCCTATATTTCTTGTCTGGTGCTCCATCAGACCTAGGACTTAGGGTCCATATCAAACTTGGACTCAAATCCTCCTACCCCTTTCTAATCATAACTTGGCCCTAGTTAGTTTTGAGGTGATTCCTACCTAGAAAGCCCTAAGATAAGGATTATAAATTGCTCCCCAACCCAATCTGAAGCTAGGACAGGCTGAACTTGAGCTGTAGATAGGGCAATCAAGTTCTTCTTTGATCTCGACCTACCTTAGCTTAACTCGGCTCATTTGCACCCTTACAGTATAAGCAAGAGTACAACTCGGGTTGATTGGGTCTCATATTGAACTAGCTTGAGTTGAGCCCGAATTACAAATATAAGCACGTACGAGAGCATTTTAGGGCTTGAGCTGAAAGCATGAAACGGACTTGAAAGTAGAAAAACTAAAAAAGAAACAACTCGCAGAGCAATATTCCCCAACAGGCATCCGTAATGAGAGCTATGCTTGAAATTAGATGACCCGTTTGATACACTGGGGCACCCATCTGCATTAACAAAGGAGATGTAGTTTCACACACGGTTGTTCCTATATATATGGACTCCGGTAGAAGAAACTTTGCACATTTAAAATAATAAATTTTGAAATGGTTGATCAATGTCAGGCCCGAAGCCAACCATGGATAGGAGAAAACATTATGAAACCTATTTTCTTTTCAGAATTTGTTATATGTGTAAAAGAAATGTCAACAAGGTCTCATGTAGCAAGTCTACTTTTTGGATTTATCTATTTTTTACTTATAAGAAATTCAATTGAATGTTTGAGTAATTTAGACTATTTGAAAAAATATATATATGTTATGACTATTTGAAAACAAATTATGTGAATATATGATTGCGTCCACTTAAAGACTTTTTACCACTTTTTTCAAAAAAAATAATTAAAAACCGTTTCGAATAAACTTCAATCTTTGAAACAATTAGATAAGTTTTCCCACATACCATTTACTATATGATAAATCTGTTTGTTTTGATTGAAGCATCCATATTAAATAATGGTCTATTTGTAAAAAAAAAAATCTGCTTGAAACAACACCATTTAATTGATTCCATTGTGGGATTTCATTTACAAAGTGTAAGAGGAAAATGGACTTTATAAATGCAAATGTTACATATGTGAAACACATTACCATGTTTACCAAAATCCCATTTTTCACATGAGCAAATGAGTGTATCCAATCATTTTAGTTATTTTTTGTATTTATATATATATTTTTTACAAATCTCTCAAACCTTATGAAGTTTTAAGATAGAAAACTAATATGAGAATATTGAATGATTCGGATCATCAATTGAGGACCCACAAAATTTTAAAAAATTAGATTTATAGGTTGAAATTTTTTGTATGTTCTCTATAAATATCTCAAGACCTATGACAAAAGATGTGGAATTATATCTTTAGGGTTTATTAGTTGAATAAATTAGAGAAGGTGAACATCTCTATTTACCAAATCATATTTGAAAGATTTTTTAGGAAGGTGGAGAGGTTCGGAAGATGTCTTTGTTGTGCGTGTGTGTGCAAGCCAACCACAATCAACAATCAACAAGCCATATAAAAAAAGAAAATCACACACAGAATTTTTACGAGATTCAACAAACTCGTATACATATGCCAAAGAAACTCTACTTTCCTCTAGGTTCTTACCTCTCCATGTTTGTTTCTCTATGCAGAAGTTCAAAAGTTACAAATTATATTAATATATAATCTATTACATTAATACATAGATGGGTTGAGGCTTTTGAAACAGCTGCCGATTTAATTAACAGAATGCCCACCCCTATCCTCGCCAATTCCTCTCCCTACCAAAAACTGCATAAACAATCACCTGTTACTCTTTTTAAGCGTGTGTTTGGTTGCACATGTTACCCCAATCTCAGGCCTTATAATGCTCACAAATTGCAACCCCATGCGTGTAACACTCCGGCTCAGCTTAATCTGGTTTAAAGACTAATTAATGTGATTTCAGTACTAATTATAACGAATTTATGTTAAGCTTGTCGTTATACTCTTTTGAGATTCGTTTCGGTTCATGGATAGGTAGTTGGGTTGAGTTTAACTTGGTTTAGGTAGTCATGAGCCATGTTTTGTAATTTTTTATTTTGTACGGGTTAGTCATTCATGCATCATCTTGGCATCAATACATGTATTTCGTCGAGTTCGTCAACTTCCGTAACTGTCTCGTACGCAAACGAGGTCGTTTGTTTCCGTTGGACCGTTAATTGACTGAAACTGTAATTCTCCCGAACTACTGGACTTTTATATAAAATTGGTAATCCTTATCTTATATATACAGTTACCAACTCTTCCTCTCTCATTTTCATCTTTCACATGCCAGTTCTCTCTCTCTCTCTCTCTCTCTCTCTCTCTCGTTTTCTCTCTCTCTCTCTCTCTCTTGTTTTCTCTTGATCTCCTCCCAGCTCTTCACTTTTTCTTCTTCTTTTTTCCTGTGATCAACGTAGAAAAAGGGGAGAATTCTTGTACACCAGATGCTCATCTTCTCGTTAGGTTCGCCGGTCTCTTCTCTATCCGACGTCTTTCTCTCATCTTCACTTTCTTCTTTCTTGTCTTCTCGTTGTGGACGAGGCCCTCGCCCCATCTTCATGATTCGTTTAAGGTGAGTAGTTGCGTCACGGTCTCTGCATGAGTTTTGGGTGTAATTCCACTACATGCATTGTTTTCCTTTTTCTTACCCTTGGCATACATGGTTTTAGGATTGCATTTCCGGGATCATTTGGGCCAAAGAACAGCTAAATTAAAAAAAGAGCTCATTTAAGGCAAGTGTAAGCACAGTAAGGATGAATACATATTGGTACACGTTGATTGTCATGTTTCTTTTACTCTTTCTCTCGAGTTTGTTGTGTTTTGACAGCCCTTGAGTACTGTATAAACGTGATACACGTTGTTTTTGCGAATAAAAAGCATGCAATACAGTTGTTCTGTTTTATACAGAACCCTGTTGTCCGACCGATCGGGACTGGGGTCCGACCGATCGGGACTGGGGTCCGACCGATCGGACCCTTCCAGAACCGAAATTCGACCAATTGGGCTTCAGAGCCGACCGATCGGCCCTGAAGCATTGTTGCTCTAGGAGATTCAGTATTCAACTGAATCCAATCTTGCTCATTCCTCTTCTCTTGCTTCCTTAACTCCCAGAGGACCTTTTTATACTACCTTTTGGTCTCTCTGCTTGCTAAAGAATTAGAGAAAAGATAGTGTTAATGATGAGACCTTAGAGGACCTTCACATAGACTTCTTAACCACATAATTTGCCCAACGGAATGACTGAAACGCGTGAATGGTCTTGCGGGCTGTAACGCATTCATGTGTGTTGTCCAATTATTAAGTATCTCCTCATGGGTGTTGGATTAAGGGACTTCGATACGCGTTTATTGATGCAGTGCGACACCCCCGAAAAGAACACTATGTATCGAATAACTTAAAACTACATCATCATCCACGTTTGGAAACATTGGACAATTAGCTTAGGGTTGGCTAGTAAACAACCTTAACTCACAGTAAGAACTTGACGTGCATTGCATATTGATTCGATTATTTTCTTCCATGCTCTTTGTTTTATGTCTTGTTCGACTTGTAATGTTCTTTGTCTTGTTTCTTGTTCTACTGGTAATTGTTCGACTGGTAATTGTTTACATGTAACAGTATTAATCCAATGTGATGCACGTACTGTATTGCCTGATTGTGACATGACATGTACTGTACTGAATTGCACTGCTTGTGTAACGACCCAGTCCCAAAGTAGTTAAGTGTGCTCGAGTTAAAGCAATTTCAGGATGGGTAACCTCCTAGGAAGTCCAAAGCGGACAATACCTCGATAGTGCGGAGCAGATTCTTACAGCTTGACCGACTGACTGATATTGATTAATGTGCATCCACATGATATGACTGGTCTTGTCTGTCTAGCTCTATTTAACCTCAGCTTCAGGATACCCGATGGGGTTGACTTTGGCGTAGACTGTTTACTGCCTCTGCAAAATGCTTCTGTCCTGGGATTCCAGACCCTAGGAACCAGAGACCCATTCGTACCTTGGCCCGGTCGATGGTGTTCTCATACTGACTGCTCCCAATAGGGAGAATATGGTAAATGTAGTAGCCACCTAGCCAGTTTATCTATTTGATGATTCTGGAAGCATGTTTATTGATATGCATGACCTCGATGCCTGGTTAATTGTTAATTGTTACCTATTCTGCTAGACATAATGCGTGTTAACTTATTGTTGCTTATGCTTTGCTGAGTCGTCGTACTCATTGATTGTTCTTGGTGTTGCAGGCCCAGATTCCTCTACCAACCCTTCGTCGGTCACCCAGACTCCAGGAGCGATTCGGGAGACCAAGTCAGGGTTATAGGAGTGGGCTTGATCACTCCCACGGAGAGCGGCTTGGCATTGCATCCATTTATTGACTTCCATTTTGTATCAGGATCTTGTTTTGTTTCTTATACGCCTCATCTTGTGATTGTCTCGAAGACACTGCTTCCCATTTTGTTTGTATATTCTGCAATTAATATCAGTTTTATGGTTAGTATTCCTATTCATGTTCTTTTCGTCATGTCATGATACGTATAGCTTCCGCGTACACTTGGTTTGCATGTGTGAATATCTCTTGTGTGCATACACTTAGACAAGGCTTGGGTATACGTGCACGGGAGTACGTATATCACTGGTTAGGTTTTTAACTAACCCCCGATTTCTGGGCTCAGATTGTGACAATGCGCTTCGTTGCATTTTTTTAGGCTATTCCACTTCTCACAAAGGTTACAAATGCCTTCATCATGCTACCGATCGCACTTATATATCTCGTGATGTGGTTTTCAATGAGCAAGATTTCCCTTTTGCTGGTTCTCAACTTGCCTCCTCACCGGTCCCAAGGTCCTCTAACCCCGTCTTCCTTACACCCATTTTAACCATTGCCTGAGCCATCAGCTGTTGCACCTGTAAGCCCCGATCAATCTCAGAATGCTCTAGTTCCTTCTGATCTACTACCTGCTAGTTCTCACATGTCTCCAGCACCACTTGAATAGCCAATTACAAATTCACCTGCACTTGGGATACCTTTTGTACCTCAACTAGAGACCAACACAGAGAACCCCACTCCTTTCTCTTTACCTTTGTCAACATCTGATGCTAAGCCATTACCATGCCACTCCATGGTCACACGCACCAGAGATAACACAAGAAAACCCAAGCAGTTTGATGAGTTAATTACCACTTGTTACCCACTTCCCCATGGTCTCCTAGCTGAATGCTCTAACATTGAGCCTACATGTTTCACTCAAGCGTCGAAGTTCCTGCATTGGCTTACTGCAATGGCGGAGGATTTTAATGCCCTACTTCACAAAAAAACATGGCAACTGGTTCCAGCTAGGTCCAATGTTAATCTTATTGGCTGCAAATGGGTGTTTCACATCAATCGTAAAGCCGATGGCTCTATTGATCACTATAAAGCATATTTCGTAGCTAAGGCCTTTCATTAACAACTTGGTGTGGACTATAAGGAGACCTTTTCCCTAGTCATCAAGCTAACTACAATTCGAATCATTCTTAGTCTTGCTGTTACACTTCAATGGCCTCTACGATAACTTGATGTGCACAATGCCTTCTTGAATGGATTTCTTAAGGAAGAGGTGTATATGTCTCAACCCCCTCGCTTTGTTGATCCAAATTATCCTACTCATATTTGTCACTTGCATAAGGCATTGTATGGTCTCAAACAGGCACCAAGAGCATAGTATCATCAACTCAGTTGCTTCCTTCTTTAGCATGGCTTTATTAATTCCAAAAATGATTCCTCACTCTTCTTCAAGCTCACTGCCAATTCTATCATTATCATCACAGGCTCTAACTCTCAACAAATGGACTATATTTTACAGGAGTTTGGCCATGACTTTGCTATCAAAGACCTTGGGTCTCTCCACTTGTTCCTTGGCAGTGAGGTTACACGGTTGTCATTTGGACTTTTCTTGTCCCAGGCTAAGTATATCGGTGACCTACTTGTCAAAACCCGAGCCCAGGGTTCGAGGGTTAGCAAAAGCCAAACCTAATGACACACGTACTCCCCTGCCTGTACACGTAGACCGAGTCTAAATGCACACGCACAAGGGAACATTCACACGTGCCAAACAAGTACGCGGAAGCTGTAAATATCAGAAACATCAAACTAACAGTGCAAAAGAGAATACCAAGAACAAACTGACATAATTACGTATGAAAGTCTTACAAAAAGAACAAAAGAATATATACAATCGTGACATATACACAAGTGAGCAAATGCAAATCCTCAAAACAAGACTCCAGTGATGCATGCCAAGAACGCTCTCCCGTGGAGTGACCACATCCACTCTTCTAGGCCTGATGGGGCCTCGGGGGTGTCGTCTGGAGTCTGGCCGACCTGCGAAGGTTCGGCAGGGGGATCTGGGCCTGCAACACCAAAAACAACTGTGAATACGAAGATTCAGCAAGGTATAAACCATAGCAAGTTAACACACGCTGTGTCTAATAGAATAAAGAACATCATGTTATTAAATAAGGCATTTTCGTATACTAGATTGCCATGCAAGAAAGAAATATGCTAAGTGAATCAATGAATACATGCTGTGTACATAACTAGTGGCTACTACATTACCATATGCTCCCAAAAGAGGGATCTTATAACATGCAAAGAACACCATTGTCCGGGCCAGGGTACAATGGGTCTCGGTTTCCTGGGGTCCGGTTCCCCAAGACATATCCTTACTGCAGCAAGTCCATATAACTATACCAAATTCACCCCGTCGGGATCCTAAGGCTGAGGCTAAGTAGTGCCTGACCATACCGAGTCAATCATGATAATCCTGAGTAGATCGTGATAACATATCATATGTGCATATCTGTGAGTGAACATATCATACATGCATACTCAAGGTAAGGAATCACAATGTGAAGGTAACGGAATACAAGTAATCATGTCAGAGAGTTGAGATCACTGATCGAATGCAATATGTTATGCAACAAATCATGCGGAATCAGATCATCTTGATTTACAAACCAATTCTAATCTAATTATCCGGTGTTTCTAACCGTGCATGATGATGTAGTTTTAAGTTATTCGATACACCGTTGTCTAGTGTTGCATTGAATCGGGCGGTGCACGAAGTCCCTTAAACCAACACCCATGGGGAGGTGCTTAACATCCGGATAATGAACATGAATGATTCGCAGCCCTCGAGATCATTCACGCGTTGTATCACATTCCGTTGGGCAGGTCTAGGTGCTCTACATTCTATCATGAAGGCCATATCGGTCTTTTCTTTACACCTATCCTTGTCCTTCATTATTCTAGTCTGGATACGGCTTAGCCGTGTGTGTGCTACGGCTTAGCCGGGTGTGGTCTACGGCTTAGCCGTGGCTGGACCGTAGAAGGTTTGTCAATTTGCGTACTCTCAGTTAAATCCAAAAATGCACCCTGTATTGATCTACGGCTGGGCCACGGCTGAGCTTCGGCTTATCCGTAGGGCAATTCACGGCTTAGCCGTGCCCTAGCCGTAGAGGAAAACTGGGTTTTTCTCCTCTCTGGACTTTGAGCCGTAAGTACCATACGGCTTAGCCGTACGTGCACGAGGTCAATTTTCTGAAACACATACAGAATTCCTGTAACACCATTCAAATTGAAATTCTCCGATGGAGATAGACAAGTACTGAATTAATAACTAAGCAAATGGGCTGTAAACACATTTTTCCACATCAATTCATGTAAACTAACCAAATCAATTGCATACCAACATGGGTTCTCACAAGTTATGGTTATACTTGCCTCAATTGGAATTCAATTGCACAATTTGTTGTCCTAAAGCCCAAACACAACCTAACACAAATCAAAACAACATGCATGCATGAGGAATGGAAAGAAATCCACAACACAGACACACCATGCGACAATGGAAATAAAAAGGAGAAGAACTAGAGGAAAGAGATGAGAGAATGGAAGAATGTCCCACTCACCTCACATGCAAAGGAACCAACCTCCTCTTGATCGATGGAGGAGAGAATCCGGAGGAGAGAATTCAAGAGAAGGAGAGAGAGGAATTTCCACGTGCACAGTGAAGCAACTGAGAGAGAGAAAATGTGAGTTGGTCGATGGATGAGTTATTTATAAGCTAATGGGTTGTTCAAATTGCAAGAAAGTCCAAGTGAGAATTCTATTTTCAGTTTGGGTCAAATCTGGGTCCAATGGAATCACACGACATCGGTTGCAAACGACGTAGTTACGAAAGTTAACGAGCTCAACGAAAGACACGTGTTGACATCAAGATGATGCAAAAATGACCATGTCTTAGAAAAGCTAAAATTACGAAAAAGGGCTTGGTCTACTTAATCCAGGTCAAACTCAACCCAACTACCTATCCATGACCAGCAACGAAAATCAAAACATAAACAAAACACGATTAGCAATGAAAACAAGGTTAACTAGCCGCTAAACGGGATCAAGCTAGGTCGGAGTGTTACATCCTCCCCTACTTGAGAATCATTCCGTCCTCGGAATGAACACTCACTCACTCACTCATACCTGAGAAAACAGATCGGGATATTGTCGTGCCATCTGCTCTTCTAACTCCCAAGTAGCCTCATCGGGACTGTGATGCTCCCATAGCACTTTGACCCATCGAATTGTCCTGGTACGGAGTATCTGCTCTCGGGTTCCCACGATACGGAGCGGTCGCTCAACGTATGCAGCATTCGGCTGATTCTGAATCTCGTCGTAACGAATGACATGGGAGGGATCATGAACGTATTTCCGAAGCATCGAAACGTGGAAAACGTTGTGCACTCCTGAAAACATCTCGGGAAGATCTAATCGATAGGCCAAATCACCAATCCGACTCTTGATTTCGAACGGTCCGACATATCGTGGAGCTAACTTGCCTTTCTGGCCGAAACGGATTGTACCCTTCATCGGTGAGACATTCAGAAAAACCCACTCACCAACTTGAAACTCTAATGGCCGTCTGCGAGTGTCTGCATAACTCTTCTGCCTCGACCGAGCAACTTTCAAGTTCTCAATTGCTTTCTGTACCTTCTCCGTAGTCTCGGCAATGATCGTCGGCCTGTGAAAACTTCGAGTTCCAACTTCTTCCCAACATACCGGGCTTCTACACTTCTTCCCGTACAATGCTTCATATGGCGCCATCCCAATGCTCCCGTGGAAGCTGTTATTGTAGGCGAACTCGCACAACGATAGGTGAAGATCCCATTCTTTCTCGTAGCTCAACACGCTGGCTCGCAACATATCCTCCAAGGTCTGAATCGTCCGCTCTGATTGCCCATCCGTCTGTGGGTGGTATGCCGTGCTGAAACTCAACTTCGTACCCATAGCCTCTTGGAAAGCTCTCCAGAAAGATGAAACAAAACGGCTGTCACGATCGGATACAATCGACACGGGGGTACCATGGAGCCTGACGATCTCATCCACGAACTTCCTCGCCATCTCTGAAAACGTCATACCCTTCTGGAAAGGAATGAAGTGGGCTGACTTCGTCAATCGATCTACAATCACCCAAATGGCGTTATTCTTCTTGCTCGTCGGCGGTAATCCGGAAACGAAGTCCATGGTAATGTGTTCCCACTTCCACTGCGGTATGTGCAAAGGATGCAACGAGCCTGGCGGTCTCTGATGATCTGCCTTCACCTTCTGGCATGTCAAACAGCGAGCTACAAAGCCTGCTACTTCTCTCTTCATATTGTTCCACCAGAAGCGGTCTTTGAGATTCCAGAACATCTTTGTGTTGCCTGGGTGCATCGCATATCGAGCGTAATGCGCTTCGTTCATCAGTTTCTCCTTGAAATCATCAACTGCTGGCACGTACAACCTACTCCGAAAATAGAGTACACCATCCTCTAGTCTGAAATCGGGTCGGTCTCCAATGTGGTCTCGAATGCGTTTCAAGGCTAGATATTCAAATTGCCTGTCTTTTATCTGCTGAATCATCTCAGGCTGAAACACTAGCGTACTAGCCAAAGTCACGCGCTCATCCACTACTTTAACTTCAACAGGGAGACCATGAAACTCTAAGAGGAAACTGCTCAATAACTGCACAGACTCTGCTTTCCTGCTGAGCGCATCTGCCACCACATTTCCCTTGCCTGGCTGATACTTGATCGGGAAGTCATAATCCTTAATAAGCTCAAGCCATCTCCGCTGTCTCATGTTCAGCTCCTGCTGCGTGAATAAGTACTGCAAACTGTGGTGGTCGGAACGAACCTCAAACTGCACACCATACAGATAATGTCTCCACAGCTTCAATGCAAACACGATGGCTGCCAATTCCAAATCATGGGTGGCGTAATTCTTTTCATGTTCTCGCAACTGTCTCGATCCATATGCAATAACCTTCCCGTGCTGCATCAGCACACAGCCTAGACCAACTCGAGAAGCGTCTGAATAAACCACGAATCCATCACTACCATCTGGCAAGGCTAACACTGGGACCGTAGTCAACTTCTCTTTCAAAGTCCGGAAACTGCCTTCACACTCCTCAATCCAATCAAATGGTACATTCTTCCTGGTCAACTTCGTCAAGGGAGAAGAGATCTTCGCAAAGTCCTGGACAAATCGACGATAGTAACCTGCTAGACCAAGGAAACTGCGAACTTCTGTCACTGTCTTGGGGCTAGGCCAATTCACCACTGCCTATACTTTAGATGGATCAACTGCCAATCCCTCTCGTGAAATGATATGACCCAAAAATGCCACCTGCTCAAGCAAAAAATCACATTTCGACAACTTGGCAAACAATCGATGTTCTCGCAACAACGACAAGGCTTTCCTCAAATGCTCCCTATGCTCCTCTGCTGACTTAGAGTATATCAGGATATCATCAATAAAAACAACTACGAACTGATCCAAGAAAGGAGCAAAGATCTGATTCATCAATGCCATAAAAGCTGCAAGTGCGTTGGTTAGTCCAAAAGGCATTACGAGGAATAATCTCCATAACGAGTCCTGAAGGCAGTCTTGGGAATGTCATCTTCTTTGACCCTCAACTGGTGATATCCAGACCTCAAATCAATCTTCGAAAAATATGCTGCACCCTGAAGTTGATCAAACAACTCATCGATCCTGGGTAGGGGGTACTTGTTCTTGATAGTCACTTTGTTCAGCTGTCGATAGTCTATGCACATCCGAAAAGTACCATCCTTCTTCTTGACAAATAAGACTGGTGCTCCCCAAGGTGAGACGCTCGGGCGAATGAAACCCTTGTCTAAAAGCTCCTGCAATTGCTTCTTCAACTCAGACAACTCAGCTGGGGCCATGCGATACGGAGCCTTGCTGATCGGTGCCGTGCCGAGAACAAGCTCAATGGCGAACTCCACATCTCGAACCGGGGGTAAGTCTGGCACATCATCTGGAAAGATATCGAGGAAGTCACAGACCACCTGGATCTCACCTAGCTGCTTCGTCTCTGTCTTCGCTGAGATAAAGGCAATGAAGCCTTCACACCCTCGGCGGATCAAGCGATCTGCCTTACACGCCGAGATCACACGTCTGGGGCATCTCTGCTGACTGCCCTCGAAACGGAAGCCCTTGCCTAGATCGAAGATGATCGTCCTGTTGTAACAGTTAACACAGGCACGATATCGAGCGAGCCAATCCATACCAAGGATCACGTCGAAGTCCAGTATCGACAACAGGATCAAATCAACAGGTAACTGATGACCTGCAATCTGCACGTCGCAATGGGGGTAGTATACACTACACTCCACTCGCTTGCCAACTGGGGTGGATACAACCAGCACATATGGCAACGGCTTAGACGGCTGATGTAACCGCTCGGTGAAATGAGGTGCTACGTAAGACCGTGTAGACCCTGAATCGAACAATGCTAATGCCTCGACGTGCGAAATCAAAACAGTACCTTCAACCACCTGTGGATCCTCAGCACTCTCGTGGGTAGCTGCGTAAGCACGGGCTGTCTGGCGAGGCTGTCTCGAGCCTGGACGAGCTGACTGTGACTTGCTCGGAGCTGTAGGTGCACTGGGTCTGCTAGGAACTGCACCGGAGGTAGGACCAGAGGTTGGGGGCTGGGAGGCTCTATATCAAGGACAATTGGCGATCATATGCTCCTTCGAACCACAAATAAAACAAGCACCTGCCTTCCTCCAACAAGCTTCAGTCGTGTGGCCCTTGCCACAATACCCGCAAGTCACTCCGGCGGAACTGGAAGTGCTCTGCTGGCCTTTTGTCTTCTTTTGTACTTGTCCTCGTGCATTGAAGGGCGGCTGTCGCTTAGGCTCAACGGCTCTCGCAGCTTGGTGGATGGCCTCAGCAGAATAGGCCCTGTCCACTGCATCATCAAACGTAGCCGGACGCTGAAACGCAGTCACGTGGTGCATGTACCGGGGATGCAGACCTTCAACAAACCGGTTCACCTTCCTCTCTTCGGTACTGATCATGTCCGGAGCAAAGTGCGACAACTGCATAAACTTGTTCACGTATTCTGCTACAGTCATTTGCTGCTGACGGAGTGCTAAGAACTCAACCTCCTTGACTCGAAACACATGAGCCGAGATGAACTTCCTCCTGAATTGCTGCTTGAACATCTCCCAAACCGTCGCACTAGGAATATCTCTGTATGAGTCTTTCACGCTTTTCCACCAAGTTTTTGCGACATCTCTAAACATAGAAGTTGCTAGTCCGACCTTCTGTCGGTTCGTGCACACGACGGTCTCAAAGACATCCTCTGTCTGCTCCAGCCACTGTTCTGCCTTCAATGGCTCTTCTGTCCCATAGAACTCAATAGCTCCTCGCTTGCGAAATTTACCGTAGAGGGCATTCGGGTCACTCTCTCGAGGCTGTAAGATCACCTGCTAGTCTATATGTGACTGAACTGGGGCTTGGCTTTGTCGGTCTAACATGGTGGTCACTTGTGCTTGCAAGTTCTGCATTGATTGCGATTGTGCTTATAGAGACTGAAATAGCATAAGGATGCGTTCATCTGTGTTCTGTGTCTGCGGTGACGGTGCGGATCCGCTTTCGTTATTTCCGGCATTATGCTGAGAACCCGAACCTGACGCCATCCTGTAAAATGGAAAAAGTCAGACACAAACACAAAACAATTGCGCCCAACAAGCCCCAAAAGCTAGAAAGATCACAAGAAAAATAATCGTATCCTCACCACGATCCTACATGCCTACATGCTTATCATCTAGAGCAAGGAATGCTCTGATACCATACAATACGTATGTCACAACCCGAGCCCAGGGTTCGAGGGTTAGCAAAAGCCAAACCTAATGACACACGTACTCCCGTGCCTGAACACGTAGACCGAGTCTAAATGCACACGCACAAGGGAACATTCACACGTGCCAAACAAGTACGCGGAAGCTGTAAATATCAGAAACATCAAACTAACAGTGCAAAAGAGAATACCAAGAACAAACTGACATAATTACGTATGAAAGTCTTACAAAAAGAACAAAAGAATATATACAATCGTGACATATACACAAGTGAGCAAATGCAAATCCTCAAAATAAGACTCCAGTGATGCATGCCAAGAACGCTCTCCCGTGGAGTGATCACATCCACTCCTCTAGGCCTGATGGGGCCTCGGGGGTGTCGTCTGGAGTCTGGCCGACCTGCGAAGGTTCGGCAGGGGGATCTGGGCCTGCAACACCAAAAACAACTGTGAATACGAAGATTCAGCAAGGTATAAACCATAGCAAGTTAACACACGCTGTGTCTAATAGAATAAAGAACATCATGTTATTAAATAAGGCATTTTCGTATACTAGATTGCCATGCAAGAAAGAAATATGCTAAGTGAATCAATGAATACATGCTGTGTACATAACTAGTGGCTACTACATTACCATATGCTCCCAAAAGAGGGATCTTATAACATGCAAAGAACACCATTGTCCGGGCCAGGGTACAATGGGTCTCGGTTTCCTGGGGTCCGGTTCCCCAAGACATATCCTTACTGCAGCAAGTCCATATAACTATACCAAATTCACCCCGTCGGGATCCTAAGGCTGAGGCTAAGTAGTGCCTGACCATACCGAGTCAATCATGATAATCCTGAGTAGATCGTGATAACATATCATATGTGCATATCTGTGAGTGAACATATCATACATGCATACTCAAGGTAAGGAATCACAATGTGAAGGTAACGGAATACAAGTAATCATGTCAGAGAGTTGAGATCACTGATCGAATGCAATATGTTATGCAACAAATCATGCGGAATCAGATCATCTTGATTTACAAACCAATTCTAATCTAATTATCCGGTGTTTCTAACCGTGCATGATGATGTAGTTTTAAGTTATTCGATACACCGTTGTCTAGTGTTGCATTGAATCGGGCGGTGCACGAAGTCCCTTAAACCAACACCCATGGGGAGGTGCTTAACATCCGGATAATGAACATGAATGATTCGCAGCCCTCGAGATCATTCACGCGTTGTATCACATTCCGTTGGGCAGGTCTAGGTGCTCTACATTCTATCATGAAGGCCATATCGGTCTTTTCTTTACACCTATCCTTGTCCTTCATTATTCTAGTCTGGATACGGCTTAGCCGTGTGTGTGCTACGGCTTAGCCGGGTGTGGTCTACGGCTTAGCCGTGGCTGGACCGTAGAAGGTTTGTCAATTTGCGTACTCTCAGTTAAATCCAAAAATGCACCCTGTATTGATCTACGGCTGGGCCACGGCTGAGCTTCGGCTTATCCGTAGGGCAATTCACGGCTTAGCCGTGCCCTAGCCGTAGAGGAAAACTGGGTTTTTCTCCTCTCTGGACTTTGAGCCGTAAGTACCATACGGCTTAGCCGTACGTGCACGAGGTCAATTTTCTGAAACACATACAGAATTCCTGTAACACCATTCAAATTGAAATTCTCCGATGGAGATAGACAAGTACTGAATTAATAACTAAGCAAATGGGCTGTAAACACATTTTTCCACATCAATTCATGTAAACTAACCAAATCAATTGCATACCAACATGGGTTCTCACAAGTTATGGTTATACTTGCCTCAATTGGAATTCAATTGCACAATTTGTTGTCCTAAAACTCAAACACAACCTAACACAAATCAAAACAACATGCATGCATGAGGAATGGAAAGAAATCCACAACACAGACACACCATGCGACAATGGAAACAAAAAGGAGAAGAACTAGAGGAAAAAGATGAGAGAATGGAAGAATGTCCCACTCACCTCACATGCAAAGGAACCAACCTCCTCTTGATCGATGGAGGAGAGAATCCGGAGGAGAGAATTCAAGAGAAGGAGAGAGAGGAATTTCCACGTGCACAGTGAAGCAACTGAGAGAGAGAAAATGTGAGTTGGTCGATGGATGAGTTATTTATAAGCTAATGGGTTGTTCAAATTGCAAGAGAGTCCAAGTGAGAATTCTATTTTCAGTTTGGGTCAAATCTGGGTCCAATGGAATCACACGACATCGGTTGCAAACGAAGTAGTTACGAAAGTTAACGAGCTCAACGAAAGACACGTGTTGACATCAAGATGATGCAAAAATGACCATGTCTTAGAAAAGCTAAAATTACGAAAAAGGGCTTGGTCTACTTAATCCAGGTCAAACTCAACCCAACTACCTATCCATGACCTGCAACGAAAACCAAAACATAAACAAAACACGATTAGCAATAAAAACAAGGTTAACTAGCCGCTAAACGGGGTCGAGCTGGGTCGGAGTGTTACACTACTCTTGAAAACCATATCGATGGTGCTAAGCCCGCTTCAACTCCCATCGCTACTAGTACTACACTATCACGTTTATTCGGCTCTCCATCTTTGTCTGATGTTTCTCAATATTGTAGTACTATTGGTGCCCTGCAGTACCTTTCTATTACCAGGCCTGATATCCCCTTCTGTGTTAATAGGATTTTTCAATTCATGCATTCGCCTACAGAGAACTATTGGTTTGCATCAAACGTATCCTACAATATTTGAAACACACCATTACTTATGGTCTTTTTCTCCGTGTTGCCGGTCCTCTCCAACTTCATGGTTATATGGATGCCGATTGGGCCTGTTGCCCTGATGACATCAAGTCTACTAGTGGCTATGCAGTTTACTTGGGCTCCAATATTGTTAGCTGGAGTTCGAAGAAACAAGCGACTGTAGCCCGCTCTACTACTAAGGCCGAATACAAAAGCGTTGCCATTGTCTCCTATGAACTAATTTGGGTTCATTCCCTTCTTCACGAGTTGGGTTTCTCTCTGCGCAAGCCACCCACAATCTGGTGTGACAACTTTGGTGCTACTTATCTCTCAGTTAATCTCTTTTTTCATGGCCGAACTAAACATGTGGAAGTTGATATTCACTTCGTGCGTGATCTTATATCCAAGGGCCAACTTGCTGTATGCTGTGTCTCTACTAATGCTCAAATTGCAGACATCTTAACTAAGCCATTCGGTGCATCCAGATTTTTTCCTCTACGCGGCAAGCTTACTGTCCTTGCTGGCCAGTCACGCTTGTGTAATGCTTGTCACAACCCGGGCCCAAAAAGCCAGGGATTAGGATCTACCCAATCAAGGAGACACATACTCCCGTGTACCTGCACCCAAACCTGAGCTAGATGCACATACACAAGGGAACATTCACACGTGCAATTACATTGTACACGGAAGCTGTAAGTATCATTACATTATACTACCATAAAAGAGTCAGAGAAGAAAACGAGAATATAAGTAAAATGATATATATATATACAGTATATACAAGCGAGTCACTAGCACAATACAAAACAAAAGGAGAGACAATCAAAAGGGAAGATACTGATATGCAACGGAACTTAGGATGCACAAAAATACTGTCGAGCTGCTCTCCGGAGTGGATTACTCATTCCCACTCATCTAACCCAGAAGGGGTCTTTACGATCTCTCCCGAAGTCTGACTGACTTTCGTAGGATCGGAAATGGAATTTGAGCCTGAAACACCAAGAACAACACATGAGTACAACGACTTAGCAAATATAAGCAATCTATGGGTAACACGAGTTGTATCTAACAAGAATTCATTACAGGAGGATTTCATAGAAGTCATGATAGTATACTAGGCAATCATGCACATGAATAAAACATGCCAATGCGAGTCATTAACAAGAAAAATGAACTAGGTGGCTTTTACATTTGCCCATTCTCCTTATTAGGAGCAATCGGTAATGAGAATACCATTGGCCAATGGGTCTCGGTTCCCTGGGGTCCGGAATCCCCAAGACGGTAGCACACTGCAGCGGCAACAATCAATAATACACCGAATGTCAACCCCGTCGGGTATTGTAAGGCGGAGGCTGAGTAGAGCCAGACATGATCAATCAATCACTCAATCAATCAATCAATCAATCTCTGACTGGATGTGGGACTTCGGTTCCCCCTCGTAGTCGAGCAGCGGAATATTAAGAAGTCCTCCAATAGGGCTCTATACCCCTCCATCCAACTAATATCAAACTGACACTCAATAATGTATATCAAACAAGATATGGGATTGTTACACAAGTGTAAACATACAAGTAAATCAATGTCCCTGTCAATGGCAAGACATTCAAAGAAACACGAAACATGTCAAGGCTCATTCCATGCGATACATAAGATTTGAGGGTAAAAACCGCATGTCAATATGCTATGCAGTTTGATTAGAGAGATGTCAAGGTCATTTACTAGCCAACTTCTAATTGAGTTATCCATTGTCACTAACCGTGCATGATGATGTAGTTTTAAATTATCCGATACTCGGTTGTTCTTCCTTTGGTGCCTCATTGTAAGAGAAAAGAGTATCGATGTCCCTTAAACTAACACCCATGGGGAGGTGCTTAACAGATGGATAACCTTCATGAATAAATCTTAGCCCTTAAGATTATTCATGGTATGCCCATAGTCAATTATTAGGGTGGTCCCTTTCTAGGTCTCCTAAGTGGTCTATGGTCTGTCTAAGAAGTCATTTCCATGAAATTTCTGAAAACCTGCAAAGTACTGACCCGACCAATCGGGTCATGGTCCGACCGGTCGGATACCAGCCGAGCCAAAATTCGACCAGTCGGGGCTTCAGGACCGACCGGTCAGCCCTGAAGTAGGCGGACGTGAACAGAGCAGTTCGAAAATGGTTTTTCTGTTAACAATTGAAGGCATAAACACGACAAGGGCTATAATACTACGCATACACTACAATTAATGGGGAGTAAATCATTCCAATCACGAGCTACCAACATGTATTAAGCCAATAGTTGCTTATACTTGCTTTAAATGATGATTGCTAAACTTTCACGTGTTTCTAGACTCGACTCATGCAGAACTGGGCAGAGAGTTTCGTGGCCTGAGGCTGCTGACACGAGATGGCGAAGATTGAAGAATTAAACAAGGAAGAAGAACGAAAGGAAGAAGAAAGCGGAAGAGAATGAAACAGATAAGGATGAAAACAGACGGTTATATATATATGTATAGTTTAGCCATTTGCAACCAGGTCCAAAAGTTATTTAAATTACAATTCGAATCATACGGGCACTTGAACACATCAAACGACTCCAAATGCTCTCGGGGCAGTTACAACAATTGACAAGCACGACGAAAGACACGCATGATATCAAAACGACGAACTCGCACAAATAAGAAAATTATGAAAAAATGCTTGAAGTTACCTAATTCCGGTTAAACTCAACCCAACTACCTAACCAAGACATCAAACATAACCCAGAGAAAGTCAAACACAATAACCTAATAGTAACCTCTATCAAGACACTAATCACGAAATAAACAACCTTTAACCTGCTCATTGGGGTCGGGGTGTTACAACACTCCAACCCCACTGAATCTGGTTTAGCGCATACTTGATGTGTTTTCGGGTAATTTTCAAGTGAATTAGTTTTCTGTTTGTTGTTTTTTCTTTTTGAGTTCGTTTTGGGTCATGGTTAGGTAGTTGGGTTGAGTTTAACTTGGTTTAGGTAAATATGAGCCCTTTTTTGTAATTTTAGATTTTGTGTAATCTCGTCTTTTATTCATCATCTTGGGGTCAGTACGTGTATCTCGTCAAGCTCGTTGACTTCTGTAACTGACTCGCTTGCAAACGACTTCGTTTGCTTCCGTTGGACGGTTATTTGACTTGAACTGTAATTAATTGAACCTTTTGGACTTGTATATAATTTCTGTCATCCTTATCTTATAAATTAGATACATGCACCGATTTCCTCTCCATTTTCCTCTCCATCCATATCCAATGTCTTCTTTTTTCTCTCTGCTCTATGTTTTTTTGTTTCCTTTTTCTTCTTCTCCACGATCGAAGCAAAGAAAAGGGGCATTTTGTGCACTCCTCTTATACGCCATCTCCTTGTGGGTTCAAAGGTAAGAGTTTGGTTCTTGCTCATCTTTATGAGTCTCCACTTCTTCTCATCCTTCTTATGCTCTACATGCACTCAACTCCTCTTTCTTCTTGCATGCATGGTTGTTAGAACTACGTTTATCGATCAATTTGAGCTAAAGGACAACGAATTCATTGAAAAAGCTCATTTGAGGCAAGTGTAAGCACATTAAGGATGAGCACATGTTGGTACACAGTGATTGTTATGAGTCTCCTTTAATCTCACAAGTGTGTTATGACTTACAGCCATTTTATAGTCTTCATCTTTATACTTGTTGTCTCCGTAGTGTAACTGATTCCATTGTAGTCGTTCTGTAACAGAGTTCTGTTACCCGACCGATCGGGTATGGTGTCCGACCGATCGGTCACCTTCCAGAAATGAAATCCCACTAATCAGCTTTACGACCGACCGGTCGACCCTGAAGCACTCTGCTCCAGGAGAGTTAGTTTCAGACTAAATCCTTTTCTTGCTCATTCTCATTCTCCTGTTTTTAAAACACTAAAAGGACCCTTTTTATACTCCATTCCCGGGTCTTTCTGCTCTTTAATTGGAAAAGACGGGGTTAATGATGAGACCTTATAGGGCCTTCACATGGATGTCTCAATCTCTTGACTTGCCCAATGGATATCTTTAATAGCATGAATGGTCTCGAGGGCTGTGACTCATTCATGTGTGTTGTACAGCGGTTAAGCACCTTCCCATGGGTGTTAGTTTAAGGGACTCTGATACACCATCCCTATACAATGCAACACGAAGAGAAAGACAACTGTGTATCGGCTAACTTAAAACTACATCATTATGCACAGTTAGAAACGCTGGATAACTAGATTAGGGTTGGTTATTAAACTGTCTTGATTCTATCAAATTGAATTGCATGGTATATTGGATGACGATTATTGTCCTCCACTCTTATGTATGACTTGAATGTTTAACGTATGTCTTGTCAATTTCGATATTGTATTAAATTTGATTGACGTGTCCTTGACAAGTGATTTGCAATACATGTATATTGGTTATTGAGATGAATTGAGTATGAATGATTATCACAAATGCATCGAACATAATTCCTCAAGTCCAAGTATATTATTGATTCGACATGGTCAAGCACTACTCAGCCTCAGCCGTATAATACCCGGCGGGGTTGACTTTGGTGTAGTATGTATGCTACCGCTGCAGTGTGTTTATGTCTTGGGGCTTCCGGACCTCAGGAACTCAAAACCCATTCGTACACTAGCCCGGTCAATGGTGTTTTCATTATGTAAAGATCCCTAGAGGGAGGATATAGCAAATGTAGTAGCCACATAGTACAGTACACTCCTGTATTGATTCGTATTAGCATGTTTTATTTACAAATGCACAAATTGCCTAGTAGACTATATTGACACTCTATGTAACTTTACCTGTTAATGATTCTTCTAGATACAACACGTGTTACCTTAGTGTTGCTTATACATTGCTGAATCGTTGTATTCATTAGTTGTCATTAGTGTTGCAAGCTCAGATTTCCTTGTCGATCCCTCGTCGATCGGCTAGGCTCCACAGGGGAACGTAGAGGCTCCGTCAAGGCTCCAGGAGTGGATGTGATCCCTCCATCGGAGTGTAGGTTGGCATTTGCATCAGTCTTCTTTTGTTGTGTGTGGTCTGCATTTAGATTCTACACCATGTATTTGGTTTTGATTTAATGTTTTACATCTTGTATTTTGTCTCATATACCAACTCTATCTCACTTTTGTTTGTGCATCATGTATTTAATGTCAAGTTAATTAATTTTTGTTACGTTAATGTTTCCTTTTCTTTTTGCAATGATACTTGCAGCTTCCACGTACAATGTATTTACACGTGTGATTTCTCTTGTGCGTGTGCATTTAGACAGAGTCTAAGTATGTATGCACGGGAGTACGTGTGTCATTGGTTAGGTTTAAACTTAACCTCGGGTTTCTTAGGCTCGAGTCGTGACAGCTTGCGGGGGCGTGTTAAGGACACATCAACTATCACCTCAACTGCCTTGACTATGTCTAGCCTATCCTAAGCACCTAACTCCGAATTGTATTTCATCTTATTTTTAGTAACTTCATTCTCTTCTTGTTTGTAAGTTACTGTAATAGCCTTGGTTGAGAGGTAATAATAAATATACTAGTTGACCAGTCCAGATTAATTGTTCACACGAATGATTCTCTCTCCGTCGTCTCCCTTGATTTATGTTCTATCCTCTCACACTCACTTGGTGCTGAACCAAATGTAATATTGAGATTGGGATGTATTCTGTACTGAGTCAACCCTACAAACTCTTTAATCTGAGGACTCCAACATGGATGATTTTCTCACCTAGCCACCATTCATTGTAGTTACAAGAATGACTCACAATGAAAACTAATCCTCGTACTTGCATCAATCTTCTATGAATAATTTCAGGTGGTCAAATTGGAAACCTCTATAGCGTTCAAGCAATTCTTCATGGATGAACCACCACTAATGACTCCCTGACAATAATACGACAAAAGAGCTACACTTCACAGTGCTCAATTGTTCTCGTAAAAAAATGTCCTCTTTCAATGGGATCATCTAGGAGAATGGCAACCAAGAAAAGCATGAAGATGAAAGGCGCGAGAATATGAAACATAAATCTGATGAAGCGATCCTAACTCTCAGTATTAGGTCCTCAAAGTTAATAATTACATATCATGGAATGAAATTTTATTATAATAACGACATCATATGCTGTGGAAATATATGAAGCAGTGTAAAATCAAAAGAAGTGAAAATCCAAAATGGTTACCAACATGGTTTGTGGCAAACAATATGTGTTTAATTGTTTAATTTGCAATCTGTCGTCATCCTCTACATCTACTTGAATGACAACCTTGAAAGTTTAAGTTGAAATATATATATATATATATATATGGTTTTCAATTGAAAACCTGAAAGGTTTCTTCTGATTAGATAGGACAGTCTCGTCGGTCATTTTACAATGAAAAAAGGTGTCTCAATACAGTGCATGGGGTTGACAAGTAACAACAAAATACTTAGAAAATTTATTTCCAACTATAGAATAAATTATAGAGAGAAATCAATCCGAGTTGAATTAGGGTTGTGTCGGCAGCGGCTAAAATAATCTTTATTTACCTTATTTCATGCCTTTATATGATCTAACTTACTCATATGAATTTCTCTCCTTGAAACTTGAAATCCAAAGACCCAAATTTCCGCACCTTTTGCTTCATCATATACAAAAATAATTATAATTTTATGCATGATTAATCTAATTATAGGATCTTATGCACCCAATGAGCTACCATTCATACCAAAGCTAATTGGTAATGGCGGAGGCACAATTCAATATTTTAAGACATTCACATTGTACCCACGAGCCTATTTTTAGAGTGGTTGTAGGAAGCGGCATTGTGGTACTCTTCTGGCTAATACTAACTTAATTAAGTACTCTAATTTGAGAGAAATTTTGTGTGTGTGTGTGTGTGAGAGAGAGAGAGAGAGAGTTCCATGAGAAGTAAACAAAAAAAAATTTGGGGTATCTCGGCTATAGGAGCTAGGACCCCACCATCAATAGAGGGAAGCAAACCAAATAGGTGATAAAACCCTTGTGTGTGAGAAACGAATAGACCTCGGGCGAGATAACACATAAGGGAAACCCAAGTACAAGGGTGTGGGGGTTGAAGCCCCCATCCATTTTCAAAATTTTGTTAAAGCCCACCCCCCCCCCCCCCCCCCCCCAAACCATAAATTCTAAAAATTAATATGAAAAATTTAAAATTTACCCCTTTCTCAATATTTCTTTCACATAAAGTCCCCTCTCCAATATTTCTATCACATAAAGGCCCCTCAAGTTGAATTTTCTGAATCTGCCACTAGTAACGCGAGGCCTCTAACAATTCATAATTCAAACTTGAGAAAAGTGCCTACCAGATTTAAATCCTAGACAAGCATGTAAGAACTAACACTTCTTAACACCCTCATAAAAACTCATAGAACTAGAGGGGGCCTAACAAGGGCCATATCCTTAACACCACCCCCCCCCCCCCCCCCCTCGAAAACTTGAAATTCCTTTAACTTTTAATAATTTTTCTCATATGCCTCTTCCCCCTCCCTAAATTTTCAAAAAAGCCACTACATATTTTGAAAGCTACATTTATCTTTTATATTTGGCTCTTTTTTTTTTATAGTGGCCCCTCAAAAGAAAAATTCATAAATCTACCTCTGCTCACAATAGCAAAGTGAAAAACAGGGGCAAACCTAGGAATTTTTTTTAGGAGGGTCACTATTTAGAAAAAAATTTTGGGAGTGCCCTAAAATAAAAATAAAAGTAGTTTTCAACAAATATAAATTTTATTTCTCCATTTCAACCTATTCTGAGTCAAAACGATAGATAATATCACAATAAATATCATTTCTCATAAAATTTAGAAAGGAGGTTAAAAATAAGGAAAGCTTCAAATAAGGCATTAGGTTTTGTCTTATTTCAAAAAAAAGATACAAGTCTCAAAAATTTTCAAATTAGACGATAAGCTTTGTTAGTAAATTTTCAATTAAAGACATCCGACAATTTAAAGTATTTTTTTATAACTTTTTATCTCAATTTTTTTAAAATACTAAAATTACTAATCGTTAAATCCATGATATGGTTTCAACAACTACTATATGCTGTCGATCACCATGGGGAAGCTACTTGTTCTTGATTATCCTGAGAATGTCGGAGAAAAAATGAAGAAAATATAAAAGAATTGAATAAGAACTTCATTTCAATAAAAGGTAATCTGCGTGTTTTTAAAAAATAAAGGAAAATAATTTTCATAAAATAATATTAAATGGATGGACGTTTTAATTGAAAACTTCTTGAAAAACTTACAGATTAATTTAAAAAGTTTTAAAATTTATATTTTTTCTGAAATAAGGAAAAAAGTTTAGACCTCAGTTGAAATTTTTCCTTAAGAGTGAGAAGTCCGATGATGATCAAGTACGCGACCATCTTGCAGCTTGGAAGATAAGGTTGTCAGTGGCAACACGTGGCAGTCAACAAGAATGGGACATATCCCTAAACTCGGTTTGACTGGATAATTCTGACCACCAGATCGGACAGCTGCTTTGTTCAAAGGAAAAGAGGGCGGTCTTTCGGCTTGTTTGAATTTATTTCATCACAGCTGGGTGGGCGCCGTGGGGCCCACCTTCCTGTCGTTTTGGATCTCGCAGCAGTTAACCACGTGCATGAGCTTTGAGATCTCTATCAGCTATCAACTCTACAAATATCACAATATGGATTCTTGATGGGAAAAATTCTTGGACTGATTGAGTTAGATGTTTGAAAAGTCTACCCATCAAATGCAGGGAGATCATAGATGGTTTATGAAATTTGAAGGAAACTTTTATCCAGTTTGGAATCCAGACTTTGTGTCCCACAAATGCTCACTACATTCTTGATTGATTGTATTGATGTGATTTTATTTTTTAATTGAGAACCAACAATTCATTTCAGAGTATTAGGAATTAAGATAAAGATTAGATTGTTAGAAATCTTAAATAATTTAAATTTTGAATAATGGTTATTTAGATTTGCTTTTTCATTGTATAAATTAAGATCATCTCTCAATTGATAATTGATAGTAAAATGATTGAAAAGCAATAATTATTGATTTTCCACGAGTGATATAGACTTGAAATGCAATAATTATTGATTTTCCACAGGGTGATATAGACTTGAAATGAATTGGTATTTTGAAAAACTGCTACTTATGGTTTATCAATGAATTGATTCTCTGTCTTGAGATCTTCACTTTGTGAACCTGGATGATTTTGCAAGTCTTCAAATTTAAAATTCTTGACTGCATTTACTGCCCCGCAAATTACAATAAAGAAAGGTAATAAGAATCTATCTAAATCATTCTGACCAAATATTTCTATTGTTTGATCTATGTATAATGCTACGGACATCATAGCATTATATTTTGAGCATATATTGAATCAACTTCAGATTGGATAAAATCTCAAATGAGGCTGGTTTTTGGTAGATTCTTAAGCCATAGCTTATATATGAATTAAGTTAAAAGACTCAGTAGACCTCACCAAAATGCCAAAAGTCTCACTTGGATTTGTTTATATATAGCAAAAGAGTTTGTAATAGAGAATTCTTTTTATATTTTTTTATTCATTGGTATCAAGTGAATTCATTAAGATGATACAATACAAAGAAAATAAATAAAGAAAGAACAATAAGGTACAAAAGAGTTGCACCCCTCCCATACCTCAATTACAAAATAATGTCCTTTCAAGGAGAAATCCTACCCAACCCTGTTTAACAAGTGCATTTACTACTCTATAGTTAGCCGATCTAAGCTCATGACACAATAGATAATTCATATAGGAATGGGATGCAAACTCACTTCATTCAATCACTATCCAGGAAGAAAAAAAAGGTAAGAAGTGGACCAATTGTTTGAGATTTGACCCATTTTAGTAAGACTGTTTAGTTTTTCAAGTAGGGACCATGTTCAAAAGATTATACTTTCGATGTGCGAGTCCACATTCATTGAAGTAGATTGTTTACTTGGTCAATTCAATTGTATTTCCAAGCATCAGTTAAGATATCGTATCTCCACTGCCAATCACAATGCATTTAGCTTTCTTCACTTGGAGCAATTATTGAGGCAGTTGTCACAATTGTTTTACGAAACGATAAAAACACGTGGTTCCTTAAAAACCTATAAGCTATACTAGCATCCGAGTGGGTGATCCTCAAAATTCTCGTTCCTTTCCCAACAAAGGCAGCTCGTAGAAACTACGGTTATCATCGTCCAAGTAATTGCGATAGAATATAGCACATAGTAGTTAGGACACTTGATTTGTATGTGGGATCAACAACCCAACATATACTGTATACTAAAATAGTTTTATCAGAAGTCACTAGATATTTAATAAGGTTTAGCCCCCTATTAGGAAAAGTCGTCGGGCTTATTTGCCAAAAAAAATTCAATTATGAATGCAGAACATCATTGTGAAAACCAATTGACACCTGGGTCACTGGTATGACTAATGGTATTTTTGATGCATTTGATACATTACAATAAATGTATTTGAAGCCGGGTCGACTCACAGGAAGGCTGAAAAAACATAAATGCAATCTCTAAAGCGCATCCAATCTAGCCCCCACTTAAAAATTCAACACCCCCCCCCCCCCCCCCCCCCCCCCGCGGCAAACAACAATCGGAAGAGGCCCACTTGTTACACGCTGCATAATTATCATACTACACTCATGTAGATTAGATTAACTTTTGACACATTTGATAAATTTGCCCCCTACTAATCAGATCTAAATCCTAATAAGCAATGATTGAACATTTTGTTTGCATCATGACTTTGTTCTACAATGGAATGTGATCCAGCTCATGGGATCAAACCTGCATCAATTTTAAGCCTAATTTTTGACACAAATTGAAGCCTATTTAGATTCATACACAAATTTTATTTTTATTAATATAGTGCAACTTAAATTAAAATGGGTTTGAATATTGGACACAAATTTAATTTTCTTTATTTAAGTACTTTAGTACTTTGGACAATAGTTCAAACCTATTGATTAATACCTTTCGTTTGTTTAATTTATTTATTCTTATTTAGTTATATACAATGGCTAAGAAGAATGGGCCAATGATTGTCTTGTATTCATTCATTTTAAAAAGAGAGCTTCATTTGAGAAGGATAGAAGAACAACAATAGAGAATTTGATGTATTGATGACTCGTTATCTCATTTGGTGTTATAAGAAACTCATATGATTTTTTTTAATATCTCTTAAAACTCAGTTGACACGTATTAGTTTTGTCTTATGAAAATCTTGAGTCCGCCACTATTTGAAGTAACCCTTATAGATTGAATTGGACCAAAGTAGGTCGACAATAGTCAATTATCATCAACATCATCATTATTACAAAGGCCATATCCCAACTATATTAGAGAAGCTACATAAATTTGCTTTCTCCATTTCAGTGTATCATGCTTTAAATTTTCAGATTGATTACACTTATTTAGATCTATCCTAAACCCAGGAGATATTTGATGTGGAGATTTATATCGCCAATTCAACTAATATGTATTAGTTATTTGCATGGCCAATATAATGTCCAATGTTAGTATGAGACTTATAATTCCAAAAAAACATTTTTAGCAACTGCACTAACTAGATGGCATAAGGCTCTTATGAGGGGTTTTCTGCATAGGACAACCCTCCTCTTCTTTCTATTTGGTGCAAAGAAGAAAACATGTGAAAATCCGTTATTTTACATAGAGTTTCATCGCTGGAGCATATTTGCAGTACCCACCTCCCTACGTGGGAAAGGGTTGTCGTTTCTTCTTCTATGGCTTTATCCAAAAGCTTCCTTTGGTGGCTTTAACTAGGCTACAGAGGAGATTGGAGTTTCGAGCATCTGATCACATCAGGGATGGAACTTACCAAAAATGGCAGTTCCTCCTCCAAGTAAAATATGAACTAGGTTCTATCTAGGGGTGTACACAATTCGGATTACTACCGATTAATCCTAATTCAGCGACCAAACTGCTACCTACAGTTTTACAAATTTGTAATCTGTAGCCAAACTGTTACCTACTTAAACTAAACCAAATCGAACTGTGAAAGATTAGTTTGGTTTAGTTAAAACCGTTCAATCTATTGCATTTAAATCTCAAAAAAAAAAAAAAAAAAAACCTAGCACCATGTTTAAATGAGCTTAAACCTTAAATAACTAGCACCATGTTTCAAAGGACTCCGGGATTTGGAAGCCATTCTTATTTGGGGAGTTTCTGTTGGAGATCATAAGTGGTGGTTCACATGACCACCACTTGTTTGATTTTTTCAACAGCGGATGTCTTCCCCATTTAAGCCATGTTCCTGGAAAAACCCCATTCATACACAAGTGGGAGTTCTCTCCGTTGATAGGGAGGAAAGTGTTAATGCAACCTATTAAAGGGGTTGGGAAGTCTCTCATCATTATAGATACAATTGCTTGGCATTCCCATCTATTAGTTGGCATTATGAAAAAAGTGAGAGAATTAAAGTTCTATCGCATTCTACCTTCGTTTTGCTTTTGCGATGGATTCAGGTATGCCCTTTAAATTGGTTGCCTTTCTTAATGCAAATCATACAATTAGAATGCAAATCTAATCCGTTAAAGTTTTTCAAAAGGAGCCATTTTGGTTAACAATTGGTATCAGAGCCATCGGTTTCCATTGATAGGGTTGGATTTGCATAAAAAAATGGTAGAAATTGAAATCGGCTCTCTGTGAAAGAAAAAAAGGAAATTTTTTGCTTGCACTGGCAAGGTGGTAGTCGGTGCAGCACTTGCACTGGGTGGCCGCCATTTCCATTGGCAATGCAGGAAGACTCTACACCGGTTTCAAAGAAACAAAAAAAAAAAAAAAAAGGGTTGGTCGTCGCCTGGGGCTATGACCATCTTCGGCAAGCAGAACCGTAGCGGACATGGATGGGCGCTATGCTGCAACAGTGCAGTCGGCTACTACACAGAACGCCAGAGGCAAAACAGCGACGAGAAAATATATATATATATTACCATCGCCGGGAATGGATTCAGCCGGCGACGACTGTTGCTAGGGCGGTGAGAGTGCCAGCCGTTCGCCGTAGCCGATGTTGTCGTAGGCGTAGGAGGAGGATCCCTTAAAAAAGGCAATCAGTTTTAACCGATTGCCTATTGTTGTCAGGAGGTTGAAGATGAAGTGTCGGGTTAGGTCAATTTGACCTGGCCTGACCTGACCAAACCAGACCAGGTCTAACATCTATACGGTCAGGTCGATTTGACCTGGCTCAACCCGACCCGTTCTCGAACTGACCTGACCCTGAACTGAGCCCAACACACTCGGGTCAGATCTGACCCGACTACCCGACTTGCCCCTATGACCCGACTTGAGCTATAGACTCATTTTAGATTGGGTTGTTCAGTCAGGTTAACTAACCTGGGTCTGACCTGACCCGATGTCTGACCCATTTGCATGAAATAATAATATTAAGGGGCAATTATGTGATCCAATCCAATCGAAGCTGTCCAATAGATAGATTAAAATATAAGTGATATTCTGATAGTAATAATTAATTTATGATTTGATCAGATCAAAGCCAGATCAAGGAAAACTCAATGATTAAAAACTTTTTTTGATCATTTTGGCCTCATCTGACATCGGAATAACGATTATTTTTTCTGTTATGTTCCTTATTATGAGATCTATCATATTAATGAATTTAATTGTTCATCAAATGGTTCAATTTAGATATCATATGAATTTATGCATGTTTAACTCATTTAAATTCATGTTTCCGCTTATTTATTTACATGATTAATACTGATTTGAGTTTTGATTGTTATATTCATGCATGATGATATTTATTTTCATATGAATTAACGGACAGATTAAATTGAACTTAAAATTATGATAGATTGATTAGGAAATATAAGGTTAGGATAGGTTTTTCAATGGTCTGATTAATGTAATATTGGACCAATAATTTTAGGAAAGCTAATCCCAACCATTAATAGTATGATCTTAAATATTAGGTCTCCCCTGAACGTATAGATCAACATAATTGAAGCTCAATTAAGATAGAAATTGAGTATTTAAATCGTTAATTAATTAATATAAAAATTAAATCATAGGAGTTTAAGATTACAATAGTGTCAAAGGTTTTAATCTAGAAAATTATAAATTAACTTGGCAGTCATCAAAGTGACCCAATTATGATGAAGACTATATTTTTAATGATTGAATTATAGACACCATAAATGACACTAAAATTACAATTTCACTTCAAAGATTGATAAGCGACCCAAAGGAGTTTATTTTTCAATTACTTAAAGATTGGGATAAAACATATTAAAGATGTGTTAGTGGATTTGTCCTAATCTATACCGAAAGGGGAGATCTCAGTTATTCATTTCACATATTATGGTTTGATCAAATAAATGAGGTTAAATTAACATATCACATGAAACCCAAAGGTTATTTGTGATGATGTATAACAATTGCTCTAACCTTTAAGTCCCTTTTAATTCAAAGCATTATAGTTTTGAGAACATAATAATTATATTTTCTTTTACAGCTTCTTCCTCTGGATCAATGTTACTTCCCTCATACTTAGGGTCTATTCCTATGTTAGATGGATACAACTACCCGGATTGGTTAGACTTGCTTTCGTTGACCATAACTTTTCTAAATTTAAATATGGCCTTAGAAGAAAATATACCTCCTACACCCACCGACCAGAGTTTTGATCGTGATAGGGCCTACTATGAAAAGTGGCATAGATGTGACAAAGTATGCCGTAAGATCATTTTAAACTCAATTTCTAAGAGTATTAGAGGATCAATTGATCAAGACAAACACCCAAAAGAACTCTTAGAAATAATTAAGTCTTAGTTTGAAGTGACCAATAAGGCATTTGGGTGCCACGTTGATAAACAAATTGACTACTATGAAATACGATGGGACTAATGGAATTAGAAAACACATCCTACTCATATCCAATATTGCATTTAAGTTGAAAGATGTAGATATAAGTATTTCGGATGGATATTTGATCCAATTCATTCTGGATTTCCTTCCCTTGCGTTTGACCCATTTAAGTTGACTTACAATCAAGGCACTAGTTGGTGAACCCTGAATAAGTTGATTGCAAAATGTGATCAAGAAGAGAGGAGGCTTAAGACCGAGGGGCAACTGCTAGTAAATGTTGTTTCCCATGTAAAGGGAAAGAAAGGTCCTATATATTTTAAGAAAAATGCCAACACTCTAAAGGTGGATCCAAAGAAACCAATAATGAAAAAGGAAAAGAAAGGGTTTGACAAATGTCACTTTTATGGCAAAAAAGGACATTTTAAGAAAGACTACCTGAAAAGGAAAAGTTGGTTTGAGAAAAGAGGTAAGCGAAGAAATTTATCTCTTGTATGTGAAACTAATGTTATTGATGTTCCAACTAATACTTGGTGGGTCGACTTTGGTACAACCATTCACGTATCTAGTTGTATGCATGGATTCCTTTCAACCAGGAGGCCAAATGATGGGGAAAAGATCATCGTTATGGGGAACTGGAAGAAATCAAGAGTGGAGGTAGTTAGGACATACAGGCTGGTGCTGGACACAGGATTCATTTTGGACCTGTCAAACACTTTTTATGTTCCCGATATTTCCCGAAATTTGGTTTCTGTTTCTAAGTTAAATATTGATGGTTATGTATTTAGCTTTGATCATAGATCATTAAAACATTTTTATGATAATATGATCATTGGTAGTGGTTTATTATGTGATGGTTTGTATAAATTAAGTTAGATCCTTTATATACACAATCAATCACCACACACCAAGAAACTTATGGTCTTAATGTTGGCATAAAAAGAGGAGTAATAAAAGAGAACTTTTTTGTGTTGTAGTATAAAAGATTATGACACATATCAAAGGATAGAATATTGAGATTGGTGAAAAATGGGTTGTTACCGAACCTTGACTTCACTAATTTCAGTGTCTATGTTGACTGTATCAAAGGAAAACAAACTAAAACAGTAAAAAAAACTGCCACGTGGAGTTCTGAACTCTTACAGTTAATCTATACATACATTTGTGGTAAATTAGATATACCTTATTTTACAGGAGAATAATATTTCATCATCTTTATAGATGACTACTCACATTTTGGTTATGTCTATCTTATTAAAGAAAAATCAGATGCCCTAAGTACCTCTAAAGTATTTAAGGTAAAAGTGGAAAAACAATTAGATAGAAAGATTAAAATTGTGAGATCAGATCGATGAGGTGAATATTATGGTAGATACGCTGAAATAGGTCGTAACCTATGCCCATTTACTAGATTCCTAGAATCTAAAGGTATTGTTGCCCAAAATACAATGCCTGGAATACATCAGCAGAATGGAGTAGCTGGAAGAAAGAACAGGACTCTTTTAGATATGGTTAGTAATACTTCGGTACCTGAGTTTATGTGCGGTGACACACTAAAGATGGCCATGTCTATTTTAAACAGAGTTCCTACTAAAGCAGTTCCTATAACTCTTTTGAGTTATGGTTTGATAGGAAACCCAGCTTAAACCATTTTTGAATATGGAGATGTCCATCTGAAGTACGGGTATATAACGCACAAGAATAAGAAGTTAGACCCTATAATAGTAAGCGAATATTTTATTGGATACTCCGGAGATGTCTAAAGGGTATCGTTTTTATTGTCCTAATTATTCAACAAGAATAATTAGTCCAATAATGCCAAGTTTTTGGAGAACCATGAAAACAGTGAATGTAGTGAGTCTAGAAATATTGAATACAAGGAGATTAGAGATGAGCTTCAATCCTTTTCTTAAGGTGGATTAATGATTTCACTTGATATCGAGGTTTTTCCAGAACGACTTGTTAATCTGATTCCTCAAGATACATAACCAACTCTTGAAATGCAACCAACTGTTATTGAAAAACATTCAGAGGAATTAAGAAGGTCAACTTGTATGAGAAGACCAATTATTTTGGATGATTATATTGTGTATCTCGAAGAATTAGATATTAGAATTAAAAAAGACCCAAAGACTTTTAGAGATGCAGTAGAAAGTGAAAATTTTGGTAAATGGTTAGATGCTATGACCGAGGAGTTAGAATCCATGGCTATGAACGAAATTTAGGATCTCATTGAACTACCTAAAGGGTCCAAGACCGTTGGTTGTAAATAGGTTTTTAAGACCAAAAAGGACTCTAAAGGGAAAGTTAAATGATTTAATGCCTGAATTGTAGCTAAAGGATTCACTCAGAAAGAAGGTCTTGATTATCATGAAACCTACTCTTTGGTGTCTAAAAAAGATTCATTCAGAATTTTTATGGCACTTTTAGCGCATTATGACCTAGAGCTATATCAGATGGATATTAAAACTGCCTTCTTAAATGGGAATCTAAATGAAAAAGTGTATATGGAACAACCAGAAGGGTTTGTTCAACAAGATAGTGAAAAAAAACTAGTCTATAAATTAAAGAAATCGATATACAGGCTAAAACAAGCTTTTAGACAATGGTACTTAAAATTTAATCATATTATTAAATCCTTCAGTTTTACTAAAAATCAAGTCGACCATTGTATATATCTAAAGGTTAGTGGGAGAAAGTTTATTATTTTAGTCTTGTATGTAGATGATATTTTACTAGCCAGTAATAACCCAAGTATGATTCAAAAAACTAAAACATATTTTGAAAATAATTTTGATATGAAAGATATGGGTGTAGTAACTTTTATAATAGGAATCAAGATATTTAAAGAACGATCTTGAGGATTACTTGGGTTGTGTCAAGAAACCTATGTTAAAACTGTTTTCAAATGTTTCTGAATAAAAAGTAGCAAACAACAAAATGCACTTGTTTCTAAAGGAGATAAGTTTAGTAAGGAACAATGCCCCATGACTGACTTAGAAAAGCTAGAACTTGATAAATATCCCTAATGCGGTAGTACTATGAAGTCTAATGTACTTACAGACTTGCACGAGGCCAGACATTAGTTTTGCAGTCCGAATGTTGAGTAGATATCAAAGTAATCCCGGCCTACTTTATTGGATAGCAGTCAAGAAAGTAATGTGTTACCTTAATTGAACAAGAAGATAGATGCTCACATATTGAAGATCCAACCAATTGTAGGTCATTGGATATTTAGATTTAGATTTTGCAGGATGTCTCGATACAAGGAGGTCAACATCAAGTTACATTTTTCTGTTGGCTGGAGGAGCAGTATCGTGGAGGAATGCAAAGCAGACGCTAATCACTCCATCTACATTTGATGTAGAGTATGTGGCATGTTTTGAAACCACAGGTCACGCATGATGGATGCGTAACTATATCATGAGACTTGAAATTATAGGCAGTATGTTTGAACCGATAAAGATTTACTGTGACAACGACGCTGTTAGGCATTTTGCTCAAAACGATAAGTGTTCTAGTAAATTAAAGTATTTGGAAGTAAAATATCTTATACTCAAAGAGAAAGTGCAAGATTGTTTAGTGTTAGTTGTTGGAACTCTATTGAAGCTCATGATTGCTAATCCATTGACAAAAGCATTGGCACCAAAAGATTTTAAAGACCATATAATAAATATGGGCTTAAATAAAATGCCTTGTAAGAGTCAGTGATGTATGACACTATATATATTGATCAAGTAAAGAAACAATTTTGCAAATCTTACTTTGTTCTGAAGTCACATGTGGTAATTGTTAAATCAAGTAAGAACATAAATGTATTATGACATTACAGTTCCCATTAAAGTAAGTCATATCAAAGATACTCATTAAAGTATTGGATTAGGCGAAAATATTAATGTTGTGATTGTGGAAGGAAGTATATTACTAAAGAAGTATAACCGCTACAGTTCGCATTAATAAACTAACCTAATCACAGATTAAAAGATCTTCACATTAAAGTTACATGGAAAACCGGTATTTTCAAATGATGCGCATCAGTTAAAGTTATTTTCAAAATTCATTATATTTACAAAGAAAGTTCTATAAAATAAAAAGGGGAATAAATGATGATCATATGGACCAAGTGGGAGATTTTTGGAGATCATAGGTGGTGGTCCACATGACCACCACTTGTTTGATTTTTCAACAACGGATGTCTTCCCCATTTAGGCCACGTTCCTGGAAAAACTCCATTTATGTACAAGTGGGAGTTCTTTCCGTTGATGGGGAGGAAAGTGTTAGCGCAACTTATTAAAGGGCTTGAGAACTCTCTCATCTTCATAGATACAATTGCTTAGCATTTCCATCAATCAGCTAACATTATGAGAAAAGTGAGAGAATCAGCTGGCATTATGAGAAAAGTGAGAGAGTTAAAGTTCTGTCGCATTCCATCTTCGTTTTGCTTTTGTGATGGATTCAGGTACGCCCTTTAAATTGGTTGTCTTTCCTAATGCAAATCATATCGTTAGAATGCAAATCTAATCCATTAAAGTTTTTCAAAAGGGGCCATTTTGGTTAACAGTTTCTAGCTAAAGCTTTCTACTTAACCTCAGAGGGAATTCAACCTCAAAGGGCTTCATCCTCCCTTGTGTGGTTAGGGTTAGTTCTCCCTCAAGTCAAGACTTTTTGTAGGTTAGTTATTGTGGGTAAAGTATCTACAGTTGATAATCTGAGAAGGAGAGAGTTGACTTTTAATAATCTTTCAGACACTTGTGTCATATGTGGCAAGGAGGAGGAGTCAGTTAACCCTTTTTTTTTCCATTGAGAGGTGGTGGCCCTTATTTAAAGCAACTTTATCTGGAGATGTGGTTTTGCTTGGTCTTGCCTGAAGAGTATTGCGGACATAGTGAAGTCTTGGTTAGGAGGGTGCTTTGTGCGCGATGCAGCCTAGTTCTATGGAGGATGATTCCTTTTGCCATTTTCTGGTCTATTTGGAAGGAAAAAACAATAGAATCTTTAAAAGAAACAATAGAATCTTTAAGAGCTCCCTTTCTTCTACATCAAATTTGATTTCCAATTAGCCTTTACAATTACGAAATGGGCTTTGGTTAGCAAAAAGTTTTTCAAGTTTACCCTTGATGATATCATTTTAAGTTAGGAAGCATATATGGTGCGTGGTCCTTTAAGAAAAGAGGAGATTAACCCATTAGAGCCCTCTTGAGAAAGGGTTTTAAAGTTTAAAGTGAACAGTTCTTGTAGGGGAAAGTTGGGTCCTATATGGATTAGAGGAGTGCTTCGCAATAGTAAGGGCGATGTGCTATTTTTATTTTCCAAGTATGTTGGTGTGTGCGACTCTAATGAAGCAAATGTGTTAGCTATTCAGGAAGGTTTTAGGTTGTTCTTTTCAAGATACGGTGGTGCTCTTATTATGGAAAGTGATTCATCGAATGTGGTTGGTTGGGTGTCTAATAAGAAGGCCAATTCATAGAAGTTTTAATTTCTTTTTCATAAAATTAGAGAGTTATCCGCTAATATTAACGCTACTTTTTGCCATAAAGTTAAATCCGCCAATTTTATGGCAGATGTGTTAGCTAAGTAAGGGGTTGATAAGTTGATTCATTGGGTGAGTGTATTGTAGTTGAAGTTGGGATTGTATATCTCTCTTACTCCTTCTCCTTTCTTATCTTCTATCTCGGTGCTTTGTATTCCTTTATCCTTAATGAAATTTTATTACCACTTCCAAAAAAGAAAAACAAAAAAAAACCTAATTAGCAGATTAAAAAAATTTTAAGAACAAAGATGAGCAGAGATCCATGCAGCAACAATTCAAATTACTTGATTTGATTTGAATAAATTTACTCAAGGGTAGATGTAGGGTTAGATTTAAATCGGTTAAGTCATGTCTTATTCTCACAAAGAAATAAAAACAAGAACCATTTGAACACTATCAAAATGTCGAGTGATAATCAAAGACCTGAAGATGCATAACAAACACAATCGATTTTATATGAAAATTACCAAAAGGGAATCTCTTCGACTATAAAAGACTCTTGTCTCAGAACAAATAAGGAAAAAGATGACATTAGAAGTATACCAAACCAAAATTCCCAATACACACACCAAAATCTCATGGATCTATTTCAAATCCATTCCTTGTCACTATAAGAATGTTGGTGACATATCTATATGCATACGAAATAAAAATAAAAACAATAAAAAAAATTAATAGTAGGAGACAACCAGACACCGCCCATCTAAAAACTCCAAATGTCTAAGCGCCACACCTTGGGGGGGGGGGGGGGGGGGGGGGGTGTGGGTCCTAGAAATGTTGTATTGGAAAACCCACTTCAAATCCAATCACATCATCATCATCATCATCAATGATGCAAAAACAAACCACCAAAAAAAAAAAAAAAGAAAAAAGAAAACCCCAAAAAACCCATATTCAAAACCCCAATTCAAAAGTAAAATTAGAAATGAAATAAAGAAATAGAAGAATCTTAGACCGCTTTCTATGGATTTTATTCTCAAAGATCTACTTTGTTCCTATTCCAGGACCGAATAGAGCCCTAAATCTAGACTATGAAGCAGAAAAAGGAAGGAAACCCAAGAGCCCTCCCTAATTGTACACAATCGCTGTAGTAGAGAGATAGAGGGATCTCACCTCACGATTGCTAGGTAAAATCTGTAACTGAACTGTTCCTAATGGATTAAGAATTTTTCAATTTATAATCAAACCATTAACCATCGATTCGGTTAAAAATCAGTGGATTGAATCCGTTCAATTTGATTTTATAGATCGGGGGATCTTTTAGACACCCCTAATACCATCCATCCTATCAATTGATTTTTACTCACATCACATCTGCAATCCATCCATTCCCTCATCATCGTGATGCTCAAATCTTCTAGTCCTCAGGTTCTTACAAGAAGTGGATAACAGAAGTTTCAAAATCTTGGGCTCTTCTGGTGTTAATCCTTGGAAACCAGGACAAAATTTAATAAATTTATGAAATCAAAAGAGTGGATTAAATTTAACATTACAGCTATTCAGGTGAAGACATTTCCATTATCAAGAAAATGTAATTTTTCCTACCCAAAAAAAAAATATTCCGAGAGAATTAGTCATGACAGGTTAATACTGAGCCACTCGAAGATTCTTAACTGGTTAGGAACTTGTGTAGCACACAAAGGTACGTGAGGGAAGAATTTAACAGAGCTAGAGAAGAAAAAATTGCCACTCCAAGATTCTTAACTCGTTAGGAACTTGGGTAGCATACAAGCAAACATGAGGCAAAGATTTAACAGAGCCAAAGAAAAATAAAATTGACTAGAATGTATTTTGTTACATAAGCGTGACGTATTTTTACTTGTGTGATTGTGTGCTACTCATGAAATTGTGGTAGATTTAATCTTATCATTGAGATACTTTTATTTTTCACGATTAGCACTAGTTGTGGTCCCAACTTTTATTGGGACAACAGAGTGGGCAGACAACGTAGATTGTCCAATCGGTGGAATTTTTGCATCACTGGGCCAAATTGTTGAAAGAAGCAGCACGTCCCAACCACGGGGTACGGCATTTTTGGTGCCAGAAGCCAAGATAAGACGCACCTGCTACAGTATGAAAAGAGGGGGGAATAGGGATACTGGGTCCTAAAGGCCTCCGTGTTACTCTAAAATAGTCTAATTGATTGGAGGATATGATAGGAAGAATTTTATAATTTCGGTGGTGACAGAAATTTTTTATTTCGAATTCGATTATTGCCAAATTTTATTTCAATAGGAGTTATATTTTCAATACTAGTTATATGACATCTCACTTATATAGCATAAAAAATTTGTGTTTTATATTTAAAAGAATTCTGCATATCTGACATGGCTACAACTCTTATTTGAATGCAAATTTTATGGCCTACGTTGTCAATCCAATTAATCCTTAGGTCGGGTTTTCACAAGTTGTAGAAAATTTATGTTAGGCAGTTAGATGTTTTTAATGATTTGGGTAAGTGGATTTCCTTATACTGGAGATATTCAAGTACGGCACGTATAGGCTTTCAAAATCCTCATTTTTGTAAATTTACACATAATATCATTTTTCTCAACTATATATGCACATTGATATACACCAATATTAATGTGATGTCTTCAACTATACAAATCCTCTGTGAGAAATCCCCATACTAGGAGTAGTGGGAATCCTCATTTAAGTTGATTTCTCACCTATCATGTTTCTTGAATGCTTTTGCTTTTTTCGCTTTGATGAAAACATGTTTCCTACCCCTTTTGCTATGCCCACTGAAGATTAGTAGTTCATTGCTATTTGTTACTGAAAAAAAACTAAAAATAAATAAAAATAAAAAATTGCAGCACCAAACAACAGAAAATAAACAAGCACTAACAACAACGTTTTTATGACATTTATTTTCCCTAACTAGGGGGCTGGTGTCCAAAAGAAAGCCCATGTATGCGCAGGAAAGACAACCTAGGCAAATGGAAAGGAACCCACACACATGTAAAGAAAGCTCACATAAGTGAAAAGGTGGTCTATACACACGGAAAGAAGTCTTGTACAAAGGGTTCGGACCCACATCAGCCAAGTAATAACGGCCACATACTCCTTAGCATTTGATTAAGAAGCCGTTCTCAACTTCTAATTTTTTATGACATTTCTGTAGAAATAGTGTTTCACAAACGTGCTTATATATATTTAACAAATAATTGAATCCTGGCCTAAGTTGATTGGACTGGGTCAAACATAGAAGCATTGTCGCATCATAACATTAGATTGTGGAGATTATTCAAACCATGCAGTCACTGTCTTGTGACTGTTGTGGTTGAGAAGCAAACCTGCAACAGGGGAAATGCAGTGCTGTTTTTATGCAGCGGACAACCCTGTGACAGTGCAAAGGAAGAGGTTGTGGACTGAGGTGGTTAGGAGGATATTAAAAAAAAAAAGAGAGGGAGAAAACGTAGCTGAAATGCCGCCAGATTAGGTAAACCAGAAATTCACATTCTTAGCTGTGTTTAACATGGGTTGTTGATTTTGTTCAGTCAAACACGCTTCAGGTAGAAGAGAATCTGGAAAATGAAGGACTCGACTGACCTTGGCCACCTTAATTCCCGGATTTCTTTATCATGAACCCCACCGTTCTTCCATCTCTCACTGATTGGATCGATGACCACAATTTCAGTCGTCACCTGATGAAGCACTGAAGAGATGTAGTTTTCATGGCATCCTAGGTCCTAATTCCTTGCCGAGTATCGAGTAGAAATGCTCGACCCACATGCTGATCATACGCGAGTCGGGATCCTCTAATTAAAAACTGACAGACAATCACCGTGAGGGTTTTCCTCACTTAATCTCGACTCAATCACATGTAGCCCAGTTGTCGATGGCACCCTTGAGCTAATCCTTGATTCTGGTGTGATCGCCTGCACCCCCTGCACTCATGCCGGGCTGGGCCTATGTACCTCAGGGGGGCCCACACCTACGGTCCCACAACCCTTGGGAAGGTGCAGGACCAGAAGATATAGATGGGCCCTACATCTGAGTAAAACTTCAGGCCCATCAGTTTATCATAATCCCTAGATTCATTGCCGGGTTTGGGGGGGGGGGGGGGGGGGGGGGGGGAGAGGGGGGGGGGTGTGCGGTTGTAAATGCAGTAAAAAAGAAAAGAAAAAAAAAGTAAATTCAGTAAAAAAGTAAAGTAAAAAAACAAAAAGGAGTCAGTGGTCATTTAAACGGGGATTCAATTGCCCAAGCTTAATCTACAACGAGACCTTTCCCTCACCTTTTGCCCCCACTAATGTGCATCAAGGTGGGCCTGCATTTACTCCTTTGTGGTTATCACATAGGAGAACATTATTTTGTATTGAAATTTGAATGGACTGATGAATCATAAGGCCACCTGAAGTACAATAAGGTGATAATTAGATTACTGTTTATGATTTTGGTCTATCAGGCTAAGAAAGCGTCTTTTTGAATTTTTGTTCAATTCGGTCTGTAGAGCCCACTAGTATCTTCTGTAAGAGAGACTTTGCTAGATTTAGTTAGGATCTGTTCCCCAGTTCCGGTTGAAGAGTAGGTACTTAATTTGCCGAGTGAAGAAATTATTTAATGTATTAGAGATTTGATACAAAGAAATGTATAAATGGAATAAAAGCTATAAGAGAATGGCCTTTTGAATCATGAATGAATTAAGGAAATGTTGTTTATTTTCCTTGTGAGATGAGACTTCTTGGACACTGGGCTTAGAGGGGTGAAAATTTTGCATTTATTGCGCAAACTGTTAAGGAGAAGACTCTTATATTAACTTATTTTATTAGTGAGGTTAATCCCTTAAAAATATTAAAAAGAACTTAAAGAGCACTGTCACAAATATCATTCTCGGAAAATAAACGTCTTGGAAAAAATATTAGGTTATTTTAGATTTGAGGTTTTCCTTTGGGTATTACTGGGAAAAATGTAGCAGAAAATAAACTAATTTTTATATAATTAAAAATATTAAATAATAAAGAAAATAATAATATTAGTACTCATAATAAATATTTTTTTTATAGATGCTGCCTATCTTTTCTGTTTTAGTTCTGTTTTCTACCCTTTTTTTTTGTAGTATTTTTGTTTTCCAGAGATATTTTGAAATTGTTGCCTTATTGTTGTTAAAAATACCTTTTCGTCCAATATGTTACAATGTTCTCAAAATGCTGCTGATATTCGTGACTGTGATAAAGAGTATATGAGAAATTAAAAAAAAAATACTTCTTTTTAAAAGACGAAAATTCTCGTGGGCTTTAGGTTTCTTGGCAATATAATCTTATATAAGTAATTGGTCAGGGTTGAGTCCCATGTGTAATAGTAAAATTTACAAATTTAATTATCACCTTTTATTCTTGCTACTCGTGCGGGCTCTATTTTTTTTAATCTCAACCATTCAAGTTTTTATTAACCCCTTAAACTCAAAAAGTAAGTTGCATGTCTAAAATATTCATAAACTTTGAGATTTATAGAAATTAAATGTATATAATCCTCTGTTCAACATTTAGTCATGTAAAATGGTACTTCCTAACAAATATCACATGGTGTTTCACATATGTAAATTTGACAGATATAAAATCACATGTACTGTTTTTTTTTAAATCTCATTTTAATATCCCACGCAAGGCAAACGACCCCTACAGCCATCCTTCACAATGATAATTTAAATGGTCCCGCAAACTATTTACATGCTTTTCTTTTTTGGCTTGTTTGCTTAGAGGAATTCTAAGAACTCTGGTCTCTAAAGACTTATGAATTCGCGAAATATTTTATAACAAAAACGGATTTCAAAATGCACACGTACAGTCTAGCATTTAGGAAACTAGAGCCCTTTATATCCATGAGATTTTCTCTCCTAAATAAACATCTTGATTGGATCTTGATCCTCCACATGACCTTCAGTTGGAATCTCGCATTGAATTTTAAAATAATAACATATGGCAAACTTCACATAGAAGACCAAATCCATCGTGGTTGCTAGGTGTAAGACCATAAAATGGATGGTACGGTAAACTATGGTACTAGAGAAGACACTTTACAAAATGCCTATCAACCTCTTCATAGCCTCACATGAAACTACATGCATCTTTTTATAAATGACTACATTCGCCAACAAGGCAGTGGCTCAGTTGGTTTGAACCTTGAGTTTTCTCCTTAAGGTCTCAAGTTCAATTCTCACTCAGTGCATTATATAGGTACTACGTATCCAGCCATGTATGCACTTCTTGAGGAATAGTCCTTGCTGGTCGGGCTCGCAAATGATACCTTACGTCATAAAAAATAATAATAATAAATAAATAATTACATCCCAAAGCTCTCTTATACATGTTAGTGAATCAAATTCCAATTGAAAATTATTTATGCAATCTCTACTAATATTTTGAGATCTTGATAGAAATGATTACCTAATTAAACTTGACATATATCAAAACTAATTGTTCACGATTTTTAATATTAGCAAAGAAAATTTAACAATTCCAATTGCTGTGAAATCGTAGATGATCCCCAGATCCATCATGAGTTGTATAAGTGGCATGTCAGAGTATGACTCTAAGCATAACTTGCCACGTCAAGAAATGTGAAGTAGCCTAGTATGGGGCTCATTGAAAAATTGCTAACGGAGGATGCCGATGAACTATCTGTAAAAAATGACATCATTGAATATTCTGAACTATCATACTTGGGTCTTCAAATCGACTATAAATTAAAGAATCAATTATCAATTGTAAGGATTTTTATGTTGGCAAATTCATGGGTTGGATAAAACTTGAATTCATTAGTGTTGTATTTTACATATCTTTAAGTATGGATAATGGTTTGAATCACATGGTACATTGAAGTGAAGAAACCGGCGAAGAAGCGACAAATTCAAATGATTTTATACGGATAACATGTATTCAAAAGGTCATATCTTATAAATTGAGCATCAGATATGGGCA
Source organism: Sextonia rubra (assembly GCA_037013555.1). NCBI lineage: Eukaryota > Viridiplantae > Streptophyta > Magnoliopsida > Laurales > Lauraceae > Sextonia > Sextonia rubra. The sequence goes on from JASUAD010000010.1 coordinate 46,894,831, forward strand.
AGCGACCTACTGTTGGAAAGCTCGTTTTGAGTAAATATCCGTAGAGCCCAAGATTGCCTCAATCGGAATTAAAACGGGAAAGTTATAGCCTTTGGAAGTTTGCAGAAAATATGCTGAATTTTCACCCGGCCAGAACCTTAATATAACCGATCAGATCATTCATCCTACCGATTGGAAAGGTGCAAAAAGTTTGCCAACTTGCGATTTTCAGTCCGATTTAAAGAGAAACTTGCCTGTTTCATGCTAAATCCTTTCCTGATTGAATTATACTTATGAGGTACGTACTAGGAGCTATAATAAAGGATTATCTCTCAATCATAAGGTGTGGAACACAGATCTTATTGTTCTAAGAAGAGATTGCTTATTGGAGGTCACCTTCTCTAAAGTTCTTTTATTAGAGAGTTAAATGACTGAAGTTTTGCTCTAAAAATCCTTGTCTTCTACTTCTCTGAGTGTAGAGGATTGCTTTGGAGAGTCAAGTGCTACATTTAAAAGGCATCTAGGTACTTGGATTTGTAACAGAAAACGGCAGAGGGCTATTGCAGCAGGCAGATGTGTAAAGGAATTATAAAGTCCTTAAGTTGCGGGATGATTGGATAAAGGTTGTGAGTATTCTCTTGTAACTGTAGTATGATTCATAGTACTTGATTCCTGGCCGTTGTTTTTTTCCAAGTTGGGTTATCATGTAAAAATTGTGTCTTCTTGTGGTCTGTACTTTAGATTGATTTATTTCTGATGCGTAGTTGATTATTTGCACACATAATATTGAAATTGATTGAATTAATCCATTCTAGAAGCTTTTCACAAAAACCTTCATTAATTAACAATTATTATCACCCAAGATTATTAGTAGACTACTAGTCCATAATCCCTAATATGTATTTTGTTGGTTTAATGGATCACCAGAACATGCCACATGTTTGCCAACATGGCAAGCTTTTTTTTATTGGCTGCTAAGTTGTGAATGGAACTATAGAAAGAATGATGTACAAAGGCACGCGAGAAGTGAACATAACAAGTTACACTTCACTATAGAACTTGTCAAGTTACCAAGATAAGTTTCCCCTGAGGGGCCAGTAGATGGAGTAGTGAATGGCTAACACCAGTGGGGTTTTCTTTTATCTTATCTCTCAAATCCATCTGTTGGAGCTAGCTTTTGGCTGGCCGGTGTCTATATAAACCTTAGGCTGTGTTTACAACTGCTTGAATCAAAAGAGTCCAAAAGCATTCCCCTTTTCTGCTATAGTTTTTGTGCAAGTTTGGCCATGTCCACTGTCGCCAAGAGAGGGTGCAACCCAGAAGAGGACATTGAGCTAAGGAGAGGACCATGGACAGTTGAAGAAGACACTCTTCTCATCCACTACATTGCTTGTCATGGAGAAGGACGTTGGAATCTTGTAGCCAGATGTTCAGGTAAAACCAACCTGCCCCTTCACAGGAGTTGAAGTTTATCAGATGGGCGGATTCTTTAACTCTACCACTTGGTCTTTATGGTTTTTCAGGACTGAAGAGGACCGGCAAGAGTTGCAGATTGAGATGGCTGAATTACTTGAAACCCGATGTGAAGCGCGGGAACCTTACGCCCGAAGAACAGCTCGTGATTCTTGAACTCCATTCCAAGTGGGGCAACAGGTAATTATTTAACCCAGTTCAATTTAATTGATAATTAAGTGCACTATTTAGATTAATCTAACAGTCTAAAAAAGATGGTATTCATGAGCTTCTCTTATCATCATGGAGCTGGAGACTGCAAACCCAATTATAATATTAGCTCTGCAATGTTTTGAATGTTTTGCTTGAAGGTGTGGGTTGATTCCAGTACCGACTTTCATGTTGTATAAATTAAAGGTGTTCTGCAATAACAAAGCCACCTATAAATGGAGGGGTCAGGAAAAAGTAAGTCTAGATGTAGGCTACAACTGCATTTTCCACTACTTTATGGAACTTCTTTTTTGCTGATGAAATTGAGAATAGGACTGTTGAGTTCATGCCAAAATGATAAACTTGTTTAACATTTGTCCAAGCTATTAAATTTTTTTCTTAAATCTCCACACAAGTTTTTATCGTTCTTCTAAAGGAGTCCCTGGCAAGTGTGAACTTTAGTTGAACTATTTGAAATTTGTGGTTCTCTTCACGAGTTGACTCACAAGTGTAGTTGGTGAGTCTTTAGAGCTCTATCACTGTGAGAGTTTGACACCTCCCACGATCCAAAATCTCCTGTCAGACCACAGTGGCAACTGCCTGTCTTTTCCCCACTGATGACAATGAGAAAGTGACCCTCAAACAAAAGGTGATTATACTAAATGATTTGACAGATAGTGAAAACCTCATACTTCTCTTTGTATTTCAGTGGTTATAAAGGGGTGTTCACACAGGTCGTTGGATCAGGTGTACATACGCAATGATAAATAAAAATATTTTTTTTTGTAGGGAAAAAAAAAAAACTGTGCATCCCTTCATGTGACTGTTACTCATGTTTCCATCTTTGGCATCGCATGATACTATATTATTAAACAGCTTAGTAGATAATGGTTATGGGTGATGTAGTGTTTTTTTTTTTTTTTTTCAAATTGATGACCTAACTCTAACCCACAATCTGAACATTGAATAGGGAGCACTTTCCACCATGTTATGGGCTAATCTAAAATAGTATTTACTTTATCTCATAATTGAAACATCTTTTGCTTTCTAATTTTTATTTTAAAATAATTTTAAATTCAAGGATTTAGTTTAGAATAAACCAAAATGGAGAAATAAAATTCCAACATATATGGGACAAAGCTCTAATGATGATGATGATGATGAAATATATGTTTATGTTTGTAGAGATAACTGATTGGAACAATAAGATAGTTGATTATATTATTATAATACGACCTTATGTACTCTCATGTATTCATATCATATCATTTATAATCATATCCTGCCGATGTGAAGTGGGTTTAACGCTATTTAATCTAGGTAGACTCGAAGTAGGCGATACTTTTAAAGCCAGGGTTCTCACATCAACGGCCCTCCTTCTAGGCTTGGGACTAACATATAATTTAGAATGACAAATGGAGGAAGTGTTACGTAACAAGTAACCCTTATAAATCTTCATATATCTAACAAATAAAGTCAAAATATTTTTTTTTGTTGGAGTTTATCACGTGTGTTAATCTTGCATTTTTACTATGGTTTCTAGGTGGTCTAAGATAGCACAACATCTTCCAGGAAGAACAGACAATGAAATAAAGAACTATTGGCGAACGAGGGTGCAAAGACAAGCGCGACAGCTGAAGATTGAAACAAACAGTGCTAGGTTTCGAGATGTGGTCCGGTGGTTCTTGATGCCAAAATTGCTTCAGAAGATGCCAAATCAGTCATCAATCCAATCCCTAAATTCAATCCCTATTCAACTCAACCCAACCCCAGAATCCCTCAGCTTTATTGAACAAAATACACTAAACAATCCCTATTATTCTGACAAATCCATCTCAGAAAGTTGGAGCCCCAGCATCTGTTCAAACTCCCTTAGCATCGCCCAATTCCCTCAAATTTCAGAATTCCCAGCAACCCCTCAGGATTTTGGCTATATTGACCAGAGTCCACTTTTGAAAGAAAGTTACAATAGCTTTGAGTCAGAGGCCATCCAACTAGCTTCCACCACAACACCAGGCTTCAATTATCCTTACTATGATTCCTCAATGACCGAGAACAACTGTGTTGATGACATGGTAGACAGTCTATGGAACATGGATGAGTTTTGGCACTTACAAAAGCTACAAGGAAGGAGCATATAAAATTCACTTGGTTATAGCCCAAGAACAAGGCATTGAGAACAAACTCTAATTGAAAGCTATTCATTAGTAAGAACTTTAAATGAAAGTGGTTGGAGTAGAAGATTGTTAAGTTTGAGTCCTAGAACTATTTGTTTGTGTTGGACATATAGCTTGTCATACCATAAGACTGTTCTAGTGAATAAAGGTTTCACTGTAGTATGATTTTGCTTGTACTTGTTTTATTAGAATTATGTGATTTAATTCCATCAGGATGTGGAGAATGTGATGCGTGATGGGGTCTACATAATGTCGTTTGCTCTTCGGATTAAAATATTCAAACTGTAGTGCTTTATCTTAGAACTCCAGCCGCCTAGATCGGACATGGAAGTTGGTCTACATATACAGTAAACCCAACAGGTGGGAGCTATCACTTTGTTATGACTAGAATTTCAAGTGACATAGAAAGGTGGCAAGAAAGATGGGGAAGAAATCTGTAGGTTAAATGAATCTAGTGCTCCTTGACCAAGTTCAGGTATCTTTATGTATGGTCTTTTCACATAAATGATAAATAAAGAAATTTGTTCAAAAGGAGGTTGGACCATGTGGAGTTTTCTTTATCCACCTTGTTTATTTTATTTTATTTTATTTCCTTTGATGGAGACCCTTCTTCAACATGGGATACCACTGAATTCCTAGAAACTTATATTTCTAGATATGATTCTAGGAGACAAGGCTTCAGAAATACTCTGCCCCTTAGACTTCCTTCCTATGGGAAAGATCCCAACCCACATCATACAACATCATTAGCCTTGCCTAACAGAGGAAAAATAATCTCCTCACTAGAATGAGGTGGGATATTGTTCATTTTGATGAGGTCACTCCATGATGAACAAACCAAGCATGATCCTTACAAAGAACCACCTCTATTAGCTTGAAAATCTTATTCAGCTACCATGACTGGTAATTGGAAATCAATTTTCCGAAGGAAGTTACAAAAGACAATGCATGATCATAGAAAGAGGAACTCCCTTACATCTGCCTTAATTCGAACTAAACTCAGGTAAGTCACCGCCAAAAGACAACGATAGACCAGTCCATGTAACCAAGGGTAACGCCATGTGTTTAATCCAAACTTGGTTACATCTAATTTCATCATTGACGACCAATGTGGCTGACTGAGATTTTCTAAAATAATAAAGGTCAAAAAGGGGGTACCCCCCCCCCCCCCCCCCCCCCCCCCACCCAACCAACAAAAGCATAATCCTAAATTTGACACTTATCCAAAAAGTTACTACTGGATTGAAATCCAAAACAAAAAAGTATGATGCCTGTAAAAATCAAGGGCTATAAATCAAGGGTTTAGAATAGTCTAATGGATTTGAAATTTTTTGCATTTACTGCTATCATTGAGATCGTTGTATCCCTCACCTCACCATTTTGAATTTGATACTCGTCCAACACTTACCACTGGATTAAAATCCAAAGAAAATGATGCCTTCCAAAATCATTAACATTGGAGAGCTATAAATTATGGGGTTAGGATTTTCTAATTCACACCGAGATCTTTGTATCTCCCATCTCCACCATGATTTTGGTGGCTCTAAATGGACTATGCAGGGTTCATCACATGCACCATCTTGTTCCTTACATTGGATAAAATCTAATATATATAAAAGAAGGTAGCTATTTATAGATATTAAAAAAACAATATTTTGTATATACCCACCTAAGGTTCTCAGGATTTGTAAATAGGCCCCTATAATTCTAGTATTTACATATAAGCCCCTGCATTTTCATTCTAATACCTTCCATGTCCCCAATATTAGTAATCCCGATGAGAATGAGCAACCACCAAGAAATTTGTACTGAAATTTTATAAAAATGACTGCTTCCCTTACATCCATTAAAAAAATGAGTATATCATTATTTACAAAATGATATTATTATTTTATATCAAGACCCAATATTGGTTTCTCTTTTAATAATTTTCCAATGCACATGAAACCTAATTATGTATTTTAAAATATATATCAATCCAATAGTGGGTTATTTATGGATTGGGTCAATTATAATAAATTATAAGTATATGTTATGATCGATTTGAATATAACAAAATGGGTTTTAATTGATAAAAATAGATTTATGTAAGCTTACTCTCTCGTACTACATGTGCTATACCAATGAGCAATGTTATAAGCTTTGGAGAAAAATGAATTTAATCTTTTGAAATTATGTATATAGAGATAATGAGGTGGACAAAATGCTAAGTGGATCGAAGTTTTGCATGAGGCTATGCTTGTCGATCAAACAACCATAATCACACGCGGAAGCTAAGACCCTATATACTACTCAGCTGGTTATCATAATCAAATCAGATGAATCATCAATATTAATAAATATTCAATGGTTACGTGCTCTAAAGCATAATAATTAAGATTTCAATTTCAAATAAAGATAAGTTCAATTCCTATAAGTAACGGCCTTTAATCATGGTCTTATTTAATGAAACTAATAGCCTGTTCTACACATTAATACCAAGACATTTTAAATGATGTCATCGGTTCTCCATTAAGCAACTCCGCCATCTGGCAGAATTTTTTGTGTCTCCTGACCCTTCTTTTCCGCACCAGCAACGACACCTAAGCACAAAAAATAAATTGGCAAGAGGGTAAACTACAAATAATGATGATACTTATATCTGTGATGAACAATACTTATAAACTTATAAACTTAAGCAAACAAAACTGAATTCATGAATGATAATCAAGCGAGATGAATACACAGACACAAGTTGCCCCATTAACATGATGCACAAATATGGATATTTTCACCAGATACAATATACAAACACGGGTATCCTTACCAGATAAAATATTTAGCACAGCCACATACCATATCTCACAATATACGCAGGCACGATGGAGTACATCTACCGCCAACTGCAGTCGGACACATATATATAGATTCTTAGATATATACAAATGCTCAATGAAGCTAAATCATCAAACTCACAACACCCATATCATTAACAATTAAAGTATTAAAGTTGAATAATTAGAGTGCATTATGATGCTCATGTCGTGTTTTCTATTTAACTGAATGTAAGCACTACACCACCTAAGGTCATAGTTAAATCTTTATTTAAAATAACAATGAGAGCCGACGATGCTATTAGTCTACTTTTGATGCCTATCATGTGATGCATTTAGAAATCCACATTCTCATTCTGAGTCTAGCATGATCCCCCACGTGCACCTTTAACTAGCTTCTCCTGAGGCCAAAACCCATCCTTTAATCAGACTTATTTCCTGTTCAAATTTGTTTGTTAATTAACCATTGGGCATGACGTAACATTAAGTAATTCTATTCCCCTAAAAGGGTGGTGTTTCACTTATCGCAGGTTTAAATATCACAAATGAGTTCCCTTAATTACTAAGATCAAATCACCCTACCAATCTACTCTATATTTCCAAATTCAATGCATTCACAGCTTAGCCGTGGTTGCTTTATGGTTTAGCCGTAGAACCTTTTATTGCATAGCCGTAGGGCTCACCGTAGTACAAAATTGAAGAAATGGCTCTCTAGCCCCCCTAGTTGTGGCCTAACTGTAAAATGGCTTATGACTTAGTAGTGGATGCACACTATTAACCTCTTTTGTGCGTTTTCTTCCAAACCTCGACTAAACAAAATCCAACCTTCAAATCTGTGAATTTCTCATCATATTAAACCCTCCAAATCCATTTTAACCCATATTAGAAAAAAAAATGAATATTAAGCATTAGTTACAGTTATCCACTTGCCTTAGGGTTTTAATACCAAAAACCAAATCTTTAGATTTCTAGGGCTTAGTCTAAAATGCAAATCCTCCTTCCAAATTCAAATCTCCAAGCTAAGCTATCTCCTACAAATCCAAAACAGATATATACACCCTCTCAATCTATTGGTGCATGCTCTAACGAAAAGAAAGATCTACATGAGGGTTTAAGGAAGAAAAGCCTACCAATAATGTAAGTAGGAAAGAGGAAAGATGAATATGGTGAAGACGAATGAGAGATTTTTTGCTGATATAGGTTGTCTGAAATTTTACAGGTAGCTCTGGTTGTGGTTGAGGAAGAGAAGAAACGGGAAGAAAAAGGGTTTACTAAGATGTAAAAGAGGAAAAAATCGAGGGATATTAGGTTAAGTTAAGTTGTAAAGAAAGTTTATCTAAATTACAAGAAAGGGCCTCTTACTTTTTAGTGAGTTTTGTATAATTCTTAAAAAGGGCTTTTGGCTTAGACATGATGGTCCAATGGGCTAAGGCTCAAGGTCTAAGGTCCAGGGTTCATGACGGGTTTGTCATCCAACTCCAATAGGTCCCATGAAGGATATGCAATGCATAATATGATTTAATTTCTAAAATGTCCTATTAAATATACAATCAAACCCAGTCAACCGGCCTGATCTGAACCCGACTAGCCAACCCGGCCCAATACTCATGGCCTAGGGTCTTACATCTATGCCACCTACGCATATGCCTGCATGGCTAGGCATAACCAGTATGCGAATGCGACAAAACATCTCATACAGATGTTAATCATGTTATGTGTGTAGCAGTCAGGAACTACCTCCATTGAACCTGGTTGTTAAATCTAAATCACCAACCAAGTCAATGGAGAATTACGGCCTTTGATGTGCCATGGAACATGATGTCATTAACAGTAGAATGGTGACAGATTCTAGGGTTCGATAGAATTATCTGATAATATGGGTGTTGCGGCTATTTCTACATCAGGATAAATGTCCTTTACTGTCCTAGAAAGTTAAAATCCTAAATAGTCCTAGTGTCTGGTTTGCAATTATATGTTGTTTCAATAGAATGCTTTAGGGTTTTAAGCTAATAAAATCTTAAATGATGTAGTTTTAATCAAGATCACCACTAAAGGTAACAAACTCAAGAATCTCTACTTGAAAGAGGAGGAATTCTCATGATTTTGAAGATAAAATTGATGAAATGTATTGCAATTTATTTACAATAAACTCTTAACTGATTGAACTTGTAGTAGTAGTTCACTTGGACTCTAAAGTACACTGACACATCTAGATAACATTTCCTAATAACCCCAATAACATTAGAATATCAACTTGACTAAAATTATGATTTATGAATATCCAAATTTTACCAAGTTTCAAAAAGAAAATAGAAAGGAAATTTGAGCACAGGATCATATATTTTGAAATTTCATAGTTAGGGAGTTCATTTTTTAGGCTTACGCGTTCACTGAGAGCTTTTCACCAGTATTTTTTTTTAATATCAACAATGTCTATGGATATATGTACAGTATCAAAATTTCACAATTTCTTGAAAAGTTATATATGGCCTCTAGAAGATAAAGGGCTATTTGTGCAGCTCCATTTTGAACGGATTCTAACACCTTGTTTGGTCGTTTGGTGCAACAAGGAAAAATGTTTTTCTCCCTACTTGAGAATTCACATTTCCAACCTCCCCTAGTCGGAAACAATTGCCCGGATGCGTCTTCCAAACGTCTCCTAAGGTCCACATCCGTTCCAGTGAATCAATTTCTTTTTATCCCAATACAATATATACTCTATAAAGCCACCAAACTATCATATATCACCGGTCATATGCTTGCAATATCCAAGCCACTGCACAACAGGTCTAGGGTATGTGACGCCAAACTTAGCACCTATATTCTTTTTACAAGTACAAGTCAGGCCAAATTTATTTATGGGTTCCCATACTCTCTTTCACGAAGATACATTAAACATTTTAATCAAGAATCTATTTTGATATGTTGTGAACAGTATTTTCATAAACTGTCAGAGGATCCGGCAGCCAAAATCCAAACCCACTCCAAACCGGAGATGAGTCAAGTTATCATTGCCCAATATAGGCTTGTCGAAACCACTATCTTAACTTGCCATAATAGGGGCAAGTTAATCAATTAACCTGACCCATTGTCAACCTTATGTTTGAGGCCTTAAAATCAACATAAGATGATAAACATAGCGTGAACTTTCAGCCTTGCCGAGGAGCCAACTCAATATAATTAGGGATATGATTTGGTTACCATACACTGTAAATGATTGGCCTTGGACTTCCTATTACCAAGTTCTGTAGGTTGTCCTAAAATATCCAAGAATGGGAACTCTTTTGGACCAAATTGATAATCAGGACTGGGTCCAGTAAGGACATGTATCTTAATCTGAGTGACATGTATAAAGGTAATTTTTTATATTAATAAACCAAAAAAAAGAGCATGGTATAATATCCTTAACTGTTTCAACTCACGGGATGTGAAGTCCTAAATTACTTTTGAAAGGCATAAGGCATTAAAGATTTTGAGTTAGGCCAAAGTCCAATCAGTTTGTAGGAGTTGGACTGGGTCTGGGTCTTCTTTTTTTGTTTTTTTTTTCTAACCCAGCCAAAGGTGTTGGGACCCAAGAGAGAGCCTGCACGTGTGGGAAAAAAGCCCACAGAAGTGGAAAGAGAGCCCGCACAAGAAGGAAAAAAGGCCACAAATTGAGAAGGTAGCTTGCACACTTGGGAAGGAAGGTGACGTACCTAAGATTCACACTTGGAGAGGGCTTAGGATCGTTTAGTAATTCATATGTCAATTAAAATTTTGACCCAAATCTGCCATGTTTACATCCACTCTCAATGTGTATAGGTTTGCATGAATGAATTCTAGATTGGAAGTTAAGAAAACACTTAATTAGTAGCATAAACATAGGATGCTAAAAACAGTGAAAGTAAGAACTTGAAGGCACCCTAAGAATTTGAAGGCACCCACTGGAAGAATTTGAAGGCACCCACTGGAAAGGCATTGTCAATGTTCTGTCACTGAATCCCATCTCCCCATTCAGAGGTATTGTCAATGATGGGTCATCACTGAAAACAGAACTCCACATGATTTTTTTTTTTTTTCACATGCGGTAGTCCTGCACAAGGTTGGTATGGAATTTTCAATTTCAATCTCCATCAAGTAAGCAGGGGCTCAAAATCTCTTATGGAAGGCAAAGACATCAGGACTCCCCCACATGCAATATGTGTAAAAACACCCTTGCCTTAACACCATACAATACACTCAGATAAAGTTTTGGGGAGAAATGGGGTCAATTTATTTAATAGAGTTACATTTCCCATAATCTTTAAGCAGTGTCTTCATATCCAAAGGTTATAAGTGAAAGATTAAGGGCTTGTTCTTTTCACCTAGTTGAACACATAGCAACTATAACCATTCTATTTTTAAAAATAATTAAAATTGAAGAAACAAATGTAAATTTTCAAAAATGATAATTAGACTTCCTCCCTCCTAATGGAGAATATGATTGAAGGGTGGGTGAGAAATGAATGTTAGACGGATGTTGGTCTTCATGACCACACATCTAATAATGGTTGGGCCCACATTGAGTCCACTAATTTTAGTTGTAATTTAGTAAAATTTGCCTTGGATTCTCTTTTAGAATGTCCATTTTCTACTCTTGTTTGGCTAATTTTTTAAGGAGTTAAAGAAATTAATTTTAACAGATTTCTTTGATGGAAAAAAAATTTTCAATGATTATTTATAAAAGTGGTTTCCAATCCTTTCTCTGTATTCACGATTTATACAAAGTGCCCATTAACTCTCATGCGCATTTGAGTGAGTGAAAAGGGAGATAAAGGGCATTGATCATAACGTGGCACAATCAAAAAATCAGATATAAAACATTCACCACAGCACAATATACGCTTTTCAAATTTTGAATTATACATTAGTTAATGCATAAGCTTAATTTAAGTTACAAACCATATTAGAATGTACAATGAATGCCCAATGACTACCTTAATAATTGAAATCCTAGAGAGTGAGAATTGCATGTACATCACTATCTCATATTATTTACCTCTCATCTTTTTAATAATTATTCGGTACAGCACACTTGACCAAAAATTTTTTACTATTAAATTTTTATACACTACGCATAAATATAAAATATCACTTCATTTGATAGAAAATGGTAACATTGAAAATGCTGAAGTATTAATACCATAATTAATTAAAATAAATAATTAATTTTATAAAATAAAATGATAATAATAAAATACTTTGTGTCAAAATTTTATACTTTGGAAATCTCGACTCCGCACAAAAATCCGCACCATGCCCACTCGACGTGTAATCATTTCAATGCTCTCTTTTGGGAGCTTCGTCGCTTCATGAATGTGACTGTCAAAGTCTACTAGGATGCTCCACCTCGTGTCCTATTGAGACCCTCATTGGTGAATGTGAACGCGGGAGCCAAGCCTACCAACAAGAGTGAGATAGGCAAGCTTCAAAATGCATGTACTATTATATCATTCAATAATAAAAAATTCAATGCAAAGTAGGCAAACGGATCTACAATGTTTTCAACAACATTGATTTGAAACCATGCCACTGCATTTCCTCGGTGCATGTTACCCTCCAAAACAGTTCCGAAATAGTTCACAAAGGCACGGGACCAAAGGAGCAAAAGATAGAGAATTTTCAAAACGATAGATCAGCTTTTGATTGGATGCACTGCATTGCCATGTGAAATCTTCTTCAACAAAGCTTTCAATCTAATCACCCTTTCTTGTCACATAGACCCGTGAAGGGACTGAACACTCAACTGGTTGCCCTTCTACGACGGGCCACTTGGCCCCTTCTTAGTCTTTTATCAATCATAATCTGGCCCGGTCTCCGCGTTCCATTGATTATCCTTTTCTTGATGGTGGGTCCCATATGACGAGAAGGCTATCAAATCACATTCCAAAAGATCTACAAAATCAAATTCAAAAAGAATGCTGCGATAGAAAGGAGGCCTTATAAAAGGAAGTACTTTTGGATGTCTCAGTGGGCACAAAATTTTTGGTTCCCAGGTACGGACACAGAAAAATCAATGTCAAACTTGATTTACTCTTTAATCCTTTTACATTTGAATCCCTCAGAAAACATGATATTTTAACACAGTGATTCTCCCTGGGAAAATTTTCTGTTTCAGCGTCCGGTCATGAGGTTGATACAATAATATTTTACTGCTTTAGCTGACACGTATCAGTCACGTTCCCTATGGCACATTCGGCAATGAAAACTATGGCCTATGACATTGATTTTTGACCGGAAGATTGAAAAGTGGGATGTTCTTATCTCAGTGGATCAATGACCTTTAAAGGGCTTACAGCTTAGTGTATATTCAAACAGTTAGCCTGCTCTTATCTTTATTTATATTTATATCAGTTAGCCTCCCAACTATATATTATCCAATAAACAATCTAAAATTCAACTGGTTGAACTTAAATAGCAATTTAAGTCATAAGCTTTGCAATCAGATATTTATTTTAAGTGGAGACATTTGACAGTAAATTTGTACTTGTTCAGACAAATCTTTGTATATTATTAGAGTATGCTGTTCAAGATACATAATATATTCAGCAAGTAAACAAGGTAGAATAAGTTAGCAAGTTAATCATACTTTTCAACCATCACATTTTGAACTTCATCGTCAGAAATGGTCGTTACCTGGGCTGCCTTTTGACCCATAGTTACATGAACACCTGGTTAACATAATTTTATATTACATGAATGACTATACTAAGGTAGCCATGTCACCTGGATTGTTCCAAAACCCCACGAACCATGATATGGATCACAACAAACTAGATTGTCGGTTAGTTCTCTTTAAGTCACAATATATAACAATTCATATAATTTGGGTTCATAAATCAGTTTTTCAAATGGTTGAAACATGATCCTACTAAATTATGACTCATATTTTTTTATTTTAATATTTAGTTTGCAAACGGGTTATACATAGGGCATGGGTGAATCATATTAAATGGATTGAAATCACATTTAGAACTTAACTCCTCTTGTAAATTACAAAGCATTATTATGTTTATGTGAGTAATCTATGAATCAGAATCATCTGATTCTACCTGTAGGTAATTAGGATCACTAAGCATGAAGGGAACCACAAGCCATGAAGAACCACGAATTGCTACTAGGTAATCTAGGTAACCCTTAATTCAGTTATATGGTTGTCTGGTCAGATGAATGGCACTAAGAGAACAGTCTCCCATGGTCTTTACTTTTGGTCCTGAAGAGTAGTAGGTTCCTCTCGCAATTGCTCTAGTTTCCAACACAATGGGCTTAGTTAAATGTGATTTTTAGATGAACATAGCTGTCGTGTCCCCTAAAATAAAATTAGGGTTAACGTGAGATTAGGGGCAAATTAAAATTTTTCATATTTAAAACAACGCATGGCTCCTAATCGGATCCAACACAAGATCTTAGGTTCGCGTTAAGTCCACAACATTCAACAAATACCAAATAATTATGGAAGCATTAATTGTCAATCGGTATTAAATATTAAATAGAGTATGCACATTCAAAGAATATTAAATCTAATATTTTAAGTTGTAAATTAAAACAAATGTAATTAACTGAAAAGCCCCACTAACAACTTGGGAAAATAAATAAAGTATGAATTAAAATATAAATCCTATATATGTGAGTTACTCATGTGCCGGACTAAATGATCCAGTAACCATCATCTGCACCCCACTAGGTATCATTAGGTGGCTTAAGTGTTTGAAACGCTTCACCCTCCGCCTCCTCCTCAAAATAGTCGGACTTAGTACCTATGCGCCAAGTTAAGCATAATCATACTACCACGAGTCGGCAAGCAGATAGACATACCTCATAACAGACATATAATATCAAAGGTGAATAAAGATAGTAAATTATATAAGAGATGAATTATAATCAGTAATGAGAAAGAAAAGACATCCTAATCTAAAATCTCACAAGTGAGCGCATATGTCAACAATATGGTGGTAAAATTATTAAAATCATCGAGAAAGATCCCAGTCAAATCAAAGTGGTCAATTTGTCAAATCATGGAGAAAATCTAGGTAAATCATAAGATGCCATGTAATCCCATCTAAAGCGGTGATCAACTGCTCGAAATCGAAATTGATTTGTAGCAGTTGTCAAAATGACCTCGAAATACATGATATATATAGACCGACTTAGAGGTCATCATACTTCGAATTCTAAGTTTAAGTGAATGGCTGGCTTCCCTGTGTATACACACTAGATCAGCAAATGCAGAGACTACTCCGAAATCAAAGTTCATACAAACCCTATATAGGTAGTCCTCTTTACAATTCATTGTAACCAATGCCAAGCCTCGACACGATCAAAAACTATACAACAGGTACAATCTGATGAAAGCATGTACATCAAGTGCACAATGTATCAATAAATGCAAAGATGCATAGCCGCAGGCTAAGAAATATATTACAAATAAATTCCTAAGTTCAGGATCCCAATTCACGCACCTGACAAATTTACTTGAACCAAGATGAGGTGAGGTTGGGATATTTAAAAACAATTATCCATGAGGCATAGTCTCAATTCTCATCTTAATCAAGTTCAGAATAGTTTATACATCATATGTGAACCGGACGATCTATAAGAGGATCGCATGCCCAAATAGGCCTCTTACATAGTAATTTAAGGTAGATTTATCGAAAACTCAGTCAAATAAAGTCCAATCACTGAAACATGATTTTAGGAAAACATCTGGGTAAATTATAAAGGGTACACAACCCTATCCAAATTTCCATATTTAAACTTGAATAATGATAGGTTCATACCTTCTCCATTCATTACATAAAACCACCCTAAATCCACGACATTCATCATATATCAAATCCAAACCTAAATCTAACATGTGATTCCAATTTCATTAATAATGTGCAAAACATAATTAATGTAAACACTATATGAAAGAATTAAAAGGAAGTAATGCAAAATCATCATAAGCCATAGTAATCTACATGCTTTTGATGAAGATAGTATGCGAACTCAAAGAAAATCATGCCAAATAACCTAATCGAAACTCCAAACGCAAATCCTACCCAATCCAAGCATATAAAATAAAAGAGGAGACTCATGTAAGTCCTCTAAATTAAATCTAAAGGTCAAAATCTACAAAACCCTATGATATAAGAAAATATGAATTCAGAGAAATAAGTAGGAGAAAGGAAGAAAGAAGAATGAATAAATAAGGAAAGAAAAAATAAAAGAAAGGAGAGAGAAAATAAAGAAAGAAATAAAAGAATGTGGTCGTTCCAGATCGGTTGATGGAAACGTGAGGGAGGGAGAGAGAGAGAGAGAGAGAGAGAGAGAGAGAGAGAGAAATTGAGAGAGGATTTTGGAGTTATTTATCAAAATGTCATTGAATTAATGTTTGGGTTAAAAACTAATTTGGGCCATAACTTGCAAAACATAGGTCGAATCGAATTAGTACAAGAGGCATAAGTTCATGAAATAGAATAAGCTTTTCAATGAGTATAATATTGGCATAGTTTCGAGGAGATGAAGTTTTAACATTATTAAATGGGTTTTGGGTATTTTTGAATAAAGGCTTAAGTACAAGTGGGTTGGTATTCTAGAGGTCAAAATGGGTTCGATTTAAGTCAGGGTAAACTGATAAAAGTCTTAGAATTAGTTCACTTACTCAATGAGCCCAAAACCTCACAAATCAAAAAATTATGAAAAAGGGCTTTTAATTTCCCAAAAATGCAAACTACCTCCTATTGTGCTCAAACGAACTCTAAACCCAATTAGTCTTCACATACACGATCCTAACTCAAATTCAGACTCGCTTAGACTCTAACGGGTCCTAATTAGCTAACATTCAGTTTAATTAATAAATATTCACATTTACGTTCTAGAATGCTACTACAGCTCCAAGTTAATGCAATATACCAAAATACATCTGAGTAGAATAAGGAGAGTGGGAAAATCTTATAAACAAAAAAATAACCTATGACCTTGCTTCAAGGGACCAAAAATGAAACTACTTTCTTTGTCTGATCATGGTTGTGTAGTCTTTCACAGTTTTTGCTGCGCACAACATTCTATACGAGTAAGTTTTCAAAATCATGTACATTTGCAAGAGAATTCTTCTACAAAGAAAGATAAAAGAAATAAAGAAGCAAAGAAGAATAAGGAGAATAACAGGAAGAATGAATTTTAAAAGAAAATGAGCATAAAATAATGTAAAAAAAAAAAGATAGAGTGAAAAGGGGTTAGGCCCATCAAACTACCCTTTGGTGGGTGAATGGGCAGGTATAAACCCCAATGAAAGTAGAGAGAATATTCACTATTTGTACTCTATGTTTTTTTTTTTTTTTGTGGGTAGAAATGTGTTAGTTATGTCAGCATCCAAGTCCCACCTCTCAACTTAGTTAAAAAAAAAAAAAAACATTTGCATTCTATCATAAATCATAAAGAGCTATAGTCACTTTTTTTTGGTTTTTGGTAGAGTTCTAGTCACTCATTGAAAGCTAAGATTAGTACCCGTAAAAAAAAGTGAGAAGTCTAAAAAAAATACCCACTTATTATAAATTGAACACTTCTATTTTATTAAAATTACAAGATAAACCCATTGTCATGGGTTATTTATCAACACACCACTCACTTTTCTAATTACATAAAACTCTTTTTTGACAATTTTACAACTACACCCTTCATTCTCAGTAATTATAGAAACCTCCTTGGTGTGAGGAATTTACAAAAAAACCCTCTATTTTTTTTAATTACAAAAAATTCCTTTCACTAGGCAATTTACAAGTACACCTTTCTATTTCTATAGTAGGAAAATTAACTTCTTTTACTGGCCAATTAAAAAAACACACACCCCTCTCTTTTTCAATTACTATTATGGCATGTTTGGATAACTTCCTCAGAGATGAATCCTCCTTTAGGTTTCTCGATTGTAAAGAAATCCCATGTTGGTTGAAGAGAATAAAAGTGAAAGATAATTGTCTAAATCCTACAAACCCACAAAAAATCCTTTCTTCCTTTAATTTCTTGGTCTCCACCTCCCCTTAGAGTTGATAATTTGGGTCCAAGGGAATGAAGAAATACTCTAGATGGAGAATTCCTCTTAGTTTACTAAGCATGCCCTTATTGAATTTTGCAAATCCATAGAGGCAATGAGCACTTGAGAGTGAATCCTAGGTATTTTCCAAACCTGGGATGCATTGATTCTTTCGATAAACAATTTTCAAAGAGGATATCATAATTCATATCAAATGAATGAATCTTTTAGATAGAAGATTCCTTTAAATTTACCAAACATGCCATTAGAGTTATTCTGTAAGAGATTTTCAAATGTACACCTCTAATTTTTAAAATCACATAGACACCATTTGTAAAAGGAAAAAAAAAATACAAACAAACATGTTCTTTCATAATTACAATGACATTATTTTATGGAAAATTAATCATGCCCCCCACACCCCCCCCACCCCCCCCCCCCCCCCCCCGGCGCGCGGGCAACTAGAATTTCTAAAAACTCTTTCAACTTTCTAAAAATTTTTAAATTTTTTATATATACCCCAAGCTTTTCAGAAAAGCTCTTATATATTTTGAAAACTATTTGCATCTTTATATGTGACCCTTCTAAGAAATTTTTTTCTACATAGTATGCCCACCATCCACCACAAAAAAAAAAAGAATTCTTAGGTCCAACCCTGCCAGTATTGATACCTAGCAACTAAGAGTGACATGTGAGGTTGCCACCTAACTAAGCAACCCCTTAGGTAGTGTTTGGTTCGCTGGAATGAAGGTTGGAATAGAATGGTCATTCTGTTGGAGTGATCATTCCCACGCTTGGTTCATAAAAAAGTGGCGGAATGATCATTACTTCATTGCTAAGTTCTGAAGTGAGCTCCGAAGAAGAAGATGCAAAGTCAGTAGCTTGTTCCTCAACATTTGGAATAAAATCCAATGCCCCTACAGAATTAGCACAGCTATTGCCTGTAGACTGTACATTTAACGACTTGGCACCAATCGAACCAGTGGGTTGTCTAGTTTCCTTTCATTAGCCCCTTTTCTGAATTCACATTGTGACCATAGGAGAACTCAGATGCTTTCTGAATATTATCAGCATGTTTCCTTCCTTGTTTCGAGTAAAAATCTGAAACCGGAGCTTCCTTAGGTCCATCACGGTGCACAATTGGCAATGATTCCAGACCCATTAGCCTAGCAACCAAACCAGGTGTCCGCATTGCATTTCGCTTCATATCACAGTCCTTGCCAGTTCTCTTCATGTTAGGAAAGCCCCCACGATTTTCATCAGTGATCTACAGTTGATTAAACACAGAGGGAGATTAAAGGAAGAGAAATCCTCTAACAAACACAAGGGCAGTAAATCTAATCATGTATGTTTCCTCATAGGTCATATATAAATTGTGGAAAACCAGAAGAATAATCTATCTAGATCACTGATAGGTGGTAAGTCTACCTATATAACACCAGTAATTTAAAAGGGCAATGAACATTGCTTCTATAAATCCTTGTAGAAAGCCAATTGATCATGAAACAACCATTCAACTAGGAAACTACTTACAAGAAGAAATTGTCTTTTATTTTGATATATCCTGAGCATTATAAATTGCATGTATTCATATTATTTTTACTATCTCCATTCATATTTTTTTCGAATGATACTTTAATCAGGTCCTCAATGGAACCCATTTTATATTAAATTGATGTATTTTTCATTTATGACAGCTAAGGCATGTCTTAGTCTGGTCAAAAGAAAATTGAAAGTGAAGAAATTGGCAACGATTATGCAGTGGTGGTTGGACATTCTACATCTACTGGGGCTATTTATACAATTATCAAATAAATTATTCGAAAAACAATGCATGCATGGGGTTAGATCTAGGTACCAATTATATTACTATGGTAATAGAGAAATAATTGAGAATTAGGTGTATAAAAGTGATCACACATGTTTGAACAATTTTAGAATGACTAGGCGACCATTTATGAAGTTATGTCACTTGCTTAGCATAATTGGGAAGCTGGAACCAACCAGACACATGTTGGTTGATGAGCAGGTTGCAATTTCCTTGCATATCCTTGCTCATCATGTCAAAAATAGGATAATTCAGAGTGAGTTTAATCGTTCAGCGGAGTCAATAAATAGGCACTTCATAAGGTTTTTGGTTGCAGTCATTAGATTACAAGAAGAGTTATATAAGAAACCTCAGCCAATACAAAAAAACTCAGTAGATAAAAATGGAAGTAGTTTAAGGTAAATGATTTATATTTTTTTTACAATTGTAGTTGTATAATTTATCATCTATGTGTAGATATATTTTGCCACATTGTAATGTCTTGTAGGGATGTTTAGCAACTTTAGAGCTCTATATTTTATATTTGCTACTCTTTATTTTATGCACTATGGATGTTATTTTGGACATATTGGATGAATGTTAACTTTTAAATGACTTGGTTTAGATAATATATGTGATGTTTAAGTTTAGTAACATGTTATTTGGAGATTTTGATGATGTATATTGCTATTGTAAATAATGTTTTAGATATGTTATCACAAGGGTATTTTGGTCAGTTTTATATGATTTTTATTCCCTTCCTAGCATCATTCCAGCTTACCAAACAAAGGAATCGGAATGATAATCCTATTACTTGATTGATTCCTTTGTCTAACCAAACGTTGGAATCTGAATTACTATTCCTGCTTCATTCCATTCCCGACTCATTTACGCCTCTATTCCATTCCAGTCAAAAATCATTCTAGCGAACAAAACTCTACCTTAGTGTTGGGTAGTACACATTCACTAACCTAGTGAAGTGTTGAATGGCTCAAATAGACTCTATCTATGCATTTTAGATAACAATTATAGGTTCCAGAGGGAGAGAAAAGGGAAGGAGAGCGTGGATTGATGAGGGGTACATGCTTTATAATAATAGTGCATTCCAGTTATACAAGGTTGAGAAATATGGGCACGTTAGGCAATTGTCTTTCGAGAGGAATCGTAGCTCTTTTTCTTATTAATTAGTGCAGAAAATCCAAGTTTGTTTTATTGTGGAAAATTGTAGGGAAAAATCATTACTTCCATGTTTCCAAATATTTGGAAGGTTTGACCCTCCTTGGTCTCATTCGATTCTACAACTATGTGCACTTGAAGAAAGCCGAAGGTACAATACTCCGCCGAAGGTACAATACTCCGACGGTAGAATTTCAAATATCAGTTTTACTTTTGAAAAACTACTTTTTAATTACTTTGATCTTAACCATTAATCATTTTTAAAATATTCAAAATGGTTAGGAGATCAAATTTGACCACTCATTCGTTGTATGTTTTATGTTATTTATAAAATATAAAAAAAGGTCTAGACCTTTGGATCACAATTTCAAGACTTTTGTTGGCCCTGGTTTCAAAATCAAAATCGTTCAATCTTTCTTTAAAATGCCTAAAACAGCCACTGGTTTCAAAATCAAAATCGTTCAATCTTTCTTTAAAATGCCTAAAACAGCCAGTGGGTCAAATTTCGCAAATTGATTCATCATGGATCATAATGAAATTGTAAAAAACAAATACCCTCCATTGAATTTATTTTCAAGTCATCAAAACAGAGAAGGCAAAACTACCGTCTACAATTAGTATAACAGGGGTTGAGTTTTTTGGCTTTGAAAACCTACCTTTTGGATCCTAAAATCAAGACCATAACCATTATCATAATTATAAAGTTCAAAATAGCTATTGCATCAAATTTCATCGGTTGATCTGTCATGAATTTTGAGATATTTGTGAATAAGCCCATATCATAAATATCAAATTTTCTTGTGGGCCGCATTTGCAAGATCCAAACCGCTCAAATTCTCAAGAGAACCAAGGACAACTATGGGTGAAAGCTCAACCCTTGATTTTTCATGGATTCTAAAAAACTTGTTAAGAAATGTATAACCGTCAGATTATACATCCCATTCATGGTAGAAATCTTGTCCTGACCAAACTTGGAACTCAATTTAAAAGTATTCTTTGTGGAAATGTTGGATCCAGGAGATCAAGGAAATCCTCTAAGTGGAGGATTCCTCTCTGTTTACTCAAACGCGCCGTAAAACATTTATGTGAAGGTAGATATTGATTTTCTTAACAAATGAGAGTTAAACCAGATTCATAGAAGTGGGAAAAATGAATTGTGATGAGTTCTTGACACTTATTTGTCGGATTGGATTAACTTGGGTTAGACACAATGACAACTAAGAACTCTAGTTCCTTGATTCCAATTTTATAAGATGCAGAGTAGGCAGGGGGTAGTGACGGTGTTAGGGCGACATAACGGAATTATGGAAAGGACAATTCTTAAAGTCGTTAGAAGTTTTGAGGTCCACTTTGCTATTTTCTGTTTATTCTATAGTGCCTTGTCCAAGATAACAAAACTGCAGGGATTACAAGACAAAAGATCTTAACCTTTTGTTTCTTCTTTAAAAAACTTGTCCCGCTTCCCTTGTACCGCTCTAGGGTGTGCTTGGATGTACCTAAATGCATTCCAATAGGGTTTTAATGATTAGGAGTATGCGGGTATGCTTTATAAGTCATACCATTCATGATTCAACCCGGTTCTCATTTGGGGTACATTCAAGCGCACCCTTAACTTATATGTTTGGTTGTACAGCTCTCAAAATTTCAGAAAGGGAATGAGGGTCATTACATTTTCAACTATAGATGCTATTTACTTGCTCCTACTGTCATTGGTAATGGAAATGAATCCTACTGCAACATTGAAGTTAGAATTGGTCATGAGTTCCAGATAAGGTGGAACAATCAAACTTCAAGTTTTTTAGTAATGTGTATCTTTGTTATTTGGGTATGCCTATCCAAATGCTGTCTTAATAACGTGTATAATTCAAAACTCTTGATTTGGTTGCTTGGACAGTCCTGATTTCATTTAGTAGATCCTTGTTATCAACACTGGGTAGTTAATATTTATGGTCATATTCTAAGGATGTGGTATTTTCCACATGTGAAATCCACCAGCATGAATGTGGTCTGCACAATTCTTGTTTGGGATGCTGGCTCACTCGATTTACATAAATATTGTCCACTCCACTTTCCTTTCCTTCAGTATTCATTACCGAGGTTCGATGGCTCAAATTATTGCTTTGAATGAAGTGATATTTCTTCTCTTTTTTATTTGATCTATCAACTTTGAATGAAGTGGTAATTCTTCCTTTTTATTTTTTATTTGATTTATGAATTTGGTGTGGGTGTCGGATCTTATTAGTGTGTATCTGTGTGAGTTCTCAAGGTCAGATGTGGATATCAAAACAGGGTTGGGGACCAAGTGGGGTGGGTAGAAAAGGAGCGTCAAAGGTTTGGGAGGATATTGCTAATATGGGATCCCACTCACTGAAAGTAGAGGAGATTATGAAGGAAGTAACACAGCTTTTGATTGGGAAGGTAGGGTTGGTTTCTAGGAGAAAATTTGATTTGGAGAAGCAGAACAATAGCAATGTTTGCAAGGCTAATATGAAATCTTAAATGTATAAAGGTCCACTTCAAATCTTGTATGGATTATGTTGGAGGAAAGTGGGTGGTGGATCCTAATCCTAATTTTTGAAGGGACGTCATGTCTATGAAATATGACATTTGGAAAATCTAGTTAAGTTTTTACAGGATCTGGTTCTATTCCTAGAGGATGAAGATAGGATAATTTGGGCGAAGGAAGCTAGTGGTTTCTCAAAGAAATCTTTCTTTTCAATTGTCAAGCCCAACTCTAATGATAGGATAGTTACAATTCACTGCACTACAGGGGTTGAGAGGACTAATCCTTGGGAGGGTTTTGTTTTGTAAACATATCTCTCGTACCTTTGATCTCCTTTTTCTCTCTGTTCTTTTCTCTCATTTTTTAATGAAATCTTTGGTTACCATTTAAAAAAAAAAATTCACTGCATGGATCATTTATAACACCGATTTTTTTTTTTCCGTTTATCAAATCCTGAAGTCACAATGATAAAAAGCAACACAACAAGAAATTTGTTAAAAGTTCACTTATAGATTACTTTGTAGACAATTTTGGAACAATGAATAATGACAAAGATGGTTACAGTGAAATATTAACTGTTCCAATTCCTTCAACTTAAGGATCCCTTTCATGCGACCTCCTGTAGTACACATATTAATGGACAGCTTATAGCTTATACTAGTCACGTGATCTGTTGCAACAGAATCAATGACTTAATATGAACTCATAGATGAAGAGGGCGCTCGATGAGAAAAGTAGAAATACCTCATGGAATGTGAAGTAGAAAGGATTAGTTAGAACCTCTTGAGAGCCAGGAGATAATGATGAATGATAGAGTCGCCCAAGAAAGGTGCATTGTGAGATTTTGCTTGATTACACTATCTTGCCAGCCTTAGCAATGCTTCCACACAATTAGGACAGTGGTCTTCAACCAACACTCCCAGACAAACCAAACACCTGAAACAGCCAAGTTGAGGGGAACTCATAAAATTTGAACTCCATATTTCATTGCATTGTGACTTCAGTAAGGCAGAACACAACCGCCGCTTTGTAATAGGATCAAGAATATCAATACACAGCTCCTGAGTTACGAGGAACAACTTACCAACAGCAAGTTGAATTCACTTGCATGCACTAGAATTTTCTCCTGAAGAGGGCATCCACCATAGAAGCCAAGCGGGGGCACACTCCGTGGGGTCCATCAGGGCTGCCTTCTGATCAAGGGATCCCCTCTCCCTCCTCCACCCCACACACCGCCACCCCACCCACCACCCCCCCCCCCCCCCCCCCCCCCAACCACCATCACTCAATCCAGATGGTACTCGTTCAGCTATTACTCACCGTTGGGTCAAGACCTCTTTTTCCTATGTTTTCACCATTGATTTTTGAGGTTTTCCTATCCGATTAGAATTTTCTGGTGAATTTCTTAACAACTACGAACCATACACCCAACCTTCCAAACCCACCACCTCACCACCACACATGCGCTTGATTGGTGGTGGCCACTTTCAGTGTCTCTCACTTGATACATATGCAAGTGCACATAGATATAGTAGAGGTAAGTCGGACAATGAACTAGCTGCAACTCAAAAGCTGCGAACCATTTATGTTGGGCACAACTGGCTACAATTTAATGTATAATTCATGTGCATCCTAAACGTTAGCTGAATAGCTTTCATTGATATTTTGTGGCAGATCTTTTTAGACCCAAAGGAGCCACTACAAGCTGGAGTCTTTTTCAGGTTCTTGCAGGAATCTTTCTGGGAAATGTGTTGTTCAAATCAGGGTTTGAAAAAAGGGAATCAACCCTCGACGTAGCCAGAGTCGAGTCGAGTCAACTGAGGTCATTTCTGTATTCCAATAGATGAATGAAACAAGAATAAAGCATAATTGAGAGAGAGAGAGAGAGAGAGAGAGAGAGAGAGAGAAGGAAGTTGGCTTTTTTTTGAGGGGTGAAGGAAAAGGGGGTTAGATTGGAAGTAGAAGAGGTTGGAAAGTGAAGGGAGTTGAAATATAGCGTTTGGAAAGTGGAAGGCATTGAAGCCTTGAAGAAGTTGAGATATGAGCAACGGAGTTAAGTTGGAAGTGGAAAAGGTTGTGAAGTGAAGGCTGTAGGATATAGAGATTGGGAAGTGGATGGGGTTGAAATAGTCGGGATTTGGGAAAGGGGGTTGAGTTGGAAGTGAAAAAGAGTAGGGAGTGAAGGTGTTAGGCACAGAGCTTGGGAACCCAAAATTCTAGGGACTACAAACCAAAGAGAGAGCCAAACAAATGGAAATAGACTATCTGAGAGAGCATCAACCCCTTTAAATGAGACTCCACCATGTCTAGTGTGCCTGACTCGTTAGTATTTGAGCTCGAGCCAACTCAAACTTGGCCAACTTTTCAAGCCTTCATTATCTAATGATGGAGGCCAAAGATCATGTTCACTCAAACATGTTGTATGTCGTAGGATTTTAGGGGAGACCCTCTAAAATGAATTAATATAATCAATTTCAATATTATGTGTACAAACAATCAACTACGTAGCGGAAATAAATCAAACAAAAGCACACACTACAAAAAGACACAGATTTTATGTGAAAACCCAGACCGGGAAAAACCATGAGTCCAATGTGGATTAATAATCAAGCACTATGAATTATTACACAGTTACAAGCCACTTACAGACATCAACATGACTCTGTAATGTCAACCTCTTATAAAGAATCACTCTATAACGACCGCTTGTTGTTGCCTGCTACAAAGCCAATCAACCAGATGCCTTTTAATTGTTAGCTTGACTCATTAAATCTTCTACGCTTAGAAGACAACCTTTTACTAGAGATGTAAGAGACAAGAATCTCTAAAGTAGAACTTCAGCTCTTCAACTTTCCAATAAAAGAACTCTAGAGAAAGTGATCTCCAATAAATAATCTCTACTTAAAACAATAAAATTTGTGTTCCATATCTTAGGGTTAAGACAGAACCCCTTTTTATAATCCTAAAATTGTGCCTCATAAGTATATTTCAATCAAGAAAAGAGTTAGCATGAAGCAGGTAGGTTCCTCCTCAAGTTAGACTGAAAAATTGCAAGTCGGCGAACTTTTCTGCACCCGTCCGATAGGTTGAATTAAGCCTCTGCCCGAGTAAAATTTTAGCACATTTTCTATAAATTCCTAAAGGCTACAACTTTCTCGTTTTAGCTCCGATTGAAGTAATCTTGGGCTCTCCAGATATCTACTCGAAATAAGCTTTCTAACGGTAGGTAGCTTGCTCATATCTGATGCTCGATTTGTGAGATATGACATTTTTAAACCATATTATCTATAGAAAATCACTTTAATTTGTCGCTTTTTCTTTACTTTCTTCACTTTAGTGCATTCGACGACTCAAACTATTGTCTATACTTAAATATATATCAAATACAACACCAATAGACTCAAGTTTTATCTAACCTATGAATTAGCCAATACAAAAATCCTTACACATATTCAATTTCTTTTTTTTTTCAATCATAATTGTCATTATGAGTTCTTAGTATAGTTAGATATAACTCGAGACCAACTAATAACATCATCATCATCATCATCATCAAAGTTTTATCCCAACTATGTTGGGGTCGGCTACAAGAATTTTATTTCTCCATTCCGTTCTATTTTGAGCCAATTCCTTAAATAAGTTAAACTTCTTCAAATCTGATTCAATGACCTCTATCAATGTTTTCTTCGGCCTACTCCTACCTTTTGATTGGCCATCCACTTGTATAGCGAAATTTTTTCTCACCGGTGCCATTACCGGCCTACGCTTAATATGTCCAAACCATCTTAAATGGGTTTTTCTAATCTTATCATCTATTGGTGCTACCCCTAAATGCTCTCGAAAGAGCTCATTTCTAATTTTATCTTTTTTAGTTTTATCACACATCCTCCTAAGTATTCTCATCTCCGCTACATCTATCTTATGTAAATGCGTTTTCTTAATTGGCCTACATTTTGCTCCATATGTTGTAGCTGGTTTAACCACTGTCCTGCAAATTTTGTCCTTCAATTTTATTAACATTCGTTTGTCACATAGCACTTTAGAAAGCTAGTCTTCACTTCAGCCATTAGCGTTTATCCTATGCTCCACATCTTCGTCAATCTCCCAATATTTACTAATCATCAAGCCTAAGTACCGAAAAGAATCTCTACATGGTATCTCATGGGTTTCAATTTTGACATTGGTTTCAACACTTTATATATGTCTACTAAAGTTGCAGTCCATATATATTAATCTTTGTACGACTTGTTTTAAAGCTTCTAGATTCTAATGCCCTTCGCCATCTTTCGAGTTTTGCATTTACACCATCTCTTAATTCACCCACAAATACTTTATCATCTGCGAACAACATACATTATGATACTTCTTCTTGAATATGCATAGTTAACTCATTCATAATTAATGCAAAGAGATAGGGGCTTAAGGCTGATCCCTGATACAAACATATAGTCACGGGGTATCCACATGTTTCTCCACATGTGGTTCTCACATTTGTTATTGCTCATTCATACAAATCTTTAAAAGTTTCAATGTAACCTTTGGGGACATTCATTTTCTTTAAAACCCACCAAATTAAATTCCTCGGTACCCTATTATAGGTTTTTTTTAAATCAATAAAAATCATGTATAGATTTTTTCTCTTTACTAGATATTTTTTCCATTAATTGCCTAAGTAAAAAGATAGCTTCCATAGTTGACCTCCTTGACATAAAACTAAATTAATTTTTAGCGATTTTGGTCTTTGGTCTCAATATTTGCTCCATTATTTTCTTTCATAACATCATAGTATATTCATAAGTTTAATCCCTCGATAGTTGGTACAATTTTATATATCTCCCTTATTCTTATATATAGGTACTACATTGCTTCTTCTCCATTTATCCGAAATTTTTTTGTCACAAGTATCTTATTAAATAGTCTACATAACCAACTCACCCCAACCTCTTTTAAGCATTTCCATACTTCTATCGGAATATTATTTGAGCCTGTAGCCTTTCTTGTCTTTATTCATTTCAATGCTTCTTTCATTTCCACCCCTCTAATTTTACAGGAAAAAGAATGCTCTGGTAATGAAGTATCCTCCTTATCTCTTATATTTCCCATACGTTCTTCATTTAAAAGTTTGCTAAAGTATTCATTCCACCTTTTTTTAATATCGTTGTATTTCACCAGAACATTTTCCTCATTGTCCTTGATATATTTGATATTCTTTTCTCTTATTTTTGTGAACTTAAAAATATCCTTCTCTCCTTTTCTTATTCCCAACCTATTATAGAGGTCATCGTATGATTTGAACTTTGTACTACTTACTACTTTTTTAGTTTCTTTATTTGTTTTCTTATATAGCTCAAAATGTTTCACACTCTTAATCCATTGCCAAACTTTATAGTAATATATTTTTTCTTGAATAACTTCCTGAACCTCCACACTCCACCTCCATATTTTTTTTATTAATATGTCTCTTTCCTTTTAATTCTCCAAGTATTTCCTTTGCAACCTTTCTAATGCAATTAACCATTAGATTCTGCATTACTATAGTTTTCTCTTCAAGATTTTATTCTCCCTTCTCAATTATTTTGTCCGTAAATATATTTACTCTTTCTCCCTTCAAATCTTTTTACCTTGTTCTAGGGTTCATTTTGCCTACTACAACTCTCTTTCTACTTCTAATGCAAATATTTAAAACTATGAGCTCATATTGCATAGTCAAACTTTCTCTTGGAATAACCTTGCAATCTTTATAAGCTCTATCTCTACAGGTTTTTCTACAAGGGCTTTAGTCTTTTTTTATCAATCATTCTTCCACTACAACAAAATGCATTATTGGCTACGGTTTTGCCTACGCAAGCCCATTTTGTGTGGCTAAAAGTTATCTTTTGCCTACGAAAATGAATCTACGTAGGTAAAAGCCACAATTATCTCCTATTTTTGGCGACGCAAGATATTTTCGTAGGCAAAAAGTAGTCTGAATTCTCTCCAAACTAAGAGGCAAAGTTTTACCCATGAAGAAATATCATTTGGTGACGCGTCATTTTATAGGCAAAGTGAAAAATATTTTGCCACGCATATATTTGCATAGGGAAAAACTAAGACTTTTGGCCACGCATAGTCTTTTGTAGGCAATATCCTTTGGCAACACAGTATTTTGTAGGCAACGTGAAAAACCTTTAGCCACACATATATTTGCGTAGAAAAAGGTCAAGACTTTCGGCCACGCATGGTTTTTCGTGGATACTATCCTTTGGCGACGCAATATTTTGTAGGTAAAGTGAAAAACCTTTAGCCACGCATATATTTCCATAGGGAAAAGCTAAGATTTTCGACTACGCATGGTGTTCCGTGGCTAATATCCTTTGGTGACACGGTATTTTGTAGGCAAAGTGAAAAACCTTTGGCTACGAATATATTTTCGTTGGGAAAGGCCAAAACTTTCGGTGACGCATGGTTTTCCATGGGCAATATCCTTTAGCGACGCTATAGTTTGTAGGCAAAGTAAAAAAACCTTTCGCCACGATTATTTTTGCATAGGGAAAGGCCAAGACTTTTAACCACACCTTGTTTTCTATGGGCAAATCCAAATATTTTCATTTCCATTCTTTTATTTTTTTTAATAAAACTATTCCCATGCCTTCTTCTTCTTTTTGTTTTTTTTTTAAATACTATTGGGTTATGTAGATGTTTTTGCTAAAATCGTGCTTTTAAAATCAAAGCTGTTTTTTTTCTTTTTTTTTTTTTTTTGTGCTGTACTGTTTTATTTAAAAAGTCATTTATATGAGAGAAAGAACTTTGGTGTGAGGATATTTTGGGGCCATGTATTTGAATGGTGTAAACTTGATGGGCTCCTAAGTAAGCTGCATTATTTAAAAATGGAATTGATTATTATTGTAGATTTTTCATAAGTAGGCTGCATTAGAGTTTAGCCTTCTTTGATGTAAATTTTTTAAGTGCAGTTTTTTTTTTAATAGTGGGTCTTTTTTAAGTGCAGTTTTTTTTTAATAGTGGATCTATCACATGTTTTAGAAAACTATGTAGAATTTGATTAGTTTCATTATTAATGTATCAACTGGGTCCTTTTTTAAAAGTTAAATCTGGCCAATCTCATAAAACATAGTACATACCATCCATTTTAATTAAATTTGATGTAAAATAAATAGGACACATGGGCACCTAATGGACCCCACAATATGCACATGCTTGTGATCCTACGTGCATTAGGATTTAGGGTTTAATAAGAGTTAACTTGCGTTACTTTCTTTTCAACAAAGAGAAAAACGAGGGAAAGGGAAGAAAAACGAGGGAAAGGGAAGAAAAGAAGGGAAACTGAAAGGAGGGAGAGGAAAGAATAGGAAGGAAGAAGGAAGTGCAGCAGCGATTTAGGTTCATCACATAGCTTTTAAATCTTTCTTCATTAAAACATGCATCACAATGATTTTTTTCTTGTCCATGTGCTGTTCCATTAGTGTTCTGTGTTCATTAATCCATTTGATTTGATCTGTTCTGTGTTGTTTTTGTTAAACTGTATATGGATCTGGTGTGCGTGATCTGTGTTGCATCTATTTAACAGTAAGATTTATCACAGTAATTAAGATATGCGTTGTGCAGGTAGATCTGTAATCTGTGTTGTTTCTGTAAAGTTGTTAAACATATAGATCTACCGCAATGTTTCCGCAGAATTGTTAAACGCAGAGCAGACACAGACATACAGTAGATATGCATACAGATCTACGCTACCATGTTATGCAAACGGGCAGAAACAATTGCTGTTGTTGTAATGTTTCTGCGCTGTTTGCACTGTAATGTTTCTGTATGCAATGTTTGCACTATAATGTTTCTGTCCGGGTAGTCCTGTGTTGTCCCGCCCTGTGTTTTTGTATGCAATGTAATGTTTCTGTCCGGGTAGTCCTGTGTTGTTGTTTTTTTGCGCAAAAGGATGGCATTAGGCCCCTCCGCTGTTGTTTTTTGCAAAAGGATGGCATTAGGCCCCTCCCCCACTGAAGAAGGCCAGGCCAAGCCGGGATTTGCACCCCCCCTGCGTGTAATAATCACGCAGGACGCGCGACGCGTGTCACGACCCTAGCCCAGAAATCGGGGGTTAGCGAAAAGCTAAACCAGTGACACACGTACTCCCGTGCACGTGCATCCAAACCCAGTCCAGATGCACACACACAAGGGATTTAACACGTGCGAACTAAGCGTACGCGGAAGCTGTACATATCATAGCAAGCAACAAAGGAAAAGCGGAAGCCAAAACAAATGCGGAACGGAAAAGACAACGATATAAATAAAACTCGAAAACCATATACAAAACTGAGTACACGCCAAAATAGCGATATACAACATGATACAGAGTACAAAGTCCAAAGTGTCAAAATACAAAATCTCAAAACCAAACAACTAGGCCACTGATAATATGCATGTACGCACTCGGCAGAGGTGATCAGGCCCACTCTGCCAACCCGGAGGGTGCCTCTACACTTGGCCCTGCAGCCTCCTCGACCGCCGGGGAGTCGGGCAAGAGATCTGCGCCTACAACACCACAGACAACACGAATGAATACAACGATCCAGCAATATACTTTTCCAATGTGGGACTTTTGAAAAACCACAAAGCTCTTTGTGTAAAGCAAAACTATAAAACTCAATTTTGAAATTAACCCCTTAGAACCCAATCCCATCTATATATATTAACAAAGTTGAGTTCACCACAATAACTACCACAATCATGTGTTTATCCGGTCTTAACCTCAAATCAATTTTCTAACCATGTCTATACCATATACTAATTTAGACTAGTTATATTTAGAACCTATAACTAGTTAGTGATAGTATGAATTGAACATGCACATGAACACTTGAAAATTCGAGGGTTGCTTCTATACACATGAATTGTATTTTTGGAAGTAACTAAAATTAAAGAAATAAAAAGAAATATTCATAAGTGTCTAAGTAGGAAAAAAAAGAAATAGACAAGGGTAAAAATCTATATTGCACCCATTTTTTTGCTTGGAATTGAATGACTTGAATTCCTTTGAAAACATGAAATATATTTTTAAAAATGACTAAAATTGAAGAAATATGAGTAAAGACTAGCATAAAATATTGTGTTATGTATGGCTAGTGTCGTATATAGATTGAATAATAAATTAAAATTGAATGGTCAAAATCAAGTAGAAATTGCGATAGGCCCATACTAAGCTTGGGCCTAAAAATAAAAATAAACTCAATTTGGGGACATTTTTCAAGAGACTAATTATAAGAAATGAATAAATACTATATAACATAAGGCAAGGAATAACATTTACATTTTATTACATTAAAAAATAGTAAGTTTGACATTTTTTAAAAATGGAGACTACAATTTATAGTCAAATAAAAACATTTTGAGAAAAAAAACTATGCAAAGACTATATGTTTGAATGGAATTGAATGACTTGAATTCCCTTGATTAATAATAATAATAAGGTCGATTTTATTTCTTTATGTTGGTTTGACAAAAAAAAAATCAAACAAATGTCACAACTGTTGTAGAACATTGAGTTAAATTCAGCATTTGGGCATCCAAATATGCTTTAATTCATTCAAGATATTCCATATATATGTAGACAACATGGGTCCAAGTTTCAAAATAGACAGACTTCATCTCAACCAAAATCAAGCTTAAATGACTCTTGTCAGTGTTCTTGGGTGGCAACCCAGGCTAGAGCAACTCATGCTTTCCGATGATAAAATTAGTTGAAACTCACAAGGAAGACTTAAAATATGCTCTAAGTCATTCCTTCAGAGTTTCGGATTTTTCAGACACCATTGGATGTAAATTCAAATTTATGGAGCCCCATTCTAAAGTTTTAGGGACACTGTGTGAAACTTCACTTCCTAAAGACCAAATTGGCTAAAATTTCTATGGAAGGCCTCAATAATGCTCTAGAGTATTTCCACAAAATTTCGGGTCGGTTGGATGTTGTTGACCCAAAGTCAACATACCCACTGGGCTATGAGGGCACTGAATACAAGCCTAACTTCCCAAAAGCCAAATCAATTGGAAATTGGATATAGACCTAAAAATAGGTTCCTCATTAAAATCTTAAAATTCCGTGGCTATCTGAGATCTTTGGGCCCCAAACAATTGAAGCATGGGCCCACTTTGACCAAAAGTCAACAGATTGTGTGACCCACTTTTCAATGTCAGAGCATGATGAAAATTTTATGGCATTCCTAAAAGGATGTCATAGTCCATCCATTTAAATTTCATGAGGTTTGCATATCATTTGAGCCTAAAACCATATAGAGTAAAGATATATAATTGCACCCATTTGTTTTCATGGAATTGAATGACTTGAATTCCCTTGAATGCATGAAATGTATTTTTGGGAATGACTAAAATTAAAGAAATAAAAGTAATAATTCATAAGTTTCTAACTTTAAAAAAAGAAATAGAAAAGAGTAAAGATTTGTAAATGATAAAAAACTTAGAAAGAAGATAAAAAATATTTACCTAACTATCAGCTTAATCTGTACCATCCATGTCGAATCGGTACAATTGTGACTGTAATAAAAAATTGTAAAAATACTTAAAATTTAAAAAAAAGGTAAAAAATGTAAAAAGATAAAACGCATGATTATGCTTTTGCACATTTTTTTAAAACCTTTTAGAGTTCAAAATGATAGAACTCACTACTATGCATAACATTAATTTGTTGACTTAACCCTGAACTGCATGATTTCAGATATGGACAAAAGTTGGTTGTTGCTTCGTGACACATTCAGTGAGCAATATAAAGATGGCGTGAAGTCATTTATTGAGTTTGCAAAGGCACATTCAAGCGAGGTTACGGAGATTAAGTGCCCGTGTAGCCATTGTTGTAACTACTTTAAGCATAAGTATGATACTGTTTATATTCATCTGTTAAAAAGAGGGATGATGGCATCCTACACCACTTGGGACAGACACGGAAAACTAGCCGGACAAGGAAGATGATGAATATAATGAGGATCATGATGAATATGATCAATTATTAGAGGACCATCACATGGGAACTTACATCGAGGGTAATACCGTAGAGATGGAGGATGTGCAAGACTTTGAGAAAATATTGGAGGCGTCCCAATGTGGTTTGTACCCTGGCTGCAAAGAGACAGATACTTTGTTATCATTTGTCATCCAAATGTTATATGTGAAAGTAGAGAATGGGTGGAGCAATACATCTTTCAACAAAGTTTTAGAGATATTTAGGCAGTTCCTACCAAAGGGACACAAAGTTCCGGGGTCAATTTATGAGTCCAAAAAGTTACTACGAGACTTAGGATTGGGATATGAGCTCATTGATGCATGTAAAAATGATTGTGCACTATATTGGAAGGAGAATGCAGACTTGAAAAAATGTCCCACGTGTCAGGAATCCAGGTATAAGATCAACGATAGTAGGGGTAAGAAGATCCCTCACAAGATACTGCGTTACTTCCCATTGATACTGAGGTTGCGAAGATTGTACATGTCCCGGAAGACAGCCAAAGACATGACATGGCACAGTGATAAGCGTCTGGATGATGGGGTAGGAAGGCATCCAGCAGACTTTGAAGAGTGGAAGCAATTTGATCGGAATTATCCAGAGTTTGCACAGGAGACCCGCAATGTCAGATTGGGCTTGGCCACTGATGGGTTCAACCCTTTCGGAAACTTGAGCACTTCTTATAGTATGTGGCCTGTCATTATTATGCCCTACAACTTACCACCCTGGAAATGCATGAAGGACCCATTTTTCATGATGTCCTTACTTATTCATGGACCAAGTCAACCAGGGACTAACATTGATGTCTACTTGAGACCCTTGATTGATGAGTTAAATGATCTATGGGAGACAGGGGTTCTAACTTATGATGCCTCCACTAAAGAGAACTTTCAGATGCGTGTAGCTTTAATGTGGACCATAAATGACTTCCCTGCATATGGTGACGTGTCCGGGTGGAGTACAAAAGGTTATTTGGCTTGTCCCACTTGCAATGATAATAATTTATCAGTAAGATTGACAGATAAGATTGGTTGGGTGGGACATCGATCTTACTTGCATGAGAATCACAATTGGAGGAAGGACAATAAGTTTAATGGTTTTCCCGAGCTTGACAAAAGATCCTTAGACATACCAGCCGTGGATAAAGTTATGGCTCAATTGGATAAGTTACCAGAGACCAAGTTCGGAAAGGGTGATACTAAAAGGAAAAGGCCCCGTGACGACGAACAATTGAACTGGACAAAAAAGAGCATTTTATGGAAGCTTCCATACTGGAAGTCAAAGAAGCTCCGACATAATCTTGATGTCATGCACATAGAGAAGAATATAGGTGAAAGCTGCTGTGGAACGATGTTGGCCATAGAAGGCAAGAACAAAGACACTCCAAAAGCGCGTGCAGATTTGGAAAAAATGGGCATAAGACCAGAATTGCATCTACAGAAGAATGACAAAGGATCTGTATTGAAGCCTAGGGCAGTCTACACATTGAGCTCGAAACAGATAGATGATTTTTGTGAATTCTTGAAGTCCATCTGTTATCCAGATGGCTATGCAGCTAATATATCAAGGTCTGTGAACTCTAAAAATGGCAAGTTATCAGGCATGAAAAGCCATGACTATCATGTCCTCCTTCAACGTCTTCTTCCAATAGGTATGCGCGGTTTTGTGAATAAAGAGATATGTACAGTACTACTTGAGTTGGGCAGTTTTTTTCAAGAACTTTGCTCGAAGTCATTAAGGCGTAGTGATTTGGAGAAATTGGAAGAACGAATAGTGCTTATACTCTGCAAGTTGGAGATGATCTTTCCTCCAGCTTTCTTCGATGTGATGGTCCATCTGGCTGTGCATTTGCCTCGTGAGGCCATGCTTGGTGGACCTGTGCAATATCGGTGGATGTACCCGATCGAAAGGTGAATGCTACAATCCTATGGTGAATTATTGATTTAATAGTGCAATTATCTTGCATATGTAATCTTAATTGTGATTGTTGCTTATTTGAAGGTTTCTCAAGACTCTAAAAGGGTATGTCACCAACAAAGCACGTCCAGAAGGTTCAATTGCTGAGGCTTACATTTCCAAGGAGTGTCTCAATTTTTGCTCAATGTACCTAAAAGGGACTGATAAACGAGGACGGAATTGTGATGGTGGCGATCGTGGCCCTGGAATGGAGATCTTTACCCAAAATGTCAAACTTTTCTCACCGATCTTAAGGGCTCTTGATCCTTCCCAGAAAGAACGGGAAATGGCTCATTGGTTTGTGCTGTACAATACCGCCGAGGTGGAACCATATCTAGAGTATGTGGGTTAGTTAAATTACATATATAAACCTATTAATTATAACACTATTTTAAGATACTTATGTACACATTTCACTGAATAGGGAACACAAGAATATTATAGAGAATCAGAATCCTCAACGACGTGATATAACTCAGATACAGCGAGCAGAATTTCCAAAATGGTTTGAAAAACATGTAAGATATATTTGAAAGAGCTTAGACATATTGGTAAACACTAACTAGCTTAAATTAATTTGAAATTAACTTTTTATGTTTGCAATATGTTTGTTTATGTAGATGAATGAGTTGCGAAATCAACGGTCACCAGAAACAACCCAAGAACTGTGGTCATTAGCACAAGGTCCCGGTCCGATAATTGATCTTTATGCTGGTTGCATCTGCAATGGTGTCCGGTTCCATAGTAGAGACCATGAGAGCCGTCGGAGGTGCCAAAACAGTGGGTTGGTCGTAGAAGGGGAGCATAAAGGGAAGCAAATTGACTTTTATGGTTATTTGTGCAAAATATTGGAATTGAGATACTTGCATGGAGGTAGGGTGGTTCTATTTCAATGTGAATGGTATGACATCGGTCACAAAAGTAGAATACATACCGATCAACATGTCAAAACCATTGATATTAGGAGGCTTTGGTATAAAGATGATCCATTTGTCCTTCCGAGTAATGTCAAACAAGTATTCTATGTCAATGACACCATCAAAGGTAAGAATTGGAGAGTGGTAGAACAGGTCAATCATCGAGGAGTATGGGATGTACCAGAGCGGGATGATGCGTCCAATGATGCATTTCAACAGGACGAATCAACCAATGGTGTCCCAATTCTTGAACAAGATACTGATATTCAATATTACAGCAAAGATGATATGGATCTCAATATTGTTCTCGTTAATGAATTAATGACTGAGCATTATTCCGATGATAATGACGAGGATGACACAATTTTGGAATATATAGATGACGAAGAAGATGAACAGCAAAGAGGACCCATCCATGATGTCTATCATGATATAGAACCTGATATAGAATATGATATGTAGCTTTTGTTTTATACTTTAGTAGCTTTTGATTATATGGACAACTGTTATAAATTTATAAGATTTTTCATTTACATATCATGGCTTTGTTGTTTCACATGTCATTCCAGTTATTGGCATCATTTCATATTTTTTTTCATTTCATTGTTTGTCATATATAGTTGCCAAATATGCAAAAAGGTGGTAAATTATTTGTGAAGCCTGGGTTTTTGGCGACCCAGAGGAAGAAGTTACCTATCGAGGATGAGAGAGATAAAAGGATTAAAGAGAATATTGCGAGAATGCATGCTCTAGGGGTTCCGGATAAGGCAAATTCATTCTTTGGATTGGGTTAGACGGCCATGAAGAAAAAAACCATGGATAGAGAGAAAGGAGGGTGGATGTGACGATGATGAGGCTTATCTTCCACCTGAGGGTGAGGAGGGATTGAGTTCTTCTAGTGAAAGTTCCTTTAATGATGAGGATGATGAATCTGAGCCCAGTTGAATAAGGTAATAACCTTTATTTTTCTGCTCATGCTTAGATGCTACAAAGGTTAAAAACATTGACTAGTAATAGTAACTTTGTTAACTTTTTCATTTTATACATATTACTATTATATGATGATTATGATGATTACACTATGTAGTATTACTTAATTTGATGTTTGATTGTTGATTATTTCAATTATTGATTACTAATAATTAAGTTTACTGTTATGTCAGGTCACAAATATGCCTCCGTGGCTTAGGAAAAGAGTTGGTGCTATTAGTCGTTCAGGAGCTACACAGACCCTCGAGCGAGTGATACCGATGCCATCTCCACAGCCTACCCATGATCCATTGCCACAGCATGATCCATAACCACATCCACAGCCACAGCCTACCCAAGCTCACTTCTCATCATTTACACGGCCTGACCAGCTTACTAGTCCACATAGTGCTGCCAGTAGTGTGGGTAAGAAATGTACACCATTTACATATAAATAAAATTGGCTTTCCTTTAATGATTTATGTCTACTAACATAAATAAATTTGTGTTCTTAACAGCATCGGCTTCAGTCTCTAGCAAAACTGGTAAACGGGGCCCGACCAGGGGGAAGAACGTGGATAGGCTTAGGAAAGTGCTTGGTCATCCCATTCCTGTTGATATCAATCGTGAGGAAGGGGCAATAGAGGGGACGTGGGCCTCTTCTGTAGCATCTGCTCTTGGGGAACAGATTCGAGATCATGCACCAATCCGAGACATTCATTGGGTAGACATTGATTTTGAGATCAGGCTAGCCATTGTTATGAGAGTTGGTGTAATATGAATTGATTTATAAAAGGAAAATTGTTTAACATGTTATTCAATTGATTTCTTAAACTGAGAGTTTAATTCATATTGCATTTTATTGTTACCAATTGCAGTTAACCTTTGACCTTGGCGGGGACAATGAAAGAGATTTGGTGCTCAAGTCTATCATTGACCATAAGTGCCAAGATTTATACAAAGACTGGAAAAGCACATTGCACAAGCACTATCTTGAGCTCAAAAAGGATGGAGTGCCAGACATCAAAAGCCATCCATTATATCCTTGTAAATTGGATGACTGGAAGTTTATGATTGAGCACGTGTGGGAGAGCGACAGTTTTAAGGTATTCCTTATTGATGTTATATACATATATATGGTGTTTGGGCTTCTACTAGATTGAAATAAACCAACTGCATGTGAGATAATTAAGCTTATTTTGTTGTTTTCTTTTTTAATTTTGTCCTCATAGAAAAAGTCTGAAAGTGGAAAAAAGGCACGAGCCGCCCAAAAATACAATCGTACGAGTGGCTCAAGATCGTATGCATCACGAGCATCTATCGATGTAAGTATATGATTGTAAATTTTTACTCTTAATAAAATTTCAATACTTAGTTAATCTGACCGAAATATCTAATAAATAATAGGCATCAAAGAATGGTGGTGTTCGACCATCTATCCCGGATATTTTTGAGCAAACTCACAGACGTGGTCGGTATGGTGGGATGTGGATAAATGACCATGCTGAACAACATCATGTAAGTACTAACTAATTCATTTGTTTAAATCATCAAATGTACATTTTTTACATATGTTATGGGTTTACATAATGAAAAATGACAGGCTATGCTAAAAGAGAAGATTCTCGCACAGTCGTAGCCAGGTGTCAAGAATCCGCAAACCGAGGTACAAGTTTCCATCGATGTGCTTGGGAAAAGATCAGGTTTCTCAAGGGGATTTGGGATCCGCAGCATCGCTTCATCTTCCACACAGTCTCAAGAACCTAATCCTGAGGTGATCGCGTTGTAGTAGAAGATAGCTGACCAAGATAAGACCTTGGCTGCATGGCGGGGCTTACTACAGGTGATGGCTACAAAAATTGGGATAGATCCTGCCAGTGTACCAGGGTTAGTGGATCCAACTAACGTTCCGAGGTTAGTTCTAGAGAATGGTGGTGAAGATGGCACATCGAGTGGAGGGCAGGATGCGGCTTCCCTTGGTTAGTAAATTAAAATTTTATTTTCAATTCTAAAGAGTGGTTTGGACTTAAATGTTGAGTTTAAGGAGGTATCTAAAATTGAGTAAATAAATTATTTCATCTGTTTAAGCCAAATTTTGTTGTGGCTAACTTTGTGATAATTCATTTTGACAATATGGACACTGTGAGGCCCTTAGAATATTGTTGTGGCTTTGAAACACATTTTGGGTAATATTTTAGGGGGATATGCTGCACCTTTATTTTCAAAGGGCATGGTTAGTGTAATTTGCTAACTTTTGATTTTCTGATCAACTTGAAGAGTGACGATAGCAAAAGCATATATTAGATTTGAAGTTAGTTTATTGATAAAATGCTAACAATTTTCTGTATTTTTTTTTGTGCAGGTTGATGATGGAGGATGTCTTCAGCTTGACAACTAGCTGGCCTTTTCTCTTATTTTCTCTTTTATCACAAGCATTTAGACTTGTTGAACATTATCTTCTTGTTTTTGGATATTTGAATATATTTGAGACTTATTTGGATGATATGTATTGGATATTTTGTAATTTTTTAATATTTTTTCATTGAGATTCATAATTGGTTGGATTTTAATCTATTTGGATGTTTATTGAATTAGTTTAGATGAGATTGGTATAAACTGATTGCTGAAAAAAATTAAAAATAAATAATTTTTTTCATTATCTCTTTTGGCTATGCAATGTATGAAGGTAAAGAATAGATGGAGGTTTTGGCTACGTATATTGAGTGGGCAAAAGTTATGTTTATAATAAAAAATAATATTTTTTACTTTTACCTACAAACTTTTCATAGGCAAAAGTGCTAATTAAAATTAGAAAAAATTGTGTTTGACTTTTGGCTATGCAAACCTTCGTAGCTAAAGATTACAAACCTTTGTAGCCAAAGGTTGTACATTTGCCTACGTAAAATATTCGTAGCCAAAGACTGTACATTTGCCTACGTAAAAGCTTCGTAGCCAAAGGCTATACATTTGCCTACGTAAAATCTTCGTAGCCAAAGGCTGTACATTTGCCTACGCAAAATCTTCATAGCCAAAGGCTATACATTTGCCTACGCAAAGCATCATAATCAAAAGTTGCACCTTTGCCAACGACAAATTGGTGTAGGTAAAAGTATAACATTTGGCTACGAAGATTTTGCGTAGCCAAAAGCAACACTCTTACCCTACCGGAAAGCGTAGCTAAAAACTCAGTTTTTGCCAACGCACTATTCTATGCGTGGGCAAAGACCTTTCCCCACAACCCTTTGGCTACGATTTGCCTACGCATGTCATTGCGTAAGTAAAGAGTTTTACCTACACATTTAGTCTTTTACCTATAAATTTTCTGCATAGGTAAAGGTGCATTTTGTTGTATTCGTGCATTATGTTTGTTGATGATGGAGTGTTAATTACTTAGACAGGGTCTCATATAAATGTTTGCAGATGATGTAGACGCGGTAGAGCTCAAGTCAAGCTTAGTTGAGTGGCCTAGTTTAATTTTGGCTCAGGAAATTATCCAGCTGAGCTGCTTGCTAGCCACCTTTACTCGTTTTCTTCTTCTCCTCGTATCGTAAGTAATATATTACCATAAATGCCAAATGAAGAACTCAAAGAAACTTAACACATATAGATAGGGTTAACCATAATGCTCCCAAAGCATTATAAATTGTACAGATACCCCCATTGCCGATTGGGGACTGGCGTGCAGATATGTCTCACGCAGTCGTACTTCATATGATACAAAGACATCTAGCGTGCCATTGTGCCAGCTTATGAGCTTAGCTTTGCATTTGCTAACTCGTGCTAGTTCGCAGTAGGGAACACAATATGGTTTCCCTGTACAGGATAATTTGGACCCATCTTCATGTTCCGAAAAGCAATGACTGTGACACATATCAGACCGTGAATGCGGTGGGCCACATCTTCACTGGTCCTTGTGGCTAAAGTCACATTACTCTGTCCAACAGGTACGGTTTCTTTATCAGCGATGAACTGGTGTCCACTTCCTAACCAGACATTCCTTTGCCACACATGGAGCAATGTGACATTGTCTGCCTATTCTTGGTGGGGGACTCATCCCAAATGCCTCCAGCATTTGTGTCCCACTTCCAGACTTACATGTGAAACTTTGTCCTGGGCCTATTCTGTGTGCATGTTATTTGGATACACATGAATTCGTGGCCAAATGGCCTCCAATAAGGATAATTGAGGAAGAGAAAGAGGAAGGATTTAAGGTGTAGTGGTAGATGTAACCCTTGCTTTCATGGGAGTCAAATTAGTAGGATAATGGGTGGGTATTCATTTATTTATTTTCTTTCTTTAAGGACATTTGAGTTTTGGCAAATTTATTGGGTTATAGATAAAAAGATAATAATAATGAAGTTTTACTTATTATTTTATAGATTGGACAGTCTGAAATGAAGACGATTCAGAATTTCTCAAAAAAATCAATTTCTGTGAAGTGCTCTTAACCATGCAGCTGTTCGGGTGCATGATCAATCTTGAGACAAAATTTCATGCGCTCAAACCGACCTCTTATACGTTCAAGCCTGACAAACAATGAAAAAAATAGCAGTAAGTTATTTTTATCCCTTCAAACGTATGGTTAAGCCCGCTTGAGCGTGTAACGCGATTTCAATTTATAATATTAGATGAACTTCCTATCTTGTGCTCTATCATTTCTATATTTAAAGGAGATCTCAACCCTAACCTAAGCTACGATTTAGGGCCTTTAGATAAGCTTTTTCTCTGCCCCCTAAAGCCATCCATCTCCCTGAAGAACAATAACCCAATATCCCTTGGAGATCTGTGCATCCTTACTAAAGAAAACTTGTGGATTCTCTTAAGTTGTGTTGAAGCTACTACTATAATTCTTTTTATCTACTCTCATATACTCTCTACTGGTATATTCATCTTGAAAAGGCATTCAAAGTGATTGTTTCAAGTACAGGGAATGTACACGACAAAGAGTCGGTAAAATCATCGCGGTCTTTAGGTTGAGTTGCAACTAGAGAGGTTCTGTGAGTATCTCTTATAATCTTCGTTTTATATAATGCTTGCTACTCCTGATCAATATGGCTTGTTGTTTAGCCTGAGTAGGGTTTTCTATATAAAAATCTGCATGCCGTTTCTTTTGTGTGTTTGTTTATTCTAGATTAAATTAAATTCTGATTTTATTAAACTCCATATCAGAATTTGATTAGGGATCTTAACCCAAAACTAGGATTTTGAAACTTTCACTTTCCTTCTTGCTCCATAGAATGGGAGATGACTTGATGGTCAATTTTTCTTTTGCTTCTTCAATTTTAAGCAATTTCAGAGATAGGCCTTTTACAGTTCCTATGAATTTAATAATACAAAAAGGCTCTCCAGAGACACTATATCAAAACCTGACATCAGAGACACTGCATCAGGTCCTCCCCCACCCAACTGAAAAAATAATAAATACAAGTTCTAGAACATCTTTGATCAAAGTGGCCCAATAATACAAAATGGAATCAAATACTCTCTAAGAATTTGATGCATTCCATGACCCCCTAACTAAGAGAAGCAACAAGAAAAGCAAAGAATAGTCGTAGATCACCACATGATTAGAAAGAGATTCAATACATCCCAAAATCTTAAGTTGCTTCTTTTTCGTTTTTATGACCAAGGTAACATTCGCCAACTTAGCCTTCGGACCTTTAACCTTCGACCCAAAATTATATGGCCGCACACATAATACCAGAATAACGCAAGAGGTGGAAGTCAAACATGAGACCTTGAAGAGCAAATTTAAAGTTCAAACCAACTGAGCTGCCCACTTGATGGCAAGCTTAAGTTTTTAAGAGGCAAAAGACAAATCTATTTAATATGGGCAAAATGCAAAATTTCCAATTCCCATAAACAATGGAAATTTCCTTTCCCCCCTAATTCAGTGAACCACTCATTGAAGTCTAATAAGTGGGATTGTGTACAATAATCTTTTCTAAAACTACACGTCTTCGCTTTTTTCTTTTTTTAATTCATGCAACTTCGATCCATTGACAGAAAATTCACACATTATTTTTATTTCAAATGATATCTAAGGTCATCATTGCCTCATTATCACCGCTGATCAGATCAAATAGCAGAAAACAGCAAATTATTGAAGACTCCATTCCAGCTCAAGTAGGCTTTCTGATTATTTTCATCCCAATCTCTCCACATTCCACAAAAAAAGTTGTCATCTTTCAAGTAAATTCTATCCTTGGAAGAAGGAAATTCTATGACATTCGAGCTTACTCCACTTGTAATTTCCACTTTGATTTTCTACTGGGCGTTTGGATGGAAGGATTTCTTCTTGGTCTTTCTCTCTTTTCGGTTGCAGAAGTGACCGAATCCGAAAAAACTCGCCGTTCTTTTGGGAATGTAGGGAGGTGGGATGTTCAAAACGGGCTTGAATCCGACCCCGCTTCCATAAGATCCGAATTGTGTCTTCCCCTGATGGCTGTTCTTCTTCATTGGCGGCTTCTGATATGAACCCGAAACCGAATTCGAAATCGGTTTCTCCACAGACGCTCTCTGGGTGTCCTTCAAAATCGAATTTTTCGGATTCTGATCCGTCGAACCCGTCGAATTACACCTCGAAAGAAGCTGCAGAGACCAAATCGAGCTTGGTCTGTGCTTGTTGCCGGAGTTGAGGCTCCTGCTCCGCCGAAAAAACCAGAACGACCTCGATCCGGCGGGTTTCTCCGCCCTGCTCTCTCTCAAGCTCTCCTTATTCCGGCCTTGCGGAGCCGGTGGCGGCGGCGGCGGCGAAGTGGGTGTGGGTGGCGGAGGTTGTACGACGAAAATCTCGGGGTTTTTGAATTGTAAAGGAAGGATCTTTCCGTCGGAGAAGAGCTCATCGGCGGAGGAAGACTCGTGGTCGGACGTTTCAAAGAAGCAGAAGTCGAAATCGGGAGATGGGTCAGGCCGCGGGCGGTTGGGGTCGACCGGGATGGCGTTGGATTGG
Organism: Sextonia rubra; assembly: GCA_037013555.1. Lineage (NCBI taxonomy): Eukaryota > Viridiplantae > Streptophyta > Magnoliopsida > Laurales > Lauraceae > Sextonia > Sextonia rubra. The sequence goes on from JASUAD010000010.1 coordinate 46,939,776, forward strand.
TTGAGATTGTGAGAGAAGGAGATTCTAGGACTCATAGTCCAATTAGAAGTCTCTGTGCAGAAATCTACCGCCATTTGAGTTGAAGTCTAATAGAATTCTCTTTCTTTTACATGTGGTCAAGATTTGGAAGACAAAGAAAGGATAAGTAGAGAAGAAGAAGGTACTAATTCGGTGGGTAATGGATGAAAGGTTGGCTTATGATTTATATGAAGAGAATATCGGTTGCAGAGAATGACAGATTTTTGTAAAGGGCAGAGGGATGACCAAGAATAGCTAAACAAGTGAAATTGGAATGGATACCGTGCAGAGGGCTAGAAAAAGAAGAGGAGGGAAAATCAAAGTAAGCTACAGCCTAGAGTATTTTGCAGTCCTACTCCTACCTGGATATATCTAAATGGACAATGAGAATGATACAGAAGGTGGGTCTATGGGATAAGGTATGTAGTAAATCACTTATTATCACTTCATTTTAAAGTTAAGTACGAGATTGGTTGCATGGATAGGTGTCTCTTATTTGTGCGCTAATCCCTTTGCCCGGCTACTCTACAGATTGCGTCTTTAGTTGCCACTCATTATATACATTGGGGCACATTCAAGAAGAAGAGAAGAGGAAGAACTTGAGTAATCAGATTTTAACGGCTCTGTAAATGCATTGTCTATGTTGATCAATTCACTGGTAAATAATGGCAGAATCAAATTCAAATTGGGCCAGTCTCACTTCATTGGAGAGGGGTGTGAAACTATCCGAAACAAAAATGTTTTGGTGTTTTTAGGAGGGTTCAATAGAAAGAAGACTAGTTCTGCTGCCTCTTGAAATGAGGTGAAGACTACTCCTGGTAGTAACCATATGGCCATTAATTTGATCAGGCCCAGCACCGATGCGTTTGTGCTAAGAACTCTCTTTCTAAATAAACGACTATACGTCAAGGGTGGTGCGAGATACATATCTCTCATAAATCTATTATTAGAGTCTTATATTTTATTTTAGTATATTAGTAGTTACACTTAAGATAAACAAGGATTAGATCGTGGATATAATTTAAGTGCTGCTATTGAATAAGCAACAAGGGTAGTGCCTATTACATATCTCTTATACCAACACTGCATTGTTTTTTATTTTCGGTGCCTTTATTGTACCACTCTTCATTTTAATATTCATCATTGTTATTTTCTTTAAAAAAAAAAAAACAAAAGATACATACTACAAAACGCCTGGTTTGCCAAAAAAATAAAAACACCCACCCATGTGGGTCCTCCTCAATGGTTGACAATCAAAATGATAGTGGGGGAAATGATTTTGATGATAAGAGGGGCACTGACATCTATCCCATCAAATGATTTAAGTTTTTAAACCTCGAAGTCATTCAGCTTTACTGTGTAAATTTCTCATAAGAAAATGATCATGGGCTGCCCTCTTCTTTGAAATAAAAAGTGTTAAAAGAACAGTGAGATTGGGTCCTGAAGGATTTGAGGTTGGGTCCTGAAGGATTTGCCATGACAAAAACGTTACAGCAATGATTGAGAGAAAGGGGATAAGGTTGTGTGGATAAGATCAAACTGGTGAACCGGAGGCATGCGTTCCATGGTTAGTGGAAAAGTAATTATCAAGAAAATGGCAAGAGTCGGGGAGTCTGTTTTCAGTGTCGTCTTGTTTTTGGATGTGAATTGCTTAACAACTGAGAGAATTGCAAATAGTTCAGATGATTGGATATATGGCTATCGCACTACAAGAATGAGAGATAACTACCGTCACCAAAACAATGAGAGATGACTACTGTCACCAGGTGACGGATGCCAAAAATCTATTAAGATTGAAGATAAAAGCAGTCTTAACTCCTAACTAGGTTTGCAAAAGGTTTCTGAATATCTGAGTAACTGAAGTCTCTGGTTTCAAATATAGCGCGTATGACACTTACTTGGGTAATCTCTGTGTGTTTTATATTCCAAAACCTCATTAATGAATCTTGTTGATCTAATGGACTACAAAGCGGATTATAGTAAGGAAATTTACAAGTGATCCTTTTTAATTTTGACAAATACAAAATCACTGACAGTAGTCCAACAATCTTGTTCAGCCGGCCTAAATGGCAATGTGAAGCCATGGAATCCTTCATATTTTTCATAAAAGTAATAGAAATTGTACTACATTTACCATAGTCTAGATTAAAGTTGGCACATAACCAAGTTAAATTTACTTGGTTTTAATGGACTTTTTTTTTTTTTTGCATAAAAATTCACAGGTTCCATCTTTTACAAACTAAAATGAAATTTCATCAATGAACGAAAACTGCCCCCTGGACCCACCAAACTGATTGAAACTGTAGTTATTTGTAAAACTAAATGGTCAAAAAATGCAAAAAGATGTATTGTAAAATTTTGCAGGCGGTTATCCGAAAAACATTCCTTTAAATGTAGGGAACAACTTTTTAAAAAGGAGAAATAAAGAAAAAAGTCATGGCAGGCACCTTGCATAACAATGGAGCATCAAAAGGACTTGTTTGGTTGTTTTTGTGGCCTGGAGATTCCTTACTGACATGGAAATCCATTTCAAGTGGAAAATTTAGTAAAAGACTCTTGGATAAGGACCTAGGATGGCGTCTTCCACTTACTAGAAATAAGGGTCACGTCCAGTCCACTCTTAGGCATGTGCTCGAGATGCTTGAAATAAATTTGTATGAAGGACCCTTTTATCATTTAAGGAGCTGCACTCGGTTTGGACGATCACCTTCTTTGCATTCAAGTGCTAATTACAGTGTACTACTGGTCACAAACATCGTGAATGGACACAGTATAAATTACAGAAGAATATCAAACTAAGAAGTGTGTATGGACTACTGTAGTCTAAAAATGCCTGGCGTGACATGATTCCTGTTGTGACAATGACCACCACCTGCGAGTGCCCCTGTTTGGTTCTCAATGTTGATGGCATCCCCATTCCATGCTGTTTTGTGATATCTCCAAAGCATATTCAGATTATTTGAAAAAAAAAAAAAAAACCCCCCTTCCCTTTTGGCAGTTTTTAAAGCAGGGACATGATAGTATTCAAGATGGATAATGTGTAAAGAATTGACTCTTACAACAGTGGTAATAGGTGTCACAAGAGGGCTAGGGTCCAACCCCCTAAGCTGGGTACCCAAAAAGAAAAGAGATCGACAATTTGTAGCGGTTTTTAAAATTATAATGAGATCCTGAACCCATTTCGAAGAATGGCTTAGATCACATGGGCCAGGTGTACCAAACTCCCAAAGCAAGACGAACACGCTACTCAAATAAAAAAAGGTTGGCCACATCTTTAGTACAAGACAAGAAGGCATAGGAGGGTCAATGAACCATTTAATCAGACCATAACCATGTTAAATCCAAGATAACAAACCATTGAAGGGTTTCAAACCATACCATGTTAATTGAAGATATGTTTAAGGTATTAGTATTGGTCATGGTTCGCGGTCTATCACAGTTGTCGCGGTGTGAAAAATTTTTTTGCCCCTAAAAAATTTGAAAAATTTTCAAAAAATTCTAAAATATTGTAAAATACTGAAAAATAATAATTTTCTCCATTAGTAACACCTACAAATTAAAATATCGGGTTCCCCTAAGTCATAACACCTGGTATCGCTGTTTTATTTGAAATTATATATATTTATTTATAATTAAATATATGTACATGTTTATATTAAAATAAATTGAAACCTCTCAAGTTTTATAACATGCAATCATAATTATGACTTATAAACTATGCAATCATAATTTTAACTTATGAGCTATCTTTTAGTGTCAAATTTAAGAAATTGAAGTCTTTACTCATTACTTAATAAATATATGCCAAACTAAAAAGCCACAAACATTTTTAACACGCTCCAAACAAATTTCAGTAACTATTTTTTAAATATCTATAAAATTTCATCAAAACCCTAATTCTCAAAATCCCAATTATAGATCTATGCTCAATATGTGTAAATAAAAGAGAATAAAATATATCGATAACAAAAATAGCATGCAATCCTTATTTCTAAGTTATTCTAAATCGACCTTCAGAAAAGTTAAAAAATAAAAAAAATCATAATATTGACATTGGTAGAGTTATATATGATTTTTTCAAATGCAATCCATAAAAAATAAAATGTTTTAATTGCTTAAAAGTGAATTAGTTATTTTTAAAAAAGAGTACCATCTAATATATTTAGAAGGAGTAGAAAATTGGTACAAAAGAAAAAATGAAAAAATTTAAATATTATCAGTCAATATTTTGAAAATACTAGCTAATATATCGGTAAAGGTTGATATTTTAAAATATCGGCCAATAAATCCCAACAATATGGGGATTTTTTGCCAATATGAGACCATGATCAATACGCAGGCCGATATCAGACCAGTATGAGCTGATACCGGTACGTATTGACTTATATTTTGAAAGATGACAGCCCATTGAAGGGCTAATGAAACTCTTCTCAAAAACCTGAAAACAGCTCCCCCTGGCAATGTTCATATATATGAATCTGAAGCCTAGACTTCATATGATCTGTGTCATCTGTTGAGTAGCTTTTACTAATATATACGGACATTTCTAAAGTCAGAAGATCCTTAGGCACTTTTGCTGCTTGATTTATGACCATTTCCATTTTAGATCACATTGATTCCATCCATTTAAACTTTGCTCCTGTGACAAAAGAATCCAATAAAGCTGAAGATGACTTTTTTTTTTTTAATAAATCACTGTCCATCAATGGATGAAATTTCCTCGGATGTTTTGGATAGTTCAAAAGATCATTCCACATGCTATAATCACCCTGTTGTGAGTTCCAGGATGTGTTGCATGACAAAAATGTAACATTAAAGCACGAAATAGACATGAAGAGACAACCAAATACACTTTATATGGCTTCAATGCACCCTCTTCATACAGTCTGAAATTCAAAGGATAAAAAAATTGAAGACGGAAAAAAATTGAATTACATTTAAGTGGAGAAAAACAGACTTACTGCTCTCATTATAATAAGAAAACAGAGACAAAGTAGAAGGCACCAAAAAATGCTATTATTGATTGTGAGTTGTGACATTCTTTCCAACATGGAACTTTAAGTTGGCAGCTCCCACCATATGGGTCATCTGTGAAAATATACAGAAGACTCAAGGAAGAAGTGATCCTCGGATTTTCATTTCACAAAACCAGTCATAAAACAGGTAGTGACCAAATGAACTTGCCTTTTATATCATGAAAATCAACCAATAGATTGAGGGGGTTGGTAAACCCCAAATCAAATTATGCTTACCGAAGATCAATGACGTCAAACTTCAAGCTGGGATTCATATAAACATCTGAACAGCGGTCATAGATAGGACCACCATCCACCGGCTGCTGGTGAGGATGGAAGCCACGTTGCGGGCATTGTCTTATGACCGACATGCCACCTGGAGTTGTCAATCGGAAAATCCCATGTTTTCTGCATATAAGGGGAATTAGCAGTTGGTCACAGATGCTTCAGTTTAAATACATTATTATAATATGAACTTTAATGTGGATAAAAAGGAAACTGGTACCTTGATGAATCTCTAGGTGCCATAACAATTGCAATGGCTTCAGGTAACATGATCTAGTGACACAATTCCACAAAGGTCTTGAATGAAATAAATGGGATATTTCACAGTTAAAAAATCCAAATAGCAACTGACAGACAGAGTTACAAATCTGGATGTGAATGCCTGCAGATTGTATTTCATGGACATCAGCAGACTTGGTCCATTTGCTAAAGAAGCCAGAACATTATGGATCCAAGGAATTCTAGGTTGAGCAGCATTAGGTCAACAGTTTGCAATAGAACCCATTTCCAAATACGCAGAAATTTAACCAGGTCATTGATCTAATTGTGCAACTGTAGACGGGTGATTTCCCAAAATCCCTCAGATAGAAAATCTAAATGTGATGTCTTGCAATCTGCTTGCAGGCCACTGGCTGTAATCAACCTAGAATTTCTACATCAACCAATCTAAATAAAGCTAATCAGATGGTCTGGATGACCAAACTATTAGTCCCACTTGTGATGAATTGAGTGCAAATAAAATTGCACACTTGTTGAGAGAACTCAGGACCCCATCATTTTCTGAAGTTTCTAAGTAATACTAAAAAGAGCAAACCTGATATGAATAATGAGTGTGTAGATCGATTGACGACATAAAACAAGACTGTGTAGGATGTGTCTGTACATTATAAGAAAGCATATGATGAGCAATGCATCACATTTTCTAATTATTTTACATCAAAATCAGAGTGACAATCAACAGCAAGAAAATCATAGACTTTTGTATAGTTAAGACTTAAGAATACTACTGCAAGCTAGTTATGAGCAATGGATGAAAGAAAACCTTTTTATGCTCATTCACGCATCTAAAAGTGCATTGTGAAAATAGAAAGAATTACAAAGTATGGTCACACTCAGCAGGAATTACCACTGGTGGGGCTAAAAGGCTTGGATACATAGATGGGAGAATCCAGGAACCTCCCATGGGAAATCCAAAGTATGCTCTGTCAGACAGTCTGAAAATAGGCTCATAATAAATTGGATCCTTAATTAGATGGAAGATGTTATGGCCTCTAGTTTTCATTAGTCGCATTGTCCAAGATTTGTGGCATTCAATAACTTCGCATATGCCCATAAAAAGAACAATGCAAAGATGTATACTTTGGCTAGAGATATAGTGCAGATCAAACCAAAGGGGCTATTCCTTGGAAATTATTATGTAAAACTCTAAAGGATGTGCCATGAATTGAGTATGTATCACCCCTCTAGACAAAGTTGTCCAAAGGAATAAGCAGAAGGGTTAGGGCTCAACATATTTTTGAATTACTTGGTTGTTTAAACTAGAATATGAAATTGTATGTACCCAGATTGTTAGTAAAAACCCACTTCCTCCAATAAGAATTATATTTTTATTATTTCAGAGTGAAGAGAGTCCCCGTTAAAGGTTCAACTCAAGTCATTGCAGATCATTCTGCTTTTTCTTTCTGGTTTTTTTTTTTTTTTTTTTTGGTGAAAGATCATTCTGCTCTTGCTAGTGCTGCAGATGGCGGTAAAGGTGTGAGGCCGTGGAGGTGGCTTGAGTAGTGGTGGAGGCTAAAGGTGGACGAGGGCATGGTAGTCAGTCAAATGTTGACAAGATCAATTTATATTGCACCAATTAAGGTCGCACTCAACACAAAGTGGAGACCTGCTGGGATTTAGTGGGCCATCCAAATAAGAGTTAATTTGGCTATGTAACTAAAACATAAAAAAGTGATAATGACAGCATAGTACAAAATGGTAAGGAAAGAGTGCGCTTGATGAAATCTTAGCTATGCATCCAAGACTTAGATGTTTCAAAGCACATCTCCACTAAATCATCGTGCTTCATCTGTTGTATGTAGTACTTCTGCTACTCATGGCTTCTACTGCATCTCCTTCTTTACGGATTCTAGATTCAGGCATTACAAACCATGCGAAAGGTATGTGCTCACATTTTCTATCATATATTCCTTCCACTGTCAATTGTTTTCTCCATGTACCTCAGTTCCTACGTAATCTCATTTCTATTAGCAATTAAAAAAGTCATATTACTGTTCCATTATGTTCTTTCCCCTCTTATTGTGTTTTTCAAGTCCTAAAGATGGGACAGATTGGTGGTAGCGATGAAACAAATAGTCTCTACTACCTTGAATCTCAAGTGAAGAATGTCTAAGCATTTCAGCCATTAGGGCTTTTAAATAGACTTTTTTACATCAATGGTTAAAAGTTTTTCACAAATTTCACGAGATCTAAGAGGTATCAGGCCTTGAAATTTTACCCCATAGCCATGTTCATCCTTCCAAAGAGATCTAACGGTTTGAATCTCGTGTTTGGAGCCCACAAATTTCAAAAATAATATCAAATAGTCCACATTTTTTAGAAAACATCTCAAGATTGGTGATAATCCAAAGGCTGAAATTTGGTCTCCTACTGATCATTGATCTTATAAACATTTTCAACCGTTCGGATCATGACATATTGTCCCAGAAATAATAATAAAAAAGGAGAAAAACAAGATTGCCTATGGACCAATCCAAAATTGAGCAAGTTACGTCAATAGTTGATATTTTTTTGCAAGTTTCAAGAGATCTACATGGTATCAAGCCTTGAAAATCAACCCTGTAGCAGTGTTCAGCCTTCCAAAGAGATCTAACGGTTTGGATCTTGTGTTTGGGGCCCATGAAATTCAAAAAATAATATCCAACAGCTCACTTTTTGCACATATCTCAAGATTGGTGATGATCTAACAGCTGAAATTTGGTCCCATAACCGTGTTTGATCTTGTGGACATTTCCTACGGTTTGGATCTTGATTTTTACCCTCTCAGATTTTTAAAAATTAAAAAACAAACTGGACATTCACAATGCCCACTCAGTGTACTTGCGCCTCTTTTTTCCCCCCTTTATTTCTCACTACCTCATGAACGGGGCTGTGGAAAAAAGAGGCATTGCCTCTACTTCTCTAAAGTGGGCAGAGGTTGGAAATAGCTGTCAAACACTCTATTTTTTTCAAATCTCTACCCGCTTTAGAGATCTAGACAAGTAGAGGCAAAAATTAGAGATGCCATACAGGGGCTTAGTAGATATATTAATTTGCAAAGTGGTACCATTATCTAAGATTACAACTTTGTAGCCTTATAAGTATTTTTCCCTTCTTTTTAATTTATTCATTGACATAAAAGAGCTACAGTGAGAAACTTTACAGTTTGCCAAGAAAAATAGGAATATTTACCCCATTAGTATTAATGAAATAAGTTCTATTCTTTTAGTATTCTTACATTCAGATGTTTGGCATGCTCCAATTAATTCCACGATGGGCGATCGTTATTTTGTCTCTTTTGTTGATGATTTCTCTACATGTACTAGAGTTTATCTAATGAAATTTCGAGAGGAACTTGCTTCAATCCTTGAAATATTATATAAAATGATAAAAACAAAATTTGCTGCAAAAGTTGCAATTCTATACCCTGTAAGTTTGAAACTCTTATATGTTAGCAAATAATGTCTGACTTAAATACCATTACTTCTTGTGTCATTTATGTAGTCTGGAAACACTTCAAAATCTTCTGTAGGAAGAAGCCAGCAAAACAGAAAACAATGGATGTCTGTCAAGGCCATCCTTAGATTCATAGAACTTGAGAGCACAAGCCTAAGATTGGAATATTTTGATGTTCTTACATTGACATCATTTTGATATTGAAATTGGTAGGTGTCCAAAACAAAGGTTACATTATGAAACTAAGCATTAATGTCACTTAATATTACAACTTTTATACATACACAGATGAGCAAATTCATAATTCTAAAACACAGGCCAGTGGATGTTTTTAAAATTGGAATAGTTCAAAGACAGAAGTCTTGCACTACTACTACAGCTCAAGCATAGCCTTACCTAATGGATTACAAATTGCTAACCAAAGCATAGGATATGAAAACTTCAGTATATTTAAAAAATAATGAAGAAAAAAAGGAGCTTAAAAAAACCAAATAACATCAATGTGAGTGCTATCATATGCCAAAATAGGTGAGATCATAGTCGAAAATTGAATACTCACATGAATCCACCCAAGTGGAAAAAGAGACTGCTTATCCTGGACGTCAAATATTTCTTCTTCATTCGTTGTCTGACACTGAGCAGGGAATATCATTAATACAAAAACCAAAAGCTTGGATTTAACAAAATTGGGGGAAAATACACAACAAAAAAATGACAATCATCTTACAGAATCAGAGGTTGACTCCTGTTTTGGAATAATAAGAGCAGTAACATAAAAGGTTCTATTTTTCTGCAAAAATCATAGAGAACAACATCCAAATGCCTTAGTTATGCAGAGAAGACTCCATGTCATTAATCAAAGTAGTGCTGAAAGTCTCTAATCTTACAAGTGAACCAGCAAGAACTCCACACGTTTCCAAATTCCTATCTGTATTTGACATAGCCAGTCTCATGAAGCTGTCCATCATTTTCGTTGACTGCAGACAAATACACGAACAATTGTGGGGTTAAAGACCAAACATCATGCAGCAACACCAAAGGAAATGCAGAATAAGAATTGTAGGATCTTGATGCATTATGACTAGTGCCCCTAACTGTAATTTTATACATGTGAACACACAATTCAACAATTTATACTTTGAACTACTGATCTCATATGATTCACTGAAAACTCTCATGGATCAGAAAATCTTAGCTATCCAACTCTGACCATGGACATAAACAATTGACAGCTTGATGTAGTGGTCCAGAAAAAGGACAACGATGGTCGGCCACAATGTTTATATAGGAAGATCATTGAGGCATACTCCATCCTTGGTCAGAGATCATCAGATCAACAGTCAGCATCACCACACAATGGAGGCAAATTGTAATGAAAGGGGGACACCAAGATGTTCCTGAAGCATCATATCCTTAGGCACAATTGCCCAATAATTCTTTCCTGGAGTAACTCTGCTTGAGAAGAAGGAATGAGAGAAGTTCTTGGACAAAGTAGCCAACAGAATCTTACAATATGTAACTCCAGAGGAGAATCAGAATGGACAAGTTCATCCTGTAACAATTTCTCAGGTCCAGACGTTAAGTCAGCAACTTGTGTGGAAGCTGGAAACAAATCATGTACATCTGCAAGAACAGGTGGAGGAGAAGGTTGTCTGATAATATCTATCTGAACAGGAGCTTCTGTCGTGTCTGGGGTCACAGTTGAACAAGGTTCCTCAGCATGAAGAGAAGATCTACCATCATCATTCAGTGAAAGAACTGATTCTAGCATTGATTTTTGAGCTTCTGATTTGCAACTATCTTTCTGAGTTGTAATTTCATCTTCAACAGGCAGACACAGGCTGTTTGGCACAAGAAGAAGAGTATGGATGTGACTCATTGGCATCAAACTAAAGGATGATATGCAGAAAACCAGAAGAGTGAGCATATAAAGAGAACCCCTTTGCTAAAGCAAAGCAAGTTCCACATAGATGCAAACACGACACTCTTTATCTGTCAACTCAATGCTGGGAGAAAATATAAGGATCCACCGCAGCAGCAAATGCACAAATCACTGCACCGGCATTTCATTAAATGTGGTCTATGCACCAGTAATCCAGAATCATTCCATAATCATGGACAGATTGGAAGATCCTTACCTTAGATCTTAAGCCTCTCTCTGAACAGATGCCAAATTTCCTTTTTAATTGTCTATTTCTTGGCAATCAACCAAAGAAAGGGATAGGGCCATCCAATCAGTGGGTGTGCGTGTTTTGGCGATTATGATGCCCAGATATGGAAGGGATGCGCCATCAATATCGTAGGTACAACATGAGTCTTATACATAAAAAGTGAGGTATCAGATATGATACAAAACAGTACATTGTTTATTTTTAAGTAATCAGGCATAATAGGTTGGAGATTTTTGGATGGGTAAGCATGGGGATAGGGGTGGTTTGCAATTAATCAAAGGGATAGCATCTTCCTGTAATAGTCTTGATGATGAATGATGACTAACATGTACTGACATTAGCAGCAAACAAGTTATACATTGTTGAAGCGCAGGACTTTAATATTCCACCAATGTCAAACCCTTTGTAAACCCAAATGATGCAAAGAATATCAATTTTTTTAAAAAAATCACTTTGATAGTCTCACCTGGGGATCTCGATTGGAGTCACATCGAAATTGATGGGATATTTAACCTGCATCCATAAGAGAAAAGTTAAAATGAATTCTGCACAATAAAAGTTCCGCCAAAAAGCATCATATGGATTAGTATATACCCCTTTATCAATGATGGGTGGATGCCATTGCCCACGAAGCCCATTTGGCCCTAAGACAGAGTGTCTCGATAGAGTCTCCTCCTTTGGACGTGGGATACTTAGAGATCTACAGAAATTCATCACAAATAAAATCACTAGAATTTATTATAAATTCTCTATAAAGGAATGTTGCCAAATCCTCCAATTATGTAACAAAATGGTAAAAATAGAGGAAAATTGGTAAGTTACTTTGGACGTGGGATACTTAGAGATCTACATGGTTGCTGGTATGCTTTATCCCAGGGGATACCAGAATTCAAATCTAGGCAGGTTCACATTTCTAACAGAGGAAAAACAGAGAAATCCTCATGAAATTGGAAATGTATTCCTAAATACAACTCATTACTAAAAATAAGAAACTAAATTTTTAGATTTTCCTGGATCACAAGCCTCTCTACAACGGTATGTTGGATTTGCATTGTGTAGGACCTTCCCATACCCTGCCTTAGGCTCCTCCAATCAAGCACCTCCATAAGGGGGCAGGAAGATCCAACAACCTCTAGTCATGTGAATTCACTCAACAATGTTCGATTAACAAAAATGATAGTCCTATAGAATCCAACAATAAAGCCCAGGAAGAAGCTTTATATTTGACAGCTGAAAGAACGCATTCCATTGTAGCCAACTTATTGTAAGATACAGGACTGTTCCTTCCTAACCAAAACAACTACAAAACAGCAGAAAATTCAATATGTGATAACCACAACCTCAGCTTGATCCTGAGATCCAAATCTCATACAATTAAGCAATAGAACTAACCAACTTAACACAAAAAAATGATTTTAAAACTCTCGTAAACTGCAGCCAAGAAATCAAAGGGTAAAAAAGATGAATTTTAATATAAATTATTACTTTGCTACTTTACAATATTCTAGAGTTAATGGAAGTATTACTATTTCCATTATGCACAGTATTTTTCTGTTGGAAAGTAATAAAGTTAATAGAACTTCATGAAACAATGGACCCAGTACAGCAGGATACAGTAGAAGTATTCAAGCAATATTAAGTACCAATACTGATATCTATCCTAGGGATATGGGCATATGCATCCAGTGACTATAGACTGATATAGACTGACATGGATACGTAATAACTCACTATTATTCTACTTACATTTTTTGGAACTGCCCATCCATTCTTGAGGGATGAGATATCTTATCTTGCTGATTCCATGAACCCTGAGACTTTCCATCTCTTCCAACAGATTGGTATGCCTGAAGAGAAAATGGAACAATTCATAGTTAAGAAAATTTTGAAGGAAAATGAATGACACGATGACCAAGAAAAGAATAGTATTTGGTCCAGTTACAAAATACACTTCCAACTTCTGAGCTATCACTTGTCCAAAGCTATGAAAGCTATGTAATGAAATTGTTCCCATAAAACAAAAAACAAAAAAACAAAAACAAAACAAAAAAAATTGTGTATAACAAGCACTAATGCAGACAAGGAGACTAACCACCACCAATTATGAATGATCATTTCAAATACACTTGAAGATTGTTGTGTCAGCATAGAGATCTCAATTTATGTATCAATTTATAAGGATTAAGCTTGCGAAAATTATATTGCATTGTCTATCATTATTCATATGGTAATCAGTTTGTTCTTTTGTATGTGTCTGTGTGTGTCTTTGTGTGCATATCATCATCATCAAAGCTTTATCCCAACTATATTGAGGTCGGCTACATGAATATTGTTTCTCCGTTCAAATCTATTTTGAACTCTCAGAATTCGTGTTTGTCTTTGTATGTATATATACTTCTCAATTTTGCTTACATAAAATGTATGCATTTGATTTTCTAAAGCCCTTGTATTACAAACCTCACGTCCGATTGTACATGTCCAACGCTAGCACACATCTCAATGTATAAGCTCTTTTCACATAGGTAAGGTAAATAACTAAGTGATGAACAATAGGAGTATGGCCACATAGATAAAGACGCAAATTCTGATAAGCACAGTAAGTGTGGGAGTTAGATACTCTCTCTCTCTCTCTCTCTCTCTCTCTCTCTCTCTCTCTCCTCTCTCTCCATGTAACTTCCAACAATACAATACAATGAAGACCTTGAATGTTTTACCTGTCTGGTCTCATAAATTATTGGAGTCTGTTTTTGGGTAGAAGGCCACTCCAATGAGGAATCAACAGAAAATTTTTGGTGAGCACGGTCCTCCCTGCTTACTTGATTTGTATGCTTCCTATTTAACTCCTCGATCCATTTTTGAACACGCGGTTTCAGAGCCTCCAACTCAGTCAGGGTATTCAATAATTTCTGGATAAAAGAATTTTAGAAGTCAAAATTGCAAAAATATTACTTACAAAGTAAACAGTAGTATAGATGTGCAAGAGCGCATACCTTTTTAAAAGAATTTCGTTCTCTTTGCAGAAGCACCTGATAGTCTTGATGATGTGGTATAGTTTCAGTTATCAGACTGTAGCACATAAAAATACATTAATATGAAATTATTAAGATTTTTACCTTCATAAATGAAGTAATAATCAGTTGAATTATTATTCATAAGTGCAACTTAAAGAGCTCATGTTACAAAAAAAAAACGGCATTTATGTATAATCAATTCCAAGGATCAAAAGAGAACGGCTCTTTACCCTACTGGTAAGGAGCAGCAATTCTCATTGGGAAGTCCAGGCTTCGAACGTGGCCTCCCCCTCTCTTTGCATATGTTAGTTGTTATTCCCTCACATATGTGAGTTGTGTCTCCTTGCATGTGCAAATTCCCATCACCTCGCATGTGCGAGTCTTACGCGCTCCCATCCCTTTAGCTGGGGTACCAAAAAGAAAAAAAGATCCAAGGATCAAAAAAGTGGTTGTGGACTTGCGGTGGGTGTACTGGTTGAGCCCCAAAATGATACGTATTGGTTGCAACAATACATATTGGTTATTGACACGAATCCAAACAAGGGCAAAAAAGCCAGAAAAAGTCATATATTAAAAAAATGTTAGAATTTGTTTTCTTTTATTAAATTAGTAACAAGGATAGGAGGGTGCATTGGACCCCAAATTGTCATTCAAGTCATTTATCGCTACATGATTATTAAATAATGATATTGACATATTTGTTCGTTTACATTTATGTTTCTGAACTATATTAAGTCAAAACCCAAAAAATTTTAATGATCAAGAGGGATATGTCTCCTCAATGGTGTCAGTTATGAAAATCTACTCAAAGTAAATTCTCACCTCTTGTACAAGTCTTCCCTAGATTCCACTCCAATAGGACTTGAGACAACTGTAGGATTGACAGTTTGCACTTGAATTTTTCTTAATATTAAATACCCACATTTTGAGATGGTTAGGGCATGTTGAGCGTAGACCAGTTATAGTACCGGTAAGAAAAGGTTTGGCTATCTAGATAGATGGACCATCAAGAGGTAGGGGTAGGCCAAAGGAAACATTGATGGAAGTCATTAAATTAAATTTGAAGAAGTTTAACTTATCTAAAGATTTGGCTCAAAATAAAATATAATGAAGAAACAACATTCCTGTAGCGGACCCCAACATGGTTGGAATAAGGCTTTGATGATGATGATTATATTCCACATTTTATAAGTAATCAATTTAATAGTGGGACCAACTCCTATTAAAGTGAAATTTGTTCATGGCTCATTCAAGATGGTGCATATAGGGGTTTGGATCTGTTTCTTTTAGAATGGAGCTAGTCCTGATCTAGCTGGGGAATGGATCCTATATGTCGGATTCATGTTGGATCCAAACCCAACATCAACGATAAACTGGAGAACCAGTGTCAGATCCAAGACAAGGAGGATTAATATGAGTGCACTTGGATCAATGGATTCCTAAATATATTTGTTAAGCATAGAAGTGGAGCTCTTGAAATGTTGATATAATCCAAGCTCCAGAGACTCAAATGACAAACTGATCCAGGCTTTGTAGCTCTTAAATATATCCTTCTAAAAACGCGACTATAGGCAGTTTCAAATTCAAAACCTAAGGGAAGAAGACATAAAATTCTGATCCACATTCCTCCGTATCTTCTACACTTGGATTTGGATCCGAATTTTTCCCTCAGATCAAAAAACAAGTTCTATACCTACATTTTCTATGATCAGAGACTTTGGAGATTTAAATAATCAGATACCCATTGGCATCACTAGCCTCAAGACCTAGAAGAAACTCAAAACCTGGCCCACAGTAAATCACCCATAGGAAGGACCTTTTGTTTGCTAATTAAGCATGTGCCTAATTAAAACACAACAAGTGGGCCTTGTCCACATGTCCAACTTGGACTCATCTTTAGCTAGGATACATTTTGGCATTTTCCTTACAAGTAAGGGCTAGGATGTTTTAAGAACATTCTTTCAGTAGTTGCTTACTTGCTCTCAGAAAGTTTCTTAGATACTGAAAAATGATTCCTTGTAAAAAATAATGCAATATTGGTAGAACATATCTAGATGCAGTCAATGGCCTGACCGAGGCCTGTATGGTTCAATTAGATAGAGACAAAGGGGGAAGCACCTTCATTAGAGCAATTAGGCCAACAAAGGGTCACACCAATTAAGCGGGGCTACATCAAATATTCGTAACTAACGTGGTTTTCAAATGACATAAATACAAAGAAAATAAACTAAATGGACTTGAACATAGCCTAACTGTGACCAAGGCTTAGACAACATACTATATGGCTGCCATGGATACCCATGGTGCTCCAAAGAGTAGAACATTAATGCCATTACTAAAAGGCCTACATAATGTAGGGCTGTGGTTTGCTCCCCTTAGCATGGATAGAGTTGTGTATGTATTCTAGTGCAATTTTAGTAGGATAGAGTTGTGTATGTATTCTAGTGCAATTTTAGTAGGGCTGTAACATGGTCTTCAAAATCTTGAATTCTTGATCTTCTTGGCCTACATCATGAACCTCTTAATAACCCTCCAACACTATCAGGACCCAAAGAAATCGTCTTAGTTAGCTACAAAATTTCTGTCAAGTTCCAAATTTTTATATTGGGTCATACCGGTTTGTCGGGTTTGAGTTGGGTTAAGAGGGTCAAATAGATTGAATTAACATAATTGGGCCTGAGTTATTGGACCCTTTTAGGCCAAAGGACTCTTTTTGGAATTTCTTAAAACCCACTAGAAAGCAGGGGACCCTTCCTTCTAATTTAGAAAAACCCCCTCTCTGATATAAACTCTACTCTTAGGGTTTCTCCCCCTTTCTCTAACCCTCTTCTTTTCTTCTTCAACCAAAACCCTAGAGGCTCTTTAAGGGGGAAACCAAGGTGGGCTCTTCCAAGCTTTGATCTTCAGATCTACTTTGGTTTCAAGATCCAGGCAAGTGGATAGCTAAAACAATGATTTTTGGTTCTTATAATATGTTTTAGTTGCTTGTTGATTTACACACTTTGTGCATGACTTCTTCTTATTGGGTTAATGGCTTTTAGAGGATAATAGTGTGATTTGATTTTCTTCCAAAATTATAAGGGAGATTGATGTTTGTTTATAAATATATATATATATATAGTTATTCGGTGCAGCCGCTGCCGCCTGGCAGCTACTGCTGCTGGGCAGCAGGCCAGGCATGCTGCCTAGGCAGCCAGGCAGGCCTGGGCCTGCTGCCCGGGCCCGCTGGGCTGGGCTGCCTGCCTGGCGGGCCCGGGTGGCTGGCGGGCCATGGCTAGCGGGCCCAGGTTGATGTGGGGCCCATTTTGTTTAAAAAAATATATATTATTAAATATATATATTTATACACAATATTACTAAATAAATAATTAGGCTAGGATATTCTTATAAAGAATTAAAATGTTATATTTTGATTAATGGTTTAGTATTTTAATGGAGATTAGATTTTATTAAATTAAATTTTAATTCGACGTTATTAGAAATGTATGTTGGATTATTTATAAATTTAATTGAGAATTATGAAATTTTGATTAATGTTTATTTAGATTAATTTGAAATAAACTAAGATGTATTTGGTAGCGATTAAACCATATATAGAATACATTTATAATTTTAATTTGGGTTCTTAATTGAGTTAGATTTCAATTTGGGATCCGAAAATTGTACCTCTTGTTTTGTATAAAATGATAATGTGTATTTGTACACAACAATGATATTAAGGAATTAATTATTTTCTTTTCCTTTTTGATCATGACTTGATTTAACTTTGGATTCAGAAGTTGAACATCTTTTACCTAATTTGTAAAACACACTAATTATATATAATTGGATTAGATGAATTATGTCTTTTAGGAATGTTAGTTGAATGTTCACATGAGAATTAGACTAAATGCAGAATGGGAATGTGAGGTTCGGGATGCACCACATGATAGGCACCAAAAGTAGTATATCGGCATCGTGGACTCATATTTCAATTGTGATAAAGAGTTAGTTCTCATGTACATATTTATCTAACTTTGACCGTTGGTGGATTAGTGCTTACCCTCAAAGAATTTGAATTGACACACGTTCATAATACACTTTCAAATTTAAGTACTCTAAATACTCACAATGATATTAGATTGAATATTGGGATTAAGGGTTTCATATTATGGTTCATTTTGCATCGGTATACGTATGTATTTGTAAATATGTATATTTGTATATATATCTAACCGACTGCAGTTCGGAGGTGGACGTACGCCATCGGGTCAGCGTGTACTGTGGATAATAGTATACAGCTGTGCCTTCTGTTATTATCTGCGGGATTACCCGTTTCTGTTATCTGTATGCGGGATTACCCGTTTCTGTTATTATCTGCGAGATTACCGTTTCTGTTATTATCTTCGGGATTACCCGATTCTGTTATCTGTATGCGGGACTACCCGTTTCTGTTATATTTATCCGCGGGAATACCCGTTTCTATGCATTCATGACATTGGGGTTTGCATCTGATTTATTTTGGTTCATAATGAATATATCATTTAATTCAGTTGATTAATCCATTGTTGCAGCTTACCCTCTTGCCAGATTACGTCAATCTGACCCACTACTTTTGGTGTCTAGGTTCCATACCGGTGCCGAACCAGAGGGTCAGGCTCGCAGGAAATTCCGCCAGGTGGCGGAGTTGTTGAGTGGCGCACCGATGACATCATCTGAGGTGTTCTAGTGCGATGCAGAGTTCGAAAACTTTAGGTTATGTAATAAGCCCATTTTTGGGCCATCAGTTTATTTAATTAAATTTATTTGTTTTGAAATTATAACTTTAATTGTTATGCTTCGAAGCACTTGACCTTGATTTTTATTATTAATGAGATTGTTACATGGTTCTTATGTGATATCCGTCTGTGATGAGTATGGATTTTAGTTCCGCGTGTGATTATGGTTGCTTGATCACTAAGTATAGCCTCACGAAGGACTTCGATCCACCCGGAATTGGGGCCCGTGCTGTTTATGTTTGGAAAAATTTTAAGTGGCCCCAATTCTCACACCCCTGGAACCGGGTTTGGATCCGGCCCAGTTTTGAGGGCGTGACAACTTCCATCAAGGGAGGTTTCAAGTGGACAACAACCCCTCCTTTAACCTAAGTGAGTAGCCTATATCCATGCTCTATCGGACCCCATCAAATAAGCTGTTTCTGTGTTTCTTTTATCCCTTCAAATGTGATTGGAAATTCTCACATCATATATAGCACCTTTTTAATGAAAAATCCTTACACTTAACAAAAAATAAATTGAGGAATACACGATCCAAAAATAAATCAGGTTATATTTCATCATGACGAAAAGAAATGCACAAGAGATTAGAGTACTCTTGATAAAATGGAGTATCAGAGCACCTCTTCCTTTCAGTATGTTAGTTCTCAGAGTCATTCGTCATGCACTCACTTCCTTTTTAGTTAGTTTGCATCAGTTTCTTCAACTCTTTTTTTTTTTGGGTGTTGGCGGTGGGGGGTGGGGGTGGGGTGTGGGGAGTGGGAAATGGTTATTAATAAGTATCATTGATAACCATACAACAGAAAAGGTAAACTCTAAAGCCAGTGACGTTCTTCTCTAACCTTGAAAATCTCAGGAGCATAATATACAGATCTATAACATTTTTCTCTTCTCGATAGATATCAGCCTGCACAAAAGAGAATTTTCAATTGGCAAAAGCTATTATTCATGAATACTTATATGAAAATTCTAAATAATCTTTGAAACTTTCTAATATCAGTAGCTTAGGCAAAACAAAGCATGCAGCAAGCACGAAAATAAAGGATATAAAACAAAACAAAAAATATATATATCATTCAAGAAAACTTGGGGGAAAACAAATAGTGGGTTAAGGCATGCACTCCAACCAGGATTGCGGTTTAGATTTATTAATGAGCCAATTAAGCCACCTACGCCAAACATGAATTCAAAGGTGAAAACTCAGACTGAAGATTATTTATGCGAAGCTTCCTTTCCTTATTGTGTCTGGCCCCTCCAATCGCATGACTGTGATTATCAGACCTGTTTAATGTCAAATCATGTACAAGAAATAAAAGAGCATTCGATGCAATGGTGGTAAACCACTTGTTTCATATAAATTATGTTTCTATGACCACTGTTTATAACAAGTATGTTTCTCTGAAACTGACAACTTTTTAAAGCTACCATTTCTCAGTAAATAATATTTTCTTTCTTATAAACCTTTCAGTTAATCCTTGGAATTGGTTTCAGTTAATCTGATCTCTATTGGGCAATTGACAGAAACAGGCCCTTTGTCATTTTTTCTCCATTGGCTGAATAACTTGGGACCTGTTAACTGTGGTGGTGATCAAGAGGGAACAGAAATGGAACTCCATTATTGTCCCGTTAACTCAATTTTGTTGCAAATAGTACTTGGCGTGGTTAGAACAATCGGTTTAAACAACCAAACAAAAAGACCAATGTAATCCCTGTGTAAATCTGGTTCCCTAAAATCTGATTCATTTGTTTATTTGTATAAAATTGCATGTTTAGTTGAAGCCTTAGAAACAAAAAAGAAAGAAAGAAACTTTTCTTTCCTTTAAGATACACCAAATCTGGGGGAAGTTTGTTTTTATCATATCAAATTTCTAGCATTTCTAAGGAGTTCCTCTCTTTTGAAAAAAAAAAAAGTAATGAAAGAAAAAGATCCAAAAAAGATCCTAATCAACCATCCTGAATTGATCCAATCCAATCCAATCCTATCTTCTTTTCTTAAGACGCAGATGGACAACATCTCGTTGACACAAACAAAGCTCGAACAAGAACAGTTCCTTTCTTTCAAAGTGGACAAAAGTGAATGATTAAGGTTTAAGAGCCAAAAGCAGAGCCATTAATTAACATTCTCCTCTTTGATAGAAAAGAATTACCCACCCTAAAATTAAATACTAGGAAAGTGATAGTCTCGCCTACACCTCCACCATAGGCCTTTCCATTCTCAAACACCACCTCCTTAATACTATCTTAAAGAAAAGCTTTCATTTACGATGAATTCCTAGGAATTGAGTTAAGAGCACCAAGTTGGCAAACTGCTGGTAAGTGAATTTAGCATTCATGTTCAGGTTATATTAGCCCTAGATTGCTTCAAGAAGGCAACTTTCCTTAGTTCCTAGCTGCAATAGATCATCTGTTTCATACGCATGTTGTAAGGCACCAAAATCAATTGCAGTACCAAAAATGTCACAGCGATTTCCCCAATTCTGCTGTACCAAATCAATATAAATGCCGCTGGCAGAAGCAATACAAGAAAGACAAAGCCAAAACCAGCCAAAACCTAATCTTCAAAGCAGCGCCACTCCAACTGCATTTGTGACCATACATCAAAAACCATTTGCAATTAGGATCACATACGCAGCACCAATAACGCACTAAATCCACCAAAACCCACGTTCCCAATCAACTCAAGATCCCAATCTCCCACGCAATCCAATTAAAACACGAAAGCACTGGAAATCATTCGATTCGGCTCAAAATTGATGAATTCAAAGGAAATGAAGATGAGCGATCAAGATTTTAGAAGAAGAGAGATCGAATCGAAACAGACCTGTTTGAGAAGGTTATCGGCGATTCGATAGTAGTAACGGAGAGAAATGCGATTGTCGACATCGAGCTTCTGCGCGCTTGCAGCGATGCAAATCGCTCCGGAAGAAGATCTCATGGCTTTAGGGATTTTGTTTCCTTCTCTTCGCTATGAAGAAGAAGAGAAGATCGAAAACCCTAGACACTAATATTTCAAAAGGGCTTGGGAGCTTCGATCGATCGAGATCGTCGATGGAGGGTACATGGGCAATAGCTGAGACGATTGGGCGTTCGCCGACACAGCCTTTGACCTTGGTCCATCTATCCACGAGCGAGACAACCCGTGGTTTTTAAGGGTTGAGGCCCAATTAGATTTTCGGCGAATGCGTGCTACCGAAGAATAAAGGTCAACACTAAATATAAAAAAAAATTCTTCAGAAGTCCTTTTTGTGTTACCGATAAATTCTCAACGCTCCACACAAGTATCCTAGAATATTATGCCTCTCAAGAAGCCAATGAAAAATAAAGGTCCCATTGTATAGACATTTTTCCTTCACTTGGGGCCTATATGTTTCATATAATTGAGAACATATAATTGTATTTTTTAAGATGATTAAAATGAAAAATCAAAGGTATACATATCAAACTTAACCATCAAATGCCTCATCTTTAATGGAAATTGAACGAGAGAAGATAAAAAATGACCACACATACAATCATGTAGTAATTCGATACTTATGGAAGTCTAAATCCCATTCTCTATCACCTTATGTCCTTTACCCTCACTTCATGTCTTCACTCTTGACGTTCCTTTCCCCTCCTTTTGTACATTATGTGAAAAAGCATGCTCTTGGTTCTTTTTAAATGAGCTCTTGTCTCTATTCTCACTGTATTATGCAATGAGCTATTCCATTATCAAAGTTTATGTAGACGAGTAGAGACAAGAAGATAGGCATAACTTTGTCAATTTTCTTGTGGAGAATCTATGAAAGGTATACTATATTTTTGTTTAAAATTTACCAGTAGAAAAAAGACAGGATATCCTTAAAATTTCTGGTGTCTAAATCCCTAGGTATTGAAAAATATTTGGTTTCCCAATTTTAACACTAGATATATAAAAAAAAATGGTGAAATCAAAACAGGGAAGCAATCAAATTTTTTTGAAATTTCTTTTTGTCCCTTCACATATGTCCTTCTAAAAAATTTACATTGTGGCTCGCCCAAGAAAAAAAAAATTTCTGGGTCTGAGTCACTAGAGACACAACAAATCCCCCAGTTATAAATAGTGCTAATCTGATAATGAAACCAGGTGCATCAATACCGGGATCCACAAATGCCCTACCCTATGTGTTAACACATGCCTGCCCACGGGCCTTTTGTTTCTTTTGCCGAGTAAATAATAGCACCTTTTCTTAGAAAAAAAAATAGTGCTAATCTGATAATGAAAACCAACTAGGGGCGGTGCTATATTGAATTCAGTGGTGTCACCTAATACTGCTGAAATTTGAAATTTTTTTGTTTACTATGTATAATTTTATTAATTTTGGGAAATTTTTTGAAATTGACCTTAGTGAAAATTTTGAAAAAAAACAAAAAATAGGAATCATTTTGAAAATATTTTTATATATCATTTAACAATAATATTGAATGACCCCAAGCTAAATTCCTAGCTACAATACTAAAACCAACCATGTCCTGAGCTCCTCAATGTGAAGTGATACCTGGAATTCTGAATCAGAAGATTCAATCCAGTTTACATGATAAGGTAATTAACAATCACCCAGATATAGAACAATCGAAGTAACGACAGTATCAGAGGGCCTAGGTACATGAACTTTGATGGCCAATGTCCGGACACTGGGTAAATCAAAATGGACGACCCATTAAATTTTTTACCGTTCTTGTATAAAGCACAAAGCTCTTATAAAACTGTTTTCAACAAGTAAAAGAATCAGGCCCCAGTCACCCAGAGGCGAAACTTTCTCCTCGTTTAATCGTTCAGGTGTTCCATATATGCTTGTTTTGATGGGCTCTTTAATATCTATGGTACCAAAAGTTCTATTTTTGTTTTGGCTTACTTAAATGAAAGTGTACCTAACGAAGAATAATGATCAAAGCGAGAAAACCAAATTAATGATTCCAATAGATCAAAAACAGATCATCATTTATTTAAACCATATATGTGTGTGTGCCCATTGTTTAAAAAAAAAAAAAAAAAAAAAGAGCCGCTAACATTTCACAGCGGCCCATGTCCTTACGTTATTCTAAATATAGCAGTTATAAGGGCCATGTTTTAAAAAAAGTGAAAAAAATGGTACATAACAGTTGTAATGGCCATTATTTTGAAAATAACGGTCAAAATAATGACCTAAAATAATTTTTTTAAAATTTCTTTTCACTTCTTTCTTTCCTAAACCATTTTTGGAGTTTTTCAAGATTGCGCTAAAACTTCGCAAGCCTCTTTTTTCACCAAAACTTAAGTGATTTGCAGGAATTTAGTGAATTCCAATAAAAAGGCTTCTTCCCTCCTTAATCATAATATTCATATATCCATACTCAGATGCTTTAATTTTTATTAGTTAATCTTGATATAGTAGTAAATGTTACTTGTAGCTTTGGGCTAGCTCTCTCTTGGTTATTCTCTTAATGTGGGAGAGCAAGTGAGTAAGATGTTTTTTAATTTCTTTTTTGTACAGTGTACTCTCTCTTTTGGAAACATATTCACTTACCTTTCCAAAATTTAAAAAAAATATTACTTAAAAGTTGAAATTCACTCAAACTTATATGGTGATCTAAAGTAAATACTGCTACTATTCCTAATTTGTTGACTTTAAGTGTTTAACACTAATGGTTAGTTCAAAATTATAGCTGCCATGCATACTATAAATTTTGTGATATTTCAACTTATTTTAATAATAAATATAAATCTATTTAATTCAAAACATACTTTACAAGTTTCAAATGAAATAGTGATACAAAATGTTATGATTTAGGGGACCAATATTTTACTTTTAAATTTTTTATTAATGGAAAAGTTATTCTTTTCTAACATTTTATTATATTTTAGATATTTTAGAGTAAAATAAAAATTAATGTCATGACGAACCACAATGACTACAAACCGTGTTGTGGCACCATCTCAACAATTTACAAGGAATACTGTGACCACGATTTAAAACCATGGTGATGGCATGTCATAAGTTTTTCAGAGATGTTTTTATCCAAATATCTATGACATTAAGTTATCTCTTCTCATTTTGATCTTTTTAAGTTTTCTTTTATCCCTATAAAGTTTAATAGAGCTGCTCGTACTCTTGCTCATTTTAGCTTATCCTCTAGTAGTGATTGGTGTTGGGCTGGGCTTTTTCCACCCTGGCTCACTTCTGTCATGGATGAGCCTAACTTTTTGTAATGTTGTTCAGTTTTTAATCTATTCTTCATTTTACCCAAAAACAAAAGTTTAAAATTTCTTTAGTTTTGAAATTTAAAATGAAGGTTTGGAAGATCATGTGGCCCAATTTTGATGTGCACCAATCTATAGATCTTTTTGTCCTCTCTTACCCATAATTAACATGCATCTTGGTGGGACTCACAGCCTTGAGAGGACCTTATGTAACCGAACAATATGTTACTACATTTACATTTACATTTACATCTTTTATTTTTTTTTTATAAGAAAACTCATATGTCAAATTACTAAGAACAGCCTCTTACCTTATGGTAAGTTGTGGTAGTTCTTACCTGCCTAATTAGGGTTCGATCTTCGTCAGAAATCTTTTCCTCAAAAAAGGGCCTTTGTGTTATCTTGCTCGAGGTCTACCTGCCAGTTTCACCTAAGAGCCTTTCTTACTTTTGTGAGGTTTACTTTCCTGACCCGAATGTGGGGCACAGCCCCCTATAGTTGGGATACAATATTATATATATATATTCTGCAAAATAAAATTTGGAGTTTGATACCACCAAACTTTCATATCATCCACATCTTGTGCATCTTAATAATGATGATAGGTAATAATATTTGAGCTGATTTCAATTCAACACCAAACGATAATATTATTGGTGAGGACAAACAGTGGGAGAGGTGAATCAGGAACAAGCTTAAAACAGCAGCTCATCAAGGTTCATGTTCTCAACTAATGAGAAGCCTTTGAATGGAAATTGAAGTGAAATGAGGACCACAATGATGACATATCACATACCTTCTTCTTGTTGTCTAGTTCTCTTTATTTCCAAATTTAACATGATATAAGCCCGTGAGATACTTCATATGAGAAACGATTTGGTGTATCACGATAAACTACAAAGTAAGGTTTATACTAAAGAGATATCCACTGCCGAACACACCATCCAAACCGTTTGATTAATTCCTCTCTATGTGAATGGGGACATTTCCAAAATTATAGTGTTCTCATTGAAAGAGTTCAGTTTACAATTGAAGGGTGACAATAATAGTAAGTTTGCACGGTTTCAATTCAATGGTGACTAGGAGGAGTAAGTACCGCATTTGAGAAGAATTTCTTTTGTGAGGACAGTGCAAATTCAATTCAACTCTATGGGCCCGTTTGGGCCCACCTTTGATTGGTGTATCTCGTTTGACACTCTTATCCCCCATGATCTTAAACAATGCCCCATCATCTTGAACATATCTAATATTTTCACAAACTCCCATGAATTGTCAGAAGTTGAGATTTTACACTCATCCATTCAAGCTTACTGTTGAATTTAAATCATAAAAAAAAATGATTTGCCTCAGAAACCATAAACTTTATTGTCATAGATCAAGGTGTTTGGATGATCAAATGGAGTTGAAATTTTAAACGCAGGTCGATCTTATCCATATATTTCCATCCAATTGCATTTTATGGTTGTAATATATAACACTAGGCCCCATTAGGAGGGGGGTTTTCAAAAAGATCCCCAGAGCTTTCTCGCACTCCTCTTTCGATTATGTAAGTCGATAATAAGTTTATATACAAATTATGGAAAATATTTTATCCTCTTAGACATATTGTTCATATGTAGCTCAGCTCGTAGTGTCTACTTAAATGCATATCTACTAAACAATGCATAATAGATGGAAACAAATTTCTCATTATAGATAAGTAGACAAATCAGCTCCCTTGGATTATTCTAGCCCATGTTCTTGATGGTCTTAAATCCAGGGGTGCACTAAGGTCCTAGGTGCGGTCGCTCCAGGTTGGACCCAAAAATAGCCCAAGAGGGTTATTGGTCGGGGGCCCATGCACCACCTAACTTTAAGCCTTTGCCCCCTCCCTCTCATATGAAAACTGCTTTGGCTTGTTGGTTGTACATTTGATGGTTTGAATCAAGTGCTAGGGGTTGTAGATCGGCAGATTATCATCACTGTTTTTCAGTTCTACCTATTTTTGCAACTCAGTGAAAGAAGAACTTTGGAAAGACATTTTCTTGTACATGAAAAACAAGGGATAGGTTTTCAAGCTAGTGGCAGAGGCTTGATTTTTTTTTCCTTCTCTCTTAGTCAAAGAGAGAGAATGAAGTCTTTCAGCCTCTTTTTTAATTAATGTTGACACATGGAAAGTAATTTTGTCCTTTATTTCATCTAAAAGTAAAAACATGTAGGGTCAGCCAGCTATTTTTGGCACTATCCTTTGGTGGACCTACATATTTGATCCTATTCGTGAGGCCAGATGTAAGTCTAAAATTTAAAGTGTTGGGTCTACCGTCAAAATTTACATGAAATTTGTGGGCCCATCCACTAAATTCTAAATAAAAATAAGAGGTTTGGCTGCAAAACCCAACTACCTATTTGGGTTTGTCCCACCCAAAGAACCATCTTGGGTCCGTGACTACTTAAATTTGAATAGTGTTATAACTATATATATATTGAAATTCAATCCAATGGTGAATAAAGATTTAATGAGTGTAAAAGTAAACAATTTGATAGATCATGAGATGACAAGAGTAGCAAAGGGTCCACACTCCAAGTGGGCCTCATAGGTTTTTTTCTGCAAATATAGTCTGCTCATAGGAGAGTATTTTCCATAAAATATTTTATATTATTATATAATATAACCACCCTTACCTCTTTGTCATATTCAAATTGGTCTGGGATCCAGACCCAAGCCCAATTCCGATGACTTTATTGTGTTCGGATATAGGCCCAAGGATTAAGGGGCAACTTGGACTTAGACTGGCACCCAAACTGATGACATTTTTGTTAATTGGATTTGGCTAGATTCGACCCAAAACTAAGCCGTTGCCATCCCTAGTAATATGGACAGGTTTGATCATAAAAAGTGGCCCCTCTCACAGGTTCAGTCAGGCAGTTAGCTGATTTCATGATGAGATACTCATCGTGTTAAATGATTGAGTGCGGCAGTTTAACTTAAAGTAAGATCGAGAGACCCATTGAACCGCCCATGCATTGAGTATTATGGCAGGCATTTGCACGTTCTTGATTACATCTGATCCTAACCCTCAATAAGGTGAGCCAAATGGAGAAGCCATACCCATGGAAACTTTTTGGGTGAGTTTCCAAACTTCCGGCCTTTCTTTGAACATAGATCCTCCAAGTCACCACTATAAACAGATCCCATCACATACGGCCATCTATGTCTTCAAAAATTTGTGTTTCTACGTTGAAGTCCTTATAATTCATGGTTCTGATTAACCAACCAAGCAATTGAATTCACATCGTCCCAGTGTATCCCACAAAAAATCGTCCAGGAGAAGATAATAAACAGTGGACACAACTTTCATAACAGGTCGCTCTCCCCTTTCAGGCCTGTTTGTTGAGCCCAGATCCACGGAGGCTTTCACTCACAAATTCTGAGCTGAAAGCGTGGAACTCTATAACTGATCCTGGCCTATTAAAAATTCCAGCTCTCAAAATAAGTCCTTCAGTGTATGGGCATACCTGAACCCAGCCCACAGGCGAGTAAAGTGGACCTTAGGAGATGGAAGGCATCCCTTTGGTGGGAAAAAAAGACCTTGCATGAGGTAAAATAAGATCTCAAGTGAGGAAAGGTGCCTGCCTAGGTCAAGTAGGTAAGAACCTTGCCATTAGAGTAAGAGGCTGTTCTTAGCTTTATTTTTAAGTTAATTTCATCATAAGATTGATCCTTTGAAAAGATACATGATTAATGAAAAGAAATGTTCTCAAGGGGCAGATGGGATATGAATAAATTGCCATTTGCCTATGTAATTTAAATCCTAAGAAAGTGAAGGTATTCTCTATGGCTCCATCTTAATCCTTTACCCCTTGCAAGTTGCATCATTCATCATTTGTTGGGGGTGTTTGACAATCAGTTCTTATACAATAAATTTCAAGTAAACAAAAAGGTGTCAGGATGCTATGGCTAGGGGTGCTTATGAGCCAGCTTAGATATATAATGTGGGTCTGTTTAGTATTGGGCCAAGCTTGGATTAAGCACTAAAAAGCCCAAAGCCCCAACCTGACTAGACCTGCATAATGAATGCTTGTAATTTATTGATAATTTGTCCAACTAATTGCTATAAACCTCATAAAACTAAAAAAAAAAAGGAACCTTGATCTAAGCTCAACTTGATTTACTAAATGGCTGGGCTTTGCTTGAATTCTAAGGCCAGTGTCAGTTTTGGCCTTAATAAAAACTTATGTTTAAAAAGTCAGACCGGACCTAAATGTGCCTCTGCAGACCCAACCCATCCCATGAACATCCCTACCTTTGTTTCATTTTTCATTAAAGGGCAGATTATCAGATGGTAACAGTTAGATTTTTACACTATGTTTCTTCAAGGTATAAGGACAGTACGACTACCTTTATACTGAATAATTGCCCCAAAACAATCATAAAAATTTGATTCTCGTAGAGCTGGAGAGCTTTTTAATCCACTAGAGTCTTTACTCTTTACACAAAGTAAAAAAAAAAAATTTCCAAAATACCCCTACCTCCTACCCTACTCCCTTCCTCCCCTTCCCCTCCATCCCCTCCACCCACTCCCCACCACCTCCGTTCCTTTCTCTCCTTCCCACCCTCTCCCACTTGCTCTCTCTCTCTCTCTCTCTCTCTCTCTCTCCACCCTTCGCCCCTCCCTCCCCCTTTTTGTTCTCTCCCTTCCTCTCAAGAGTGTCGGGAAAGGGCGCAGAGGGGGGGGATGGGGCAAAAGGGGACATGGGGAATGGGTGGGGGAGAGAGAACAGAGAAAGAGAGAGGGGGAAAAGAGAAAGGAAAGAAGGGGAGGGAGAGGGGGAGGGAGAGAAAGGGGTGGAGGTGGTGGGGAGTGAGTGGAGGGGATTGAGGGGAAGGAGAGGAGAGGAGTGGTGAAGGAGGCGAGGATAGTTTAGGAATTTTAAAAATTTTTTTTGACCGTGTGTAGATAGTAAAAAACCTAGTATATTTAGAAGCTTTTTGTTGGTAAAGGAACTAATGCTTTGTAAGCGACAATTTTAACCTTAAACTTTGTGATATCTTAGATATGTAAGATATCAAACGATGCGATATTGCAAGGTTGTAAGATATCGTATAAAATTCAAATTTTTCACCTTCTTCCTCTCTACAAAAAGAGAGAAAACACAGATTTTGCTTTCCAATAAACAAAAAAGAAGTAAAAGCTATTTTAGTGGGGTCATCTTCTTTTTTTCTCCTTATGATTTTTCTTTTTCTTTCATCTTATCATTTTCCTTTTGATATTGCAGAAAGAGATCTTTCAAGTACAATTTTCTTAAGTTTTTGCTACTGCATTAATAGAAAAGTTAGTAATCTTTGTGATAGAGTTTTAACTTCTTGGTGAATATGTGCTTTGGGTTTGGGTGGCAATGGGGAGATTGTACAATATCTTATTAATGCACAATATTACACTATTTGATATCCTACAAATATAAGATATTACACCATTTAATATCCTGCTGTAAGGTTCAAGGGTAAAATCATCACATGCAATGCATCATTTCCTATTCAAACCAATTTGCGGGAGTTATCTCTGTCTTTTAACTTTTATAAATATTCTTCAAAAGTCTTAAGAAAGAAAATTCACTTTATCTAATATTGAGCTCCACCATTAGGATTGATCAGTGTACAATACATGATCTGTCTCTTTCTCTCTCTTTAATTTTTTCATTTGAATCACATATTTCTAAACACATTCAATCCAATGATGATCCATACCC
This sequence comes from Sextonia rubra, assembly GCA_037013555.1. Classification (NCBI taxonomy): domain Eukaryota; kingdom Viridiplantae; phylum Streptophyta; class Magnoliopsida; order Laurales; family Lauraceae; genus Sextonia; species Sextonia rubra. The sequence goes on from JASUAD010000010.1 coordinate 46,970,670, forward strand.
ACACATATCTTCAAAATTAGGCTAATTTTAGAAATACAAAGAGAGTGTTATATGGAGCGGTTTAGATTTTAGAGGTTTGGCAAGAATATTAAGTAATGAGCATGAGCACAAAAATTCTCTGTGCGCGGTCCTGAGAGGATACAGATTCCAATACAATCTCTCTTGCGTGTGACCGCAAACAAATTAGGGGCGCATACGACCCACCGGCGTATTTTAGCATCGCTCCCATCAAAATATAAAAACAATCCCCGAACGTTAAAACCGCTCATACTCTCTCTCTCTCTCTCTCTCTCTCTCTCTGTCACAGCACCTCTCTCTCCGTCTCCCTCCATCTCTGCAACTCCGTTACGACGATATTATCCGTTACGATCCGCCACTCCGAAACGTCTCGAATCAAAAGCCTGATCTTCTCCTGACATCTCTCTCTTTCTTATGGTGTTTTCGGTCGGCTCTGAGACCGAAACGCCACCGTTACGCATGGCCACCGAAAAGCCCCATCCTCTCCACAACTTCTCCTTCCCGGACCTCAAGTGGGGAAGTCAGCGTTACCTCCGCTGCATGAAAGTCGATCCCGGCGACCAGAACCCCGGCCACTCTCTCGATCGCAGATCTCCGCCGTCGGATGCCGAATCCGCCGACCGCAGCTCCCCTAACCGCTCCGGCAGCTTCCGCAAGCCCGCCACCCCTTGTCCTCCGGAGAAATCCAGAAAGCCGCCGCAGCCGACCGCTTCGGATTCCGGAATCGAGCATCTCCGGGAAAAGCTCATGTGTCATCTGCGGACGGCGGCGGATCAGATGCGCTACAAGGTGCCGGAAGAGAAAGTGGAGGAGGAGTCTTCGGCGCTGCGGCCGTGGAATCTGAGGACGAGGAGAGCGGCTTGCAAGGCTCCGGCGGAAGCCGACGGCGTCGTAGCGCCGTCACCGGCGCCGGAGAACTCGGCGAGATCGCGGCTGAGAGGATCTGTGGCGGCCGCCGCAGCCGCAGCCGCAGCCGCGGCGCAGGCGGCGGAGAGGGAGAAGCGGAAGTTTTCGGTGTCGCTTAGGCGGGAAGAGGTGGAGCAGGATTTTTTGGCGATGACGGGATCGAAACCGCCGAGGAGGCCGAAGAAGAGAGCCAGGATCGTCCAGCGGCAGTTGGATGTAAGAGATGTTGTTGATCTTTCTTGTCGTCTTTTGATCTTGATCTGTTCTATATGGAATTCTTCTTCTCCTTCTTCTTCTTCTAAAGCATCCTTTTTTCCCCCTGACTATCTGTGAAATCTGATATAGAATTATGTGATTTTTGCAGACACTTTTCCCTGGTCTATGGCTGTCTGAGATTACTCCGGATTCTTACAAAGTTGCCGAGGTTCCTGAACCTGGAAAGGTAATTTCATCATTTTGTATTTTTCCTTATTTAATGTTTTGTCATGATAAATTAAAGGTAGAACAATTGAGACAATGAGACTCATTGAATCTAGAAGATCAGTGGTCTTGAATTGTGTAAAAATACCTAGGGAAACCTAAAAAATTGACATGTTTTGAGTATTTTAGAATGATGCCATAATAGTTTTCGAAGCCATTTTGAATTGTTAATCAATAGAATCTCATATTTGTGTAAGTGCTTTTTCTTCTTGGTGTATGAGTTTGCATGACATTTTGGCTCGTCGATTTTCAATCTTTGGAGAAATCCTAAATATCTCATATATTTAAAATTTGAATGTTTAGACGACATGATATATATATATATCACACTAAACAAAAAATGCAAAAATTTTTTTATACTTACATAGTAACCTATTTAAATGAAAGTAGATAAATTTTATTTCTTTCCAAAAAATCTTAGTGCAAACATTCAGATTCTATTATAATATATGGGAATGAGACATCTAAATGAGACGGTGTCACAGTAATGCCTTGTCTCGTTCAAAATCTCTGCCTCCTTCTAGAGAGGTGTAGTGGATTCACACAGTTTGTGGCAGTTTTACGATCAGCGTCAAGCTGAAGTGGTCTAACACAAGTGTAAAGCATCTTTACTCCTCTAATTGCTAGAGTTTTTGCTCTATTTGATGCAGTGACAGCTGGCATTCAAGTTGGAGTACACCATTATCATATTTAATTTTAGGACCTACGTCTGATGGTCTAGGTTTCTGGGGTGGCCTAGTTTTGGCTGACCTCATTAATCTTTACTTTTGATGACGGCTTCCCATTAATGATCGCATTTGATCTCTCTCAAAGTCAAATGAGGAGATTTCTTTAAACTGCTTATTTTAAGGCCTACTGGAAATCCACATATTCTTTTTACTTAATGATCTCAATGAGCAAATTTGCTTTATAGATCCTCTTATTCATTTCTCCCATGGTCCCATGCCATGGCAAAAGCCTAATTTTTCATAATATTTGGCTACTACTCAGAACATTCCCCTATACCAACCTTCAATAGATCCTTAAAAAAAGAACACAGGAACCTGAAAGATAGGATGATATGCCTGCAAAGGTAGGATGAATGGCTATAGTGCGGAGTTACTGTGACTGAAGAGGTGCTTAACTGTTGCCTCCATAGATCTATAAGGGAAGCAAATAAGGGAAATATCATTTCTTTAAGATTATTGATGGTTAAGATTTTGTTAGAGAACTGTACCAGCAAAATGCATTAGCATCAGCCCTTGGTGTAACCAAGAAGTTCCAAATCAAATGATGAGGAATGTGGTTAGATGGTTGATGAGGCAAAGTCATCTCTTAGGGTCTTCTTTGGAGTTATTTTTCCAAGAATTTGGAATGTTTGGGATTTTTGACGTTGATATAAAAGTTGTTACCTCTGCATTTCAAATGCTGTGTTTTATTGCTGGAATTCTGAATACAAATCCATCTGAAAGGTCACTTTTAGCCTTTAGAGTTCCCAGAATTCTAGCATTTCAAATGCTGGATGGGTCATGAGCATTTGGAATTCTACTTGGGGGAAGCATTAGGAGAAGTTCATTTCTGTTATTTATTGCTACCTTGGAACTTTGCAGCCTGGTATTTATATATTCAGGTAACTGAGTGCAGGGCAATTGAATTCTGAGGACACCCTAATTGGGAATATCCTTGGATTGCCACACTTTCCGAGCAATTCACTTAATTTGATTTTAAAAAAAGATTCGTGATCGGTTAATTATAAAGCTGAAAAATTTTGGTACTATAAGAATTGGATTTGACAGGATGCTTAGACTCTAATCAGCTCCTTTTGATTCTGACTGATCTGAAATGCAACAATTGCTGATTTGGGAGGGTAAACATCCAATCTCCCCACTTATCTAGGGGCATCAAGGGTTGGTTCCCTATTTCATGATTGGTGTGAAATTTGAATTTGTGTATGTTATTATTGGATGCATGGAACTGACAACTGATTTTTGGTCTTTTGCAGAGATAGTTATCATCACAAGAAAGATTGCGGAAAGTAGGGAGTTCACTCTAGGCTGAATTTTTACTCTTAATGACTGCATTGGAGAGGTATAATACTACTCCATTGATCTGTAAAATGGAAAGTGAGTAATAAAGTTCTGAAATGCATTCTAACTTATGTTAGTTTCTTAAAATGCCCATTCAATGTGTTTAGCCTAATTTGTTGTTCAGTTTTATCTCTTGCAAGGAATGATTGAAGAGTAGTATTTGTGTAGGTAAGGGCTGAGACTTTTAAGTGGGGTGTCTTGTAAAGCGTGAAACGAATTGGTTTCAGCATATCCAATCGGTGCTGGAGATTAAAGACTAAAACGTGTTTAATGTCTTGTCAAACTAGATACCAGTTTGGATTAAGTCCCATCCACAGATTCACTTTCCTGTTGAGCAATTTACTTAATTTTTCTGCTTTCATGAGTCGTGGTTGTTAGGTAGGATCTGAACAATCGAGAGTACTTTTTCTGTGTCTCCGAGTGGATATAACTAAATTTGAAGTTCTTTTGTAGCCTGTGATCTCAAGACATGTCGTAGCCTGGGCCAATCTCAATTGATTGTATGACTTATTTTCTTGATTAATTTTTATATATACTACAAGTGGACGTAACCTAATTTTCGAGCCTTCATTAGCTGATAACTTGGTGAGAATTTTATCAGACATGATTGTAGTTCAGTCTCATATCACTCTTGATTACTGTGGAAGATTCCAAAATTGCCAAAAATCATGGGCAGTGTTAGTTTTTAAGATTGTTTGGGAGATCATTCAAGGTGAAATGCAGTATCATCTTCTGTGTTGCCTAGAATTTTGACTTTCTTTATACGGTTTTGTGAAAACCTTTCTTGAGATGTCGCTTATTTATTTATTTTATTAAAAATTAATGTGCTTTGATATTAATAAGGCACTCTTTGTTTTTAGTGGTTTGATTAGTCTATTTGGTCTGGAAACAGTGGAGCCCCAGATAGGTGGCCCTCCGAGGGCAACAATCTCCAGGAGATTGCCATCGATCACATGTCTGTGTGTGGGCCTTCAGTGAAAAGGAGATTCAAAAGTAGAAAACAATGTGTATTTATGCTAGTTCTATTTCAACTAATTGAGATCTCTCAGTGTTTCGTTTGTACCATAAAAACTGATGCTGAAGTCTCAACAGCATTTCTTTCTACCTAAGCTACAGAAAACCAGATCCCACATCTACCTGGCTCTCTCTCTCTCTCTCTCTCTCTCTCGGGGCACTACCTGGCTCTGGTCTCTCTCTGTTTTTGGGTAAAACCTGGCTTTTGGACTTGTGCTCTACAATGTTATCTTTTCCCTACATTCTTAAGTGTAAACGAACGAGAGATCAATTGGGGTTGGTTGTGTCTGCTGCACCGTGCACGGTTAGATAAAATCCTACCTCAAAATGTCATGAAAAATGGAGCATCAAGGAAAACAAATTTCATCGCGAAAGGATGGCAGGTATTTTTCATGAGAGATGTCAATGATATTTGCCCAATTTTTTTAGGCCTTGGTCTGACCTTTCCAAAACTCCAATTCGGAAATTATTATGTTGCATGCAAGTTGTGCAGTTTTTGGTGTCAAATCACAATCGTAGTGCCAAACAGCAGTTGCTGATAACAGAAAAGAATGGCGCTTCGCTGTGCAAGCGAAAGCACCTTTATTAACAGGACTGTCGGCTGAGCTCCCAAATGAGAGAATTTGTAAAACACAAATCATTGTGGGACCTCTGCATACTTGAAGCTGCGACTCAACCACCAAATCCTTTTAATTATCGTATGTTTGGCTGCGCAAGTTTCCTATGAAAATTCATTTTTGGACTGGCTATTCCCAAACCTTTCTAAAGTGGTCACGTTCCGCTAGTCGGACCTAGACTTTGATTTTGACATTGTGGCCTGTCCACGCGAATTTGACTGAATCAAAGATTGACTAACCACATCTAACAGTGTGTGTAATACATAGAGATCTGAACTGGTCATCCAGCTGATCGTTCATTGGATGGGCCATTTCTAAAGCAACTTGAGACAGCTCAAACCATTGATTAAAAATACTTTCTAGGAAAAAACTGCCCTCATACCCTAGTGGGAAGAGGTGTATGTTCTTACTTACCTATGATTCAAACTCTAGGTGTGTCACATCTTTCCCAGTGTACGTGCTTCCTTTTTACTTTTATAGGCTTTTTTTTCACTTTGGTGGGCTTTCTTTCCATGTGTACTTGCTCTCTATTTAAGTCCTAGTCCCATTGGGCTAGGTTAATAAAGAAAATGAAAAAAAAGGAAAACTTTCTAGTAAAACAATGAATAGTGAGAATCAAGTTATTTCACTGCCCTGCACCCCCATACCCCAGGAAGGATGGAAAGGGATGTTGGATGGATTGGATCTTGTTCTTAGTTGATCCCGTCATCCTTGGATACATTCCAAGTCAGTTTATGTGGGGACTTCTAAGATCGCAGAGCCTTTTTGTCGCCCTGTCTATTAAATAGGCCTTGGGTTGGTCAATCAAGTGGGCCATGTGATCAATGGAGACCAAGGATTTTTGTTTTGGTGGTGCAGGCAATGATAAGTGAAAATTAAATAATAACATCATAATAACATCAAATATTTTAAGATCTTATAAAAGGGATTTCTGAAATCACACGAATGTGACTGCACCACATGCTAACACTTCTGTGTCCCTCGCTATTCTGGGTCATTTGTGGCTTTAAATTTTGTAAGGCCGATTGATTATCAATGTAAATGGCTTAATATAAGATTCTCCACTCTTTATGGGCGCTTTGTCAAACTTGACTTCGTAGCAGTTGGGGCCGGGGACTTGGGACCATCTCAGTCGGTCATAGAACACACGAACGCGTTACAAATAAATTTAGTGTTTCATACCGACGAATCTGATGAGCGCCCCAACACTTATTGCAGGGAGGTTTGGCGAGGCTCATTGCAAGAGGGGCGTTAAATTCTTTTTGGTGGTTTAGATTCTTACAAGTAGGCCCCACTGAGATGATGCCCAACGAATTTACAAGGCTAGCGGTAGCAGGTATGTGAGAGAGTTGCTGTTCTTCGCCTGGCGCGTGTAGCTGTAATGCTCGTAGAATTCATGTACAACGGGAACGCCATATTGACCCTAGGTTTTGCTTGATATTGCAGGAAATTCCAAGGTGGCCCCCAGTCATGTCAAGAAGGCCCGATGTGGATGGTGATTTAAATAATCAGCAGCATACTTAAAAGTGCACTAGCTTTTATTTCTAACGATTGTGGGGGACCATCTATATAACTAATAGTTCATCTGGTTTAATCCACCACTCAATAGATTAGGGACTTTGTTTGAGCCGTTCTTAGGATGGAATCCTAGACATTCCTTGGAAAGGAGGGCAGGGAAGGAAAGAAAGAGGAAGATAATTGTTTTTGTTTCTTTGAGAAGGCAAGTTTTCAGTTATAGACAAAAATGTAACCTTTGTCCAGCTGTCTAAAATTAGTGATCCGCTTTTATTCTCATTGTTTTTGTGGCCTTGGGGAGAATACAGTACACATCTGGTACAGTCAATTTCAAAGCTACAGCAGGTCACTTCCTAATTTGAACTGCCAAACCTACCTGAACCTGACCAGTTAATTAACGGTTTGGGGCAGGCTATTGTTGACATGTCCGACGGGATTAATAAAAGGGCAAGGGGTAAGAGGCTAAAGGTCTAATGCTTGTGGCTGACGAGGGATTTCCTAAGTCATAAAAATAGAAGTTCGGTAAATATAAATACATCCTATCATCCGCCAACTGATCCGAATGAGAGTAAACCTTCTAATTGAATTCTAACCTGCCAAGTGGACACAAACCCAACCTAATCCGACTGCCCCTAGCGGCCTGACCACAGCAGATATGACAAAGGTCGGGCTCTAAAAATATGACCGACATTGATATTCTAAGACTGTCCAGAAACTAGGGTTGTCAATTGACCAGTCTTATGGTAAAGTCCATGTCAAGTGGTCAAGCCCAGTTCAAGATAGGCCCAGATTAAGGCACTTTTTAACTACTTCTGTTTGCAAATAAATAAAAACCTTCTGCTTGCAAAATTAACATGATGGCCTACCGCATTTTGTACTTTGGGTTTAGGTCTAGTATTTTTATTAAAGCAGGATTTTACATTTTTTTATGACAGACAAATGCAACCACCAGGCCGATCAGCCAGCCCATGTCTATGACAGTCAACACGTCTGATTGAGAATTTCCGGTACAAGAGGTCTATAAAGTGTCAAAAAAGGCAAGCAAAATTAGGGTTGGACCGGTAATTTTGCTTGCCTTTTTTGACACTATATATGAAGAAGCAAAGAAACAAAGTAAAAAAGGCAAGCAAAATTAGGTAATTTGATGGTCACCTTTGATTTTTCATTTTAAACCCCTTGTAGAAATAAGTCTGAGAATTCCTAGGAATCTAATTACATGAAACAATAAGGAAATCAAACATACATCTGCTATAAAATGATCAAAGTAGAAACTCCTACGTAGTGAGGTTTCATCGAGGAAGACATCTACAACATAATATCGAACTCAGTGGCTGTTTTAGCATCAAAAGTTGGATGCCTCAATAAAACTGGCAGGATCAATGGTTCTAGAAGTAAAAGTTGGATGCCGAAAAAAAAATGGCAAGATCAGTGCCTTCAGATAAGCTAAAGCTCTCTCAGAAACAGCCTTCTTTTTTTTTTTGAAACAGTCTAGTTAGATGAAACAGCCGACAGTGCCACAAGCCATCCAAGAACATTCACTTCTTAGCTTTTGTAGGAGCAAGACCAAGAAGGATCTTCTTCCTTGGGCCCTGGGGAGGCACTCATCACCATAAGCAACATGTTCAAGAAGGGAAACATAAAAAAAACAAAACTGAAAGGTTTGCACTGGAAAAAATTAGAGCAGTCAGTGTGCTGACACACCAATCACTTGTATGATAGGTGATGTCATACTGCATGCTAGAAAATATTTGATTGTACAAGCAAGAAGATCCAAGCAATTCAGTAATGGCTGAGTTGCATGCCACCTACTGGAAGCATGGAAAGGATCAAAGGAAACCATGCTTACAAACTCACAACCACATTTCTTCAGTTCTTGTCAAGGGAAAGTTCAATCAGAAGCATATGATATATCCAGAACTTCCCTTATACTTTCTCTGAAAAATTCTTTACTGATCTTAGGAATGGCACATTGTCTCTTGGTAGGGCTCTTCCTATTTTCAAAATTGTTTTTTAGGAAAAATGGGCCAAACTGTGTACTGGTCAAACAATTAAAAAAAAAACCAGTGCCATAACCATGCCAGCAGCCAATCCTGAGTAATAAAATTTCTGTTCAGAGTTTTTAGGGGATATTAATAGATCCTGAATAGGATGGTGCAAATCATAAAAGCAGATCATTACCATAGGCAATCCCATTTCTTTGAGATCATTATCATTCATAAGTTTCAACGCCAACAGGTCGACCTGAAAATGCAAAAAATTAAGCCTTGAAGCATTTGAGCAATGTCAGATTTTACAGCACAATCATTTTGGAGAGTACCTAAAAAAAGAAGACAAATTTAGAATAAATAATACTAGATGGAAGGATATGTAACCTCTTCAGCCTGAAAGTTAATGGCATATTTGCTCAATCCCAGTCTTTGAAGAAATGAAGCCACATTGGACACGGGCTGCATGGAAAAAACCAACGAAATTGATTTGCAAGTGTATCAAAAGAATGTAAACCGTTACTTTTTTTTAGCAAAGTCTAAATATTGTGCACAGCAGAACAAGCAATCAATCAACCATGATGCAAATCAATCAAGCAAACACACAAGTACACAACAAGATTTACATGGTTAGGCGGTATGCCTATATTCCCGGACAAGGTTATTTTCCACTATTTTCAGTCCTTAAATTAGTGCTACACGTTACACACATGCGTGCGCAAACACGCAAACACAAAAACACTATCATAGGATTTTTCCACTCTACTTAGTACTTACTCCACACAGATTAGGACTGAGTTCCCCATATCCTACGAAACTCTAAGGAAAGATCTCTAAAACCTAGATTTCTGAATGACCCATAAGTCCAGTTGCCACAAATACAACACATTCATCCCAACAATCTCCACCTTGGCCTTGATTCTATTGAGCCACCCCTCATCCCCGTAACTTGCTGATCTGGCACCCCTATGCCGGGGATGTACCCACAATCTCACCAGTGTAATGTTCAAGCGTTCAAGCTTCAAGTCCAAGCAACATTAGATCTTTTCTCTATAGGAACTGGGTTTGATAACATGTCAGCTGCATTGTCCTCTGTATGCATCTTTTGCAAATACATATCGCCATCTTCAATCAATTCCCAAAGCTTTTCATACTTCAGATTTATATGCTTGGTCCTTGCATGATAAACATTGTTATTAGCTAAATGTAAAGCACCTTTAGTTTCACAAATCAGCCATATTGTTTCTTGCTCAATCCTAAGTTCATTAATCAATCCCTGCAAACATATGACTTCATTTGCTCCTTCTAAGGCAGCCATGTATTCCACCTTTTGGAATATAATATAGGATTTTATTTGGCCAAGAGTAACTCGCACAGTTTGCATGAAAGGTAATTTTGCTACCACCACATAGTAGCCCTCATGATCAATCCAACCTCCTCAAATTCACTCCCCAATGAATCTACACTCACCCTATTTAGACACTAACACCAATATGAATTACACTGACTGTTGGACTGAATTCATAAAAAAATGTAACTTAAGGAATTGTTGAACTTTAAGGCCTTTAAATCAATGGTTGTGATGATCTGGAGATGATTTATGCCCAAAATCAAATCCACTAACCATTTCATCACACTATCCTCCCATCATTGGCACGCATCCCAATCGGTTCTGTAAGAGGCTTAGATTTTTACCTCCCATGCAAGCCATGAGAGGTACCTCTTAGCAGAACATAACCCATCTGAAAGTGATGTTTATGTGTGAGCGCATGTGTACGTTCTGAAGATATTTGGACCTAGAGTGATTATCAGAACAAAAGCCAGGCTCATCTACATCTGTAAAGGCTTGACAGGTTGGCTAGCCTCATAAATCTTTTTTTTCTTTTTTCAGAATCTCCCGGACTGGGAAAACCAAACTCTTCAATAAATGGCACGCAAAACAGTTTGTTACAGTTGCAATGCATCAAAGGTTTGGAGGAAAATGGCAAAAGACTGGACGCCTAGAGTCTTTCAACCAGAGAGATTTATTAACGTTTGAGGCAACCATCAACATGTAGCACTGGTCTTAATCACAAAAACATAGCTTCCACAAGTACAACTGGGAATGTGAACAAATTGTAGATTTACTGATGCATAAAACCTTATAGTTTCACTTTTACTAAAATGAGAAAATATAAACAAGTTGGGAAGTGGTACTAACTGCATCCTGCTTCTTCTGCCCCTCAGTACTTGGTATAGATGCAGTCTTCATCACAGGTTTCATCACTGAACCAAATTCTGCACCAGAACCATCCTTGGTACCTGAAACCCCAGATGCGCCTGCATTTGATTGCTGAGCTCTGGATATCCCTATCAAATTGCCCTCTGTCTTTCTTAAATTGCTATTCTTAGAGCTTCTAGGAATATTGTCTTGTAAAACCTTCACTGCTGAATTTCCAGGGAAATCTGTTTTGACTCCTGATGCAGATAAATGTGGTTTGAATACACCAAAAGCAAAATCAGACATCAAAACATAAATTAGATTGAGGGATCACCATCAATTAATGGTGCAGAAGTACCATACGTTGATGTTTTGGCTCGCCAGATAAACCATGAATGAATCTAGTATCGTCTCCATGCTTCCTGTCGGAATGTCATTAAATCGTAGTTTATATACCTCACCCAAGAACTGATTCAGCATAACATAAAAGTGACAAAATCACTCACAAGTTTATAATCATTGGTATCATACAGTTATAAATGTGTGAGAGAGAGAGAGAGAGAGAGAGAGAGAGAGAGAGAGAGAGAGAGAGAGAGAGAGAGTACAGAGAGAGTACCAAGAAAGAGAAACTTTATTTTATGAAAGGAGGGATCCTCCTTACATTTAAAGGATGTTCCCCTCCTCCGCGCATGAAGGGCGCTTCTCCCTGTAGAGTGAAAATATGAATTTATGTTTACCTTTTTGTGTATTAATCTTAAAAGTGTTCTTGCAGATTTTAACAGAGTATTTTCTCAAGCCTCACTGTGCTTTGTGGAAAGGAGTGGCCTCTAACTAGCACTGGATTTATCGACTCCCTCCCTCCGCAATAGAACTCCCCTATCTCAGAACATGGCAAAAAGGAAAGCTAAAAATAATGTTTAATGCTCCTCTGTGGTTTTTCTTTTTTAACCGAAGTTTCTGTATTTTGAAGTTGGTACTTGCTATTTTCCTGATAACCCTTGGGATCTCGGAATATCCATAGCAGTGGATGCATGGAAGCCTGTTGATCAAGAGCTTATTAGTATTGGTTCATGAACCAAGAGGGATTTCCTTACAGCAGAGTAGCTAATGGTTTTGTTCTTTGTTCCAAACACAGTTTCAATCATTTTTCATAAAAAGAGCTAAAACTTTCTATTTGTTTCTAACCTCTCTACCAGCATTTCAAAGGAGGACTTAACATGAAATCTTCCACCATGATCTTGCACCTAACAAGATGATTGTGAGCCAACATAGGAATAAGGACTGAAGGCCGCACATCAGCTATAATTCATCAATCATGGCAGAATCTTGAGCCCCAAGCTCCTAACAAGCTAGGGTTTGATCTCCTTTCTTCCAACAAAAAGAAGCAGAAATAGGTCCCATTCTATCAAGAACCTTGATCATACGATCCTAACCATCCATCAAGAACCTTCAAAACAAGCAACAACCCACCCAAATTCGACTGCTTATTAGACAGTTGGCATCTTATCTCCAACAGTTCTGCGATAGTAACGAAACCCTAAATCACATACAATCAGACCATAACAAGAATCCAAAGAAGCAAGTAGATACAGCTAAACCTAACCGATTTCAGCCTTCGAATCCTGAGAGCAAACGAAGAGACAAAGCGATCGGGTGCCATGGGAAGGATACCTCTTGATGTCTGATCGAGGGGTGTCCTGGATCGAGATCGAGCTCGAAGGGTCCAGATTTCTGGGGCCGAGTCGATCTTTGATGGATCTTTTGATGCTGTAAGGATTTTCCGATCGATTGGAATGCATTTTCATCGAAGAACAACAAGAAGAAGAAGAGAATCTGTGCCCTAGAAATGGCAGACAGAGAGAGAGGAAGGTCTGCTTTTGGCGGCGAGAGAGAAAGGCGGGAAATTATAAAGAAAGAGGTGCCCAGTACCCGAATACCCGAGGGTAGGCCCAATACCCGATCCCATGACCTCGTGATCATGGATTAAAATATCAGCTAATACCGATTTGTATCGGCCGATACGTACCAGTATTGGCCTTGACCGAACCGATAAGTGCACACTTATCTGTACCGGTATCGGCACTAGTAAATATCAACAATAATAGCGATGGTATCGGCCAATATTTTGATATATCGGCGAAATATCGGTATCGGTCAATATTTTTTCAATCCAAACTCCAAAGAAAAAAAACCGAAGAAGCAGAGAAAACTCAAAAAAAAAAAAATCGAAAGAGGTAAAGAAAGGAGGAAGAAGGAGATAAAAGAGACTAGAGAGCTTACCCATTGCGTCTTGCCTCACTACCGGAATAGTCTCGCCTCGCCATTTCTCGTTAAGCCTTTGCCGCTGCACCTGCTACCACTCCTACCTCCGTTTGCCACTGCCGCTGCACCTGCTACCACTCTTGCCTCCGTTTGCCACTACCGCTGCTCCCGCCTCCGCCTACCACTGCTACTACTGCACTGTGCCTACTGCTCTCCAGTTGCGCTTGCCGCTCTACTTCAGCTGCGCCTGCCGCTCTGCTTTAGCTGCGCCTGTTGCTGCTCCTATTCTTCTTCTCCTTTTCTCCTTCATGCCACTGCTCCTGCTACGCCTGCCACTGCTCCTCTTTTTCTTCTCCTTCTCTCTTTCCTTTTTATTTTCCTCTTCTTCTTCTCCTCTTCTCCTCTTCTTCCTCCTTCTCTTCCATTCTGTTTTCCCCCCTTTTTTCTCCCTCTTTTCCATTCCGTTTTTCCTTTTCCCCCACTGTTCTGTACACAGCACACATGATGGGTGTTAAAAAGAAGCCTTTGGAAGGGAGTTCCAATGGGCGGGCCAGGCTATTTACCTGGAGGTCTTGGGCTTGACTTGTAAATATAGGGTCCGGTCTTGATACTTATTTGAGACCCATTTAGTTTTTCAAAGTTTTGGATTGATCAATTCTATTGGACTTAGAAATAAGTTTTATGTATTTGGACTGGAAGGGCCAAAAGTTGGGGCCCTTTTTGTTTTTTTTAATCTTTTATATACTATATATATGGTGCAAAATGTGGGGCCCATAGTAGGCCACACAATAAACCACTAGTATGTTCTTTGGTCCGAGATGAATTTCATTTTAATTGGGGACTGACCTTTTTTTTTTGGCCAGGTTCTTTTTTTATTTTGTCAAATTTAATTGATCAAATAATTGGTCAATTTTCAATTAGAATAAAATGAGGTTGAGACCCAAAAAAGACTAATTCGTTTGAGGGGTTTGGATTTTTCATTTGTGTACATCAATTTTTGGACTTTTTTATTGTTCTAATTTTCTTTTTAATCGTTACCATCTAGTGCATTTTACCCATAAAAGCTAGTAGCCCTATATTTGAATGGGCCTTTAATAAATTTGTGTGGCAATCAAGCGCTATAAAATAGTCCATTTAACAATTGCTTAAGCTAAACAAAATTGAAATATACAATGATCATATTAGAGGAGGCATTTATTTTGATTATTATTTTAAGTGGCTTGGATTTATATAAAGGCCACTATGGATTTATAAATTATAAAACTAGTAAAAAATTAAACCCTATTAAAGGTTGCACATTTACAAGTAAAACAATAAACAACAATACAGAATGTTTTGACTTAGGGGACCGATATTTTGCTTTATAGTTGTTACTAATGGAAAGAAATTGTGCTTTCTAGCATTTTACAATCTTCTAAAATTTTTGGATATTTTTCTAAATTTTTTTTTTGGGAACAAAAAATTTACACCGCGATGACCGTGACAGACAGCGAACTGCGACTGATACCGATATTGTATCAATTTTTTAGGTCAACCGATATCGTTACCGATACCCGATATTGCGATTTTGATTTATGCTCATGATGCATATTCATACAACTATACAAGTATAGTATATGTATTGGGCCTATAACTATTGCATTGGCGTCATAACCTTTATTTGGTGGTTCTGGTTGTCTGTTTAATTTTAATTAGGAATACATGTGCAAGTTTGGTGTGGGCACATGACCCAACCCCAAAATTTACCAGGTTTTGATTGATAGCTGAAGTTGGTGTCCGGGCGCAAGCTTATTTCAGTCACTGCCCTCCTTTTGGAAGCCAAACAAACAAAGCATATGTCCGGATCCCCCAATCCTAGTTGAAGAAGTGGGCCCCATTTTTTGAGAATTCGAGCCAATCTAAATAAAAGCCTTTTTCCAGTGCAAGTGGATTTTACCCAACAAGAATTGATTCCATAGTAAAATTACATATTTTGATATAAAATGTGATTACCACAGGGACAGGGGGTTACTGTCCTAATGGATAAAATTATGCTGATCATATTTTCAAAACTCCTATTGTGGTAAAATTTGGGAATACCCTACACACAAGGACTAAGTTTACTTTGAGCTCCCCACGGATTTTAACAGGTGGACGGTGGACCACACGATAGAGTTTAGGTTTCTTTAGTTCAGAGACTCGAACTTTTGAGGAACCGAACTCACAAAGCACAGGCCCAATTGGTTTTAACGGCTACCTGCCAATACGTTTAAATTAGTTCAGATACCACCGACCCCTCTGCAGTGTCCACTCTCTTTCCAGCTCCCCAACCTTTCAAATTAGCATATTCCAAGTGCCTTTTTCCCACCATAAGAACCATTCCAAAGTAGCCCAGAATCTGCATCCAACAACTTGAACAGGCCCTTACAAAACCCATCCTCCTCTGCTTCACAACCCCACAAAAACCCCCATCTTTCCCTCCTTCAGAACCCCACTTCAAAAACCTCCAAATATGCCCAACAAAAGGTCTCTGACCCTTAAAAGAGCTTGGGATATTTTCATTCTCTCCATCCCCATCGAGAAGCTGAAGAAACCCATCACCCGAAACCTCCTCATCTTCAAGAAAACCCGAAAAATCAAGACCCCGCAGCTCCTAACACGCTACATGAGTTACATCGAAGAGTACCAGTTCTCTCCTCCAAGCACTCCTCTCTTCAATCACTCCGCGGGCAGATTCTCATTCCCGAAAAGGACCCTTCAACGTCTTCTCGGCTTCATGCTTCTTCGCTATAATCCTCCAAGATCCGAAGGAGAAGGAGAAGAAGAAGAAGAAGAAGAAGAAGAAGAAGAGGAAGGAGAAAGCTATAACTTGGAAGCTTCAGTTATTTTTGATGACAAGGGAAGTGAACCCATGCCTGTGGTGTTCTTGGAATCAGAAGAAGAAGAATGTAATTCAGTCGCTAGGAGGGCAGAGAAGTTCATTGAGAGATTCTACGAAGAAATGAGAATGCAGAAGCAGGAACCGATGGTGGAATATAGAGGAATGCTGGATAGGAGCTCTGGATGATACTACTGAAGCTCTAGTGTTTTATTGGTTGATTTGCTTTTACATTCTCCTGCAGGGTTTTAGATTATGGGAGAAGAACAGTATGAATTCTAGTTTAAGGGTGCATAACTGCATTGCTGCCGGAAATGCTATTTTAGTCATTGGGGAAATGAATTGGGGTGGTTGTTGATTTAAGCGTTTGTTAGGAAGGACCTGAATAAGAATGTGAAGAAGGAATTAATTGAGTGTTTTAGATGTCATTTATCAAGGAACCGTGAATTAACCATTCAGTAGATGGGAAAGTATGGTCCAGGAGAAGTTCTAGTAGATTTTGGAATATGCACTGAAAGTCATATGACGTATGATTTTATGATAGCTTAATTAAGCCCAATAGCAGAGCTTTCTAACCTAGGATGATGTGGATGGTGGAGGTGATGTTGATGAGAAAGATACATGAAAAGATCAACTAGGAACATTGGGTCTGGTTCTAATTTGGTCAATTGGGTCTGGGTCCATGTCTAATTCATGTGTTGATTAATTTGGTGTGCATTGCAAGTATGCCGTTGGATCAATCCTGACCAGATCATTTAGAGACTCAGAACAAGGCCTAGAAATGGGCTCAATTCAACGCCCAAGGCTCAATTTAACCAACCCTTAAACTTTAGCACATGGGTTCAATTTTATACCCTGTTGTGTCCATGTCCCGGGCTGAGGCCTGATTGACTTGAATACTAAGGTGATGGAACCAACTCAGACTTAAATACTACGTTTAATATTAATGTGTGTGTTTAATTTTTGTAAATATTGTATGAGTGACGCACCAATTCTGACCCAGTCAAACCTGACATCGGTTATAGATGGTTTTAATTGGACCTACCATGGCTGTGAATATTATCAGGTACTAGTCCAGATCTGGCTGGATTGTTGGAGCCATCCCAACCCTAACCCCGGTATACCTGCCTGATTATTGCCTTTCGTAACTAAACATTTTATCTTATAGCACACCTGCCTGAGATGTGCTATAGCCCCTATTCAGTATAGTCTCACAATATGTCTAATCTATTGTAGTGCGATACCCAACCAGACAAACGTGTAAGAGAGTGGTTCTATTATCTGATGGATGGAATATCCGATCTATGGTCTGGACCCACAGTAACTTTTTTTTTAAAGGTAAGTACTTATACACTCACACAAGTCCCTCACCATTAGTGCGATAACTGGGATTGAACCCATGGGTTCGAATCAAATCAAGAAGCTGTTGTGAGTTGGGCAGGTTTGTATGTATCATTTTTTGAAAAATTGTTTTTGCTATGTTACAGCTGTAAGTAAATTTGCCCTCAGGAACTTGATTCCTAGACCTTTGCACAATGACAGCATTCGTAAGTCCTATCCATATCACATTGGCACATCGATGAGCTAAAGCCTGATTTATTACCCTGATTTGTAAACAAGGTCTTGTGCGGGCTCTCCTGAACTGACGTGAACCCAATCCATTATCAGGTTGCGTCATTAGATTTTGCGTTTCTGACCTGATTGTTGAGTGCTCGATCCTGGCGCTTGCCATTGTTGAATGCACAGCCTGACCTGACAACTTTAGCGCAGTGTGCCGTATTTTGCAAATAGGCCAGGCCCGGGCCTAGCTCACAAGTCCATGTATTGGATATCATCTTGATTTGTAGGCCCAATAAATTAATGAACCGGAGTTGATGTGAAGGGCCTCTACAGCACAGTCAGCTACAACATGAAAATGTTGTTTATGCTGTTTGAAATACTAGTTGAAATGGGTTTAGGTAATTAGGTCAGGCCAAGTTTCACTCTTCGAAATAAACTCACAGGCTGGTCCTCTTGCTAAATGGGCATGAATTTCAATCCAGAACTAGGGCCCAATGGGTCCAAAATCTATCTAAACCCGCCCAAAGGAGCCTGGGCTAAAGGCTCAACAGTATACCCCAGCCATTTGATCACACTACATTTTTAATTGCATGTTACGTCCTAACCCTCTCAAGGATTTCGAACTTGCTTGCACATTTTCGATTCATATTATAGATTTATTGCAAAATTTTCTCCGGTAAGTCTGCATGATCCGGACATAAAGAGGTGGGGGGCCATCAAACAACAAAGGCACTGCTAAATTTCATGGCACCGACTATGAGAACACAAACACCTGTATGTGGAGCATCCCCAAGAGAAAATTTCTCTAGAAATACTAATACAAATTTATGAAATCAAAACATTCTTGCTTATCATTCTGAAAGAATTCTCTGGGGGTTAAACATTCTTGCTTATCATTCTGTAAGAATTCTCAGAGAGAATTTAAAACCCCCCCACCCCGCCCCCCAACACACATGCTTTCAAGATTCTAGATCCTGGGTTTTCGCAATTTAGTGGGCCATTTGGAAGGCCAGAAATGACTTTATTTTTAACAAGATTCTACAATTAACCCATTAAAATTTGAACATTGCCAAAGTGTCATTGAAGGGGTAATAACATCCATGGAGGTTAATGAACTAGTTACAAAACCTTTAAACCCAGCCTTTACCTTTAAATTGACAAGGGTATAGTGTTGGTTTGTATTGATACCATTTTTAGAAATTTGGATGGAAAGTCCAGTTTCGGTTTCACTATTTGGATTGATGGCGATTTCATGCATGTAGGATCAATGGAAGGCCCACACGTTTTTTATCCAAAAAAACAGGGGCAAGGGCAATACTTTTTACATTAAAAGCTGGAAGACAGAGGCTTCTCCAAAGTCCAGATGATGTTGGATGCGCTTGAGGTGGTGCAAGCAATCATCTGGACTTTGAAGAAGCTTCTGTCTTGCAATTCCCATCAATGGGAATCATTTCCACAAGTCGGTCTGGGCCACTTCCTTTGTGAAAATGAGGCTTTCAGCTCCTATCGGTCTTTTGTGACCCAAGAAAACAGATTCTGAAATTTGAAAATGGGGTGACTTCGTCAGAAGAGCTCCACAACTGGGCACAGATTTGGCATGTTTTTCTCATGAAAGAGCACAGACCCAGCCCAGCATACTAATCAAGGGCCAGACCCAGTTAGGCTGGGCCCCTGAAAATAAGGATGATAAAATAAGGATGAAGCTAGTTTGCAGGTCCTCAGGCCTAGGTTCTAAAACTATGTGGACTTGGTAAATCTCAGCCAAGTTACTCGGATATATTTAGAAAGATGAGGACCTCTGAAGAACTGTCCTGACCAAGTTTTGGCTACGCTCGCGAAAACTCAGTCAAGGATGGGTTTGTCTCAACCAAAACTCAGTAAAGATTTGAACGGCCAGGCGAAGAACTCAATAAAAAAAAATCAAGCGACATTAATTGAAAGTGTTTACATTTTTAATATATATATATATATATAGGGATTTATATATATATAGGGATCCCACACCTCAGCTCGACCGGACGGTTCTCCCGTCCTCCAGAGCACGTGGGGCCCACCTGTAGTTCATCGAAATGGATCACACATATGGCCCCTTGAATTCCACCGGCCCACCAATTTTTAGCTCTATCCGAATGGACTGAGCTGTTAGATCTACTGTACACCAAACCAAATGGATTGTGCACTGTTAAAATTATGGGGCTTAGATGGAGATGATAAACATCAAGGTTGAGGCTGATTTTTTTTTATAGAGAGAAGAGCTTCTGTGTGTCCTTTAAGTCCTCCAATCTCTATCCCCATGTAGGTCCCTAGGTGGGCACCACACCCTTGATTGGAAACTCCTTTCTATGGTTGAGTGCATGTAAGGAGCCCCATATATATATAAAGGGGCCTTTTCCTGTGCATACGTCCCTCATGGACTTTTCGTACACACTCTTTGGTGGGGCCCACTGTGGACCCCACCAAGGGATGAGACTGGGGGTGTTAGAAAGATCTATGTAAAAGCACCCTACATATCAAATTTAGTCCCAATCACATATCTTTAACCCCTTCATCCATGACTCACAAATTTATTCCGTTCGGATTAGTGTATAGTCAATCCAACGGTTCAATAAATTCGGATCCGACCGAAAGTTGGGGTGAGTTGCTATCATGGGATCCCATCTGTGTTGCAAGGTTTGGATTGAGTGATAGATGGGCTCCACCTAAAGTTCTCATGAAAAAAATGGTGAGGGACGGATGCGTATGAAGATTCTCCATATAGGAGAATATTCATGTGCATTTGTCCCTCATCATTTTAGTGAGGGACACTCCTTTTTTGGAAAGTATTAATATGTGAAGGATAAAACTTCACACCTTTTTAAACTTGATAGATCTAAAAAAGGAAGTGTCCCTCACTAAAATGGTGGAAAAATATGCACATGAAGACTCCTCATACATATAAATATATAGATATGATAGAAAGAGGGTAGAAACGTCCATTTTTAAATGGGGCATTCATGATAACTTTTCTATATATATGTGGTGGCTCCTTCCACACGCTCAAGCTTGGGATAAGGCACGTCAGCTCAAGCTTGTCGGCCCACATAGGGATGGGGATGGGGGGATTTCAAGGACTCCCTAGGGTTCTCTCTACAAAAAAAATCAGTCGCATCTTTGATCTCTATCATCTCCATCTATGCTCCAAACGTTTAATGGGTCTATTCGAATGGGTGTCAGTCGATCAAACAATTAAGTCATATTAGATGGAGCCCAAATTTGGTGGACAAGTGCAATTCAAGAGGCCCCTGTGTATGGTCCATATTGAGGGACCAATGGTGGGCCCCACATAAGCGAGGGGATGGGAAAATCTCCATCTACTTTAGCTTGTGGGTGGAATCCACACCCCCCCCCCCCCCCCTCACACACACACACACACACACACACACAAACACATATGTATATATATATATGATTCAGAAGTGGGTCTCATAACAAGTTCTTACGGTAGGTGTTTGAGAATAATTTTTACAGAAACAGTGCTCTATAGGGAAAAAATCCTATAACTAGTTCTCACCATTTTTTTTTTGTGAGAACTATAGGTGGTACCCATCTATCACCCAATCTATACCTTGCAATCATAGAAACCCTCCGATAAGTACACGCTCGGAGTTTTAGCCAAATCCGAATAAATTGGACCATTTGAACGACTGTGCACCAATCTGAATGGATTGAATTTGTAGGTTACAGATAAAGGGGTTAGGGACATGTGATTGGGGCCAAACTTGATATTTGGGGTGGTCCTATATAGATGTTTCTATGCCCCGGTCTTATCTCCAAATAGGACCCACAAGTGGATCTCATAAAAAATTCTTATGGTAAGTGTGTAAGAACAATTCTTATAATGCATCATTCTCTCACCTTAGAGAGTGTTCCTCACCTTATGGTGAGGGATAAATGTATACTAATATCTTCCATATATATCAAGATACAACCATTTGCTGTCATATTTATTAAAAAAAGGTATTCCTAATGGAATACAAATTAAAGTGAATGTCGACTTTTTGTTTGTCGCGAGGTCTCGCTGCGTCAGTGGAATCTATTATTAAAATTTTGAGCTATGCTATAAGATCCTGAATAGATCCAGCTCGAAGCAGAGGAGATCTTACCAGGCCCACAAATGAGTCTACTACATGCTAGTGTGCGTTTGTGAGAGAGAGAGAGAGAGAGAGAGAGAGAGATTGCATTGCGTTGGGCCCCACACGCACAATTCTCGTCATTACTCAATTGAGCAATGAAAGGCTGGTTAGGTGCATCCTCACATGTGTTCCCTCCCTACATCAAAGGAAATGGCATGTGACTCTCTCCAACCTTTTACACCCATAGGCCCTTAAGTCATGGCCCTCATCTCCGCATCATATCCTTTGACATGTTTCTTTACTTTTGTCTATATATTGATTGAGCGTGGGCCACCTTTTGTTTCAACTGATTTAAGAAGGGAGATGTTTTTCAACCTAAATGAGAAAAAGTCGAAATCAAGGTGACTTGAGAGTGGCTTGTTTTCTATGTCACAAGAACAATAATGAACACCTTAATAATACTTGCTTCATATAGAAAGAGAGTGTGACCCCACCCAGCTTTTAAAACCCTTAAATTAAATGGGGAGAACCTTCAAAATCAATTGGTTGGTGACAGAGGAGATGAGAAATAATAAGCATTAAGTTCTTTTGAAGACCATTTTGAGGGTGTGCTGGGAAGACAAAAGAAAACACCATGGATGTCCTCTTCTCTTATATAGATCATGTCATTCTAATATATGCGTTAACTTATTTATCATTTGTTTGCTTTCTCGTATTGCTTTTTCACTCAATCCTACTTAAAATTGTATCCTCCACGCCCCACAACTTTCCGGCTTGAATTCTATACCAGCACAACTATACCTGTCCTTCAATTAGGCTTGTTTGTAATCCACCCTTCCATAGAAAAGGCTTTCATGCATAATTAAGGAAAATTAATTTAAAATTATTTTCTTTCTAGCAAAAAAAGCATCACATCAAACTATAAAAAAGTTATGCCAGCAAAAATATTAGATTCTGAACATTACATGAACATGACCTTAGAATGTTTTTGCTCGTTAATTTGTTTTTCTTTATTTTATTTTTTTGGCTAAGTTGGGATGGTGATTTAGAACTTATGAAACTACACATCCATCCAAGGATCAGTCCATGGGTGCGTATGTCAGCTGAGATATCCCTTTCACTTGGGCATTTCATATTTCTCGCTCTTGTTATTTTTCAACTCCCTTGAGCATGTAACCATATACATGCATCCCCTATGCCCAAATATTCAGGAATGACTAGTCCTTACGCTTTCCTACCTGACACAAACCCTTCGCATTTGAGGTTTGAAACCAAGCAACACAAAACAAAATTATGACAAATGGTGGGTTGAGTAAAAAAGTAGATGAGGTATTATTTGAGTCATAAACAAAATTCCACAAAACCTGATCTCTTGATTTTGACATTTTTGGATCACAAGCCCCTTCAGAGAGGGTATTATTCCAGTAAATATTATTTAAAGTCGCATTCTCAAATTCCCAACTTCAAGTCCTTTTGCTTTCCACTGTAACAATTTGCACTTTTGACGACGTTCATTACTGACGTTTTCAAAATTTTATTGCTAAAGAATACTTTTTACCGACGAAAAATTAATTCCATCCGTAAAAATAGAGTTTTACCTACGTTTTATTAAAACCGTCGGTAAAACTCTATTTTTACTGACGGAATTAATTTTTCGATGGTAAATAATGAATTTTCAGCGACGGTTTATTCAGAAACGTCGCTAAAGTTAAGTTTTGCCGATGCTTATTTAAAACGTCGAAAAATATGGAGAATTTTGCCGATGTTTATTAAAAACGTCGTTAAAAGTTATTTTCACCGAAAAAAAGTATGCGTTGGTGAATTAAATATTTTTTGTGCTTTTTTAAAAATAATTTTTACCGACATGTTTTTGTCAGTAAAATAAAATGTCGGTAAATATGTTTGACGACGAAATTTGGTTTTTGCGACGAATGTATATCGTCGGTAATAATTCACAAATTTTCGATTTTCGTGCCCCTTCTTTTCCCCTTTTCCTTTGCCCGCCTCGTCTTCTGTTCTCTCTCATTCCTGATCTGTCTCTCACTCTTTACCCGATCACTCACTAGGTTCTCTCTCTCTCTCTCTCTCCCGATCTACTCGATATGGTCGGTGGGTTCTCCGCTAGCTCGGTCGCTCTCTCCGACTCGCTGGGTTCTCTCTCTCTCTCTCTCTCCCGATCTGCTCCGGTCGCTGAGTTCTCTCGCTTGCTCACTCTCTTCGGCTCGCTGGGTTCTCTCTCTCTCTCTCTCTCTCTCCCGATTTGCTCTGGTTGTTGGGTTCTTTTGCTCGCTCACTCTCTCCGGCTCGCTGGGTTCTCTTTCTCTCTCTCCCGATTTGCTCTGTCGCTGGGTTCTCTCGCTCGCTCACTCGCTTTCTCCAGCTCGCTCGCTCGCTTCGATCTTTGATCACTCGGTCGTTGGGTTCTCTCTCTCTGGCTCTCTCTCTGCTCTCTCCCTCTCAGTCGATCTCACCCTCTCGGTCTTTTTCGCTCGCTCTCTCCGATTGATCTCACCCCTCTTGGTCTCTCTCTCAGTCGTTCTCTGTTACCCTCTCTCGGTCTCTCTCTGTCACTCCTTCTCTCTACTCTCTGCTCTCTCTCTCTCTCAGTCGATCTCACCTTCTCTCGGTCCCTCTATTCTCTCTCTCTCTCAGTCGATCTCTCTCTCTCTCAGGTATCTCTCTCTGCTCTCTGCTCTCTCTCTCTCAGGCATCTCTCTCTGCTCTCTGCTCTCTCTCTTTCAGAGTCGATCATAATGGGACTTCTTAGATTATATGTTGTTTGGGTTTGGCTTTGGAGAGAGGTGGTGGGGTTGGATGAAAGAATGCATCTCATCTACTTCCTTTTCAGTTTTGGTTAATGATTCACCTTCTAGGCTTTTCAAAGCCTTTAGGGGTCTTAGGCAATCCCCCTTTTTGTTCACGATTGTGGCTGAAGCTTTGGGAGTTTTATTGGTTAGGGCAAAGGATCTTTGTCTGTTCAGCAGGTTTGAGGTGTGGCATGGAGGAATGATCACTGACCTCCAATTTGTAGATGTTGCAATTTTATTTTTTTCGGCTAATAAGGAGGAGGTGTGAAATTTGAAGCAGGTTATTCGGTGTTTTCAATTGCGTTCTGGTTTGAAGGTTAATAGTTTTTACTATTTTTCTTAATTCTCGAACAATTTCTATATCTCTTTCAGTCCATCTCACCCTCTCTCGGTCTCTCTCTGAGTCACTTTTTCTCTCTGCTCTCTGCTTTCTCTCTCTCTCGGTCGATCTCACCCTCTCTTGGTCTCTCTCTTTCAGTCGATCTCTCTCTGCTCTCTGCTCTCTGCTCTCTCTCAGTCGATCTCTCTTTGCTCTTTGCTCTCTCTCTCTCTCTCTCTCTCTCTCTCTCTCTCAGTCGATTTCACATCTCGGTCTTTCTCTCAGTCAATCTTACTCTCTCGGTCTCTCTCTCAGTCACTGTTTCTCTCTACTCTCTGCTCTCTGATTTGTCTCTCAATTAAATGATTTTCATCGACGTTAAATAACGTCGGTAAAGGTTAACTGAAATTTTGAAAATATTTAAAATTCATTACTGACGTTCAATAATCATCGGTAAATGTTGGAAATAAATTTATATTAAAATCGAAATTACTTACTGACGTTTAGAAACGTCGGTGATTTATATTTTCTATTTTATGCAATATGTTGAATTGTTTTCCGACGCTAAGAAAACGTCAGTAAAATATTTACTTAAAATTTTAATTAAATTAACTGATTTTCACCGATGTTATATAACGTCGGTGAATGTCAATTTTAACGTCGGTGAAAATAATTTTCACCGACGAAATTTTTTCCGTTGGTAATAATTTTCACTGACCTTTTTTTTTGCGACGTTTTGATTTTCGTCGGGAAAATTTTTTGCCGACGCTTTATGGAATTTTGGCGACGAAATCATTCGTAGCTAAAAATGTTATTTGTTGTAGTGTTCCTTCATTCAAAACTTCTTAGTGATGCTGACCCCTCCACTGGGAAAAAACCATCTTTTTTGTGGAAGTGAGAAAAATTAATTTAAAATTATTATTATATTTTTAAAGAAAAATGCCACAACAAATTGACAAAACCTATGCTGGAAAAATATTAAAGCATTTATCATTGTACTGTATATAGGATTATCGACATTACATGAACATAACCATAGAATTTTGTTAGTCTTCTCATTTTTTACATTCTTGAACGTGTAGCCACTTACATCTCTCCTCCTCCTCCTCCTCATCAAAATCTCATCCCAATTATATTTTGTTCGCTCAATGAATTATATTTCTCTCAAAATCTATATTTAAATTATGATAAAAATAAGCTTTATGTTGGCTGGTAACTTACCTGATGCAATCCTCTTTTTTTTTTATTAGGGTTTATGACAAACAATAAAAGTTAAATTAACACTTATAATTTTTTTTTGTACTTCCGGCAAAGGGGTTGAAACCCAAGAGAGAGCCTACACACATAAAAAGACAGTCCAATTACATTAAAAAAGCGCCTGCACACGGAGAAAGAAACCCAAAGGAAACCCACATACTGGAAAAGATGCTATGTACCCAGAATCCAATCTACAGGCAGCCAAGTGAGATCTACAACCATATATTATCTACATTGGCGAAGTTAACCATTCACGTATCCCCAGTGCCAAATATTCAAGAGTAACGAGTTGTAACAATTACCTGCACTGTGTGTAAAGTTGAAAGTTTTGGAAGTTTGGAAAAAATTCTTTTGGGTTTGGAATTTTTTTTTAGTATGACACATGGTGGGGTTGAGTGAAAATAGTTGGGGTATATCCTGACCAAAATTCCACATACACCCATCTCTTGTTTACGAAGGATATAAATCTACCTCAATCCTTACCATTTGAATCATGGGCCCCACTACAGATAGGGTGCTGTTAAAGGACTCACGGATTGGAGAATTCTTTCATTTGATTTTGACACGTGAACAAGGTCATTCTGACATTTTTGGTTGAGAACGAACCACTCTTGGATCACTTTAAATGCAGGGTTTCAAACGAGGGAATCACTTCATTTCAATGCAGGTGGATTGTTGTCGTCCTCATTCTTCAACTTTTACAGTCCATCTTGCAAGGCGGCCAATGGAAGTTAGAAAGGGAGACAAAGGTGCGCTGTTGGTGGGGAGAGAGACGACTGAGTGTGGGGAATGATTATGAATGATGTTTTCTTTGCAAGTAGGGTGATGAATAAAAAGGACAAGCTCTTTTCTTCGTAGTTAGTAGAGATTCCATGAGGTTGTTTTCCTAAGAAAGTAAAGGGGGCCAACGTCAATCACGCAACAAGGAAGCATGCCTCGTACTATGTGAGTGTGGTTGTAGCCTTGAAGGCTTCCACCAAAGCTAAAATATCACGTCACTCTCTCTCTCTCTCTCTCTCTCTCTTTTCCTCTTTATATATATATATATATAAAATGAGAGGCACTACACAGCGTTCGAGCATTTTTAAGAAAAAACGATTCTCTTGATTGGGATTAACTGATGTGCATGATGATCATAAAAGTGTATTTGATGTAAAGATTCATATGAGGCCCACCTATATGAAAAATCTTAAATCTATATGATCATCATAATAGTTTTATCCATGGCCCTAAAATTTAATAGTTTCGAAGCATCATTTTATTATGATTTCAATCCAACGGTGAAATAAAATTAGATAAATGTCAAATTTGGACATGTGACTATACATAAAAAGATAGTGTGTATGAAAAAGACTAAATTAACTCAACATGGACCCCATGATAAAAAAATAAAGGGGCGAAAAAGGAAAGTTTTTAAAGTGGGGCATTTTATAGAATTTTCATATATATATTTATATATATGGAAAGTGTTAATATGCATCCATCCCTCACACTACGGTGAATGACACTTTCATACATGGACATATATATAAATGTGCACAAGTCAAAAAGCATTCCACTTTTTCATATAGCTTTCTATCTTTTAAACATTAATATGTCCAAATATGGAAGTGTCCCCCCACATAGTGTGAGGGATTGATACATAGTAGTATTTATATATTATATTATATATATAGGAAATATTACTATGCATTATTTCTTCACTATGTAGCAAGGGACAATGACGTTACTTTTCCTCTTTACATATAAAGAATTTTTTTTATGATACTATAAATGACTTTTCCTTTTTTATGCAAGAATCTTTTTAAATATGCATTTGTCCCTCACCATGTGGTGAGGAAAGGATGCATTATATATATGAAGCACATTAGAAAATCTTTTAAGCATTTTCTTAAGACAAACACCAATTTTCTAATAGGTTGATGCGTTCCTCTCGCGCTATTATTTATAAAGTCAAAATATTTAAACATTCCTATTTTTTCTCTTTTAATATGAGTTGCCATTAAAGGGTGATGTGGCATCATCTCATTTGACAAATCAAGATGGGCAAAAAGATCCCTTTTAAATGGGGAGTGTTTTAGAATCATGAGGAATATTAGTATACATCCATCCTTCACTATAGGGAGTGAGGAATACTAACGTGGCTTTTCCTATTTGTACATAATTATTTTTCTTTTTCATATACTTTTTGGTCTTCAAACATAAAATCTTAAATTGTGCAAATGTCCCTCACCTAAGGATGCATAATAATATTTCCATATATATATATATGAAAAATTCTCAAAAACTCTCCATTTAAAAAAAGCAAGTTTTTGCCCATTTTGACATGTCCAATGAAAATCTGTCGCCTCACAAGTGTAAAGCAAAAGAATAGGGGATAGCTAATTTTAAGGAAATTAAATAACATGTGTTGGAATCTTATAGGCTAAAAAGGGTATTTTTTTAGTGAAAAATGCTCGGGGAGTTTTTGTAGTGTTATTGTGTGTGTATATATACATATAAGATGCTTGATCCTATTAGAACTGTTCTCGTGCACCTACCGTGAGAACTTTTTATAGGACCTATTTGTAGGACCACCTCAAATATCAAATTTGGCCTTAATCACATGTCTCTAACCCTTTCATCCGTGACTCACAAATTCATTCCATTTAGATTAGTGCACAGTTGATTCAACGGTCCCGTAAATTTATATTTGACCGAAACTTGGGGCATGTGTCTATCAGGGGGTCCCTATGTATTGAAAGGTTTGGATTTGATGATAGATAGGCCTCATATAGAGTTCTCACAAAAAAAAATGGTGAGAACTGATTCTCACAAGATTATGTTCCTATATATATATAGTTTTAAGCCTATGAAAAGTATTCTCACATACCTACCATGAGAACTTTTTATGGGGGTCCACTTGTGGGTCCCATTGGGGATGGGACAAAGGAGGATGGAAAGATTTGTGGAAACACTCTATGTATAAAGTTTGGCCCCAATCAAATGTCCCAACGCTTTCATCCGTGGCTTTCGAATTTGTGCACAATCGATCTAATGGTCTAATAAATTCAGATTTAACCGAAACTTGAAGCGTGTGACTATCAAGTCTATATGTATTGCAAGAATTGGATTGGATGATAAATGACTCTCAACTAAACTTTTCACAAAATAGTGGTGAGAACTAGTTCTCATAGGATTATTTCCCATGTATATATATTTATATATATTGGCAAGCCTCTCCTATGCTAAAGTTTATATAAGAAATTCTGTAAGCCCGAGCCTTTGGGGCCCACTTTTGGTCCATCCAAATGAACCAAACATACAGTCCCCTGAATTGCACATGTCCACCAATTTTTAGTTAAATCCAAATTTACTGGATTGTTAGATCGACTGTAATTCGAATGGACTGTTAACCATTAAATTTTTGGAGCTCAGATAGAGATCATAGAAACCACGATTGGGGCTGATTTTTTGCAGAAAGGAGTCTTCAAGAGCCCTTCAAATCTGCCAATCCCCGCCCCCTTATGGGTCCCCTAGTGGGCCCCATAGGCATGAGCCACGCACTTGAACTTACCTTATCCTAAGCTTGATCTTAGGAAAGTATATATATATATATATTATGCAAGCCTCTTATAAGCTCAAGCTTATACAAGACATTTCGTAAGCTCGAGCCCTTGTGGCCCACCTTTGGTGCATCCAAATAAATTGAATACACGACCCCCTTGAATTACACATACCCACCAATTTTTTGTTAAATCCAAATTTTTTGACCGTTAGATTGACTGTACACCAATCCGAATGTACTATTGACTATTAAATTTTTGAGGCTCAAATGAAGATGAAAGATTCCACGGTTGGGAGTGATTTTTTGCAGAGAGGAAGGTCAAGTGATTTTTGTAGAGAAGAGGGTCTTAGGGAGTCTTTTAAATCCCTCCATCCCCATATGGGTCCCTAGGTGGGCCTCTCAGGCGTGAGCTACACACTTGAGCTTACCTTATTCTAAGATTGAGTTTAGGAGAGGGGCTCCTGTATAAATATAAATATATATTTATATATATGGGGAATTCTAAAGAATGCACCTCTAAGAGGGGCATTTTTGTCTCTTATCCATCGTCCAATGGTAGATGAGCTATATGGAGACTTTTCTTCCATCTTTAAAAGCATTTATGAACTACATTTTCCTATAATTTTTCTCCTTTAAAAAAAACATTTACTTCACTCAAAGCTTACTGGGCCTCTTATAAAATCTACACCATCCATAAATCTTGGTACTTATTTATTTGGAACTTAAAGTCTTCCTTTAAATCTTCCTTTAAAAAAGAAGAAATACATGAGTTCCTTTTAAGAATAAGATAGGGAATGGATCTTAGTTTAAATGAATAAATTGGAATGATCATTAAATGTGGAGAACAAATAGAATCAAGATCGTTGCAGGCTAGGTGGAATCCTTTCGATTTAATACAAGTTGAGAGAAAAAAGCGGGTCTCACTTGCGGTAAGAGAGAGAAAGTAGAGATTAAATAGAGATTTAAATGCTTTGACTTTCGCCCTAAAAATCAAGATAAAAGAGCACTCTTATAGGTAGGTTAGAAGTGGCGTGTTTTTTGTGCAAATCGCCGGGGTGTCATGTAGACCTCTTATAATATATATATATATATATATATATGGGGAACTCTCAAAATCTTCCATTTAAAAAAGAGGAGTTTTTGCCCCTTTTTACATGTCCAATGAAAATTTATCACCTCACAAGTGCAAAGCAAAAGAATAGGAGATAACTAGTTTCAAAGAGATTGTATGACATGTGTTAAAATCTGATAGACTAAAAAAGAGCCATTGTTTTTGTTGTAAATGCCAAGGGAGTTTGTAGTATTACTATATATATATATACTTATATGTATATAGGGCAAGCCTCTCCTAAGCTCAAGTTTATATAAGAAGCTCCGTAAGCCCGAGCCCTTGGGGCCAGCCTTTGGTCCATCCAAATGGACCAAGCACATGACCCCCCTAAATTGTACATGTCTACCAATTTTTGGTGAAATTCGAATTTACTGGACCATTAGATCAACTGCGCACTGATTTAAATGGATTGTTGACCATTAAAGTTTTGGGGCTCAGACGGAGATGATAGAAATCACGATTTTGGCTGATTTTTTTGCAGAAAGGAGGGCCCTTAGGAGTCTTTCAAATGCCCCTCATCCTCATCCCCATGTGAGACACTAGGTGAGCCCCATAGGCGTAAGCCACACACTTGAGCTTACCTTATCCTAAACTTGATATATATATATGTAAATATATATGAGAAATTCTCAAAAGCTATCTATTTCAAAAAGTGGAGTTTTTACCCCTCTTGATTTGTCAAATGAGATCATACTACCTCACATTTACATGCCAATTCAAATTAAAAGAGAAAACTTGGGTTGTTTAAATTCTTTGACTTCCTAAATAATAGTGCAAGAATAATATATTAGCCTAGCAAAAAAAGGGGTTTTTTTCTTAAAAGGATGCTCAGGGTATTTCCTAGCGTGCCTACATATATATATATCTGAGGCCTAATCCTGTGAGAATTAGTTTTCATGGTAATCATGAGAACTTTTTAATGGGGCCCACTTGTGCGTCCTATTTGGGGATGTGACTAAGTAGATGGAAAGTTCCATATGGGACCACCCCATATATCACATTTTGCGTCCCTAACTCCTTTATCCGTGGCCCACAAATTCAATCCATTCAGATTGATGTACAATCTATTCAACAGTCCAGTAAATTCGGATCTAATCAAAAATTGGAACATGTCATTATTAAAGGGGTTCCTGTATATTGCAAGATTTGGATTAGGTGATAGATGGACCTCACTTAGAGTTTTTACAAAAAAGTGATGAGAGCTAGTTCTCATAAAATTAAATCCCTATATATTATATTTGAATTATTTATAATAGGGCCTCAAAAATAGATCCAGCTACCCCATGGGCCTAAGTGTCAAGCGCAAGCCCAGCCCAGCCATCGCAGAACAATGCCAACCTCTTGGCTTGAATCTAGGCCCAAAAGGATAATTAGATAGAAATTTACCGATTATTTTTGTAAAGTTACTTACTTTAGTTGTAATTATGAAGTCTGAATGATCCTCTTCAAAGGTTGATGAATTAATGATATTTCTTCTAGCTTGTCATTATTTGAAGTTGTGAGCAACAGATGTGAACATAGATTGTCATATATATTATATAGATAATTGTAAAACAAAAAAAAAAAGAAGAAAAGTTTTTTTATATACAGAAAACAACACAAGATCTATGTTTGGTTTAGAAATCTATAATATTTATATGATTAGATATGGATTGCAAATATATACATGCAATGCATATCATACCATCATTTACTGAAACCAAGTCCTATAACATTTTTGTATTATGTAGTAGCCTAGTAGGTCTCCTTTTTTAATTGGTACTTGCTAAGCCTGGCCCTAGCCTGCTAGGTTTGAAAGTCTGTCCAAGGTTGGCTCGTAGCCACCAGGCTTCAACGCCTATCAGGTCATCTTGGGTTTAAATGAATCTGTCCTCTAAGATGACAATGTGCATCATGGATCTGGAACCTAATATTAGTAAGTTCCACATCAGAGATACACTGGGGCCCAAAAATGAAAATGACACTTTTGGGTACAAAGCAAGGTCCGGACAAATGGGTTTTATTCCCATCATCAAATGAGCATGTTCTAAAGTGTATTACCACCTTATCGTCTCCCATCATTTTACTATTAGTGCTTTTTTTTATCAACATTACATATCATATAACTATTTTTCAATGCAGCGATCTTTTTGCAGGCTGTAATTAACACTCAGGAGTCAGGACTATGTTCAATAGTTCAATATTACACAATTCAAGTTGTCTCTTTTTTTATATGGGGTAGTTTAAAAGGAAAGCAAGAATAATGTGCAAATTTACCTTTATAAATCTTTCTTTCATAAATTCTCTTTAATAAGGGCTTATTTGTTTGTATAAGAATTGAATGCATAGGAATTTACGATCGAACAAGTTTGGAATTAGGTTTAGTAAAGAGGTGAAACCGAGATGTAGGTGAAGGATGGAATGTAGAGATGTTTGAATTATTAAGGTGATGATTGAGTATTCTATTTTTTTTTGTTTTGTTTTTTTTTTTTTTGAAGCGGTGAAAATTTTCATTAAGGGAAAAAGGGATACAAAGCACAAAGAAAAAATCCTGCTCAACTAACACATCCGCCATAAAATTGGCAAATCTAACCTCATGACAGGAAGTAACATTAATATTTTTTTAAAAACAAGTAACATTAATGTTAGTTGATAACTCTTTAATATCATTAAAAAGAAATTAAAATTTTCATTGATTAACCATCTTACGACGGATCTAACCTCATGGCAGAAAGTAACATTAATGTCGAGTACTCATTTGTCATTGCCATCTCCTTTGATCTATATTCAATTAGAAAGAAGGTCATTTGATATGACATCTCCTTTGCGTCTTCATTAATAACCACTTTTAAAATTCAATTACATGCAACAGACTGACTGGATGTTATATGCATTTACCTGTGCTATTTCAATATAGATCTACATGATTACTTGGGCCGCACATTATGCATTACAAGAATTCACATTTTTAGCTACGAATTTTTTCGTCGCCAAAAGATAACAAAATGTTGGTATATAATTTTACCGGCGAAAATATTTTCGTCGCCCGAATGTCGCTAAAAAAAGGCAACAAAATATTTTACCAATGGAAAAAAATTTTGTTGGCGAAAACAATATTTACTGACGATAAATTGGACATTTACTGACGCTAAAAAACTTCGGCAAAATTCATTTAATTTTAATTTTAGTTTTACCAATGATTTTTTAACGTCGGTAAAATTTTTTTGTACTTTTTACATTTTAAATTGGACATTTACTGATGCTAAGAAATGTCGGCAAAATTCATTTAATTTTAATTTTACTTTTACCGATGATTTTTTAATGTTGGTAAAATTTTTTTGTATTTTTTACATTTTAAATTGGACATTTACCAATGCTAAGAAATGTCGGCAAAATTCATTTAATTTTAATTTTACTTTTACCGATGATTTTTTTAATGTCGGTAAATTTTTTTTTTATTTTTTACATTTTAAATTGGACATTTACTGACACTAAAAAAACGGCAGCACAATTCATTTCATCTATTTTTCAATTTTAATTTCACTTTTACTGATAATTTTTTAATGTCGGTAAAATTTTTTAGTATTTTTTAAATTTTAAATTGGACATTTACTGAAGCTAAAAACATCGAAAAAATTCATTTCATTTATTTTCTATTTTAATTCTCACTTTTACCGATGATTACTTCACGTAGGCAAACTCATTCATTTTTTCATTTTAATTTGCTTATTTTTAAAATTTTAAAATCTCATTTTACCGACATTTTAAAACATCGGTAAAAAAAACACAAAAATTTAAAATTCCATTTTGCCGACGTTAAGAAAATGTCGCAAAATTAATTCTCATTTTTTTTATTTTTTACTTTACTTTTTCCGATGTTTTCTAATGTCAGTAAAATCAATCATTTTTATATTTCATTTTTTTTCATTTTACAGACATTTTTTAACATTGGTAAGATTTCTCCTGATTTATAAAATTTACAATATCATTTTGCTGACGTTATAAAACGTCGACAAATGATTTTTTTAAAACATTATTTTACTTTTGCCAATGTTAAAAAAGGTCAGAAAATATAATTTTTCGTGGGAAAAAGGTTATTTTTTTAAAATATAATAATTATTTTTTCATTATAGTCTTCCAATAAACCTGTTTATACACTTATATCAAACATAAACCTATTCATGTACTTGTATTTAACATAAAAAATCCATTCATACAAGAATTACTAAATAAACAAAAACCATCACCATTTTTTATCAAATCATTTATCTCATTTAACAAATATTACAATAATACAGTCTCACATAAATATCAAATATACA
This sequence comes from Sextonia rubra, assembly GCA_037013555.1. Classification (NCBI taxonomy): domain Eukaryota; kingdom Viridiplantae; phylum Streptophyta; class Magnoliopsida; order Laurales; family Lauraceae; genus Sextonia; species Sextonia rubra. The sequence continues at coordinate 47,005,604 of JASUAD010000010.1, forward strand.
AATACAAATAGACTAAAATGAAAATAAAACACCCCTCCAAGTCTGCAACCGTGCCCAAATTGTCCATCGATCTGTAATGACAAAAATAACATTAGAATATTTTTAATAAATTAAATTAAAAATATAAGATAAACATGTATATATATAATATTTTCCTAAGTTTTCGGCGGCTTGTTTTCCAACCTAAGTATTGAGAATTAAGCAGTTATTGCATCTAATTCGTTAACCGAAAGTCCGATTCAAGAGCTGTTAATTCGTACAAGTTACTTTTGCCTTGAGCGATGTACTTATGCCGGTTTCCAGGCTGCCTGATGGCCGTTTCCAGTTTTGGAGCTCCGGCGGCCTATGTTCAAGCCTAAATGTTCGGAATCCAACATTTTTAGGTCTAATTCCCTAATTGGGAGTCCAATTTGTGAATCGTCAATTCCTACAAGTTACTCTTCCATCCAATGAAGTACTTGTGCCGATTTTTTATTTTTCCGAGGCCGTTTCCCGTTTTTGACCCCTTGGTGGACGGTTTTCAAGCCTAAGTCTTGGAAAATCGTAAGTTTTTTCTTTTAATTCTCTAACCGGGAGTCCGATTTGAGGACCGTCAGTTCTTACAAGTTACTCTACCCTCGAGCGAAGAGCTCGTACCGGTTTTCAATTTTTCTGGGGCCGTTTCCCATTTTTGACCCCCCAGTAGGCGGTTTTCGAGCCTAAGTCTTGGGAAATCGTAAGTTTTTGCTTTTAATTCTCTAACAGGGAGTTTGATTTGCAGACCATCAGTTCTTACAAGTTACTCTCCCCTCGAGTGAAGTGCTTATGTCGATTTTTGTTTTTTCTGGAGCCATTTCCCATTTTGACCCCCCGATGGGCAGTTTTTGAGTCTAAGTCTTGAAAATCGTAGGTTTTTGCTTCTAATTTTCCAACCGGGAGTTTGATTTGTGGACCATCAGTTCTTACAAGTTACTCTACTCTCGAGCGAAGAGCTTGTACTAGTTTTCAATTTTCCCGGGGCCGTTTCCCGTTTTTGACCCCTCGGTGGGCGGTTTTCGAGTCTAAATATTAGAAATCATAAGTTTTTACTTCTAATTCTCTAATCGCGAGTCCTATTTGTAGACCGTCAGTTCCTATAAGTTACTCTACCCTCGAGGGAAGAGCTCATGCTAGTTTTCAATTTTTTCGGAGCCGTTTCCCATTTTGACCCTCTGGTGGGCAGTTTTCGAGCTTAAGTCTTAGAAATCGTAAGTTTTTGCTTCTAATTCTCTAACAGGGAGTTCAATTTGCGGACCGTCAGTTTTTACAAGTTACTCTACCCTTGAGCGAAGAGCTTGTGGCAGTTTTTGATTTTTCTGGGGCCGTTTCCCATTTTTGACCCCCTGGTGGGCGGTTTTTTAGCCTAAGTCTTGAAAATCATAGGTTTTTTGCTTCCAATTCTCTAAACGGGAGTCCTATTTGCAAACCGTCAGTTCCTACAAGTTACTCTACCCTCCAGCGAAAAGCTCATGTTAGTTTTTGATTTTTATGGGGTCATTTCCCATTTTTGACCCTTCGGTGGGCCATTTTCGAGCTTAAGTCTTGGAAATCGTAGGTTTTTCCTTCTAATTTTCTAACCGGGAGTCCGATTTGCGAACCGTCAGCTCCTACAAGTTACTCTACCCTTGAACGAAGTGCTTGTGCTGATTTTTTATTTTTCCCGGGCCATCTCCCTTTTTTGAGCCCTCGATGGATAGTTTTTGAGCCAAGTCTTGGAAATCGTAGATTTTTGCTTTCAATTTTCTAACCGGGAGTCCGATTTATAGACTGTAACACTCCGACCCAGCTTAATCTGGTTTAACAACTAATTATTGTTCTTTTTTGTTATTTTCTAATGACGTAGTATGACACTTGTTGTTTATCTTTTTACGTTTCGTTTCGGGTCATAGATAGGTAGTTGGGTTGAGTTTAACACTTGGATTAGGTAGACATGAGCCCCTTTTCGTAATTTTTTATTTTGTAAGATTTCGTCATTCATGCATCATCTTGATGTCATTGCGTGTATCTTGTCAAGTTTGTTAAATTCCGTAACTGACTCGCATGCAAATGACTTCGTTTGTTTCAGTTGGACGGTTATTTGGCTTGAACTATAATTTCTCTAAGTCTTTAGACATTTTTATCATTTCTCATCATCCTTATCTTATAAAATAAGGATGCGTGCACCGATTCTCCTTTTTTCTCTTAACTCAACGTCTGCTTCTCTCTTCCTCTCAATGGTTTCTCTCTCTTGTCGATCTTCTTCGTCTTTGCGTTGCTAGAAGCTTGCATACACCTTCCTTATGGGTCATCTCCTTGTGTAGTAGAGGTAAGTCTTGGATTTTGATGATCTCCGCGAGGTTCAAATTTTTATTATGCACTACATGCACTCAACTCCTCTTTCTTCTTTCATGCATGGCTGTCAGAGCTATGTATAAACGTTTAACTTGAGCCAAAGGACAACAATTAGCTCGAAAAAGCTCAATTGAGGCAAGTATAAGCACGTTAGGGATGAACACACGTTGGTAACTTATGATTGCTTTTATTCTCATTAATCTTTCGTGATTTTGACATGTTACAACCCTTTTCGTGTTCGATTATACCATTTGTACTATTTGGTTTCCATTTGGCTCAATTCGGTCCTGTATGTAACAGGTTCTTATCGTGACCTTTCTGAAGCTTACAGCTAAGCCATAGAGCTTCATGGCTCACCTTCCAGAGAGCTGCAAAACCTGATTTTACCTTACGGTTAGGCTACGGCTAAGCCGTAAGCTAGCCGTGACCCAACCGCAGGTCAAGCTACGGCTTGATGTCTAGCGAGCTGAAAATTGGAGAAACCTTCTATAATTCCGCTATGGTTAAGCCATGTGGTGTGCTACGGCTAAGCTGTACCATCTCGTAGCTCAACCATAGAACAATTACAGTCCAGCCGAAAGAGCATGCACGGTTCAACCGTGGCTCGCCGTAAATGTGGAATAAATTCTGGGGGACCATGGTTGAGCCGTAGTACATAATGCGGTTAAGCCGTAGGTCACCCATAGCTAAGTCGTGAGACCATTGAAACATAAGAGAAGGTAGGTATTTATGAGACCTCATAGGGCCTTTGAGTTGGAATGTAGGTAACCCTGAACTTGTCCAGTGGAATATGGGAATAGCATGAATGGTCTTGAGGGCTGTGACTCATTCATGTATGTTGTCCAGTTGTTAAGCACCTCCCCATGGGTGTTGGTTTAAGGGACTCCGATATACTTTTACAATATAATGCAATACAAAGAAAAGACAACTGTGTATCGGATAACTTAAAACTACATCATCATGCATGGTTAGAAACACTGGATGACTAGATTAGGGTTGGTTAGTAAATTATCTTGATTCTATCAATTTTGATTGTATGGCATATTGGACGACGGTTATTGTCCTCCACTCTTATGTGTGGTTTGAATGTTCAACGTATATCTTTTGAAATTGTATAAATTAGAACTGCTTGATATGTTCTTGTTAGTTGCTATTTCATATATTGATATTGACTTGAGTATGAAATGACTTGAATGTAATTCAGTATTGTTCTTATTCCCCCTTAATGATTTGCATGTTTTACTCAAGTCCAAGTATATGATTGACTCGATATAGTCAGGCACTAATCAGCCTCAGTCTTTTGATACCCGGCGGGGTTGACTTTGGCATAGTATGTATTTTGCCACTGTAGTGTGCTTATGTCTTGGGACTTCTGGACCCTAGGAAACCTAAAACCCATTCGTACCCTGTCCTGGTCAATGGTGTTCTCTTTATGTATAGATCCCTAGAGGGAGGATATGACAAATGTAGTAGCCACATAATATAGTACACATCTGCATTGATTCGTATAGCATGCTTTATTCAAATGCATAATTTGCCTACTCTATTAAATTAAAACTCTATGCAATATTACATGTTAATTATTCTTATAGACACAACGTGTGTTACCTTTTTGTTGTTTATGCTTTGTTGAATCGTTATATTTACTAGTTGTCTTTGGTGTTGCAGTGTCAGATTCCACTGCCGACCCCTCGTTGGTCGGCAAAACTCCAGAAAAGTCCATATAAGCCCCGTCAGGGCTAGAGGAGTGGATGTAATCACTCTACTGGAGAGTGGCATGGCATGATAGGCTCCTTTTGGGATTTTTGTGGGATACATCATATGTTTGTCTTAGAGTTGTTCAACTCCTTGTATTTTGGTGTCTTGGCTTATTTGAAACTGTTCCTCACTCTTGTAACGACAGGGTTTTCTTTGTTTGTATCTGGTGTAATTATTGTAATCTTTTGTTAATCTTGTTATGTTAGTGTTCTCTTTTTATGCCTCTTTTTATACAATGATATTTACAGTTTCTGTGTCCATGGTATTGGCATGTGTCAAATTTCCTTGTGCGAGTGCATTTAGACAGGGTCTAAGTATATATGCATGGGAATACTTGTGTCACTGATTAAGTTTAAATTTAATCTCCGATTTCTTGGGCTTGGGTTGTGACATGGACGGTCAGTTCTTATAAGTTACTTTACCCTCAAGCAAAGTGCTCGTGCCGGTTTTTTATTTTTCCGGGGGCTGTTTCCCATTTTTTACTCTCTGGTGGGCAATTTTCGAGCCTAAGTCTTAGAAATCGTATGTTTTTACTTCCATCTCTAACTGGGAGTCCGATTTGTGGACTGTCAGTTCTTACAAGTTACACTACCCTCGAGCAAAGAGCTCATGCCAGTTTTTTATTTTTTCGGGGCCGTTATTCATTTTTTACCCCCTTTTGGGCGGTTTTTGAGTCTAAATATTGGAAATTGTATGTTTTTGTTTCCAATTCTCTAATCGGGAGTCCGATTTGCGAACCGTTAGTTCCTACAAGTTACTCTACCCTTGGGCGAAGAGCTCATGCCGGTTTTCCATTTTTCTGGGGCCATTTCCCCATTTTTGACCCCCCAAAGGACTGTTTTCGAGCCTAAGTCTTGGGAAATCATAGGTTTTTGCTTCTAATTTTTTAACCAGGAGTTCAATTTATAGACCAAAGATACACAAATATTCTTCTCAATGTGCATAGGATCAAGGTTGTGTCGAAGTTTTTTCAACCTCCAGTAGGGCCATTCAAATAGGATGCTTTTCTTTGTCCAACTCAGTTCTCCAGAGTCACGCGGTCTTTTTTTACTCTTGCCAAACTTGACCGGTACTAATTCTTCTAGCTGGTTTAATACCTTCTGCACCGGTAAATCTAAAGAATTTTTTTCATGCTCAGGCTGACTGTTGAAGGCCTTGCTTCTACACCATTGGTGGTTCAGTTCCAAGTATTTTCGATGGCCAATATACCCAATCTTATCTTTCAACTCACCCATAACGAGCTGTCATTACATGAGAGACAAGCGTTATAACCTTTTATGCTCCACCCAGACAGGTTGCCATATGAAGAAAAGTCATTTATAGTCTACATCATAGCAGTATGCATTTGAAAGGTATGTTTGGTGGAGGCATCAAAAGTGGACACACCATTATCCCACAAGTCCTTCAACTCATCAACCAAGGGCCTCAAATATACATCGATCTCGTTTCCCGGTGAGCTTGGTCCGAGAATAAGTAATGTGTTACGTCCATGAATTTGCACAATTTAGGCATCATTTTAGATTGGATTAGGGACTTAATTAGGTTAAATGCATCATTATTCATTTAATTTCATCATTTCATGCATTTTCACCTAATTATTGGAATTTGTACAATTTTTGCACATTTTATGCATTAATTAAGAATGTTTGCAATTTTTCTCCGAAGAACCCCAGTTGGAGTAGAACTCTGTCCGGACGGGTTCCACTTCAATGTGGGCTCTTCAGTATTTGATGTGTTCAATCAGAATGTGCAGGAAATGAAATTAGTAGGACCCACAGAACCCTAGGATGATTTGGGTCCCACTGCTTGACGATTCACACTCTTAGAATTCATCTGCCCGTGGATCCCATCTGAAGATCAGCTAAGGCTTCCAGAAGATCTTATCTCATCCTATTGAACCAAGAAATATTCTTAGAGATAGAGTCCATTGCAAATTAAAATACAATCCCGTTTTTCTCAAAATAGCCTATCTTAAAATGACCATAACTCTCAATCCAGACGTCGGATCAGTGCAAATGACCCACCGTTGGAAAGCTCTTTCAGAGTAGATATCCGTGGAGCCCAAGATTGCACAAATCGGAGCTAAAATGAGAAAGTTATGGGCCTGAGAAGTTGCATGTACATTTTTAGACGGGATTGCAATTGCATCTACACCATTGAAGTACAACTGTTGCACATTTCTTTGTGGAGCCCATAAGAAGATCAGATAAGAATGCTGAAAGCTTCCACTTCATCTTATCTCTAAATCTCTCTCATATAAGGAGATAAACCCAATCAACATGCAGCTGATCTTATCTCTCAATCCACCAAAAAGAGGTCCAGATTCAATGAACCCAAGGAGCTAGAAAACTATAAAAGGAGGTCATGGGAGGCTCTTCCTCATTCCCAGCCAGATTTGGAAGTCCCAGATCTCTCTCTCTCTCTTCTCCACCTCTCCCTTCCATTAATTTCTATTTTTATTTTAAAGGTATTCTGGAGCCTTGTTCCAGAAACTAGGATCTAAAAGAGAGAATTCTGAGAGACCATTGTATAAGAAGAAGGAATCAATGAAGTTATTTTTGATGTTCTTTGCAATGGTGGGCTGAGTTTCTGATTAGAGCGAAAGATGAAGCTAAGTATTTTAATGTTCTAATTTATATTTATTATTTTACTCTTTTCTGATTGTCTCTTGTTAATGTGCTTTTAAAATATAATAATAGATCTGTCTTCATGCCAAAGGCAAACCTTTGATTTGTGTTCTTAATGAATAAATTTTGATCATTTATACTTACTTTGATAGATTATGCTTAGATCTATAGTTATCTTTGATAGTCTATGCTTAGTTTGATAGGTGATACTTAGGATGTTCATTCTTTTATGAGGTGAAGGAGGTCTTGGGTATTGATTTTGTTTTTCTTAATTAAAGTTGGTTTTTGCAATAGTCAAATCATCCGGATCAGAAACATTGACTTGTTTCTGATCTGAGTAATAATTGAGACAAAAGGGTAAATTAATAACATAAATTGGAATTTTAAATAATTTAGTGGATTCTGGCTGCTCTGATCTATTTCTTATCATTATTATTAATTTATTTAGTTTCTAATTTGCATATCACATTTTTTTTATTATTGCTTTTCTTTTGAAAAAAAATTCAGATTGTTAATTAAAAAGTTCAAAAGTGCTCTCTGTGGGATCGACCTGTATTTGCCACTGTCTCAACAAGACAACTGTGCACTTGCAGTTTTAAGTAGATTGATTAAATTCATATCAAGTTTTTGGCGCCGTTGCCGGGGAGCCAATTCTGAATTTTTTTTTATTAAAATCTGAATTTTTTTTTTAGTCATATTTAGGTTCATGAGCATACATAGGTTGCATTAGTTTGCATCATCCATACAATTGTATTTTACATCATTAGTTTTTATTTAGTTAGTTTTTCTAAAAAAAATTTTTTTTTCCTGATTTTTTTTAATGATTTTTCTGATTTTCTTTTCATTTTATTGAATTTTCGGAATTTTTTTAAGAGAAAAAAAATAAAAAAATCTTTTAATTTCGAATTTCAGTAAGAAAAAAAAAAAACCAAATTTCTAAATTAGATTAGATAGAATTTCAGATTTTTTAGGATTAGATTAGAGTTTCTTGTATTTTTCTACTAACTTTTGAATTTTGCACTTGAATTTCCAAAGTTGTTGAGATAAGTTTGAATTTCAAATCTGAAAATTATGATTAGATAAGATTTGATTAATTTGGATAGCTTTTCATTTTGAATTCTAATCATATCTTGCAACTTGAGTAGATAGGTTTGAATTTCTAATTTTCTAGATTAGATTAGATAGGATTTTGATTTTGGTTACTAATTTGAATTTGCTTGTAATAGAGTTTGGATTAACTTTGTCATCTTTTGATTTTTTTTAATCTCTTTTTATAGATTAGGATAAGATTGCAACTTTTAGATTAGGTTAGATAGAGTTTTATTTTTCTGATTATCTTAGGTGATAAGATTTACTAATTTTTGAATTTTCTTTGGATAGGTTGCTTGTGGGAACAGGAAACTGCTGGATTTGCTTTTAGGCAAACAAGATTGCTCTCAAAATTCAAAATTGGAAAATCAAATTGAAGTTAAAGATAAGCTTGCAAGAAGATAAGATTGCTTGGATTGGTTGTAAGATTCTCTATCTTTAACCCACGAATCTTTATCTGCAAGTGGGCTTGTGTGATTTAAATTTCCTCAAATTGTGATTGCTTGCTTGGCACACAAACTAAATTGGACCCACACACTTAGTTAAGGGCAGGCTATCCAAACAAGATAAGGACTGGATTTCATCACCAGATCCTTGCCCACCTAAGTCTAATCATTTCACACTAGCACCTAATTTAAATTAAAATCAAGTAGCAACGAGACCATAGGACTCGAGCTCAGTAGGACGAAGACCACTGACGGTTGCACCAGTTGTGTTCTTTGACCAAAGTTGATGTCTAGAAAAGCCTTTGCTCCTGAGAGTGCGACAGCTTGTCTGTTCAGGGTACTGGTTCTTAAGCGGGTTCATCCCCACCACTCCCTGGTGGCTCACCTGGTCAACTGAGGTTTCATAAGATCAAATTGGAGGCCCACGTGCTCTCTTCAACCAGTTAGGAGCTGTCTAGTGAGTAACATTATGAACCTTCTTGTGCTCAATGATTGTGCATGACTGCTTGTGCATCATACTAGGACTATTAGGACCCTGCATATAGATTAGGTTAATTTTTTTTTTTAGGTCTAAACCAGTGTATGCGAACAAAGAAAAATCAGTCTGAGAGAAGTATAGAGTGGGAACGTAAGAAAAAAAGGCTAGTCAGAATTGAACCCGACCTACATCTCTCCGTTGTAGGAAATTCTTCAATTTTTGAAGAATTTGAACAAAAAATGGCGGAAGTTGACCAAGGGGACCCACCCATGACTTTAAAGGATTACATGTACCCCACCAGGACAACTCAACCGTCCTGTATCAGGTTGCCCCAGACCAATGCTACCTTTGAGATCAAATCTGGCATGATCCAGATGCTCCCAGTCTTTCGTGGGATAGACCAAGAGAATCCATACCAACATGTTAGGGAATTTGAAGATATCTGTGGGACCATGAGGATAAATCAAATGACTGAGGAAACGCTAAAGCTTAGATTATTTCCTTTTTCTCTAAAAGAGAAAGCTAAGGCATGGCTGTATGCCTTACAGGCCGGGTCCATCACTACGTGGGCCAAGCTAGTCGAAGAATTTTATAAAAAATTCTACTCTAAGCAGAAAACCGCTTCGATTAGGCAGGCCATTAATGGGTTTTATCAGATGGATGGGGAGACACTTTACAATTATCTAGAACGGTTCAAAGACCTTTTGATCCAGTGTCCCCACCATGGATTTGAAAAAATCCGGTTGGTCCAGATTGTGTACGAAGGCATGGATTACCCAACTAAACAAATGGTAGAATCTTTTTGTGGTGGGAATTTTACACAGAAAACAGCAGAAGAAGCATGGACATTTTTAGAAGAAACTGCTGAAAATACATTGCAGTGGGCTCCTATCAAGAGGGAGCCCCCTAAAACTACCATTCCAGAAAAGGGGGGAATGTTCAAACTTGAACCCAAAATTGAAGCAGAGGCCAAGCTGGCTACATTAATGAGGAGAATAGAGGCCTTAGAAATGAACCAAAAACCCACTCCAAACACTTTGGGGTCACTGAATTATAATCAGACAATGAGTGGAGAGCTTGACCCAACAACTTTGGATCAAGCTGAATCTATTGAGGAAGTAAATGCTCTTTATCAAAACACTCGTTTTGATAATCGTCAACGGTATGACCCGTATTCCAATACTTACAATCCAGGTTGGAGGGACAACCCGAATTTTTCTTGGACCAAGGGTCTAACTCAGGGTGGCCCATCACAGACCATTCAATCTCAAGCCAATACCCCACCCGGCTTCCAAAAACCCAACCTCAACCCCAATCCATTGACCCAGAGGATAGATTCTTTAGAAGATGCCTTAAAACTCATGACTCAGAGTACTGTTCAATTTCAGCAGACCAGCACTCAACTTTTGAATGGCCACACTCAATCCCTTGCAAAACTAGAACTCCAAATGGGTCAATTGGCCAATTCCTTGAGTACTAGAGATAAGGGAACCTTCCCTAGTCAACCTGAACCTAATCCTAAGGGCCAAGTTTTTCATGATAACAAAGGAAAAGGCCTAGAGCAAGTCAAATCGATAATCACTCTTAGGTCAGGTACACAGGTTGATAACAAGGTAGAACTACCCACGGAACCTAAGGAAAAATCGAGTGAGAAAATGGAAATTGAGGAATTAATTGAGAATGCTGAGTCCAAGATAGAGTCTCACCTAGCCAAGGAGAATCGAGTTAATGCTGAAGCATCCCCTAGTGAGCCCACTCCTCAGACCTATATTCCTAAGGCACCATACCCCCAGAGATTAGGCCCAGCCAAGTCAACTGCCCAGTTGGATAAAATGCTAGAAGTATTCAAACAGGTGAGAATCAATATCCCACTTCTTGATGCTATCCAACAAATTCCGGCCTATGCCAAATTTTTGAAGGACCTTTGCACCTTTAAAAGGACTACCAATGTGCCCAAGAAAGTTTTTCTAGCTCAACAAGCAAGCTCGATCATTTCCTGTCCAACCCCGATCAAATACAAGGATCCAGGGTGCCCAACCATTTCATGTCAAATAGGGGACCATCATATAGAGCAAGCTTTGCTAGACTTGGGTGCGAGTGTGAACCTACTTCCGTACTCTGTTTACGAAGAATTAGGTTTGGGGGAGCTGAAAAAGACTCATGTGACCTTGCAATTGGCAGATGCATCAATTCGATACCCTAAGGGGGTAATCGAAGACGTTTTAATCAAAGTAGAAAACTTTGTGTTTCCAGTCGATTTTGTTGTCTTGGATACAACAAACACATCTGGGGTTTCACCCAAAATACCAGTGATCTTAGGAAGACCATTCCTAGCGACTTCCAATGCTTTGATCAATTGTAGGAATGGAGTAATGCAAATTTCATTTGGGACCATGACAGTTCAAGTGAACATTTCTAATGTTAGTAAACAACCTCCTGATGAGGATGATGGGGTATTTGAAGTTAGTTATATTCATGAATTGGTGGAAAATCACTTGCCCTATTTGAATTCTGAGGATCCATTGGAGGTTTGTCTGGCACATTTCGGAACTGATTTTGACATGGATGGACATATTGAAGAAATAAATGCCCTTTTGAACTCAACCCCAGTCATGGATTGCACTAGGTGGCAACCGAAGCACGTCATTTTGACCCCATCTGCTTCCCCACCTGTTCCATCTATTGTAACACCTCCCAAGTTAGAACTCAAGCAGCTGCCAGATACATTAAAATATGTATTTTTAGGTCCATTAGACACCCTTCCAGTAATTATAGCTTCAGACTTGGACACAGATCAGGAGGAAAAACTCATAAAAATTCTTGGCGAACACCAGGAAGCTATAGGGTGGTCCATAGCAGACATCAAAGGAATATGCCCATCTGTGGTCCAACATCGAATCCATTTGGAAGAAAATGCAAACACCTCTCGTGAACCACAAAGGAGATTGAACCCAACAATGAAGGAAGTGGTTAGGTCAGAAGTTCTAAAATTACTAGATGCAGGGGTGATCTACCCCATCTCTGATAGTGCATGGGTGAGCCCAGTACAAGTGGTACCTAAAAAATCAGGAATTACAGTGGTTCAAAATGAGGGCAATGAATTGGTACCTACTAGAATACAGACTGGATGGAGAGTATGCATTGACTATAGGAAGTTGAACTCGGTCACCCGAAAAGATCACTTTCCACTCCCATTCATGGATCAAATGCTTGAAAGGCTAGCCGGTCATGCTTACTACTGTTTTCTTGATGGTTATTCCGGCTACAATCAGATTCCAATTGCACCCGAGAATCAGGATAAGACTACCTTCACCTGTCCATTTGGCACATTTGCCTACAGACGTATGCCCTTTGGGTTATGCAATGCACCAGCCACCTTTCAGAGGTGCATGCTCAGCATATTTTCTGACATGGTGGAAAGATTCATAGAAGTTTTTATGGATGATTTCTCAATCTTTGGAAATTCATTTGACGACTGCTTACATCATCTATCACTAGTACTTGAAAGATGTAGAAAGAAAAATCTTGTTTTGAATTGGGAGAAATGTCATTTCATGGTGAAAAAAGGCATAGTTCTGGGACACATTATTTCCAAGAAAGGAATTGAGGTGGACAAAGCGAAAATTGATTTGATTTCAAAATTGCCACCGCCAAAATCTGTTAAGCAGGTTAGATCATTCTTGGGCCATGCTGGTTTTTATCGGAGATTTATCAAGGATTTCAGTAAAATTGCTAAACCTTTGTGCCATCTGCTGACAAAAGAAGCTCCATTTGAATTTGATGAGAAATGTCTAAAGGCGTTTGAAAGATTAAAAAAGGACCTAACCTCAGCCCCTATAATCCAACCACCTGATTGGACCATTCCATTTGAGCTCATGTGTGATGCATCAGATACAGCTATAGGGGTCGTTTTAGGTCAACGGGTTGGAAAATTGCCTCATGTGATTTACTATGCAAGTCGGACCCTCAATGATGCACAGCTAAATTATACTACTACTGAAAAGGAATTATTAGCTGTGATTTTTGCCTTGGAGAAATTTCGGTCCTACCTAATAGGATCCAAAGTAATCATTTATACGGATCATGCAGCCTTAAGATACCTTCTTTCGAAAAAGGATGCGAAAGCCCGATTGATCCGATGGATCCTCTTGCTACAAGAATTTGATTTGGAAATAAGAGACAAGAAAGGGTGTGAAAATGTCGTAGCAGATCATCTTTCGAGGTTACCCTTGGAGCCATCAGATGAGGGCCCAGTGAATGAAAATTTTCCGGATGAACAATTAATGAGTATTTCCCAGATTCCTTGGTTTGCAGATATAGTCAATTACCTTGTTACAGGGAGGATGCCTACCCATTGGTCGAAACAAGATCGCTCAAAATTTCTAGTTGAGGTCAGGTACTTTTTCTGGGATGACCCCTATCTTTTTAAGTATTGTCCAGACCAGATCATCAGGAGATGCATTCCTGATCATGACCATTACTCGGTCATTTCATTCTGCCATGACCATGCATGTGGGGGCCATTTTAGTTCAAAAAAGACAGCTGCAAAAATTTTATAATGTGGATTTTACTGGCCCACAATCTTTAAAGATTGCCACACTTTCTGTCTAAACTGTGAGAGGTGTCAAAGGCTTGGAAAGCTCAACCGGAGGAACATGATGCCCCTTAATCCCATACTTATTGTAGAAATTTTTGATGTGTGGGGAATTGACTTCATGGGGGCATTTCCAAATTCTTTTGGAAATCTCTACATTTTGCTGGCTGAAGATTATGTTTCCAAGTGGGTCGAGGCCATACCAACTAAGAGAAATGACCACCATGTGGTAATAAAATTTGTCAAGGATCACATTTTCTCTCGGTTCGGTACCCCTAGGGCGATCATTAGTGACGGGGGCACCCACTTTTGCAACCGTCCCTTTGAAAGTTTATTAAAGAAATATTCTGTCACCCATAAGGTTGCTACACCTTATCACCCCCAAACAAGTGGCCAGGTAGAAATCTCGAATAGGCAAATTAAGCAAATTTTGGAAAAGACAATCAATCCTACTCGGAAAGACTGGTCTTTACGTTTAATCGATGCACTATGGGCCTATCGAACCGCTTATAAGACACCTATTGGGATGTCCCCATATAGGTTGGTCTATGGGAAGGCTTGCCACTTACCTGTTGAACTTGAACACCGAGCTTATTGGGCTATTAAGAAGTTTAATTTTGATTTACCCACTGCGGGTAATCTGCGCAAATTGCAACTCAATGAGTTGGAAGAACTTAGAAATGATGCCTATGGGAATACCAAGATCTACAAGGAAAGGATGAAGCTGAAACATGATACGTCAATTTTGAGAAAATCATTTGAACCGGGTATGAAAGTCCTTTTATATAATTCCCGGTTACATCTCTTTCCAGGGAAGTTAAGAACTCGGTGGACTGGTCCATTCATTGTCCGGACTGTTTACTTTCATGGTGCTGTGGAAATTGAAAATCCCAAAAATGGGGATGTTTTCAAAGTTAATGGACAACGGTTGAAACCATTTCTTGAGCTCAAAGACAAACACACTGAAGAGATCCTTCTACAGGATCCCATTTACACTGAGTAGTCATCATCATCATCGTATTTACCCCAGTGCATTCTTTATTCATAACATTGAGGACAATGTTAGGTTTAGGTTGGGGGGGGTGTATGCCGCTTAATCGCTTGCTTTTTATTTTTATTATATTTTATTTATTTTTTTTTTCTTTTCTTTCTTAAAAAATATATCTAGGATTCCTTGGTCCGGCTGAAGACGTTAAACTTAGCGCTTGTTGGGAGGCAACCCAATGGTTTCAAGTATTGTGCATTGCATGTGGGTCGTGTCAAAGTTTGATGTACTTCCTTCTGACATCAAGTTCATCATCGTGATGAAAATAAGGAAGGCCTTTGAACAAGAAATGAAAGTTAAACAATCACTGCCATTTGATGGTAGGAGCCTCTATGCCATTAAACGTAGAGCAAAGAGGCTAGGATGTTGCTACCGTTGTGCAAGATTGAACTGTAATTCAGTTCTTAGGGAAAATGGAAAAAAGTGCAATGGATTAGTCTGGTCCTCATCGGGTAAGGAAAAAAGAAGACTACTGATACGGGAACCGCTGAGTAAGACCAAAGAAATTTGGTCTGAGACGGGTTACATCGGTAGGGACCAAAATGATTACTTGATGAGACAAGATGAAACATGGCCACAGTAGTCAATTCGTCTGGGAATCTGACGTTAAAAGACCCTCATGACGGTCCGAGGTGGACTAGCTTTTGTTGCATTTTCTTTGATGTCTTAGGTTTTTTTTTTTTTTTTAAAGAAAATTCAGGAAAAATTTTTTTTTTTTTTTCAAAGGAATTGAAGCAAATTGAAAATATATAAGGAATCTGGAATTTTCATACATTTGGAAGGAAGTAAAAAGAAAGTCCACTTTTTCTGAATGAAGAAGCTTATTAGAGGATTACCTAAATTTGTCCCTACTATATACACTTTACATTTCTTGAAGTTTGGATAGGAAGCTAAAATGGTTGCTTTCAGAATTTCTCTGAGGATTCGATGAGAACCTGAGATTTAGTTTACAAATATTTTCTCTCCTCGTTCATCAAAAGGAATTAATTCGGGCAAATTGAAAAAGGCTGCCTTTTGTTCGGGGATCAAAGTGCTTCTCCACGTTTCTTTGCAAAAAAAAAAAAAAAGTGATGAATAATGTTTTGTGACTAGTTTGGGTTCGTAGCCTTTTTAACTCGAGCTAGTAAGCCCGTAGGGGTATAACCATACCTAGTGCCCTAAAGCCATCTGGTTTGGGAGTCATTGGCCTAACGCTTGTTACATGGGTTAATTAGAAAGCTTAAGGGACCTGGGCATTGCACAGTCACATAAGATTAAAATGGTGTGTGTTCAAAAAAAAAAAAATAATAATAATAATTAAAAAAAAAAAGGGAGAAGAATGGAGAAGTTTTCTGACCCTTAACAACAGTGTGAAGCCGTCATAGTAGCCTTGAGAGGAGGAATTTATTTTGGCTAGATTTTTGGGGGATCAGACGATTTAAAGAAGAATTCTGTTTAAGTGGCATTGGTGTGGAATATTCAAAACTGATAGTTCTGTATACATTTTTCACCGTGCACACAAGTTTTGGTATGAATTTGAGAAAGTTTTTGAAAATAGAATAGTGGACCGAATTTTGAAAAATCTAAATTCTCGATCATTCCGGATTTCGAATGTATTCGATAGGAGTGGATTTTCTTTTGAGAAAAAAATTTTTTTTTTGGCTACTTTTGAAAAAAAAGAATTTTGTGGGTATATTCACTGCAAACCCTCACGAGGCACAACTCGTCCACTAGGGGGAACCTAGGGGTTTAAGGGCTTGTTGCATATGCTAAATGCAACCGAGAGTACCAGCGAAAGTGGTTTTGTTTTCATTCTTACTTGTTTTCTTAGATTAAGTCAAAGAACTTTAAACTTTTTATTCGCAACTTTTGCTAAGGGACTAGCAAAATGCTGGTTGGGGGGTGTGTTACGTCCATGAATTTGCACAATTTAGGCATCATTTTAGATTGGATTAGGGACTTAATTAGGTTAAATGCATTATTATTCATTTAATTTCATCATTTCATGCATTTTCACCTAATTATTGGAATTTGTACAATTTTTGCACATTTTATGCATTAATTAAGAATGTTTGCAATTTTTCTCCGAAGAACCCCAGTTGGAGTAGAACTCTGTCCGGACGGGTTCCACTTCAATGTGGGCTCTTCAGTATTTGATGTGTTCAATCAGAATGTGCAGGAAATGAAATTAGTAGGACCCACAGAACCCTAGGATGATTTGGGTCCCACTGCTTGACGATTCACACTCTTAGAGTTCATCTGCCCGTGGATCCCATCTGAAGATCAGCTAAGGCTTCCAGAAGATCTTATCTCATCCTATTGAACCAAGAAATATTCTTAGAGATAGAGTCCATTGCAAATTAAAATACAATCCCGTTTTTCTCAAAATAGCCTATCTTAAAATGACCATAACTCTCAATCCAGACGTCGGATCAGTGCAAATGACCCACCGTTGGAAAGCTCTTTCAGAGTAGATATCCGTGGAGCCCAAGATTGCACAAATCGGAGCTAAAATGAGAAAGTTATGGGCCTGAGAAGTTGCATGTACATTTTTAGACGGGATTGCAATTGCATCTACACCATTGAAGTACAACTGTTGCACATTTCTTTGTGGAGCCCATAAGAAGATCAGATAAGAATGCTGAAAGCTTCCACTTCATCTTATCTCTAAATCTCTCTCATATAAGGAGATAAACCCAATCAACATGCAGCTGATCTTATCTCTCAATCCACCAAAAAGAGGTCCAGATTCAATGAACCCAAGGAGCTAGAAAACTATAAAAGGAGGTCATGGGAGGCTCTTCCTCATTCCCAGCCAGATTTGGAAGTCCCAGATCTCTCTCTCTCTCTTCTCCACCTCTCCCTTCCATTAATTCCTATTTTTATTTTAAAGGTATTCTGGAGCCTTGTTCCAGAAACTAGGATCTAAAAGAGAGAATTCTGAGAGACCATTGTATAAGAAGAAGGAATCAATGAAGTTATTTTTGATGTTCTTTGCAATGGTGGGCTGAGTTTCTGATTAGAGCGAAAGATGAAGCTAAGTATTTTAATGTTCTAATTTATATTTATTATTTTACTCTTTTCTGATTGTCTCTTGTTAATGTGCTTTTAAAATATAATAATAGATCTGTCTTCATGCCAAAGGCAAACCTCTGATTTGTGTTCTTAATGAATAAATTTTGATCATTTATACTTACTTTGATAGATTATGCTTAGATCTATAGTTATCTTTGATAGTCTATGCTTAGTTTGATAGGTGATACTTAGGATGTTCATTCTTTTATGAGGTGAAGGAGGTCTTGGGTATTGATTTTGTTTTTCTTAATTAAAGTTGGTTTTTGCAATAGTCAAATCATCCGGATCAGAAACATTGACTTGTTTCTGATCTGAGTAATAATTGAGACAAAAGGGTAAATTAATAACATAAATTGGAATTTTAAATAATTTAGTGGATTCTGGCTGCTCTGATCTATTTCTTATCATTATTATTAATTTATTTAGTTTCTAATTTGCATATCACATTTTTTTTATTATTGCTTTTCTTTTGAAAAAAAATTCAGATTGTTAATTAAAAAGTTCAAAAGTGCTCTCTGTGGGATCGACCTGTATTTGCCACTGTCTCAACAAGACAACTGTGCACTTGCAGTTTTAAGTAGATTGATTAAATTCACATCATAATGACATTATAAAAAATGGCTCCTTCATGCACATTCATGGTAGCAAATTATAAGGCATAAGTATGACAGGCCACATGCTATAAGAGGTGCTTATATTACCGAAAGGGTTGAATCCATCGGTGGCTAACCCCGGCCTTACATTACGTGTTTTTCGGGCAAACTCTAGATATTTCTTATCAAATTCTTTTCATTCCACGGAGTCAGCCGGATGCCTCGCTATCCTATCATCAACGCGCTTCTCACTATGCCATTTCATATCTATGGCTGTCTTCCTTGACATATACAATCTGCGTAACCTCGATGTCAATGGGAAGTAATGGAGCACCTTATGAGGGATCTTCTTTCGCTTGCCATCATTGACCTTGTACCTAGGCTCTTGACATTCTGGACATTTATCCAATTAAGGATTTTCCTTCCAATACAAAACACAATCGTGTTTACAAGCATCTATATTCTTATATCCTATGCCCAAGTCACGTAATAATTTCTTCACCTCATAAACTGAGGCTAACACCACATGACCTTCAGGTAAGAAGTCCTTAAAAATCTGCAGGACCTTGTCGAACGACTTATTGCTATACCCATTTTCGACCTTCACATGCAATATCCTAATAACAAATGCTAATAGAATATCTGAGCTCTTGCATCCTGGGTGCAGGTCAGGCTGGAAAGCCTGCAACAATCTTTTAAAATCCTACACATCATCCATCTCTTGAGTGTCTTCCTCTAAGTAAGTTCCCATATGATGGTCCTCTATCAACTCATCGTATTCATCTTGATTCTCTTCCGATTCATCCTTTCTCTCATCCGAGTCACTGGGTTGAACTATAGGTTCCCCGTGAGCTATCCACTGTTGGAATAAGACCATCATTCCATGAATGGAAAATAACTTCTCACGATTCCATAGTCATGCCTTCGATGGTTACAACAATCATTACATGGGCACCTAATGATTGCTGTCACGTCCGAATTCACCTTTGCAAAATCAATAAGTGAGTTCACCCCGGCCGTGTACTTCGCACTAAATCGGTTTTGATAATGTAATATCCAACTCCTATCCATATCTAACATAATCACAAGCAATTATAAATATTAGGAACAAAACTCTCAATAGGTACTAATAACCATGGTGTGATAATGTTTAGCATCATTGACAAAAACCTACAAGATTGATATATGATAATAGGTTTTAATTGAATACAACACCATGGTCCAACCTATAAGAAAGAAATATCTATTCCTCAGAACCGGAAGTCAAGAGTTACACCTAAACTAGCAACCCGCACTTATGAAGCTAAGTCTCGGCCCGTTTGAAGGACCAATTTCCTGAACAGACAAGTTGTCGCCTTTCCATGGACAAAGGCTTTCTTCGGACATTGAGCTCAACCAAAGAACGTAGTTTTTAGCCTTGGCTTTACCGTTTTCTTAAAGAGTTTACCTAAACTAATTTTCAAAGAAAAAGGAAAATAAAATTTTGGAAAACTAATACCCTTTCAGAGTTAATTAAGAAACATGTGAGCTTTCAGCATTCCATGCAAAATGCTAATTCCAATTTGGTTGGTAATCCATTTATGCATACACCTAGTAATTCTAAAAATGCAAACTAACATATTCCAAGAAAGTTAGAAAATGTCCTTAATAAGAACTCCCTGGAAAAAGGCACCACAAATTTATTTGTGAAACTTCAACTGTAGCGCCTCCAATGTAGTAATAAATTCCAGTGACTGCTGGGTTGATTCATAGAGAGCAAAAAGAAAATAAGATAGTACTCTTTTAACAATAAAAATAGATAAGTCAAAATTATTTCAGAACCTAAATCAATGCTCAAAACAATTCAAAAGTTGATGATATGTATGAATTAATGCATGAAAGACACATTCCTAACAATTTATGACTTTATGACATAAGCTAAAGATTTTTTAAATATGAAAACTAGTGTACAACCCCTTTTTCATGGTTCTGTTCAACTAACCTATGACACCGTAAATCTAAATATAACTTATGAATTTTAAAGTCCTAAGGCATGAGAAACTTAAAAAAAAAAAAGAGGACTGAAAAGTATTAAGAAACAAAAAAGTTATGAACTCCTAAAAACTAGACTATTCACAAATATGCTGCACAATTCTGCACTTTTTCTTATTTGGGCCACTTTATTTTAGCCCTTAAAAATCATACTTCCCAAGTTTCATAATTTCAAATAAAAATAAAATTCTTTGATCAGGTTTTGAACCAGAAACTTTATGACAAAATCTGCTGAAAGTTGCAGATTTTCAACTTGCGCAGAATTTTAACATAAGTGTGAAAAACCTTTAAAAGTTGAGGTTTGGAACCGAATTTTTACAGATCTAAATCTCAACTTAGACACCCATAAAACCATAAAATCCCTAATCTAAACCAGACAAGATAATTTGCAAAATTATTCCAACAACAAATCATGCAAACATTACAATAAAACAATAAAATAAAAGTAGGATTGTAGAAACATAAAGGCAGTAGTATAATTGAAAATAATAGTCACAAACAACTGAAATAAAAGTACTAAACTGAAATTAAAATTGGTATTTTTCTCAAAATTTCAATCAATCTTAGAAATTCCCGCAAATCCTCATATTCACAGTTCCATTACCTTTATGTTGACTCCAATAATTGTAAAAGTTAAAAAAAAAAAAAACCAGAAAAGCCTTACCTTGGTAGCAACGACAAAGAGGGGTCCGAGCAGGGAGGGGAGAGGGAGAGAGCAGAGACCAGATTAATGCTTGGATTTTGACACCGGTGCTTGGATCGTAAGGGACACCAGAATAATGCTTCCTCTTGAATCGGAGGAGACATCGGATTAATGCTTCTTCTTTCGCTGGCAGAGGGAGAGCATGGAGAAAACGAGAGCAGAGAGATCGGAGAGAGTGAGAGAGAGAGAGACCAGAGAGAAACCGAGAGATCGGGAAAGTGAGAGAGAGAGAGAGCGGAGAGAGACCGAGAGAGGGAGAGATCAAAAAGGGTGAGATTGACTAAGAGAGAGAGAGCAGAGAGTAGAGAGCAACGAAGAGAAAGAGCAGAGAGAGACCGAGAGCGGGAGAGATCAGAGAGGGTGAGATCGATTGAGAAAGAGAGTGAGCAAAGAGCAGAGAGCGACAGAGAGAGAGCAGGGAGAGACCAAGAGAGGGAGAGATCAGAGAGGATGAGATCGACAGAGAGAGCAGAGAGCGACAAAGCGAGAAAGAGCAAAGAGAAAGCGATAGAGAGAGAGCAGAGAGAGAGCGACAGAGAGAGCCGAGGATTGGAGAGAGCCCAGAGATCGGAGAGAGCGAGGGATCAGAGAGAATGAGAGAGTGAAACAAAATGGGGGGCGGGGGACTGAAAAAGGGGAAAGAGGGTGCGCAAAACTTTATAAAATTTTTACCGACGATAAGTTTTCGTCTCGAAAATATGGATTTCGTTGGCAAATATTCTTCAAAAATAATTAGAGCTTTATTAATGTATAATAATTTTGGCTCAATAAAATTAACCTTTACCGACATTTTACAATTTTTACTAACGAAGTAATACGTGGGTAAAAATTTTTTCTTTTTTCTAAACATAAGTAAAAAAATATGTAAATTTACTTTAGTATTTTAATTTTACATTGGTAATCGTGATTCATGTTTCGTGTCGATGTTATATTTTACGTTGGTAAAATGTATTATTAACGACGAAATTAAAAATGTCGAAAAAAGTCATATTTACCGACGCTTATTTTCGCCGCTAAAACAAAACAATTCATCGGAAATAATTTTATTTCAATTTATTTGTTTCTAAAAAAGAAGATAATTCACTATCGACCTTTGCCGACGAACTCTCAAATAATGTCAGTAAATACTCTAGTTTTACCGACATTTTATTTGTGTTTCAAAGAAGAAAAAAATTTGAATTTCAAATATTTTATTTTACTCTACCTCACAAACAAACAGCTATCTTCTCCAGTTGACCCTAAAGGAAATCTATTTTTGTCCTCACTAGTATGATCTTTTCCCATGAAAGTGAAAGTGGTTTGTGTTGGATGGATATGGGAATTGAGTCATCTACTCAATTGTCGTCACTAGCAATGATGGCAAAGGCCTTCTTACGCTTTATCTTTTTAGGTCTTATTTGGCAAATCTTATAAACCTGTTTGGCAAATCTGAAGACAAATGTAAAAAGGTAAAATTTCCATATAACTGGCCTTTAACTTGAGCATATCCAATGGCATTAATTTCTTTTTCATTTTTCTATAGACCTCAAATGAATTAGGAGTTAGAATTTGGACACATACCCATTTTAAGTGTTGCCCACAAAACTCCATAAATATAGATATAAGGTTCTGATTATTTTTGCAAATATCTTGAGATTTAGATGGATGAATGGTTCAAATCTGGGCCCATTACCGTGTTTGGGCATATAAATACTTCCAACATTTCAGATTTACATTTAGGCTCGAAGAATTTATAAAAAAATTGAAAAATCTATTCTGCTTGGGAATCATGCTTCTAACATTGTTCCAACGTTCATATGTGCGCTTAAGATGTCCAAGTCTATTTCAAATGTGGTACTTGGGTGCCTTCTTCAAATAGAGACAAAACCTCTTTATGAGATTTCAAATAGAGGTGGGAAAAACATTTACCAAACAGTCTAAATGAGTTTTGAAACAATTTTAAAAGATTAAGAGGCAAAAATTAGATTGGCCAAACACCACCTTATATTTTTTAAAACTGATTTTCCATCATTCCATATATTATGGAATATAAGGTTATTGTGTGGCCGGTGAAATTAGCATATTGGATTATTCTATAATATAAATGGCTATCGGATTATTCCATGAGCCAGTAGTATATGGAGTCCCACTATGTTGTGCACTGTTTAGGCCATCGCATCCATCTTTTATCATATATTTAAAAGTTATTTTTTTCTTAAAAATTCCTAATGATCATATATAGGATAAGAATTGGCTATCTTTTATTAAAAATTGATACAATAAGATGCACTTTTGGCGATGTTATTTACCAACGCTTTTATAATTTTGTTGCTAAAGACTATTATTTATGGACGCATATAATTTTCGCAGGTGAAAATTTGACATTTACTGATGTTTTAAATAAACGTCGGTAAAAGTCCACTTTTACCGTCGTTTTCTTTAAAACGTCAGTAAATATTTAATTTTCACCAACTAAAATTATATGCGTCAGTAAATAATAGTTTTAGCAATCAAATTATAAAAGCATAAGTAAATAACGCCTCCAAAATTGTTGTTGTAGTGATGGTTAATTAATCAAAGATATAGTTCCACCATTGTTACAGTGACAAGCGCAAAGTTTTGCTGTACTTGATTTTCATTCATGATGGTTTGACATGTGCAGATAGGAAGAACCAATGGAATGCCTCCAGTTGCGAATTTTGAAAGCTCAAAGTCAAAAGATTCTGGCAAAAAGACTGATAATAAATCATGGAAAATGCAGTATGAGGATTTTACTGCCATTCTAATTTTATGCAATTTAGGCAACATAAACTTTTTTTAAATAACTTCAGATTTTCTTATTTTTTGCTTTTTGTGTAGGTGCGGAACCAATCCTCTCAAATTTTCACTGAAAAAAAATTATCTCATATCTTACTTCATTTTTCTATGGGTTATTTGTGGGCATTACCTTGTTGGAGTGAGGAAATTGGAAAGCATGACTAATCTAGTCATGGAGGCAAGAGCCATCATCATGGAGATTGCTTATAGTGGGCATTTGTTTGTAGGAATTTCTGAGAATAATGTTGGTTGTTATCTTCTTAGCCTTTGAAAATTTTCAGTTCGATTTATGAGATTTTAAGATTTTAGCTTTGTGAATTATTACTATTGGCATATGGAATTTTTCAAAACTCTACATAGGAACTGAATGTCTATGGTTGTTAAGAATGGAGATCAATGCGAACTTCCAAAAATGAATATTAATCAATATTTTCTTTAAAAAAATATAATTAAAAGGAGATGTTATTTTATACTAATTTTGAAATTTCACATTTGATCTTATTTTTAACTACTCTACATACTTATTTCCTATGTATTTTAATGTAAATTAAATAGGGTCTTAGAGTGAAAATCATCTCTTGTGATTCACCCTTACTATAGGTAACCCCCGCTCCCTACGTCTACTATTGTTCCAAGTTGGTAGGCCCTACATTATATAGTACTTTTCAAATTACAAATATATATATGCACTTGAATATTATCATATATATATATTTGTGACCGCTCCCACTAATGAAATGCAAATGAGCCTCACTGTAGAAGTAGAGGAGGCCACAGATGCAAGTCCACTTTATTAAGGCCCACTGGGATTACCTAATTCTATAAGCATGCTATTTTTTATTTTTTAAATGTATTATATGATTTTCATCTTTTTTCAATAATAAATTTGTTTTTTTTTTGGTAGAATATATTGAGGGAGTTAATGAGAAAGTAACTTTTGAAATATTATTTTATATGAGATTTATCTCTTTCTACTTTCTTGGGGGAAGTGTTTGATGTCAATGACAAGTTCCAGCTGGAGAAACTTAAGAATTGTCTCTGAGTTGATTAGTTCTTCCTCAACTTGAGAATCATGGATGATTGATCAACGTGTAAATATGGATGTCCAAAAGTAAAACCAGTGATCCACAATCAAAGCACAAAGAGCGAGCATATAAAGGAGATTACCAGATTCAGTGGAAAGCCGTACAATTATCAAAATACCAAGACCAAAATCATGATTCTAGCTAACCTAATGGAAAAATGCAATGAACATGAAAAACCCAGCAGACTATTTCTCCAATTGATTTTGATTGACTGACTAGATTAATGCAATCAACTTTTGCATAGATGACGTCCGCAGGGTCAGAGATAGTGGTTGTTGAGTTAATATCACCCAACTGCATCATCCACACCCTTCCTTTTCTTGCCGCCCATAACTCGGTACGATCCATCGTCGTCTCCGTCTCCGCTCGTCATTTCTTTCTCTATTTCCATCACCAAAATGTCCCCATCTCAGACCCCAAGCGCAAGTCTTTGTCTTCGTCCATTTTCAGAACCCTGTTTGTTTCCCATGCCATTTCAAAGCTGCCAAACGTGCTCTTCTACATTTTTTCCCTAGTGTGTTTGATCAGATGGTGGGACCTACTTCTAAGAGGTTGAGATTTGAGATTACACCATCGAAGCTGATGAGATTTTTGATCAACTTTGTCCGAATTATCATCATGTTGTCCCCACAGTGAAGATCCACGCATCTGTTACAGAGAAAACCTACAATAGACGCGGTGGGGGTTCCAGACTCTTTACTGGATATTACACTCACATTCCAAAAGGACATTGGTCGGTCTAAGTCACCTACTTTTGACATTTGTGAGAATCATTTGTGTGATGCACCACGTATGACAAAGGTGCTAACGATCCACGGCAGTCGAACAGTTGATTAAAGACTAAATGCTAAGTTTGAGTGTCCTATAAAGTGGAATACAAAAGAATATGTTAATGAACAATGTCTAATGAGATTGTTGAGGAGTTGGGTAATGTTGATAAAGGCTTGATTTTTGAAATATATATATATATATGGAAAATGATCATATAAGATTTAGTTCTCATAATTTTTTTTATGAGAATTCTAAGTGGAGCCTATCTGTCATCCAATCCAAACTTTGCAATACATAGGGATTTCCCTGATAATCACTCGCCCCAAGTTTCGGTCATATCCGAATTTACTGAACCGTTAAATCGATAGTGTACAAAATCAAATGGATTGAATTTATGGGCCATAGATAAAGGGGTTAGGGACATATGATTGGAGGCCAAACTTAATATGTAAGGTGGTCCTACATAGATTTTTCCATCCCCCCAGTCTCATCCCCAAATGAAACCTACAAGTAGACCCTATAAAAAATTCTCATGGTAGGTGCGCGAGAACAGTTCTCACAGGATCAAAGCCCTATATATATCACTTCTATATTTAGACACATCAATGTACAAAAGTCAAAAAGCATTTTACTTTTTTGTATAGCTTTTTATCTTTTGTACATTAATATATCCAAATATGGAGGTGTCCCTTACCATAGTGTGAAGTATAGATGCATAATAGTATTCTCCATATATTTATATATATATACCTTCATCATGTGGTGAGAGACAATAACGTGGTTTTCCCTCTTTATAGATAAAGGTTTTTTTTTTCATAATACCATAAATGACTTTTCCTCTTTATACATGAATCTTTTCAAATATATGAATTTGTCCCTCACCACATGGTGAGGGAATATATATAAGAGAATATTAATATACATATATCCCTCACACAAATAGTGAGAGACACTCCATATTTGGAAAGTATTAATGTGGAAAAGGACAAAACCATCACACTCATTACACTTTTTTGACTTTGATAGGTCCAAAAAGAAAGTGTCCCTCACCAAAATAATGAGGGATGGATGAATAAGAATACTCTATATATATATCTCAAATATCAAGCCATTATTAACATTACCCAACTCCTCAACAATTGCATTAGACATTATATATATATGTATGTATATACATATATATATCACTTCCATATTTGGATATATCAATGTGCAAAAGTCAAAAAACATTTCACTTTTATATAGTTTTTTGTCTTTTAAACACTAATATATTTGAATATAGAAGTATCCCTCACTATAGTGTAAGGTATAGACATATAATAATATTCTCCATAGATATATATACCTTCACTATGGGGTGATAAACAATGATGTGGTTTTTCCTCCTTATATATGAATATTTTTTCTTTTCATAATACCACAATGAATTTTCCTCTTTTGTATATAAATCTTTCTAAATATGCATTTGTCCCTCACCACATGGTGAAAAAATGATGCATAATAGTATTCCATATATATATATATGAAAAGTTCTCCGGAATGCCCCATTTACAAAGGGGGTGTTTATGTCATCTTTTTATCATCCAATGAGGGACAAGTAATGTGATGACTTTTTCTCTTTTTTAAAAGTAATATTAATTACTTCTCCAAATTCCTAATCTCCTTTTTAAAAATGCCCAGGCGCTATCTATCACTCCAATATAAATATGAGACAATATCGTGTGCATGTCCCTCACTATTTTTTCCATGAAAACTTTAGGTGAAGCCCACTGTATGTGGTATCCAAATAGACTACACAGACGAACCCCCTGAATTGCACTCATCCATCAATTTTTAGTCATATCCGAATTTACTAGATTATTTGATCGCTTTTACACCAATTTAAATAAAATGAATTTGTGGGCTATAGATGAAGGGGTCAAGGACATGAGATTGGGACAAAACTTAATATTTGAGGGAATCCCACATGGATCTTTCAATCTCCTCGGTCTCATCCTTTGATGAGGTCCAATGTAAACCCCACAAAGAAGTATGCACGGTTTGAGGAACATATTCACAAGAAGATGATGATGCACTGATCCTTAAATGTGTGTGTGAACGGTCATGTTGACACTTCTGTCTTCGTTAGAGATTGGCATCTACTACTACTTAGCTGATCTATTTGATTGGACCAATGTACGGAAATTTTGTATTTGATTCATCCATGATTTAATCTTGCTTCATGAGATCATTACACACACATACAATATTACACAGATGTCACGAGATTTTGTAGTACATATAGCTTCCCACAGAAATTTCAAACGCAGAAAGTTTTAACAAGACTAGAAGAACTGTAATTGGTTCTCCTCTACCATTGACGTTGAATCTAGCTAAAATCAAGGATGAGTTCCTTTTCAAGTAGGGCAAAATGATGCGCTCCAAGAAGAAACTACAGGAGAGTAAAGTCGAGGGTCCACTTCATCTAAGGACATCAGGCCTTCCATGTTTTATTAAACCACCTGTTTTGTTTTATTTTCTTAAAATTTTATTAGGTTTTATCTCTAGCTTTGATTGTTCTAGATTAGGTGGAATTATGTAGAAGAGTTTTACCTTTTAAGATTGTCACTTTTTAGGCAGTAATTATGTAAACATATCATTGCAATTGATGAGAAAAACAACTTTCAAATTGCTCAAGCCTTGCTAAATGGATTTCCTTGATTATGGAACATGTGTCCTCTGTGACATACTCTATTTTAATTAATGGTGAACCGATAGGTCCTGCTATACCATTGCGAGAATTGAGACAAGGCAACCATCTATCCCCATATTTATTCCTCTTATGTGCAGAAGCACTCACGTTCTTGTTAAGAAGAGTAGAACATGAAAAGAGAATTACAGGCATTGGTATCTGTAGAGGAGCACCAAAGATAAGTTATTTATTTTTTGTGGACGACAGTATCCTCTTTTGCCTGGCAAATAGGGAAGAAAACTTATGTATCCAGCATCTCCTCAATATTTATGAGCTAACATTGGGGCAAAAAATTAATTGTGAGAGGACTTCCTTGTTTTTCAATAAGAATACTAGCCAAGCTGATTGTGAGAGTATTAAGGCTATTTGGGGGGTAAAAATGGTGAAACAACTCGAGAAATATCTTAGGCTACCTTCTCTAATTGGGCGGTCCAAGAAACAAACCTTTTCGTATATTAAGGAGAGGGTCTGGTGAAAACTCTAAAGATGGAAGGAGAAGCTACTATCACAAGCAGGCAAAGGGGTATTAGTGAAAGCAGTAGCACAAGCAAGTCCACATATGCTATGAGTTGCTTTAA
Source organism: Sextonia rubra (assembly GCA_037013555.1). NCBI lineage: Eukaryota > Viridiplantae > Streptophyta > Magnoliopsida > Laurales > Lauraceae > Sextonia > Sextonia rubra. The sequence goes on from JASUAD010000010.1 coordinate 47,034,332, forward strand.
ACTTCCCTTTAGCCTTTGTAAAGAACTAAAGGGTATGATGGCTAGGTTTTAGTGGGGCCAAAGAGACAGAGATGGAAATTCATTGGATCCGAGAAGATGTATGAGTCCAAACACATGGAAGGTATGGGGTTTAAAAGCTTGAAAGATTTAAACTTATCCTTTTTAGCAAAATAGGGGTTGTGGCTCATGCAAAATACTCTATCTCTGTTCTAAAAGATTTTTAAGGCATGTTATTTTCCACATATCTCTTTCCTTGAATCTCATTTGGATAGAAACCTTTTTTATGCTTGGAGAGGAATTTGTGAGGCAAAGAATATTTTCTTTGAAGGTTGTAGATGGAGAGTTGGCAATGGCCAAAATATAAAGATTTAGGTGGACAAATGGTTTCCCACACCAATAACTTATAAAGTTACAATGCCACCAAGGTATCTTCTTAAGGATGCAAAAGTGGAGGAGCTTATTGACTAAGATTTAAAGTGTTGGGATATGTAGAAAGTTTGTTTCATATTTTTTTCCAAATAAAGCTTCTGTAATTTTGAAGATACCTTTAAGCCCTCTGATGCTAGAGGACAGGCTAATTTGGGCAAAAAACAAGTCGGGTGAATTTAGTGTGAAAAGTGCTTATCTAATAGTAGTAAAAATTCAGAAGACTCGGGATGTAAAAGAAAGTTCGAGCACTAGGGGTTAGAGGAAATTTTGGCTTAACCTATCGAATCTGAATATCCCTAATAAAATAAAAAAAATTTTTTGCAGAGCATGCAATGACATTGTTCAGACTAAGCAAAATCTGATGAAAAGAAAGATTTCGGATAATGATTTCTGTGTTTTTTGTAGGTGTTAGATGGAAAATAGCTTTCACGCATTGTACACATGGCCCCAACTATGATAGGTATGGCAATTGAATCTCCTTGAGGTTAATTTTGATTAGATTATCCACTCTAATTTCCGTATGCTAGCTTGGGATTTGAAGGAAAGGGATCCAACAGTTGATATGGCTCTTTTTTTCACTATTGCATGGGGAATATGGTATAGAAGGAATTTGTACATTTACAATGGTAAGTCAATAGAACCATGTTTGGCAGTTGAAAGGGCTTTAATAATGGTAAAGGATTTCAAGAAAGTAAAAGCTCAAAAATTCAACTTAAATAAAGAGAAGATTCTTAGATGGCAACCTGCTCCTACATGTGTATTCAATATCAACGTGGTAGTGCTTTATTTCTTGATATCCAAAAGTCTAGGGTTGAAGCTATTTTACGTGACGAGGTGGGCAGTGTGGTAATGTCAATGAAGAAATTTGAGAATGGGATGGAAGAGGTGGATGATATTGAAGCTCCAATTGTCTTAAAAGGGTTACAAATGATCTGTCATTTAGATATACGAGAAGTCATTCTTAAAAGTGACTTGTTGAGGATTGTCGAGGCTTGAAATTCATTTTTTCCTAACCTATCAAGATAGGGTTTTGTGTTTAATGAGGTTAAGTGTTGTTGAAATACTTCAATAGATAAATATGAAGTGACTTAAGTGAGTAGGGAGGGTAATGAAGTGGCACACAAGTTAGCTAGATATGCCAAATTTATGGGCGATCTGATGATTTGGTAGTATTTTCCTCCAAATTTTGTTAAACAATCTGTTCTAGTTGATTTAATGATGTAAATTTTTTTTGTTTAAAGGAATAATTATATATATAGAGAACGACTACTGTGCATCCATCTCTCATCTTGCAGTGAAAGACAATTCACTTTTTAGACCTAACAAGGTCAAAAAGATGTCATCCACAATATATATATATAAATATATATATATATTTATAAGACCTCAAGCATTTGATCAACAACGATATCAATTCAATCAATGACGGATCTACTTTCCAAGGCATTGCTTGGAACCTCCTTCAGCAGACCGGCACAAGAAGTAGCTCATCCATATTGGTCCCTTCATTTCGACTTGTGCAGATATCCTTCCACAGGGCTCCCCTCACCTGCAAGCCCCTATTGTAAGTGCCACATGGGTGACACCTTGAGGGGCCTACCTAGGGCCCCACCCATCAAGGGAAGGTGGGGATAGGAATTTCTTTAAGGATTGGACTTGGGGGTAAAATTTTTAGTCCATCAAATCATTCAAACCTCAGGTAAAATTTTAAGCCTACGAAATCATCCTATTCTCTTCACATGTCACCCTGAATTTTAATCATTTTAAAAGGCATGCACCCTTATCTAGTGAATTTAATCTACCAGTCAATTTTATTTGGGTTGGTGAAATAACCATGGGATCACTGACATTCAGGGAAGTGGTGGGTAATGGGCTTGATGAATTCTCTATAGTGGATATGATCACTTGGCTAAAACCAGCCAAAAGAAAATCCCCTCAAAAGGAACTTCAAATGGTACGTGCTAACAAGGACTAGGAGGATCTTTGATGTTGGAAATAAAATAGAATGCTAGAGCAAGAGGCCTATATATCCATGGGTAAAGCGATCAAATTCAAACTTTTAGAAGCTACTCATAATGGGCGTGAGCCAATTTCATCACTTCAATAAAACTTGATCTTATTGTTTGATTGGTCACATACAAAACACATGATTTTTATCTCTACATTTATGTATTTCATCATGTGTTTTAGGTTTGATTAATTTGATCACTAGCTCAATTCCATTTACACTAAAATCCCGGGCGAAGCAAATACACGAGCGAGGCATTTTTTCCCACAAGCAGAAGGAGCTTTTTACTTGAACGGCAAGGTTTGATGGATCAATGTAGTTTGGATTATAGGCCACGGTCTGATGATGGTGGGAACGACAGAATGTTCTGTTTGAAACACATGATATTTGACGGTTCTAGTATTATGAAACAAAATCTGTAGCAAGAATGGTAAATTCAAGCGTGAAGAATAATCAATCATAGAGGGGCAAAGGGCTGTCTAGTAACTTCACAGGACCCCATTAAATGAATGGCGAGACAAGCGCAATCTAAGCCTCGTCTTCTTCCTGGGTTATGCTCCCAATCACCTCATTTCTCCTCATTGGATGTCCCCAACTAACACTCTCTCTCTTTTTCTCTCCCTCCTCATCTTTTTTCTTATATAGCACCCATACACATGAAAACGTTCACTCATTCACATCCTAGTAAACCCGTCATTCTATTCTCACAAAAATCTCACCCCCCCCCCCCCCCCCCCTCCTCTCTCTCTCTCTCTCTCTCTCTCTCTCTCTCATATTTTAAATAAGTACCTTGAACATGTAATTTCCTCTTAACACATTTTTTCTTTCTTTCATGATCGATATTCACCTGTAACCCCAAAAACCCACAATTCCATATTCACTCAAATCCTCTCTCTCTCTCTCTCTCTCTCTCTCATATTAGTACCATGCATATGTAATTCCGTCCAACCCAATTTCTTTTTTCCTTCATGATCATTATTCACCGACAGTGTCCAAAACCCATAATTCCATATTCACAAAATCCATCTATCCCAAGAGGTCTCACTCACTCTTTGTGCATATATATGATCTTTTGTCTATAATACAGCCCAAGATTTCTATCTCTTCATGATTATTCACCTCTGATCTCCAAAACCCACCATTCCGCTCTCCCCAAGATCTTCCTTTCCGAAGAAACATTTATATATCTTCATGATCCTTCTTCACCTCTGATCTCCAAAATCAACCATTCCATTCTCCCCAAGATTCTCCTTTCCTAAGAGACTCTTTCTCATTCATAAATATATAATGGAACAAAACCACGGCAAAGCCAAACATACTGTTAACAGCACAGGTTTAAAGCTCTTTGGCATCCACATGTTAGAAGAAGAGGAAGAAGCTGCTTCCACCCAAAAACCTATTGGATCATCAGATTCCGGCGGTTCACTAATAGAATCATCAGACTCCGGCAATTCAGCGGCTATCCCCGAGTGCCGGCGGTACGAATGCCAGTACTGTTGTAGAGAATTTTCGAATTCACAAGCTTTAGGAGGCCACCAGAATGCACACAAGAAGGAGAGGCAGCAGATGAAGCGGGCACTGATGCAAGCCAACCGGCATTCCCTCTCCTACATGCGCAACAACCCCATGATGTCGGCCTTCTCTCCTCCACCGCACCTTCTCGGCCAACCAGGTTCAATCATGGTCCCATCCCCGGCGCCGCCATCACCTTCTTGGGTCTACTTATCCCCTCCAGTGCCACCGCCGGTCCCACCCTTCCAGTGCATGTTCCCACCACAGAATCCAACCCCGACATTTTTCTATGGACAAGATCGAACGACATCGAATTCGATAATTCAACCACAAGGCACTATCCCACCATTAAAAGGAGCTTCCGACGTGGATGGTGACCGGAATTATGATGATGCAATGGGCTTGGATTTGCATCTTAGCCTTTCTCCTGCGACTCCCTGAGTGCAAAAGTACTGTTTTTTAGGTGTATGCTCAGCTTTAGAGGCTTTGGATCATGTAAATTTACTTGTTTTCTTGAATCATTTTAAGCTCTAAGGGTGCAATTTTTTGTTTCACATGGAGTGGCTTGAATCTTTTCTTTTGATCATGTGAAAAGTGGTTTGAATCTTTTCTTTTGATCATGTGAATGGAAGGAGTTTGATGCAAAGATCCGACACCATCTCGGCAGCTTTCATTGGTGGGGATCTTGGGCCCAACCATGTATTGCGTGGGAATGCATTGAATGAAGTGAGTCCCACCTTTTCCACCACAAAGGCACTGAGAACTTACTCATCAAAGACAGTAGGCATACATGAGATCTCTTTCTTTTTGGTGTGGGGATTAAGTAATCACAAATTACTATATACCCTATTTGCAGTGCTCGAGTTAAACGATCAAATGTGGCCCATTTTCATCATGAGAAGTTAATGAGTTTCAACTTTCCATAAGGAAGATGATGACCCATTGGATTGAATCAAGCCGTGGGTTATATTGAACAGAATGGTCACGAATCATACCCCTTGGTCTGGTTTCATTTGACTTTGAATATCACCTCCTGTACACGTGATATTAAAGCCCCGCGACCAAATGTGGGGATAAGTTGATATCTTACAGTTTTAACCTTCAATTGTGGGCCCTTTTTTTTTTTACGGTGTATCCACTTTAGAGCATAATCAACTATGGTTAATAATAAACTTAGTTTTATTATCAACGAAAGATGCAGTGTAGTAGAGATAAAAATGTTGAAATAGATGTTTGGTAAAATTAGAAAAAGACATAATCATAAATGTGCACTTACATGAGCATCAATATACTATGTGATAAATTAAGTAAAGTTCATTTGAGATTATTTGCATATGTCCCCTGTTGGAAAGCAAATGCTTCATTGGGGGAAAATTTTCTATCTATACTTGTGGTTCACTAAAGAGGGGGTAAATCAAAGAGCATATGAATGGAAGTAGTGAGAATAAATATGAAGTGCACTCTATTTGAGAATTTGGTCCACGCTAGATTGAAACTTGAGATTGTCTTAATATGTGCAACATAGGCAAGCAAAGGCATGATTGGGGAAAACTATTTCTATCCATATTGATAGCTAACGAAGGAGAAGATAAGTCAAAGAGGACATGAATGGAAGTATAGTGAAAATAGATATGAAGAACTATAATTTATCAATTTTTTTGAGAATTTAATATAGGATAGATCGAAATGGAGAATAGTATTCATACTGTACTAATATAGTTGGAACATAACTTTGATGATGATGAGATGACAACATTATCATTAAAAGCTTCATCAATGTCATAGGAAAATCAATCTAAAATCTTTGAATGCAGTGATGATGTTATTCGTGTTACCAAGGAGTAATTATAAAGTGCATATCCAAACAAGACAACTCATCAACACTCTGGTTTTTTGATCGGCCTATCATCACGTGAGGACCACAACTTGCCTAAATAGTAAGTCTTCACCTAATCAGTACCCAACTGTTCCTCTCTTCAAATATACAGTGTCTGTGTGTGTGAGCTTAGATTAGAATGTCCAATGGGAAAGAAGCATTGAGTACTAGAAAGATCAATTTTTTATAGAGTGAAGGAGGGCCATGGCCTTCTTGGCTCTTACATCACTATTCTATTATATATAAGGATGTACCAAAAATTCCGAATCAAGTGGGACAACTAAAACTGGGAGCACTTGCCTTTGTCCACCTGATATTTGACTTGAGCGACCAAACCCTCCAATAACTAGTACTTAAATATGGCTTCTAAATGTTTTCTTTTTGCAACTATCCTGTCTTTTCCTCTTCGTAATTCTCTATCATTTTCCATCCAAGTACCAAGGCTTGCACCCTGTTACTTGATTATAAATGAAAGACAGATTATTAAATCTACAAACAAACCCACATAGCTCCTAATGATCAACTACATACTCCAAGAAGCCCCCATAAATGAGAAGACTTGGGGTCTTCATTCGGAATTAAAACACTAAGTAGTAGACAAAAAGGGGAGGCTTCATTTACAAATGCCACTCGATCTTGATATGGAAGATGGTAAATTTGTAAAAATAGTAGCCAAGGAGTGAACAATCAAAGTGGTTTAAAAATTAGGATGGGTTTTCTTGGACCTTGATCGATCATATATGATTTACAAATTTTTGGAAGTAGAAAAACAAAGAGAGCTTCATTTAAATAGTAGGGTACGGTTAGATTCCCACCCACACGACATTTCTAACATTTTCCATGGCGCATTTAATGTATGATCACTGGTTTCCATGTTTCCAACTACTACAATAACTCCATAGTATTTTTTCTACCAACAAAACACTCCATGGTATTTTTTTTCTTATCAAACTCCATATTATATTGTGAACAAGGACAAAAGAAAATCTTACTAATAAGATTAAAGGGTTGCTTTTGTCACGTGGATTGGCATCTCCAAGGGAGCAAATCTAAAATCTTGCTTTCATCATAGGTAAAACCAGTAAGATTGCTTGATCTCATCATTTTTGAGAGAGAGAGAGAGAGAGAGAGAGAGAGCAATGGGGGTGAAAAGGTAAATGCAGTAGCCACAAAATCTTGTGATTAGATAGAAGACAACAAATGGAGCGGCGATTAGACAAAATGTAGGTTCAACGGAGAAGATTGAGCACTTAATCTGCTAAATTACCTACATTTTCAGGAAACATGTTAAATAAGGTTTGGATTCTCCCTTGTTAGATGCAAGCATTTTAGATCTTGTAAAGTAGTTGGACCACAATAATGCGTTTGAAAACTTGTACATTGGAAAAGAAGTTTCTTTCTTACAGCTTTTGACATTAACAACCATCACTCTACAACTAACGAGCAGGCAAGGTCAGTTCAATCTTTAAAATCAGTACAGTCAGTGTGTCAAACACTCAAAAGTGTTGGTGGGTCTCTCCACTCTTAAGACAATGATTATGGTGGATAGCCCCCTTCACCTAACCAATTGAAGCTAATGGTTTTCATAACACCTTCAACATTACGTAGAAATGGCAAAGCTCTCTTTCACTTATTGACAAAAATAATATTATTATCAAAACCTCTCTCCCACTTCATCAAACATGTGGCTTGTTGGTGGGGGTTCACTGACAGCATAAAATACAATGAGAGATTATAGATTAACAATTTATGGAAAACCCATTTCATCTAATATCTCTACTTGCTTTATGTAAACCGGTGATTGTTAGTTTTTAATTGAATTCTTTCTTTGACGTGCCAATATCAAAGCTTTGAATCTGATAATGAAAAGTACTACATGACTCTTATTTTTGGTACGTTGCTGAGCATCGCAAATTACAAAGTTGATCTAGCTACTGTGCCCCTACTAGGTACGATAGGCATCATTGTCCAACCACGCTAAACTTTGAAATCGGATGCCAAGCTTTTAGGCTGTGTTTGGTTGAGCTCGGTAATAGGGCTTTTTAGGCTTTTTACTTATAAAAAGCCCAAAAACAATTTTAAGCCAGTTTAGTTATCTTTTTTTTTTAAGCTTTTTTGAAAACGTAAAAGTATTTCAGCCCTTTTAGGGTAAGCAGCCTAACGGCAACTTCACGATGAAAAAGGACGTCATCACTTTTGCAGGCAGCTATTGTGGTAGTACCGGAAAACGGAGATTTGGCGGGAACGGTAAGTACCATGATCGATAATCAATCAAAATCATTTGTAACATATAATCATTATATGAAGAAGATAAGTCAATCAGTTCTTCTATCCAATACAAAAAAAATCCTCTGCATCCAACATGAACATCAAATTCAATAAGCGAATGGTATCATCAGGCAATGCCTCATGTATGTGGCCTGGCCATGTGTGAAACGAACGGTTGTTGGAATTGAAAGCAGAAATAAGTAAAATAATGATGAGTCCTACAGCATAGTATAGAGGCCTAATCATGTCAACCTCTCAATGATTTAGATTGAATGAATCAAATTTATCATTGTCTACTTCAACATCAAATTAAAGTGTCTTTGTTATCAAAACAAATCCATTTGTTTCACTCTTTGATTGGAATTAATATTGTATATCTTTGTCAAAACAAATGAAAATTTTTTTATCATTGAGCATAGGTTTCATGTTATGCCTTATTTAGGCCAAGCTTGCTAACATTGAAGAAAACAACATATTTACTCTAAGGTCCGACCTTCAAGAAATTACAGTAGGATGGTTCAATTGCTGTTCACCTACAATGTTTCATTTCATTGTGTAATTTAGTTTTTATGAAGTTTAATATAAATTAGTTTTTATGATGATTAATATAATTTATCTAATTATTATCTGTTAAAGCTACTTTTCACACATCAAACTAAACAACTTTTGATGCTTTTTCTATTAAAAAGTATGCACAGAAGTTAAGCTAATCAAACAACTATTGGTTTAAAAAATCTTCTTTGAATATATCGCTTTTCTGAAGTTCTTTTTTCAAAGGCATAGTTGGCTTAAATTAAGTTTAACCAAAAACACCCTTAGGTAGGTAAGTCAACGGGCTAAGCCAAATCAGCTTGGCTCAATTAATCTTAGATTTGAACTTGGCTTTTGAGTTAATTGAGCATGAGCAAGCCACAGCATGTTTAACTTGCCCCAACTCATTAAAGACTCGGTCGTTTGATTTTGTACCATATGTACGTATATATGACTATCAATAAGCAATCTAATATCATTTGCATACTAAATAGATGCATGTAATATCATATTTTAAGTGGGACCTGCGTATGATAAATGTAGCTATGTTAAGTCTATACAAACGTACATTTTATATTCTAACCGTAGATGAGAAAAAACCAAGCTAAGCTCAAGCTTAACTTGGCTTAACTTGTTTAGAATAAAACATCGGGGTCAAGCAACGCTTGGATACTTGAGTCAAGCTTGAGCTCGGGGGTATTCAATTTCCAACTCAAGCTCTGCTCTCCCCATCTGTATCCTTGCTTAGATGAGTGCAAATCAATGTTTTAGAATTCAAGGAATTTGCGATTCAGTGAGGAAAAACCACGCTGGTGATGTGGCAGTTCCACCGCGGTCACCGTAGCGTTTTCAATTAGAGGATTTGGACTCAATTCAAGGCACATGTAGACAAAGGGGAATAGAAGGAAAGATGGAGGGTACACCGTGGGGTTTTTAATGAGAGGATCCGGACTCAATTCAAAGCACATGTAGACAGGAAAAAACAAGGAAAGATGGGGGTATTGGCGCAATTGAAGGCCAGTATCCTACTTACAGCTAAGTTTGGAAGTATAAAAAGGAAGCCCTGGGCCATAGCTCAGTTGATTAGGGACTTCAAAAGTTCTCCCTATCCGAGCCAGCTGGAAGCAGAAAGAAGACGTCTCATTTGGCGCAGGGCCCGGGAAAAAGTTCCTTCTGAAACTGAGGGAAGTTTAGAAGTGTAATTGTGGTCCCAATATTCATTTATCTACCTTTCTTTTTAGTGCCTACAACGGATCAGGAGACGTCTGCCAAGGTGTCAAATTATCTTCTTCAAACAAAACCTCATCCAAGAAAGAATATGCTATATCTTACACCCCATTACTTGGATTCTCTGATTAGAGAATTTTAAGACATGGACTGCCAGCGATGTTGCTCAAGATGCACCATGGGTGAGAGCCCAGTGGAGCCCACCAGATAGAATGTGAGTGGGGTCCATGGAAAGGCCAACGTTTGGATTTTGGCCCACCAAAACTTAGAGCAAACTGATCTAACATGATGGAGATAAGGCTCCCCTCAAATTCAATTGAGCAAAAATATTGTTGGATCGGATTCAATGGTATAAGGCAGTGGTCATATACGGCTTTAAATTGGGTTTGGTGGCAAGTCACAAAAGGGGCAGTGTGAGAGAGGAGGGAATAAGCGATATGGTGGGACCACAATGGTGGCTTGAGAATGTCACGCTGGTTACTGACCATCTAAAGATATGGGCAAGAGTTTCATGACGATATCCTTTTACTACAGAGGGGGAAGGCTGCAGTCAGAGATCCAACGTTGCCGAACTGTTATCTGTTTGTCCAAAACAGATGCAAACAGAGGAACCAGTAACAGTAGTTTGGTCGTACAAAACAGTGCGGAATGAAAGGGCATCTCGTCAGCCGCCATACGTCTTTTTTTCCTTTACATTTTTATTACATGCTAATGCATATTGGTTGCCAGTGAATTTGAGACTTGGTGGTTGACTTTGAGACAACTAAATAGGGAGGTAACACAAATCAGTGCGGAAGGAAAGGGCATCTCGTCAGTCGTCATACATCTTTTTGTCCTTCGCATTTTTATTATATACTAATGCATATTGGTTGGCACTTGCCAGTGAATTTGAGACTTAGTTGTTGAATTTGAGACTATTACATAGGGAGGTAACACAAAGCAACCCCAGGTTTCATTTATGGAAGTAATCCTTGCTCGTATGAGCCAGCCAAGATGCACACAATCACAGGGTTAGGGAGCAAGAAGAGTATGCCATGGTTAGGGGTTTACTTAAATATCACTCTAATTTTTTTCTTGGTAACCCAGCTCAAGGGCGAGAACCCATATAGAGACATTGACTTATACATGCGAAGTAGTAGGGACTCACACATGTGAGGACAAAGACGCTAACTCATATATGCAAGGTAATGGAAACTTGCACATATAAGGATGCAACACAAACCCACATATCAGAGGTAATGGGGACTGGCACATGTAATGACACGAGGCAATGGAGACTCGCACATGTAAGGAGCAAAACACAACTCACACATTTTTCTTTTCTTTTCTTTTCTTTCTCTTTTTTCTTTTTTTTTCTTTTTTTTATTGGTAACTAAAACTTTCGTTAAAAGGAGAAAATACAAAAGAAACAATAATAAGGCAAGAAAACAAGAAAAGATAAAAAGATGAAAAAGAGATGATGGGGTACAAGAGCATTGTACCCCACCCATGCCCCAATTACATAATAAAGCGCCCCCCCCCCCCCCCCCCCCCCCCCCCCTGGTTGGAGGAATTGAAATTTTCATGGATAAAGCTTCCAATTAGACACCCATGCAATTACATTAGAGGAAACACAACTCACACATAAAGTGATAAAAACTCACATATGCAAATATCACTCAATCGGATTATCTTAATTCTCAAATTCCAGGCCTCGCAGTTCAATGATTTTGGGAGTATAATTTACGCTGTCTTCAATCCAACAGCGGATAGTCGTCAGATCAGTACAAAATTAATACGAGTGCCAACCCATAGGAGCAGTGTAGGTCCCACTACAAAATAAAGGACTCCCCGCCCCGGCGCCCCCCCCCCCCCCCCCCCCCCCCGGCCCCGGCCTTCCCTTCCTCTCTCCCCTGTTTGCTTTTTTTTGAGGGGATTTTTTTTTTCTTTTTATCAATCTGTACTTTAAAGAATTGTTTCCACAATCAATAATATGAAGAGAACCCACCGTTTCAAAAGAATCTCACATCATGGATCAACAAGCTGAGACCAAGATTTTATAGATCTGACTGGTATCAACCCTGGTTGATAAAAATTCGATCCCCTCCCTGCTGTGCACACCTGAATGTACTCCATTCGGCAGGGGGAGTCTAGATGAAAGGGTCTCATGCAGTAGGGATGAACCAAAAAACAATCCCATCAGCTTATCCTATCCCTTGATTAAGAGCCTCAAACTTCAACAATTTTTTTTAACTGCTTATCGTTTAGACTGATCCACTGCTGATTATAGGATTGAATGAGTATCAGATTGTGGTGAGTGTCAATTTATTTAGGAGAGAGGGCATGGCAATTATGAAGGGCCATCGCAAAATAAAAATGTGAAACATACAATTTATGTCAACCTGGGTACTGGGTCAAGCCATGAATTTAATGGCAAAGCTGAAGACGGTCAATGGAATATTTGTAAGACTGACAAATTTGCCCTAACATTGCTTCAAAAGATTACACCATAATCAAATAAGCACATTTTAATTAAAGTTCACATCATGTACATATATATTCATATTGACGAAAGAACTAATAACACGGAATACACATACCACCACTCTATTGACATTGTATATTAGATAACATTTGCAACATATATAATGGCCATAAATCAAAAAAATAAGCCAGGAAAAAAATGGCTGACCTTCACCAAGCCCAAGTAACATTTACTGTATAAGAATGTGGAGTTGGAAATGTGAACACCCTAGCACTCTGATCCGCGTAATCACATTTGGATAATGAAGAGCTTCACCCAAGCTCTCTCTTATCATTAGCCTTTAAAACTAAGATTAAACCATTTCTTCTTGGCTGATTTGTCCCTCCCATCCTCTGTTGAGCTCTCGGCCCCAAACTCCCCACCAGGAACTTTACTACTGCTGCACCCAGATCCATCAGCAGGTAATTTTATCATGGTGAAGGAAGATTGGACACTCTCTCTTCGTTTGAGCAGCTCATCAACCTGTGCAAGACATATACCAAAACACCAATGAATTGAAATCACAAACATGCAGTCATCAAATATAGCACTGAATATCAATGAAGGCAACAGATAGTTTATCATAGCAGAAAAGCATCATAGCCGACCTGCTTTTTCATGAAACAAGTAAAGACTGAGATTTCCCAAGAAGAAGCAGAAAAAGGAAAAAATAATAAAGAGAAACACTATGAACCTCAAGGAAAGCTGCCCTGCCAACCATTATGCCTACTGAAGCATTGTGACCCATAAAATGACCAACACTAACCAATCAAAAACTTTTTATTAATTAATGGTAGCAGATCAATTTTCAGGTGATCAATCCGACATTAATCCTACTTTAATTGGGGAGAGACAAATCTCAGTGTTAAAATATGGAGAAAAGGATCATTTTGAGCAATTTGAATTCATTATGGTGAACGCTAGTATTTTTGTGTCTTAATGCCCACAAAGTTTTGGAAAATTATGTCATGGAAAGCGATTGGGGTATATTCAAATTTACGATTTTTCTTGGAATATTATTGATTTCTTTTTCAAAACATAACAGTTTTTAAATAACTACTAACAAATCAAAAAATATAAAGTACTATGGTCGACAACTGCTTGCCCCCTACAAGAAATTCCTGGCTCCCCCACTAACTGTGAAGATGCCCTACAAAAAGTATGCTATATTTTTCAGGTGGGCAACTTGAGTACATTGAGTGCTTCTCATAGGAACATGGCTCACTCTATGAACCCTGCCAGATTTTTTGAGGTCACGTCAAGTTGATGGTGGTCATATTTAAAAGGCAAAGATCAAACAGCTCTGGGCAGCATTCACAATTCTGAACCTTGACCATTAGGCTGTATTTTAGACAGTTGCGCATATAGGTCGCAGTGCTAACTCTTCTTCTCAATGTAAGTAGAGGGGGAAGCTGGAGGAACCTATTGCTAAAGAGGGTATTACAGTGTAAGATTACCTAATTTTGAGTCTTAAGTGGACCATGGATGTAGATCATACTAACTGCTTTGTAATGTTATCTTCCTCTTAGAGAAAGTGAGGTCAGAATCCTCTTCAAATCATTTGTATGTCATTAGCTTCTTAATAAGAATACACTCCATTTTATAAATGAAGACAAAATGTATGAAATTGTCAATAATTGAAGTCTCTTTGAAAGGCAGGATCTTTAATGAATTTCACACATAAATATCTATTTGAGGTGGGCAAAGCAGAACAATGGTAACCATACAAATGCCATTCTGCTGTCTTCTGAGTCCTAACAGCAAGCAAGCATCTAACTCAGGTATGCTACTGCAAATTTTCTGGAACTGCCAGACAGTTCCTAAGCGTAGAATGGTATGTTCTATAGGGTCCTCCTGGCCCAACCTATGCTCAATCTAAACCATTCACACTCATTACGACACTGATCCAAGTTTCACATTCATGATCATGCAATTTTTCATACTCACTCGACTTTACCTAATGGATAGGATTGAGTGCCTCAAAACAGAACTGTCCATTTTTCTATAAGTTAAAACAAAAATTCATTGATTATATGGTTCTCAATTTTTGCACACAGGTAGGTCATAGAGAGGTGGGAGACCTTTCTATAGGGACAGAACTTGGCCCCCAACACAAATTTGGAATTTCCCTTAGATATTGGTTGTCACGTCATATAGGCAGGTAAGTGCTAATGTCATGCCCTCTCTCTCTCACCAGTCTCCTTACTTCTTTCACTTCTTCACATTTAATTCCCTCATTTTCCATTATCTAGGTAACTCCTATTTTCTCTCCCAATTTATCTCCAAGCACATATCCTCTGACCTATCACACCTCTCCTACTCCATCCCACGTTACATCATATATGCCCCAAGTTTTCTTTTTTTCTTTTATATATTTATTTTAGTATATGGTGGGGGGAAATGCTTGTGCATGGGTTATTGTGCTACTTATATCTTAATAAGCCCTTCATGTAGACTGCAGAGATACAAATGGGCCTGTCAGGCCAGCGGCCTGAGGCCCACTACAACTGTAATATTCCTATCTGTTTCATTGTATTAGATTGTCCACTCTAATCCTTTAGATTAGATGGAATTTGTTTTCATTTTTTCTTATCTTATTCCTCTTTTGTAAATCTGTTGGTAAGCTAATTGTAAAAATGAATGATATGTATGACCAGACAACTCCTTCCAGACTTTTCTTTTATCACTTCCATTGTTGGATGGATTTAGAGCCAGTATATCCATACAACTCAAAACAAAATAGAAATATTAGAAAAAAAAATTATATCTTCATTCCATTAGTATTTTAAGTAAATCCCATGGCTCCTAACTCTCATCTTTATCAAAATGTGTCTTCTTTATCAAAATGGGCCCCACCTAGACTTCTTACAAAACAATGGTGAGAGCTAGTCCTCATGGTACTATTTCCCTATATGTATATATATATATATATATATATTAGTTTACATATGTCACAAATCTTATTCACTCATAAGAAAGTCTACACTGTTCTAGCAATCCCATGAGAGATTTTTCTGTATTTTTTTACTTTTAAAGGCTTCATTGTTTTTCACTCAAACCTAATATTCTCATTAGAAATAATTTTCTTTTATTTATTTTTTTCATCTACTTGTGCTCTTTAAACATTAATTTTTTTTTTGCTTTCTAATAAATGTTAACAGCTTTTAAAATAAAATTTATAGTTTCTCAATACATTTACTTCCTGCAAACCCCCAACAGCAATGAAGCAATGAAAAGTGTCCCTGCGTTTCAGAGCTCTACCTCTCAACATGATCATCATGCTTTTAGGTAGGCCCACAGACGTTATTGTTCTGAGCTTAGGAACATTCAGACTGTTCCTAAAAATGACTGACTAAAAACAGTGCTATCAATACCAAAACAGAACCAGTTGGTACATCTAGATCAAAACCAAGGTACCAGTCAGAACTGAAGGTTGAACCCATTAGATCCACCATTAGTTATTTTAAAGATAATTCTTAATTATTATTTACATCAAGATTCACAGGGTTACCGATCAAAAAAAGATTCACAGGGTTAAACTGGACAGCTATGATGCACGGATACTTCAAAATGATCAATATATCGTGTCGTATCGTATCCGATACTTCACTTTTTACATGTAAAATCCGTATCCCTCCCGTGTCCACGGCTTGTCCTTGTCGTATCCATGCCGTATCTGGGCATCATAGCTGGACAGATGAACCAAGTTGAACAAAACTGTCACTCCATGACTTTGCTTTCCAGTCCAGTTTTTAGAACATTTCTCCAAAAACACCTTGTTACAAAATTGCTGGGAACCTTTTGAATGTTATTTGGTAATTATTGTAAAGTTTCTATTAAAAGACCACTTTCTCAAATCAAGAACATCAGATATTTTGCTGCAACTTTCATCTGAAAATCCTAAGATGTCAAAAGATGCTCTGTTTTTTTGTAGGATATTCTTGTACGTCTTTTCCTTCAAGTGTTTGTGTTCTGATTACTCATGAAAGGGTTAGAAACTTCCACTCGGAAACATTTTTTGGGATCCACACACACAATTCCTGTCAGATCAACTCATTTGGATCATTAGACTATGCCAGTGCCCTGCACTGGATGGGGTGCATAATGAAAACTATACATTTGCTGTGTCACAGGGCTCTATCATCCTTCAGCCAAACTCAAAAGTGATTCTGGTCATCTGGAGAACTTCTATATTCAGAAATTTCTACCACAATCAAGAGAAATCCATAAATGCATATATTGTTTGAAGGTTGCTGCTAATGAAAAGTAAATCAAGAGGCTTACTGAATGCTTTTCTTGGCTATATCTTTTGGTAACTTCTTGATAGCGTGCCAATGCCTACAAAACCATCCAAAAGAGGAATCAGATTTTTCCCCCTTTTCTGAATGTGATTCTGAATGAAAAAGGAAAAATGAAAAATGGTACCTTTCTATACTCTGTCTCAAACAGATGAAGTTCGTTTCTTTTTGTTAAAATTTGGGCCTCAATGTCCTTAAGCTTCACTGTGGTCTCCTCAAATGTAGTTGCGCAAAGAGCCTCAATAGTATAAGAAGCAGTCTTAAAAAAATTATCACCTAAAAGCACATTTGTAAAGAAGTCAGCAAATTCTGCAAAGCCGAATTAAGAACCCTCACCCAGAGTATAGGCATTAATTTCCTTGAGCCTTACTTTAGGCATTAATTCCTTTAAGCCTATGTACTAGGGGGCCAATAGTTTGGTGATCCTTACTGTTGTCCTCATTTCACCACAAATAGAGCATGCCCTAAAGCCTCAATGAAGGATCAATTGTAACCCTCCAACTGCTTGCAAGGAAGAAATGAATATGACAGCAGTCAGCATTCAACAGAAAAACAAGAGGCCATCAAACCCATGGTTTGGATCACTGAACAAAGGCCCATGTCAAGGCCCATGGATACTATGTGTACCCCAGATTGAGAATCTTTTACTTCCTCTTTCACAAAAGGTATGAGTCAGAGATATGGACAACTAAAGAGAGACAAGAAGTAACCAGCGCAGACCATAAACAGCAAATATGTGGGTGCCAGCTTTCAGCTCAGAGACCTCACAAGGTTGGATACCTTCCAACCTCTTAAAAAAAGCAGACTCTGGGTCTTTGGCCATTGCTAACTGTATCAGCACATGATAATGTCACTTACAATATTCATATGCCAGAAGTCTATGTTAAATGACATAAAAAGAAAGAACTTACATACCGCACTCACTGTTGAATCCATACGGTATACTTGAAAATGTAGAAAATACATCCCTGCAGATGTCACCTTGCCAGTTTTCTCACTATCTTCCTGTAACCAAATACAAGATTCATGATTGATATTTTTTTTCTCAATACCTATGTTTGGTGGACAGTGGCACTCAATCTCTATCTTTGTTAATATGTTTTAGAAGTAATTTATTTTGCCATAGATGATAATTGATAAGGTTACACTATACACAGTCTTGACTTTGGTGCTATGAATTCTATGTTTGTCTGAATTATGTTCAGGGCATAGTTCTCTGACCCATTGGATCAATTGGACACCGGCATTTGTCAGTTTGAGTAGCCAGTAGGGTCAGTAAAATAATTTATATATTTTATTATAAATAGAAACATTTACAATGACTATAATATAGAAAAGAAGTATGTAAATATATAAAAAAGTATATTTTCACAAATCTATAGAAATTCCATATGAATTGCAATTCAAATTTTAGATTTCATTTAAATGTATTCAAATATGTACTGCTTTACTAATTAAAGAGTTTGGTTTGCATTTGTTTGCTAATGTGGCGCTGTGCAGATAAATGCTTCCGGACATCCAGGTAGACTTAGCTAAACCAAAACAAAACAAGCCGAGTCACGAGTCGACCAGATGGGCAACCAGGCTTGAAGAAAAACTCATCAAGACTGAGTTCAACATGATCCAGTCACTCAGTTTGTATCTAGGTTGACTCGACTCAGCCAGGTTCCCACTTGACATACCAGGTCGAAAACTATGTCAAACAAAAACAAGATCCATGGAGTGCAAGTTTATTGGCTCTGATTGTAAAGAAGAGAATTGAGTCAAAATTGAATGATATCGGAGTGAGGTGGTGCTCTTCCCCTCTATGTGAATCACTCCGAAAATTCAAACACAAAGGCAACAATAAATCTACAGCGCAATCCACCAAATCACAAGTAATCTAAGGAAGAAAAATGAAGAGAGCAAACTTCTGCAAAAACAAAGAGGAGGGCAAAGATTACAAAGCACAATAACTGCACGACGAAAATACTCTTTGAGATAAGAAGGAAGAACCATGGGGCTGCTGGCTGAATTCACTTTGTAAGATAAGGTTTACAATCTTTCCTTCTCAAGGTACTCAAGCTAAGGAAGAAAATAAAGAGAGCCAACACAATTTTATGTGGAAAATTCTTTTCAGATAAGAAGAAAACCTATCGAGCTGCCAACCAAATTCAGTATGTGAAAAAAAAAGGTCTACAATCTTCCCTTCCCTAGTCAAACAAGCTTTGGCCTGAGAAACACCTTCTCATGTGTAAAAGACTTCCCTCCCTCCCCTTCACATTCTTGATGGAAGAGAAAAGAAAGTCAAGGCCACTACTTTCTCTCCCACAAACAAGAGGAGCTCATCTTGATCTTCCACAGCTTCACTCACTCTCTAAAAATCTTGTGTGACCTTTATAAGGAAAAGCAGCAAGTGGAGAATGTATTATCTAAAAACTAACTTTCTCTACAATCAAAGAAGTCACATATGTAGAAATAATGTCCAAACAAGATCTTGCCCCCCTTTTCAGATTCCAACACATGGGATCAACTATAGATTAAAATGGTGAGCTTGAGAGGATATTGAAGTTAGAATGGGGAAAGTTGAGACAAACTAGTAGAGTACTTAAGTGATCATCAACTGCTATTTAAAATTAAGGAACATTCTGAGACTCAATATTGATCTTTCTTGCTATATAGAAAGTTTTTGAGAGAAAAAAAAAAGAAACGGCAAAAAAAAAAAAAAAAAATCAATGTATGCATAATTTAGATGCAGACAAATAAAAAATGGATATGTGGAGTAACAAGAAAGGATGGGGCTCCATTACAAGAGAAAAATGAAGGCATTTCGTCTAAGATGGTCTTGTCAAGCACATATAGAGAACTGCAATATTGCAACTTGCAAGTACAAAACTAAAAATCGTAAGGAAACGGGGATCCTAATAAAGGTTATGAAAAGTAGTTACAAGAAATTCATTAGATTGTGGACAACAGAAACTTAGCGTAAAAGAGACGAATGGTGAAGTCGAACTTGGAACACCAACCCCAAATAGACAGGGGCTTCAGTGATGGTAATTGTTGTGCACGTTCAGAACCGCAAAACTTGCAATTGATAATCAAGCCACACACACAGGAAGAGACGAGCACACGAAAAAGATTTACGCGGTCGGCGATGTACCTACATCCACGGACAAAGAGAACTCACTATTTCTTTACTGCAATCCTAGGTCTAGGGTGATAGGCTACATGATATATATATAACACTCGCTTTTTTAGCCCCTATGAAAACCAAGAACAAAGACCAAAATACCGCTGACACAAAGCCCAATCCCTAGCTAACCTAATGGACCAATCCAATGAACCCAGAATACAGGACATAAACCAAACAGTAATTTTCTTTTTTCCATAGGTTTCATGTGGATTTGTGGCTGTGAAATAAAAATGGACTGAACCCTGATCTAGACTGGACCAATTTCAAACCTGTCCACAGCGCTTTTTGGATGCCTATTATTTTACAGCTAAGATTGTTCACTCAAAGAAATCTCTATAGCATCCCACATCCACAGTTGGTCCTGCCAAATGAATGATACAGATCATGTAGTTCCTGGTTCGAATAAACTGGGGATTCACTCAATCCTTTAATTATATTTTCCCATTTGAAAAAAAACAGAAATTGCATAATGATTATATTGTCAAACAATGAGGAACAAACATTAGTGCATAATAAGGAATGAGAGAGAACGATAATAGTAGGGAAAGAATATGCAAACAAAAAAAAAAATGTAGATGCTTAATGAAAAAATAAAAGCACCTGCAAAGCCAGCCCATAACCTCCATTTGCCTCTTCTTCAAAATAAAGGAGCTGCAACTAATATAATTAGTGTCGAATGTTGAGATATAAATGCAAGTTCTCAAAAAAACATGGTTGCTATACTTAAAACAGAAAAAGGGAGAACAAATTGAAATTTAAACACTAATTTTCAGAAGTAACAATTCTTGCAATTTTCATTTTAAAAATTAGAGCTGTACCTTAAATTTGCTTTGTGCAGCTGATGTTACTTTCACGATTACCCCTTCTTGGGCTTGTTGCTCGTTGATTGTCACACTAAAGAAGTGAGCATTCTGCTTTTCTACCTGCAATGAAAGGGAAAGTATTAAGAAAAACTACTTTATATTAGGTAGTTTCATTCAAAACAAATGAACAAACGAACCACAAAAAGCACCTTTCCACTAAATGAAGTTCCAAGAGGAAGAGGTCTGATAGTAATAAGTCCACTCAAAGCCTCTTCAAGAACAATAGTAGAAACAGTCGTCTTGATAGGAACACCTAGCTTGCTAAAATCATTTTGGATGAATGTAGCATTATAAGAGCAGAAGTACAAGTTTCAAGTAAAGATAATTAAGTCCAACTCAGCTATTACCTGAACAATGCTGCAAACACAGTATTGACTGTTCCCAGGCTTGATAAGTCAACCTCCATATCAACGCCGTCACTTTCTAAAGCCTAAGCCATCACAAAGCACACGAGTCAAGACCAACATAACCATCAAACGTTGAAAGACAAAACTTGAACTATTGGAGAAATTGTTGCATTCCTAAACTAACACTGAAGGAGATCAATGAGGAAATGCAAAATTCAATTTTAAGTCCCATATTGTACAACAATAGCAAGTATAGAAGCCCACAATGCTTATGTATAAAAGCCAAAATTAATATGAAAATGACATGTGATTTATAAAAACACCCACCTATATCACTTGTAAAAGTTGAAAACGTATCCACCTGGCTAACTGGCCCAACAAATATGGCAATGTGACAGTCATGATAAAATTGCCATTTCCTATTATAATTTTCTTTTATCGGGAATGTGAGAGTGATGACTTTCTGACACTGTACACAAGAATACTAGTCATTTTCTCATTGATTTAGCAAAGGTAATCTCTTTTCCTCTATTTATCATCACCACATCAAGAAGGAAGAGCAACCTTCACTTCAAGGAAGTGCACCAATAACATGATGTTTGGCGCAGCCCCGAGTCTCCGATCGAGTGTAGAATAATCTCCCGAAAGATTGTTCGAATCCAGAGATGAATTCCAACCATTAGGGCACAATGAAACTCACGACAATCACCATAGAGAGAAAACTCAAATTGAAACTTGATTTATAATTGAATAAACATGTCCATTACAATGAAAAACTCCTCCTTATGTAGGAGTAACTATTTCTAAACTAGGAAAGACTCACCCTAAACAATCATGGCTTACTAAAATAAATTAAGCAAGTACTAATGTCAACTCAACATAAAATAGGAAATAAATAATTAATTAGAAATATGTAACTAAGGATAGAGATCCCTAATCTTGAGGACATCATGGATCAAGTGAGGCTCATCAATATCAGCGGGCCTATGATCTGGGCCAGATCCAGGATCGACCTGCATCAATGTTTCTACTTGATGCAATCCAACTCCGCGATCGCTGTGTAGATCAATCTCCCTCATGATATCGAATCCAAAGAATGATTTAGCCACTGGGCACTCTCACAATAAGAGGAAAAGACCTCATAAGAGATAAATCTCAAATAAAATTTTAATTGAATAAAAATAAGCATGCATTACAATGAGGCCTAACATCCTTATACAGAGGAGTTGGGCTAATCCCTAAGAAACAAGACTTCCTAATATTGGAATAAGCCAAAACAAAAAAAAGAAACTAATATTAAAACTAATCAAATTAAACTACTTAATAAAATCTCTAAATAAATAGATGTCCTGTTGAGGCTACGGACTGGACCCAATTGGTTGGCCAACTAATGGTTTAGCTTGCATCACTACTAGTATATACTATAGAAGCACTAAACCTGCAAGATTAACTTTAACAGACCCCATCTTCCCTTCACTCATCAAATTCACTTGAAAGGTATCATTTTGAAGAGTCTGCATTACAGCTTCCCCTTCCCCGCAACGGTTCTTAAATCAGCAGATTAAGCAAACCACATGGAATATGTAAAAGTGCACCGGTACTTTTCTTTTCTTTTAGTATTATTTCTTTCCATTTTGAGAGGCAACAACAAAGTCTATTACATAATACGAAAAAGGTACATAAGAAAGACTGTCTACAAAGACAATTAACAGAACTTACGAGAAGAAGAGATAGTTCAGAATGATGAAGAACTTAAAACAATAAAGTTATAATATTGTCCCAAGACAGTAATTCAAGTAATCCTATAATTATTCCTTTCGCATTAGTTTTAAGAAAGCAACGAAAAAAAAAGTGGACATTCACCTCAAATCCTGCATTGTCATACAATCTCCGTTTCTCCGCATCCGCTAAAACGCTGTATGAATATGCAGCCTCTTTGAAAAGTTCCGAAGCTTCAGGATTGTTGCCATTTTTGTCAGGGTGATACCTGTTCATGATTTGTGAGAGGAATTCTATTCATATTCAAGATGCATATACCGCATGTGATAACCCTTCAGAAAAACTTCCAATAATTACAACAAATGACATTTAATATTAATTGTATTACATTACTACTGGTAGAAGAAGAAATACCTGATGGTAACCCGGGTTGGGCCTCGCTAGTGTTTATAAAATCTGGATGACGTGGTTTAAATTTAACCCAAATTGAATGCGGCTTGATTTAAATCAGCAAAATATGCTGTAGAATGCTTAATATTCAACGGTTCGCTAGCACAGAATGGGCCCATCGAAAATCATACAAGGGGCCACAACATCAAAAGGAAATTCCAAGCTAACACCATGTACAGTGGATAGAGTAAATTAATGTGGGCAGCAAAAAAGGGAGAGCAGCAGCACCATATAAATAAAATCAGGTGATTCCCTTGTTCCTTAAGATTGCTGTAAGACAAACGTACAAGTCTACAAGAAAATGGTGTTCCTTTGGGTCCGTTTGGTAGAGACAAGGAAAATCTAAAATAGAATGTGCTGTGATGAAAACAAATTGGAGACAATTGACCCCAAATTCCAATTGCTAGTAAAAACCAACAACACTGAAACGCAAAAGACAATTGACTTTATGAAAATCTTTTATTTATGAATCTTCAATCTAACAACGCCAAATCTCAATTCTTAAAAATCACGAATTGAAGAAAAATTTTTTTGTTGAAGAGAAAGAAATGAACAAGGCGGGGGCCTACTTGAGCGCGAGCTTGCGGTACGCGTTCTTGATCTCTTGATCAGAGGAATCTCTTGAAACGCCCAACACCTCGTACGGATCTCGACGTATAGCAGGCGCCAAAGGACCTTTCCTCTTCGCAGAGGCCATATCCTCTCTCTCTCTCTCTCTCTCTCTCTCTCTCTCTCTCTCTCTCTCTCTCTCTCAATCTTCCATCAATTCAAACGCCTTCCAAATCTCGATCCCACACATCCAAAAACCCTCAATTTGGAAATAGATTAGGGTTTCAGAAAGCAGGAAACGAGATCCAACCCTCTAGAAGCTGCGAATTACCATTTCCAGAATGATTGCCCTGTCGTTTCTGAAATGGAAAGAAAGAGATCTGGGGATTGATTGATTGGTTGACTGATTGATTGATTATTCTTTTGAGAAGGTGTGGTGTGAAGAGATTGATGAGACGCTGTCTCTTCTTCTTCTTCTTCTTCCTCCTCCTGTTTCTGTGCCTAGTTTTCTTTCTGTGCGTGTCTTTCGCCTTTTGGCCTTGTGTTGTGGCGTGGTGGACGGATGAGTCGAGTGAGTCGCCCAGCGAGACTCGCAAGGGAACTGACTGAGTCATGTAATGAGTATCTGGACCAATTGAAAAACAAACTCTAAAGTTGACCCCATCAGGATGATGGACCCTACTTAATGATCATGTAATAAACATACAATCTTAACCGTTTGTTTGTTTTCTTCTGCCCCCTTACATGGAAGCAACCAAGTGAATGTCATTTTATTTAGAAAGAGCAGTGGAGAGTGTTGCCTATTTACTGAAGCCAAAAATTATATCTGAACTACAAAACTTCAAAATTGCTACTACTCCACAGCAGAATTGTTAAGTGAGGCATCTGGTGAGAGGTGATTCCTGTGGCCCGGTTGTGTCCGATCTTCATGTCCTGAAAATATAAATAACGTATATCAGGTGGTGGGCCTAAATGGGAGAGCGCATGTGCTAATTGTCCACAAAATGTCGCAGACCACTTATTGATACCTTTTTGAGTTGGGAAGTGATATGTTTCCAGGTCAACATATAGTTCCAGATTGATTGCTCTGTCGTTTCTGAAATGGAAAGAGGGATCTGGGGATTGATTGATATTCTTTCATGGATCTGAGAAGGTGTGATGTGGCGATATCACATGCACAGAAATGAAGACACAAGGATACGGATCGAACCAAAATATTTGGAACCCATACAGATGGATTTGGATCAGATTGAAATTTCTCATGGATAAGGGAAGGGAAAAAAAGGCTCCACACTTACTTTTTTTCCCCAAGTTTGGATGCTTAACGAAATTTTGATGATTGAATACCCCATCCATATCCCATATCATGTGATCAACAAAATCCGTTTATTTTTTCCCTTCCATTTTTTTGTCGTCATCATGCAGGTACAGATTACAATATTATCCTCCACATGCCGTATGCAAGCATCACAACGCACTCTTCCATCATGAATCATTCAAATCACACCAACCATACCTGGAAGCTGTTTAACCCACAATAATGAAGCCAAGAAACATCTGCCCCTGATGCTTATTGCAGCTCTCACGCCACATTTTACAGAGAGATTACAGTGTTAATTCCTTTACCCCAACTTTATGTACCATCGTGACTATTAATGAACAACAACAGCGATACCTTCCCAGAAAATGGAAACAACAAAACGCCAAAGCAGGTTTCAGCGTTCAGGTTTAGTGGGGGATGATGACACAGGCTGATTTGTGCCTAATGCTATACTTAAAATCACCAAACAAATTTGGGGAAAATGAATTGACTACAACAAGGAGTATGTATGTTACAAGCTCAACTGCGCATATTTACACACCGGAATCATTACATGGTATTAGTTTGATGCCAAACAAGAGGAATTTGTTGCCTCCATCTTGAGTATTAGTTTGATGCCAAACAAGAGGAATTTGTTGCCTCCAGCTTGATGACCCTAGTATTATAAGAGCCACAGAAGTTGCATTTATGGTACAGCCAATGGAAGCGTGATGCTCCCTTTCTATTGCAGTCATTGCAGAGTATGTCCTGGATAATTACGAGACACTTTGAAATTATTATGTCTCATTTTCATAAAGCAGCAGCAGCAGTAAATTTAAGTACTTAAAAGAGGGGAAATTCGGGAGGCACTCATATACCTGACAGCGATCCTGGTATTCTTCCGGGAGCTCTTCAGCAGCCAACAAGGCATCAAGCATGCCAAAGTAAACCTGGATGTACATTCTACGAGTTACAAAATCAAGCAAACATGCCAACAGAAAGAAGAAACAGTTGAAATATCACTTCAAGTTTGCCCTTTCTCTCAGGACTGGAGAAGCTTTGGTTAAGTCAGGATGACATTTTATACCTATGGACATTCGAGAAAGTACCTCATCTGCAGTCTGTACAGTAGGTGAATGGATACTAAAATTTCAATAAACTATAAAGTGCAAAGAGCAAACTATAAACTATGGAGCAAACTTCTAGGTTTGGCAAACTGTTGATGAAGTGCCCACCTTGCATTTCCTAGGCCCAGAGTATTGATTTTTTTCTGATCATCCTCAAACTAACAGATTGCCAAGACAAATTCATTTGAACAATGTATGGTGCAGATCCAATGTTGCAGTTGGATCATCTAAGCAAGTTCATAGAGGATGGGTAGGAATTCAAAATAGGGAAAATTGCCCTCATACATCATAAGAGAATTCACAGATTCAGGAAAGGACCTTCTTCTAGGTCACCAATCATACATCCAGGAATGTGGTATATTTTTTTATTTTTTCCTTTTAAAATGCTTCCAAGAACAATGGTCCCAACTCCCATCAGCTCAGATGCTCAATAGCCTGGATCCCCAAAATCCAAATCACTGGGCCCTTACATGTACAAAAACTGGGAACCTCAGCAAACTGTGAACCCATAGAGGATCTGAATCATATATATCCTAATTTAATAAAACACCCCAAAACAATGAGAATTGAGAAGCAAACTACAAACTTCATGAAGTTAAAATCAGAGAAACAGGAAAAGAGCTTTTCCTACAGCCATATCTCCCAAGGATTTGCTACATATTGGACAAGTGTAGTGACTGCAAGTGTACACCTGAACATGAAGGAAGGAAGAACAAGTTAAATTGAAGCATCATACTTGGGCATTTCAAATCTAGAAGAAGGCAAGAATTGCAGGAATATGTATAACGGCCTGTTTGTTTCATGTAATGTAATTGAATACCTATGATTGTATTTCTGTAAGTGGTTAAAAATGAAAAACCAAAAGTGAATGTCCAAAAATGACCATCAAATAACCTCCCCTTTCAATGGAAATTGAATTAAGGGGAAAACGGGAAATGAACACCCAACCATCACCTCACTAATTCAATACATGGGAAAGTTATGGTCCCATCTACATCACCATCTTATATTCTTCACCCTTATCTCATATCCTTCACGTGGACCTCATTTCACCATGAATTCCTATGCATTCAATTCCTATGGAATTTATGTAAACAGTCCATATATGTTATATTTGAAATGAAGGCCAACATTGGAATAGTGAAAGCCTGCCACAGCGTTTCTGAAAAAATAAAAGGGAGAGGGGCAAAAATGGGTCATTAGTGCTTTCGAACTAATCTGGATGGGCTTTACTCATATATACTAAAAATTCAGGTTTTTCCTTGTCAAAGCCTGGCCCATTAACTGCCCTAATCACCAAAAGGTTTGTGTTAGCTGTATTTTCACTTGACACTTAAGCAGAACAAATAATAAACCTGAAAACAAGCTGAATGCATGAAGTGGCCACAAGGAAGAGCTCTGACTGCTGCACTTGATGTGAATAAGAAATCACAGCATATGGGGCAGTTTGTCTCTAAACCTTTCTCCCGGCAATTGTGCTCCACTAGCTTCATTCCAAGGCAACAATTGCATGTCATGCAATGAAAGAAATCAACACCAAGTCCCTTTCCAAGGCGGCATAAATTGCAAAATGGACAATGGTACACTGTCCTGAAGTAAAAGAACAAAAAACAAAAACGGTAATGGTTAGACTTCCATTTTTTCCACATTAATCTGAAACAAAGGTATTACAAGATCAATTTTTGAACCATTTTCCAACACAAACAGAATGAGATCATGTGCTAGGAAACACAATTCTAAAACACATTAAAGTAAAGACTCTGCTAACATTCCTATAATCTAAACTCGAAACTTAGCAGACAGACTATCAGAATGTATACAGCACCGGTACATACTAGTCATAGAAGCAAAAATTGCCGGCATTTTCTCATTTGCATTATTTGACACATTTGAACACTTTACCTGTGTCAAATAAAACCCATTATTAGGTGCTCAAATTTCATTACAATACCGGGTATGCAATCACCATGTAAAGCATGTACGGGCGCCCTTTTGCAAGTTGGAGATGTGAAAGAGTTTCATGCCTATTTCATACCTATTTAAGGTGTGAAAATAGAGGGCAAATGAATATCAAATATGTAAATAAGCGCAAATAAACGTGATGGTGCGTAACCATTACGAATGTGAATCCTTTACACATGTAAATGTGTGTAAACCATAACGGGGAAATTTTTGAAAGAATGGAAATTACATTTCATAGGTCCCTCCCAAAAGGGAAAATGAAGCAGAAAGAAAACAAAAGTTGATCACTCATTAGAAACACCAGTGAACTTCAAACAAAAAGAGTTTCAAGTAAGCACTCTCATACCTTTCATCATCAAAAAATTTGCAAATATTACAATAGTATTTTGCCATTGATAGTCCTTCACAGGAGGGGGTCTTGCAAGCTGGTCCAACCGGCTGAATCTTCAGACACTGCATGCACATCATTTCTGTTGTAGCTTTCCTGTAATAAATAAATAGACATGAACCCAAAATCAGATAACAGTGCAGCCCCATGGTGTACAGCATGGAAACTGGAAAATCACCTATCCATTGAGTGATCGCTGACTCTGTCATGACAGAAACGGCATGTGAACAGCTTGTTACAGCAAGCAGAAAGGAGTTTGCAGTTTCTTTTGTAGTGCTCACAGCCAAACACTTCTCTCTCTGGATCCCGATATGATGGAGAGCATCCGGGTATCTCTTCACTGTCTGCAGTTTCGCCCATTCTCGTTTCAGGCAACTTCTGCTGAGCAGCTATCCAGCGACTAAAACAACAAATTATTAATTAGGTTTTGCAGGACACATGATCAATAATAAATTTAAACATTTACAGAGAAAAATGTAGATTTCTTTTTTCTATTCTTATTATAATTACTGTCATTTTTATGAAACATACAGATAGATGAATATTATTTGTGATGCTGGATACTGCACAATGCACATATACTCTTTAGGATATGATTTCACAGCCTCCTCTTGTGCCAGGTCTGCTATTTTTGAACACCTAGCAATTTTTTCATCGTGCTAAAGCACTGGATGTACTAACTACATTAATATCAGAATCCTAGGTTCAGAAAATGGGGAGTTGCATTTCTAATTTCTTGATCCCTATAAACAGTACTTGATTAAAGAATACCATATGATGACAAAAGAAACAAACCTAGTCATAAGATTTTGAATGAGATATGCCTTTCTTCGAGGATCAAGAGTTGGGTCTCTAGAAACCTTTCTTATCTCAGACTCAAGCTCATTCTGATTCATTCGAAAAATATCCTTCCAACCAGGCTTAAACATCTGATCGCTCTGGTCCACGCTTTCTTGGATATCAGCACCTAAAGGAGCACACATGAAAAAAAATCATCGGAGAGCAGCTTTGGCAACACACTCTATAATAAACAATACTTTACCCAAAAAGGAAAAAACTCTTAACATTAGGATGAAAGTAAAATTTATCAGAAACATACATCTACATATCGATTCCGTATTTAAAATGGATTAACAAGGATTAGTCAATCATAAGTAATGACAATGTGTTGGAACATAAAACAAAAGAACTACAGAAACCTTCTGGAGAAACACCACTTTCTGCAACAGACGGCAAAGATGCATCGGGGCGTCCTTTCCACCACTCATTAAGCCACTCACTGAACATTGTATTTTTGGTTGCCTGCTTCCAAGTGTCCATCATTTTATTCTGCTCTTCCTGAGTAAGTGCCGAAGTTACCCATGGTAACATTGACTGAAGCACTTCCGCACCTGTGGTCCCAATTATACGACCCACAAGTTTGTCCTGCTCTTCTACAGAAAAATGACTGGCAAATAATGGCCACAGCTCGAGTTCTTCCCTGAAAACATGATGGTCCAGTGTGACTCGTATAGATTTACACATGCCTTGAAGTTTTCTAGCAAGCTCATTGTACTTCGTTGTCAGATTATTACCATGACTATCAAAAGAACAGAAGCTACTTCCATCTGAATCACAAGACAGACTGATTTTGCACAAACCTTCATGCAGTTGTGAAAGTTCAGAAAGTACAGCTGAGATATCCTCAAATAGTTTCTCCTCCTGCTTGTGATCGAGGGTGTAAGAGTGGCTCACATTATGAAGAGCCTCTTTGGATTCTAAAGCCGGAAAAACAATCTCATCCTCAGCATTACTATGTGCTCTATATAAACCCTGCAACAGCTGAAATCTTCCACTGAACTGCCGAAAAAATGTCTCATCACAGCCAATAAGCTTTCCAGATTCAACATCCAAATATTCCAAGTCTTTGCGGATGGCCTTATGGAACTTGAATATGTTATCAATTGGCCTCAATGTGTACCCAGCCTTAGGAGAACTAATGTCTGTTTCCCAGACAAAAAGACTTGAATTAAGAGAAGGAGCAGATGTATTGTAAGATAAGGAACGGAGAGACTTTGTAGTAGAACGTGAACTTATTCCCAGGTTACTGTTCATTCCTAAACAAGGGACATAACAAGGCTGATTGCCACAAGGCAAAATTCGAGAGTTCACAGTTTCTAAGTTTTCACAAGCACTGACATTTTCACATGACCCTATGAAATTCCCACGCTTAACTGGCCTCTTATCATAATCTTCTTGCATCAATGATGAATCCCGCTTGGCATACAGTTGGGAAGTACAAGCACATAACAGTTGATTGGAATCATCGTCAATCCTATTCAATTTTCTTAGTGGACAACTGCAAATTGGACTTGAAGACAAACATATGAACCTTCCTAATTTGGAGACATCTTGTGGAAGACCTTTGCATGCCCAACCGAAGAAAAGAGTAACCAATGCAGTGTCAGATGCCGGCGCTGCATCACATGGACTAAGCATAAGTTTCATATGGGACTTAAAAAAGTAGGGGAAAGGATATGTTAGGCATATGCATCTACATTCTAATACGCTCCAATACTCCATACCTAAACATGCAGCATGCATGTACCAGTGTTGTGCATGAGCTGCAATGCATATGCCAGTCAGGTATAGACTTTCTACCATATCCTCTGTGGACCAGATCATTAGTTGGACTTATCTTAACCATCCATTTGTAATTCCCACAAGTCCTTCACGCGCATCTATATCATACAATTGTTATTTTAGTGGTACAGCCATCCAGACTTGCAAATGAATAACCCAATCTGGTACAGGAATGCAGCTTGATGAAGGTAGTGTGACAACTAATGTAGATAATGGTCTAAACAACCTCTGCTTTCCCAATTTTGCACAGCAAAACCTTTTACAAACAATAATATACAGATGAATGGGGAGACAACCTGCTAAATGCATATTCTGAAGAAAAGACCTCGCTTCTTCTTCCCTTATTGATCCCACCAGCCATGGTAAAACACGTTCGACCAATTTCAGTGGCATCAAACATAAGCTCTCATACAAAAGCTCCCTCTGTTTTTGCCAACTGAAATGCTCCCGAGCAAGAGGAAGAACCTAGAAAAGCGGAACAAGCAAATAAACTGTGTAGTGCTAGTAACACAAATGTACAGAAGGTGTTTGTCATGTAATATAGTAAACTTACCTCAACTTCCTCATTCTGGAAGTGGTTCCGTATGCTGTCCATTATTTGGTCAGCATGAGAGCATAGCCTTGCATAAAATTCAGCTGAAGTCGAGTTGGCTCCTGCACTTTGAATGTTTTCTATCAAAGATCTGAAGTTGTTAAATTGGTTTTCTTCTTCAGCATGCTCTTCGGCAAAAGAGAGTTCCCGGTCAACTTCAGGAAATATAATCTTGTCCTCGGCAATACTGCATGCAGAATATCCACAGTTATTCAGTGCAAAAGTAATAAGCAACCATATCAAAGGAAGAAAATATGGAACTTAAAAAGCGTTGTAACCTTGATATACATTGTTACACCGTTCCCTATCAGCTCAAGTTTTTAGA
Organism: Sextonia rubra; assembly: GCA_037013555.1. NCBI lineage: Eukaryota > Viridiplantae > Streptophyta > Magnoliopsida > Laurales > Lauraceae > Sextonia > Sextonia rubra. Next base: position 47,066,400 of record JASUAD010000010.1, read on the forward strand.
GTAGGTGGTTGTGAACATAGTGTTAGAGTGGGAGGTCAAGCGTTCAAATGTTGGGGTTGTTGTGCCTCGTATTTTCCCATGAAGGGTGTAATTCCCATGAAGAAGCCCGCACGTGCAGGGGGTGTTATAACCTTGATATACATCAATACACTGTTCTTTATCAACTTAAGCTTTTAAAGTAAATGGTTGTTAAAAAAGAAAAAAAAAGGCACTCTTATTAGTTAAGGCATTGCTCTGCACTATGCACATATGACGCTTTTGAATTTAAATTGAGGTGCATGCATTACACTGGCGCAATTCCAAGTAAAAGAGAAAGCATACCTGTGAAATATGCATACATCTGCAATAAATTGTAGCCTCTCATTGAAGGCTGATAAATCAGAGAAATCTCCCGAAAGTTGTATCTTCCTCGCCCCTTCTGCAATATCACTCAACTCTCTTTTTATCGCATTGTGCCAAAGCAATATTTCATTTATAGGATGTGCTCCAGTTGAATTCGCAGCCTTGCAGTCAGACTTCAGATGTTTTCTTTTCCCCGTCTTCGAAGACTTACACATGCAATGTCCATTCCCAGTTTGATCAATAGATTGGTCAGCCCCATAACTTTTACAGCACTGAAACAGAGGATCAACTTCATAGCTCTTTTTCATAACAGAGACACTTTTTCCTTCCATCCAGTTGAATATAACCTTCATTTTTTCCAAGACCAACTAGTCAAAAACTTCAGAATATATCTAGTAAAATGTTTCTAGATAGATGGTTATGCAACTGAACATCGTTCATATGCTCAAAATGAAACAATACCTTTTGAAGAAGCTTTTCTTCAGGGACTATTTTCCTCAAGCATTTCAGCATATCCTCATGCTCATCAGACGAAATAGAAGATGAAAGCCATGGAAGGAACTCTGCCAACATATTAACTGGGATGCTACACAAAAACTGCCAGACTAGTACAGCTTGCTCCTCAAATGAAAACTTATCAATAAGCAAGGGAAAAACCTGTATCAAAATTGACAACTAGCTTCTTCTAGTTAATGCTGCAAGCATACATATCGAAACGTATGCCTTAAAAGCAGGCTCCAACTCACTGCTACCAAAGAGAGTTTCATTCAAACACACAAGTAAAACAGTAAATAAAAAGTGCCCATCATCATAAACCAAGATACTAACAGCTATGATATCCTCTGTGGAATACTTATGGCAGTTACCGGAAAGGGTTCAACTAGGTATGCTCCACTTGTAAAGGCTTATTTTAAATTTTGGATAAAAGAAGTGTCAATTTCCCTGTGCAATTTCACAAAATTCATGTAGTTAAAAATGTTCGCAGAAGAAGCATGCAATTTCATAGACAAGCTTCTTTAAGAGGTACAGAATTGGCATCAAATGTTAGCAATGCTCCATTTATATCAAGTGACAAGAAAGAAAACTGAAAGACACCAGAAAGAAAACTGAAAGACACCCTCTACATGTCATCGTAATAAGCAAAAGCTCTTTGGTGGAGCTTTTTCAACCAAGGGAAAATACCATGGCCCTCCTATCATAAATAGCAGCAAGAGAATACTAAGAAGAACCATAATTTGTTCTTGATCACCAACATTAGCGTACAGTTTCATTCTTGAATTGTTTGGACAGAGCCACCAATTCAAATATATTCAACTTCCCTGGGTCCTCATCAATGTTTTAACAAAAAACACAGAATAATTCTGTAAGCATAACAAGCAATTGAAATATAAATATTTGCTGCGTTTGTGAGCTTTAATTTAAAGATAACTAAAAATTTTATTTAGCTAAAAGGGAGAGTACAATTGTACAAATATAGGCAGAACAAACAAATGCCAGCCACCATGCACAACATACAGAAACCATAATTAAAAATGAAACAGCAACTCTAAACCATTCACTCCGACACCACCAAAGATCTGACGCCAAATTTCCACAAAACTCCATCATCTTAGCACACACAAATAGTAGAGACTGAGCCGTTCATGTGACCCAGTCTAAGCCATCACCATATTCCAGAAGTATAATTATTCCTCCCCATCCAAATCATAAGATGGATGGAGCAAAGCAGAAGTCATTAAGCTTCTGTTTTAGGAAGGGTACCAGAACAGCCTGTTCGAGCAAAGCAGGCAGAAAAGACCTGTTCTGACCAAAACAGACTGGATATATTCTGGCCTTTATTATTATTAACTTTTTTTTTTTCAGTGCCACATTCAACCCCCTTGGAAGTACTCGAAGTCACAAAATCAAGGCCATTTGAGGAAAACCGCCAACTCCTTTAAGACAATGATGTCAAGAGTTCCTAACCATTGCAATCAAAATGCCTAGACGTTACAGTTGCGGCAAACAATATACTTAACACCCCTCCTCGGGTGAAACACCACCCGGACTCGAAGCACACACCCATTATAGAGAGACATGGGGCCTTCTGCCCTGCGCACCTGCGTCTACAATATAATACCAAGGACGTGGTAGAGTGGATTCAAACCCTGGACTTGTGGTGGCCTTGATACTATATCAAGAGTTGCTAACCATTGCAACCAAAATGCCTAGACGTTTGAGTTGCAGGAAATAATATACTTTACAAATGGGCGGTTACTTTCCCTACAAACACATCTTTCTCCCACTTTACACATGAACTTTTAGACTAATTTTAGAATTCCATTGTTTTTTTTTATTCATTATTTTGTTTACATTCCATCTTGTCTGAACCAAAACACTAGAACGGCCAGAATGCAAGAAAGTTCCATTTCACAGTTGAAACAAAATACAGATTGGAATGGGATTAACAACTATAACCCATATTTGTGGAAGATATTATGGTTTGGTGGCACTCTATTCTGGACCTAATTAGAGAAAATGTAATTGTCCACTCAATGATGTAATCCTTTTTTTAATGGAAGAATTTTTTCTATTAAAAGAAAACACCAACTATAACCCAAATTGCCTAGATAACCACAGCTAATGAACGGCTCCATAAGATATAACCGTTATGTTTATGTTGGAGAGTTTGGCAACTGATAGATAATTCATTATTCTAAACAGCCCTTCCTACACAAGTTAAAATTCAAATACCTGTTCTTCTTCCTTGGACATGTGCTGGCCAAGTGATGTTTGAATGACTCCTGTACATGATGCTAATTCTCTCCGAAAACTGTCGTCATTATGGACATTTGAATTTAGCAACTTAAATAACTGATCAAAAATTTTATTTTCTCCACTGTGTTCCAGAGAATATGTCCGAGCCACATTCTTCACACGTATGTCAAGAGCTGGAAATATTACCTAGGATTTCAGAAAGAGGCAACAATTTCCAAAAAGGAAAAAAATATATATTGTTAAATTTCTGACGAACACAAGATGCTCAGGCTATGATGAACATTAAATGATCAGCTCAAGCAATCTTCAATAATTAGCACATAAAGAAATCAGGAACGGTCACAACTTTTTCCTTGACCCGTAATGTAAGGGCATTCCCTACCATTAGTTACTTCTGACCATATCCAGTGGCAATTATATGATGGTGTAGCCAATTTTAAAGCTCTTAGAAATTGCAATTGCATTGGTATCAATAAATTGTAGAGAGTATAAGCTAATAACTGTAGCAATAATGAGGTGGTCTTAGATCTAACAGAAATCTTAAAAACAATAAAAGAAAAAAGATGATGAATGCTTTAAGAAACAAATACATTAAGATGCCTTGAGCCAAGTGGTTCAATGTCCAGAACATGTCATGCTATCTCAACTTCAAGTAGAGCTGTAATCATGTATATTTTGTTAGTTGTGGACAGTACTTTAAAGACAACATTATGAAATACCATTTGAAATGAAACATTCTTTCTCACAAATTAAAAAATCATAAAAAGGGGTACAACCTATTACATGGGAAACCAACCAACGGACCAGCAGTAATAAAGGTCCCATAATATGAGAAACAATAATAATTGACTGATGAAAACACATCGTGCCCACATACATTTACACATAAGAAGAAGTATGAGAGCCGGAAGAATTTTCATCCAAATAATATCTGTTCTGTTTCACATGGGACTACTAATCTCCTGATTGTTGGTGTGGGCCATAACAGATGGATAGTAGTATCCTGGATAATGTGGTTCAAGTTTCTACCCTACCCGAGACGCATGATGGATATTTAGATAGAGTTTTCTACCTGAATCTTTGTTTTGCATGCAACATGGACATCATCCAAGTGCCAAAGGAAGCAGAACACCATAGATAAATACTTAACAACAACACCAATAAAAACCAACTCCCATTACCTGTCTTCCTGATCATTTCAGAACATAAAACATAGCCCAACTGTTCCAATGAATATAAGAAAACCCAAGTGAGATTGCATTGAAAATTTCAAATGCCTGCCACTAGTGAGCTAAAATAGTTTCTTCTCCACCCACCAATAGCACAAACATTCAGTTCTTATTTAAAATGCCTCCACTTGCGAAAAAACATAGAAACATCCTCTTTCACAGATTTAAATCAGAATATTGAATTGAAGTGAAATCCCAAATCCAAAGTGATGTAGCCCAGATGACCAAGTTCCACTTCGGATCAAGATAGATGGTAGTGTTAGCCCTGTTGCATTTTTTTCATGACTTGGACCAGTCTGCTTTTGATCAAACAAAAGATATATAATTGTTCATGATGGTCATGCTTCCCATTGACAGTGCTAGGTTGAACGTCCAGGCAATTCTCAAATTAAAGAACCATGTAGAACATGGATAATTGTTTCTAGGTTGAGTCATCTTTAATACAATGCACGTTATTAAAAAAACATTGCATGAGAATGTCATATTTGCATGCATAATTTGGTAGTTACATCTTCGCATAAGAGTTTAATTCATGTTACCTATAAAATGGAAAAAAACAAAACTGGGTAGTCAATATACTGCACGATCAATAAAGAGTAGGAAAACAAGTAATCAACTTTTCCTTGTACTCAACATATGACTCCATAATCGAAACAGAAAGCACAGATTTTGAAGAGTGAAATTACGTGTGACTTCCATCTTAGGAAGAAGGTGAAGTGATTCCACGTGGGGTGTGGAGTGATTCCCACCGAAAAATCCTCGAGATCAGGTTTGAGAATTCACAGCGTTCTATCCTCCCAATCAAGATTTGAACGCATCACAAATAAGAAAATCCAATTCGGAAAGCACCCACTCCCACTCTCAGCTAAGAATTGAAGCAACAACCAAGCAGCATCTTCAATTCCTCCGTTTTGCAATCAAAACCATCACAGTCAAAGACCCAAACATCAAAAAGACAATTTGAGAAGGAAAAAAAAACGATATACCTCATCCTCAGCGTTGCAGTGGTGGTCGTAGATTGCGCGAATGAAATGGTACTGCTCGAGCAGGGGCCGTATGTCGGCCCCACCTCGATCATTTGCCAAGGCGATGGCGGCCCAGTGCATCCGCTCGAGCTCAGAACGGATAGCCTTGTGAAAGAGAAGGAAGATGAGGATTGGGTGTTCCGAGGCCGAACTGTTCGATAAGATGGTCATGGAAGACGAAGAAGGAAGAGAAGAGGAAGACGAAGGATCGACTGAATTTACAGGGGCCACCATTAATGGTGTCGCCATTTCCTCGAAGAGAATTGCAGAGAAAGGGGGTTCTTAGAAACCCTAGAAATTGAAGAAGGAAAGGGGGATTAGAAACCCTAGAAATGGCAGAAATGTCGTCTACCTCGCGCTCTCGTTCGTCCCTTCTAGTTTGGGAAGAGAGAGAGAGACAGAGAGGGTGTGTGTGGTTTTCTACACAGAGCGATGATAAGGAGGGAGGTTTATAAGTACAAGTAGAAGACACGTGGCGATGACTGGTCACCGTTTTGCAAGTGGGGCCAGGAGAAGTGAACGTACAACGACCACAATTGATCCATTCACCGCCACGGGGCAAACCCTCGCAGCATCTCAATACCAGTGTGGGTTTGGATTTGATATTTCAGCCTGAGGTGACCATGGGCCGCCCCTTCCTGATGTGGTAGACTGTAATTTGTAAACTCAAGATCTCTGTAGGGCCAAACTCTCATAGTATTTTAATTCTCAATCTAGTGACCCATCATGGCCTACCTTTGTCCACTAATTTTACTCTAATTAGAATCGGGGTAGATTTGAAAAATAAAAAACTTTTCTCAATTTGAATGTAATGCCAACTGTCATTGGAGAGAATTCGGCAAAGACCGTCTCTTCTAAGAGTTTAAATCCTTTTATTAAAAATCTCGTGGTTATCATGTAGGGACTAATCAAGTCCCATAATATCACCAATGAGCCACTTGCCATGCATTGACCATGCCAGACTACCCACTGGTCACATGAAGCTCCTACCGCGGTCACCGTGAGGGATTTCCTCATATAATCTTGATTCTTTTTTTAAATCATGTTTGTGTTTTCAAGCGGTAAAGTAAAATTTATAATAAAGTTTCATGATAAAAAAAAATCTACTTTACCCATATTAAATTACTCACAAGAAGGTATAGTTTAGTTGCCAAAAATATTTACTTTTAGTTTTTATCGTTGGTTAAAAAGTTAAAGAGTCCATAAAATATAGGTGAAGTAGTTATTGTACTTTACCCATATTTAATTTAATTAGTCTCGATAAGTAAGAAAGTATGGTTTAGTTATCAAAATATTTACTTTGACTTTATCAGCTGCCAAAAAGCTAGACTCTGTACAACACACATGCTGTAGTTATTTTAAACTCTGTGCAATACACATGAAGCAGTTATTCTACTGCTTGTTAACTTCTAATCACACTTCAAATTACTTAATCAAAATAAAAGCATTGTTATACTGGAAAACCTTATCGAAACATGCCTTCATGAGGATGTGCTTTTGAGAGTAGTCTCAGTCCTTGTGACCTTATTGACAAGCAACGCAAATGTATATATCAAAACGTCAATAAAAATATCAACAACCGTTGTCCATTGACAAAGACCCACCATCGACATGATTTGACTGATAACCTACAGTGATTCATCGATTGTATTCCAAAAATGTTTGTACTGTTTATCTTTGTATAAGAATATCAGAACCGATTAGGCCAAATAACAAGTTGTATCCGTGTAATTTCATTTTAAGCCCCAAAAAAGTTGTAGAAGTATTTTTAGAAAGTTCGGAATATTGAAAATCCACTGAATTTATATTTTTGAGAGGAAAAGAAGGGAGCAAGCATTGCATTAGAATGAAAAAAAAAAGAGTAATTATATATTACTACAATGTGGGCTTCATCTTCCTTTTTCTTTGGGCTATGTTGAGTCCCACTCCTAGCCTGGTGTAAAAAAAAAAGAATATAAAAATGAGTAATTATATATTACGAACATGACGTTAGGCAAATTTTATCCATAAGGTAAGGGTGATTGGGCCTATTGAATTCCGCCAAAAGGAGCAGGGCCTTGGGTGTGGGATTGGTACGCTGGCACGCGAACTCCCCCTTCGGTCACACGCTCTAATTTCATGCCAGAATGTTTGAACTTTGAAAGACTCAAATTAAAAATATAAGGAATGGGTGCAGTACCTGGACACGTATTTCAATTCAGGTCTAGTTAAACGAAAAGGAAATTTATGACCCATAATCTGACTGTCACGGTCATAAATTGTACTTTCTTACATTTGTGCTTTAAAGTATCCTACTGGATTGGAAGTTTAATATTACTTTAGAGGTCCATGTTTAAATTCTTTTTTGAGCGTCTTTAGGTTTAGAATTTATAAGTGGTGTCGTTTATCCCGAGCTTTATCTTCCCGACCCTGCTACAAAGTTTACTAAATAGGGTTAGAGGCTCCACCTCATAAAAAAAACAAAGGAGTATATATACAGTATAAGCATATGGGTAAAATAAATCAGTACATAGATGTTTGGGCCTCGTGAATGTTTGGGTTAGTTTGCCTCTGGATTTATAGAAAATGCCGGCTCTTTTTCTTCCCAGTTTCCTTCTGGGGCTAGTTAAGACCCTTTGTGTGCTCTTATCTAAACCCAATTCAATCTACTTCACAATCATTTAAGGTGTCTATTGCTAGGCGTGCACGCTCATGTTATGACCTGTTTGGTCTATGGGCCATATAACTAGACCTGGTTAAATTAAAAAAAAAAAAGGGGATCCATAGCCGGTGGATTGATAAGATGTGCAATTTAAAAAGATTCAAATCAAAGATGTGACATGCATTAGATTATGAAGGCATACTACACCTTACCTTGATTTTAGAAATTAATTGATATATATATCACATTACATTACCTATTTGTGCATCAATTTTATTTGTGCCTCAATTTTTGTGATGTTCTTTTTAATATGACTTGCGTTTGGAGTTTATTTACATTGACCCCATGATTTGCATATAGGCTTTTATAAAAAAAAAAAAAAGTTCTTAAGATGATCATGTGGTCATTTGGATTTGATCCGGTGGTGAGATCCATTATCCTTAGTACATTGGATCCATTGCATGGTTTGAGACATCATCATCTTTTAGGATTTAACCATTTAAGATATCGTAAATCCATTTGTGATTCAGGTGTTGTATGCCAGTTCATATAAGCCATCATCCATCATCAATTATATGTACTTATGTACAACTTGCCGCTAACCTACATGTTGAATTATCAATTGGAAAGTAAATTAATAATGTATTTTCTTTTGTTAGTATTTTTTAATAATGGAAAAAAGGTATTTATGATTGGATGACAATTTTGCATTGTTGGATAGTGCATCATCATCCATTTGCTCAGATTGCAAATCGTGATTATTGCATCATTGAGTAGATTAGTGATCATGCACATTGCATTATCGATCAAATCACAAATCTTGGCTATTGTATCAACATCCAATGGATCATATTACAAATATTGAATATTAATAATAAAAGAAAGTATGTAACAACCAATTGAGGTACTTTTTTGATCAACCAATGTCAATGGACACATGTAACATTGAGGTAAATGAAGTATAAGATTGTCAATACCCCCTAATTTTTCTAAGTGATGCCATATCACTAGAGTGAGCTTCTTAAACCTCAAAGAAGATGGGTTTACCGGCATAGAGGGATGATTCTAATCGTAACCTACTCTTAACTTCTAGGCTAGAGTTCAAAGAAACTTTGATCAAATGTACTATCCACTAGAGGGTATGATGAGATATTTTTCATAGTGCATAATTATTTGGAATTAGTGGGGAAATTATTGTGTCCTAAATTTGCCTATCTCTGAGGTTCGTGCATTGTTTTGCTTTCGCATATGTTAGGCTGGACTTCTGATGGGCTTGCCTTTAAGGATGTAGAGGTCATAGCTGCTCCCCTTGGGTCTTGTTGGTAAGGCTCTATAACATTCGCTAAGATCAAGATTAACACATGGCCTATGAAATAGCACATAGCATGGTGTGCAGAATATAAATGCCCGACCATATTGTATTGTGAGCTTCACTTGAGTCACTCATTCACACTAAGGTTTCATTACACATATTCTACCTTCAAGTTCAAGTGTCATCTATATGTAAGGATGCATTATGCAGTTTTTAGTTATTTTTCTTATTACTATTGTTAGGATTATAATTATCGTTCTTAAAAAGTGTTTTTAGAAAATAGTGGGGGATTGTTAGATAATTTCCAAAAACCCTCATTTTTAACAAAAAAAAAAGTCAAGTCAAGGGACATTTAAATGTGTCTTTTCAAATTATTTTAAATATTTTAAAGTTTGTGTCTTTTCAAAATCATTTAGTGCCCCTTGGATGAGATGTATCTCTTGGGCCCATGTGAATGGATGCAACCCATTTTCAAGAGTTATTTCCAACTCAATAAATTCAAGTCAATTTTAAAGTTTTTTAACATAGGATTCAAATAATGTAGAGATTATAATATTTTCTCTTTTACTATTATTTTATAATTTTTAAGAGCAATTTCATATTTCTGATTCTAGTGTGCAGACTTTGAATCAGACTTGAGCATTGTATTATAGGAACAAAATTTTATTAAAATCACTTGCTTGTGGAAAATTGATGTCTTTAATAAAGCATCTTAATTGGTGTGCCTTGCCCATTTTATTGCTTTCTTAAATTAATTTCTCACAATCACAATTACTCATTAATTATCCATTCTAATTGTTTATTTATTTTTTTATTGTATATTCTTCATAAGTAATTTTCTCAACATTCAGGCAGGGTTGAGCACTATTCCCTCAATTTGAACCTGGCCAATTTATTAATTAGGCAGTAAAAGCCGGTCTGAATTAGCAAGAAGATTAAAAGAGTCAAATAGAACTTTTAATTAGTAGGGTGAATCAATGGAGGGTTGTTTACTCATATTGCAATTAATCCGACTACGATGAGTGTGGGGTCATTGTGTTGAATATATAGTAAGAGTGCTTAAACTTAAAACCAGCTCACAAAAAATATAAATAAATAAATAAAAATAAAAAACCTCATTTATTCATCAAGTAAAAACAAGCCAACACAAATTGTTTTCTAATCTAAAAAGGGCCAACTCAAACATGAATTGCTAGGTTGATTTCGAGTTAGATTAGCAGGTCAAGCTACGAATTCTGTCTCTACGGTAACTTTTTCCTTTGTTCTGCAAACATATTAAGATGCGATATTGGGAATCTTAGAAGAGGTTATTATGCAAATCCATTAGATAAACTTATCATGCACATGCCCTCACCTTAATGGCAGCTTTCTTGAACCCAAGAAGCTTTCTATTGCTAACAATACCAATGCATTCATGTTAGCATTTAAGTTGGTGCATATTATCCCCTATGATAGCGCAGCCATATACAGACACTTACTTAATACTAACTTACACATATAAAGTAATGCAAACTCGCATATATGAGAAAACACAATATAACTTACACATCTAAGGTAATAAAACTCACGTATGAAGAACCTCTCAGAAAGAACAAGCACTCTTTACAACTAAGGTAAAGATAATAAGTTGTTCTTTATAGATGAGCTGGTTAGGGATATATTTATATTTGAGAGTATGCAGCTCAAGTCTTTCATAAAGTAGAAGGAGAAAACTGAAACATGAAAAAATATATATATATATAGTAATAAGGCTTGTGTGGAGCTAATGGTGATTGATTGGGGAGTCGGCCCAACTCGTGGGACATGGCCACCCATAGCAATGGACATGAAATGAATGGTCCTAGTCAGAAATCTGCCTGCCACTAGACATATCCTCCGGTCATGAATCACATAATTAATCACGTTCCACTTAATCTAGCTTTGTCACAGATAATGTTAATTATCAGCCATGACGGCTTTTTATCATAGTTGCCTCTTCTTCTTTCCCCTTTAGGTGAATTTAAGATAAGACACTGTTAATGGTTTGGTAATAGGACCTTCCTATAATCCACGGCCCCAAACATAAAATTTAAAAGCTATAGATTCTAATCCATTATTTTATGGAGAGTCACTGCCAACCAATCAATCTTATACAATAATCAGTGGCTGGGAGGACCATCCTGGGTCCACTTTAAAGCATGGACTATAATAATCCAGAGGTCACTTAGATGTTGGACTTTGTTTGTTTATATGAAAAGAAGTTCCTCATTGAATAAAAATTTCATTGGCGTGTGGTATGCTCAAGCCTCACCACAACTGCACTTTCATATTTGTATATCAAGAGAAATGAATCTATGGTGGCTTCATTACGGTGTTGGCAGCGACTAACGTCGGATTAGTATCACGTCTTTCCTGCTGCGGTAAAAGAAGTGCTCCAAATTTCACTTACGGAGAAAATGATTGAATTGTTGGATTAAACATGTGAAAAACAATATATGATTAAGTTATAAAAGTATGATTAGTCCAATGGTGAACAATGCTCCATCAAGAACACGGATGAAAATATCGGCCGATACATATCGGTATCAGCTAATACTGAACCAATATTTGGCTGGAAATAGGTATCAGTACCGCCCAGCCAAAATATTCCTAGCATATCGAAATATATCGACCGATATTTTGAAATATCAACTAAATTGAAATATCGGTTATATATAACTATTTATTTATTTTCAAATTTTTTAAAAATTTGAAATTAAAATAAGATATTTTGAGGATTTCACCATAAATTTGTTTTTGTAAGTAAGTATGATTATTGCATACTTCATGTATGATAACTTCTTATTATTTTTTCATGTAATTATTTTTATATTCTCAAATTTATTTTCGGATTTTTTAATAATCTAATATTAAAATCAGATTTTTGAGGATTTCATCACTAATTTATTTTTTTAAATAAGCACAATCATTATATGCTTCATATTTGATAATTTTTTGCATTGTTCCTTTATGTAATTTGTTTTATATTTTAAAATTCATTTTCGTATTTTCTAGTAATTTCATATTAAACTATTATATATTTAGGTTTTCACTATAAATGTCATTTCTTAATTTTATATAATCATTGTATAGTTCATATATGCTAGTTTTTTACAGTTGTTTTATCATTTATGTGATTATGTCAATATTTTTTGTATTTGTGAATTTATTTTTTGATTATTAAAACATGGTATTAGAAAAAAAAATTAATGCATCATTTAAATGTGCCCTTTTGAGATTTTAAATGCTAAAATGATTTGTCTTTGTTTCTATTATTTTTTGGAGCTTAGCTTATAGGTAAGGCCAATTAACAAAGTGTCCTAAAGATAATTCATAAGTTATAATTACTGTTCTTACAAAAAAAATCACTATTTCAGACAGGACAGCGATACAAGATATTATAACTTAGGGGGACCGATATTTTGATTTATATTTATTACTAATAAAAAAAACATTGTTTTCTAGCCTTTTCTAATATTTTGGATTTTTTGGATTTTTTTAAATTTTTTTGGATTAAAAAATAATTCACACCTCGACGACCGCAACGGACCGTGAACTGCGACTGATATCGATATCATATCGGTTTTTGGGACTGATCGATACCGAGACCGATATCATGATTTTCATCCATAATCAAGAGTGAAAGTTGTATTGGCCAAGTGGGTTGAGATCAAGTGAGTTGAAAGTCATAAGTATATTGATAATCATTTCGTGACTTTTTTGTTTACTAAAATTCTTAGGAGCAAAAAAGAGTGGATTATTTATTAACATAATCTGTTACCCCTAAACAATGCATAGAGGGATGCAAAGTTGAGAATTTAGTGAAAATTAATTTTTCATTGACGTAATTGAGTTTGTCAAACAGTGTAAATTTTTGTGTGTTTTTTCTTCTTATGTAGCTTAATTGTTTGTCTATCATGGTTGTCATGCTTTCATACACACACACACACAACAGTTTGAGCTAATTACTATAGAATGAGAAAAAAGGGGATTTGAGTGATGTGAGCAGATTTTATCAATAAAAAACTGCCTCACAAAAGTTAAATCATATGACATTAGCCATCGTTGTTATAATAAATATGGTACAGATGACAACATAAGAGTATGTTTAGCATCATTTGGCAAGGCATTTTGTAAGAGAAAATCTAGAAAGCTAGAGAGAGAGAGAGGGGAGATAGAAAGATTTTGTAGATGTGCAGAAAGGAAGAGAAAACGCGTGTCAAATGAGTTTTTCTTCATTAATTCTCATAACGAAACATTCTAAGAATGACTCCAAAGAAGGCCTATAATTGTTAATGATTCCAAAGAAGGCCTTTGATTGTTAGTGTGTTAAATACTTTAGTTTAAGAAGGGCATGAAAATGAAGCACAAGCTTCAAACAGTTGAGAGCTGATTGAAATAGAGTTGACTCGTAAATTTGATTAAAATAAGTCTGTTTCAATTAGACCCTTCTATAAATAGATTATTTGACATGTCTCAATTAATTTGAAAAAGTAAACTTGTCGTTCTATAAAAGTTACATGGGCCAAATTATCAGATGCCAAGTGCAATATGTGCAAACGTTTAATAAAGTAAAAGTGGTCCAAAAAACTTATCATATAGCAAATGTTATGAGGAAAAATTTATAAAGAATAAAGGTTGCTCAGTTGGTTGGCAGCTCCACGTCTCAAGCCGCTACCTAGGGTATTCCTACATGTGTGGGTTCTCTTTTCTACTGTGCATCTCACTTGTGTGTGCTCTCCCCCCTTGGCTAAGGTGACTAAAAAGAAACTGAAAAAATCTAAAGGATACTTAATTGTAACTTTTATATCTACATTTTCTTTCAAAAAAAGAAGCAAAAGATCCTAAAACTAATTGAATTAAACATTAAAACATTGAAACATATATTTAAATTGATTTTATGTCAAATAAACCCAAAAAGTAAAGAACACAACTATTCGTTACTTCAAGATTAGTAAGGCCAAAAGTAAAGTAAACTTTTTTAAAAACTTTGTCAATATTTCTGGTTGAATAGAAGTAAGGCCAAAAATTAAATGGTCTGGATCTTACTGAGATCCGGAGATAGTAATGAAGTCATATTGAAAAGAAGATTTTTGGGGTTAAAATTACCTTTTCAATTATTGATATCAGGAAATAAGATACAGTGCAATATTACCACAAATTAACTTCATTGTCAGTAGTTCAATTTTAACGCAAATATCAGACTTCCAATTTTAAGCTCATTCTTGAGATAGTATCATGGCAATCCCTCCAAAAACTGATGATCAGAACTTCCTAATAAAGGTGATATTGATGAAAGATGTTGAAATATGTAAAGATACCAGGTGAATGTTGTGAATATGCATAGTTACATCATATTTGTTAATGAGAAATGACCATGTGCTAATGAGTAGGTCACCTTTGTTGCACCATCATGGCTCACCTTAGGTTCATTTATTCTATGTTGGACATATGTGGTCCTCATGACCACATGTCTAATATTTTTGGGGCCTACAGCCTGAGCCTACCAATTTAAGATGCTTTCTCCTTTTAGTTTTTGGTTTTACTGTATATAACTTGAATTCAATTTTAGTAAGCACAATCAATTAAGATATCTTGTTTGACTAATCTTTGAGAAAATTAAGGAAACTTATCTTTAATGGATTTCTTTGATGGGAAGAAATCTCTCTAGGGCTTATCTATAAAATAGTTTTCTGGTCCTCTCTTTAACCCACGAGATCTGAAAAGTACCCATCAACTTTCAACCATACTCATCATCAAAATTATGGCACAAGGTACGTATTTATTTTCTTTGAGATCATTTATTGTTTAATGCATAAATTTAGATCCTTAGGTTTGATGTTTTATTACAAACCCTATTAGATCTTACATTCTATTCATATTGCATGCTCTATCATGAATAATCAAAAGATCAACTTCATACTGTTAGAGTAGTACGTGCCACTGAATTGACCAATGCATGAACACATGAGAAATTGGCTCAGCATGTAATATTTTGTTTCCTTTGTTAATCAATTCAAATGGGAGTGAAATTTAGAACAGAAGCTATTTGTAGGTAGAACTTTGGAAATGAATGAATTGCTTAGATCAAACAAAAATTGGACCATGTGGATCAAAAAAAGATGGCGTCAGGTAATGTTGAATGCAATCGCCAACCCGGCATCATTTCACATTGATCATTGTCTGCTGACTCTTGGGTGTTTTAAAGGGCAAAAGGTACGACAAAACTCAGGAAATGGCCATAGTAATTCGTGGCAATTTAGAATGTGGAAGCTTTTGGATATGAAATCGAATGGGGAAATTTAGATATAACTAGCTGCAGCGTTTGATCTTTAACAACCACATCACATTTTTCAACGTACAATCACTTCACTAAAAACAAACAATCTAAGCTGATTTATACTAGAGTTTACTTAAAAAATAGAAAACCACAGGTGTAAAGTAAGTGTCCAATTTTGTTCTTAAATATGATATGGATACATATTTTCGAAATTGATGTGAATTTAATTAATCCACTTAAAAACTGCAAATGCACAGTTGTCTTGTTGAGACAATGGTAAATATAGGTCAATTCAATAGAGAGCACTTTGGAACTTTTTAATTAAAAATCTGAATTTTTTTCAAAAGGAAAACAATAATAAAAGATAAGTGTGGTATACAAATAAAAAACTAAATAAATTAATAACAATGCTAAGAAACAAATCAGAGCAGCCATAATCCACTAAGTTATTCAAAAATTCAGTTTATGTAATTAATTTACCTTTTTTGTCTCAATTATTACTCAGATCAGAAATAAATCAATATTTCTGATCCGGATGATTTGACTATTACAAAAAATAATTTTTAATTAAAAAAATAAAATCAAAACTCAAGACCTCCTTCATCTAATAAAAGAATAAACATTCTAAGTATTACCCATCAAACTAAGCATAGACTATCAAAGATAACTAAAGATCTAAGCATAATCTATCAAGTAAGTATAAATGATCAAAATTTATTTCTTACGAACATAAATCAGAGGTTTGCCCGTAGCATGAAGACAGATCTATTATTATATTTTAAAAACACATTAACAAGAGACAATAAAAAAAAAGTAAAATAAAAAATATAAATTAGAACATTAAAATACTTAACTTCATCTTTTGCTCTAATCAGAAACTCAGCCTACCATTACAAAGAACCTCAAAAATAACTTTATTGATATATTCTTCTTATACAATGATCTCTCAGAATTCTCTCTTCTAAATCCTAGTTTGTGAACAAAGCTCCAGAATACCTTTAAAAAAAATCAGAAATTAATAGAAGGGAGAGGTGGAGAAGAGAGGGAGAGAGATTTGGGATTTCCAGATCTGGCAAGGAATGAGGAGGAGCCTCTCATAGTGGCTTCCTTTTATAGTTTTTTGACTCCCAGGTTCATTGAATGTGAACTTCTTTTTTTATGGATTAAGAGAAAAGATCTGCTGCTTGTTGATTGGGTTTATCTCTTGAGATGAGAGAGATCGTGGAGATAAGATGAGTTTGAAGCTTTTGGCATTCTTATCTGATCTTCATATGAGTATCCACATAGGGATGTACAATAGTTATACTTTAATGGTATAGATGCAATTACAGTCCTGCCTAAAAATGTACTTGAAACTTTTCATGCCTATAACTTTCTCATTTCATCTCCGATTTGTACAATCTTGGGCTTTACAGATATCTACTCTGAAAGAGCTTTCTAATAGTGGGTCATTTACATTGATCCAATGTCCGGATTGAGACTTATGGTCATTTTAAGATAAGTTATCTTGAAAAAAATGAAATTAAATTTTGAATTCTAATTTGCAATAGACTCATCTCTGCCGTGATTGTGACTTGTTAGCTAAGTTAGAATAATATTCCTTAGCATAATAGGATGACATAAGATACTCTAAAAGCTTTAGCTAATCTTTAGGTGAGATCCATTGGCAAATGAACTCTAAGTGTGTGGATCTTTAAGCAATGCGACCCAAATCATTCAAGGGTTCTGTGGGTCCTACAAATTTTATTTCTACACGTTTTAATTAAACCCATCAAATACTGAAGAGCCCATATTGAAGCAGGACCTGTCCAGACAAAGTTTTACTCCAACTAGAACTATTCGGAGAAAAATTGCAAATATTCTTAATTAATGCATAAAATGTGTAAAAATTGTCCAAATTCCAATTTCTATGTAAAAATGCATGAAATGATGAAACTGAATGAATATTGATACATTTAATCCAATTAAGTCCATAATTCAATCTAAAATAATGCCTAAATCATGTAAATTCATGAACTTAATAGAAACATTACCCAGAGCCTAGGTTAGGATGCTCCCTCTTATGAGTCTCACCTCCTTCTGTCAATTTAAGCTCAAACTAATTGTTCTAATGTGAATTAATAATGAGCCAAATTTGATATCAACCTTGTTCGATCATCGATCAGTCTATTACAGTGTAGATCTTGACACTTATCTTAATTTATTTAATGGCTAGAATTTGAACAACTTTAAATGCCTCAAAACATTACTTTTCATGAGTGATGGCTTTCATATCAACATCCGTATTGAATGCCTCAACATATTACTTCTCATGAATGATTGCTTTCATATCAGTATTCCTAAGGAGATCGATCTTTTAAACCCGTTAAGATGCATATGATTGTCATATTTCCAAGTATGCCTCACAAGTACGTCTAGACGATGCCTACTAATTTCATGGTAGAATTTGTGGAGTCATCGGTAACGCTAGATAAAACAAGTCCTTAAATCTATCTATTTGTAAAAACTGAGGTAAGATGAACGTTGACAAACATCGATCTACAATCACAATATGGATGATAAATTGGATCAAGACAAGTGGCAGAACTTGTGGGTCACTAACAATACCAGATACATAAGAAATTGAGGAAATTGTTTTTAGCCAATAAAACTAGATTCATTAAATGATGCTAGTAATCTAATATAAACAGGTTAAGCTACCTTACACTCCATGGCTATGGATTGAGTGGTTATCAATGTTTATTGGTTTTTTTTTTTTTTTGATCTTTTATGATTAATTAGATCATTAAGTCCTTTTTGTATCCGTGGTGGGCTAGGTCCAAAACCATACGAAAAACATCATCCTTCATTCGTTTTAAAAATGGTCCATGAAACACAGCGTGGGCCCACTAGCCATGTTGCAAGATGTTGCTAGGCTCTTTCCATTTATTTTTATTTTTTGCATTGTTTGCATGAAGAAGGAAATTATATAAAAGTAATAATGTTAGTTACAAAGCTAGGAAAGGAGTGGGACAAGAACCCTTCAAAAACAGAAAACGAAAAAAAGGACCCTAAACAGCAGGAAACACAACTTTAAGTAACTAGAAACAGTAAAGGGAGGGAGCATAGGGTGAACAATGCGGGAAACCAAAACAAAACTTCCCCCAAGAAGGGGGAAGAAGTGGTGCTTCCCAGAGAGAAAGAAAGTTTGCTTGCAAGCTTGAGAGAAGCAGACTAAACAAACAAGATGCCAAGAGAGAAACCCGCCGTTCCGAATCCCAACCACAGCAACCAGCGTCATGTTGTAGGCCTGGGAAGCCCTCGAAGCTGGATTATCCATTTTGATCCGAGAGAAGAAATTGCATTGCCGAGCTGCCTTCATCTTCAAATCTAGCTACTAAAAGCATTTGTTGAGAGGTAGAAGTAGAAGTACATTGATAACCATTTAATCTAAGAATTTAATCATTAATATCAAATAGCACTTTTTGTGATTTGAAATTGAATTAAATTTTTACGATAATAGCTCCAATAAAGAGTATCTATTTTCATCGAAAGGTCTTAGGTTCAAACTTAACCTCCTTCCTCTTTATATATCTGAGTTGTTAGTACTTCACACTTGTGAGTTGAGTATGTGTCCTCACGGGGCATATGTATGGGTCCACATTATTCTAATTCTGTGGAATGAATTGTGTCAGAATTTGGATCCTGGCTCATCTGCTAATTAAAAATACTAATAATAGAAAGTTAAATTCCCCCACCATCAAAGTAAGTTGAGCTTTTCATCTAAGTAACTTGATTTTTTTTAATTTGATTAAATCCTAAAGCCTCATCATAGTTTGTCTGATCAGTGGGTTTTGATTGAAAAAAACAAAAAATGGTTATATTGAGTATCCAGCATATACGAACGTCATCTCTAATTTTTGGATCTAGATATACACTATGGTCATGATCAAGAGTCAAGACACGGCCGACATAGATTCTGTGCTATGCATAATAATTAGATTGTTTGGATGGCACTACTAAAGTGGTTGTTAACGTGCATGTTTGATCAACTTACGCCATGAAAGAATCTTTTATCTATTATAGTGTGTTCCCCCTTTGCACGCATGAACCGGACCCTCTTAGTTCCGCACCCAAGTCGATGTGACATTTCTCGCTAAGTGGACCTTTCCGAGATGGTGGTTTTCCTTTTGACCGGGAAGTAGGAACCCAAAAACTTTATCACCTGGGTCCGGGGACACTTGTTTCTGAGAATGACTTAATGAATATACCAAATAATCTCTAAGACTTGGCAGTAAGCGGTTAAGAATAATAATTGAATAAAAATAATTATCAAATAATCCATTTAAACTGTCACCTTAGTGACTCAAATTTTATAGTGCTCATTTGACTATGAATTTCACAAATGATGAAATAAATAGATTTTTGAATGAGTTGTTTTGTTTTTTTTAACCAAGTTGAGGAGATGGGACAGTGAGACCCCTATACAAACACCAACATAAAAATATTATTATAATTTAAATATGTGAAGTGATAAAACTCACATAAATAAAAAGAAAGGAAGTGAGTTTTGAACTTCAGATCTCCCCAAAAGAATAACACTCCTTACTATTAGGGTAAGGAGCTGTTTTTGACTTACAAACTAGCAAACTAGGTTATGTGGGCTTTAGGATTAAGCCATTTAATGGCGCCACAAGCCAAGATTGGTTATGCTTGGTTGGACTCCACATATGTCGACTATATTGTGCTTGTCTTTGAATTTCTTATGATTATACATTTTCTTAGACAAACATATTTATATTTTTAGAAAAGTAATGAATTATGTAATAAAATAAATTCAATTCAACATATGTTAAGAGTTTTAGGGAATGGAAAGGAAAACTTCTCAATTTGTCATTAATATAAAAAGCAAACATCTTTCTAATAACAAATCACATTGATACTATTATGCACTCTATTTGTCATCTGTGGGTTAAGCGGTGGACTCAAGATTTTCATTTGACTAGAACAGAACCAACCAAATAGTTGGGTCTTGGGGGCAGCCCCAAAATGTTCATGTGGACATTAGAGGCAGGCCCAAAATTTCTAGGTGGGTTTTGCAAGCAAACATTCTTTTTCATATGAGTTTTGAAGGTAGACATTCATTATTTATATGGGTTTTAAAAGTAGTCAATAAATTTTCATATGGGTTTTAAAAGCAGACCCTAGTTTGAAAGGGTGATGATCGCCCCGAAAGATAAGTGCTTGGGTGCCCCTAGGTTCATCGCTTCAAAATATGTACCATTACAGGTAAGAAACCCCTTTTGGACCATGTCTTCAAGTCTTAATTAGGATTATGGAGTCTCATCAGCTGCTAGCATTTTTTTTTTTTTTGCTTTTGGGGTACGCTGTCCCATATCAGGATTTATGTGAACATGTGGATGACGAGATAAGAACAAGCTGACAAACGAAATCACCGACAGAATGAGGAGATCAAAATGTTCAATGTAATGGGATCCACCTTTTGACTTGACAAGCACCTGAAGAATTGCTGGTACGCACATTTAAACATTACCACAAATATAAGTGATTTTTCAAAATTTAATGAAATTATTGTGATATCATCATGAAATGATAATTTTTCCAATAATACTGCAATATCTAGTAAATATAGTGTAATTTAAGTGTGTCCCAATAAAAATGAAACAAGTTTGTTAGAAAATCTGGTATATCGTTATTGTTATAGTAACTTGCATTTATTTTTCTCAGTTTTAGTGTCCTTATGTTGAAAAACCATTTCATTTGGTCAAGAATAATTCTAACCTTGCAATATATTACAACAGTTTTAGACTTTCGGAAACGATATTATTCCAAAAAGAATAAAAAATATATATGGCGACAATCATATTGAGCTCTGTTTGAAATCATTTCACACACAGTGTCTTACAACTGACACAGAAGAAGAGCACCTAAATTATGCTGGTGGTGGACTGGTGCTAGTTGTACATCACACTACATTGGGACAGTGACTGTCTATGTGGCCCACTTAGTCTTATCTAAAGCGCCTGATGGGCATGGAGGGTCCCTCTTCATATAAGTGGTGGTACGTCCACTTTTGCCACAGCATTGGTGAAGGCATGCAGTGCCCTCCGGTTATTGGCATTCCCACCATCAAAATTGTTTGTTTTCTTGCTAGTGGACTGCACAGGCCATGCATGACAGTAACAGCAGCACTCCTCAAGAATGTTTAGTGCAAAAAAACACTGGTATCTCTTGTAGATTTGTAGCAAGTTGATATCACTGACTTTTAATTCTAGTCAAACTTGTTAGAGGCAAAAGATTCGATTAGTTAGAAGTTTCTGAATATTTAAATTTGAATTACCTTGATAGTTTTGTTATTACTGTATATAAATTGAGAGGATTTCCTCTAGTGAATGAGAGAGTGAATTCTCTCCTATGTAGATGTTTGAAAATCATATAATAGTATAAAATCCATGGGTTAGATGGTGATTACAAGAAAAGATGGTGATCTTGTATCAAGAGATCAAGCATTTATATTTCCTTTTACATTAACAATCATTCTATGCATTTCCTAAAAGGTTTTATAAATTATGTATTAAACAACCTGAACAAATTCATTACTATAAGCTTTTATAAATTAAGAGGATTTCCTCTAATGAAAGTTGTAGTGATTTCTCTATCATGTACTTATTTGAAAGTTATCAACATAGGATCTTAAGGTTGTCATGGTGGTATAGGCACCTACTCCTATTGCACCCACCAGGTCAATGCCTGGTGGAGTGCCTTTCCTTCCTACTTCTTGGCCGCTGAGTCAAATGAGATAAAAAAGAGAGAGAGAGAGAAGTTATCAACACCATGAGTATAGAGTTGTTAGCGACAAAGTATTGTGTCATATTTACCAGTTAAGTTGAATCAAGAGTTCTAATCTTGTCAAGATTTAAAAAAGATTCGGTGATGAGATCTATTTAGAAGGAGTTGTTCTTAACATTAAGGTCATGCTTGATAATTACTAATGAGGAATTCCTAGATTTGATAACTTGACACAGTGCTTTTCTCACTGAGGATTTATATAGTTGACGATTCCTTAGATCATGTTCAATATAACAAGTGAGAAATCCATCAGCTTGAGGATTTCATATCCTCCCCTTCCAACTGTGGATATTTCACATCCTAGTAAGTTGAAATTATGAACTCTAAGAAATAAGGATCTCAAATGGCTCAAATCTTCCAAGATTTATAATTACCAAGCTTTTCACAACTTTGTGGAAGGAAGAAAATCTTTTCTCCAAGTATTTGACCACTAAATATCACCCGTGACATTTAACTATATATGAAAGGCTATTTACCCTATATCACTATTTTTTGAATATTAAAATAATAACCAAAGATAATAAAATCAAAATGTACTGATAAAAGAACTCATTGATCTTCCTGAAAGTTTCCCCTCTCTATTATGATTATTTTTGAAAGTTTCCCCTTTCTATTTTGATTATTTATTGATTTTATCATTATTTCTTTTACTAATGTTAGAAGTATCATGATACTTATATAGCAAACTACCATTTCTGTTATTTATTATGATATTTGCAAAATATTGCTTGATATTTGTGATGGTGCAAGGTACCATACGAGAGTATACATAAAAATCAGATAAAAGAAATAGAACATGAGAATCGTATTTGCATTTTCACTAAACTTGTTATAATTCAAAAAAAATTCTAGTTTCATTTATTCTTTCTAATATCTCCAATTATATTTATTTTATTATTATATTATGGATGAAAATTTATTAATTGTGCTTTGAGAGAACCCAAAAATTCATACCATTTCTAGAGATACATACTCTCCTGATAGCACTGGCTGAAAATGTGTTTAGGGACTGATTGTTTCATGTGGTTGAGTTGTACCCAAAAACTCATCATTTCTATATAAAGACCTGGTACCACTTGCTCAAAACATGAGTCTAAGGATTGTTTAGTTCATGTTGTTGAGTTCCTAGGAATTTTAGGATTTCATGGTTATGAAAGTGGTTGAAGATGAAGAGTCAAAGGTGGTATCAGAGCCTAGCTAAGGTCTCCAAGGGCTTAGAGTTGCTGTGCAAAAGATTGACGGTGATTGAATCATGTCGTGGCGATTCTGACCTGTTTCATCTTCATAAACAGAGAGAAGAGTTCAGTTCTATGATCTCTCCAACATTTCCAGAAAAAAGGATTTGGGGCTCTTGGGTTTGGCCGAGAGTGGAGAAGAAGACTTGAAGAGGCTAGGTCACCAGGAGAAGAAGATCTCTTCATTGGGGTTCTTTCGATGCTTGAGAAGAAAAGGGGCACTGAACTTGCATGCATATTCGTTGGAATCTGTGCTCAAAAACCACTGTTGCCACTGCTTCCCCACACTGTTTGCTGTTGCCGTGCAGTATCGCTGGCACTACCGGTCGCCGTTGCCAATCCACTTTGCTGGAGAAGAGAGAAATGCTCCCGGCCTCTCGTGTCTAGAGAGAAGGAGGCCCGAGCCCTTCTCCTATATCTGTTACAGAATGGAGATCAAAGGAGGAAGAAGATAGCACCTGGGCTTCTTAACCTAGGTCAGGTTTAGTTCGAGTCAAGTTGACTTGACCCTTTTTACAGCAATGCCCATCCAAGTCAGTTTACAGGTTGGGTCGGCTCTAGTTCGGATTCGACTTGAATCGGTTTGCAAAAGCTCAACTCGCAGCGGCAGAGCGCTAACATCAGCCTGCGTCAACAGATCGTATGGTCAACAACTTATTTGATCGAATCAATGGCAAAAGTTTATTTCTGCGATATCTTAATCATTTGATGTTTGATCGGAAATCCGTTTGTGCCTACCGACTTGTTTCGAGTAGATCTATATGTTAGTGGAAGAAGATTTGCTATTTGATGGTTAACAATGAGTTTGACAAAATCAAAGTACAGAAAACCGTTTCTACAATATCGGAGCCATCTGCAGTCGGATTTCAAATCTGTTTCTTCCAACGTGTTCGTGTTAACAAGATCTACAGTGTAGTATAGGAGTTGAGGTAAGTGTTAGTTGTTTGTTTTTCCTATTTACTTAATTAAGATGTAGAATAACACTATGAACACAACCATGGTTAAGCTCAATTATTCCAATTAGTTGATCTAGAAACCAAATATGGAGGGCATCCTCTATTACAAAGACCTCTATGATCCCATTGAGGGTGATAGTGCCCAACCAAAAGATATGAAAGATACAGAATAGAACAAACTGCATAGAAAGGCGATTGGTCACATCAGGCAGTGGGTTGATAATAGCATATTTTACTACGCGTATAATGAAACCAATGCACATCCTTTTCGAACAAAGTTAAAAGCAAGGTATGATAAAAAGACCAAAATGAACAAAACCTTTTTGATAAAAAAATCTTATGAATATGAAATTCAAGGACGGTGGTTAAATCGAAGATCACATCAATGAGTTTCAAAGTATGGTTAATCAATTAACTACAATAAAGATTATCTTTGATGATGAGATGCAAGCTTTATTGCTTCTAAGTTCTTTGCCGGATTCATGGGAGACATTGGTTATTTCTGTAAGTAACTCTACTTTAAATGGTGTGTTGTTCATGAGTCAAGTTACCAGTAGTCTATAGAATGAAGAAACTAAAAGAAAATTTGCAGGGACAGATAATGCACAAGCCATTATTATTGAGAACATGGGGAGAAATAAGAATAGAGAACCAAAAAGGGGTCGTAGCATGTCTCGAGGTGGATCACAGACAGGGAAAAAAATCTGTGAAATACTTTTTCTATGGCAAAATGGGTCATATCAGGAAAAATTATTTTGCCTTAAAGGAACAGAAATGATCCAACAATGAAAAGAAGAATGACAGTGATGATACTACGCTACTTTGGAATAAGAAGTAGTGGTACTCACTGGCGATGATGAAGAGTGTTTGAGTTTTACAAATGATCAAGTTAAGTGCATTGTTGACATAGCATCATCCTACCATGCTACTCCGTGTAAGGAGATGTTCACGACGTACAAAACATGTAACTTTGGTACTGTGAAGATGGGCAACAATAGTCATTTAGAAATTATTAGTATCAATGATGTTTGCATTAAAACCGATATTGGTTGTACAATGACACTAAAAGATGTGTGACATGTTCTCGATTTACAGTTGAATTTGATTTTTGGAACTGCATTAGGTCGTGCAGGCTATGAGAATTACTTTGGAAATGCTAGGTGAAAACTCACTAGATGGTCTCTTGTTATTGCAAGATGAAAATTAGGTAATACGCTTTATAAAACACATGTGAAACTGTGCAAAGATGTGTTGAATGCTGTTCAAGACAGTTTTTCTCCGAATCTATCGCATAAGAGACTTGCTCATATGAGTGAGAAAGGCCTACAGATGTTGGCAAAGAAGGATTTAATTCCTAGCTCTAAAGATATATCCCTTGACCCTTATGATTATTACTGTTTAGCAAACAGCATAGGGTTACTTTCTTTTTGATATCAAAATTGAAATCTAATGTGTTGGATTTGATATATTCTTATATTTATTGTTTCATGGAGGTAAAATCATTGGTTGCAATAAGTTTTTTGTCACGTTTATCGATAATGCATCCAGAAAAGTCTAGGTTTATGCGTTGAAATCGAAGAATCAAGTGTTTTAGATTTTTCAACAGTTTCATGTCATGGTTGAAAGAAAAATAGGTAAAGTTTTTAAGTGTCTCTGCACAGATAATGGGGTTGAGTACACATCCAACAAGTTTAGAAGCTACTGCTTGAAGCATGATATTTGTAACACTCGACCTAACTTAATCTAATTTGTGACTAATTAATGACGAATTAGTTGTTGTTTGTGTTTTGCTTTTGTTTCGGTTTCGTTCTGAGTCATGGATAGGTGGTTGGGTTGATTTTAACCTGGTTTAGGTAGACATGAGCCCTTTTCATAATTTTAGATTTTGTAAGACGTTGGCATTCATGTATCATCTTGGCGTCAACACATGTCTTTCGTCGAGCTCATTAACTTCCGTAACTATCTTGTATATGAACGATGTCGTTTGTTTCTGTTGGACTGTTAATTGACTCGAACTGTAATTCGTATACACTATTGGACTTTCTTCTAATTTTTATTATCCTTATCCTTATATAAACTTACATACACCAACCTTTTTCTTCCTTCAACGTCTTCTTCTTCTTCTTTGTTTTCGTTTCTTCCTTTCTTTTCTTTTTCCACGATCCAACCAGGAGAAGGGGAGAATCCTTTGCACTCACGTTCTCGATTCATCTCTTGTATATTCTACGGTAAGCTTTGGGTTCTTGGTCTTCTTCTTTTTCTCCTTCTTCTTCTCGTCAGCTACTGCACGTGCTCACCATCTCTCTCTTTCTTCTTGCATGCATGGGTGTTAGATCAGTGTGTAGACGTCGAATTTAAGCCCAAGGACAATTGTGAACGTGTTAGAACTTATTTGAGGTAAGTATACGCATGATTTGGATGAACTTATGTTGGTATATGTGTGATTGTGAAGAATTTCTTATTCTTGCATGTGAATTGTGTTTTACTACCCATTTGTGTCCACTTAGATCTCATTGATGCTATTGTTTCATCGATGTGCCAAGATAGTTTGATTCTGTAACAGGTTCAAAAAATGATCCCATGCAGTGTACAGCTAAGCCGTAATTACCTACAACTCAGATTTCAAAGAGCTATAAAACCCGAATTTCTTCTACGGTAAGACTACAGCTAAGCCGTAGAATGTACTACAGCTAAGCCATAGGCTAGCCGTGACCCAACCGTAGGTCAAGCTACGACTTAATTTCCAGAGAGCTAGAATTTGAAAGAACCTTCTACGGTCTAACTACGGCTAAGCCGTGAGGTGTGCTATGGCTAAACCGTACCCTCACCGTGGCTAAGCCGTAGAACAAAAACAGGGCAAAGCCATGAATGTAGATGAACAGTAAGGGGAACCATGGTTAAGCCGTAGTACATATTACGGCTAAGCCGTATGATGTCTACAGTTAAGTCGTAGGTCACCCATAGCTAAGCCGTAAGACAAGAGAGAAATAAGTGTTGAAGAGACCTTGTAGGGCCTTTGAGTTAGAATGTAGGTGACCTTGACTTGCCCAATGGAATATGACAGAATTGTATGAATGATCTTGAGGGTTGTGACTCATTCATGTACGTTAGCCAGCTGTTAAGCACCTCCCCATGGGTGTTGGTTTAATTGACTCCGATACACCCTTTGACATAATGCAATACTAGACAACTGTGTATCGAATAACTTAAAACTACATCAACATGCACTGTTAGAAACACTGGGTAAGATTAGGGTTAGCTAGTAAATGATCTTGATTCGAGCAAAGTGAGTTGCATGACATCTTGTATGGATGATTATTGACCTCCACTCTTCTGTACGGTCTGTATAGTCCTCGTTATGCCTTTTGATATGGTAAGTTCGATTTTTTTACTCTGTTCAATATGTTTCCACTAACTTGAGTATTGTATGTATGAGTTGAACGTATGGAACGTATGATATATGCTCGATATGATATGCATGGTTTACTCAAGTCCTAGCATATGATTGACTCCATAAGGTTAGGCACTACTCAGCATCAGCCTTAGGATACTCGACGAGGTAGAATTTGGCGCAGTATGTATGGCACTGTTGCAGTGAGTTTATGTCTTGGGGCTTTCGGACCCCAAGAACCCGAGACCCATTCGTACCCTGGCCCGGTCAATGGTGTTCTTAGTATGTAAGATCCTAAAAGAGAGTATATGGCAAATGCAGTAGCTACATAGTTATGTACACATCATGTAAATATTGACTCTGATAGCATGCTTCATTTGAATGCACAACTGCCCAGTATACGAAATTGAAACTCTCTGATTTATCAGTTATTACTTATTTTACTAGATACAACTTGCATAAAATTATTGTTGCTTATACTTTGCTGAATCATTGTATTCTTGAGTTGTCCTTGGTGTTGCAGACTCAGATTCCTCGACCAACCCTTCGTCGATCGATCAGACTCCAGGGGAGACTTCAGATGCCCCGTCAGGGCTAGAGGAGTTAATGTAATCACTTCGCCAGAGCACGACAATGGCATGCATGCATATAGGTTTTCTTTGGTTGGGATATAATTATTTTGTTCTGTTAGTGATCTCTACGATTTGTATTTATATCACTTTTGTATGACTCTGAACGTCCTGTAATCTTTTGTATATATATGATTTTGTTTCCGTATATCTTTTTTGTTATGGTTGATACCTACAGCTTACACGTACATGTATTGGCACGTGTGAATTTTCCTTGTGCGTGTGCATTTAGACAGGGTCTAAGTGTATATACACGGGAGTATGTGTATCATCGGTTAGGTTTAAACTTGACTCCCGATTTCTTAGGCTCGGGTTGTGACAGTATTCAACATGAAAAGACACTTCCTGGTACTTTATAGTATAATGGTGCGGCAGAGAGAATAAACCTCACTATTCTTGAGAAGATGAAATGCATGATGAGATTAACACGGTTGCCTAAATCATTCTAAGGTGAAGCTATTCTTACTATGAGTTATTTGATTAATAGATCTCTCTTAGTTTCTTTGAATTTTGATCTTCCAGAGAAAAGATGCATGGTTAAATTAAAATTGCGGTATCGGTCGCGGTCTCGGTCGACCCAAAAAATCGATAAGGTATTAATATCGGTCGCAGTTCGCAGTCTATCACCGTTGTCATGGTATGAAAATTTTTTTTTTGCCCCAAAAAATTTTGAAAATTTTTTCAAAAAATCTAAAATATTGTAAAATGTTGAAAAAAAATAATTTTCTCCATTAGTAACATCTACAAATTAAAATATCAGTCCCGCTAAGCCATAACACATAGTATCACTATTTTATTTTAAATTTCATAAATTTATTTACAATTAAATATATGTACATGTTTATACTAAAATAAATAGAAATCTCACAAGTTTTATGACATGCAATCATAGCTATAACTTATGAGCTATGCAATTATAATTTTGACTTGTGAACTATCTATTAGTGTCAAATTTAACAAATTGAAGTTTTTACTCATTACTTCATAAACATATGCCAAACTAAAAAACCACAAGTATTTTAAATACACTCCAAACTAATTTCAGTAACTATTTTGTAAATATTTGTAAAATTTCCTTAAAAACCCTAATTCTTGAAATCCCAATTATAGATCTATCCTTAATATGTGTAAATAAAAGAGAATGAAATGTATAGATAAAAAAATAGTATGCAATCCTTATTTCTAAGGTATTTCTAAATAGACCTTTAGAAACGTTACAAAATAAAAAAAATCATAATATTAACATTGGTAGAGTTATATATGATTTTTTCAAATGCAATCCATAAAAAATAAAACATTTTGATTGCTTAAAAGTGAAATAATTGTTGAAAAAGAAGAGTAACATCTAATATATTTGGAATGAGGAGAAAATTAGTACAAAGGAGAAAAATGAAAAAAATTTAAATATTATCGGCCAATATTTTGAAAATACTGGCCGATATATCGGTAAAGACCGATATTTTGAAATATTGGCCGATAAATCCCGATAATATGGGGATTTTTTGTCGATATGAGCCCGTGACCAATACCCAGGCCAATATTGGACCGGAATGGGCTGATACCAGTACGTATCATCGGATACGAACCGGTATTGGCCAATATTTTAAACTATAAGAAAATAAACAGGTAAAAATGCTTCTTATTTACTAGGGGTGTGCAAAAAATCTATTGATCCGTTAAACCAATCCAATTTGATCCAATTCGTCGTTTTTCAATTGATCTAAAGATTAATCGATTGATGATGGATTGGAAAAATCCTAATCCATTAATAATGGATTGGTGACGGATTTTACCCTTAATCCGTATATTTAAACCAATCTAATCCATTGAAATAAAAAATATATATTTTTATTTTTATATAAAAAATTAAAAGGTAATAATTTCTTCTAGAAGGTTTAAATGTTTTGTGTATTTTGTTTCATCTTTCTGTTAAAATTTATCTGGTAAGTTTTTGTTAGGATCCTTTAAAGACCTTATGGAACTGATAATACAATTTTTTTTGAGTTAGAAAAGTGGAATTTAGTTTAAAAACCGATTTGATATATGCTAGACAGTCATTTTTGCTTTTAAAGTACTCAAAATTTAGTGTTTTTACTTAAAGATTTTATTTGGTATATCAACTTGAATATCTTTCTAATATTACTTATGTTTTGTATCATATATCTAGTAATGTAGCAGTTATCTTATACCATAATTACTTTGTTTATCTTATATCATAATCACCTTGCAGGAGCCCATATAATAGTTGAATGTGTTCTTTTTGAATCTCTTCAAAATTTGGTTCTTCAAAATATTTCATAAAATGAACATGTCCAATATATTGATCTTAACAATGACTTCGTCTAATAATTTGGGAATGGTCACGTAGGAAGGATAGAGACTGGCCACCTGTGACCAAGTTTTATCAATGAGCCACCTACAACTTTTACTTCTATTTTTATTTTATTTTATTACAAAATAATTCCTATCATGAGCTCTATCAACGGATTGAACGGTTATAACCGATCCGCACCATTGATCCACGGTTCGGTTCAAATCAATTTTAAAGGGCAACGGATTAATGATGGATTATAAAACTATTAATCTATAGGTAATGGTTTGGTGATGGATTTGGTTCATTCCGATCTAATTCAAACCGTGCACACCCTTACTATTCACACTTGAAGGTTTTTGGGTGTAAAGCATTTACACATGTACCAAGGGAACAGCATTCAAAGTTGGATGATAAGGCAGTGAGTTGTATTTTTCTTGGCTAGGGTGGAGATGAGTTTGGCAACAGCTTATGGGATCTAGAGAAGAGAAGAATTATCAAAAATAGGGATGTGGTTTTCCATGAAGACTAGTTCTTTTGAGATGTTGATAAGATTGATAAATCTTTTGAAACAGTTGATGGAGTAGTTGATCTCATACTGACACCTTCTCCAATGCAGACTTTAGATGTAGAAGGTGGGCAAAACGATATAGATCGTGAAAAAGCACAGGGGTTGCCAAATGATGAGGGTGTTGAGTAGGGAGAGCTGCAGTCTCCTTGGTTGAAAACCAAGGAAATCAAGTTAGGAGGTCTACTTGAGAGCGTCAACCATCAACTCAGTATCCTGCATGCAAAATATTTTGCTTATTAATGAAGGGGAGCCAGGGAGCTTCCGAGAAGCAATGACTCATGATGATAAAGATGAGTAGATGAAGGCTATTCAGGATGAAATGAGTTTTTTGAAGAAGAACAAAACTTATGAGTTGGTGCAACTTTCTAATGATAGAAATGTTTTGAAAAACAGATTGTTGTTCAAGCTGAAAGAGGATGACAATGGAAAACTGGTGAAGTACAAAGCACTGTTAATGGTAAAAGGCTTTGCACAAATGAAATGTATCGACTTTGCTGATGTTTTCTCTCTTGTTGTGAAAATGACTTCTGTTAGAGTCGTCTTAGGTCTAGCAGCTAGCATGGACTTTGAGCTCGAACAGATGGACATGAAGATTGCATTTCTTTATAGTAATTTAAAAGAAAAGATCTACATAACTCAACAAGAAAGCTTTGAAGTAGAAGGAAAAGAACAAATGATTTGTAAGTTGAAAAAGAGTCTTTACAGGCTGAAGTAAGCACCGAGACAGTGGTATAATAGTTTGATTCATTCATGTTGAATCATAGGTACTGGAGAATAACTATAGATCACTGTGTTTATGTTCGTCGATTTATCGATGGCAGGTTCATTATCCTTCTTTTATATGTAGATGATATGGTAATAATTGAACAAGATAGTAAGTTGATTAGCAAGTTGAAAGAGGAGACGTCAAAATTGTTTGACATGAAAGACTTGAGTCCTGCACGAATGATATTGGGCATGCAAATACGTCGTGACAGGAGTTCTAAGCAGTTGTGGTTATCACAGGAGAAATATATTGAATAAGTACTCGAGCGATTCAACATAAAGAATGTTAAGCCAGTTAGCATACCTCTAGCTAGTCACTTCAAATTAAGCAAACACTTGTGTTCTACTACAGATGAAGAAAAGGAACAAATGGCATGTGTTCCTTACTCTTTTGCTGTGAAGAGTCTTATGTATGCCATGGTTTGCACATGGCCAGACATTGCTCATGCTGTCAGTTTAGTGAGTGGATTTCCATCTAACCCAGGAAAAGAGTATTTGGAATCAGTGACGTGGATCTTTAGGTATTTGAAAGGTACTTTAAGTTGTACTTGTGTTTTGGAGACTTAAAACTAGTGGTAGAAGGTTATACTGATGCTAATTTTGTAGGCGATCTTGATCGTCGGTTATTTACTTCTGGTTGTTTGTTTACTTTCGTAAGGTGAGCTATCTTCTGGAAATCGAAGTTACAGAAGTATACAGCAAAGTTTACAATTGAAGCGGAATATATAGCTGCTAATGAAGCAAAGAAAAGGATGTTTTGGTTGAAAAGATTCCTTCAAGAATTGAGTTTGAAGCATTAAAAATATGTAGTTTACTGTGATAGTCAGAGTGCTATGGATCTTAGTGAAAATGCTACATATTATGGTTGCATGAAGCACGTTGATGTTAAGTATCATTGGATCCGTGAGGCGATCGAGAATAACTTTATAAACCTGAAAAAGATTCACATCGACAAAAATTCCTCGAATATGATGACAAAAGTTGTGTCTAAAGGAAAACTGAAACTGGATTTAGGTTGGCAGGACTAAACTCCCGGTAAGGGGTTCAGAGCATATTCCCAATGGTCTGGAGGGGAAATTGTTGGCCAAGTGCATTCGGAGCAAAGTGGGTTCATGTCTTGGATAGTTTTCCTAATTGTATTAGGAATTTTCTGTTTGTTAAACAGTAGTTTCTTAATAGAATTAGAATTTTGCTTTGTCTAAGAATAGAGTTCTTGGAAGATAGTGAAGTAGTGATTATATATACTGATGTGATTTGTAACCCTAGACATAAGCTAAGACTTCAAGGGTATGGATTCACAGATTAGAGAAGAATTTAGTGAAAATTGGTTTCTTATGGACATAGACATCTTTGCCGAATCTCATAAATCTTTTGTCTTCTTGTGTGATTAACTATTGATCTTAGTTGCTTATGCATACATGCACAATGGTAGTGTTATATCCACAACACAAATAACTATCAAACAACCTTGTTTCAATGACAATTGAATCAAAAAAAGGTTGGAAATGAATATTCAACCATCATCCTACCCTAGCAATTCAAATCTAAGTGAGGTTTCCATCTATGTCGCTATCTTATATCATTTATCTCTATCTCATGTTGTTCACCCTTAACCTCTTCAATAATCCTTCAATCAGGGGAGAACCTAGGAATTCTTCCTTGGAGGGGCCACTATGTTGAAAAAAAAAATTCTTGGAAGGGCCATATACAAAAATTGCAAAAAAAATCAACAAACCAAAGGGATGTTGCATGGGCCTTGGTAGGTAGAACAAGCCCAGCACATGGTTGCAGTCCGCGGTTTTCTGACACACAATCTCTAGCTTGAACCACTGATAAACCAAAGAGAGGCTTCTTAAGTGATTGGATCATTACAAGCCCCTCACATGTAGCTATGAAAACTGTGTGTTGCATTTGGGTTTACCTCTTTGTGCTCCCATGCAAACATGTTTTTTTTTTTTTTTTCAAACTTGAGAGTCGTCAAATTCACACTCACAAACATTTTCCTCTGCCCTTTTTACGTGGTAACAGGCCCATTTAATATGGTTTTTTGTAGGGTTGTTGATGATCTGTTCCCAGACTTCTCTGTTCCGAGTTCAGGCTTTAGTTGTAGTACTCGTGTCTGGCCTGAATATGAAATTTAGATCTTTTTTAATAGTTGGGCAGGGCTTAGATTAAGTGATAGAAAGCCTGAAGCTGGGCTGGCCCAACTCGAACCAGTAATGTTTATAGTGCAGTGACTATATTATTATTATTATTATTATTATTATTATTATTTTATAGGAGTGTAGTGACTAATTTGAAGTAACAGAAACGCTGAAAAAGTGATAGAAAGTCTGGCTCTTAGACTAAATGAGCAGGCTCCGACCTGGCATTTTTTAGGTGGGATGTGCTCATCCCAGTCGCTTATGGACCATTATGTGCTTGAGGTAGCTATGGGCCTGTGTTTTTGTGGTCGTGATGGGCCTATAAATGACTCATGAGCCCGGCCCAACCTGATCACGAACACCCCTAGTCGTTTGTCTGTCGATATACCCATGTGAGGAGGTTCTAGGGAGTCAAAATCTCTGTCTTTTGCCTGTAAGATCCTTTTTTTTTAATTTTTATTTTATTGTCATATTACACCTGTAATAGATCTTCCCCTCTTGATTATATCATCCATCTCTTCCCATGGCCTTCACTATTCATCTGTGTGCATGGGGATAGAACCCACCGAACCCTTCATCTATTCATAGGGTTGTATATGGAGACTCCGATTCTCTGAGTGCCCGGACGCTCCAATCTATTGTTAACTGGATTTGAGTCATTATTTAAGTCTCGATAAGTAAATGGCTTCGAGTGTGAATCCTTTTTTGGACCCGTGACCTAAACGCTTGCTGGTCTGATTCCACCTTGGTTCCAACTCGAGATGATATAGTGTCTCAATTTCTGAGAATTTTTCTTAAAGTTAGTTAGTTATTATTATTTTTTTCAAAGCATTATCTATATAGAACCAAACATGCCCCGTGCAAGAAATCAATTCCAATTCTAGTTCCACATTCTCATTAATGGTTTTCGGTTTCGAAACCAAGAAACTAGTTCCGAACCAATTTTGGTTCCGGGTCCACAATGGACCAAGATAGGAACTGACTCATTTACAACCTTATCTATTCAACCATTTCTTATTCGGAAGACTTTCGACATTGGCAGCAACTCTCTCTATTACTGAGAACGGCTCCATACTGAAGTGGTAAGGAGTAACAGTTTTCACCTGGCTATTTAGGTTTGAACTCCAGGCATGCCGTTGCTTCCTACGTGCGTTCTTCCCACATGTGTGGGCTTCTTCCCATATATGTGCACTATGTTTCCACTTGAGTGGGTTGCCTTTCCACAAGTACCAAAAAACAACTCCCCATTACCACCACAGGGCACTAGTTATATGCACATTTGGAAAGAACAAGAAGATGTATGATTTTTCTTTTTGTGAATTTTTTTTTCATTATTTGGTGCTAACATTTCTCGTAAGGAAAAGCAGAAAAAAAAATAATGCACTTTCTTGCAATTTTAAAAAAAAAAGTGTTCCAAGTCGAAAAACAATTGCAAAACAAGTTGGGGCCACATAAAAGTGCAAAAAATCATATCTATAGGATTTTTTTGCTTTGTTTTTGTTATCTTGAACCTATTTTGGGTGGAATTGTGGAAATAATGTGGGGAGCTGTATAGGCACCTCCTTGAGTGTGAGGTGTGTAATTGCTTTAGACTTGGTAACCGGATAAGGTAAAAATGGCCATTTGCGCACCATTTTTACACCAAATTTTACACGTGGTGTAAATGAGTATAAATAAACATGTTAATGTGCATGTAAAAAAAAATGCCCATGCAACATTCACCAATCTAAATGAATGAAAACAAATGGCCGATCACTCTAGAACCTAGGTTCATCAATGAGGTGAAATTACTCTTCTACCTTGTTCTATTATGAGGGGAATTTCACTTTAATTGAAACACACAATTCGGTCATTTTGTTTTTCTTAAATTAACAATGTGTCTTTGTTGTGATAAATTTGACAACGGGCACAACTACTACTAACACAATAACCTGTGCTAAGCACAGACTTATTTCCTAATAGAATTTGCAACAATGTACATAAAATTGAATTAAAAAGCAATTCAAATCACATGAAATCATCCTCAAACACTTGACTGAGAGAAAACAATAGAAAAGAGAATTATGATAATACCTCTTTTTTTTTTTTCTAATCCAAAAGTTTGTGATGTAGGAATGTAGTAATGAAAGTTGGGTGGAAAGGAAAGAAGAGTATACATATATACGTAGAGTAAATGTATATGAGATTTGGAATGGAAATGTAGTGGCTGAAAAGAGAAGAGTGAGAACTGGGAAGAAGTAAAGTGGTTGCATTTTGTAGTTGGGGGAGGATGTGGGAGAATGGATATAACTTCTAGTCAAAATCAGCAGTTATGGTTAAAATTAACTTTAAAATCTTAGCTTTAATATAGTATAATTGGAGGAAAAGTTTTTTTAATCATAGGTACGGCAAATATGGGGTTCCTCTATTGGTTGGCAAACATGAATGATAGTTGGTTAACTAGGGATTGATCTCAAGGCATGCTACTCTTTCCACTAATGTGGGCTACATTGGTTTCCACCCCCTTGGCTAAAAAAATATCTATTAAAAAAATTAAAATCCTAAATTAAATCCTAACAAAGATTTTAGGGAATCACTTCGATTATAGCCACTTTGATTGCATACTATTGCTGGTTTATGTCAATGCCAAACATAAAACCTATGATGTTTAGAAATGACAAGGATATGGTAGAGACATGACATATTTTATATATAACAAGTGACGTATTAGATATGTTATAATACAATATATTGTTTGTTGTGTAGCATCTATGCGTCATAGCTTATAATTATAGACGTGGATTGGATCAACTGGGCCTTGAACTAACAAACTATTAGAATTACATGATTGTCAATTACAGAACTAAATTACAAATTATAGCTGAGATGTGTACTGGATAACTGTAGTTAAATTCAAAACAATCTTCCCATTTGTGCCTTTCGCCGATTGCCACCATTGAAAAATGTAAAACTAAAAATTCTAATGACTTGTCGTCTTTCAGCAAGTTGTACAGAATCTTCCTTGGTTGCCCCTTTATATCGTGCTTCTCTTTCCTTTGGGAAAAGGAAAAGTTTATTAAAGGGACATAGACCTTTCGTAGGGACGGCCCCCGACTTTTGAAGGGCGGCCCCCCTCTCTTTTTAAGCCAAAGAAGACAAGACCAATCATAGTCAAATAAAGCGAAGTTCCGTGTTGCTGCAAGCTGCCTGAGAAGACTTCAAGAATGATAGGGCCTAGAGAGAGAGTGAGAGACGGGACCAAAAAAAAAAAACAAGAATGATGGGGCCATTCGGCCCATGCCATTAAGGTTCCATGCACACTAAATATTTGAGGGAAATTACCAGTTGGTTTTACTAATTTCTTTTTTTTTTTTTCTCGAACTACCTCTCTAGCTCCTGTCTAACATTCTTAACTACCAGACCACTTCATGTTGGAACATTTAACCTTCGTTCCTTTCTTTCTTTCTTTCTGGTATTCCTTATCCTACTTAATTCAGCCACATTAAAGGAAATGAAGTTTCATTTGACACAAGTATCTCAACATTTAAAATTATGGGATAAATTGTGAATAGAACATGGCCAAGAACTTATCTCCGTCTGATCACTAAGTTCGGTGACGATTAGCGACCAAAAATTTCTTGGTACATCTTAAGATTGATCAAATCATTTGGAATATTTTTTGTCCAACTTGTAGTGCGGCTAACGCCCTCAAACCGGGGCTATCCAAAGTGAAAATTCGAATTAAGAGGGTGAAACATTAAGGATCTTTCGTCCGCAAAGGACCAATTTAAAACTTCTCTAATATTCAATCTACATTTAACATTTAACTAGAAATATAAGATGAAACTACGAAACCATAATCCATTTATATAAGTTGGTATCAATCACATATGTCTGATCCAATAGGAAAAGCAAGGTCTGTAAACTATAATGTTTAATTAGTCTAAAGTTACTACAATTTATTACATTTAACTTCCAATAATTGAAATTCTAAATACTACCTCAAAATCTAAACAACGATTCTCCAAAAAGCTTAATATTCCTCATCTATAGTTCAACCAAACTACATTACTCCAGAAATCTCACTAGCTTCCTCCTGCACATATCCCTCCAGGTTCATAGTCTAGAACACCCAAAGTAAAAAGGGTTTAGTCACGAAGGACTTGGCAAATGCTATATGCAAATGATACCATATATAGATCAAGATTGAATAAGGAAAATGATATAATCAATGGGGTCAATGCTATCAACATCAAAAGCAATACTATTATAAATAGGTAAGTAAGAATCAATTAAAGTAAGTTAACATCTATATCATCCATTGCCTATATAAGAGGCACATCCACATAGTCTGTTATATGGTATAATAGACTAGCTCCTATCCGTCCCTTAGGACTTTATAAAGAAGTTCTGAATCCTCGACATATTGATTTGGTACCGTAATATCCACTAGATCACACATACAGGTATAGTACATAATCCCATCGAATATCAACCAACCATGAGGCCTATA
The DNA here is from genome assembly GCA_037013555.1 of Sextonia rubra. Taxonomy (NCBI): domain Eukaryota; kingdom Viridiplantae; phylum Streptophyta; class Magnoliopsida; order Laurales; family Lauraceae; genus Sextonia; species Sextonia rubra. The sequence continues at coordinate 47,105,347 of JASUAD010000010.1, forward strand.
GAAGTGAGCTCCTACCAAGGGTTGGCTTACCCAAGGCTAAGCTTAATAACTGAATGGATGTAAGTGCTCATAGTACTAAATCAATTATATAAGGTCTATGTTTGGCTGGGCCCCTTGTGTGAGTAAGAGCATTCATACATAAGGTCAATCCTATTGGATCTAAATATCCCTTTATATAGTCCATGAAATTCATCCATCAATATTCATCCATAAACTCAGTCTATCAATGATAAAATAGTTCCAATATCATTAGGTATCTTTCCATATCAGTACTTATTTCAAGTTCATTCATCTACATCATGGTTCATTTATCCTATGCATACAGCTATTGAATAGCTAGCCCAGCCGCAAACAACAATTCATCTCCATTGCATATTCTTGGGTCACTTCTAAGTATACTCTAAGTTAAATTATCATTTATGCATTTTAAGATAAAAGAAAGAGGAATAAATAATGCAAACATCTACGAAAAAGAGGACAATGATACAATAGCAATATAAGATCGATATCATCTCATCCGTCAATAGAACGTATGATAAAAGTAGTCAAACATAGGTTGAATTGTACATTTCGAGTTATAAAGTACTTCAATCTACCATATGATAGACATTCCAAACCTGTAGGAGTTATATGCATTGGGTGTTACAATGGTTAGGCTCCATCCAGATCCAAACATCCATCCATTGGTGTAGATCTCTCTCTATATACTTTACTATGTCACAACAGGTGGATAGAGGCAAAGCTCACACCCTAAATCCACATAGGCATGATTTAGGGTCTATTAAATTGGTTTAAATAAAATCTATGCGGTGTCCAAGGTTTGAGGGTAAGAAATAAGAATCTAATTATAAAATTAAAAGTGGTTTACATAAAGTATAGATATTTTTCACTGTGTGTTCAAAGGAGCTAGAGGCACGTTTGACCGAACATTTTCTCTGGAATTGGCTTGCAAACACCTATTTTAAAACTATGCAAGGATGTTCGAATGCCTAAGAAGTCTGTTTGAACAGACATGTTCACTGTTGAACAGTTTCATGAGTGGATTTCCTGTATCATCATACATCCATTTCCATCTCTTGTCATTCATCAAGGCATGATAAACATGTTCCCACCTCTCATGGAGCCCCATCAATCATATACCATTATTCATACCCATCCATCTCCAATATAATATAATCTACAACATCCATTCTCCATCTCATTTAATCCCAACCATTCATTCCACCATTTCTCATCACCAATGGGATATATATATATATATAGATTATCACATGTGTTCACCAATATAAACATTAGTATACAATTGTTTATCATTTATAACATTTAGGGCCATTAAGAGAGGGTTTTTATCTAAAATGCTAGGTACGACATGAGTTTAGTTAACATAAGTGTCTAAGGAGCATTTCATGAAACATATAATAGGCAATCAAGGAATTCACATGTAATGAAATTATAAGTATACTCTCTTTGCCTTAGATAAAGGTAATCCTCCTCCAAGAGTCAAACATCCACTTCTAATCCACTCTAAGGTAATCTAACTCAAGAAAACCCAAAGATCTAACTCTACAACTACAAAAACTAAAGAATCCAAGGGAGAAAAGAATATTAAACTATAATTAAAGTAAGAGATCAAACTAGAAAAGGGGAATTTGTAGGATTGTATGAATTCTTAGCTTGATGTGATGTAAAGAGAGATGTCTATTAATCTATGAGGCTTAAATGGAAGATTAGTGGCTTGTTCCTTCAAGATTTAGCTTTGTAGAGATTGGTAGCCATGGAAGTTAGGTGATTAGCTCTAACTTAAGGAGATTAGGAATAGATAAAGAGACTATGCGGGGAGAGAGAGAGAGAGAGAGATGGGTTTGAGATGAGAATTTGCAAGAATTTGGGTTTATATAAAATAGGGTCATGCAAAAGGTCTAGTTTACCCTCAAGTAGAAAAATTGCAGTGACTAAGCATGATTGCACTTTTAGTCTTTTAAAGTTGAGCCGGAATGGGCTTTTAGTTTTTTCAAGTAAGTTGGGTTGGAATGACCAAAACACCCATAAGTAATGTGTAGTGGAGGAAAGATATTTTAAGGGTAACAATGAAATTGGTAAAGTTAACTATTAGATTTTTCTCCCAAAGACCTCTAGGTAACTCAAAACTCACTCAAGTCCTTTTCTACAACCTTCTATCACTAAGCTAATTACTTTTTATCCCTCTAATTTAAGCCTAAACACAACTAAAAGTCCAAAATAACATATATTTATAGAATGTAAAATGGGTGGGTCTTACATTAGATGTCTTCAGTTGTCCGATATTAAGTTATGAAATGGATGGTTGTCTATCTTGGAGCGTTAAATCTAACAGCTAACCACATTTAATAGACATAATTTTTTATTTTTTTGTTTTAAGGTTGATCTTGTAGAAAAACCCTTCCAAAAAAAAAAGATTGATCTTCTAAACTCTCTTGAATATTTTAATTAATAAGGTTGATGGTCTCCACAAACCATGTAATGTGCCTACTTTGTAAAAGCAAAGGAGGAGATGAATTCTTATATAGCTTAGGAGATGCACGTGTGAGGATGAAATTAGTAGCCGCCTTTGAAGAACGTGGATTGGGATGTTCTGATATAGAATTACTGAGAATTCTCAACGTCCATTCCTCCTATAAATCAATCAGTTAGACCCGCATGAATTTAGACGGTTTATACTACATTCCTTCTTATAATAGCCCATTTTAAACTTTAGTTAGCCAGATTGGGTACATATGGAATACATATGGAATACATGACTTCTTTACATGACTTAAAATTTAGTATATTTGGTACTCAACATACCTTTTTTGTTTTGTCACGAAAGAAAGACAACAAAACACCATAGGCAAAAATAACCTCTGAGCATCTTCAGCAATGCTCTCTATTTAATATCTAAAATGACTAGTGAAAAAGTGTCTTTATTTATTTTAGTTAGTGTCATCTCCAGCAATGCTCTCTCTATTTCTTTTAACATTTATTTAAAATATCTAATCAACTCAATTAAATAATTCAACTATCCAATTGATCAAAAGCAAAGGATTTAAAAAAATATTTTAAAATTTAACTTGTCAAGAATAACTAGCTAAATTTAGCTAACCTGTTACTTGTATTATACAATACTGAGCCATTTAGCTAGTTTGTTGGAGTTAGAAAAGTGAATTTTTACTAACTACTTTAGTTAACAAATGCATTTAGCTAGTTTGTTAGAAATGCCCTTATTTTAATAGTAAGAGACTCTGTTGTTACCAATTGCCCATGATTCAAACTTGGGCATGTACCTTTCCTCACCCTATGGCCTATGCTGGATTACCTCACCCGAGGTCAACTCTCCTCTCACCAAAGAGTTCCCTTATTTCACCTAAGGTTTACTCCCTCTTAGCCCTGCTAAGCTAGGTAATTAGAAAAAAAAAAAAGGTAGAACACCATATGCTTCACATGAACCGATAGAAAGGCTCCAGCTACCACATTGGAGGTTCAAGTGAACTTGGTTTCACGTGGGTTCTCTTGCGTCATCATGCTCATCCTAATTGAAAGACCAAAAAATTAATATTTGAAGATTTAATAATAATAATAATAATAATAATAATATTATTATTATTATTATTATTATATTTTGCTGCACACTTACATCCATTACTAGCTGTGAAGCACAAGATATATATTGTACTTGTATTTACATTGCTGGTAAATATATAAGAAGGCTATTAACCGAAAGTTATGTTTAGTAGGAGGTCAAAGAATATTTTCACTGGAAAGTTATGTTTAGTAGGAGGTCAAAATGCAGAGGATTTTTCGACCTAGAAATCATCAACTATACAAATCCCCACTGAGGAAAGCACTATTTCAAGGGCAGTAAAGAATCCTTTACTATTAAGCAAAAAAGCTATGTTTAGTAGGAGGTATTGCAACAGAATTGCGGACCCGCAGCTAGCAAATACTAATCCACCATATTTACTAATTTTTAAAGATTCTTTGTCAGATTTTATTAATTATTTACTATTTTTTTAAAGATTCTATGCCAGATTCCATTCATCACTTGTATGTGCAGCAGCAGGATGCAGTATTCAGGGTGACCATTTTGGAGTAGAAAGCCCAATTAGCTATATATGGTGCAAGGGAAAATGAAGGTGTGAAGAATAGTGTCTTTTGTTCTGTTCTGTATGCTTTGCTTTGGGTTTCTAATCTGTCTTTTGGACTGTATTTTTTGTTTCCGGGTCTCTGTAAAGTGGTATTGTCTAATACAATGTCATCTTTTCTAGCGAAAAGAAAAACGAGTTCACTTCATGAGGAAGTCAAAATCTTGCACAATTTAAACCCCTCTGAGATGTGCCCCGCTACTATATCTACCGTTGATACGGGTTGGTCCCATTGCCAACTCAAGGAAAATCCATGTATGAACTTAAAAAAAAAAGCTATATCCGTAAATGTGGGCCCAACCCTAATTATCAATCTACCTACAATAGAGGGCTTCATTTATAATCAAGGGCCCCAAGAGGGTCCATCCTCAAATTTTACGGTGTGGCCCTTTGAATAATTAGCTGACCAGAGGTCCCTTCACATGTCTATCAATCAATAGTCCAAAACAATCTCAATTTTCTTAATCATCTGTTCTTTGTATCAGAAGGAAATTCGGACGCATAATCATATGTCATCTTTTAAGTCAACATCAGAGGAGTTGCAGAGAAAATTAGCACTTAAGCAGTTTTGTCCCCTCTTTTTCCGCTGATTTCTCCACATTTAAAGGAGCCCTACAGGTTAAAAGTTTCACTTACACTCTCATTTACTCAGATGGTTACTCTGGTGAACTACAAAAAGCATTAGCAGATGTGAACCATAAAAAGGATTAGACAGTAACTGTGGAAGTAATTTCAAGCATGCAGTACATGAGATCCAAGGTATCTAAATTCAATCGTCTATTCAATGTTGGAGATTGAACAGAAAAAGGATTAGTGACGGTGATCCAGATCCAAATATGATTTGTATTGTTGATTGTTTCATATCAATAACAGGATGAATGTGTGCCTATAATTGAGACAAATTGATGCTGGTGCGTAAATCCAAAATAATAAGGATCTTTCAAATCCTTTGAAGGATGATGGGACCTAGAAATCTTCAAGAATTTCACTGGCCCAAATCGTAGAGGATTTAAAATTGCGAAAAATGGAAATTTCTGATTCTCAAGAAAAACTGCAGGTGAGGGATCTTGATTGCCAGCCTTGATTTAAACAGTATTACCATATGCGAATCTATGGTACATGTAGTGGTATTTTTAATGTCCACATGAGGCCTTTTCAACGACCTCAAAATCGTTGATTTTTAATGCATGATCGTCCCAAGTGGCCCCACTAGCAACCTTGATGTGAATAGGTTCCTGCACCAACAGCCATCTAAGTGCTTATGGAGGCTCCAAGTGGGGCCTACTTTTGCTCGATATACTACATAAAAAAATCGTCTTACCTTGTTTTATATTTATAAAAAAAATTTACTTTTAATTAGAGTTATGACTGTCATAAGGTTAATCATGTCTAAAGAAAAGTATTTTGTAGATGTAATCCAACAAACCGTTTTTATTTAAAAAATATAGAGAATATAATTGATTTTTACAGCTTACAACCCACGATTAGAACACATAGGCATATCTCCTGTCATTAATGGGACCAGGTTGGAATTCTTCTGTCCTCTTTCAAAAATAGAAATTTAGGTATGAGATGCTTCCCATACATGAAAATGGAAAACGTGATTTTCCCCAAAGCTACGCGATGAAAGCTTGTGAGGTGGCATTCCTTACATTTCTTGTAAAATAAGAGAAGTGGAACTCAATAATATGGCCCACCTTTTAAAATTTTAACCCGCTCAAAATGTTCACCCTTCCTTTAAATGGGATGTCTATAAATTGCCCAAGTAGGCTATGTGCCCGCCAATGGAGCCCCAAACCAGATTTTCTAGTTTTGCAGTACTTGATCCAACCTTAAGATTTCTGTATGGTTTATATTGTGGTTAATACATATGATTGATGAAGGTCATCTAGTTCCTGATAGGTACTTCTTAGTAAAATGTAGTCTTGATTAATAATTCATAAGATTGTGTTAATTAAATTCTTAATTATATATTCCATCTAACTTTGCAACTAGTTTTTTTTATTGGAGTAATTAAAATTTGAAAAGTCAGTACTCTTTTAAGAGGTTTATATTTTCAACAAGTGAAGCCGCCGGAGAGTTTCACTTCACCTGTACGACGAACATGAGCAGAGACACTCAGGGTGTGTTTGGAAACGGCATAAATTTTTTGTGGGATTGGATAGTTAATACCAACAAAGCCTATCCAATGGTATTATTGCATGAAATAGGATTCCATTTATCCCAAATGTGAATTCAATCTCTTGTTTAGTTGCGTCCGGATAAATGGGGAATAAAGGACAAAAATATCTAAAAAATATAATTCCACCCCCCACTCAAAACCAACTAAGGTGGAATAGGGACAAAAATCAAGGGATTGGACCATCCCTTAATACCTAGTATGAGGACTTAAGTTATCACATCTGGGATAACTTAAGCCCTCATACTAAGTATTAATCTGTTATTGCATCGGGACTAAGATAATTTTATCCCATGCACTAAAAGTGCAAACAAACAAAGAATAAGTGGGATATGATACAAAAAGTAACTTATTTCCCCACTTATCTCCCCCTTATCCTACATCCAAACACCCCCTCACTGCACCCAATGGGGAGGCCGGTCCCTGTTGCAATTATTACATGAAATCATGTAATACATGTTGAAATCTCCATTGTGCCACACATGAAGATAATACAGACAATTCAAGTGATTCTCATGCCCATTACGTATATATCTTTAAGTTTTAACCATAGGAGTGAGCCACATGATCCAAACATGTCCAATGTCATGTGTCACCAATGATATCATGTTACTGCCCATTCATCTTTTCAATCGAGTGTCAATCCTATAGTGGGATTTACACCGGTTAAAGTGAAATGGGAGAGTTAAACGTAGTTCACATTGAATGGTTCAGACTGTTTCTATGGTGCCCCACGATCTGGTTCGTTCATCCTCTAAACTTTGCCTTGGACTATCTACTGCTCAAAATTTGCCTAGTGGGGTAATCGTTGCCGTAGTCACGACGAAAGAAATCGATGAGTCGTTGAAAGCTCATTGACCTGGACGGCTTGACCCCAAAAATACCAACAACTGTAAGAGTGTAAGACTATGTGCAAACCGAGTTTTATTTATTGAATCAGTCAAGACTCGGAGGTGGCCTTTTTATTGTTGTCAGTTCCTCTGGCAGCTGGGACCAAAGGCCCAGGGGCTCAGCCTCCCACTGCCTTCCACACGTGACTATTACTAGTCAAATAAAAGACTTTTGAATTCTCTAGCAGGGCATCTCCCAGGATGTTTCCTAACCTTCCGTTCATTCCCAAGCATTTCATAATCCCTTAAAATCTCCCCCAGCTAGATCTCAATAAATATTCTTCCATAAAGTCCGATGTACGTTGTAATATAAGACACAGACTCTCTCCAATTGAGAAGAAACCATACAAGAGAGGAACAATGAAAACCGTTCAACAGCAAAAGAGCCTCTTTCCTTCCATCATCAACCTCCTCAATTCACATCAAAAGTTTCAAAGCCTTCTCTCCCATTTCTTCTTGCTATGCCTTGGTTTGGTCCTTGGAATCATAGTAAGTCTCTATCTTAAAACCTTCTCTCTAAATATACTCACAACCCAATTCTCTCTTTTCTCTTTCCCACCATCACAACTACCTTCATCACCACCACGACTACCTTCATCACCACCACCACCACCACAACTACCTTCATCACCACCACCACCGTCACCACCACCACCTTCACCACTACCACCACCTTCATGGTCTTCATCGATGTTGGGACGCATGCGATTCAAAGAGTACGTGGAGCCACGGATTCTGAGCCATGACATGTCTGATGAGGAGCTTATGTGGAGAGCTTCCATGTCTCCTCGAGTGCAAGAGTTCCCATACAAACGGGTACCGAAGGTAGCGTTTCTGTTCTTGACAAGAGGGCCACTCTTCATGGGTCCTCTGTGGGAGAAGTTCTTTAGAGGGAACGAGGGACTTTACTCAATTTACGTGCACTCGCATCCACTTTTCAATGAATCAATGCCTGAAGATTCTGTCTTCTTTGGACGAAGGATACCCAGCAAGGTCAGTTTCTATCATACCTTTTTCTAATTCTAATTATGTCGATTATAACAGCTCGGGCCATTAATGAGTACATGCCGTCCTTTTCTTGAAACCGATTTCATTTATTCTAAGGTTATGGTTGCTAGAGTTTAAAACCAGTTTAAAGCTTTGGATGTGATGTTTAAGAGTGTGGAATGATGTATTGATGATGGACTCAGATGGAAAAGTCCTTTTAATCACATGGGATTAACGGTAAATTATCCCACCAGCTGACTGCGTGTGTCCCGGCTCTATGGTTCCACTTGGGCCACATTTGATCAGCCCAGCTTTTTTCACACTTTTATCCCAATGATCTGTCGTCATGCAATCCTTGAGGTCAAAAAGACCACCAAACTAGGGCTGTTTGCAAAAGGGCTAGGATGATCTAATGATGGGCCTGATGTTTTCATTACCCTACCCATAAAGAGATCTTTCATCCTATCCTAATCCCATTGGTAGGAAAGCATCCAAGAGAGCCTCACGGGCTGGACCTATATACACATGCACCCTGCTCATAGGTGAAAATCCTCCTTAGATAATTAATTCAAAATTACCCTTTAAATTTAGTTGTCTTTTTTTATTACCTCCACTTATATTGAATTTAAGTAGAATTCGCTTCAATTAATGTGATGATTACAGTATCTGAGTTTTTTTTTAAATCTCCGTGATGATGGCTATATCCCAGATTTCATGCCAATAAGACGATTGAATGGTCAGATGCTAATCTGTCATCTATAGGGAGAAGTTTGGTCGCCCAGATTTTTAGAAGTTTGGGGCTATAAGATGAATGGTCTCAAAATTTTATTAATTCGTGTCCTGTCCATGACACTTGTTGGCAGTAGGTAACTTTGCCGCTGTGGATCTGGTGGTGTAAATCATAGAAATAATCTTGGATTGCCCAGCCTTCTGGGTCCCACTTAACCACATGTACACATCGAAAATAGTGAGATAAGAAAGTGATTGTATTATAGATTACATATGACTGAAGGACTACCTTCATTTGACAGATTGAATTCACCTCAAGAGGGGCATTGAAAACAGTGGCCTAAAACTTTGGCCCTACCGTTCACTTTTCGTCCCCTTAATTAAGTAGTGAGGATTATCAATAAAAAATGTTGCAATATAGTCTCACACGATGATCAAAATTGCAGTCCAAAAATTTGGACCCTGATAATTTCTCCCCAATGTAATATAGCAATTTAGCATGTGAAACGGGAAGTTGGTCTGGGAAACAGGGCAGCTAATAATGCCGTTTCAATTGCGTCAATAATTGAACAGCGCCATCTCAATTGAAGCAATTAGGCTCTTTTGTAGTATGCATGCAGGAACTGTATTGTAGCTTATCCATTTGTTAAAGCATCATATATTGCTCAGGCTCAGAGATCTTCTAATGCAATCTTGGTTACTCTGTTTTTCTCTTGCTCTTTCTCCTTCTCTTTTCCCTCTTTCTGAAACTTTTCTCACACACAGACATCTGATGTTGTCACTGTTGGTGCCTTAATTCAGGGTACCCTATACACCCCTGATTTTTTTTAAAATTTTTTTTCTGATGGGCCTCACACCTTCTTGACCATCTGATAGAAATGTCAGCATGCATGCTGATATCCCGACAAGTGAATATTTCACCTTAAAATGTTTCTATATGTACATTCCCCGTTTCTCCTTCATCAATAAAATTGATGTTGTGTCCCTCAACTACTTCCTTTTTATGATGTCTCAACTAACGAAGTTATATTTTTGAACCTCCCTTAGAATGCCATCAAATAAAATCCCAAGTTAAGGCCTTCAGTTGAACACATATGATTGTTGGATGCCATTAATACTTAATTTCTAGATCTATGCCAGTGTTGTCAAATTTAGGTGAGTGCCAAAGTAAGGGAGAAACTCTGTTCAGTAAAACAAGGATAACTTGAGATATAAAGAACTCAAATCTTAATGGTTTTCTTTGTGCATTTTTTTTTAATCAGTTCAATGATGTGTCATTAAATGAATTTTCAACAAACCAAAAGTAACAACCTTCTTCTTCTGCTTGATACAGGAGGTGAAATGGGGTCAGCTTAACATGCTGGAGGCCGAGAGGCGCCTCTTAGCCAACGCGCTACTCGACTTTTCAAACCAGCGGTTCGTCCTCCTCTCAGAGTCATGCATTCCCCTCTTCAACTTCCCAACCATCTACTCCTACCTCACCAACTCTACCGAGTCCTTTATCAGCTCCTTTGACGACCCTGGCCCCAATGGCCGTGGCCGCTACAATCGCCGTATGAACCCTCTCATCAGGCCTGATCAATGGCGCAAGGGCTCGCAGTGGTTCGAAATGGACCGTGGCCTCGCCGTTGAGATCATCTCAGATCGAGTCTACTATCAGGCTTTTGAATGGCACTGCAGGCCCTCATGCTATGTGGATGAGCACTACATACCAACATTTGTAACTATGAAGTTTGGAGAGAGGAATGCAAACAGGAGTTTGACTTGGGTTGACTGGTCAAGAGGTGGGCCACACCCTGCTAGGTTTGGGAGGCTGGAGGTGACCGTTGACCTGTTAAAGAGGATGAGGAGTGGGAGTGAGTGTGAGTACAATGGGAGAAATACCACAACCTGCTTCTTGTTTGCAAGGAAGTTCTTGCCCAATGCTTTGGACAGGCTATTGAGGTTCGCACCTAAGTTGATGGGATTTCATTGATGTCTTTCATTCTTGAACCATGTTTTTTCAATTTGTTAGGGGAATATGTAAGGCACTGTCTCAGTATAAAAAACAAAAAATTTTTCAATTTTAAGGGCTTAGTACAGGTAATGTTTCTTTGTTTTTTGTTTTGTGTTTTGGGAATTGGAATGAGTCAGTAGATGGGCATTGGTTATGTACATAACTTCACTATATATAACTTCAATGGTTGGCCAGAAGCCTGTTATAAGCTGGATTCTATTGGCCCCATTGTTGACCCAACCCACTGAATTTTTTCCCCAAGTTGAGCTGTCTGTATTGTTGCAGGTTTCTACTAAGAAAAGACCAATTCAAGCATATAAAAACTACTAATTATACAGTGTTCTTCAGCGTATCCCCGGTGGTTTCAAGGCATGACAGCTAATGTTGATTCCTTTTTAATTGACTCCTCTAATTTATATCATTTCTTTTCTATGATGTTGTTTGTTTGTTTTTTTAAATGTTATGCCCAATAAGAGCTGAATTCTAATTAAAAATACAACCATAGATCCTCCTTATCTTACTGTGGCCTCCTTGTGATTATCATTATAAATTGGGTGTAGCTTCTTAATTTGTTTTGACATTCTCGTTATCTTACAGTGGGCTCATTTTAATTATCACTCTATATTGGATCTAGGTTCTATGTTTTGACATTTTCTGTGTGTAGCATCATAGCTGGTTCTTAAGAGTTAATGTCCAAAAAAAAAAAAAAAAAACAAACAAACAAACTGGAGAAAAGTTTTAAGCACAACAATATTCATGCCTGAACTAAGTGGATCCTTTAAAAAAATACTTGCCGATTTTTTTTTGACACGTTCAATGGCTCCCTATTTCATTGAGAGCATTAATAAAATTATGAATTAACTATTTTCAACAATAATTATGCATTTCTTCGAAAAAAAACAATAATTGTGCATTGATTATATTTACATAATGTCTTAATCTAAGCCTAATTAATGAGGGAGCTTGCTTTATATTTTGCACTTGCAAGCTGCAAAATAGACATGTGCTAATCTCGAAAGCCCTTAAGGTGGTTGGGGAAAAATTGAAAATTGTTTAAAATCAATTACAAATTTAACTTAAATTTTTTTTTATAAAATCATGAGAATCATCAATGTGTGCATCACATTTTCAGATTTTTTTTTCTTGACTAATTTTGTGGATTTATATTTGTTGAAATTGAAACGTAACAGATAAAGTTTAATTGAAAGCATTGCTCTATAATATAAAAAATAGGTTGATGTGGTGTCATGTGAGAGTCAAATGTGAAAGCTAGAGGTCAAAATTAAATTGAAACATTCCTCTATGACATATGCTAATTACTCATACTCAGAATCTGAATTTTCTTATCTAAGGAAATCCTAAATACTATAATGGCAATCATATAAATCAAGTGAGGCACACTTTGTAATATAAATAACACTTTCTTTTTCAGGAAGGCTTTTTTCTCGTTAAAAGTTTCTTTTTCTTTCACATTCTGGGTTTTTTTTTTTTTTTTTTTTTGTGTTAGATGGATCGATGGTACAGTACTCCTATGATTACCTACGTACTACCCATGGACAGTTATGTGAGATGAGACATTCTTACCATCTAAATGTTTTATTTATTTTGCGCTTTTGTTATTACCAGTGAAAAATGTATAAACAGAGTTACACAGAACTAGAAGTATAGATAAAACTGGTGAGCTAGACAGAATTGAAACTAAAGCCTATGGGTGGATTACTTATTTTTGAGAAACAGTTCATTGTTGGCAAGGGGCCGTATACAGAATTACAGGTAAGACCATTTGATTCTCAAAAAACACTTCAAAAGTATATCATGTATTCCTATAAATACAAAAGTATATATGTGCATATAATGTATTAAGAATCTATATATTGATATCTTCTGAAAAATATATTGATTTCTACTCTCAGGAACTGTGTCCGAGCCTCCGAGGTCCACATCTGGTTCAATAACATCTTTCGAGTTTAGGGATGGTCTGTTTGATACATTTCACAGTCCTAATATTAGATTACTAGTAACAGCAGCCCTTTTTAAAAGAAAAGGCAAGTACAAGAGGAGCTAGAAAGGGAGGTACATGCACAGACTTGACCCAATAACAGCCTCTTAGTCCAGTGGTAAGAGGTGTCAATTCCGACTGCTACCTTTCCTCACCATAGCACTCTTTCACCTTACCTGAAGTCTACTTCCCTTACTAGAGGACTAGGTCTTATCCCCCTGAGCTAGGTACACATACTTGGTGAGGGTCTAGACTCGATCCATTCATGACCCTACTTTGAAGAATTAGTGAATCTGCCCTCATTCAAGTCAGTACTCAAGGGTTGTGGGGGTTTCTACATTATATCCATCTTACCCTCAAAATTTGTTGTTAGATGAGTATCAAATTGAGACGAGACTTGCGCCAATTCACAGAAAGCAATGAGTGTGAGAGGGTTGATGGACCATAAATGGGCCCTATTGAAAGTGAGACCAAGGAGAAGTCTCACCAATCAATTTCTTTAAGTCACCTTATTACCAGCCCTATTGCCCTTTTAGCCCTATCACCCTTTTGCAGTTAAAATATGTCATTTTTTTTTTGTCTATGGTAAAAATGGTTAAAATATGTTGGCGAAGGCTGTAGATATTGTAAGGCTTGTGGTATGTTTCTTTCCATTAGAATATCATTTGCTTTATGAAAATAGAATTAAAGAAAAATGCATAAGGAATAATTAAGAAAAAGGAAAGTGAAAAATGAAGGAAAAGGCTATTTGATGCTCGTTTTTTAAAATTTACCTTTGCACTTCATTATTAACTACTTTTTGGCAAATAAACCTCATTTATTGAATTCCTATACATCCTTATCCTTCTCCATGCATACAGACCTTTGTTGTGGTTGTTAGCCCTGATAGAACCCTCGGGCACCGATGTGGAGTGATGCTCAAGTGCCTCCTAATACAACTAATAAGGCCATAATGTCATTGTTCTACTGTTTTCTATTACCAATTGAAAGTTGTAGCTTAATGGGGTCTGAGATTCTACATGTGGTATCAGAGCCTAGTGAGGTTGAGGGTTTGAGTATCCTCTCAGATGGTACGAGTGAGGGGGGGAGGGGGAATGTTAGGTTTTTAGTACAATTCTTGGGCACCTGTGTGGAGTGATGCTCAAATGCCTCTTAACATAGCCAATAAAGCCAGAAAACCATTGTTTTAACATTTCTCATTACCAATTGATTTTGGGATTAATGGTAGCCAATAAAGCCAGAAAACCATTGTTATACCATTTCTCATATTTTTCATCACCAATTGATTTTGGGATAAGTGGTAGCTTAATGGGGTATGAAATCCTACAGTAGCAAGCCATATTTCTTGTACTCGGGATTGGACCTAATTATTAATCACTACCTAGACTGCAACATCACCCAGTAGGGCACTGGCAGGACCAGACCTGGTCATGGGCTAAGCCAGTCCCAGATATTTGGATTCTATTGTTATACATGTGGCTTATTTTCTTTACAGATGGGCTACCCAATCGGAAGGGGCAGGAGAAATATCAAATATGAATTCGGGACCCGCAGCGACGTAAAAAGTGATGTTGGTGTTTTGTCTTAACTCTCACGTTTCTTTCTCCCTGTCATGTTAGGCGTTATAAGATGCAGATGCTTTCTTCTCCAATGCAATGAAATCATTTTACCGACCCAAGCATCACAACACATGGAAGAGTATCTACATCTGTTTGTAAAGGAGGCCGACTTCTACAATGGAATTGTATTGGGGAATCTGTTGCCTGGAAATCTTTGGAGGCCCCTCCCTCACATATTACAATCATGGCTTCGGAATTATATTGGAGGTATCCTTCTCTATTTCGTATCCGCTGCTCTCTGGTCTTTCTACGTTTACTGCTGGAAAAGACACCTCTACTTTCCTCAAGGTATCTCTCTCTCTCACAAACTTTCTCATTTTTATTTGAATTGTAGTAACTCCCCTTTAGTTGCCTACGTCTATGATTGAAACTTTATTTACTTGTAGGCAATGGCAGAACCAAGAAATTTGCATTGGAGGGCCACTTTGTAAAAATATTAAACTGATAAAAAATTTTGGGAGCCAATGTTAAAAAAAGTAAATTTTCATAAAACATTAAAGGGACCACACCCCCCCCCCCCCCCACATTCGAGGAAATGGTTGATAAAAAATTTTGGGAGCCAATGTTAAAAAAAGTAAGTTTTCATAAAACATTAAAGGGATTCTCAACACACACCCTTCCCCCCCCCCCCCCCCCCACATTCGAGGAAATGGTTGATAAAAAATTTTGGGAGCCAATGTTAAAAAAAGTAAGTTTTCATAAAACATTAAAGGGATTCTCAACACACACCCTTCCCCCCCCCCCCCCCCCCCCACACATTGGAGGAAATGGTTGATCAAGGTCATGATTACTCTTCCACGGACGAAGAGCATGGATATTTAAGTCTTCTCACCTCCTCACTAATTAACTTGTAATAGTCTTCAAAGAATTCTCAGTTAATTTAGAGATTTTCCCTATGTAATGAATTTATAGAATGCTTTATCGATGTTAAGCAAAAAATTTTGTAATACTTTGAATTTCCCTCTTACCTGAAATATATGATTAGGAAGTGGTTTAGTATTTGTATTTTGATTGTAATCAAGTTGGTTGATTGATGCTGTATCAGAAGGTGATTTATCTTATATATAAAAAAATTTAAAGTAATGACAGTTTTTGTAGAAGTCAGGAAAACATAATGTTATTTGTAAATTTCTCTTTTATTGGATGATGTAATGGGAGACAAATGCTTCCTTTTACACACAACTAGTCTTCACTTGACATCTTAATCTTCCTTGGAGTAGGCTAAAAGGTTCCAACTCTGAAACTATTTATGCAACAAATTAGAAGAAGATTGACAAATACAAATAAATAAACTCCCAACAAGAGACCGTATAAACTAACCTCCCCTTATTACTTGATATTTTTTATTAGTAAAGAAAATGAAAAGATAAGTTTTCATATAGGTGAGTAAAGAATGCAAGCTATGTTGAAGAGCGGGCTCCATCCAAAGGGGAGTATTGAAAAGTAATTATGCTATCTCTACTAACAGTTTGAGGCTTTAGTAGAAATTAAGTGACCATGAAAATTTAATATGGTATTGGAGTCAATCAGCCAAGAGTTCGAATTTTAGGATAAACGATCCGGCACTAAAACAAAATGCGTGTCACAAAAATGTGCCGACCGAGTTTCACCTGAAAAGGCGTGTTAAAGAGTGGGCTCATCCCAAAGGAAAGTGAAAAATAATTATGCAATCTCTATTAATATTTCGAAGTTTTGGTAGGAATGATTAGCTAAGAAAATTTAATAAACTATATTATCCACTTTTCTATATTTGTGCCATCAAGGAGAACAAAGAGAAGGAATTTATTAACCATTAACCATCAACCGGCAAGTTTTCGATCGATTAGTGATCATCGATGAGGTTCACTGGGTCTAACATATATGCAACGTTTCCATTTTGACAATCTTCTTTCCAATTGCTTCGATAGGATGGCTAAATATGTTTTATAGATCTCTAAAACACATTACCTGGAACCCAGGCATGACGTGCCACATCATGTTAAAGATAATGACCTCAGAAATGTTTGAGAAGTTACCCACAATGAGAGCAGGATATCTATATCAGTCAATTAAAAATGTAGGAGTTTGAAGTGGGACATATTAGATCAACAATATATGGACGGAAATTCACTCCAAAGAAGTCGACTACTGCCATCTTATTAGAGATAAAACTCGCACAGCCCCTCGAAGGTTGCCCTATAACCTACCTCATTAAATTTGGACACCATTTGATTATGGGAGACAATATTCGTTTAAGTTTTCAAACTTTGGCCATTGAGCAAAGTCTGAGAAGACTAAAATTTGCATGATCAATCGAAAAGCCTATATTATAATCTCTCCGGAGTGCCAGGTTAGGCAATATGGTAATTTTATCTCAAAAGGTGGGGGCATCATCTAACTCTAACAGGTTTTGGATTGATCAAGTTGACTAAGTAGGTCTTACAACCCTAACCGATCCTGCTTAGTTAAGGCTAGTTATTCTTGAAATTTTCATTAGAAGAAATGAATTTTACAAAATAGTATATCTTAAATGTGATTTTCAGAAGATAATAACAAAAGATATAAAAATATTACTAGAGTTTTTTTTTTCCGCACATAGTTATGGCGTTACTTAAGACCCATAATATCATGAGTTATGATGGTACTGCAGGTCAAGTATCGAGGTCACTTCCCTCACTAGGGGTGCACCACGCCCCCACTTCACCTGAGGTCTAATCACCTTACAAGAGGGTTAGGGACCAACCCCTACACGAGGATAAAATAAATAAATAACCCAACACGTAGACCTAAAACACATGAAGCCGGATTGCTTTTGTATCACCACCATAGGTGAGGAAGGAAATAAAATAAAGGCTCTTTCGCATGATGCCTCGCCAAGTTTGATGGAAAGCAGAGTGGGGAAGAGAAGTTGATGTGAACCTACTTAAAAATTGATCAACTTTTACATTCCCTTTTTAACCGGTAGAAGATTATATGCCATGATACGGATTGATGATAACGTGGGTTAAGGGTGGTACCTTTTTCTTTTTTTTTTTCTTTTTTTTTTCTAAGAGCATGTTAAAGGCATTTTTAGTGCTTTTTTTTAAGTTTAATACTAGCCTTACAAGACTACACATAATGTTTGCCCAATTGGGATACCAGGCCCACCTTTGCTATTGCACAAGTCTTAACCCAGCTAAAATTCACCTAGAGTATGAATTTCAAGTCCAAGCCAGCATAAGTCAAGCTTCAACTGGGCTTTCACACGACCGTGGCCCTACCCAGTTTTTTTTTAAAAAGGCCCATATACGGTTAAAGGTATTTTGAGCTTTTACCCAGAAAGATAAGAACTTCCAATGATGTCAAAACGAGCATAGCTCTTTACAATTTTGTCAATTATTATTATTATTCTTTTGGTTGGCCATAGTAAACATCTCACACACACCCTCACACAAGATCCCTACCATCAATGCTGCAGTCAGTAGGTGTGTTCATGGGCTGGATGGGCGGGCCACAGGCACCGAGGTCCAGCCTATCATTAGAAACATAGGCCTGGGCCTTGCTAAAACAAACATGGGCAACAAAGCAAGGCCCAAGCATGCCAATTTATTAGCCAACTAGACAAGACCTGGAGCAGGCCAGGCCAGTCCAGGCCGAATCAAGATTTCCACCAATTGTTTGGATGAAATCCACTAAATTACAAGCACTCTTTAGTCGGGCCGGGATAGTATGGGCTCTCAGCTTTTGTTAACCCAAATCCAGCCCAATTTTTAAATGGGCCCATATTATACACCCAACCAGGCCAAAACCGGCTTGCCTGGATCAGGCTCGGGGTGGCCTAGGCCAGAAGCACCCCCAAAAGCTAGCTATTGACTCCTGATTATTTTTGTGGGAGGGAAGTGCCTCACCAAATAAGCTACCAATATATTGGATACAATTTCGTCAATTGAAGACCCTACTTTTCCTTTTCTTTTCTTTTCTTTTTTCTAAAGCGAGGAGTCACATTATTGTTATTGTTATTATTGTTATTATTATTATTATTCTCTTGACATGATGAGTCGTTTTATTATTATTCTCCTGACGTGATGAGTCGTTTTATTTGAGACATACATAGTTTGATAGTTTTTCTTAACACCATATGATTTTGGCCTTTTGCAAATGGCCTATGAATATCTCAATTGTTTGTCACTGTTCTACCAAAAAAAAAAAATTTTTTTTTGTTTGTCACTGATGGCCTTGTAAGTGGAAAATATATTTACAAAATATCTTTGCCCATCAAGTTTTTTTTATTCATTTATTGGGTCACACCGTTCCCTCCAATGAATAATGGAACCGACCGTACTTCGATATAAGACTTAAAAGGATTAGATTATGTTCAAATGGGACCTACCGTGATTCCACAATCTAATTAACAGACTAGAATATAGATATTTGAAGAAAAAGATCAATGTGGAAAATATATGTAGTTAAACTCTATAACCACTTCACACGCTTGAGGATGTGACATAATTTTGCAATTTGCAACGTAAACTACTGAGGTAATTAACTGCTCCTATCATGTGAGGTAAGGCCCGCGTATACTAATTGCTGTGTCAGATCAAAAGCTCAATCCAACATTTTTAATAGAAAGAAAGGCAGAAGGGCTGGCAGTTTATCGCATCGGGTTGGATTTGGGTTTCTCTAACAGTAATGAGTATGGCCACAACTCAAGCCTGACCCATTTACTAATCCGGTTGCAAATGTCAACTCAAACCCTTAATTCACGTGCTTGGTTATGGTTGGGTTGAAACTTGAAAGTTTGATGGGCGCAACTAAGATTGGGCCAAGTTTAGGTTGGGTTGGTTACTTAATACCATGTATGACCTCAAATCAAATTGAACCCTGCCCATTTGTTAATAAGTTCAAATTTCCAAGTTGGGATCGAGCCAGGTTCGATCTGATTTCCATTTCAACACCCTTAGATGCAGAAGGGCTAGGCCTGGAGTTAACTTTAAGAGCCATGCATTTGCTCCAGGTTGGAATGTCCCTAAAATTTTCTTCCTGTGATTTTTGTACAAATTTGGTATACAAGTTTATTGTTTGTGCAGATTCCATACCTTCAAATGAATCCATGCATTTGCAAATAATAGTCTCAATGAAAGCCATGCCATGGTATTGTGCTCTTCCAACAATTTCAGAGTACATGGTGGAAAGGGGCTGGACCAGGTGTTTCTCCAGTGTAGGTGAAGTTGGTTGGCCTGCCTATCTTGTCTATGTGATGCTTTATCTAATGCTTGTTGAGTTTGCGATTTACTGGGTGCACAGAGAGTTGCATGACATAAAACCTCTATACAAGCATCTTCATGCAACCCATCACATTTACAACAAGCGACACACTCTCTCCCCATTTGCAGGTATGTTCTGCACCCATTGCATTCCATATGCATCGGTCATGGGCAGTTTTGTTACTGGTTGAAGGTTACTGATATTTGCATATAATCATATACAGTTCATTCTAGTTTGTGAGAACTGAAACCTGGACATCATCCACTGATTTTTCAGGACTAGCATTCCATCCTCTGGATGGGATGCTACAGGCTGTACCTCATGTGATAGCTCTCTTCATTGTCCCTACCCATTTCATGACCCACCTCATTCTTTTGTTCTGCGAAGGCGTCTGGACAACGAACATCCACGATTGCATCCATGGAAAGGTTTGGCCTATCATGGGTGCGGGCTACCATGAGATTCATCACACCACATATCGCCACAACTATGGCCATTATACCATTTGGATGGACTGGATGTTTGGGACTCTATGTAGCCCTGAAGTAAACTCCAAGAAGCTGACTTGATGTGCTTGCTTGTTGGTCTATCTATTGCAAATAGAATAAGATTAATCAGGGAGATGAGGAGGATGGCCTGGTAAGGGCTGGAGCTTCAAGCTTTAGTTCACCTTGCTTACCTTGTGGCCCGGTGTGGAATTGGGGTGCGGTTTTTGGTGCACTAGTAGCAAAAAGTTGTGTCACCATGGGCTCAAATGTGTCAGATAGGGTGAGATGTTATGCTGAATCATGGACTTTATTCATTAAGTTTGATAATGCCTACACTTTTTTATCATCGTCTTGACCCTAAATTTTTACAATGTAATTTTATTCTACGGAGACACAGGCCCTATAATATAAAATAACTGCAAAAGAAAGATATAAGCACTCATAGATTATTCATTTTTTTATAGGAAAAATAAAGATATTATTGATAAGAGATCAACATAGAATCAATGATTACATATTGTTTAATCAAATTTGAAAATGAAAACCACCAGACCGACATCTCTTCCACAAACTAAGCATGCCTTACAAGCAAATGAGCCACTGCATTCTCATCCATACCCATATGTAGAACTTAGAAACTTTTGAAAGAATTCAACAAAACTCTTATCTCGTCAATCAAAGGGCTCCTCTGCTTGCCTAGATAGAATTGGAGAAGATTGTTTTAAAGCATCTACCGTACGAAAAAAATCACTTTCAAGAATAGTATTGTTGGAAAAAGAGAAAGACAAGAATAACACACAATCCACACAATAGACACCAGATTTACATGGTTCACCCGATGTAGGCTACGTCCACGGAGATTCAAACCTGTTCCACTATTTTTAGAGATCACCCACAAGAAGAACAATCCTCTTCTTGTAATTACAAGAGTACACGACTCTCCTACGGTTTTTCTCTGCAGAAAACCAACTCTCTCTTTCTCACACCACCCGGAATAAAACAGAAGCCTTAATTTATAAAAAAACCATGAGTAGTAACAACTATCGGATCTGCCCTTATAACAATAAGTCCAGATTAAACCCACATATTACATAATTACCCCAGATCAGGCTTCACCAACCCATTTAGTATTACTTGTCTAATACAAAAAATCATCTAGATACCCCTTGAGTTTCCCAAAGCTTTAATATCCTCAGCTTCCTCAACTCCATTTTCTATCTTATGCATAGCTGTCAACACCTCACCTCTCTCATTTCTATCATCACCATTACTTTAGTCTTTTTCCATCAACTAGGGTGCCCTATATGGAGAATGCTATGCAAAGAGCTACTTGTCATGAATTTGTGTGAGAGATAACCTGTTTAATTATCATTGCAGGGAACGCATCATGATAATTTTAATCCCTTTACACTTACCCTCTATGAAGTAGCGATTGCCTTAATTTGGCACCATCTTGAATAATAATTACCAACATATCAAATTTCAAAGGTTTCTTAATCTGATCGCAATTATTGTTTAGATTAGTGTCAAAATATGATGAGTGCTAATTTATAAGGGGTTACTGAGTATGAGGGATTTTAATTTTTTTTGGGATGTCCGACCATGTAGTAAAAAGTTCTCTCCCATGCAAATTGGTGAGAGAGTAATATGTTAGCAGAACATAGCCAATGTCCATAATATATTCTACGTTAAAGTTGTGCATGGAGGTGCACGTGAATAATAATTTTTTTCATATGTTTGTTTAGTACAAGTAATTAGAAAGGTATAGTTAAAATAGGATTGAGATGTGACATTTTTTAGTAAAAAAAGGGAAGTGGAGAGATAAAATTATTTTGTGATACCACCTAACCTTTACTCCACTAGGAAGTGCCCTTTCACGTCATCTTAATACCTGTGATAAATTGTGGTGTACAAAACTTCGGAAATAAACACTCCCTCTTTCACCTATGTTTTCATCTCATACATTTAAATAAGTTTTTTTACTCCCTCTACTACTACTATAATATATTTTATCTTTGTGTTTTTCATGATTTTAACATTCACCTTACATTTACTCCTCCGTACATGTAAAGTTTTGTAAACAAGCCAATAGCATAGTTTCCCTTCCATTTCTAATATGTTGCATCTGATTTTATGCAAACTTGATTTAATCTATTACTATTATGAAAGTAAATCTATGCTCGTCTAAATGCTTACCTGGACTTTTTTAAAGGTTCACCCCTTTTTCCCCATTCCGAAGTTCGATCCTCCCCAGCAAAAGAGGAACAAAAAATGCTAACCTTTGTTTTCCCCGTAAAAGCGAATCTAGCCCATTTACATCCCTATCTGGGATCAATCCTGGCAGGGACTTGTTTGTGCAGATTAAATATTGGGTGCACTCTTTTAGAAAATTGAGTGGGACTTTAATGGTTGTCACCCACCATAAAAGCCTTCCATGTGTGTTTTTGAAAGTACTTCTCCTTTTTAGTAACATGACAGGCAAAGGTATGCCAACGATGCTTGTGCACTGAGTCATTCGGAGAATTATGAGAAAAAAGATTCATGAAAAAGGCTAAAAGTCATTTCCGGGTGGGATCGTACTGGTTTGGTCCCGGACTCAACACATCCACAATTGGGGTTGAGCCGGTGGCGCTCCCGATAAGTTTCTCTATTTGGGTGGTTAGGATTTTTTTATTTATTGGTGGATGTAACTTAATTTGCATTAAATATGTTAAATAATAGTTTGAGTTGTTTTCTCAATTCTTCTCTCTCCATTCTCCCTCAACACGTGGGATTGCCAAAAATTCCATCATCAGACGTACATCTAACTCTGATCCACTTAAATAATTGATGCATTTGAATTTATACATATTATACTCCAATTAGAGTTTTGCCCATCTTTAGATTTATTATGAAAACACATGTGATTTGAGTAATTTTGTGTGTTAACTTTAATCATGTACTTCTTTAAGATATGATCAAGATGGGGCATAAATCTAGTTGGAGTGATATTAAGCATTTCAAAAGGATCCTGTGATGGGTTAAGGTTTTTTTTTATAATAAGTTGGTGAATTCATGGAATTGAACAAAACGTTCCTGTTTGGAGTTTGTTTCCTATATGTGTCAAAACTTGTAACTTTTATTCAAGAATGAGTATTCATTAAAGGAATTGGCAGTTCTTGTTCTATAAAAAGTATTCTTTTAATGCACAAATTGTTGATTATAAAAAGGGGTTCTCTCTCAACCTTAAGATGTAGATCTCATATTCTAAGTTAAGAATACTGTTTGGAGACCATCATTCTTCTAAAGCTTCAATTGGAGAGAGTTGTTGAAAGCTTTAAGTTCAAGAATTGTTGCTTCTACTTCTTTAGAGATTGTTCATCTTATGAAGATAAGGTATTATGGATCAAGCACGGAGAGCAGGGCAAGCAGAATCAAGTCATGTCGTGAAT
This sequence comes from Sextonia rubra, assembly GCA_037013555.1. Taxonomy (NCBI): domain Eukaryota; kingdom Viridiplantae; phylum Streptophyta; class Magnoliopsida; order Laurales; family Lauraceae; genus Sextonia; species Sextonia rubra. Next base: position 47,129,045 of record JASUAD010000010.1, read on the forward strand.
TCTTTCAATAAGAACTACATGCTGAGGTCAAGGGACCGACTATGTAAGGTTGTAAGTATATCTTATAACTGCTCGAAATCAGTGGTTGATTAGTCCGTTAAGGCTCGTGCTTTTGCCCCTGAGGGTTTCCACGTAATAATTTGTGTGTTTGCTTCTTGTGTGGTTGATTACTTTTTGCTTGCATGTTTTACTTTATTTATTTTGCTGCATATTGTTTAACTTACAATCTAGGAATCTGAGACCCTTTAAAACTTTCAATTGATATCAAAACAAGTTACACTAATCTACTGTATTAGATCCTTTGAGATTTCTAAAATAGAATTCCAACCGAAAAAGTATATTTACTAACAAGCCTCCTGATTTGGATGGAGCCAGTAATTATGCATACTGGAAGGTTAGAATTATTGAGTTTCTTAGATCCAATGATGAAGATGTTGGTGTATTGTTCGTAAAGGCTACTCTTTGCCCACGGTTGTTACTAATGGAGTATCTAGTAAAAAATTGATTAAAGAGTGAACCAAAGTGGAAAAACATGCCTGTAATTGCAATAATAAGGCTATTAATTTATTGTACAATAGAGTATTCCCTTCTAAGTTTTGTAAGATCTCCACTTGTTCAACTACAAAAGAGGCATGAGACATCTTGCAAAAAGTTCATGAAGGAACTGAATTGGTTAACGAGACTAAATTGCAAAGTCCTACTACTGCACTTGAAACTCTTTGAATAGCTGACGATAAAAAGTTTGATGACTTTTATGCTAAGTTAAGTGATACTGTGAATTCATGCTTCAATTTAGGGAAACCAATTCCTGAAGATAGGATCATTAGAAAATTCTTTAATCACTCCCAGATAGCTTTCATGCTAGGTGATGGCAATAGCTGAAACTATAGGGTTAATTCTATCAAAGTTGATGATTTAGTAGGAAGCCTTTAAACATTTGAGGCAAGTTTCATTACTAATCAAAATGCAAAGTCGAAAGAAATTGCCTTAAAAGCTACCAAAGAATCTATCAAAACTCCTGACAGTGATTCAAATTCAGATTCTAAGAAGATTGATCCTCAAGTGACTACTCAGTTTATGACGCAATTCATACGATTTATTAAGGTAAAGAACACTGACTTTAAAGTACTAAAATCTTTTTTTAAAAAGTTGTAAAGAAGGTGTACAGAAAGGCCCTCAATACAACGTGGGATGATGATTCTTCTAAAAATAAGAAAAAAAAATGAAAAAGAATCAGAAGTCAAATGTCTGGCCTCAATGATAAAGACTAACTCTATATCTTCTCTTGTCTCCACTAAAGCCGATTCTAAAGATGAAACTAGTGAGTTAGAGGATAAAAAACCGGATTGAAATGAGGAACATCAAATTCTATTTCACAAATCTATGAAGATGGGTGAGATGAATTAGAAGGTTGCAATCTGTTGACAAGTTACAAAATACTCGATTGCATCATTGAAAGTTGAATTAGCTGGAGCTCATGATAAGATAAAACTTTTTTTAATCAAAAGAATGATTTAGCTAACAAGTTAACTGCGATAGGTCAAAGGTATGAGTTACTGATTGCTGATCATAAGAATTCTACTCAAGAGATGAAAAAATTGATGAAAAAGCTTCACACTTGTCAAACTAAGACTACTGAATTAAAAGCCAAGTTAAAGATGACATTGTTAGAGTAGAACACTTCAAGCGAATTGCTTGACAAGATGAATGTTGGGTCTACAACACTTGATTATATCTCTTTGATCGCACTTGAAATGTAATGTGAAATGCAATGGATTCGAGTCCAACATTCACACACTTCAAGCTTTAAGAAAAATAGAAAATATAATTACAGCTCATCATTAACGTCCCTTTGTTTACATGGGTTCAAACGCTCTGACCGAGGGATGCAAGTTGTTTACAAATTTTGAAAAATTACAACCCTTTCCTCTGGTCTCAGATGTGATTAAAACTTGAAAACTACAAGAAAATACATGAAAAAGGATAAAAAAAAATGAAAGAAAAAGAAAACTGGAAAAAGGTGACCGTGGCTCATGGTCACTAGCCCCCACTAACAGACATGGCCAACACGGCCACTATTTGTCTTTTTCCTTCTCCGTTTCACTTCTATATGCATTCAACGTGCTAAAGTTTGTTTTCTTTGACTTTTGGAGTGTTGAATGACCACCAATAGTATTTAATTTGGCGGTAGAATTGGCTAAAATATTTGGTAATCATCACTTTTTTGTTTCGGACTACTTTTGTATAAATCCGAAAAGGGTGCTTTATGCAAGCAAAATAGAGCTAAAGTTGTATCATTTTAAACCTATGATTTTCAAGGAACAGAATGATTTACAACTTTCGAGATGACTCAAAACCCTCTAAAGTGAGAAAACCAAAGGAATTGGTTTCATCCTTTGTGTACTTGATGATACTTGAACCCATACTTCTTCTCCATCTCTGAACCATTTCTCACCTTAATTTAGTGAGAAGGAGAAGAAGAAGCAGACTTCGAGTGCTTAAAGTGCTTTGGAAGCCTTGTAAATTTTTGGAACAATTCCTTGGATCTTATTGAACTTCCTTAAATTTGCTTAGAACTTTGGAATCCTTGCTTTTAAACTTCCAACCATGCTTCAACCCTTCTTCAGAGCTCAAATGTGCCTTTTATAGGTTTTAGAAGAAGTTGGAACAGTTCCTAACAGTTGTAAGGGAGTTATACTTTAAAATAAAGTGAAATAACTCTCAAAATTGTCCAAGACCAATTCACAGGTGTCCGTGACAGCAAAAGCAGTCACAGACAAGGCCCAATTTCTTATTTTTACATATGTGACCTGTTTTCATCAGTTTAAGGCCCGAATGATGCCCGATCTTTGTGAAACTTGGAGGGATGCTTTCTAACACTATTTTGAGTGTGACATAGAAATTTCAACTTGTTTTGAACTTCCCAGGTTAACTTTTTATGAAAATGGGCTCTTGTTACAGCTGTTTGAGGTCCAAATGACTTCGGATTGATTTAAAACTTGTAGGGATTGATTTCAGGAGCATCTTGAAGTGTCCATCCAGATTTCATTTAGTTTGGACTTTTGGAAGTAAGATTTTGAATAATGACCCGCTTTTTACATGTTCTAAGTCAATATTTTTATATTGTAAGCAGTTAGCTTGTTTTCTACCCAAATGATGTTCAATTGATTTGAAACTTATAAAAAAAATTGACTTTGAGCATATTTTGCATCTCTGATCCAAGCTTCATCAGCTTTGGCCTCCTAGAAGTAAAATTTTTAGTCAGTGACCCCTATGACTTGGGAGTCACGAACTTCTAACTGACATGTAATTGAAGTAGGGTCAGACGAAATCATCTTGGTTTGAAAATTTGTAAAATCACGTCTGAGTATAACTGATGCTTTGTGTCCAAATTTCAACAACTTCGGCCACCTAGAAGTAGGACTTTGGTCAGTGACCCCATGGCTTGGGGGTCACTAACCCAAAGTTGACATTTTTGTTGACTTTGCATCAAATAACATCCACTTAACCATAAATTTTACAAATTCCCTCCTGAATATAATTTAAGTTTCCTTCATGAGTTTCAACCTATTTTGACATGTGGAAGCATATATTTCCACAGTGACCCCAAGGAGCTAGAAAACAGTCACCAAAGCTTAAATTTGAATTGAAATGAAGTATAAATGCTTTGAAATTTTGAAACATCATTCCTAAGTATAATTTGGAACTGCCATGTGATTTTTTAGCCATTTTGGTAACTTAAAAGCTTGAGTGTATTCAATGACCCCTAAACTTTGAGCCAATGAACCTTGAATTTGAAGTTTGGTTGGTTGGGTGACCAAATAAAGTCCACTAACTTTGAGATTTGAAATGTTCTATTTTAGGCTCATCTGAAATCTTCTGAGCGAGTTGCATAAGTTCTGAACTCTGGACACAGTATTTGACTTGGCATTTCACAATCCTAGGGTTTATGTGTCATTAGTTTGGAATTTGCTTACAATGTCTTCACTGCAATATTTATGATTTTTATGGATCAACACTTATACAATCAGAAATGAGAAAATGAAAAATGTGGTCTTAGATATGATCAAGATGCATCCACTTCAAAAGCTAAAGATAAAACTATTTCTGTTAAAAGTTTGGCTTTAAGCTCTTTTGTTTCAACTGCTCCATGTAATACTCGTACAAATCATCTTAGGAGTAATGCAAAAAACAAAAACGTGTCAAATTTAAAAGCTATACCCCCATGTCATCATTGTAGAATTAAAAGACACATTCGACCTTATTGCAGCAAGTTGAAAGCCTTACCAAAGGATAAGTAATGGAGGAAACAAATGTTTGAGCAAATGGTCAAGACAAAAGTCATCTAGGTTAAGAAAGATGATCGGCCGAATGTATTGGTATATACTGTGCTAAAACTCTTAAATTCACAAGTATAGGTACCAAACTTAAAAGACCTTGATCAAGAAAATCTAGCACTCACCCCCAACTACTATAAAGATATTATTAAGAAAGAGTCACAGTTGATGAGAAGCTAGTGCTGGATCTTGATTGACAGATATGCTGCTTGCTAACATCATAAGTTTGTTAATTATGGATAAAAAGGGGGTAAATGAGGAATTTTTAGAGAGTCTGGAAACAAATAGAGTTGAAGATGAATTCAAATTTTTTTTGCAATTGGTACAGAGCTTATGGTACTTTTTTTTTCATTTTAAGTTACTCAATATAACTTTGGTTTTATATTTAGGTAGGTTGAATGTATATGAAGTTTTGCCCATAAATTGCCAAATTGGGGGATTGTAAGGTTTTTCTTTAGTAAGTTAGGTAATTTATGGGATTGGACAAAAGTTTTTTATTTGAGGTTTGTTTTCTATTTGTGTCAAAAATGGTAGTTCTTATTCTAGAATGAGTATTCTTTTAAGGAACTGGCAGTTCTTGTCCTACGTTTTGGTGGTTCTTATTCTAGAAAGAGTATTCTTTTAAAGAACTGGCAAATCTTGTTCTATAAGGAGTATTCTTTTTAAGGCATAAAGTGTTGGTTATAAAAAAGGATTCTCTCTCAACTCTAAGACATAGAACTCATATTCTAAGTTGAGAATATTATTTGAAAATCATCCTTCTTCTAGAGCTTTAATTGGAGAGAGTTGCTGAAAGCTTTTAGTTTTAAAATTGTTGCTTCTATTTTCTTGTAGAAGATTGTTCATCTAGTGAAGATAAGGTGTTGTGGATTAAGCACAAAGAATAGGGCATGTAGAGTCAAGTGTTGTCTTAAATTCTTGCAAGAAAATCTATATCATGTGGTCGAGAGATTGACTGTGTAAAGTTGTAAGTATATCTTATAATTGCTCAAAATTAGTGGTTGATTAGTCCGTTGAGGCTCGTGGTTTTTTTTCTATAGGGGTTTCCAAGTAAAAATTTATATCTTCTTCTTGTGCTGTTGATTGCTTTTTGCTTACAAGTTTACTTTATTTATTCCATTGCATATTGTTTAACTTGCAATCTAAAAATCCGGGACCCACCCTATAAAACTTTCAGAGTTTATGACATTGAAATCTGAGATAAAGGCGCTTACCTACATATGGGTGTATTCATTAGATGAACTTCTTAAATGTCAATAAATCTGATACCTTTTAAATTAAGAAATATGAAAGAGTGGATGAATCTCATTGGTTCTCTGTGAAATGCATGTAATATTAGCAAATTCATGGGTTGGACAAAACTTGGGTTTCAATGAGTTGTAATTTTATGTTTTAGATGGACTGAAGTTTTTTTTCGAAGTTACAGATGATGGTCTTCGACTTGAACATTGGAATGCAGGTCTTGTATGCTTGGACTGATCAGATGAGATGGCCGACCGGTCGAATTATATGGGCGACCGGACGAATTTCTTCCTACAGACTCCTGCAGACAGAATTAAAAACCGACCGATCGGCTGAAGTGCCCGACTGGTCGGACCTCATACCCGATCGGTCGGATGAGGTATTCGATCGGTCGGCTGAGTCAGCTGTCTCGCGATTCAAAAGCTCTGTTTTTTTGGAACTGCTTTGTGTGCTTCCTTATCATACGCAAATCAAAGTCAGCAAAGACTTTAGGGTTCCTCTCTATTTAAGGATCACCTCTTCAAAGAAGATTGTGCTCTCTCCAGATCAAAACCCTTATATCTATAGAGAGATTTCATCCTCCCAGAAGGTACTCTATTCTTGAATTGCTGCAATGTGTCCTTCTGCATACCAATTCTCTTCTCCGCTGTGCGTCTTGAGAGGCTTCAAGGCGTGAAGATCAATCCAGAAAAGGGTGAACAGCTGTGCGTCAACAAGAAGTGCTTCGGTTCCTTAGGTTGTATCCAATTGGGTAAAGAGTAGTAAGCAGTCTTGTAACTTCTCTTACATAGTGATTGTTCTTGGCGGACCGGTGTTAGGTTCCGTGGTTTTTTCCCGATTGGATTTTCCATGTAAAAATCCTGTGTCCATCTATATTGTGTGTTTGTCTTTGTGTAATTGCTGTTGATATCTACATAGCATACATCGACTGGGACCTTAACCTGTGTCAAGGTTTAAAGTCTTTCACTCTGAGATATGGAGGCTCTTTAGCATTAACAATTGAAAAATAAATCAAACTCATAAAATATTGTCAGATCTATGCTAGTGAAATTGATATTTTTCTTTCTTTTTCTTTTTTCTATTTTTTGCTTTTGTTGGTGTATCACAAGTTATCCGATGGATAGGACCTCCACTCTCGCCCACCAGGGTTCGAACCTTGATGGGTGCCATGTAGTTTCCACTTCTGGCCAGTAGGCCGAGACAGTTTACAGGTTCAGATTGGACATCTAGCACCATGCAATTCATTGGCAACCATGAAATGGAGGATATGTTTTTTCAAGTAGAAAAAGAAGCGATCCAACTGCAGCTGCACTAATCACACTGTTAAAGTAAGGCCGTTTCCAGCTTTGTGTCTAAAATGATCCCACAATCCTGTGGAGAAATTAAAATTAGTCCATCAGTGTTTTAACTGTCGGAGTCCCTTGTACAATGACGTTGGTGGCACAGCCAAGTGGGCCATCATCACTATTTTAGTGGTCTTTGAATATACAGAAGGTGAAGAACATATTAAAGCTGGGCTAGTTCATCTCTTTCAATGGATAAACTTATGAATTGTGGGGTCATGAATCATTAATTGGATGGTTGGGATAATGGGGCAGGTGGGCCAATCAGAAACTAGATTCTAAAGGCTTGAAAATGAAAAATGATTAACACTACAGAACAATGACAATAATAAAATAAGTTTCACATAATATATTCTCAGCAGAACAATTTAACATGAGGTGGTCAAATAAGTTCTGAGATGCTGCGTTTCAGCACAAGGGAATTCAACAAAGAGTTAGGGACTGACATAGAAATGATATCAGAGGGGCTCTTGGCGAATTGAGATTATAGGAGGAAAACCCTCACAATGACCTAGAAGGTCACCATAGGATAAGCTGCCCACACTGTCAACGTGCAAGGTAGGGTCCCCATAATGACGTGGAGATTCTGCTTCAAGGTTCAGGACTCAGCTCTCGGCAAGTCACACTCAGACCACACTAATCACGTTTACACTTTTCATGACTTTTGAATTAATAGAAGTTCTATCCCCTGTAAATTATTCTAACCATCTAATCATTGGCCTTGAAGGTCCCACGATTATTATTAATTTTTTTAGTAAAAGGGGTCCATGATTAAAACCGAATAAATCACTGCCATGCTCGTTCCCGAGTCATAAAACTAAAACTCAATTGGTGTGCGACTGGCAGTGGTGCCAAACGGGTCTGAGTTGAGTTGAACAGGGATCTTTAAGGGTTGAAGTCCAACCCGTAGCCAACTCAATTTTTATAATGGCTCAAATAACTTTAACCTACAAAACAGCAAATCAACCCCATGTGGTCCACATAACCCACATCAAACATGGACCAACCCATTTAACCTAACCCAACTTATAGAACCTTGGCCCAAATCCAATCGATTAAGAAATTCCTATATTCTAATGAAAAAAACAATATTAGTAGCTAGCTTCGAGGGCTATGACCTAACCCTCTAGTGAGGAAATTAAATCTAAGGTGAGATGAGGGACAACTTTGATGAAGGAAGTGAACCGCAATGAAGTAGGACAACCATCTAATGAGAAAATGTGACTGCACAGTTTTGAATCTTTAACAATTATGCCGCTTACCCCTAGGTAAGGGGTCATTCTTCTATATTCTAGCTAAGTTGTAGTAAAAATAATAATAAAAGCCCCACATAAATTCGGCTCACTCTATATAAAATAGATCAAAACCATCAAATTATTTAAGTAGAACATATGGGAGTCAACCCTGACCGGACATATATATAAGTAGGTTAGGCAGGTTAAGTGGATTGACATAACCATATAACAGGCCTTTCCCGACGAATCAAATCGGACCGAACTCGGGTCCATTCAAGCCCCTGCCGGATTTACCTGACCTTTTAGATTCAAATTGCAGTCAGGGTTCCACCATCAAAGAGTCCAGGTTCGTTGTCGCCGACTAATTTTTTTTTACATAAATAAATAGACTTTGTGAGGCTCTCTGTCGCCGACTAAAAGCCGACTTTATGAGAAGAAAGAAGCCAGCTTTGACATTCGTCTCTGGAAACACTCGGTGGTAGAGACATCACTTTTACACAGCTTCCGGCTAGCATAGATTTCTCCCCCAGATCCTCACAAAATTCCACCATCATCATCTGGGGCAGGTGCCACGTGGCGATCATTGGTGAATCGTGCATGTAGTTTCCAAGGATTTCTGGAAAGGTTAGGATTTTTCCTTGAGTTTGCGCTTTCCTGTTTTGCATATATGCTTTTCATTTCCTAGGAATCTTGCTGCTTTTCAAATTTTCTGGATGTTGGTTGTGGCCTTCTTACCGTATGCTTTTCACTGTCTCATGGGTCTGTGTTTTTCTCATATGTGTGATTGTGAATGGTTGATTTTGCTCTTGAGACTTTAGAGGAATTGGAAAGTAAGGAGACGTAAGTAAAAGGAAGGGGAAGATGGCTGTAACACATGCGGATATAGAAATCCGAGGGAGAAGGAGAAAGCTGGGGAGCAAAGCAGGGATGGCTGTGATTCTTCTTTGCGTACTTTGTGGCATCGTGGGATTCGTGTTCTCTCTTCTTGCCGAATGTTGGAAAACCAAGGTATCTTCCCTTCTGCTTTTGTTCCTCCTTTTCTGGAGTTTGGAATCTCCTGCCAGTTTTTATCTTCTGCCGTTGAAATTTTTGATAATCTTTCGAACAATATCCCCATTCCAAGGACCTTTCAAATGATGAAGTATTGTGATGATCCAAACATCCATCCATCCTGAGGATTAGATGTGGCCCACTAACAGAATTGATGTGGGCTGGTGTGATGGAGGGTTGGGATTTTCTGTCAAGTCTGGCACGGCCCAAGAATCTCATGAATTGGTTAGGAGTGATTGTGATTCCCCCTGCCGGGTGCTGTTGGGAGGTTCCATCGGTGCAGCTTTTTTCCAGCTGTAAAGAACTTCTTGGTGGGACACAGCACATGAATCATGGTTCTGGTGCTTTTTAAGTTAGTGTTTTTTTAATCGGCGTTCTGTCTGCCAATAAAAAGACTTCTTGGGATAAAATGAAGCGCTAGGTCTGGCACTGGACTGGGCCGAGCTAGGTTGTAGGCACAGGGTGACCCCATATGGATCATTCTCAGCCCAGAAAGTTTAAAACCCCGTGCATGCAGGAATTCAAAGTTGGTTAATTGGCAACTCCGGTACATGGTGAGGGGTGAAAGATATGGGGCAGAAAGGGTAGAGGTGTAGACATAATCTCGACTTTCTTAGGATGGTGGTCATTTTTTAATGTTCACCTTGCTTATTCAGTTTTTAACCACTTATATGATGCAAAATCTTAAGTAATGAATTCTATAAAACAACTAGGCTAGTTGATTTGAGTCACGGGTTTGCTACTCATGGTCTCAAGATTAACTCTCACCTCTTGTGTTATTTGGGTATGTGGCCATGTATGTACCATCTATAAAATAGTCCTTAATCGTCAAAATCGGATAAGCCCCAGGCCGAAGGCCAAAGGTTGTTTGGTTACCCTATATCACTTGTTTGGCGTACAGGCGAGTTGGGTCATGGTGGCAAGCGAGGGAGGGAAGGAGAGATTAGCATGTGTGTACATTAGAAATGGCCAAGATGCTCTTCTCTGTGGAGTTGGAGGCTTTCTCACCCTAGCCATTGGCATGATAGTCCAACATGCATACATGTGGGCGGCTGTGGCTACAGAAAAGCAGGAAGGTGGGCCATCTATCCAGCGGACTATTTGGGATGTTGATTCTTCAACAGGGCTCCTAGCAAAGCAAGCAGCTCTCCTGTTCCTAACCTCCTGGTGAGTGCATCAATAATTCTATTGTTCTCCTTATGTCTGATCAATCTCTTAGAAAAGATCTCATATTCAGTTGGTGGAACCCATTGTAGTTCTTCTTAAATGGGTATTAAGCCAGTCCGTTACAGGTCTAATCATTTCAGCATAGTAGTGTTCAGGTCAGGTCCGTGGTGGATCCAATTTTGACTACAGATCGCACTATAAAATTGATGTTAGTGGACTTGGATTCGTTTTAAAATTGAAGTATGTTAAAATATATTTTGGGAATGGTAATGCCATTCAAAATTTAGCAGCTACCACCTGCATGGAAGTTCTTATTGAGTCTGTTGTCATACATAATTATATTAGGCTAGATTTCTCTTCAGGAATGTTCACATCTAACATCCTAATCCAACCGTCAAAGAGGGCAGGGGCTTTTCAAAAAGCCAGTACTCATCTGAAGTGAAGGTTTCCACTAGGACATCCGCATGAGGACGGGAATATAGACATCCTGTAAGAGAAAACCAACTCAGCGTTAATGTGCTATATATTAATTTTATGTAAGTGTTTGTTTCGTGTAATTAAATCTCCATGAATGTATTTTTATAAATTGTTTGAAATGAAGAATGAATGCTAGTAATCAAAATGACCATAAAATAACCTCCCCTCTAATAGAGATTGAATCAAGGGAATAGTGGAATTGGATACTGAGCCATCAATATATTAAGTCAAATTCTATCCTAAGAAAGTCAAGGTTTCATCTACATGGATACCTTATATCCTTTACCCTGACTGCATATCATTCACCCTGTACCTCCCTAGTAATCATTTGGTGGACCTCATTTCACCATGAAATCCTATGCATTATATGCAAACAAATAGGCCTTAACTGTGACTTCACAATTACACATTTGAACTTGAGGGCTGTGGAGGAGGAACATTTGTCTTAAAAAATAAAGAAAATGAAAACTTATTTCGAAGTGGCATAAAATTTACATGGTTAAGAAATGAAATATGGATTCAAAAATAAGTATCACACACATGCCAAAGAATCTATTCCTATGTCCTCATGTTAAAAAATGTCACTCTTGACCGATAGTCCAACTTAGCATCTTGTATGTATCCAATAAGCAAGATTGACCCTTCATTATTTGTCAGTCCCAATGAAAGTCATCCAGTTGATAGTGTTCCAGTAACTTTTTCAATTATTTCAACTTCTCTCTCTCTCTCTCTCCACTAAAGATGATAATGTAGTAAACCTGGTCATAAGACCTGGCACATTAGAGCTTAGCCATTGCTGAATATGATTCCAGGGTTTGTTTTGGGATTGCTGAGGTGCTGTTGGTTATAGGGATAGCAGTTGAATCAACCCATTTGAGAAGATGGAATGATGCTAGAAATCGTTGCATTGTAGCCAGGCGTGGTTCATTTCTAGCCGCAGGAGTTTTCAGTCTATCAACAGTGTTTCTAGCAACTGCTTTCTACTTTGTGGTGTTGCAAATGAAGAGAGTGAAACAAGACGAAGCTTCCATTCAAAGAGAAGTGGTGGAAGCTGCTCTCTTCTCAGCCTCTGGATCAAGCACATCTAATATGATCCTGGTGTCTCCAAATTCAGTTCAAGAGCTGCTGGAGAGTGAGGGCAGCATTGAACATCCCCGAGCCATGGGCCGAGTTGGAATTGTAGTAAAAGCATCCAATCCACAGTGATATACAAGTTCAGACCTTTTCTGTGCGGATGCAAATACTGAAATGAATTTCTTCCTTGAATCTGTCATGAATTTCACTCCTTTTAGCTTTTAATCAGACGTCAAAATCGGCCCTTTTCTATTGTTTGAAAATAAGATACACTGACGTGAAAATAAAAGTAGTCAAAAAGAAGTCTTAGACCAAGTTGTAAATATTTTCATTGGCGGCTATGTGAAAATTTTTTATATTGTCAATATATCTAACAATGACACAGACAGAGTGTCAAAAATCATTTGCAAAAGTAGGGATTTTAGTTTATTTTATGTTTGGGTTGTTTCATGGCTGTTTGTTGTTTTAATTTATATAGAGGAAACTTTTGATGAGTGAAAATTAGCATTTTAGTTTAAAGGATTTCTTTTTTTTTTCTCTCTTTTGTAACGGTTATAGCAATTTTTGTCTTGTCCTCAAGTGTGATATAGGTGAACTGCAAAGGCTTTGTCCTCTCTCTTTCACAAAAAAAGGTTCTTTCCATGCTTCCATCCATATCCCATAAATATTCTCTTTTTCCCCTGGTGAGTCTTGTACTCTTGTCATGTTGTGCAAATTTTTGGTGGTTTAATCAAAAGATTAATTTCCTGTGTGACTAAAGATGGTGGAAATTAACATATAAATGCCGCTGTGCAAGTCGCCGACTTCTTGAACTGGATCAGGAAAAGAAGGAAGACAACAATGGATAGATGCCAATGTATGAGCGAAATTGAAAGTTCAATGACTTCTCCATACTAGGACATGGGGATGTCTACACAGTCGAGCTATTACATTTTCTTTTACCCTATACAGTTCTTGTTATTCTTCATCTTTTGGAAAAACATAATGGAGTGGTACAGGAGATTCTTGTTCAATTTTTGAAGCATCGAGAAGGCATTTAGTTGTGATTTACCATGCCATAAATGCATTAGAGAAGTTTTAGGAAAGAGCATAGGCATAGGAATGATGCACCATGGTCTCTACTGTGGGACCTAGCTTCCCCTTACTTCCATGGAGGGTGGGTAGATTGTAGAATGAATTGTTTAGTTAAATTCTGATTTGTTAACGAAGATAAATAAAATCCAAGGTTTTTTCATAAGATTATACAATTATCTATTGCTTCTAAGATAGCAAGGGCTCAGTACCAAATCTGAAACCGTAATAACCATTGAGAAAGTGGGCCACACATTAAAAGGATAAAGAGTGGTAATGGACAGGAACTCTTTCTTATAGACTTGAGATTTAAAAAAAGAAAGTGGGACGTAGGATTACGAAGGCTTTAGATAATCCTTTCCCTAATTAGTCAAATCATAGGCATAGAAAGAGTATTTAAATAAGAAAAAAAATTTTATAAATAAAGAATTTCACAAATCACTGTATTCTGATATTGTCCACCATAAATGTCTTGGGCGAAAACCCTCTCACTTATACATAGAATAATAACAATATTATTCAAAATTTGAACTAACCTAAACCATCTAACAAACAAGTAATAATCAAATATTATCTTTAAATATTTAATTTAATCTCTAACATCCCCCCTTAATCACATGATTCTTTCATAGAAAGAATCTGTGATTGTCCCACATTAAAAATAAAAGCTCACATTAAAAATAAAAATCCTTTTGATCTCTAAAAAAACTTTGCAAAGAGTGATCATATCTTTCGGAGATGACCGTCTATATATAGATTCATCACTATCACAACCTGCTCATATTGAGTCTGTCGGTGGGTTTACTAAATCAAATCTGTCATAATCACTTCTAAAAGCTTCAATCATGAAATTTGATGAATATGGCAAGATCCTAAGGTTTCGGTATTTGAATTGACTAATGAGGGACGATGGTAGTTGGTTTTATTGAAATAAAAGAAAACTTATGGTAATCATCACAGAAGATAGGACTGTGATCGGCTTGATCACAAAATCATCACCGAGTTCATTTTTGATACCTTAAAGAATTTCACAAATCACTATATTTAGATAATTTTAACTGTAAATGGCAAAAGAGAAAACCCTCTCATTTATACATAGAATAATAAGAATCTTATTCAAAATTTGAACTAACCGAAACTATCTAACAAACAAGTAATAATCAAATATTATCTCTAAATATTTGATCTAATATCTAACAATAAAGATGGAAAGAGTATTTAAATAAGGGAAAAAAAAACAAGGGTAGAGAGACTCAGAATGGCGATGACAAATACCTGAATTCATCTTCAAAGCTCTAGAAAAGTCAAGGATTTCACCTGGTGAAGCTTAACACAAGCATTAGTACAAATTTCACTCCAAACTAAACTGAACAGCTGCATTTGAGAAATTGAGACTCCCAGCTTTCACTCCATCAATCTACCATAACCAAGCAACACATTGGCCGGGAAGGCCTAACTCTTAAGGCATCCAAAACTCAGATATTCCAGGGCACGTCCTTCTTCCATATCATCTAACCCATATAACCCGTGAATAGAATCCAACGCATCATTGTAACTACAAAAGGACTTAAAACCAAAATCTAAACTTTAGTTCTACACATAGTAGAGCTTCATTTCTGACTCGCCATATAAAGTCAAAATGTAACAGCACACGTAAATACAAAAAAATGAACTTCTTCCACACCTGCCTCGAACTTTAATTCCAAGCGCTCCAATTTCTTGTCAACATTGTTCAACTTTTTTTTACTATGCGCATGTCAATGGCCTTCAACATTGTTTCAACACACTACAAGTTCATTAACAAATCATCTAAGAGCCAACCAAAAATCTGAAATCTCACTGCAGAATTTAACTAATCCAGGATCAAGCGCAAATGGCGCATGTTTTTACTAGAATATAACATATTAAGAAAAGAATCAATGCATATACACATTTTAACAGAGGATTTAACTAGAAAAGCATGCTAAAGAACAAAATAGGTCACCCCTCAGATGGTAATACGCTGACGAAACTTTTCCTCAAACTCGCGGTGAAGTTCCAAAGCAATAGCACGTGTTCCTGAGGGGCACACGTCCATCCTGCATCATCCAACCACCCTTAATTCTAGAAATTCACTGTTCGGAGCTTACTGGGATTCTTTGTTTGATTTTTACATAAAAAATGTTGAAAGTACAAAATCAATTCAAATAATAAATTTGAGAGCAATATATCAAATTTAAGAGGGTCATCAATTCATGAATGATTGTCTTGAGCATTTAAAAATCTCAAGAATCTGAGAATTTTTGAAAGACTAGGAGCAAGACTTTTTTTTTTTTTTTTGAAAGATAGGTAATCTTTCTATTCTCATTAAAAAAAATTTACAAAAGAAAATTGTAGCATTAGATCTTATGACCCAAAAAATGATGACTTTCAATGATAGATGATTACGTCTTAAATCAGGTCTTCTTTTTTTTTTTTAGCTGAATTCTTTGAAAAAAGGAAGCCAGGAAACTATACAGTACGAGAGAAAAATAATGAAGCAAAAAGACCCATCAACCAAAAACAAAGTAAAGTAGGGCCAAACAAAACATATCAGCACCTGTAGAATATCAAACCCCCATTGAGCTACCACTTATCCCAAAATCAATTGGTAATGAAAAATGGTAGAACAACGGTTTTACAATCTTCTTGGTTGTGTTATAAGGCATTTGAGTATCACTTTACACAGGTGCCCAACGGTTGTATCAAGGATCTAATATCCACACCCCCCCCCCCCCCCCCCCCCCCCCCCGGGCCGCTACCCCCTGAGAGTTGCTAAATCAAATTAGATCAATTGCAAATAAAGTGTACAGAGGGTCGTTGATGCCATTCTAATTACTTCAACACATTCATGTATTCCATCTGGGTAATTGCGTGGCCGATTTACATAAATTAGAAGAAGCGAAGAAAGAAAGCAAGCCCACATTGGGCCGATTTCTAAAGATTCATGTATGATACACCAACCACTATAAACACAAATTGAGTAAATCAACAACTTTAAATACTCAGATCTTCTTAAGCCACAATAAAGTAAGACGTTTGTCATCTTCCCCCAGATACCCCAGTTTGGTACCCCAGAGGCCAATGAAAGATATACATACTCTTGTTAGGGGTGCCTGTGGGCCAGGCCAGTCCAAGCCCTACCCTGCCCAGCCCACTCTGGGCAGGCTTTATGTATTATCTAGGCTTGCTTAATTTTCGGGCTGAACTCATATTAAGAGATAGAAAGCCCAATGCATGAACCAGCCCAGCCTGCTTGCAATTTAGTGATAAATTTATCCAAAGAATTGCTACAAAATCTAAACAACTAATAAAACGCCAGGCTCGATTAATAAATGGGCAAATCAGGCCTAACATTTACAGCCTCTGTAGGGCTTGAGCTGGATCCGGGACAGTCTCTAAAGTCAGGCTATGCCTGGATATTCCCCAGCTCAGCCCAACCCGGCCCATAAACACCCGCCTTTTTATTGTTTTCCCCATTTTCTCACATTCAACTGAATAAAATAGAATCTTAGGTCCATTATGTAGAACTAATCTCATTCATGGATAAAACCCTAAATGTCTTTAAAGGCATCTAATTGTGATTTAAGATCATTGTCATGCCACTTTCATGCATACAATTCATAGGGAGTTTTTTGTAAACAACCGTAAAGTTTATAAGATTTGTAAATAAGCCTCTGTGGTTCTAGTATATTTGTAAATAAGCCCATGTTTTTTTATTTTAATACCTTTTGTATCTCTAAAATAACTAGACTTTCAACCACTGTAATTTTCTAGAGTGGAATGACACTTTTGCTTATCTCTTTTATCCATATATGCATAATTTTAAAAGCATAGTTTTTTCTTTTTGTATCTCTTAAGATTAAGAGCTATATTTAATGGAAGAGCATACCCTACATAAATCAAATCCTCTCAATCTATAACCCATTTAATTAAGTTTAAATCCATCATGATGACAATCAACGCATATACTTATAATGAATTCTAATTTATCCTATCCATACATGACCTACTATTTGATTGATGAAAGTTTCAACATGCATTATTAGACTTTATATGTATGATAGAGTTATTGAGAGAGAGGGCATTGGGATTTGAGATAAAATAATAATATTTCTACAAATAATTATATACTCATTTTTTGTTTAATAGTTATAAGGGTAAAGCTATCATTTTTATAAAAATTAAATATAAACCGCATGATGGTTGCTCATTTTTTTTAGAAATATTTATTCTAGGGACTTAGCTGATATTAAAATGAAAAAACAGGGGCCTATTTATAAATACTAAAATCATCGAAGCATATTTACAAATCCTATAAACCTTAAGGAGTGTTTACAAAAAAACTCATCATAGGCAAAAGAAATGGCCATATAGTCGTCAAGCTAGCTCATGTCACTTGGATAAATCTATATCAATTGCAGTGGCATCCCCATCCTATCCGATGAAAATAATTGAGGATCGTTGTGAAAATCATTAAAGTCTTGACTATTTTAATGAAATACACTTATAACTAGGGTTCACAGCCACAAAATCTTAAACTTAAAAAAATTTAGGACTTTCTATTGTGAGAAATCAATCCTTAGACTAGTGGGTAAGAAATAGGATACCCAACCAATTAGCAACCCCTAGTTCTTCAAAGAAGATCTTGAGTAGCTAGGCATTTTCATCATAGCAACTTCTTCACAATTCTTTGTTCACTAGAAAACCTTTTTGTTTTCATATGAGGGCTTACTTATGATCAATCCAACCATGCACACATGTCTATTCCCTTAATGTATACCGGCCCTAATTTATCCTTGTTCCCTTGAATTGACACTAGCCCCAATTTAATACGTTTTTTACATCCGTTGCACATTTAAAACTTTTTAGACACTCACTATCATTAAATTTTGGGATTTTTATGAAAAAAATTTTCAAATATCCCAATACTTCCAAAAACATCTTCAAATATATATATAATATCCAAAAACATTTTATACAGTAAACTTTGAAGCTTCTCAGACAAGATTGGCATTTTCTTTCCTTTTTGCAATATCGAGAATCAACAACATTCATATATTGAATATTTTCTCAACATCATGATTTACCGATATCTAACTAATTTTTTTTTCTTTTCTTTCCTTCTTGCGGCATCAAGAATTTATAATATTCGCTCATTGAGTCTTTTCTCAACATCACGGGTTCCTTGTGTTTTACTAAAATTTTGTCATTTGCTTTCCTTTTTGTGATATTGAGAATCGACAATGTTCACACATTGAATACTTCTCAATATCATGACTTACCTATATCTAACTAAAATTTTGTTATTTCTTTTTCATCTCGCAATATTGAGAATCGACAACATTTATAAATTAAGTTTTTTCTCGACATCGCGGCTTACTTATATCTGACAAAAATTTTGCCTTCTCCTTTTCTTCTCATGATATCGAAAATCGATAACATTTACACATTGTGTCCTTTATCAACATTGTGACTTACCTATATTTGACTAAGATTTTGTTACCATCACAGTTGATCAGTTGCCGTTCATGATGAATATTCGCTAGCCATTTAGGTTATAAAGACTCAATTTAAATTTGAAATTAGACTGAAAAAAATGCTACCGACATGGTCCTTGCATCATGGTGCCTTCCCAAAGGAAATATATCCTCTGAGTGGAAATAGTAGTTATAAGTACTCATGAAAACCTTTCTAGGTGGAGACTTAAACTCTCAAGATCGCAAGTTTCATTTCGAGCACGTACTATATGTATCGACCTCATAGATAGCATATTAAAAGTGTAATCCATAATCTATAGTGAAGTAGATTCTAATTTAAGAATTAAATATTTGTACCAATGGCATTTTTTCATTATAATTCCAAATGTAAACTGAGTCTTTATTATCTAAATAATTAGAGAATGTTTATTATCAACAACAAATGTTCAATAGTGACGATAATAAACTTTTAGTCAGATGTAGGTAAGTCACGATGTCAGAAAAAGACTCAATTCGTGAATGTTGTCGTTTCCCGATATCCAAGAAGGAAAGGAAAAGAGCAATTTGGTTTGAAAGTTTTTAAATTCTACTGTATAAGATGCTTCTCAGCCTCATACAAATTTAAAGATGTTTTTGAAAGTATGAGGAAATTTAAGGCTTCTTTTTGTAAAAATTCCTTAAATTTTTATAACCATCTCCCCTCCCCAAAATAGTTCCTTACAATGGTATTTGATTTGCCAAATTCATTATTATTGTATACCCTTTCATATGTATGGTGCAACCCAATCCTTGTTTTGCAAAGCTTGGATCTCATTTTTTCTAAATAATAATGAATTCACTTTTAGACAGTGATATATGTAGTATATGTAAATCCTAAATCTGTAAATAGGCTGAATTCATTGATGAAAGGGTAAAAAAATAAATAAAAGCAAGAATAGGTAGAAGTTAATATGCTGAAATAAGGAACAATGATCAATAAGATAGAAATTTTGAATCATAAATAAAGTTCAGGAATTCTATAGATAATATAGATGGAATTGTTTATAGTGATTAAAAAAATAGAACTTCCCCGTGATTCTTATTCGTCTACTTGATCATTTGGTAGATATTTTGAAAAAGGGTCGGTTGAACTTGAAAATTCGTTGGTTGAATGAGTTTACAAGATCTGTAGATCGGCCGTTTTTAGTATTTAGAAATACATCCCTACTTTGATATTTAAAACTTTTCATGTCCTGAAATATATAGAGTTCTTTTTTTTTTTTTTTTGGCAATTCAGCTGAAGGGCTAAGACCCGAATAGAGACACAATTCAACCTACACGTGTAAGGTAATGGGTCCACATGTAAGGTAATGATCAAGACTTCCATATATGAGGTTATAAACATAATTCACACATGCGAGGTACTGGCCTGCAAATATAAGGACATAGACACAACTCTCACATGTGAGATAATGGGAACTTGCGCATATAAAGACACAAACACAATTTACACATGTGAGGTAATAGGGACCCACACATATAAAGGGACAAGACACAATTTACACATACGTGGTAAGGGGCCCGCACATGTGTGGGGACAAAACTCAACTTACACATGTGAGATAAGAAAAACTCACATGTGTGAAGGAGTGGGGAGGAGTTGATGGTAATAAAGAAGGAACCATTGTTAAGGTTCAAAGTATTTTGACACTTGCATATCTCTTTGTCATATATGCATACCTTTAAGAATGCCATCACTAAAAAACATCACATTCATCCATATCCTTATTGTTCCTTACATTCTGATTTTACTTTCCTGTTTTTTCTCTTTATAGGAATAATTCTGCAAGCTTTGGTTTGATTATGCACCATTATTATACTAACATTCCTTGTATATCTTATTTCCTATAGCATAACTATGCTCATCATCTAATCATGCTCTCAGTTGCATGGTCTTGGATCAATGGGGGAACCTTCATTTTAATTGATTAACATAAAGAAAAATTAAGTGAGTAAGAATTTATGCTGGAAATAGACCATTTCAAGAATTTATGTTGGAAATAGACTATTGTTTTTGTTTATAATTATATTGGTGCAACTCATTAATTGGTTGCTATGGCACTTACGAATACCATGCTGTTTTTTTTTTTTTTTTTTTGGATCAAAATTTTACCTATGTCTTCTTCGTAGACACGGATTATAACTTTTCTATGGGTTAGTTCTTTGCTATTGATTGATTAATGCACCGCAAGTAGGGACGACAATGGGTTGTATTTAAGCAGAGGTCCACCCTAACCTGCTCCTGCCCTAACATGCTTCAAATTTGAGTGAGTGTGGCAGTAGGTTGGTCGGGTTCAGGCTAAGCTAGTATGGGTTCTAGATTTTGAACACAGCTGAACTCATGGCGGATTCGGGTCATGGTTACACATTGACGAGTTTCATCCAATTATAAATTCATTTTCACAATATTACTCAGTATTTTTTATACACAAAATTTCATTGGTATTAGTCATTTTATGGATTGGGATTGTGAGCTACATAGATTTGGTGGTTCTTTTTCCTTTTTTTTTTTTTTTTTTGGGGTAAGAGATTTGGTGCTTCTTAACTAGACTTCTTTTCTCTCAAGCTTAATTTGACACTTCATTATATTTACAAGTTATTAATCTTGCTAGAAAAATAAAATAAAATAACATGTGGGAACAAAAGAATTTGACCGTTTATTACATCCAGAGGACAAATTGGTTATTTCATCCTCATGGATCGACAGATTATTGGCCCATTGGCCCAGTCTAAGTCTAAACTAGTATAGACATTGCAAACGATTTTAACAGCTACTATAGTACATTTGGTAGCGTAGAGTAACCATATCAAATCCATTTTTATTACTTCAAGGATAATCTCGTTAAATTCAAATCAATCATAATGACAAACTCACACCTATACTGATAACTGATCCCAATTCATACGTGACCTACAAGGCATCAAAAAAAGTTTCAAAATTCATGATAAGGCTTCATGTGTATGTAAGAGATAAGGAGAGATAAAAAGGTATTTTTACATCCTAGGAATCCAGAGGAGGTATATGCATAAATATCAAGTTGAAAATAATGACTAAGAGCAAATTGTCATTTTCATAAAAATGCAACCTTCTATCACATAATGGTTCCTCATTGCCGTCAAGTTCATATGTTCTAGAACATAAAAGGTATTAAAATAAAGAAGAATGGATATATTTCCAAATAATGAAACGACAAGGCCTTATTTATAAATCTTTTAAATCTAGGGTTATATAAACAAAACCTCATTTAATTATAATAAATGGGTCTCTGATTCTCCGATTACCAGAAATTTTTGACCCGTTAATAACCTGAATTATTTAGGTCTCAATAAGTAAACAGGTTCGGGTCTAAATCTTATTTTTTAACCCAATACCTAAATAGTTTCAGGTTTGATTCTGCCTTAGTTCTGGCCCGTGAACTCAAGACCCGACATATTATCTTAGGTAGCGTTTGGTTCGCTGGATGATTGCTGGGAGGAATGGAATGGAGGCTGGAATGAGCCTGGAATGGAATGAGGCAGGAATGGTAATTCTTATTCCAACGTTTGGTTAGACAGAGGAATCATTCCAGTAATAGGACTCTCATTCCGATTCCTGTGTTTGGTATGATGGAATGATACCAGGAATGGAATAAAATTTATATTAAACTGACCAAATATAAAATTTATATAAAATTTATATTTTATTAAAATATTAAAAAATTAATAAATTTAGCTTTTTAAAATAAAATTTAATTTTTTTATGTGACCAAACATTGTATATAATTTTATTCTTAAAATTTTGATATTTTAAATTTAATTTCAACTATGTTTATTTTATGATTTATATAATAATATTATTTATATTTTATTAAAATATTAAAAAATTAATAAATTTAGCTTTTTAAAATAAAATTTAATTTTTTTATGTGACCAAACATTGTATATAATTTTATTCTTAAAATTTCGATATTTTAAATTTAATTTCAACTATGTTTATTTTATGATTTATATAATAATATTTATTTATATTTTATTAAAATATTAAAAAATTAATAAATTTAGCTTTTTAAAATAAAATTCGTCAAAAATAAAATTGGGAAAGGAATGGAATGGCCATTCCTCCGCCCCCCCGGCGGAATGGTGATTCCCTTGTATAAAGGAATGGTGATTCCTGAAGTAATGGTCATTCCGCCGTTTTTTCACGAACTAAACGTGGGAATGATCATTCCAATGGAATGGCCATTCCATTCCGGCCTTCATTACAGCGAACCAAACGCTACATTACTTGTTTAAAAACTTTTCTAAAAGTTAGCTTCTTTCTAAAATATTCTTTGACTATCCATTTCAACACTTGATCCAACATAGACTTGTATCAAAACCGGCTGGTTTACAACCCCATAGTAATTGTTACACATTCAGTGTGAGTGAACTACTCAAGGTGCGCCATTTTGAAAAAGACAACGTCCAGCGATCATCTATATTCAATACAATACCACAAAATCACATCGTTTTATTAATCCACGTGGGACGAGCGTCAAAAATTACGGTAGAAGATTCGACTTATTAAGAGGAGAGCCCCACTAAGATATTACCTGGAAGTCATCCATTCTTACTGGTTTGGGGAAGTCTTTATTCTGGCAGCAGAGCAGGAAGACGATCAACTTTCATGTCTCAAATCACTTTCTTCTCACATCGAAGGGAATAGAGCCACACGACCATGACAAAAGAAAATAAAATTTGAAAGTTGTGATGCACCTGGATCATGGTTGTCAATAAAGTAATACGAGGGACCCCGCTCTTCCCAACTTGATAGGAGGCCGAGGTTCCCATCCTTATTTTCTTTTCTTTTCATTTTGAGTTTTTTTGTATATGTCCACATAGAATTTATAAAATCTGTAAATGAGCCTTTTCCAATATTTGCATGCACTGCATGTTTTCTCATTTTAATACCTTTTTATGTCCTCAAAATTATTAATCATAACGACAAAAGGCATCCACCAAAAAATGACAAATTCTTCTTTACATTCATTAAATAAAGATAAAAATGTCATTATTTTATTCCAACTTCCAATAGTTTCTCTCAAATTCTCCCATACACATAAAGCCTGATTATATATTTGAAATACCTATCAATTTAATGAGAGGTTGTGCATGGATTGGGTCAATTATAACCAATTAAAGTATAAGTATTGCTTGTCATTGCAATCGATTTAGATTAAATGAAATGTGCCCAGAATTGATAAAAATAGATTTATGTAGGGTTAATATACTATAATAATTGTTAAAGTTAAAAAGCTTTAAAGAATAATAAATCCAAGCTTTTGAAATTATGCATATATGGATAAAGAGAAGGGCAAAAGTGTCGTTTTACTTTTAAAACTTATGGTTGCTATAAGGCTACTAATTTTGGGACATTTAAGGTGTGATAATGAAATAGGCATGGGTGTGTGTACAAATATTTCATCCTAGAATTATCGTCCTACCAAAAAAAAACAAAAAAAAAGGTAATATAAGGGACCCAATTGTATATTTACAATTGGCATCCAAACCAACCAGGTGTCATTTGATCCATCCAGAATTACATTTAGAGGCAAGCTCCAAAAATTTACATGGTTCAAATTGATCGAACCATCTAAGCAACAGTTGATAAAATGGTTAGTTATGACCTTGTTAAATTGGTTTCGCATTGGATCTCAATTCACTCAATAATCACTCTGAATTGGGCCTGATCCAAGTCCATCCAATTTGTACCTAAATTGGAGCTTGGACTGCCTACTTTTGGCAAATAACTTGAGGGAAAATTTTAAATCGGTTGCTTAGTTTTTACACATTTTCAAAGACAAAAAGAGGCATTGGAAGAGCTAGTGAGAGTCATTGATGTGTCGTTGGGGATGATGGTGGCCGGCACCAATGACTGGCAAATAACCTTTCCTTTAATGAAAATTGAATCAATTTAAGATGGAAAATTAACAACCAACCATCACCTAGTAATCTAACCGCAAGAAAGCATCGTCCTATCTCCATCTCCACATATCATTCCCGCTTACCTCATGTCCTTTGCCATTCACCTCTCTAATAATTCTTCATGGAGCTCACTTCACCATGCATTTCTTTTTTTTAATTTATATTTATTTATGCAAATATACGACCCTTAAAAGAAAGGATAGAATATTTCCACCAATGTTGTATTGAGAGAACTTGATGGGAATTAAAATCTAAAACTTGATGTTCTATTTGAAATTTTCCCAAACTTTAGTGAGATGTTGTTTTTGTTTTTAAGTCCAAAAAACAAAAAAAGAATCACATTTCTCTTCAGTAAGTCTGATACCAGGGCCGACCCTAAGATTTTCGAGCCGGCCCTAAGATTTTCGGGGCCTAAAGAAAAGTTCAAAGATGGGGCCCTATATTCAATCTAACCTATATTTTTTTGTATAATTTTAGGCCGATTTGCTATCTCCATTTAAATTTAAGATTAGCCAATTTTATTTTTTAACTTTTGGGCCCAGGCTGCCAAGCCTTTTGTTTAGAATTAGACTTTTTATCATAAGACTTAATAGAAAGAGTTAACTAAATATGGGATTCATATTTTTTTATTAAATTAGGAGACCAAAAGCTATGACTTTGCTGAACTTTGCTTAGGACGATCTTATATGATATCACTGCCACATCATTATTCCTAACATCCAAAGATATTATCGCTCATACTTCAAAATGATCACATCCAATTATCCAAAGATATTATCTACGCGTAGCACCACTAGAGCACTCCTCGTTAAGCTGATGCAACATCGATGTGTAATTATCCTGTTTCACCCATTTCAACCATTCCTCATCAAGCTGATGCAACTCAAACGTGTAAATTATCTTGATGATTCAACAATTTCAAATCATTGAATTATGGATTTGTGGAAATCCCTTAGAATGGAATACCCCCTAAACTTTTATTACTAGGAAATAATAGATGCTTAAGAAGAAGATGATAATGAACGAGAAGGAAATGCAAGTCCACCAAAACAGCCCACAAGTAGATTCCCGCAAGTCATGGGTAAAGGAAAGAGAAAAAAACACAGAGGCATGGAGAATCCCTAGTCAAAAGTAGAACTTCACAGAAATTAGGTGTTTGGATGATCAAATCACAATCCTCAGCTGGACACGAAATACCATTACCAGTCATGGTGTATCAAGATCCAATATATCTCCTGAAACTCAAGTTGCAGAAATTTGACTTTGCTGCAGGGGTAGTCTAACTCTACAACTTCATGGTGATGTCCTCGTCATTTCTGACGAGGGGTACCAAAAAATCTTCCTCTTTTCCCACTTGAGACCATCGACACAAATAGAAAGAGTTGACTTCTATATCTAAGAGTCCTCGTCCCATTTCTACACAAAACAAAATAATAATAAGTAAGTCCTTGTCCCATTTATTAAATTGGAGGAAAGAGAACATCACAAAGTAATAAATTAACTTTTGGATGGTCATACCCATAAAATTAAAAAACTTTTTAAGGGAAAGATGATTTGAACTCGCAACATTATTTATGTTTTTTTTTTTTTTTTGTGGCAGCAACTTTATAATTCTTTTTTTTTTCTTTTTTGGTAGAAAGCAACTTTACAGTCAAAGTTGAGAGAATGAAGGCCTTTCAGCTCCTCTGGGAAAGGGGCTGAGAAATGGGCTGGATTGGGTCAAAATGGGTCTTGTTGAACAGACATGATCTACAGGTTGAAGTTTAACTTATAGATATTAGATTCTTTTTAAATCTAAAGAGCACCTGTTGCAGCCAATCCCACCGGACCCTCATTTTCTCGAATGAGGCAATTTTCTATAGTGTGCGGCAAATGTTTCGATCCAGCCACCATATTTGGATGCATGGACTAGTATAATGTTGATTTAGACAGTTTTTTATTTCTTATAGAGTAGGCAGTGGTACATCACATTAGACAATTGGGCGATTCAAGTTAGGTGGGTGTCCACTACAGGGTGTGATGTTTTGCTGGTAGCATCACAGGAAGGTCGCATCTAGGTATTGGAAAAATGCAAGACGTTTACAGTTAAAATTTTGTACTTTGGACAATTTTCTATAGTTGTTTTGCTGGCATATTTTCTCCTCCAAATTTACAGCTGCTGAAAGTAGGTCCAGGCATTCGGAGAAGCCCCAGAAGCCATATTCTTGGTTTATTAATGGAATAGTCGAAAACTAATTCACTATGAAAAGTGTAGGCCCAACTCACCGAAACACCGTTGTCAAAGGTCATTGTGGAACTCTAGATCGAATGCCACCTGTATGCTACAACCAATGCGACCAATCTATGTGATGGATGAGATTATGCATAGTTAAGACAGGAAATTTCATAAAAATTACCCCTCTCTAGTCACCCCGTATTGTCCATAAACTTTAAGATGGTACCTCATAAGAGGGCTGGCGACTAAATGATTGGATCTCAAAAACAAGCTTTTCCTCTTCCCTTTGTTTTTCTCAATTTTTAAAGGTGCGGTTTCAGAAACAAGCTCTTCCTCTTCTCTTTATTCTTCTCAAATTTTAAAAGTGTATTTGTGAAACAAGAGGAATTGGGTCTTTATGAATTTTCATTTTAGCAATAGAGAGAAATCCTTTATTTATACATTTATATAAAAATTGAAATTCACTTTAACAAGAAAATTGATTTCATTTTTATTACCAATAAGAATATTTTGTTTTCCATTTCCACAAGAAAAACGTGTTGCACCAAATAACTAAAAAGAAGACTACAAGAAAAATTAAAATGATTTTCCTCTCCTGTGCATTCCTTTCATTGCACAAACATGCCCTAAAAGTTACTCTCCATCTTAGAATTCTTGGTCAATACAAATATAATTGTAACTTGGATGAAGAGATGATTCTTACACCTTGTTTCTTCTTTATTTCCTTCTCCTTTTATATAAATATATATATATATATGAAAGGTCTGTTGAAAAGACATATATATATTTATATATGAAAGGTCTGTTGAAAAGACATAAAAGAGGTATCCATTTCTCCCAAAGAATGAAGAAAGCTGGCCGGCAACATTCGTTGGGGCCCACATTTGGTGACTTGGTAGTGGGCTCCTTCCACTAAACACCCACATGCCTAATTGTTAGATGGCGTGATCAAACTTATTTGGCATTGACATTCATCATAAGATTTATTAGTCATAAAACTTACAAATATAATACATTATATATGATCAATTCAACAGTTTATATTATTGGTAATGAAATCAAAATTAAAAATATTGATGTCAAATGAGCCATGTATGGTCATACTAAAGTGGCCCGCAAGAGATAAATCAGGTTTAGCTGCTTTGATGAGTACCACAGTAACAGCTTGGGATCATTTCTCTTATTTTGAACATTTTTTTTTTAATGGACAGTTGAATTCAATGTAGAATCCTCTAATTCTTTCCCCTGCGCATAGTCAATCTCTGTCGGATCCTACTTTTACATAGTGTAAAGATGGGTCAATCTCAAGAAAAATGGAAAGGCTTAGGGTTGAATTTAAGAAGGTGGGCCCCAATGCTGCCCTTAGGAAGATTCGGGTTCAAATTCAACATTAGTGCTACTCGCACTTTAGACAAGCTCCACGCGTAACAAACACAACCTACACCGGTGGCTGCCTTTTTATGAAAGTCTCCATCTGTTTGTTTGTAATGAGAAATGGTCGCTTGCGGCATGCCACGTACAGGTCCTACAGTAGTAGGCACTCCTCAAGGGTGCTACCCAGTTTGGTTTCATCTTTAATTTCGATCCACACGTCTCTTTATAACATTGTCAACCTAAATTCAAATTGGTCTTTAATTTTTAGGCCACCCCAAACCTGAAAATGCCAATCCGTATTTGCATTTGGAATGGGTATTCTCAGTCGCCAAAGTTTGGGCCTGGGCCATATTGCACCTCCTACCTGCCTTGTACTAGGGATGACCATGGATATCTCAATTCTCAATACTTGCTTACGTGAAGGAGTAGAACACAAAAATTGGCATTGAGTCCTAGATTCGGACTCACTTTTTTAATTTGCATCCATTCCAGGTCGACATTTAGGATCCACGTATCACAGATAATATGTGTTTTTTTATGGGGTAAATGTTGTAGTTAATACATGTAAATGCATAATTGCGGCTCATGATACCCAGAAAAGTCAGCAAATGAGATGGCAGGCTTTGACTATGCTTGGGATGAATAAGGTTTCTTGGTTTGGGTGTTGTGTATGGCTGTACTTATTTTGCATACGATATCATGCTCTTATGTGTTTTAGTTGTTTTTCTTAATTACTCATCATCTTTCATAAAATTATATTAGTCCCAATAACAAAAAAAAAGGGGGTGAATTTGGGTTTGGATTTAGTTCCTCCATTTCTATGTGGTAGGTTCAAGCTTCTAAATTCGATTTTGATATAGTCACAGGTCTTGTATTATTGAATCCGAGTTGGGTCTAGATCAGCATACATTAACCACCCAACCCTAACTAAACCATTCTCCATCTACAGGACTGAGCTAGGATTTTCTAGAGGAAAACTTGATAGACCAAAAATGTTAGTAGACCCACTTATAAAAAATATAAGCCATTCAAGAAATAATCACTTAAAGAAAAATTTTCTTTTACAAGTATATTCTCTGTAAAGTCCAACTCTAGGGGGCCTACTTGGGGCAACCTTTGATTAATTTAGCTCTTTTCACACTTCTATCCCCACTTTGAATTGGCATCATGCCAAGTTTTGATACTCATTGATTCTCTTCCTGTTATTGGATTGGATCTCATTAAAAAAAAAAAGAAATTATTATTAAAATAGTATTAGACTCTGAAGTTGTTAAATCAAGAATCAGAATAATTTCAACATTTCTGGATGTCACTTGCATGGCAGAGATAATTAAAAAATAAGAAAAAAAATGATAGAAGGAGTTCCATGAAAAATAGAGTCACTTATAAAACATCTAAATCGTTAAAAAACCTCCCCATATAATGTATAGACCTCATTAGAATTTACTCAAATGACCCAACTTAAGATTGTTAAAATTTTAAAAAAATTTTCCATAAAAATTTTATAAACAAATTCAACTTTTTTTTATCAAGATCAAGTTGACTTGGGCCCAGATCCTATTGAGTTAAATTTTTCTAGAGAACTAGAGCATTATCTTATTGAGTTTATATTTTTCCACAGTATGCCCCACTCAAGTGCCTCAACTCTAGAGTCTAGACCCAAAAGCTTCATTAATAGCACTCTAAACATTGTTGCAGGATGTGGTTTGAGACAGTGGAGATGGAAGAGAATGACATTGCCGAAGAAGAGAGACAAAACGATAAGATTCTATATTCTAAAAAAACACCGATAACGCCCTTATTAAGATAAAATTATCATTGTTTTATCTAAATTTTCAAATGGTAAAGAAAGCCGAGGAGGGACAAAAAGGTATTAAAAATGCGCAAAATTGAGTGGGGGCCAAATGCCCACAGCCGAACCCCATCCTAGTCCATACCTTTCATGGTTATGGACCACTGTCATCCCTTCAGAGGTGAAGGGCCACGATGAAAGTTTGGCCGACCAGAAACAAGCATTTTACATGCGAAGGGTGAACAAATGTCATCATTCCTCGTTCTCTATGATTATGAAGGCAACATTCAGATGCTCTGAATCTGAAAGAGTTGGGACAGCCTGCTAGTATTATATACGCACGTTGACTCCTTGCTTGGTAAGAAGAAGTTGACCAAATGGACGGTCCAATAGGAATTATCCAAGTGTCTAGATTCAATTATCTGCTCTGAAAAGCTTGTCCTACTTATAATCGAAATTGTAAAAATAATTTGATAGATAAATTAAAACTTACAAAAATTAATGATAGAACCATTTGCCTTTTCTAACATTTGCACAGTCACCTTTGTTTTTAAGTTTTTAAATGTCACTTGCGCTCTCTTTGACACTATCATCAGCCAACCGACACACAGAGCCTCTGAGGCTCATACTTTAAAAAATTCATCAGAAATTCTAATATAATTCACTTATTAAACATCTAAACCACTTAAAATATATATTTTTTTTCTCTTCACATGAACCTTAACGAAATTATACTCCAACATTTTAGTTACTTGATTGTTGTCAATTTTGCCCATGGCTGATACAAGAGAGATACATTTATTTTTAAAGACATAGGTTTTCAATAACTAAGGGCCTGCTGGTTTTCATATAATAGATAGGAATATTCAAGCCACAAGTGGTTAAAACTGAAGTAAAAATGTGTTTGGTTTATGAGTGTTTTTTGAATTCAAGGGTTGGACAAAACTCGGGGTCCAATTGAGTTTTAATTTTATAATCTTTAGAATGAACTATCGCGTGCTTCACATGGTCATTTGAATGAAGGTATTTGGAGGAAAATGGTCATATCTCTTAAATCAGCAGTTGGATTGGGGCAATCTACGTATTGTTGGAAAGTTCTCTTCAAATAGATATTCGTAGATTCCAATATTTTGTTAATCGGAGTTAAACCGAAAAAATTATAACCTCGAAAAATTTTTAAAATAATTATGTAAATACAATCCGTTCGAATAGAGAATGAAAAATTCGCAGGAAAAAAACCCTAGACAATATCTGTTCGAATGAGGTGTATGGTCGTTCGAATAGAAGGGTTTTTTTTTTTTTGCTTAACTAACTCGCTCGAAAAAGTTTTCAAATTGTGCGAGGACTACCTGTTTAAGTTAACTATGGAATACAAATTCAAGGCATGAATTAGGGCTTATAAAAAGACAACTTTGGAGAGCCCAAAGGATCAAATCTCATAGTTCTGAACCAAAAATATCAATTGGAGATTATTTTCTTCTCTAAAATAACTTAAAGAAACTTCTCTGTGACTATGCTGAAGTTCTTGCTCTAGATCTCTACATCTACTCTCTTGCAGTAGATCTGCCTCAAAGAGGCTTTCAGGCAATTGATTCAAGCGAGGTTGAAGGTGAATGGCGAGGCACCTACGAAAAAATCTACAGTCCCTTAGGTTGAATTGCAACTAAGGAAAGGTTGTAAGTGATTCTTGTAACCTTCTGTTCATAGTGCTTGACTTATCCCTGGACATGGTTCTAGGATCCATGGTTTTTCTTTTTTTTTTTTCAAGATTGGATTTTTCATGTATATCTGCTTGTTCTTGTTTATGTGTGGATGATTGATGATTATTAATTGTTGATTATTTTCCTATTTTGTATTGCATACCAAAGATCTGGTCAAGGACCTTAACCCATGGTAGAAGTTTAAGACTACAAGCGGTATCAGAGCCTAGTGAGGCTCGGGATTCGAGTCTCCTCTTAGGTAGTATTAGTGAGGAGAGGATTGTAAGGTCTCTAGTACAACCCTTGTGTGCATCCTATTGTAATGATGCTCGAATGCCTTTCTAACACAATCGAGAAGACCATGAAACTATTGTTGCACCGTTTTCCATCACCAATAAGTTTTGGGATAAGTCATAGCTCAATGGAGTCTAATATCCTACAAAATGTGAATACACAAAAAATTTACCATCAAGTAATCTCCCCTTCAATGTAAACTTAGGTTTTCAATAACTAATCGCTAGTTTGTTTTCATAGAATATAGATAGGAATTCATACCATGGGTGATTAAAAATGAAGAGAAAAATCAAATATTTACAAAGAATTTACCATCAAATAATCTCCCTTTCAATTTTGTGAAATTGATTGAAAGAAAAGATGAGAAATGAATACCCAGCCATTATCCTGGTAATTTGATAAATAAAAGATTGTATCCTGAGTCAACCACCTTTATAGGAGATCAAATTTATTTTCACTATATTGTTCTTATTATTTTGTAAAATATGATAAAAATACAAAATGATAAAAATGCCCCCATCTAAAACAATGGATGCGGACTTCCCTAAATTGTCCTGGAGATTCCGTGGATGGTGGGGAAAACACCCACGAGGTTTAAAAGATACAATAAATGGATTTTCTCCTAAGTGGGGGGGATAAAAGTGTAGCACCTTCCCTGGAAAGACTGAGGACAAGTAAAAGTTACTCACCTTTCTCTTTCACCTAAAATGCAAAGCAGAAGAATCAAAGCTAGTCTCTCAACCTCAATCCTGTCACCTGCCATTGATGACCATAGTCACCACACATAAAAAAGATTCGCATTATTGAATCACTACCGACTCTCCCCCTTCATTGCATTTTGACTGTTTGGATGCCAAGCAATGACGCTTCTCCACATAAACTCAAACCCATTTGTCATCACTCCTCTCTTATCCCGGTTCTTCCTTTATTATCTTTTTCAGATTCTTTCGTATGTTTTCAATACCCTTTTTATGATTATTATTGTGACTGAGGAAGTTTGGGGTGTGGCCTCCTGTTCACAATTCTCAGATTTGATTGATTTATTAAACCTTTTTTTTCGAGCAAGTAAATCAAATCTTATATTGCTTAGAATACTATTGTAAGTAGCTGAAAGGACCCCTCTCCATAATTCCAAGATAACTTCAACTAATTGTAACTTCCTGCATGTATCTATCCGATGATCCTACCTCTTGATTTGAAGGGATCAGCGTTTGTTGGTTTAAGAAGTACAGTACGTTTTGTGAATCAATCCAACAGTGGAAAATGTTTGGGTTAGTATTAAATTGACTCACAAATTTTAACAAGGAAAGATTAATAAATTGTATTGTATTTTTGTGAACGATGCTTTACATGGAGAAAATAAAGACTCCCACCTTGGCTTGGCTATGACTGACTAAATTAAAAAGTTCACTAACAATGGAAAAAAAACACTTACATAATTATAAATATTTATATAAAAAATGGAAAAACCTATATATATATGGTTATATGTAAAAGAGAAATATTCATATCTAATTAAAGAGAGGAAGCCATGTAGGTGCCTCTCACCAAGATGAACATTTTTCTATAAGTAAAGTTTCTAAATGACTCGAAAATACTATATGAACTTCATAAGCTTGTTAGTTTGGGATTTGATAAGGATGGCAATGGGACAAGGCAAATATATTTATAGGCAAACCCGAGTCCACCCCATTGTTATTTGCACTCACGTGTTAGGGCACTTATAGGAGGATTTGAAACCATGACACAAAGGATAATGTCACCTCTTATTACCGCTTGCATTGATAAGCCCTCATATGCAAAATCTAACTAAATATAATATTTAGTGAAACATATGAGGGGAGATGGGGCAAATTAAATGCATCTAAATTTGAAAAACACCCCAAACCCTACTCGGATGAGTATATACAAGAACATACTACATCGAACCCTACCAATATACTATCAAACCCACCTTTGATAGGAGCAAGTAGGGGCATGTCGCTGTTAAAACCAGCTTATTGGCATCCTAGAACTTGGGTAGCATGTGTTAGTCAGTGCATGATTAAGTACCAGAGAAACAAAAAGACTAAAAAATCAGGGAATCTATCATAAAATCCAAATTAAGTTTGACCACTAAAATAATGAAATTTTGTCATCCTTATATGTTTCTTACTGGTTAATGATTTAGTGTGGTATGCGTCTGTTATTAAGGATATGCCTTGAAACTACTTATAACATCTCACTCCACATGCATGCATGATATTTTTCACTTTGGCCATGGTTCTAACGGTTTTACTTTTGGTGATTCTCAACCCACCAAAAGCCCTCATTCAAGGTAAGGGTGCAAATTCTAAATATAAGTTCGATCACTTTCCTCTCTATAGTCGATAGGGGACTCCAGAACGTATATCCCCTCCTTTCTTTCTATAGTCAATGTGGGACTTTAGAACGTAAACCCCCTCCCGGGGTTGCACATCCATATGTAACAATAGCCTTTCGGTCCTCTTGGTCCACCCACTTGCATCAGACCATTGCAGAGACCCACATTATGTGTTTTTGAAAGTTTAGGTCTCTTGTAAAAAAAACACTAAATATATAAAACAACGGTAATTTTTTTTTTTTACTGTCTCAAACAACTTCAGCTGTTTATGGCCATTACAATTTTGTTTTGACATCTTTTGACCCTCCTTAATACTCTTTCATTAGAGGCCCCACTTTACAATCCATTCCCAGAAATTCAGTCCCAAGTAGGTAATTGGAGCTCATGTGAATTTGTGGGCAAGACCAAATCTCACTCAAAAGCTATGGTTTAATTTAGGACCATAAAATTACGGCCCCAGAGCAGCTGAAGGAAATGTTTCGGACCACACATTTGATGAGTGATTGCTGGTTTGGTGGATCAAAAAGTCGGACAGATGTTTATCTTTTGGCATAAACTTTTGGCCATGATAAATGAGTTACATAGTTCTCGGCTGGAGCAACATGTTTGGTGATACAAACAGTGGGTCGCACTATGGAAATTCCATGGGCCACTGGATCGAGTAATTTCAATCTTGATAAAGGCGACTCCCTATAATCAATCGTTAAAAGATCCATTTTGGACGTCCAAGATATTCTAATCTGAGACATCTTTGAGGATTAATTCACTTAGTGGCCCATCAATTCAACAGATTGTGTCACTAACTAATGTTTCCACTGAAAAAAAAAACAGTAATGTTTCCACTGCTGCCCTCGTGGTGTGTCCAAGGGCACTGTATACCCATCTATGGAATCCCGAAGATCACTTTTCATCCGAAAGCAGGAAGCGGTGCAATTTTTCCAAATCTCAGGGTGATCCGACCTTTGAGGTGATGGGCCGCCTCCTTGTTAAACCATTTCAATGTGAACAACCCAGATAGGAAAAGGAACTGATTTTATGTTTCAGTCAGGATGTGCTTCTCACCAATTTGGCTCATGTCACAAACCCCATGCCACGCTCTTTATGGACCGATGGAGTGTTTCTCTCTTTTTTTTAATACCAAATATGTAGTGATGGAGTTGAGGTAATATTTTTCATTAAACAAAGGTGGCATGTGATACAAATGAGTTGGATTGAGAAAAAAATAGTAGTTTGGACAATTTAAATAAGGTTTATTTTTGCTTCCCCTGCTCTGCTTTGCTATAATTGTTTTAAGGGCTGCTTTTATCATGTATTTGATAACCATAATATTTCAAATTCCTTAAAAGTCAATGTTTCATCTATAACATGTATTCTTTGTCCCTTGCCTCTCTTGTATTATTTTGTAGGGAGCTTATTTGACTATGAATTCTAATTTTCATTTCACTACAAATAAATAAGTGTTAGTTTTATGTCTTATATTCCGATTTAGCCAAATTGGTTCATTAATCTAGTCAATAACCAAGTTATGTAATTTAAGGGTATTTTGGTTTTTGTACCAAGATTTTTTTAATAGCCAAGAAAGCAATGATTATATATTCATGTAATCAAAACCCTAAACTCTTGTGTAAGAGATGTAGCAGATTTCTTCCCTGTAGTAATTTACCACGTATGGTCATGTATGATATGTGAGAAATATGAGCTCTCTTTCCCGTGGTTCTCGGATCAACCACGTTTGGCAAAGTGCTGTAAGAGCAAGATTAAAACCTATGAAGATGAAGATCGATGAACTAGGTATTGGAGGAGCGAGAATCCTTGTAACGAATTATACTATTTTCTTCATAGTTAAATCAAGCAAATACTCCGTGGAGATATCTTTTATGGTGAACCACATAAAATCTATGTCATAGTTGTATATTTTTCTTCTTCTTCATGTATGTGGTTGATGTTGATGTATTTGCTAAATTTGATCTAACAAGTGGCACTATAACCACAACCATTGGTGTGCTTCCGCATTGCACAACAAGAAGCTCCCACTGGAGATGACAACAACAAGCTCCTTCATGAAGATGACAAGAGTCAAGAATATGAGGTCCTATCCCCACAGGCTTTAACTAGCATATATAGTAAAAATCACTAAGAAAGCTCCCAGTGGAGATCCCTTGTCGTGTCTGCCACAAGCTTTCCCAATAAGATATGTTGGGAACTTCATTCTCGAGACCATATAATGATAGGGGGTCATTCCAAATGAATAAGATGAATGTCATCTCCTCTAATGATATTCATTAGATTTCCCCATAATAAGAGTGAATTCCATCGTTAGATTGTTCGCAATGCTATTAGTAAAATTTAGACATTATGACTTATAATATCTGAATTTTGCCAATTTTATTATCACTCATGTGCTCCATCTATCAGCTGGATCCACTCCTATTAAACTGGCATTTGAGAATATCATATTTAATGATCATTGAAGGGGATGATGCGACATTTAGGGTAGAGTTTTGGACATTATTGAAAGAGATGATGAGAAGCATTTAATAAACGGACGGAGGATCGGGAGTTGAAAACTGTAGACTGATGAGATGTAATTGGGGCGAACACCATGAAATTGTGATCGGCATGCAACACAAGTTGGATTGGCCTAATCTTCTACGGTGGGACAATGAATAACTAAACATTGGGTTTGTCAAATCCAGGATCCAGGAGAACCCCGATTACCAAATCATTGACCTAAATTTTTCCTCTTTTTTTTCGGTTTTTTTCTTTTCTTTTGCTATGAGACCATTGGCCCCACTTGTTTTTGCAAAAGGCCCTAAGAATGATGCATATTCTATCGAATGATCTTGACTTGGTATGTAAATATCGTATAGTCCACACATTGATACATCTTTCTGGAATATACTAATACAAATGTGCATATATTGGTCCATGTATTACTCGGACATGCTCAACACTCAAGAAATGCCTGTGATTTACATCATGTGAAGGAATTGCTGTCATCAGCATCAAATAGATAAGGCTTTGTATATGAGGAGAATACGATTAGCAGAATAGTGAAAGTAACAATTAATCCATGTGATTGCAACATTGGGTTACTTATGCTTGAACTTGCTGACCCACAGAGAAGATTGATTCATGGGCATTTGCATGGAACTTTAATAACACCACTCAATCATAAATGCGTTGTTTTGAAAAAAAAACTTTTTTATTTTTAAAATTTTTTATTTTGATGATGTTGTGATTTTCTGTTGATATCCTCAAATGTCATAAATTATTAGAGAAATATTAATTTAGGTTAGGATATTTCAAAAAATGCTGGCACACTTTCGAAGTTAGCCATTAATGCGGCAACTGTAGGTACTGTATTCATGAAATGACATATGGATTTGGGTATTTAATGGGAGTTGGAGGACAAAAAGAACAACTATCAAAACGATCTTTTATTCTCTGAATTATATTATATCATTATTGATGCTTGGGCTCCTGAAGAGCTACAAATTATGTTGGATAGTTTAATGACAACTGGGTAACTTTTTTACTGATTTCACGGGCAGTTCTTTGGATTGGGTTTTGGAAACATGTTGAAATATGGACCCATTTCAACATTTCTTATTCATTTATATAACGCTTAAACCCCAACAGCTCATTAAATTATGCATTTTCACGACATGAAATCGCCCATTTTCAAGCTGTTGTTTCCTTTAGTGGTCATTCACTCAACCAAGTTCTGCTTTTTCCTTCTGAAAGCATTTCAAAAGTTCAATGAATTCTCTATTAGAAAAAAGAATGTTGCAGGACAATTGGAATTGTTTTGGAGAACTATGTCGCGATTGGTAAAATTTATGAGAGATAATTGTCCCTTTTCTGATATGTCAAAGATTGTAAGCTGATTTTTTAAGTATTGCATATAAAAATGACTTTTTTTATTTGTAATTTAATTTAGTGCAATCTAAGAACATTTTTTTATTGTGAGGTGCCTCACAAGTGTTCTACTTGCAAAAAGTAAATAAAAAAATGCTTTGAAACAAATGGTACTTTAATTTGCCAAAACACTTATAGTTGAGTGGTGCTGATATGGTAGTATCACACACATGCCTAGGGAGTAGGGATTGATCCATGTCTTATATTTTAAAGTATCACTCTTAACCAATAATCCAAGTTAACAAAAGAAGAAAAATCTAATGCTGCTTTTTCACAAATATTTTGTATTGGTGGCATCTTCTGTGATTTCAAATAGTGTCTTTCTATCCTGAAAAGATAAGCTAACTCAAACTCACATTTTTACAGCTGAGTACCTTTGTATATATTGTTGCAGGTCTATGGACTAGCCATATTGCCCCCGCTAAATCCACTACTAGAGAATATTGTAAAGAAAGTTACATATAGAAAGGATACTGAGTTAATATTTGATTATATTCGGTTTAAATTTTGAGTAAATAGTTTATATGTTAAATTATCATCCTCAAGACATGATTAGGTTTTCTGGTTTGAGACAAATTGTTTTTCCCAGTTTCAGTCAATATGTTTGATTGTACTTTATAAACAGGTTACACTTCGAAAGATAAGTTAGAAATTTGGCAAGATATAATCTCGAATTTTCACAACTACTGAAGTGTCACAGCCATGCGCTATTGATTTCAGTTGGGACAGTAGCCCACAATGTCCCTTATAAAAGATTTAATGATCAACGCATGATTTGATCTTTGTATTGAGAGACTATTTATAATACGTTGGTGGAGATCTTTAAGACCCGTTAGATCCTACAAATCAGGTAACTAATACAAAGAGATAATTACAATTAGATGGAAAGAGATAGATCTCTATCCATGGTGATCTGGAAGCATGTCATTATCTATCATGAGTTGATGGCTGATAGGCTAGGTGGGTCACACTTGGTTGATTGTGATTAGATTGGCTAACATGCCCCTAAAAGGAAAACGGCCAATCTTTGACATTGAGCTTGTTCCTAGTAATTGGAACTTAGACGAGCTAAACCCTTTTTGTAAATATGTCTACAATTTGATAGATGGATCTAACAAAGCAAACTTGGATGTTTCTACTCTAATGAAATGATTATCTACCTCAATATGTATGGTGCAAACATGATACACCGGATTTGACACTAGAGAAATATCACTTATTTTATCGCAATAGATTATATGCTTGACTTGGATACCGTGGATTGCTTCTTTGCATTCCTAGAAATGAGATTATAACGAATAAAAATGACATAACCAAAGGTATAGCGCCAATCATCTGCATCTCCAGCCCAGTTTGCATCTGAATATACGGAAGATGTAACCCATGAGTGATAGTGCATTTAAAAAATTAAAGAATGCTCTTCACCCACATCCAATGGATAGTATGAGGATTATACATAAATTGACAAGTTTGATTTACTACGAAACCAATGTCTGGCCTAGTCAACGTGACATATTGAAAGCCTCCTACCACAGAACGATATTCTGAAGCATTGGACATCAGATCACCTTCATATTTTAAAAGTTTTAGACCTGATTGTATAAGTGATTTAAAAGGCTTTGTATCATGCATGTTTGTTTTGTAAAGAAAATCAACCACAAATTAACATCGTTTGAGTGAAATACATGTCAAAAGGAAATTCTATGGACCTCAATATCAAGAAAATAAAGTAACAGTCCCAAATCTTTCATGGCGAATAGCCGATTAATGTTCATTAAAAATTTGGGTAATGTTATTATATTGTTGCTAGTACATACACCAACAAAATAATGATTTCTCCACCAAAGTTTCATACAAAGAGCGACGTATCTGCAAAAGAGCTATTAAACCTAGGGCTTTGAAGATAAGTGGCAAGTCTTAGGTTCCCTACGTGTGGAGCTTGCTTAAGCTCATAAATAGACTTATAAAGCTTACAAACATGAGTAAGATGGCTAGGATCCACAAACCCCTGAGGTTGGTTCATGGTGTGTTGATCATTAAATATTGCTATGGTGTCCGAAAGACTATTTATAATACATTGGCTGAGATCTTTTAGATCCTACAAATGAAATATCTAATACAAAGAGATAATTGCAATTAGATGGAATGAGATAGATTTCTAGCCATGGTGATTTGGAAGCATATCATTATCTATCATGATTTGATGGCTGATAGGCTGGGTGGGTCACACTTGGTTGATTGTGATTAGATTGGGTAACACCTTACATTAACTTTATTCATTATAGAAATTGTGAAATAATATTTTTGAACTTACTCACTTCCTCTTCCATTCCATGCCACAATTTCTTTTGTTACATCTTCCTTCCTCCTCTTCTTCTGCCATATTATAGAAATTGTGCTAGTTAGATTCTTTTTAGTTAGAAAGTGATGATGTTTTGTCATTTAGGACCCTTCGATGTTTTTCCTCCAACGATATTTTTCAACTCTCTATCCCTCATCGTCCCACTACTTCTACATTAGAGTCTTGTCCCTTTCAAAATTTTTTTTTTCGTCTTGCCATGTGGGTTTGCCGAGAACTAAAAAGAAGTTTGAAGATGTGCCCAATCACCAATCTCCTGTGAGTTGGCCAATACTCCAACCTTGTGCCACTGTTGAATTGAACCACACCATTTTTCATATGGCAGAATCATTATCCACCTTTTATCAGATGAAAATGAATCAAAATGGAAGCCAAACGTACGAAGAAAGTAATAAATATTGTTTCTGGATTGCATGTTGCTCTTCAACACATTTGAGAATATCACACATGGCATTAAATAAGGGAAATGATATCCACACTCCCCAACTCACAACCCATCTCACAACTGTCCTATGTGGCATGCCTAACTAATTTGTTTTGCTTTTAACATTGCAGAGATAAAAGGAAAGAAAAACTGCCATATAGGACAGTTGTGAGATAAGTTGTGAGTTGTGGAATATGGCTAGCATTGCTCATTAAATAATCAGCCACGCCATTGCCGAGACACAATAGTCAAAATGAAGCGGCTAGAGATGAATACCTGTGTGAAGTAGATCCTGCAGAACTCACTGCAAATGCTCTGTTGCTGGACGGACGAACAAAGGTTTCCAACTCGAATAAGCAATCCGAAGTCGATTCAATGCGACTCCCTGAAACAAGCAATCCAATGCTGATTCAATCTCTTCTAGCAAGAGTTAATTCTAATTAGAACTCTATCAAATCAAGATTTAATCAGGAGATCATCCACGGCCCACGACCAAGCTTAATCTGGCTTGGGACCGCAGCAGTCGGGCCACACAATTTCTAACACCATTAGTAGTTGCCTACAGTACTTGATCAGTGGGTCATCCCCATTAGCCTACTACCATGTTCATGAGCAATGGTAGCCAGTGTATAATAGCAACATCCAACTTCCTGTGCCACCACCAACAGAGACCATTGGATGTTG
Source organism: Sextonia rubra (assembly GCA_037013555.1). Taxonomy (NCBI): domain Eukaryota; kingdom Viridiplantae; phylum Streptophyta; class Magnoliopsida; order Laurales; family Lauraceae; genus Sextonia; species Sextonia rubra. Next base: position 47,170,646 of record JASUAD010000010.1, read on the forward strand.
GACCAAAAAGAACCAATGGAGCTCTGCCACGTCAGATAGAAGTCAGACAGCCAAGGGGGTACCCGGCCGGCTCACATAGGTGACCCATAACGCCAGTTCTCAGAAACCAGAAAGCAGATTCCCGGACTGCCGCCAAGATAGTGCGTTTAACATCGCACTACTACTTTTACATATGCACATAGCACGTGGACGCACCCACCACTGTATAAATATTGACCATGGAAGATTATGATTTGGAGAAGATATAGAGATATTTTCTAATTTAGCAGGGTGTTTTTTTAGAAATCATCAGGTGTACATAGAAATAGTAATTTTTTTTAAATTACTAAACAGAGATTTGTAGGGATTGCAAAGTTCTCCCTTTACGTTTGCATGCAATGGGGAACCAAAACAATTAATGCATGATCACATTTGCTCATAATCATTTTTTTATAATTATTAGAAGGTACTCATTAACCTCAGATAGATGAAATAAGGCTGCAATGATAATGAAAAAGTAATGACCAAGCTCATCTTAAATTATGAGATAAAACTAATATGATAATTAATGATGCTTGTAGTCCCCACCACGCACTCACATGCACAGGCTCATCTTTTCTCTCTTTATAATCCCACTCCTCCCCCTCCCATTCTCACCTACAATCTCTCTCACCACCTCCTTTTTTCCCTACCTTCTCGCCTGCTGAGGATGCCTATGGCTCCCCATAATCAATATCTCTGCAATCTTTCAGTATCATAAACCGACAATAGGCAAAACTATCGCAATATATTTAGACCTTTTGGATACCAAACACACCTGCATTTTGTTGTTGTCACCACTACTTTTTTCATTGTCGTAACCGTGGCCAACCTCCACTTTCGTTGGCACAACAACTCTAGTCATCTTTCCCATCAGCTGCCCATATCGTAACGTTTGTTTCGTGTCACGGTTAGTGCAGTTCAAACGTTACATATTGGCCCATGGGCAACCAGGACTTTGTATATCCGACTTCTACAAACTTTGAGTGCACCCACCGCGTCAATGTCCCACCTCCAAGGCCCTTTTTGAAGCGCCTGAAATCCAATCTCAAGGAGACCTTCTTTCCTGATGACCCGTTTCGGCAGTTCAAGAACCAGTCCCCCTGGCAGAAGCTGCTGTCGGGGTTGCAATATGTGCTTCCTATCCTTGAGTGGGCGCCGCGCTACAGCTTCAGCTTCTTCAAGTCAGACGTCATCGCCGGAATAACGATTGCGAGTCTGGCCATCCCTCAGGGCATAAGCTATGCCAAGCTTGCCAACCTTCCACCAATTCTCGGCCTTTGTGAGTAGTGAATTTTCACAGTTAGGTCGTGTTTGGATGCCACTGCATCAGGGTTAAGTTATTTGGGTTAGGACAAAATTTCAGAGTTTATAGCAAGGTGTATGGTGCACTTCTAATAGCATGAAAAAGTAGGAGAAAATGATTAGTTTTTTTTTTTTATTTATAACAAGGTGAAGGGTGTTTTTCAAAATAGTTTATAAGTGTTTTGAAATTCCCTCGAGGACACTTTGTGCATGATTCTTATCACTTTTTCCTGGATTGGTGAGGTCCCTTTTCACGGAGAAAGAGGAAGCTTTTGAAGTAATTTTTTTCCCCAGTCTACGAAAAATTGTTCCTGAGTTATGTAAAGTAAAATTTGCTAAACACACATAAAATCAATTTTGCAGGAGCATGTCAGCTATATGTATGTTAGCATGCTTCCCAGATTTGATAGAAAACACGGTGGATATGATAAATCACAGGGCCAAATGGGCTTTTTTTTGTACCTTCATTTGTATTGAGACTAGAGTCAAACAAACAAACAAAAAACAGTGGGGTACACAAAAAAAGGCCGTATACGGTACAACCAATTAATTGCAATTTGGGGTCCATCGGGTTCATCCAAACACTGTTCCTCCAAAATACGACTGACCAATGTTTTTTTTTTATTATTATTTTGTGGGCAATGCAGATTCGAGCTTTGTACCGCCTTTGGTTTATGCTATGCTGGGCAGCTCAAGGGACTTGGCAGTAGGGACTGTTGCTGTTGGATCACTTCTCATGGCCTCAATGCTGGGGAAAACAGTTTCTCCTCATGAGAATCCCAAGCTCTACTTGCACCTTGCTTTCACTGCCACGTTCTTTGCTGGGGTCCTGGAGGCTACCTTAGGATTCTTAAGGTCGGTGTAATGAAAACTTAAATGAAATGAATTGACTTTTGTTCTTTTTGCAAGTCATCTTCTCTAATTGTTGTCATAAGGTCATGAAAGTGACACTTAAACTAGATAGAAGCACAATGAATATAGAACATTCGGTTTGGTGGCTAGTCTACTTTTATCAAATTTTGATAGAGAAAAGAAAATAGGGTTTGCTTCTTCTTCAAAAGCTCCTATTTTTCCTCTCTGTTGACTCTTTCTTAGTTTGTGAAAGCTTCAATTTGAAGTGAACATTTTGACTGGTGTTTTTTGTTGTTAGTATTTCTTATGTGGGGTTTGTGCAGGCTCGGTTTTATCATAGATTTTCTCTCACACGCAACGATAGAAGGTTTCATGGCTGGAGCTGCTATTGTTGTTTGTCTGCAACAGCTTAAAGGGTTCCTTGGCTTAGAACATTTCACCACAGAGACCGATCTCATCTCTGTCCTGCGTTCTGTCTTCAGCCAAAGGCACAAGGTACACTTTTTTTCCCTTGTCACAACCACCCTCTCGAACAATTTGAACAATAAAGACATCCCATCTTTCTCTAGAAATCTTCAGGTTGGAAATGGCACCCCATCAATTATTACCTTTTTATCCCCCTTCTGTTCCATGTTGGTGATTCTATTTCATGATAGACGGTATGGATCATCTGACCAAGCGATAGACAGGGGCTTGAGGAATACAATACAAAAGGCGGACCCCCCCTGATCATTAAGTTGGTGTGCTTTTTTTATTGTTAATCATGGTCGAATTTCAAAGTCTTCCACTGAAGCATAAAAGGCAGATCCCTTTTCGTGTGGGAATTGATATGATTCTGGATCCGTCAGTGTCGAGCTATAGTTTTGTTTGCCAAACTTTGAATCCATCAAAATTGATGCCCTATCTTGTTTTATCTCAGTGCCAAATGGTGCTGCAATGAAAACTTTGTCCAACAAAACATTTGTAGGCTATCAGCTCTATTGAGTTATCATTTATTCCAAAATCTTAAAATAATAAAAAAGATAAATTCAATAATTTTATAGTTTTCTCAGTTGTGCTCGAGGGTTGTACTAGGGGCTAAATATTTCCCCCCTCATTGGTATCGCCCGAGAGGTAATTTGAACCACCAACCTCACCATGCTTTGATAGCACTTGTAAGATCTTAAAACCTATTCAACTACCACTTATCCCAAAACCTTAAGGTGATAGAAAGGGTAAAATCAATAATTTTATGGTCTTTTCAATTGTTTTAGAAAACATTCGAGTATCACTACACATAGGTGTCCAAGGGTTGTACTAAGAGCCTAACAACATCTAATTTGCGTATAAATTCAATTTGAATGAGATTCTTTGTAAGGATAACTTAAGTTGAAAAAGAGTTCCGAATGGTTTCTATTTTATAAGTAGGCCACACTGCTTCAATAGTGGATTGTTAAGTTGAGCAGGTTATGAAATTTCCAATTTTTTATTTTATTCTTTTTAAAGAAAAAGCTTTCCACTTTTTCCCAACCAACGGTTCTATTCACTCAAGGGAGCTAACTTGATCCTAGACAATAGACAATTCTTTTTTTCTTTTTCTTTTCTGTAGAAAGCCAATTCTATTATTGTAATATCCATTGATCCAACAGCTAGGATCATTTGTGCATGATTTCATTCTCTTTTTGGGTCCTCCTATTCAAGGTAGACTATCTATTCAAAAAGTCCCCATCAAGGATTCATATCTCTTCTGGAAAAGCCACATGACTTCGCTAATTGATAGAGAAAGCATGCAAAGTGGGAAGAATAGCCCATGCAAGTGGAAACAGTGGCATGCTAAGAATTAATCTGCGGATAGCCGGGTGATATGTGGGGTTTCCAAAAAGCCAACCCTTATCACATAAATTTTTTCACTTGGCTGGAAATCTTGACTCACTTTTTGAGCATCCAAATTCCACTTGGTTTCGCTCATTTTTTAGTTGCGAACTACACTTATTATTATTGTTGTTGTTTTTGTTATTAAAATAGTCCGTTTTCTAAAAATGGTCGTTGTTGCAGTGGAGATGGGAAACTGTTGTCTTGGGCTGCTCCTTCCTCTTTCTTCTTCTCCTGGCTCGCTACATCGTAAGTTACCCTTGGAATTTATCTCACTCTCTGTTGATTGCTTTTCTTTAAAGAGAAATAATTACAAAGTGCAGCACTCAAGGCCGGTTGCACTCTACAGGGTTCAGTTCTCACTAGTTTCACTTTCACCTTCCCAACTTCATGACTGGACATTTTTAGCTTTTCACCTTGTGACCCCTCTTTTCCACCACAAAAGATGGGTCCAATGGTCCACAAGTTAAGTGCTGTTCACAGGTCAGACTGAGCTCAGTCCAGCTCATATTCAAGCTTAAATTTTAGACCCAGCTGATTTTACCAATACAAAATGCACCAAGACGGCCCTTAGCTCTACACAACAAACAAACATGCCCTAAGAATTTATCTCACTTGTGAAAGTTGATCTCACTATCTTATGAAAAATAAAAAAGGATGATCTCTCTGAATGTTGTGTAGGCCCTCTAACTACTATATAAAATTTGTCACGTAGAGATGATCGATCATGGCTCAAAATCTTACTTTTTAGCCATCCAGTGGGATTAAATTAATGGTTAGGCAACCAAAATGGGATCGTAAAATATGTTAGATGAGACTTCGAGTTTTCGTGGAGGCCTATCTTGCTTAGAGATGCTAATGGGTGGGGTTTTTCATTTGTCACATTGAACCAATATTCATCCCCCTGTTCTGTCTGGGTTTAGAACATGCAAAACCAAAGTCACCCCAATATAGGTATGACTCGAGTTTGGTATGTTTGACATGAGGTGTTCTAAACTCCTTTTCCGTTAAATAAAATATTTGTCTCCATCTAATTTCATTATAAACATGGAAATCTGCCCCTTATGGGAACATGACAAAGTGTGTCACCCATTTAAACCTGGCCCATTGCCATACCCAATCCTAGGGCGATGCGGTTTTTAAAAATTTAAGCGTTGAGTATGAGATGTGAATTTGGTTTAAAAATTAATGTTACACTAACAGCCTTTGGTTCTGATTTATTGATACTGACTGAAATATACAGAGCAAAAGGAGACCCAGGTTATTTTGGATCTCTGCAGCAGCGCCACTGGTATCTGTGATCTTGGGAAGCCTCGTGGTCTACCTCACACAGGCCGAGAACCATGGCGTCCAAGTGGTGAGTTCATCAAACCAATTATGGTTAGAAGTAATCCCATGAACCAGCCCATCCAATTTTGAGTGCGTCCATCATCTGAGCAATTGATCAAAGATTGAACGGCCCTGATGAATATAAATATATGTGAAAACACAACCATTCAAATTATACGAGCCATCTCCAATGATTTCATGCTGACTCGTGCTCAGACTCAGCCAACTTTGCTCGAGTTAGTCCCAACCGAGTCAGCTGTGTGAGTTGAGTTATATATAACCAGGATCAGTCACTGATCGCCTGCTTTTGAGGAAGTCAACAAATAGTATTGAATATTTATTGGTTGGGTGGGACCATTTGGAAAAATTCTAAACAGTAGTCAATTTCTTCATCACATGGAGAGATAATGCACTAAGACCGTAAGACCCACCAGAAGGATGGGTCAGGACCCAGGAAAGCGCATGATGGAAAAGGCGAGAGAATGTATGCATTTTGTCATATGCTGAAAGAGACCTTACAGTTCATGAACATTGGCAGAACTGTTTTCATTTTTTTTAAGAAGCAATGATTCAATGCATGAAATAAATGATCTGTTGCTGACGGCAGCTGCTACTTTGATTCAGCTGTGAAAAGTGCTCTACAGCTCCACAATCACCATGGTAAAGAATATAAATAAATATACTTCACACGTGATCATTAACGGGGAACTGTAAATGGTTGTGAAAAGTATATTTTTAAATGAAGTAATTATTTGTTTGTTTTTGTAGTTTGGAGTAAGATAAAAAGCTAATTAATAAGCGGCAAAGTAATCACTTGTGTTTTGTTGAGTAACTTTGTTTAATGAAGTAAAACTTTTTTGCAGCCATTTAAGGGGGCATATATTGTAAGAGAGTAATATTTGTTAGGGCCAATGACCATACATGAGGAAACATGAGACGAGCAACTTTAGATTTAAGATAGGACTCATACAAGTTAGACCATCTTTAGGATATAACCTCAAGAAAGTATGTCGTTATTGTAGGGTATTTTGTCTTTCCTAGAAGGCCCCAACCTCTAAAACGCCCTGAGTTCTCTTCTTTTTCCCCCGACCATTTACACTAAAACCTGTTTGACTGATGAGCAAACGATCAAAGTGAATTATGCTGGTGTGATTTTCACCTTTTTAAAGCAAAATGTTCTAGTATAAATTCAATTTACCCTTAGCTATTGAAAACATGAGTAGAAGAACCTTTCTATCCCTTACCTATTGACATCATGAATAGAAGTAAATGCTCATTTTGTTCTAATGGAATGTTTTTATCTTTATCAATCTATCTGTACTCTAAACTCATATGGGGATCAAATTCATATTGTTGTGCAGGTTGGTCATCTGCAGAAAGGCTTGAATCCACCCTCTGTGAGTGCCTTCACCTTCACGTCGCCGCACCTTATGACAGCATTAAAAACAGGCATAGTCATTGGCATAATCGCTCTTGCTGTAAGTCTTTATCCCTTACAAATCGAAATGCTAACAATATAAATGATTCATTACAAATGAATTCCATGATTATGAGCACCTGCTGGTTGATTTCATAAACCCAACGTGGATATTCTTGTGTTCTAAAAGATATTAATGGGGGCAGATCCTTTGTTCTTGTTTGCAACATATATCACTTCAATCTTATGGAAGCAACAATGAGCATCTTCCAGCTATACTGCAGGCTGCTTAATCAATGTGAGATCATAGCTATCCAATATAATGCTCATGTTGTCTTTGTGACTTTCCAGGAAGGAACTGCGGTGGGGAGAAGCTTTGCTGCATTCAAGAATTACCACATTGACGGAAACAAAGAGATGATCGCCTTCGGAATGATGAACATTGCTGGTTCATGTACTTCTTGCTATCTGACTGCAGGTATATAACCGAATGAAATGTGATCAAACATTGCTACTCTCGAATAGACATTGAAACACCCCATCAAATGGGCTCTCTTCTATGCTAATAGATAGAATCTGATTGAAATTTCAGGGCCATTTTCAAGGTCTGCAGTGAACGTCAATGCAGGGTGCAAGACCGCGGTTTCCAACATGGTCATGGCAATGGCAGTCATGATAACCCTGTTATTCTTGACACCTTTGTTCCATTACACCCCTCTGGTGGTGCTCTCCTCCATAATTGTTGCTGCAATGCTAGGGCTACTCAATTATGAATCTGCCATCCATCTGTGGAAGGTCGACAAGGTCGACTTCTGCGTTTGCATGGGGGCTTTCCTTGGTGTCATCTTTGCCAGTGTCGAAGTTGGCTTAAGCATTGCGGTGCGTAAAAATAATTTGATTTGGTGGTGAGACTGAAAAAAATACTTTCACACTTAAATATGCATGAGATCTAGAATCTACCATCCCAAACTGATGGGATAGACTTTATGTAATAATTAAAGGTCGCTTTGGATGTTTTTCCTGAGGATTCCTATGTTTGGATAGCCTAATTACACACAAACTGGGATATCAGAAATGAAGTGTAGGCCTATAGGGTTAAGGTTAAAGCCAATGAAGGCCAGTAAAACTGCTGCATAAAAACACAACTGGCAAGGGAGTAACTCAGTCAAACCAACTCAACTGGTCTATGTTGAGTAAGAAGAATGACTCGGTTAACCTATTAGAATTTTAAAACATGCTCTACAACATCCATCTCCAAGCTATAATGTATTTGGTTTTACTCATTATTTATTTACTATGTGAATGCAGGTGGCAATATCTGTGCTTAGGCTGCTTTTGTTTGTTGCAAGGCCTAGAACTTCTGCTCTGGGCAACATCCCCAACTCCATGATCTATAGAAGTGTAGATCAGTACCCAGTTGCTTCTAGTATTCCTGGCATTCTTATACTACAAATTGATGCCCCCATGTACTTTGCCAACACCAACTACTTGAGAGAAAGGTACCCTGCATACAGATGAAGTAAACAATAAAACCAAAAATTGCCTATACTAACATCCATTTGCAAAAACATGTTATTTTTCTACTTCCTTCTACTTGTAAATTTATTTTTTTGAAATGTTATGGGTGTTAGGATCTCGAGGTGGATCGACGAGGAGGAAGACAGGCTAAAGAAATCAATGGGGGAGAGCAGCCTACAGTATGTAATCTTAGATATGACTGGTAAGAGTTTGGAGCATCCTTTTCCCACAATGGGCCTATCAAACAATGGTGTTTATTAAACACTAGTGACTGGAAAATGTATTGTAATTGAACATCCTAACTCATACAATGAACCCTAATACTAGAGTCATCTTTGGTCAACAGCGGTTGGCGGCATTGACACGAGCGGCACCAACATGCTAAGCGAAGTCAAGAAAAATGTCGATAGAAAGGGACTCAAGGTAAGCCTGATTTAGGGCACCGTTTTCATTCTTTTGTTGGTTCTAAAATAAAATTTTATAAATTTGGAATCCATTATCTATTTTTCCTTATTTTTCTTAGAATTAATCTTATATAAACCCACTGTGAATGATTATTTTACTAAAAAAATCCAACCATTCACTTGCATGCTCTAGCCAACCATTTCTGTTATTCTCATAAAAAGTGTTCAACTCCATTCTTCCTTATTGATCCACTTGGATCACATGTGTTTTCAAATTTCAACCACTAACAATTTTCTCTTGGACAGTTTCTCCTCCTCTAAACGACCCATAAATTTTTTATCTTCATATGTAGTGAGCACTAAATAAGCTTTTATCAATGACCAGCTTGTATTAGCCAACCCTGGGAGCGAAGTGATGGAGAAGCTAGGCAGGTCCAGATTCATCGAACTCATTGGTCAGGAGTGGATCTACTTAACCGTCGGTGAGGCAGTCGGAGCATGTAACTTCATGCTTCACACGTGCAAGCCCGGTAGTGGTGCGTCCAACACTGAGGCCCATGAAAACATTGTGTGATGGAGCTGTAAATGTCCAAAGTATCAATCATCAATCACAAAGAAGCGCGGTTATGAACATCACGTTCAGGTAAATGTATGCCTTTTCCTCAGATTTCTGTAATCTGTTAAGGAAAAGATGAGAGCTAACTAGCAGCTAATAACCCTCTTCTGAGTTGAAGTTTTTTATCCCCACAACATGAGCAGCGCACTTGTCAGGCAAGTCCCTCCCATGTTGCAAGTCTTCAGGTCTAAGTGTAATAAATTGTACTGGTTTAGATCTTGTCTAGACCAGTTATGTAATAAATTTTACTAATGAATAGAATATATACTCCAAGTCCGCACTGTTGTTGTAGTGTTCTTGATGGGATGCATTGTTTTGTTTCTGTGATCCGGAAGTGTTTGGATGGACTTTATGATTTATCTATAGCGACTTGGTGCCTGGGCCAGCCCCAAGATGGGTGGGAGAAAAGAGGGGCAAAAATCGTATCTAGAAAAAGCTATATTAGCTTTTTAGATTCGACTCTACTTGTTTGGAAATGGGACACTACGGATATAGCCGAATCTAACGTTTTGTCTTTAAAAGCGGCAATTATTGCTATACCAACTTGTCATTACAATTAAAAATAGATACCCAGAGATTTTATCACATCTAATGAATTAATGCAATTCCTTCACATACATATATCACTCTTGCATTGCAGTGATCCTAGCTTATACAAACCAATGCTCGATTTCATTGCGACAGCTTCATAGATTATATAGCTAGAAAACTTTTGAGGACCAGATTTTAAAGGATGGGATCACTTGATCTTGTGCACACCCTTAGTTTACATTCAAACTTCTTGCCTCTCGCAATTGTCATGCATGCTGGTGAAGCCCATATTATGTGGTTGCTTTTCCAAACATAACCCCTGTTTAAGTAGGCATCGATTGAAACAACAAAACAAGAACTAGAAACAAGATTTGGCCAACTTGCCTCCTTTTCAGGGCATCCACAGGTATGGGCTGAGCCTCATTTCCAATGCGACAAAGACGTACGCCCCACCGGCCACCGCATATTTCCTTTCCTTTTGTAACCTTTGGACCGCTTGACTTGGGGAGATTAGTGACTTCGTTTTCACAGTATATCACAGGCAGTGGACACTCCATGTGTCTGCTTTTGCCCAAATTTGAACGTGCAACTGGGCCCATGGACCATCTGCATGAATGTTTGATTTGGACTAGGCTTGTTACCTGAGTGAATTCAGGCCGGGCTATGCTTTATGCCTCAGCCGTCAGGTACATGTAGGACCTGGGTACCCGAATTTTATATAAATTAAAGGGATTTGCTATATGAAAGTAAAAAGGGACTCAACGCTCACTAAAAAAATACCTAAACTACTCATATGCTCTTCTCTCCTCATTCACTTTCCCCACCTCCCCTTCCTCTCCTCCCCTTCCCCACCTCCCCCTCCAACAACGGTTGACAGCTCCGATGAAGTGAGCAACTGGATCTCCCTCTCGTCTTTGTCCCTCTTCCTCTCCATTATCCTATATCTCCCTCTCCCTCTTCCTTTATCTCCCTCTTCTCTCCTCTCCCTATTGCAAATTCTACCTTGTTTGACCTTACTAAGCCGAACATTATATTATTTGTTCAGCCTCACAGAGTTGAATAAAACCAAAATATTTGGCCAAGACTGGTTGAAAAAACAGGATTATTCAGCCAATCTTGGCTGAACAAGTGGAGGGAAGGAGAGAGCTCCCAACCTATCTCCCAGCTGCAAGAAGATCGAGGTCTTCCCACAGGCAAGGAGGGAGAGCAGAAGGTGGGGGGGGAGGGAGATTGAGAGGCTCTGGCTGGCCGGGATGGGGAAGTAACTAGGAAGAGAAGAGGGTGGGGTTAGTTTAGACTTTCTTTTTTTTTTTTTTTTGAGTGTTTTGAGTCTTTTTTTGCTTTTATATTACAAATCTCTAAATTAAGTTATGTGTATATATATTAAATTTTCTCAGCAAACCATTACTACCAAAACTTAAACCTCAAAGTATCAGTAAAGGCAACAGAAATATTTTTCACAGATATAGGCAACTTCTTTAGAATGCCTCTTGTATTAACTCTCACTTCTCAGTTCTTTTTTAAATATAGAGTCCACTTATGATTAATACTATCCGTTGAATTGGAGCAGACTTTAGCTGGTTAACGTTTTGGACAATAGTTAACCTTGAATTTTATCATAATAAAGTTGCGATATGGTTGTTAAATTGTGAGGACCTAAAATTAAGAACAGACATTATTTGATATGATGTCAACTAGACACTCCTAATCCATGTCTGAATCTACCCATACCTCTTTTACATGGATAAAGATTCGCATTGAGCTCTGTCTATTGCGTGCGCGTCCACGTCTGGAGTTGTACGGATGTATGTGTTTGTTCAATGGTGTGTCCGTGTGCAAGTGTGGTGGGGCGTGCACACACACGTGTACATGTTTGGGGGTTGGTGCATGTGCATGTACTTGGGTTGGGGGCGGGTGGGCTTGGTTCGGGGGCGAACTGAGAAAGAGACCTGTGGTTGGGTTTGTGAGAGAGGGACCTATACATGGGCTTGTGCTTAAAGTCTACTCAGTCTCATCACCCATGTAAATCAGTCCATGACTCAGTATTTGAACTTGGACTTGGGCTTAAATTCTACTCACTAAAAGTTTAATTGGGCAAATGCGTGTACTACCAAAATCCTTCCACTGGGCCGATCCAAGGCGCATTGATGAACAATTTAGGCCAGTACCTAATGGCCTTGGTTACGCCAGTATAATAACAAAATCAGCCATGCAATGTCTACTTAAAAGGCCCGACTGCATGCAGTCTGCTTCAAAATGTCATAGAAAGGCCCCGTATAGTACTCTGTTACAAATGTTCTGAAATTCGACTTTGCACTCAGACCCACAGCTTGACCAGGCCTTAAAACTAAATCTGCTGATGGCACAAGTTTTGGTTAAAACATGCAACTTGTTATCAGTTTTGGTGAGTGCTTGCAGCTTTCTGTTCAAGGTGCATATAAAGCGAGCAGCATTGTTGGATTGTCTCTCCAACTGTCCCATGATGGCTTATGCGCATTTGAAACATTGACGATCAGCTAATAGTTGATCGATGGGTAGCAAGAATTTCCTGCTTAAAAGGTGGTCCCGAGCCTGAGATTAGGCAATTAGAATTACTCTCGAGGCGCAAAACGCATATAACATGGCAATTTATGTCATGCCGATGCAGGTATGAACCACTACAAAAAAAATTTCCACAAAGTTCACATGTTAGGAATTTCCTTATATATGGTGGTTCGCACGTCCCCTATATGGCACAAATTGCCACGGGATACGCACGCTGCACCATAAGATTAGCCCTAATTACCGAATCCAAGGCTGAGGGCATGACATACATATAATATGGTATCAAATGCAGCCACTTTGCTTGGGACCATCAATCCCACCTTGCGAATTCACTGTAATGCACATTTGTAGGAAAATAAACATGAATTAAACCTCTTGGGACCTCTTTGTTTGCATTAAAATATATATGATTATTTTTTAAATGGTTTAAAATGAATATCAAAGATGAGTTTTCAAAAATGAGCATTGATTACCCTTTTTATTTTATGAAAATATAATTAAAAAAAGATAAGAAATGAATATGCACACTTTGGTTTTCATTTTTAACCACTTAAAAAATTCTTATGCATTGAATTCTTATGCATTTTATTGCAAGCAAGCAAACCCATGAATATGATAATTTCTAGTCCTCGTATCTATACTTAAATCTTTTAATTGTTATGCCTTGTTGGTCTTTGTGCATCCAAGCGAGCTCTGCAGTAAGTGGATGCTTTTAGGAAAATATAATCTAAACAAAATGATCGAAGCATTGCTCATAACATATTTGCGTACATATAAATATGGGTTATTCATATATTTAAAAAAGGGTTTTTAACCATACATGATACAATGACCCATATTTATTGAAAAAAAATAAAAAACATAAAATGAACCCTACAATTCAATATGCCCATCACTTAGGGGATGTTTGTTAATTTAACTGGGTGAGTAAAATGTGGTGAATGATCATTTCAAAAAATTTTAAAAAAATGAGAGGGGTCAAATTAATTTTATAATAAGATTTTATCTTTTAATAAAAGAGAATGCAACTTTTTGATTTTTTGTATTAAAAGTATATATTATTTATCAATTAGTAAAAGTAAAAGAATTTTTTTAAAATGTGGTATTTTGATTTGACACTTTTAGCTTATTGTGTCTTAAAGTGAAAAATGACTATATTTTACTTTGAGGTTAAATTAACAAACACACTCTTAATGTAACATCAAAATCTTCCCTACCTGTACTCCGTACTTCGAGTATGCTAGATAAAAAGACTTAAAATAACTTATTTGGCTAATACAAAATTTTGCAATGACTTTGAGTTCCCAATATAGCAAAAAATAAATTGGGAAATTGAGCCCGTGGTATCTTTAACATGATGTGTACTTTCCTATTTTCTCTCTCGGATTTGAGAACTCAATAACTCTATGGTGACATAAAATGTTGATGCAAAATATTTATATACCAATGTGTCAACCCAATGATTGACTATCATTGCACTTTGTAAATGTCCAGTAATTTACTTTAATCAATCGTGGTATTGACACATCAACATACAAATACTTTGTGCCAACATTTTATATCACCATAACATTATTGTTGAGAACTTGTTGCCCCAGTGAGTGATAGATTTATCTCTTTACATTCCTACTAACATTGTTCAACCCAATAAACAAGGCCCAAGACTGCGATGGATTCAATGGTATAATATTAATATATACAGGTGTGATTTACCACACCAATCTACAACAATAGATATATATGGAAAATATTAATATGCATTTATCCTTGTAACTTATGGTGAGGGTGACATAGTAGGCTAACTTTATGATCCATCCGAACCATCCACATACATGAGACTCCTTAAATTATACTACATCCATCGAAAACTATTTAATTTGTGGGCTGTGGACAAAAGGATCGAAGGCATGAAACTAACCCAATCTTAACATGTGAGACCATCCAATATGTCTTTTTCCATACCACCTCAATCCCATGATTAGAAGAGCCCTAGGTGGGCCTTATCAAGTTTGTCCCTCACCATAAAATAAGAGATGGGATGCACAAGAATGTGGCCCATTGTGAGCCACATCTAGGACCAAGGGGATGAAAAGATCTATATAAAACCACTCATTGTATCAAATTTGACCCCTTATACCTTCATCCATGGCCTACAAGTTTAATTGCGTCATTAAAAAAATTAGCTCTCCATCAAACAATCCATTCCATTAAGGTGGGTAACAAACCTTGAGATTAATGACTATTGTGTGTTGTTTTTATTTGTACACGGTTTGGATGGATTGTTAAATGAGTCTCACCAATAATTCTCATGGGAAATAGCTAGTTCTCATTTGAATATTTTATTTATTTTTATTTATATATTTACACACACTAATGGATGATTCGATCCAACGGTGACTGGTGCCCCCAATGGGATTAGAGCTGAAAAACAGGATTTCACGTGCAGTTGGGTCGCCTATCCTACCAATACCATACTCTTTCCATGGAGAACAACAAAAAGGGCCAAGGGCCCAAGGGCAAGGGCAAGGGCTACGTGGATGCCTGGTGGAGGTGGAGTCAAATCTCACTCCTCCTCCATTACTCCATCCAAATCCAGCTGCCGAAGAAAGACAAACACACACAACTCCCCCATCTCTTTTAAATTTAATCTCTCTCTCTCTCTCTCTCTCTCTGTGTGAGGCATTTCGTCGAACATGGTGGGGGCAGCAGAGGAAACCCAGTTAAAGAGTCTGGAATTGCAAGTGGAGAATGGTGGAGGAGGGGCTTGGGACTATCTCTGTCTCCTTCGCAAGCTCAAAGTCCGTTGCTCTCACAACGTCCTCAAATACGGTCTCCCCATCCTCAACGAACCCAATCTCCGATCCAAACTCGGCAATGAAGGTCTCTTCTCTTTCTCTCTCGCTCTCTCTTTGTTTTTTGCTTTTGGGTTTTCTCGATCTTGCCTTGTCTTTGATTTTATAGCTGAGAGTTTTGGATGAATGCATCACTTCTTCGTCTACGTAATCACAGAACTGGGTTCGAACCGCCAAACCTATTGTTTACAGTTTGATAAGTTTTTTTTTTAATTTGGGGTGTTTATGATCTGTTGTTTTAGGCTGTGATCCTGCTGTGAAGTAGGTTTTGTGATTAATTTGTTTTGAATTATAGTTAAGAAGATTCGTGCGAATAGGTATTGTACTGTGAATCGATTCGCTCAAATAATTCGCAATTCATTTCGATCCAGATCCATGGGGCGGATCAAACTAATTCCTCCTTCTTTGTAAAGGAGGTGCTTTAAAACATCGCGGATCCTCAAAAAATTTGTGGATGCATTTGGGGCATCTCTGTAGTAAGAGTAGACCCTCATAATTTATATGGAGTTGGTTTTCATACACACGTATATGTACTTTGTTTTACTTGAACTACTACGAGCAGGGAAATCAAAAGGCAAACTTAATGAAGCTACTCCTGGGAAATCACTACTTAAGCATTGTGAATTGCAACCTTAAATACAAACTGGTCTGATTGCGAACCAGTTAACTATGTTGTGGATCTTGGATCATCAGTGCTGAATTGAAAACAAAAATCTAAACATTTAAGCAAAAATCGGCCATGAATGAGCCAGTTTGGAAAAACATGATAGACTATGAAGTTACAGAGAACTTTGACTAGGATTGAGTGGATATGTAAAACTCTCAAAGATCTTAGATTAGATGGGATCAATCTATGAAGCTGATTCTGTCTTCTTCATTTTTTTTAGTTGGACAAGAGCCTGTGGCACAGTGGAAATGTGTTCACAATTGGCAACCCTGAGGTTGTGGATTCATGTTTGTTACCACACACATGCACATGCATGCACGCACAGTGGAAGATGCTCACAATTGGCAACTTTGAGGTTGTGGGTTACACACATGGACTCACGCACATGCACACCTATCATTGATTCAAAGATACTCATATTTATTTGGTGAGAGTTTTTGCATCCGACTGCATACCCAATGCTAATCCACCTCTCCACTTGGGACTTGATGCATGACAAATTTCTAGTGCATGGCACTCGGCAAAGTTGATTCATAGATAATTAGCATCTAAAGATATATTAATCCTAACATTGTATCAGCAGACTAATGCTGAATCACAAATAGTGTGATCCAATTCCATGGAAATAGGCCCTGAAGGAAGTAGTGTGAAAGGAGATGATGGGCCTTGGAGTTGCAAAGAACATGGTCTTAAATAGGGTTCAATGGAAATGTATTCTTAAGCTGGCCTTAAATTTGTGAGAGGGATCTGACACACATGTAAGTTTTAACGACTAAAGTCAGATTTCTGACTATGGTTCATAAAGGAAACAGATGACAATATTCAGGGAAAAAAAGAAGAAGAATAAGTAGAAGATGAAGAGTTGATAACAAAATAAAAAACTTTGAAAAGTTAGTATTTTCTAAAGTTCATAAACGGAACAATTAAAATGGTAAGGTGCAGGTTCTTTTTGGCATAATGACTACAAACTTCTGGCTCTGGAAAAACCCCTCGGTTCTGTTTGACCTAAAAAAACATTTACGACGCAATAACAAAGTCTCTCATGTTTCAAGAGGACTCTGGGAACTCGTAGGGATGCTTGCACATTTCTGCTGTTAAAAGGGAAGGGTTGGAACATTAGTTATGAGAGAAATAGAGTCCTAAATAATGGAATGGGTGGTCAGTTTGTGCATAAAAAAAAATTAAAAAAAAAAAAAAGATCTCTAGTCTCTCCCTGAGAAAATGAAATCAGCCATGTATATCTCAAGGTTTTATCCTTGGCTTTTCTTCCCTTCTATCACATGCACCGAATTGAGATAAGAAGAATAGAAAACATTCAAATGCTATTTCCAGCTAACAAAGATAGCCAATGAATACTCCCACCAAAAAGTGCTAATTAATATCGCCAATCAACAGATTATGAGTTTTTGTTTCTTTGAGATATAATGGAATGTTTGATATTCCTTCAGATCTATAGAAGCCACCAGAAGTCAACGTTCTGACCATTAAATGTTGTTGCTGTCGAAGTCACAGAATTCCATTTTCTGAGGAAAGTGGAATTCTTTGTTTCTATTTACCTTGGAAATCTGTGATACAGATGCGACCTAAAGGTGTTAGAAGATGTTTTTTTTTTAAGTGATAAAGATGTCAGAGTCCTTAATGGATGTGGAAAAGTCAAGAATGCGATGGGAGGGATATAGGAAAATCAGATTTCTCTCAATGCCCCTTGGAACTGCAAGCTGTTCAATATTGATTTGAACAATTAACATCACATTGGTGGCTGCGAGTGTGCCTAGGTGCTGAATGCAGACACACAGCCTATAGCGCCTGGACAACCTCGTAGGTCATTGCACTATTATCAGGTTCGTGCATGGGCGCAGGTGTCAAAACTATATGCCCAGGCTATTGGCTTTTTCCTTGGCTTATTTGTTCTATGATTGAGTAGTCAGTGCTCTATAGCCAATGCACTTCTATGATTGAGTGATCATTATTGTTGATGCATAGTTGTTTAATGTTTCTATGTTTTAGACAGTGCAGCATTTTAGATTATATGAATTGCCTGCCTAAGCTATGTTCTCTTATTTTCCTTAAACATGCACCTAGCTGAATTAGTCATGTGCCTCACGTCATGCCTAGCATCTGGGAATCAAAACTTTCCCTGGCACTTGTGCCTTGCAAATCTTGGCAAATGCTTTTTTTGATTTCTAAATCTATTTATTTATAAAACTCTTTTCTCGTGTCTGCAATTTACAGCTGTATGTTTTTCTTGGAAATGAAACCAGCCTTACATTATGTGTTCCTTGATGTAGAGTGGACTCTTTGTGAGCAGGTGGCCATAGCAGCTATGGACTGCCAACGCTTGGATGTGGCAAAGGTGAAGTTCTTCTCCTGATTTCCCGAACAGATGCTTTAATTATTTACTTGGATAAAATCTTCAGTGTTTTCAGGAAGAGAGAAGAGTCTTTCTTTTAAATATATGACATGGGATAAATCTCGCAATGCCATGATTGAAGCACTATCCCTCATCCAACTCAGTTGCATGCTCAACTCTAGATGTGGCATTGTTAAAATGTACTAGAACAATGTCCTAAATCGATGGAAGGTTTCCATAATATTGACAAGTTGATCATCATCATTATTCAATCTCTTAAAAAGAGCCAATAGCTTTCCATAATTTTGTCTGTTGATTCACCAAATTTGTCCCTGACCCTTTAACTTAGGTACCCCTTTTCTCCTCGTAGTACTTTGGTTTAACATTGTCTTTCTATCTTTTCAATAATTAATGGGAGTGCATGGAAGGTTTTCTTTTTTCTTTTTGGACATAACACGCTGCTGTGTCCTTCTAAACGGCCTTTAAATTGCTCTTGGTTCCATTCATCTGCATACGCCTCTCATAACAGTTATATGCAAGTTTCTCAAACTGAAAGTGACCTAACATGGAAACCCTTTATGCAGGATTGCCTAAAATCTCTTCGATCAAAATTTCCAGAAAGCACTAGAGTTTGTGAGTTTCTATTTTTATAGATCTTCCTAATTTTGTCATAAGCCACTTGAAATGGATTCATACTTGGGTTAATGTTATACATTTTTCTCCTGTCTTCACATGATTATGCATACATGCATCATACATACTTATATTTCACAACCCAAATACTAATATAGCTTATTTCCATTGCAGCAAATATATATATATATATATATTCAGTTTATTCGCCATGCCAGACATTTTGATAAAATATCCCAAGCAACTGTGCGACTGTTTAGAGGATTTCTAGTAATCTGCATACTAACTTCGATCATTTGAAATATACGGCATTGAAAAGCGGCCTTCATACCTACTCAAATGACATGCAAATCATCACAAAGCTTACAACTGTCTAGCTTCTACATTATTAGAACACCATCATTGCTGTCATCTTAGCCTTACCACATCTACCTGTGGTCTTAATATATCAGTGGAAAATTAATAAGTATTCTTATCGTAACACCTCAAATGACTACTGGTTGTGTAACACTATGGAAAATCAACGTTCATTGAAGAAATTAATATGACACTTTTGACTTTCAGAAAAGAAATAAATTTGGCTGTTTTCCACTTCACCTCTTGAGAACTAATTACTGTTACATTTTCTGGACCACTACGATCTGCTATCGTTCTCCACTAGAACTTATCAGAAGTTTTATGTGATGCAGCCCGGATCATGATCAAAGGGGACCAAATCCACAGCTGGGATTTGGCCAAATCCAAAGTATATAAAGCAATCATAACCACAATCACAATTACTCAAATCACCAAATTCTCAATTCATTAATCAAAAGGTGCCTATCCCATAAGGGGATTTACATTTTTATAGAAAAGAAAGGTCTACTCTTTCCTGCACTAGGACTTAAATAGATAAATCAATAAGGTGGCCTAATTTTATCAAATGCCAAAATACTAAACCAAATAGGAAACTAATTAATTAAAAGTCGTAACTAATTTCAACTTCCCACAATAAAACAACTATCTAATCCCATTAGGATTTGTGTGCTGGTCAAATGGGTTTGGGCCAGGTTAACCCAATAGCTCATGGGCCTGGTCCAACGGCCTTGGGCGTAGCTTGTCCTGCACCATTTTGTTCCATAATTAAATAGGAATTTATTTCATACGGTATTTAGGGCTTTATGGTAGAACACTTTAAGCCAATCCTAGATTGACAGAAAAAAAAATTTTATGGTAGAAGCTTTTCTCAGTCCAGCTTTTTTTTTTTTTTCGGAGCAATAAAATGTACTGTTATAAAAATTTAAAAAAAAATGAAAGACTTCATAGCTTCCATAAATTGTTCACAGTAGAATGATGGTGGCTTCCAGTCCATTCTTCTTCTTGACCGGTAAGTAGTTCCTGCCTTTTTTTTGACAAAACCTATAGAGGTTATTCAATTCCGGTAAGATGGCTTATGATAGGACTCTTGAAAAACTGTATTGGGGATGTGCATGCTGGGCCTCTCTATTATGTGCAATAAGTAGTACAATTTGATGCATGTGACATGTCCTTTGATCCTTTTTGGATGTTGGCTTATGGTCAGTTTTTGGCAATAATCTTCAGCCAGGTTGGAGGGCATGTTGCTTGAAGCAAAGGGATCATGGGCAGAAGCAGAAAAAGCTTACACACGCCTTTTGGAGGATAATCCACTTGACCAAGTGAGTAGGGCCTGTATGAAGTGGACGTTTATTACCTTAAATATTCTTCAGTAAACTTTCTGTCTTATTAAGTGATGGGGAGTGGGGTGCCATGATGTTATCAAATCATGCAAGACTACTGGTACAGAAGTCTTCACAAACTTGACTGCTTTTAAAGTTTATTTTGATATCTTCATTTTTAAAGGAGTTACATGCCTTAACAGAAAAAAAAAAAAAAATGGAACTACAAGAAGCTCGGCCTGAGAATATATGATGTTTTCAATATTTATATTCTAATAGTTGTGTGCATTGGTGACCCAAGTCATTGGCTGATGGATTTATCCAAAGAAAATCTCCCAGATTTGAAGTCCCTTCCCTATCCTACTGAATCTTTGGCCTTTTTTTTTTCTGGAAATCTGTTTGCTGGTCCCCAATTATAGGGGATCATGATACTTCCACGTTTTTTTTTTTTTTTTTTTGTTGTCTCCCACCATAGTGGAGCCCCATCAAGTATGATTAAGTGATTTTGTGGGCCCACTGATAGCTGCATGGGCCAAGCATTGTATATTTATTTGCCTAAAAATGTTCTATTCTTCTATGCCCTTCCATCAATCAAAAGCTAAAGTTCAAAAGGCCTCTCTCATTTAGGTAATCCACAAGAGGAAGGTTGCTATGGCAAAGGCTCAGGGCAATGTTTCAAGTGCCATTGAATGCCTCAATAAATACCTTGAAATGTAAGCAAGTTCATTCAACTCCTTCCTTGTTAATTTTCCTCCTTTTTTCCCTTTTAAATCCTAACCTTCTGCTGCTGATTCCACTTTACAAACACTACTGATGTGGGTGAGTTTTGTTTCAGATTTATGGCAGATCATGATGCCTGGAGAGAACTTGCGGAAATATATGTCACCTTACAAATGTAATATGTTCATATAATCATATTGCCCTTAATTTGATAACAGATTTCTTGCATTTTTGTTATGTGCAATGTACTTTTCTCTTTTTCTCTAATCAGGTATAAGCAAGCAGCTTTTTGCTATGAAGAACTAATCTTATTTCAACCGACTGTTCCACTTTATCATCTCGCTTATGCCGAGGCAAGTCGGTTGGCTGCAGTTATTTTGGTTTAGTGATTAACTAAGTAGAGAGAGAGAGAGAGAGAGAGAGAGAGAACCCTATTACCCGAGGGTTCCTGCCAAGATCAGGGTATGGCCCCTCCTTTTGGACCCAGTTGATAATCAGGGTTTTTTAATAGTTTATAATTAAACAACAAAGGCACGTAGTGCAGGTGGTAAGGCTCAACCTTTTGACCAGATGGCCAAAGGTCTGAGTCACAATACCACTTTTTTCAATATAGGTTTTTGGTATGGCCCGTAGTTGAGTCCAGGTCCAGTAGGGCCTCTGGAGTTGAACTCAGGGCCCAGCATATACATTTAATCGGGTCCAGCTTCAGGTCAGTCCCATATGGAACCTTTGACATCTACATCCCCAGTTATTGATATATCCATGGTATTTATTTGAGGTTGTCACATTCTAAATTGCTAGTTTTATTTGTTGAACTAAGTATTTACTTCCCCTGATTCCATAGGTACTTTATACTCTTGGCGGGTTAGAAAATCTTCAAATGGCTAAAAAATACTATGCATCAACCATCGACTTGACAGGAGGCAAGAACACCAGGGCCCTCTTTGGTATATGTTTGGTGAGATATCCTAATTCAGTTACTTCATTCTTCAACTTCATATCTCATTCCTAAATTTCTGTTCCATCTTTCAGAAACATATGCAATTTTGTTAACTTGCAAAACTATGTATATGATATTTTCCCTCTTTATTATAGTTTCAAAAGAAAAGAAAATTGGTCATTTATTCTTTTCCAATTTATTTTACAGACTGAAGGCCCCTATCCTTAAAAGTGATTCAGATTACTAAAATGCCCATTTCTTCAGATGTAGCCACAGTAAGGTGTCCCCAACTATTGATGTGAATGGCCCCCTTTCATAGACGGAGAGTGTTTCTAAAATCTCTCATAGTGAACATGCCAATGCCTAATCCTATGATTTGCAGCCTACAAATAGACAGGCATGAAACACTTTCCTGGTAGTTTACAAGAAGAGGGGAGGGCGAGACATTGTTGGTGAGAGAAGTAGAGCTGTGATTGGCTTGGGGTAATTTGCTATTATGTATGGAATAGGAAAATGGTAAAGGATTCATATGCAAAGGTTTTTACATTACCATGTTTATCAAAATTATCATTTTCACATGAGTGGATGGGTACATCCAACGGTTTTACTTGTTTGGATTATTTGGACATTTTCAAGAAATTTCTCAAAATATGTCAAGATTTAAGATATGAAACTAAACATCTTGATGATTATCATTAATTAGAATATTGAACAGTTTGGATCACGAATTAGGGGCCCACAAATGTCCAGAAGATCAGAGATATGGGTTGGGATTTTTTGGACTTTCTTCACAAATTTCTCAAAATTTATAAAAATTTAAGATATGAAAATTAAATGTAATAGGGTTTGTTAGACCAATAAAGAAGATGAACAGCTCGGATTAAAATTTTGGGGCCCAAAAGTGGAAAAATAAAAGAGTGGTTGAAGGGATTTGAGCCTACAGTAGTGTTACGAATTAGGCCCTACAGCCTGTCCAGGCAGGCGTCTCTATTGGAACCTGCACCACTGCTTCTCCTCATTTACATATGTGGCTGTCCACCACCTCCTCAGGTATGTGTGTAAATAAAAGGCTGAAAATAGCCTTATTTGCACACCATTTTCACACGCTATTTACGCATATGAATGCAAACAAATGGGATCATGTGTAACCGTTGCATATGTGCATCATTTGCATATATAAATGAGTGCAAGCAAATTATCTCTTCGAATATTGAAATGGGTGGTTAATTTTCTTACGAAATAGTTCCTACTTCTCCTATTTGAAACTGAATTCAAGCATATAAAGGGAAAGAGATAGTTGCTTCTAGTCCGCCCTTATTCCTTCACTGTTGTCCTCCAGTAGATGATGTCTATACCTCTTTCCTGGGAAGCCATTAGAAAAATGTGGAGCGTGCTCAGAATTATGGGCATTTTTTTTTTTTGTCAACAGCATCCTGTTTCTAAATAATTTCATTTTTCTATAGAAAATGAAAACTAGAGATTTCACAACTCTCAGTTTCAGATTCTATTATTTAAGACGGCAAAGCATTTTCTGCAGTGAAATTTGTTTCTGCCTCTTGTGTAAGGCTTCTGAGAATGGTTCTGTACCTCTTGGGTCTGAATTCGCTTAGCAGAATTGCAGAAAATGCTTCCAGCTCATTCTCTTGACTAGCTAAAATGTGAAATCATCATGTGAGAAGATGACTTCAATCTAACAGTGAATGTGACTCTGTTCGTAGTCATAGGACATAACGTAGTTGCAATTCTTGAAGGTGTCTTTTGATCATGACTAGTACGCCCCTCATTGTAGGTTTTGTTCTCCTATATCAGACTCAACCATTATGTTAAGTTGTAACTTGCTGAGGTGAAGACTAGATCATCTTTCGTGCTCATTGACACTTAATCATATATCATGAAACCCATATTATCACATACTCTCTCTTAATTTTAATTAATGGCTTCGTTCCTATCATCCATTGAGATTACTGACCATCCTTTATTCCCTTCAGTGTAGTGCTGCCATCAGTCAGCTGGCAAGAGGGCGGAACAAGGAAGAGCATGAGGCATCAGAGCTGCCATCTCTTGCTGCAGCAGCCTTAATGAAAGACTACAAGCAGAGGGCTCCCGGCAAATTCTCTCTGCTTACTTCCACATTGAAGGACATGAAATTGCATTCATAACTCCTGCATCTCTCAGCATCTCATTATCTTACTCTCACAAAGTCGAAAGGCTTTCCGGATGGTGCAAAAGCAGCTCTGAGAGCCTGATTATGATATTTGCCAATGCCTTTCATTTACTTGTGGGTTCTTTACTTCATATCTGAATGTGACCTGTATTTCCTACAACCTGCAGAGGAAATGAGAGAGTTTTCTTGCGTTATTGATATATTAAGCATGCATAACACCTCATCAACGAAGAGATTTTTGTCTAGTTGGAATTTTTTACAATTTGCTTTTATAAGTAGGTGATTACAATGTAATAATTGGAGAGAAATGATAAGGATTTGGAAAATTGATTACTTATCCGCAATGTGCATTATAAAGTCTTGGGTGAGGTTGTTAAGTCTGACAATTGAAAGAATCATATGCTTATAATGATTAGCTGTTGAATGATTAAATGAGGGAAAAAGTTAATTGATGGCGGTTTTGGTCATTTTCCTGTTTAGAATTCAAGTGATTCTAGTATGTTTTGACAATTCTTGCACAGAAGATGGTAAGCTGAGAGGAATGTGTTAAGGAATAGTCTGCCCGTCAAAATCGGGTCACCCCCAGGCCAGATGCCAAAGATCCAAAGGTTGTCCTTACGAGGGACACCTTGAGCCATTAAAAAAAAGAAAGTGAAAAATGAGAAAACAAAAGAAGCCTAATTAAAGTGCAGATTTGGAAATGCTTTCCCATGTTATAGTTGCAGAAAAGTGCAAAATGAGCATACTTTTTTATTATTTCACAGAACAGCTTTTTCCTCGCAGTAGAGGAAAAAGTGTGGAACTGGTTCTTCATGGACACACACGCCCTAAGTCTGTCTTTCTTCTGGTTTGCCCAGATCATCATATAGATGTGTCCACATCGTGGATGGGCCACCAAAGCTTCCAAGCAAGGCTACAGAAATTGGGTATCCTCAACAAATGTATTGGTCGAATCTTAAACGTGCTTTTCGGCATGGGACCAAGTCCAAATTGGTGGGCAGTCTTAAGTTGGGAATACAGTTAAGTTAATCTTTTGATCTTGGCGTTGAGCAAGACAATTAGGGGCATTATCCCAATGACCCAGCACCACTCTTGTGGATTGCATAAAGTGGCAGGAGGAAATTTGGCCATTGCAACAGTAGTCCAGTGCTGAAGTGTTAAATGTGAAAATTAACTTGTGCCATTACAGAACAGCTATTCGATCCTTGGTAAGCCAATGGGACCGACGTACCCATCACGGGGAGTTCAGGCCGATCGGGTTTGGGTGACTAATTTGATTATCAGCGGGCCCATTTGCTTGGCCCACTTGCAACCCTAGCTGTAGTCATATTAAGTTCATAAGCAAGCAAAAACCATGAAGCAGAAGCAGAAGCAGAAGCAGAAGCTCTTGAGAAAAGCTTCATCATCTTCGACAATGGCGGTCGGGTATATATCGTCTCTCTCTATCAGATGCATAGTTCATTTTGTCCAACAGCTGATCTGATCTGATCTTTCGTCTTTCGGTTCATCTCAGGAAGAACAAGAGGATTTCCAAGGGGAAGAAAGGAGGAAAGAAGAAAGCGTATGTGGAAAACACGAGCCCTAATTTCTCATTCTTTCTCTTCTCTTCTATTACGTTTCTATCATCTGTGATTTCATCTCTCTTTCTCTCTCTCTCTCTCCCTCTCTGTGTTTCCATTGTAATTATTTCCAGTGTAGATCCTTTCGCTAAGAAGGACTGGTACGACATCAAAGCACCCTCGATGTTTAGCGTTCGGAATGTGGGCAAGACGCTAGTCACTCGAACGCAGGGTACCAAGGTCTTTAATCTGCATTCTTCTTGCGTTTTTAGGTCTGTAATCGACAATTCTGTTTGTTCTGGATATGTCCATGGACTCTGCTTTTTTATGCTATTCATCGAGTTCCTAGTGCTTGAATGTGGTGGTGTAGCGAACTTGTGTTGGCTTTGTAATCTAGGCTTAACCTACCTTGATTTATGCAGTTCACACTGAAGTAGTTTCGATGATTTATGCGCAAATATGATGTGGGATGCTGAAATGCACAATTTATATACTTTAATTCCATTAGCTGTTGAGATCATATGATTTTGTTCGGAGTGGAGTTATATGAGTTTCTAAAGGTTTTCTTTTACTCATTTTGTATGGCAGATTGCTTCTGAAGGTCTCAAACATAGAGTATTTGAGTGTTCTTTAGCTGACCTTCAGAATGATGAGGATCAATCATACAGGAAGATTCGACTGAGAGCTGAGGATGTCCAAGGAAGGAATGTCCTAACGAACTTTTGGGTAACCAATTTTCATCGTAAGCAAAACATTTTTCTAAATCATAATAGCAGCAGCAGTAGTAATTATAATTCATCATCATCATTAAAGCCTTGTCCCAACTATGTTGGGGTTGGGCAACATGAATTATGTTTCTCCCAGAATTTATATTTGGGTTGTGACAAAATTTTACTCTGGCTATCAACCTAGCAATCCTCCTTTTTATCCGAGCTTGGGAGCATCAGTAAAAACCGGCAAAGTTTCTATTATAATAATAATTATTTAAAAATAATGGCAATGATATACTGATCTAGTATGGATTTTTCAGGGAATGGATTTCACTACAGATAAGACGAGGTCAATGGTCCGGAAGTGGCAGACGCTGATTGAGGCACATGTGGATGTCAAAACTACAGACAACTACAGTCTGAGAATGTTTTGCATTGGATTCACAAAGAGGTGTCCTAACCAAGTCAAGCGAACTTGCTATGCTCAATCTAGCCAAATCAGAAAGGTGAAAGCAAATGTCTTTGATGTACTTTTGCTACGGCATTCACCATTTGCTTTCTTGGATATTGTTAATTAATATCGAAGTTAATGTGCTTTGACTTTTATAATATGGAATATTTAGATGCGATTGTCAGTTTTTACAATTTACGATTTGGCCATTAATCTTTTATTACATTTGTGCAATTACTTACACAACTTTTTGGACATATGGTGCTGTCAGATTTGGAGAAAGATGAGGAACATCATGGTCAAGGAGGCGACATCATGTGATCTGAAGGATCTGGTACACAAGTTCATCCCTGAGGTCATAGGCAAGAAGATTGAGATGACTACATCCCGTATCTATCCTTTGCAGAATGTCTTCATTCGGAAGGTGAAGATCCTGAAGGCCCCCAAATTAGACATCGGCAAGTTGATGGAGGCATGTCTTCCTTCCCCTAGCACCCTCTATTTTAATTTACCTTCTTATTAAACCATTACAAAACTAGACCAATGTTTATAACCAAAACTAGATGAACGATGTGCTATGGCTGAAAGTGAGCCGCCTCAAAAAGACAATGACCATTCCTTAGAAAAGGCAAAACATCAAGCTTATCATTACCATCAGTATGATTATTGCTAGAAATACCCACATAGCAAAGACTCCATTAAAAAAAGGCCTCCATCAGTTGCCTTTCATTCCGTGGACCATCCAAATGGTTTAGTGGATTGGCTTCTCCATTATTGGGGTTTGTTCATGCATAGTGAGAGGTGGGCACTGTTGTGATTAGTTTGTGGGTGAAACAAGTGCTGCTATGAGCTATTCTTACCATTATAATGACAGAGTTTGGAACTTTAGACAAGTAAGGTTTACATTCTAGTTTGTTTGCCTATTGGTTTACATTCCAGGTGACCTGGGCCTGGAAGCCAGGTTTACATCCAAATTTCTTCCCTTTTATAGTTTGTAATTGCGTTCTTTTTTTTTTTTTTTTTGTGTATCGCTCCATGATGAAATTCCTCCTCTTTTTTTTTTTTTTTTTTTTGTTTTCTATAGGTTCATGGTGATTATTCTGAAGATGTTGGGGTCAAGATGGAGCGGCCTGCGGAGGAACCAATGGCTGAGGGAGAGACCGAAATTATTGGGGGCTAATGGGGGCAAAATTGTTGCCGCTGATGAGGAGAATTGGTCTTTTTGACCTTTCTAGTCCTTGAGTTCTCTAGAGAATGTGTTGGGATCTCTTTTTTGCATCAGAATGAAGAGCTTGAAATTTTGGTTTAATATACATTAGTTGAATTACAATTTCCTAGTTTTGTTTTTCATTTATTTCTATTTCGGCTAATAATAATAATAATAAGAAGCCCAGTTTTGCAGATTTCACTATGATTTCTCAGGCTGTATTCTTTTTTGGTTCTGATTTGTGGGCCTAGGGCCATCACTTGTCATTGTGGAGTTTATACTTATTTCCAACTTAAGGGCAAAGCCTAGTCTATCTTGTAGTCTGTCAAATAAATATTGAAACTTTATGATCCTATCTTAGCCTTATCCCATCAATTCTAGGCTGGCTTAATGAATTCTGCCATTTAAATTGAAGATAAACTTGTACGTACTTCTCTCTCTCTCTCTCTCTCTCTCTCTTTCTCTCTCTCGGTCTCTCTAACACCAACTTTGTAAATGAGTTGGGAGCTTTTCGATCCATTCTTGTGTGGTCAATTTTTTTTTTTAACGTGCCGCTAATAGAAAATTCCAGTGTGAGCTCACATATTATATATTTTTTTTTTGGGGTTAAATCACATTATAGATTCAATTGACAATATTGATGTACATCATGAATTTCAACTTTCAAGTCAATGAAAGTACCTATTTTCCATTGTTGTCTCGGTTCATACCAAAGAAGAGATCAGAATAGATGAAGATGCTTGTCTGAACAGTGTGTTTTTCATCTGGCCATCTTGGATGGGATGAGAGATGCCACATGGTTCTCTTTCATGCATGGTTCGTAAAAGAACTGCAGCGGTTCTACCTTGCAAATTTGGCAACCCTCTCTGACCTAATCTGGGATGGTTTGGATAATTTTAAGGTCTTCAAAAATAAAACTCCCTAATTTCTATCTCGCAACATCTTTAAAATTAGAAATTGGGAAAACAAGAAAGGTGCTCTGTGTGGTCCTTACCCTCTCATTCATCGGATGGCCCACCATTCCATTGAATGGCCTAGCTTAGCATTGTTACTATGATCCTCTTTATGAATGTCTATAATAATTTGGTGCAACTATTAATTTCATGTGAACTTGATTCAATTGATCTTTGATTTACTCAGCCAATTCTCAGAGGAAGAGCCTGATGCCGGCCTATTACTCTTAACCACAAAGTACAGGAGACGACAAATTTAGCACTCCTACCATACAAAAGAAAAGGAATATTGAAAAAGACAAATTTGTGTAAATAAAAAAGATTGATGTGATCATTAATCCCATCCCAGGAACTACAATTTAAACCGTTCACAATGACCACCGAGAGGAACACTTAACAATCCACTTTACAGTAAGTTGAAGAGAAATTATCTTGATGAAGGCTTCCTTGTCAAAGTTTCCAGTCTACTATATGTCCTTATTGAGGATGCCAATGGGCGTTCAAGAGAAGTTGGATCAGTTAAGAAGGGAGCTTTTGTGGGGAGGGAGGAACACCAAACAAAAATTGCATTTAGTCAAATGGGATGTTGCTGTCAAGCCTGAAGCCGTGGGGGGCTTAGGGCTAGGAAACTTGGAATTTAAAAATTGGACTCTTTTGGCTAAATGGTGGTAGAGATATGGGGAGAAGAGGGAAGCTCTATGGAGGAGACTTATTGCTACAAAATATAGTGAGAATGATTGGGGTTGGGACCCTATTAAATTTCCTACATCTCGTGTGTCAAGTGCGTGGGGTAATATTTTGAGAGTTGTGGATTTATATTCTATGGGAGGGTTGGAGATGTTTGGAAGTGGAGTAGGCTTTAAAATGGGAGAGGAAAGTCGAGTTCATTTTTGAGTTGATGATTGGGTGGGAGTGGGTCCATTGTGTCTCTCATTCCCTAGGTTATTCAAAGTGGTAGTCAATAAGTGAGCTTCTGTTAAAGATTACTGTGTGGCTGCAGGGGGTTAGGATCATGGAATATGTCTTTTAAGAGAAACTTGCGATTATCTGAAGAGTCTAAGTTTGGGTCTTTGATCAATTTTCTCTCTAATGTTTTCATTTGTAGGGATATAGCAAATTCTCTTATCTGGAAGCATAGTCCTCTGATACTTTTTCATGCAAGTCTTTCTATATGGTGTTGGCAGGCATACCAGAAGTCAATGTTCATTCCTGTTTAGTTTGGCAAGGTTTGGCTCCACCCAGGGTGAAGGCTTTTGCTTGGCTCACAATCTAAGGGAAGGTCTCTACAGTTGATAATCTAAGGAGGAGAGGCTTTGCTTCTGAAGCTATTTCAGACTTACGTGTGATGTGTAGATAAGAAAGAGAGACAGTGGATTATTTGTTTGTTCATTGTGAGTTTACTCATCCTTTATGGTGTAGACTTCATCTGCAATGTGGTGTTCTCTGGTATAGCCTAGGGTCTCTGGCAAGGATGTTTGAAGCATGGAGGCGCTCTAATCTTTTTGGGAGTGGGTTGGTTCATTGGAGACTCCTTCATTTTGTTATCTTATGTCGGTTTGGAAAAAAAGAAATGATAGAGTGTTTAGAGGATCTTCATCATCAGTGGAGGTATCGTTTGTTGTGGTGGAATGAGTTGCCAATTGGGTTGCTTTCAAGAGTGAATTTGACAATTTAAAGGTTGATAGTGTGTTATATCATTGGGAGGCTTCTTATTATATGGAATCAAGAAGGCCAAAAAGGTGATTTTTTAGATCCTCCTCTTAGAAGTGTACTTAAATTTAATGTTGATTGGGCAGCTAGGGGAAAGCCTGCATCAACGGGTATAGGGGGAGTGCTCCGTAATAGTGAAGGTATTGTGCTAGATTTGTTCTCGAAGCATGTGGGTTATATGGAGTCTAACAAGGCGGAGGTTCTAGCCATCTTGGAAGCTACCGAGTTTTCTCTTCTTTTTCTCATTCAAGTTTAGTGGTGGAAAGTGATTCTCTTAATGCTATTTCGTGGGTGTCATCTACAGCTATGTTTCCATGGAAATTTCAATTTTACATAAATTAGATTAAAGCTTTGTCGTCCCCATTTCAAGTTGTCTTTGAGCATATGGGTAGGTCCGCCAATGGTTTTGCAGACTCGCTAACTAAGCAAGGAGTGAATAAGATTTCTAATTTGGTTGCTCTCACTTTGTAATTTTAGTTTTAGTATAATGCTTTAATACCTTCTTATCCCTATTTTCTTTTTTAAAGAGGGGTCTTTGTATTCTTCTTTCTTCCTTTAATAATATCTCATCATTACCATTTCAAACCAAAAAAAGAGTTACCCTTGACAGGGTAGCAGTGAGCCAGTGACGTCTGGAATAACTGTATTATAGGCATAGCTTATTTAAATTTTAAGGCCAAACGAAATTATCAGATCATCAGAATCTTGCCAAGCGGATTGCCTCTACTGATCCCAACCAGTAGAGCTTTAACAAACACCTGCAGAACAACACAGTACTCTCTCTCTCTCTCTCTCTCTCTCTCTCTCTCTCTCTCTCTCTCTCTCTCTCTCTAGAATGCATGATACCGCCTTTCACTAATATTTGTAGGTTACAGCCATGCTAGTCGGGCTCCTGCACCTTTGTCACCCCAAACAAGACAAATGCCACATGATATACATGAAACAAGCATTTCATCAGATGGGGCCCGTTTTGTCTGGGTGTGTATGAAGATGGTGAGTAGCAATCCACAATACATCTTAAAAATAAAAATAAAAATAAAACAGAGGGTCACATGGTTCATTTGCCGAGCCAGTGCACATACATGTAAGGAGAATCCACCTGAGCAAGTCCTGTAGGCATCTCAGGTTTATAATAGCCCTGGGAATATTACGTGTTCATTATGGCAATTCCAATCAATATGCCGCAGGTTTGAGTTAGCTTACTTTTCAATACTCAGCAGTACTGAATCTTGTTGTTTAGTAAGCAATCATATGAACTTGCAGTAAGTGAAAGGCGCACCCCTTACCCTTGTATACTCTGTTGGAAAGAATGAAACTTTTCTTTGCCATGAGTTGGTTAAAGTTATGCCTCTAGAAAAACAAAGCAAACAAGATCATGCAGCACCTACGTTGAGCATATCAAGCCTTACATGTACAGTTTCTCTAAAAAAAAAATGCATGATTGCTAACTACCCAAGAAACCAGACAAGACACTAGAAACTAGAAAGTTAATAGAAATTTTATAATTAAAAAAAAAAAGGTACTGGCTGCATATATGCACTTCAACAGGTAATCACAACCTCATTAGTTGTTAAGGGAAGTCACTCGCCTGTTGTTGCCGGTTTGATACATGCACAACAAGATGCTTTCTTTTTGCTTTTTTGGCTGCTTTTACCACCGTAGAGGTATTCCTTCAGTAGAACTTTTGATTTCCTATCAACTACCATGGTTCCTGTGCTCTTATGTTGCTCCTCAACTTTCAGGAAGATAGACTGGATTCTCTGCAATTCCAACTCCTGTCTCCCAATCTTTTCTGATGATTTTCGTACCCGTTCCAAAAGTTGCTGCTTTCGCACATTCCCCATTTCCTCCTTAGTCCAGCTAGCAGAAGCGGAATCATCTTCAGCAGTCTTTGCTAGTTTCCTATTGACATCAACTAGCTGCAAGATGGCTTCCTCGACTTCTTTTAGCTGCCTGTTCACATTATCAGATTCGAAACCCACAGGCCGGTTGCTTTTGCCAGATTTCTGTGTCTTCTTCTTCAGTTCTCTTACACTCGTTTGAAGACTCATCAACCTACTGGCATCAGAAGCAAGCCTTTCTATGATCCCCACAGTCTCTTCTCGGTTGGATACTTCAGGGTTGGAGACTTCCAGCTCCTTCTCAAGCTGCGATTCAAAAGACAGATACTCACTCTTCTCCTCTGCTACTGCTTCTACATCTTCATTGGCCCCATCTGGTGCCAGCAATTTCCCTGTTGGTTTGAAGTTGAAGTTCTCTTCTGCTGTTTCCCACAATTCAAGCATCTCATCCTCTGCCTCAGCATTTTGTCTCCGACCCATCCAGTATGAACTGTTTCCATGGGATGAAGAATCCGAGACGTGATCAAGCTGAATATCTTTCATTGTGAGCCCATGCTTCAATTGAGATGCTTCTGCATCATTTCTCTGCAGTTCAAGATCATTACAAGGTCCCCTTTTTTCTGGTGATAGAAGAATGACATCCTTTCTTGTCTCAGTATTTTCTGGCATTGATTTGCTTTTTAATTTTAGCTCTTTGATCTCTTCCATAGCAACCTCCAGCTTGGCCTTGGCATTAGAACTTTCCAGCATTGCTAGCCTCAGTGTTTCCAACATTCCCTTCTTCACAGCTTGAACCTTTGTGTGTAACTCATGCAATTCTGAAACCCCAGCTGCTTCTGGGACGCTGTGATCTTCACTCAGTTCTGGGCAGCTCATTTCAATTTGATGAGGTATTTCCACAGAAGCATCCTGAAAAAAAAAAACAAATGAATAGCGACAGGATTATTGCAAAAGCGTAAAGACAAGACGAAGGCCAGAAGGCCAGCCAGATCACAAGATCACTACCCAGCCATAGCTCTAATATCATGAAGAGTCTCAGAGGAACTGCATTTGTGATGAGATCATTGTGACCATTTAATAACACAAACCTCTCAATTTATGCAAGAGAAAAGGAACCACAAGAGAAGGATTGAAAATTAAAACTGAGATAAAATATAACCAATAACCAATCTAATCTTATCTCTGAGAACATAATTGGTTGCCTCTAATATTTCCATCATTACCTTCCACTCTGTTTGAACCTTTGTGTGTGACTCATGCAATTTTGAAACTCCAGCCACTGCTAGGTTGCTGTGATCTTCACTCGGTTCTCGACTGCCCATTTCATTTTGACGAGCGACTTCCACAGAAGCATCCTGGAAAGAAAATTAGATGAAGTACATCAAGAATTCCACTTGACAATAGCAAGAGCATTCACACAGGTTCTAGCATTCAAGATGCAAGGGGCCTTTTTGCACTGACAACCCAAAGTGTTTATCTGGCAAGATCCACCATGGATAGGCATGCTGCAAAGAACTCCCCATCGTACAACGGTAGCCATCTGAGCATTGGCATGCAACCAGAAAGTTGAAAAGAACCTGCTGATTGCATTAACCATTTTCAAAATGCTTGGCTTGAATGAAAATGCTTACAAGGAGAGGCCATGCATGGTAGATTATCATTAATTGATTTAGCAGTCGCTTACTACAAACCAATACCAATGTTGAATCACTTGGAATTAATTAGGTGGCTGACCAAGCTACTGTTGGCATATTATGGGCATGGCATAGCTTAGGCGCTTTGGGTGCATTAACCCAGTAAATGCAATGAGAATTATAGTACAGAAGTTCGTTGCAAATCACTCAATACTGATAATTAGAGCAAAGCATAAAAATATACATCCACAGACAAGATGGTACCTGCACGTCCTCATTACGAGTTGCTAGAGTCTTTGTTGGAGAAAGGGCAAGCGATTCCAGAGACGACACACTCTCCTGTAATGATAATATGAGAGGCAAATATGCAGCTATTTCAGCTTTGAGTCCTTTGTTGTCTCCTTCCCACACACTGATTTGTATCTTCAGATTCTCAACCTCTGACCTCATCAAACAACTTTCATTCTCAAACCTCTGTTTTTCAATTATGGTGCTCTCTTGCAGGTTCTTGCATGCTGCAATCAGCTCCAAAGACTTTGCCTTAAATAGTGACGCACAGAAAACAGAGACTTGAAGGTCTTCATATAAAGCAATAGCCTGTGTCTCGAAGAGCTCAGCCTCATTAATTTTCTTTAAAAGCTCAGATTCCAAATGCTCTTCTCGGTTCATGTGTTCCCCAACTTCTCTACGTAATTTGGCATTCTCTCTCTCCCAGAACTCAACCTTAGCAGTTTTCTTTTGAAGCTCGAGTTCCAAATGCTCTTCCAGAGTCCTGCCTTCCTTGATCTCTCTACATAATTCAGCATTCTCGCTCTGTATGGCTTCCAGCTTGTGACCTACTTCCAACAATGTCACTTCCTTGTGGCTCAAAAGAGTTTTTCCAATCTCAATTTGATGATTTAATTGAGCGTTTATGTTCCTGACCATGTTCAGTTCATCTTCAAAAATCAATGAACGGGTTTTGTACTCTTCCAACTCCTCAATTAACTCCTTGAGATTTAAATTTTCCATCTCTACTATTCTCATATTTTCATCCATTTCTCTGATCTCATTCTCAAGGTTTCTGTTTGACTGACAGAGACAATTGAAATCATCATCAAGTGCTTTTAACACCACAGTTTTCTCAGCACCAATGCTCTCAAGAATCAATGACAGGTTAGCCTGAGTCATTGCATCTCCAAGGACACCTTCATTTTCCTCTTGTAGAATGAGGTTTTCCTCCTTTAAATCTCTAACCCTCCTTATCAAAGAAGCATTTCCATCCAGCAACTTGTAATTTTCATGCTGTAGCATCAGACAAACCTCTCTCAAATTTGAAATCTGCCCCTGCAGATTCTCCATTTCATTCCTCTGTACTTCCTCTCTGTGGATACCAGCTTCCTCTGCCAGTGTCAACTGTTTGTTCTTCTCAAAGAGTTCGTGATTCTCAGCTTGAAGCACTAAAAACTCCTTATTCCTACGTTTGAACTGCCTCTCAAGAGTGTAGTTTTCTGCTTTCAGGTCATTTGCATCTAGTCTCAGTTGCTCCAGAAGAGTGTCTGTGATGGATTTTTCAAAAATGAGGAGTTGGTTTTCATCTTCAACTTCCAAAATATTACACTTCATGCCTTTAATTCTTTCTAAAATATGTGGCAAACAGACTTGGTTTCCAATTCTATCTCGGCAACCATCATCCAAAGATATATCAAGCACTTTCAACACCTGATGAATCACCTTTTTCAGGTCGTTGCATTGCTCCAATAAGGAATTCACTTTTTCCCGTAGCTGAAAACTTTCCCTCTCTAATTCCAAAATCTTAGTCTTTGCTCGTGTAGATGCATCAACATACTTCTGGCATTCTACAGATAGAAATATGTTCCTTTCTTTGATATCTTGCACACACCTCCATAAGACAATGATCTCAATCTCGGCAACAATGACTTTTTCTTGTTCATCTTCCAAGTCTTTATTCCTCCATTGAGCTTCTTCTTGCAGGAGATGCAACTGGTTCTCCAAAGTAGCACAATTGGTCTCGATTGATTGAATAGAATTTGTGTGTTCTTGCCTTTCTTGGTTCAAGAAAACTTGTAGCTCATCAACATATTTAACAGTTAATTCCCTATCCTTCACCAAACCCAAGTGTTTATTTTCTAATTCCTCGCGCCTTTTCTCCAGATCTTTCATACTCTGCCTAATACTTTCAACCTGAGCAAGCAGATCATTCTTTTCTGCAAGAAGGCTAGTATTCCCACTGTGGAGAGACTGGCAGCATTCTTCCAAGTCGTTCAACTTTGCTCTCAATCCTTCTAGTTCAACATTCTTGTAGGAAAGAGAATTCTCCAAAAGAGAATTCATCTCTGACAGCTTCTCTGTATTCTGCGTAATGCACTCCACCCGAGAGAGCAGGGCATTGTTCTCGGCGATGATGTCAGACTTTTCTTCCTGTAGAGACTGAAGGGATTCTTCCAACGTCTTTAACTCAGCTTCCAACACTTGTAACTTGGAAGTTGTTTCTGACAAAGAAATTTCCAAAAGAATGTTCTTTTCAGAAAGCTTCTCCATGCTCTCCAACTTCTGCAAAAGGAATAACTTCTCATCATCACTTTTCTGGCAGATCTCTTTCAGCTCCAAGTTCTCACTCTGGATAGAGTGGAAGGACTCCTTTAATGTCTTTAAGTTTGCTCTCAGCCCTTGTAACTCAGCACTTGCATCTGACAGAGAGCTTTCCAAGATCATGTTCTTCTCCAAAACTTTCTCCATTCTTTCCAACTTTTCCAGAAGAACTAGTTTCTCATCATCACTTTTTTGGCAAACCTCTTTCAGTTTCAAGTGCTCATCCTGGAGAGATTGGTAGGAATCTGCCAATGTCTTTGTAGTTGCTTCCATCATATCTAACTCAACTCTTGTATCCGACAAAGATTTATCCACGAGTATCTTCTTCTTCTCCACATTCTCCAAATTCTCAAGAAGGACTTGTTTCTCATCTATGTTTTTCTGGCAAACTTCTTTCAGCTCTAAGTTCTCATCCTGGAGAAACTGGTAAGATCCTTCTAATCTATTTATGGTTTCTCTCAACCACTGTAAGTCAGCACTTTTATCAGACAAAGATCTTTCCAAGACCATGTTCTTCTCTCTAAGCTTGTCCATGTTTTCCAACTTCTTGGAAAGAGCAATTTTTTCATCATCATTTTTCTGGCAAATCTCTTTCAGCTCCAAATTCTCATTCTGGAGAGATTGGTAAGATTCTTCTAATGTCTTTAGCATTTCTCTCAACCCTTGTACACTGTCCTCTGCATCTGATAGAGACCTTTCCAATAACATGTTCTTTTCTGAAAGCTTCTCCATATCTTTCAACTTCTCCAAAATAGCTACTTTTTGGTAATCATTTTTCTGGCAAATACCTTTCAGCTTGAAGTTCTCTTCTTGCAAATCCTTCACAGATGACTGAAGGCATGTCGAATATAAGCTTACCGTCTCTACTTGCTCAATTGCATCTTGGCATCTCCTGTTTAATTCTTCATTTTCCTCTTTCAGAAAACGGATGTCTTCCATAAGTGAATTGTTTTTCTGAATAGCAAGCCATGACTCCTTTTCGAGCTTTCTGATCTTCTCCTTCAAACTTGAGATTTCATCCTGGAGATTGTTTATTAACACAGCAGAAGACAAGTTCTGGTCATTTAAGATATGGTTTTCCTCTTTAATCTGCTGAACCTCATCCTCTAAACTCTGCTTCATCAATTCTGAGTCCTTCAACATCTGGAACCCTTTATGAAGTTCCAATCTCAAAGCAGTCTTTTCTTCTTCAGATTGAGAATGTAAATGCTGCAAAGACTGTAGGGCCACTTCGGCCTCCACCCGCTGCAGTCGTTCATCCTGTATGCAGATACGCAGTTTCTCCAATTCCTTGTGTTTGCATGTAAGTTCTTCTTGTTGCATTTTTGTCTTCTGTAATAAAGTATCCACCTCTGACTGCAATGATTGATGTTCCCTATCCAACAGAAGACATCGTTCTTCTGCTGCATTCAGATTCATGGCTCCCATCAGAATCTCATCTTTAAGCTTCCTGACCTCTTCTTGTCTATGAGAAATTTCAGCCTCCAGATTCGACAACCTTTCCAGGCACTGTTGGTACTGAAGACGAGCAACTTCCTCTTCTGCCTGTAATTTAGACAAGGCTTGACGTAGGCTTTCAGCTTCAGCTTCAACTTTACCAATATGCTCAGACACCAATGCTGACTGTGCTTTGAGATCCTGGTTCTCAATCAATAATTGAGAAACTTCATCTTGCAAGGCTCTTGTTTTCTCATCAGTGGCTTCTTTATCTACTGCCTCTAGTTTTTGGTGGTCTCTAGATCCATCATGTGTCGCGTACTTTGATCCTTCATTACCCTCTTCCTCATGAAATTTTAAGCCTTTCCTGACTGCAAGCATTGCACGATCTGCCGCTTCGGATGTAAACATCTCATTGAGCTGTTTCAACCCTTTCTTTCTTGTTATAGCATCGCTATCTTCATCATTCACTCCAGTCCTTCTAACTGCCTCAATATGTGATGACAGCCCCACAGCTTCATTTTGCAATTCATCAGGTAGGTCCAATGAAGCACGTATAGAATGTGGCATTTCAGGTGTATGTGGGTCCGTCTCTGTCAATGATGAGCTAGGGGACTCATCGACTGGTAGAAATGGAATTTGATTAGGAAATGCTTCTGCCATAGTCCGATGAGCCTGACGGAGCTCTACTGTGGCATGATCATATCTTTCTGCTAAAGCACGGTAGGCTCGATAAAATTCCTCAACCATTTTCATAAGCTCTGGGCGTTTCTTGTAGAACATCTCTGCCCTCCTCGCAAAGGAATCTGCATCTTCTTCTAGGAGCTTGATCATTGTTTTGACCTTGACATCCATATCTGTTCATGTAACAGCACGCACTCAGGTATCATATGAACATATCTATTTCATAATTGCCATAGCAGCAAATAAAACTGTGGCCTGACATAGAGTTTGAGATATCATGTATAATGTAATTGGAGCTATATTTAGGAATTTAGATTAAAAACAAAAAAATTTATTTGTGGCCTTAACTCAGGATGCGAAAATATATCTTAGATCCTAGAGACACTACAAAGGAAAACCACAGCCTAACTTGCAAAAAGTCACCAACCAACATTATAAGGACATTGCATCTAATTATAATATAATGTAGAGTACTTGTTTTTTTTAATGGATGGAAGAAATTACAAAAGATGGAAGCCACAGTGAAAATTAAAAAGAGTACTAAGGAAAACTACTTGACTTGAATGAAAGAAATATACCATACACCGTCAACACGTGCAAATTGGTAAATTATAAACACGTTAGTCTCACCCATTAGACATTTTTATTATTTATCTAAAATGTTTACTTATGCTTGGGCACTAAGAATGTGCCTGATTGAAAAGAAAAAAAAATGAATGATAGGATTGGCATCTTTGTTCTGTCATACAAACTGGTTTGAAAAGATTTCTCAATTAGA
Organism: Sextonia rubra; assembly: GCA_037013555.1. Taxonomy (NCBI): domain Eukaryota; kingdom Viridiplantae; phylum Streptophyta; class Magnoliopsida; order Laurales; family Lauraceae; genus Sextonia; species Sextonia rubra. Next base: position 47,210,589 of record JASUAD010000010.1, read on the forward strand.
CATCCAACAAAACAGGGGCAAAGGCAGGGTTGTGGAGACAAGGTGGAGCTGAATGGGATTATAGGGCCCTCAGAATTACCAATGTAATGTGGGATGAGATTAACATTGAACTTCAAATGAAAGGATGCACAGATTGAGAAATAAGCTGAACTTATTCTTCTATGTTACAGATCATTCTTCAAAAGTTCCACTATGAATGCCATGCAATAAGTCAATAACAATATTTCTAATTGGATGATTGGAGCCAATCAATCTTTCCATCTTTATTGTTGGTTTGGGTAATTTCTATTCACTGTCTATGATGGGTTGTCCTATTCAAAACACTTCCACAGTATTGAAATTCCATGATGGTGTTTACCAGGCAATGGTTAGAAGTGCCAAACCATGTTCCCCAACTGAGCAACCTCTGAGGTGCAATAGGGAACTTCTCTTTTAGTGCCAAAAAGATGGGCTGACCTCATGAATTTAAAAAACTGGCTAAACTGCTATTAAACACACACACACAGAGACACACTCCTATGAACATTATTCCTCATCTTATTAGCAAGTGGCCATATTCTTCTATCATAATAAACAAAAAAAGAAAACATACTCCGCAATGAAAAGGCCATGAATAGATTACTCAAAAGAAATTTCCAACAATATTATCCAAATTTCCAAACACAACTTTATACTTAATGTTAACAAATGTAAGATCACCTTAATTCACCATATTTTATAAAACAAGAAGTCTTAACAATGAACCAAGTTTCTAATTCGAAGAATCCTGTAAATAAAAACCTAAAAATCAGGTAGTTTGTAGATGTCACAGTCCTTGATGGAAACACCCATATGTATTTTTTCCTTAATTATTCATGGAAACAGCTATGAAAAAATAGTTTGTATGGATACTAAAATCTAGAAGGCAGATGTTATGTGTTCAAATTTTCAGACCAGGTTTTTTTACTTCAGGGCATCCAAGTCCCATGCTTGGTAGGACATCCCCTCCAACATGAAGGGTGGCTTGCAAGGTTAAAAACTGTAGCAGATTGTGCTTGTACTCCCAATAGGCAGTCATGTTGCTACTTGGGCAGATCATCAAAAAACAAAAAGAAAATATTACATTCATAAACAAAGATAACAAAAACTAAATAAAAGGTTTAAGCCAAGATTTTCAGCTTTTCTTCAGTCATGAGGAGCTTCACTGAGTTGATAGGTTTATAAGATACGAGTTTGTGTTTGGCTTAGACTATTGAGACATGGAAAAAAGGTTTTTCAGATCGTTCTGCTTTTTTTTTGGGTAGAAGAAGATCATCCTACTTGCTATTCTAATGCAGTCCAGTATTGCCTTCATTGTACCATCCATTTCGATTGTATGGAACCTTATCTGACCAGTCGACTTGCTACATCACAATGTAAGATTCATCATGTTTTTCGTTTAAGAAAAGACACATTAAATGGTATCACTCCTCCTAGCCTTCTAGCTCCCATGCTTGATGCTTTTCTAGACTTCAGATCCACGGAAAATCATCTGCAATTTTTAATTCGTAATTTGAATAATATCCCTGAAAAAAATTCAACCAATTTGTTGATCAAACACAGGTCTTGTACATCATAACTAGTCACACGCCGGGTGCAGCGAGTACCATGATATTCCTGGGGTGTGGCTTTTGAAAGGGAGACCATTTCATGATGTTCCTAAAATCACTTAAACTATAATCAGCTTTTCTCATTTCAATGTATTCTTCAGTTCCATGGTTTTAATCATTAGCTTCAAGCATGGTTCTGCATATCCAACCCAACAAAAGCCTCTAAAGCTAAATTTCAGAAATCTAGCATTCAACCATGAAAAAAATCTGTATGGACCTCTTTAATCTTGAAAGCACAAAACGTGCTAGCCTGAACTCTAGAAAAAAGGAAAGAAATCCATGCGTAGAAGACCCAACACAATGCAACTCTTGAGACATATGGCAGCCAAGTTGAAGCCAGGAACAGGAAATTCATACCTGTAAGATTCTCCTGAAGCCATTTTGAATTCTTGGGGCTGATATGACTGTCCCACAACCACGAATACAACCGTCGGGATTCGGCATGTGACAAGGCCGCCATCAGTCCAACCAAGAAAACCAACACGATCTGCTCTGTTCTTGAAAATATCTGATTCCTTGCTCAAGTAACATATCCAAGCAAATCCATTGCACCACAGAAACTACCAATTGGATTTTAAGAGGAAATCTCCAAGCATTTTTATCCTCCACACTGACAACTTGCAAAACACCTGTTTAATGGCATCAACAAAACAATGATCAGAAGGTTAAAAAAACCCAGAAAACAAAATGCTTTCTCAAATCTCAATACCATCAAAGCTACTTGATCAAACATACCTCAAATGCAAAACATCAAAGACAAGATGGAGTTCCTCACCACCAAACCCGCAAGATCTAATGCCAAAAATCACATAGAGAAATCAAGATATTGCAGCTTTTCTCAGTTGAAATGGATTAAAAACTATCTTATCTTGCAACCCAAGAAATAAAATCAAATAAAAATAAATAAATAAATAAATAAATAAAACTGCCCAAGTCCTGGCTTTTCAGAGTACTAAATTCACCTGATGACAACATCCACATGCAGAGAAACATAAATAAACAATGTACATGAATCAAAAAAACAAGCTTTCTACTAACAAAGAGAACAAAAATCTAAAACTCTTCATTACCCAGTAATCTAAGCCTCATAATCCTAGACAGAACCCACCACCATTGGAAAGAGACCTCAAAAAAGTGATTCACTTTTCTTAGTTGGATTCTGACAAAGAACAAAATAAAGAAAAGGCAAAGGTGGGGCTTAAAAGCAGCTGTAATAAAAGATCACATGCTGCATTTCTCTTTCTCTTCATTCTATTTTGTCACCAGATTCTCTCCCTCTCAACTAGCAATACAAGAGAGAGAAGAAGAAGGAGGCAAAAAGAGCAAGTTTTAAAAACTAGATACTGCCTAACATTACGTCGGTTTAACTGGGAGCCGTTGTGCACAAATCCGGACATCATGTCGTGGGTCCCACCATCACATGATGTTTTGAAGTTCTGTGATTGGAAGATCTCATCCACCCAACTTTGGGTCATCAGCGAATGATCAATGGGGATGCCCATTACATCAACGGTCCGGATTATATTGGCCATTTAAAAACAGTAAACTAGTGGAGCTTTTCTATTCCTAACAGACATAGACAGCAAGGCTGCCACTGCAACTACCAGTTTGTTGATTGCATCTTTTTTATCCGTGATCTTGACCGTATTTGCATTTACCCTGTCTTATTACGCATGTGAGTTACTTTTGTTACAGTAGTTAATGGGCACGGTTGGATCCGATCCATTACCCGACTAAAACTTTAACAAGGTGGGGTGGGGTATTTTGGAATGGTTGAATAAATAGAGAAAGTAACAATGGTGCAAAGGAGAAATAAAGTTACTAATTTACTTATACATTATGCAACAAAACTCTTCATGACTGATAAAGTAAAGTCTTTTGGCAGCTGAGACTTTATTTGATGTGATAATCAATGTAAAGTAAAACTTTTAATCATTAAAATTATTTTTTACAATTTTTACTTTAACTATTGAAAACAAAACATTGCATAGTAAGGGGTTTCTATATGGAAACCCGAGGGGTCTTGGGTCCGGGCTTTGGTGGCCTATAAGATGATAGATCCAACTCGGACGGGGATGTAAAAATAATGATGATATTATGCTTAGTATTAATTATATAAGTTATTGTTAGTGAACAGGCCCCAGAATCGACGGTGCACCAGCTTCGAGTCTTTGACCCAGATCTTCCACTTAACTAAAGATCATATCCGAAAGCAGAAATTATGGGTTAAAAATAGTGCCTCGACAGCATTGTAATATTTGTCAGAACATAGGAGGTTGAGATCAGAAGAGATCATGGTCTAACTTTAACAGAGTGGTAAATAAATTGTAGAAGTTATTTCAATTTAAAATCTAACATTAACATCTGTTTCTTGTATTTTTATATTCTATCATTGAAAAATTAATTATTTTCTCAATATTATCCTGAGAAAATTCTTTAATTCCAATCAGGGCCTCAAGACTGGGGAGGTGCGCATGGGTGGGTTACCTTTAGCCCAGCCAGAGCCTGGCCCTTCTTGGACTATGTATGGATCAGTTTACGCCCATGACCTGGATCTAGGCCCAATCGTTAAGGCACAGGCTGGGCCTATCTAAGCTTAAAGACTGGTTCTGACTTGACATATTAGCACATGGTTGAATGCATTTGCAAATGGCTGGTCCTCGGCCTGACTGTCAGGTCCTTGAGCTATATTCTGGGCTCAATCATAGAAAGCCCAACAACTAAAAGGAGCAGGGTTGAACAAGCTTCGGACCAAAAGAACCTGGCCCATGAACACCCCTACTCAGGGCCTGAGTGAGTGCTTACTATGCAATAAAAGGATGGTTGGGGTGCGGTCTTGTATCTTGGTACTCAAGTAAAAGTTGGTATTGCTTAAATCAAAAGAATACTGATCAGTTACCAACCAGCAGTTGGAGCCTGCAAGTCCAAACAACACTCCATTGCCTCATTCTTTGGTTCCAGCATGCGAGGGCCCAGGAACATTAACATCAAGAAGTCAACTGACCTGCCCAATAAAAAAAAATGCTTTAGGCCGCTGCACGAAAAAGAATCCAATAGATTTTACTTTACTGCTCTAGGTCTGATTTTGTGCAAAGGAAGTACGATATCATCGCAGGTGTCTTCTTCTTCCACATTCGAAATACCTTGTTTGACCAGTGACATCCTAAGGTTTTAGTTGTGACTTGTCACCTGTTGCCTTGTAAAACTCTTCAAATTTCAGGCTGAAGATACTTGATGATTTGTGAATCCAGTTGGAGAAAGCATTTGATGAATTAAGATATCTCTCATAACCGAATTCTTAGATATCCTATAAAAAAATATTTAAAAAAAAAAAGGACAGTAGACAATGACATTTTAGAGTTTGGGAAACTCAGTCTAATGGTGAATATAACTTTCATTGGGATCATTGAAACATGTTGTGTGGACAACAATGGAATACAGAATAATATCACACATGCAGAGTCCGCTAGGCACTGTCATTTTTTGAAATTTGCATCTGGCATTTCTCCGAGAAAAGAAGGAAAGAAACGCTTCTGTCACTTTCATTTCTTTTTCTTTTTCTTTTTCTTTCTTTCATTTTGGAGTGTGGAGCTCAGATTTCATGGAGGAAAACCACTGATGTAGATCTCTCCCATTTGATAGATGCCCGGGACCAAATATTTATTGGTTATAGGTCATATTCATGGATGGATTTATGCCATGATCCAATTGAATGACAAATAACAATCCAGTGAAAATGATGTTTGGGCTCATAAAAATAAAAGAAACTCAGATCCAACTGCTTTCCTCCATGAAAGGTACCCTACAGCCCTAACAAATCAATAAACTGAGAAAGGGATAATGAGAGCGAGAGAGAGAGAGAGAGAGAGAGAGAGAGAGAGAGAGAATCTTCGCATTTTATTAGGCCTAGATTTTTAATTTTGGGTCGAATCGGTTTGTCGGATTTGAGTCAGGTGAAGAGGGTTAGATGGAAGCTTAATAAGTCATTTTAGAGATTTGGATATTTGCATGCATGGTAGTTTTGTGTAAGGCCATTGGAGATGTGCTAATTAATTATTTTTGGGCCTACAGTCTGAGTTATTTGACATTTTTAAGCTAAAAACCCTTTTCTGAAATTTTATAAAACTCACTAAAAGCCTTTTCTTGTAATTTAAAAAAATCTTTACATAATATAACCTTAAAGGCTTTCGATCATCGTACACCCAATTCTTCCATCTTCTTTCTTTCCTCCACAACCAAGCCCTATCAGTTCTCCGAGGGAACCAAGATTTGATATCCAGATTTGCTTTGAGCATTGAAATCCAAGCAAGTTGATAACTGTAAATAATGTCATTTTAGTTTTTTTATTGATATGCTTAGAAATATGATTTATTTGATAGGGTTTAATGTTTTGATTTCATATTAATAATGGGAATTGAATATTTCATCGAATAAGAAAATAAAAAAAATAAAAATAAGGGGGCTCGCCAAGCCAGGCAATAATTGCCGCCTGGAATGCACAAGTAGCAGGCCTACTGCTTGGGCAGCTGGTTGGGCCTAACAATGCCTAGGCCGGGCTGCTGCTAGGCCTAGTTGCGACTGAGCTGGGCTGGGCTTCTGGTGGGCTAGCAGTGGAGCCAATGGGCCCAAGATGACTAAAATTTAGAATATTAATTTGAGAATTTACTTTATTTTATTTTGGGTTTTTATTTTGAGTTTCCATTGTGAGTTTGGGTGTGATAAAAACATTAAATTACAATTAATTTGAATATTGATTTTGGTTTAATTATGACTTGATTAGAATCTTAATTAATATTTAATTAGGTGTGATTAGTATTTTAATTAGTTCAATTATGATTTAATTAAGATGTAATTAGAAATTATTAGAATCTTAGTTAGATTGTATTTGGGATTCTAATTTGGATTTTAATTTGATTCTAAATTTTTCTAAATTTCAGATCTGAATTCAGAATTTGGTTCTTTTGTTTTATATAAAATCATTAGGTTTTCTTATACACATCGATGAATATTAAGAACCTAATTGTTCCCTCTCCTTTGATCATAATTTGATTTATTTGGATATGAAATCTGAATACTTTCTACCCAATTTGTAAAACACATTCACTTTATATAATTGGATTAAATGGGTTCCGTTTTGAGAAAAACTAGTTGAATATCACATGAGAGTTGGACTAGATTCAGAATGGAAATATAAGATCAGGAATACACTACATGATTGACACCGAAAGTAGAATATTGTCATCGTGAACTCTCGTTACCATTGTAAAAGAAGGTTGGTCCCCATGTGCATATTTAATTAACTATGACCGTTAAGTAGATTAGTGCTTACCCCCAAAGAAATTGAAATGACACAGGATCATAATATACTTTTAAATTAAATAATATAAGCACTTAAATTGATAATGATTTGGATATTGTTAAGTAAGGGTTTCATAACATGAATCATTATACATTCGTATATAGTATGTATTTATGTACATATATTTGACCGACTGCAGTTGGAGGTGATCATACGCCATCGAGACAGCGTGTACTGTGGGATATAGTACATAGCGATGCCATTTGTTATATCAGGCTTGAATACCTATTTTTGTACATTCATGCCATTAGGTTTGTATTTGGTATATTTTAGAGCTGGATATAAACTATGCTTTAATTCAATTTATTAACATTATTATTTGTAGTTTACCTCTTACTCGATTACGTCAATCCGACTCACTACTTTTGCTGTCTAGGTCTCATTGCCAGTGTCTAACCGAAGGGTCAAAAGACGCTGGAGATTCCGTCAGATGGCGGAGTTGTTGAGTGGAGTGTCAATTATATCGTCTAAGGTGTCTTAATGATGGTGCTGAAATCAGAATACTAAACTATGTAGTAAGGCCATGTTTTGGGCCATTAGAGTAGTTATTCAATTTATTGTTTTTGGGAATTTCAACTCTAATTGCTATGCTTCGAAATTCTTGACCATTTATTAATCATCCTTAAGATTTGTTATATTGTTGTTTATGATACTCAGCTATACAGATTATGAATTTTTAGTTCCACGTCTAATTATTGTTGCTTAATCAATAAGCATAACCTCACGAAGGGCTTCAATCCAACCAGAATTGGGGCCCGTGTTGTACATGTTCTAATTCTCACATCCCTAGGATCAGGTTTAGATCCAACCCAGTTTTGGAGGCGTGACACATTTAAATTTTGATTTCATAGGATTTTTTTTTTTTGGTAAAGAGATTTCATAGGATTAGATCATTTATTGAAGCTTATTTCAATTATATTGGATCAACTTTAGAGTTTAGGGGGTGTTTGAAAACAACATATTTCAAAAATCTGATTCATACCACTCCATAGGAATCACATTATAGGACCAACCTAGATGCATACCAAGCATGAAAAGTAGGGAGATTGAAAGGTTTAGAATAAATCAGAGATGTCTCAAAAATCAGTACAACAAGATTATAATCCATAGATTTTTGAGGCCCTATACATCAATGAGCATTGAACACGTATTAAAAAACTGTAGTTCAAATTTTCAATCAAATGGTAAATTTAGTCAGATACGAGCAATTTTACAGAGGGGCTTAACTGCAAGCATGATAGGCTAATCATAAATCGGCTCTGGTGGAGCCCATAAGCTAGTTCTCATTTATTATAATAGCCTATTGTGAAAATTCTCTCATCATTTGTGGCCTTTTTATTTAAACATAAATTTGTGCTGAAATGAGCTCCAATGAAGGCTTATTAAAAGAAAACTATAGAAAGAAGTGAGTGGGAAAGAGGTTATATAGCGATCTAGACAGGACCTTGAGTTACTTGAAATTAAATTAGTTGGATTCATCCGATGGTCATTTTTTAATATTCACTTTGACTCTTCATTTAAGATTAGATTACATTATTTATACACTGTTATTTTTATCTCATTTAGGTAAAAATCCTATCTAACTATTTCTCATGTGAAGATTTTATTATCTTCTGTTAGTTTTTGAAATCTAATTTCATAAGATAAGGTGTGAGCCGTTGTCTTATCTCATTAAGTAATAATCATGTCAAAATCTCTAAAGCGATATCCCACCTATAAGTTACACTTGTCTGTATTCTGTAGTCCAAATGAGAAAGCTAAACAACGAACGATAGCTAGTATTATCTTCTTTTCTTAAAATGGTTGTAACTGGCCCAGCCATCATATCAATAGTCCAAGTCACAAACACTGTCAAAAACTTTCTATCCACCAAGTAAGGTCACGGGACATAACTGCATGACCATTTCCCACCTTCAATTTAATGACCCATTTTATGTAATGAAAGCCATCTTTTTTTCTTTTTGTTTGAAGAAAACTTTCATTAGAAAAAAAAAGACAAAACAATTAAAGCACCCTCCCCCTCCACAAAACCTAGCAAGACAAGTAGACCCTCATGTACTTTTGGTATGTTCATTAGCAAAGCCATTTAGATTTGTACGAAAATGAAAGAAAGAAATATCTTCAAATGCTGAACTCAAATATCTAATGTCCAGCAAAATATGATGTATGGACCAATCCAACAACCCATTGATCGCTTGAATCACCTCGAGGACATCCAACAAAACATGCATCTTGCGAAGGCCTATCAATCTAGCGTGCGGGCATAAAATAGCCCTTGCCTCAGCTTTGTTTGACGAAAAGACCTTGGCTCCATCATGCTAGCATGCATTCACCCAATAACCATTACATCAAATAGCAAAAGCCAAATCCTATTTTTCCATCCTTGGTTCTAAAAGAAGTATATGAAAACACTTAGCAGTGTCTCTAAAGATCCTCGAGTTAAACTCCTTAGGTAGGCTTCCTTGGCAATCTTTTTTAGATTTGTCCAAAGAGTCTTGTATCATTTTCCTTGCACAATTAACAATGTTAAGAGGCATAATATTTATCCCCCTAAAAATAAAATCATTTCTTTTTTTCCACAAGGCCCACCAAAGAGCAAGGGCCAAGGGTTTGGCTTGAAGATAAATTTGTGGCCTTGTTGAATTTAGGGGTTCTATGAAAGTGGTTCACCAATCTCTAACTGTGAAACAAACTATACAACTCGTTACCATTCTAAGTCAGAACCAAACCAAGTAGTGCATGCGTGCTTATAGTGGAAGAGAGCATGCTCAACAAATTCTTCTATATTTGTGCCAATAGGACAAAGGGAATCCTGTAAGATGTTTTTATTGTTAAAAAGTTTACGTACCTGGATCGCATTATTAAGACATTTCCAACCAAATAGGAGCACTCTTTGAGGAAAGTGGCACCACCACATTGCCTTCCACTCAATAGGAGGATTAGTGTTATCTCTACCATTTTCAAAGATAACTTTGTAGGTTGATCTTGAGGATAATTCTTGCTTCTTAGATTTGTCGGTTGATCTTGAGGATAATTCTCCCTTCTTAGAGTATGGCCATTTTTTCCAACCAACTTTCCTGATTTGAGGGATATAGATTTCTAGTATACTATCCACATCAAATTGATTGTTGAAAACTCTCCTAATTAACTATTCATTCTAGGTCCTGTCTAGGTTCCAAAGGTCTTTTACTATAAGATCATGATCCAGCATGTTAGATATTGGTTTCTTAAGGCCCCACTTCAAAGGTATCCAGTTACATTTCCTAGTGGAGATTTGATCCCCATTGCCCAATATCCATCATACCCTCTCGTTGATAAAATTAGTTGATTCAAAAAACTCCTTCCAGAACCAAAATTGCCCTTCCTACAATTTGCCTCTCATAAAGATTTGTTCGAGCAATATTTAGCTTTCAAAATCATGGAGCAGAGTCGGTTTTCACTTGAGAGGCACTACCAGTAAGCTTCGGCTAAAAGAGCTAAGTTGTTTGCTTTTGTATCTCTAATCCTTAGCCCTCCATTTCAATTGGGCTACAAATTTGTTTCCACTTAAAAGGTAAATTATCTCTTAAAGGCCAAATTTTTTCTTGGAGGCATTTCAGTCTAGACATTAACGAAGCGAGGATCCCATCAAACAAAAGGGAGCAAACCACCAACCCACCCCAACCCCCAACGCCCCACCTTCTCAATCTCACAATACCAACGGTGACAATGTAGACATTCATCATGAGCAATGTACATCAATAATAGTATCTTAAGCTAAAGGTTTTTCAAATTACCACTTAACTTTGTGTAATTGTTTCTAACTGCTCCCACATTGATAATGTCTTCATCATCATTTTAATGAACAGCTTGGGTTGATGCGTCGATGTTGTGCGTATAGGATACCCCAAGGGAATACCTTTTTTCTTTTTCTTTTTCTAAATTAAAGCCTGTATGAGAAAATTATTTCTATAATGGTGTGAACTGTGAAGTAAAGGGTCAAATTCTAAATAGAAGAAAAGGAGTTAAATAAAAAGTATTAAATTTTAAAAAAATCACATTTTAAAAAGAAAGGACAAAAAGTACTGTTATGACAAAAAGCCCTTTTCTTTCTTATTGAAAATGTCAAAAAGCTACCCTATAGAATGACATTTTTGTCTTTCTTATTTGACCCCGTCACTAGTGATTAGACATACGACAGAATATTGGCAAATTAAAAAGCAGCATTTGCATAAAATAGAGGTCGCAGAGATGACAATGTTGAAGTAGATGAGTGGTAAAATAAGAAAAAATAAAAATAGAAATAAGCGGTTTTGAGACCATTTATGGGTAACATTAATAGAGGATAAGATTGGAAAAACCTATTTAAGATAATTTAGATATATTGAACATAAGCCAGTAATGAGGCCAGTGAGAAAAGGTTTTCCTATACAAATGGATAGCCTACCACAGAAAGAGGATAGGCCGAAGAAGATGTAGATGAGGGTAATACAATCAGATCTGAAAAAGTTTAATTTATCTGAAAATTTGGCTCAAAATAATTGGATTATAGCAATAGAATTTATGTACCCGACCCCATTATAATTGGGACAAAGCTTTGATAATGATAATAATGATTCTTTGACTTTCAACCATAGTTATTAATTTCGTGCCGTTTCAGCCAAAATTTTTGAAATATTTTTTTTCTGGCCAAGTGGCCGAAATGAAATGCCACCTGAAACTTTTCATTTTGACTTTTGGTCAATTTAGCCATTTTGGTCTGCCAAAATTATTTTTTACATAATTTTATTTTTTTTACTTTTTCTAAATATATATAATTTGTATTTCTTATATTTTCCTAAAACGTAATTCTAAAATTTTTTATTGGAATGGGTTAAATCCATAATTATTTTTTTTATTTTTCTACATATATAGACATTTTTTTTATATTTCCCCAAAATGTAATTTCGAAAAATTTCACCAAAATTCTAAATTGGCTAAAACATTTCATTTTGGAGGTCAGGCTGAAATGGGATCAGAAATGATATTTGTTGGGATCCGAAGCGCCATCCCCCCCTCCCCTCCCCTCCACCCTGCGCATTTTCATTCTTTTTTCAATTGACCCTACACTTTATTTCACTGCATTTACCAAACAGGACCGCAAAGGAGGACTCAAATCATTCTTCTTCACCAAAAGTGACCCCTCCATCGGTGGGCAATTTGTTTATAATTCAATTCTAGTAGAGCAGTCGAGTGGCATTTAGTGAGTGTAATCAAATAAAGCAACCCAAGCCATGGTTGGGGCCACCTTGACAATCGTTTGAACGGTGGTGGATCACCTCTCAAACGAGTCATAAAAGGTCTAAATATGATAACCACGTTGTCCATCTACTGTTGACCCACTGACCAGGGTCTTTATGAATTTCAAATTATTTATCCATAAAAAATATTTTTGTGAAAAAAAAAAAGCCTTAAACCCTGGAAAGGCGGCAAATGGCCCAAATATTTCATATTGAAGCCGACCTACCTCCCACGCCGTAAAAATTCCAAAATATAATTGTATTAAATTTTATGCTTCAAAAATGTAATTAAAGAGAGACCGTTCGAATAAAACCCCAAACAACTTAAAACATCACCCTAAATTGAATGGCTACCAACAACCCTTAAAGCAGAGACGGGGACATTTGTGTGACACCAGGACTCACCAACAACCCTTCTTGTGCGTGGAGGAGCCAGCAGAACCCACCAACATGTCATCTTAATATCCAGCAATTCTTACACAATGCTTTTTATTAATAAGAATTATACTATATTAAACTGAAGGTTTTTCAATCTAATTTGGACTATTAATTACAACTTAGGCAGTAAGTTATTTTTTTCTCCTCCATTATCTCTTCTTACTAACCATTTCTGATCTCATGTAATACCTACTTTATTTCATAGAACTATTCACCTTTAGTCCCCACCTTTTCTCTTTCATTTTCTACAAAAACCCCTTTGTTCAATCCACTATTTCATTTCTGCATAGTTTTTCATTTTTTTGGGCATCACATCTCATTTTTCCTTTCTACTCTTCCTACTTTCAATTTAAAAAATAGGTACGGTCATCTATTCTTTCTTATGTTATCTTTTTTAATTTATTGTTGTGGATTATATTTAGGCTGCCTTCTGAGTCATTACTTATTTTTTTAATTTCATGAACATCAAATTTGCATCGTATAAATATACCTGTACTCAACAGGGGTACAAGCCCACCCTTTAATTAGGAGTCCTCAGGCGAAGCATCTAAATGCGGGTAAAATTTTCTCAACCTGCTTTATTTACAGCTCAGCTCCTTTTAACTATATGTGGAACTTTTATAATGAGGTTCCTTCACTTGAAACTTAAAAAGAACACCATATTCCATGTTTAGTCAACGTGATCCACAAAAATTTTAAGAATATAAAGCATACTTTTTTTAACATTAAAATTTTGGTATATCCTGGTAATCAATTTGAAGACAATATGATGTTGCTGTGATGAACAAATTCGCATGTGTTTCCCAATTTCCCACCAAACGATCATTGCTTTCATAATTCATACTAATTACTCAGCCAAACAGGCTACTAAGAGGTCCCAGTGATCAAATGATCATACAACCATAGACAGTTGAAATAAGCCTATAAATAGTTAGGGTCGGGGTGATGACCATGATGCATCCAGATTGAACCTGATTATAAATAGATATAAACTAGACTCAGACCAGGACCTGACCCGTCTGAATGGTCTCTAATGAACAGCAGCAGAAACAACAGCCCATATTTAGTTAACATAATTCATGAAATCCTCAATTGAAAGTAAAATCATGCCTGGGCAAGTTTTGGCCACTAATTGATACATAATATGAAAAAAAAAAAAAAGATTCCGCTTGATTCAAGGTTGCTATATCTACTAATTATCTTACTTCGAACTTATGCTTTTAAGCATTTTATAATATATTTTCAAATTATTTAATATTTATTATTTTAGATATTTTATAATATTAAAAAAATCCAAAGATAATAAGAGTCTCTCCCAGTATTTTGGAGATGAAACTGCCCCAGCAACAAAATTTGTTACAGTGCATGCAAGTGGACATGCTGAGTAGGGATGTTCATCAGCTGGCTGAGGCGCAAAGATGGTCTCAACCCAAATCACTTTAGGCTGCATGTCGACACGGATTAGGGGCCTGTGAGGTTAGGCTTAATATTCTGGAATGCCAACTAAATGAGGATGGCCTAGGCCCTAGGCCTATCTGGCAGAATTATGTAAATAGTTGGCAGATGGGCTGGGGCTTGCTTGTCTCTGGGCTGAATCCATGCCTAACGCCCAAAATAAAATAGGATGCGCTTGGAAAACCATTGACCCAACCCAGCCCACATGCCAAACTCCTAAACTTGTTTAGAAATGCTCAACATCCATGACATTTTCGTTTTCGAATGCTCAACATCCATGAAGTAACATGGATCCAAATTTAAACCTATAACAAATGCTGCTACATTATATTACAAAAGAAATGTATATGAGAAATATACAACATAAAACATGCTTCATGAGATTTGGCAACACACTCAAACAACCGATACACTCATACAATCATCAAAGTCGAAGACGCACTACACACACACACACACACATGCACACGAACTACGATACAGTTTAAACATAAATCTTAATAGAGTAAAGCTGGAAGAAGAAATTATTGGAACTTCCTCAGAAAATTGTTCCTTCCATGATGTGGAGTAAGAGATGGGAAGGGAGGAATAGATTGCAGCACAGAGTCCCGAACACCACGTCGGCCAGAGGACGAAGCAATGTTGTGTGGAGGTGAGACCCTTTTCCTGCTAGGGGAGGAAGTCTTTACCCCATTTATAGGTGAGCAATTGCCACGTAGAATCTCAGGGGTTTCATCTTCTGGAACAATCTGATGGTGCTTCACAAAATGTGGTTCAGGGTGAAGAGAATCAAAGTCTCTGAGCATTTGGTTGGTATTTTCAAGGCAAGGGGATGATACAACAGCAAGCGGCTCAAAACTGAACGATTTTGAACACCGGGACAGGAAAATAGAAAGTACATGTCAGTGCAAATATTGCAGGTTAACAGATAGCCAGGGATTTTTTTAAAAATAATAATAATGACAATAATAATAGCTATATGAGCAATGCACGATGAAATATGAGAAGAAATTTACTTAAAATAATGAGCATTCAATTACTAAACCTGCAATTCCTGAAAGAATGTGTAATAGATAAAGCCCCTGAATATTGTATTTCTTCCTCCTGATATTCGATTATCAGTCTTTCATTTTGGCCATCATTCTCAGCAGCTTCTGATTCTTCTTCCCCTTCCTGTTCTTCTTCTATTCCTTTTGGAGCTGACCCTGTAATTAAAAAAATGCATAAATAAAAAGAAAGGAGAAGGAAAGAACAACTACAAAATATCAACACACTGCATTCAAGACAACTTGATAACAATAACTAATAAGGCATTCATATACAAGTTTACAAAAAATAAAGCCAAAAGGAGGAAATGAACGATGTCTGGCCTTAAAACTACAGAAACCATGCTCAAGTTTTAAGTTTGTACCACTGGAGCCCATGTTCAGGCCATCAAAAATATAAATATAAAACACCCCACCATGGATGGATCATGCACCAAAAATGCCCCACATGGAAGAGTCCTAACCTTTTTTTATTTTTTGTCAGTAGCATGACTCCAGACTGCAACCCCATGGTTGCAATGACCTCCCATCAGTCCTTACAGTAATTAGTGTTCAGGTTCAACAGAAAATACAGCACTAGCCAACAACTAACAGAAGGAAAAAAAATGTCAGAGGCCGGTACGGCTAGGATCTTTAAATCTAGGTGACTGTTACCAACTATATCATGCGGTTGTGCATCATTTTCTGTGAACCTTACTAACAATCAAAGGAAGATACACAACGATATATTGAAGACCAAAGGCCTGTTTGTTTGCATATAAAACATAGGAAGTTATGGTTAAATGTGTGTGTGTGTGTGTGTGTTGGGTGCTTTTGGGAACAGGTGGAATGATGAATAATATGAGGTGAGGCGTGAAGGATATGAGGTAGTGATACACCTTGACTTTAGTGATATACCTTGACTGGCCTAGGATTTGAACTAAGGTTTTCATTTCCTAATCTCCCCTTGTTTCCATAACAGAAAAGGTTATATGATGCTCATTTTTTTATCTTCACTTTTGAGCTTCATTTTTAACCACTCTGGGCATGAGTTCCTATATATTCAAATCCTATGTAATCTATGCAAACAAACAGATCCCAAGCGTAGCATATTAATGACTTTCAAGCATCTTAAAGAGGTCCTTTTTTTGGTAAAAAAAAATTAAAGAGGATATCGATAAAAAGACAAGCATCATATCAAAAACCTTTGGAAAAAAAATAGTGTAACAAATTAAACATGTTATGAAAGTGAAAGAATATATACAAACTTCTCTAGCATCACTAAGAAAATGGAATGCACATTGTTCTGAAAAATCATATTGCAATTTCAAGGGATTCAATCAAAACTGAATTGTAATTGAATCATGACTCACAGGATCTTTTATACACACACACACACACATAAATACATCCATGGCCCACAAGTTCAGCCCATTCGGATGAGTGTACAATTAATCCAACGGTAAAATCCATTCAGATTTATGCCAAACTTGGGCGTGTAGCTATCAGGGAGACCTTGTGTTTTGTAAGGTTTGAATTGGGTGATAGATCGAGCCCACCTAGAGTTCTCACAAAAAAAAAAAAAAAAAATGGTGAGGGATGTATGCACATGAATATTATCCTCTACATATATATATATATATTTCAAAAATTAAGAAAACAATCGTTGTCCATAATCCATCCATTTTTCATCCATAGCAACATCAACACAATGACAAATAGGACTATGATACAATCATATGAACAACATTACATTATCAATATATCATATGCTGTGTATGTGTGAACAGTTAAATATGTTAAAGATTGCAACATTACAAGGGAAACTAAACTAACTCTAGCTTTCTGTTCTCTTTAAGTCCTAGAAAAATAAAATTCAAGTCATTAATTTTCCATTGTTAGGACGTGTCACATCAAGTAAAAATGTGATTCCTGGAAAAAATACTATAAAAAGTACAATTTAGGCAAAACTCAACTTAGAGTCAAAATGCTCTAATTGTATGCCTATTGCCTTTTGTTCTCCAAAACCTTTCCAAAATCCCACAAATTCTTGTTTTCAGATGCTTCCTTAATTAAAGTCAGACTTGTACCCAAATCTTAAGATTTATATATAATTGAATTCATCATATGGATATAAAACTTTTTCCCTGATGCAGATCATAAGATGACCAAATCATAGGATTGTAGCAACAATGTGACCAAGAGAACAAATGGAATGAAACATCAATTGAGCCCTTGAAGTATGTAATTGATGGCTGGAAGAAGAAACAATAGTGGGAAGCTCTAGTGATGAATTGTACATCAAGTAAGCACTCAAAGCACGTTGACTGCTGCCAGCCGGAATCATCATCATCATCATCATCATCATCAAAGCCTTATCTCAACCATGTTGGGGTCGGCTATATGAATTCTATTTCTCCATTCCATTCTATTTTGAGCTAAATCTTTTGATAAGTGCAACTTCTTCAAATTTGAATTAATGACTTCCATCCATGTTTTTTTCGGCCTACCCCTACCTCTTGATGGACCCTCCACTTGTATATCCAAACTTTTTCTCACCGGTGCCATTACTGGCCTACGCTCAACATGCCCAAACCATCTTAAACGAGTTTCTCTAATCTTATCTCCTATTGGTGCTACCCCTAAATGTTCTCGAAAGCACTCATTTCTAATTTTATCTTTCCTAGTTTTACCACACATCCACCTAAGCATTCTCATTTCCGCTACATCCATCTTATGAATATGTGTCTTCTTAATTGGCCAACATTATGCTCCATATGTCTAACTACTGTCCTGTAAAATTTTCCTTTCAATTTTGTTGACATTTGTCTATCACAAAGTACTCCCAAAGCTAGTCTCCACTTCAGCCATCCAGCTCTTATCCTATGCTCCACATCTTCGTCAATCTCCCCATCCTTACTAATCATCGAGCGTAGGTACCGAAAAGAATCTTTACGTGGTATCTCATGGGTTTCAATTTTGACAGTGGTTTCAACACTTTGTATATATCCACTGAAATTGCAATCCATACATTCTGTCTTTGTACGACTTATTTTAAAGCCTCTACATTCTAATGCCCTCCGCCATCTCTCAAGCTTTGCATTTACACCCTCTCTTGATTCATCCACCAATACTATATCATCTGCGAACAATATACACCATGGTACTTCTTCTTGAATATACACAGTTAACTCATCCATAATTGATGCAAAGAGATAAGGGCTTAAGGATGATCCCTGATGTAAGCCTATAGTCACGGGAAAAAGAATTTAATCGATCACCATCAGCGGCTAGGGATGCAAAGGGCCATATCTAATGTCTAATCCAATATAAGGTGCATCTGGATTCTTGCAAGTCTCCAAGCTTGGATCCAAATCTATAATTAAGGATGTCAAAGTGCCTTGCTCCAACACGGTTACAACTCTGCTAGGAGGGCCTGTACATGGATCTAAATCTGACAGGAATGACTTGGATCTATATTAATTGTCAAAATCCCTTGACAGATTTAGACTCTAAATTGGCCTGCCTGATTAGGTGGTTCAAAATCACAGCTGCAGTCGACCCTACAACAATGTCACCATTCAAGACACTGCCATCTCAAAATGAACTTTTTTTCTACCCCAAAAATCCAGATTATTGAAAAATGCTAGAAAACGATATTTTTTTTCATTAGCACATAAACCAAAATATCCATCCCTTATAAGTTATAATATATTGTAGTGTTGTTATATTATAAATTATTCAAATTTTTTTAAAATTTAATGTCAAAGCAACCAATACATGTAATATCACATTAAAAATTATATATAATGAAAATCAAACAAACATTTTTAATCAATATTATTTAATAATATGAAGTCTCAATCCACAAAACTCTTCAAATGGATAAAGAAGTGGAAGAAGACTACTTATAAGGGTTCTAGCGAATTTTTTTTTTAATTGAATTGATCAATATTTTAGTGACACGGTTCCAAAACAAATTCGCCACAAAATATAATCATGATATGGGCCAATACCGGTATGTAGCAGCCACTGCCAGCATAAACCAATACGTACTAGTATCAGCCAATATTTTAAACCACGCCAAAAAAGCCTTTTGGACCACAAGAAGCACATTTATTTTCTAACTATCTAATTATAATATCCTATAGAGAAGGGTTTCGGATTCTACTTTGACTAGATTCAATCTAGCAGTTAGAACTCGTGACCTCTTAGCTTTCAAGTAACCTATCCAGTACAACAATCAAACCGGTATGTGTATACATTTACAAAAAAAAAAAATCAAAACTAATTATCAGAAGCATAGACCCTAGCCATGTGGGTCATGCCCGTGCTTAACATGGGTTATTGTGCTAGTACAACTTTATAGATATATATATAGAGAGAGAGAGAGAGAGAATCTCTCTAAGGGGTCATTTCTTTGAATTTGTAAATGTTACATATGTGTAACATTTACGCATATGCATGTTTGTTTATGCTAATTTACGCATATGCATGTTTGTTTATGCTTAGGCATCACATGCATAAATGAGGTTTGAAAATGGTGTATAAATGAAGCCACTTTCATATCAAAATTTTCACAACTGTAAGTGTGAGACAGTTACGCACCTCCCAGACTCAGGAGGAGCCAGACCAAAGTCAACCTAAAACAAGTTGCAGTGCCAAATCCCTTTACCACAATTTTTTCCTGACTATTGTGGGTCCCAAATTTTTAATCCAAACACATTCAAATTTTTTCTTCACAAATTAAACCCCAAAAAGTTTAGTTTCATGTCTTAAACATTCATAGATGTTGAGATATATGAAGACTTTACATATGTAATGATTGAAATCTAAACTGTTCAACATTTACTCATGCGGAAATGGTGCGTCCAAACTTTTTTTGTGTTTCACATGTGTAAATTTTACATATGTAATGCTCATTTTCATATCCTAACCACCCCTCAAAGTTTCATTTGTATTCTTCTTTTTTTTTAGGGCCTTCAAACAAGTAACAACTAAAAAGAGGACCTTGCTTATATTTTTCTCTTTCTATTGGACATTGTCCCTTGGGAGAGATTTTCCAAGTTGTGCCTAAGAAATTTAGGTTAGCACTTCTTTTTTGCTTGGGTATCATCTACAGAACTAAGAAAAAAATCAATGAAAATGAGCAAGAAAGAAGATGAGAAGAGCTTGTGTCCTCCCTTGAGGGGATTTTGGAGAAAATCTCCCCCTATAATGAAGCTTACAATAATTAAAACAAATGAAGAAGAAATCTCACGTGATAATATGATAATAATCTACTCAATCAAATCCCCCTAACGATAATCTCTAATGCCATGGAGATAATGTGGAGACTCTAAAACAGTATTCCACTACCCCTACCATATGGCATGGTACTCATTACCATATCACAAAAGTGCTAGTACATTGTGGACTAACACCATAGGTCACCAGGCGATTGAAGGACAAAAATTGATTGTTGAAAGGTAACCGATAACAGAAGAAGTTAGAGTTGAAGATTCAAGGAGAGGTGAAGACAGTAGGTTTTGGCAAGGCAATCTTTGATTTGGAAATCAATTAATTTTTATTTTTATTTTTCATAAGAGGATGAAGGTGGTTTTTTTCAGTTATAACATGATTTGAACTTGCAACCTCGTGGTTACAGAAATGAATTCTCAAAAAGGATGTTTTTAGAGTGGTAAATGGTAATATTGAAATCACCAGTCTAGGTTTTCTTAATCAAAACAAATGTGAGTCTAATTCATGACAAAAATGAAAACTGTGTATGTGAATCCCAATAGATGGGCATTTTGGGTACTTTCTTCACTAAATGAGCCCATTTTGCTCATGTTATGCTGGGCTCAAGCTTTAAACAGAATGTGTTAGAGAGAGCAAGAGCAAGCAAATAGACACGAGGTAATCTTCTTGGTCACATAAACTCCAAATGATAATTTCTAAATAGTACATCAAGGCCATTTCAATGGTGGAAGTTAAGGGGTACCTACAGTTTCAGGAGATTCGTGGGCATCAACAGGATTAGAGTGTTTGGTGCTTAAAAGTTTAATTTTGGTGGCGGATTAGTGGTGCATCAGGTTTTGGCTGCTACATCCTTTCAGGCTGTGCCGATAGTTCATCTAGTATCAAATTGTGAATGCGTCACGTGCAAATATTCACCCGCTTATGGTGTCCATGATGTCAATACAAGAGGATGCATAGAAATGACTGTTCAAATATTTCTACACATGACAGTGAAAACTCACTAACTGGTGGTGGTTACAAACATGGGCCATTCACAGCCGACCATGCAAGATTAACTGTCCACATCACCATGTAGCAATATACCAAGGATGAGCAACACGATAGAAGTATAGAACAACCTTCCATGAGGCATTTTAAGGGTTTCTCTTTGACAGAACCAAAAAGAAAAAAAAATCAATAATAATGTAGCAACAAAACCATGAACAGGATAGAAACAGAAAAAAAAAATCAATAATAATGTAGCAACAAAACCATGAACAGGATAGAAACAGAAAATAAATAATACTCACTGCTGTTCATACCAAATTTATTCTTGCACCCTTCACATCTGCAATCAATAGAGCATCCAACACCGCCCTTTGAAGACCAACAACCACATTGAAATCAGATCTTACACAACAAATGGAACACATTAGGATCAGAGAATGGGTAAAACCTGAAAGCATTCACAGTATTTCTTGAAACAACCCGACTTCTTGCAGTTGCAACCCTTTTTATGCCGAGCAGAAGCCGGAGTCTTGTTTCTTTCTACCTGTGAGAGTTAGTGGAAATTTAAACACTTAATACCAGCAATGAACAGGCTGAAAAACAAACTTTGACCTTTTCCCTACCCCAGTGTTTGCAACAGACTCGGAGCTTCTAATGACTTTTGGTGCAAACGCAATAGGGTTGCGTGATTCTATCTGTTTACGAGTTGCCAGAACAGTATCTTCATGTACAGGCTTGTTAAAGCAATCTTGACATAAACAAGGCTCAACACA
Source organism: Sextonia rubra (assembly GCA_037013555.1). Lineage (NCBI taxonomy): Eukaryota > Viridiplantae > Streptophyta > Magnoliopsida > Laurales > Lauraceae > Sextonia > Sextonia rubra. Next base: position 47,232,753 of record JASUAD010000010.1, read on the forward strand.
GTAGACTCCCGCAGCAAAGCATTCGCAATAACTGCATTAACATTTTAGAAAAAATAATTAAATAAGGCCACAATTCAGGAAGAGGGTCGTACTTAAATTTACATAATTGTAAAGCTCAATATTAGTTAAATTTTAATTAACACTTCAAGTGGAAAATGTCAACAGAAATTCCTACATGCATATGTGCTAGCAAGGCAAACAACCATAACCTATTCAGAATTATATAAAGTAAATGTAAGAAAACTAAGATTAGCAAAGCCAAAAATCACAACTTTCTATATCAGAAGAGACTTAGATAAATGTAAGAAACTTACAGTTTCAAACATTTTGACTTCTTACAATTACAGCGCTTACAACTCTCGCTTTCTCCAGCACTTTCTAACCGACGCCTGTATAGAATAAACAATAAAAGATGAGAAAATTAAATAATATAATCAGGGAAGAAGCCAAAATATTCCCAACAGCCAAAGGTTTTAATGGTGCATGCCTCTTTTTCTTAGGGCTATTTGGACTGAACTCTTCACCAACTCCAAATTCAGGCACCTGAAAAACATCTTGCAGGCCCAGTACTTCTTGCATGGCTTGACTCGATTCTCCTTTGATGGAAATCATAGACAAGGATTTATCAAGAGGTTGCTGGACACCAGTTAGGGAACAAAATGAACTCACAGGCTTTGGCATGCTGATCAATCTTCTTCCAGAAGACAGAGTCTCATGCTTGACCACTCCACTGCCCTTTGAGGTAGTCGCAAGAGCATTCAAGTGCAAGCCAATCCCAGGCAGTACGCATGGTAATGAACCTGTTCCTGTCACATGAGAGGCTGACAGTTTATCATCAGCCACAGATTTTCCATCACCTTGAAGCTTGTTCAAATGGCTGCTTTTTGGATCATCTTCCAAATTTTTCTTATGAACACCTCCCACCTCAAAAACTAGACAGCGCCTTCGCGTGCCTCGCTGCTGCTGAGAAAGAACCTAAGCAGAAATGGATTCAACTCTTTTATCAATAACAAAACAATTGTTTTCTATACAGACAGAGCAACAGCCTAAAATGCACTGCAAGTAAGATGTAAAAGTTTTTACATCAATCAAGCATGGAGCAATACAGATGTCAAATTTTTTGACTCATTTGCATATTCTAGTGATATTCCCATGAATGCTCATAAAAAAAATCATAGCTTGGCATCTGAGTTGCTGTATTTTACTTCGTGTAGCAACATCAAGAACAAAGAGATTTCCCCAATTGAAAGTATATTAAATTAATAAATCAATCATTAAAAAATGAAAAGCAGGGCCGTTAAAGTAGAGACCTGCTTTTAGAGTGCTTTGTAATCGGAAAATACCCACCAAGATTGAAGAAAAAATGTTATAGAACAGTGATTAAACCTAGCCATGACGTATGAAGCAAAATGTTGGCCAGTCGAGAATTTACACATGCACAAAATGAGTGTGGCAGAGATGAGAATGTTGAAATGGATATATGGTAAAACTAGGAAAGATAATTAAAAAAAATGTATAGCAAAGTTAAGAATCCATATCTGATGCAGGCCAGACTAATGGGCCCCGTTTGAAAGTCTATATCCGCAGGCCCAAATCCAAAGCCCAATAGTGAAGATTAATAATAATTGCTTTATTAATAGCAGTTGCTTTCTTAAGTTTTAGAAATTGGTTTTATATTTAAATTAGGACTTCTCATTTGGATTGAACTAGTTTGTTTCTTTATTTGGAGAGTAGTTTAGTTATAAATAGATGTTATCCCTTCTCATGGGATAGACTACATTATTATTGAATGAGATTTTAGTTTTCTTCTCCTTGTGGGTTGAATTCCTGTCTTTGGTGTGAGGCCTAGACAATTTATCTTAATCAAGGATAGTATGCTAAAACTTTAGGTAATCATGAGTTCCTAGCTGCCAGAGACACAATTACACGCAAAAGAACAAAGGTGTTTCATGGAAAAAAAATCTTTAAACAGTCTTAAGAGTGAAATTTACCTTGCAACCAAGTGAAACATAGTCTCTGGCTTCCCCATCCATTTTCTCATGTGGGTTTCTAGTCCCCTGCTCACACTGATGAGAACTTAGAAGTATCTCTGGAGTATGATCTGTTTCATTCAGCTCTCCGACTTCACCAGGGTGACATCCTGAATCTTGTATTGCATGTTTGTGAAAACCTAGAGGTTGTGTTTCCTGAGAATCGTCAATATTATCCTCCGGGGATCTTAACTTCTGGTCTTGCACCCTGCAATCAACTTCAGGTCTTGCTTCCTGAGAACTGTCAATTTTGTCCTCTGGGGGCCTTGAAAGAAGAGAAAGAAAGGAATCAGCATTTCCGTCGGCTAACTCATTATCCTGCACCCTACAAGCATCTGATTCAGTGGATCCATCAAGATTCAAAAGATCATCGGTGGCGGCATCAGAAATTAGATTCTCCCAGTCACATCCTACTCTCTCTTCTTCAGCTTGCTCAAGCTGACAAGTCCCTTGAGATTCTACTTTGGTTTCCAATGTACTGCAATTTTCTTCCGGGCCCTCTTGAACACATTGAACAAGTGACGCTGGAGTCTCAGAGATTGCATCCTCGTTATCCATCTTAGTACCATTGCAAGACGTGTCATTCTTTCTGGAACTACCGCAATCATATTTCAAGGTCTGACACAACTTAATAGCTAGTTTCTTACGCTTTGTAGGAGGGACAACATTGAACTCTTCTAGAGAAGCTCCCACATTGCATTGTTCATGCACATCAGCTGGGCAATTGGATGGGAGAGCAGAAAATGAAGAGCCATTAGATGCCTTCCTTTCATTCCCCCCTTCAGGAGAAAAATCAGGTTTTGACAAGTCAGCAAACTGATACCTGGGAGCGAAAAAACCATAGAACGTTTATGAAAAAAGCTGGCATAAAACATGGTTCTCAGAAATACATCAAAAGGACAAGATCACCTACTTTCTCAGGTATTTAGACTCTTTCTGGGTACTAATGTGCGGAGAAGTGAACACAGCCGGAATCGATGAAAAATTAAGTGATTGGAATGATTGTGTAATGTGCACAGACTTGACTGGCTCGATAGGAGACAAGTTGCTGATGTAGTTGAAGACAGGAGATTCCTGTGAGCAAAATGATATTTTTGTTAAGAGAACAATCTTCAAACCACAAGGAAAATAGGAAACAGTAACTTGGGCATTTGGGGGGGTGGGCAAAATTCTGAAATATAAAAAAACGCCATCGTGCATTCATCAACTAAAATCGATATCAACACATAAATTTAGATATAGTGGTGCATGGATAAGAAACATAACAATGATAGCACTAGACTAAAAACAAAATCAAAATCCATTCTCCAATATAATTACAATGTTATCACCAAATATTGACCAAAAGACAGCTGCAAAATACAAATGACTTGGAATTGAGAACGCTGCACGCAACAGAGAGATTGATTGTGAGGATAACAATGACACTCAAGTAAACCATTTCAATAACATAGTGGGATAAACTATAACGAATTTTTTTTATAGAACGGCGTCATCTTAAGGCGAAACAAATATCAATAACATCAGAAAATGGCAAACCTAAGCCTGCAAACTCCAGATTCCAGAACAATAAAAATAACCAAAATCATCATCATCATCATCATCATCAAAGCCTTATCCCAACCATGTTGGGGTTGGCTACATGAATTCTATTTCTCCATTCCGTTCTATTTTGAGCTAAATCTTTCGATAAGTGCAACTTCTTCAAATCTGAATTAATGACTTCTATCCATGTTTTCTTCAGCCTACAATAAAAATAACCAAAATGTGTTTACAATATTCAAAACAGTAGGCTTTAGATCAGCTTAAACCTAACTCATATCCCAGTGGAAAAATGCAATCGCAACAGAGCGCGATGAAGGCAACAAAAGGATAAGAAATGACACATGCAAGAAAGCATCAGAGATCTGATCAGAAAGCTCCAACTACAGGATTGGAACAACAACAAGACCATGACAAAGCCCTAGTCACTCAACCAGATCAGATGACGAAGATCGGGTCCAAGAAGGGGCGAAATAGCCCCTATTCGGTAGAAGAATGGCACCATATCAGAATCAAAGCATCTCAAATCACAACAAGAAATGCCAATGACCACAAGAAATCCTAACAAGACTGCTCAAGCAACGGTGAAATCACCTCGGATGAATCAAACGAACCCTTGATTGCATGAAAAAACGCAGCAATTGCATCCAAATGCAAGGAAATCAAAAGCCCTAACGAGGCCGGGCCATGTGGACATTAAAAAGAAGAAGGGGGGTTAGAAGTGGAAATGAGGAGCATAAGCATAAGAAGCACCTCGATTGTGGAGCTTGGGTCCTCGATCTGGTTTTTGTTAGGAGTGTCCATGTCGATGAGAGAAGGAGGCGGATCCATTCCACATGCCATGCCTTTTTCTTTCTTCTCTTGTTGCGTTGTTGGATTAGAGACGCGAGCCGGAGGAGAGGGAGGAAGCGGGAAGGCGAGGGTTTTCACATTTTTTGAAGAGCATGGGCCCACCGCCAATGCCACTTTTCTATTACATCGAGAAAGAGCGTTAGGAGTTGAGACTTGAGACTGTAATTTCCATGAAGTCGCTGGACTCTTGCCCAACGCTCAGGACACTACCTTTACTTTGTTTTTTTACATATTCCCAGCCTATTTTTTTTTATTTATTTATTATTATTATTACTATAATGGCCTGCTAAGTGAGAGTGATACTTAAAAAATTATTTTCTTCAATATAAGTAACTTATCACATGGGACCTAGTGAAATTCAAGTGCCCCACCTTTGATGACGATATGGATGCACACTTCTGCAAAAATATATAAACAGGATAAAATTTTGGTATTTATACATGTGATCATCTATTTTTTATATGTAAATTAGGGGCACGTTTGGCAACAGTCATCCTTGAGATTCTTTTTTTGAAAATCTCCATTTGGTAAATGATTAAACCTGTAGTACTCACCTTCTACCCACCTATAGAAAATATGACATAGTATTCACCTTTACAAATTAGAACATGAGGCCCACATTTATAAGATTTATAAGGTGGACCTACCTTTATAAGAATTGTAATATGTGCACATTTTTTTAATGCAAATATAGGACCCATCTTTATAAATTACTACATGATACATATTTAGAAATTAAAATATAGGCCCACATTCATAGGATTTATAACGTATGCCTACCTTTTCTAATTGTGACTACGTAATCTACATTTATAAATTACAAAATAGGGTCCCTTTTTTTTTTTGTACATAAGACTCATATTTAGAAATTACAATGTAATGCCCACCTTTGAAAATTATAATAAATTATAATGTGGGATTTTTTTAAAGATTTTTCTTTAAATATTAATTTTTTTTAGATTATATTTTTTTTAAGGATAAAATATTTTTACAATGATAACATATCTTTTTTAAAAGACTAGATTTGCTTTGAATTTTTTTTTTTTAATATAACATTTTTTCACCATATAACCCATATTCAATAATTAAAACATAGGGCACACACTCAAAGGATTTATAATGTGGTCCTACCATTATAATAAATTATAAATTATAATATGGGCGCACCTTTTGTGATTGTTATCATGTGACCCACTTTAGAAATTATGTAGTAAAGTTACCTTGAGATAAGTAGAAAACAACTGTGCCAGCAAGTTATTTAAAAAAAAAAAACAAATTTTTTTTTGTTCCTAGTTTCTCATGCCAATGGGTTAAGATTTTAAGATCCTCGGGACCAAAATTCAATAGCAATTTACACATACCAAGCGTCTTTTCTATAAGCTTATCTCATAAGAACACGAGAACATTCAAATGGCAAGTTGTCAAACACACCTTATCTAAGTATGTAGAGAAATGCTACAATTACACCCCCCCCCCCCCCCCCCCCCCCAAAAATTTACTCCTCAACAAAAAAGCCCAATAAAATGAGGGTGTAAGTATAGTATTGCTTTAGTGTCTAAATCAATGTCAATTTACTGCAAATGCCTAGGGGGCCAATGACTTTGAAGGGTCAAATAGTTGACAGGCATGCAATCTATTAAAAGATAGAGAGAGAGAGAGAGAGGGCACCAATAAAATATGCGTTGTGAATGATTTAGAAAGCTGCTAAATGAACACCAACTTTTGTTCAATCTCTACAGCAAAAAAATAAATAAAAAGAAAAAATAATAAAAAATTCTAAAATCCCCCCACCCCTTCTCTTCCCCTCTTCCTCTTCCTCTTTCTCTTCCTCTTCTCCCTTTATTCTCTCTCTCACCCTCTCCCTCCTCTTGTCATTCTATTCTCTCTCTCCCCCTCTTCCTCCCCTCTTTTCCCTCCCCCTTTCTCCCGTGTTTAACATGACTTCGTATGATTCCCACAGACGATCCTACTATTTGTGGGTGGTTCATTGATAAGTTTGAAACTTTATGTAATTGCTTTATTCTCATGTATAAAATAGGGGCGTATACAGTTTGGATTAGATCGGATTGAGCTTAACCTGTGATCAATCCGTTACTTGCATATTGGTAGTTTTATAGTTCATAGCTAATTCATTGCCCATTAAAAACCAAACCGAACTGAATCGTAGATCGATAATTCGGTTCGATTAAAATCGTTCAATTCGTTAATGGTTGTGCTAACTATGTCCTCACTATTTTATATGGAAAGTAAATGGCTGAAATTGAAGATTGAATGATGAAAGGCTAAAATACTGCCTTTTAATATTTATATACAAATATATATTATTTTAACGGTTCGGATCAGTTTAAATTCTTGGATTAAGGGTAAAATCCGTCACTAAACTGTTACTCATGGATTAGAAAATTTTCAATCCATCATCAAACCTTTAACCATCAGATCAATTAAAAAACCGCTAATCAAATCAGTTTTATGGATTGACGGATTTTTTGTACACTCATAGTATAAAATATAAAGTTTACATTTCTATCGCAACTTGCCAAAACCTAAAATATTCGTTTGTTTTACATTTGAATTTAATACATATGAATTCACGATGAGATGGGTTGATATATTATAAAAAGACAATAACTTTTTTTTTTAACAGAGGATTATAATCGAAAAAATGCTCTTAGAATAACTCCGTACCAAAAAAGACTTCAAAGATATGATTCTACTACAGTAGTCTTAGGGATCCTTCTTTGTTTAAATTTTTTAAGTCTACGTTAGGCAGGGATATCCCCGTTGACCCACGTACATGAGTGGGGATATCCCTGCTTTCGTATTTTTTTTCTTTTCTTCCCCTTCCTTTCTTTTCCACTATTGTTTATTCTTAAAAAGTGTCAGCATGTTTGGATTCTCTAACATGAGTGAGAATATCACCGCATATCACCGCTCACCCACATACATGAGTGGGGATGAGCGGGGATATCCCTGCTCTTAAAATTTTTTTTTCGGGGATATCCCTGCTCTCAATTTTTTTTCTTCCTCTTTCTTCATTTTCCGTTCATTTTTTCTATGGGTTTAGATTATCTATCCCTGCTCATTCTTTCTTTTTCCTCCTCCTTTTTTTTCCTCTAATCCCAAATAGACCCCAAATGTACAAAGCTAGAGGATTGCTAATCGGATGCATCCTTCCAAAAAGCCCTAGGTAGAGATGAGAGAAGAAGGTGGAAGCGCGCTTTTCAAGATAGATGGAGAGATTAAAGCTTTAAAGGTTAGAGAAATGATAGAGAAGATAAGAGATAATAGATAGATGATCATGATGGATTTTTGTGAGTTTAGGGGAAGGAGTAGAGGAAATTGAGACAAATAAAGAATCGTGTTTGTTGGTTGGCGAGGGAGGGGAGGACTTGAGTTTGGGTTTAAGTTAAATGAGTTTAACGGTTCTGGGTTTAATAAGTGAGTATGGTAAATTGGAATTAGGTCGTTGAATTTCTTTTTGAGCTTGAGTTGAAATTGGAAGAAGAAGAAGAAGAAACACCAATAGAGGATGAAGAAAGAAGAAGAAGAAACACCAATAGAGGATGAAGAAAAAGAAGAAGAAGAAGAAGAAGAAAAAAAAAAGAAAAACCAAGTAGAAATATTATCCACGCTTATGTAGGTGGGTAAACGGAGATATTTTTACCCAAGCCAGATTCTAAAAAAATTAAACAAAAGAAGGACTTGTAGGATTAGTATTGTTGAATCATATATTTAGAATCGGTTTTGGTATAAAACGACTTTAAGATAAATTTTCCAGTAAAATACTCTTTTTTTATATTTGTAATTAAAACCAGGATATTGTTTAAAATCCTATCCAACTTTCGTCCGCATCAATCCACGTAATCAGCATATCATCATCCGCGGGGTTTATATTCCTTCAGCGAGTAATTTAAAAACTCTCTCTCTCTCTCTCCCGTCATTTGATGCAAAAGAGGGAAAAAGGAGAAAGAAGGCTCGCAAGATGTCGTTAATGGCATCCACAATCCGCCGGAAGATCCCCCCGAAAAACCTCATCCTCCTCCGCACAAGAACCCTCTGCTCATCTCCATCATCACCAGACAAAGCAGAGGGGAATCGAAGCAGGAGCATAGAGAAGATCCTCATCGCCAACAGGGGAGAGATCGCTTGCAGGATCATGAGAACATCGAAGAGGCTAGGGATTCGAACGGTCGCGGTCTACAGCGATGCGGATGAAGGCGGCCTTCACGTCAAATCCGCAGACGAAGCCGTCCGTATCGGCCCTCCTCCTGCTCGATTCAGCTATCTCAATGCCTCTGCCATCATTCAAGCTGCTCATCGAACGGGCGCTCAGGTCTCGATCAACTCTGCTTTGACGTTTTATTACAATAAAATCACATGATTTGTATCTATTTAACTTCAATCGATAGACTTTGATCGAGCTGACAATGCACACTCCTTTAAATCTATGCAAGCAGACACATATCCCCCTGTCCCCTTTGATTGTTATCATTTGCCAATTGCAGCAGCCCAATAAGCGCTTTACGCGGGTTAGGATAGAGTAGTTTGTTAAATGACTTTATTTAGAATCAGCTCTGCCGATTTGTTCACGTAGGAGAAAACAGTGGCTGGGGGTCTTAAGGCTTCTGGAATGATGGTATGTGTTTATTGTGGTTATCTCTATTGTTTTAAAGATATTTTTTTGGGCATGTGTAGGCTATCCATCCTGGCTATGGTTTTATGTCAGAAAGTGCTGAATTTGCTCAACTGTGTGAAGCTGAGGGGCTTACATTCATAGGGCCACCGGCCTCTGCAATTCGAGACATGGGCGATAAGAGGTGCGGCGCAGTTTTACTCTTTTCTGTAATATAATTTCAAGTCTGCCAACTTTGTACTAGGTCCTTACAATGTGATGAAACCATACACTTCAACATGCGTCTTTCACTCCCCTCTTTCGTTCGCGTACACACGTGTAGTGGCTAACTTTGTTATCTTCTGTTTCTGTTAGTGGATTTTTGTTATTATTTGATGTTTATGTGTATGCTAGTGCATCGAAGAGAATTATGGGAGCAGCAGGGGTGCCGTTGGTTCCTGGATATCATGGCAATGAACAAGACATTGACTTTCTAAAGTTAGAGGCTGAGAAGATTGGTTACCCTATATTGATAAAGCCTACCCATGGTGGTGGAGGAAAGGTGTGTTTTTCCTCTAATTGGTCCAATTAAGCAGTCAATATCTGTTCACATACGATTAACATGAGAAGAAATGTCAGTTAATGCACTGATTTGAAAGTGATCACAGCCTAGAATATCTCCTAATCTGATATCCTACGATGCCCACATATAGATGGATACAATAGGGACAAGCCATGGATATGGCAAGGACACAAATTATACATGTTAAAAAATGAAGTATCCCGTATGATACAACATGATATGTTTCTTATTATGAAGTTTATGGGTATCATAGCTAAGAGGGCAGGGACAATCTTATGAGGAAAGTGAAATTCTTCACGTAAAGTTTGATCAGACCATCACAATTGGCTTTATAGGGCACATATTTCCATAATAGGTAGATGAAGTGTCCATTTTTATCAAAATCACTTTTTTGTGCTTGATTAGTAGTCATTGGACTAAAATTAGCTTCGCTGCTTCACAAAAAGGAGTACTTAGTCATTGTTGCTTCTTTTGTTATAATGATTGTATAGATGTAGGCTAGAATAAAGATGTGGGTATTGTTTAGGTGAAGATATCTTGTTTCCTTTTTTATTTTGTTTGCACTTTATTTGTATATGGATCTTAATTTATATTTTGATACAGGGAATGAGGATAGTGCATGACCCTCACGAGTTTGTTGAATCCATTTTGGGAGCTCAACGCGAAGCAAGTGCTTCTTTTGGCATTAGCACCATCTTGTTAGAGAAATACATTACCCGACCTAGGCATATTGAAGTGCAGGTACAATTCTTTCCATAAATAATCATGTTAATTGGTTTCCATATATTTTTTTCATTGGAATTACTAAACTCCACCATCTCAATTCTTTATGTCAATGTGCATGATTTGATCAATGTTGTTGATATGGTATTTCGGATTTACTCTGCATGCTAGAATTAATTGGGGGATCTTTACTTATTCATTCATTTTGGATACAAATCAAGCAAAAGCTAGCTCATAACAATCACGAGCATCAGCATGAAAGTTCTAGGTCCAAGTGATAATAGTGGGGCTCTTAGCTATTCTTCTTGGGGAATGGAGAAGTTTTCTAGGGATCCCTATCCACCACCACTACGGATGCAAATAGTTATCCGATTCTCCGATTATTTGGAGGTTCCAACTTGTAAAAAACCAGGTTTAAAACTTGTTTTAGCTTTTGATTCATAAAAAGGGTTTGGGTCCAAAACCCATTTAAGGTCCTAATTGATAAATGGGTGCGATTCTGGGTCCATACAAGTTCCGACTTGTGGACCTGGGATGCGGCATACAAGTCTTTAATGTTGCAAACAGTGGCTCAAAATCAACACTGGTTGGACATTTTTATGTTAAATCTTGGAGGTAGTAGCCTAGACACACTATTATAAGGTGAATGATATCCTTATTTTAAGGGAAAAAAAAGAGAAGTTAGAACCGGCATTGGAAGTTGGAACTAGATCTGGAACCAACAAAATAGGTTCTGGTTCTAGAACTGTGATTTAGAAAAAGATCCTTGTCTGTGTCTAGTATGGTTTTGGCCCAGAACCGACTCATTTGCATGCCTAGTAACCACCTTCATTTCTTATCTCGACAAGTGGACTTGACCTCTTAAACAATAAAGAAAAAGAAAAGAAAAAGAAAAAGAAAAAGAAAAGGAACGTAGAGCTTATATAGTTGATGAGAGCTCAGATTATATGCTTTGTAGTTGGGGAATCCAAATGTGTTCTTTAGTGTTGCCACGAATCTTGTTCTTAGATATTTCCTTCAACAGTATAATATTGAAAGATTTTCAAGATTTTTTGTTTGTTTGCTCAGGGTATTATCTAGAAGATCTCGCCAACAAATTTAAACATTTTCTGATACAAAATATATCAAAAATATATAAATTAAAGAAATTTAGAGTTTTGGTAAATTTCATCAAAATATCATGATATTCACATTTTGTGGATATTTTAGAAATATCTTGATCACTTGCAACAAAATGAGCTTTAGATAATAGGCCAGATCCAGCCACCTATGGTCTAAGCTTAGATAGACCATTGGGCCTGAGTCCCATGGTTGGCGTCTCATGTTTAAAAGGCAAACAACCTCTCAATCTACTATTCCTGTACTGCTGGTTGCTGTTTAAAAGTGTGCTGCCTTGTTCTGTAGTAAAGGTGTAAAGTACATCTGATGTTGGTCTCTCTTTCCCCCAGCATATTGGGTATGCGGAGAGTGTGATGGCCTTGAATTTCTTATTCTCATGACCTTTACCTCATTATTCTCTAGAAGGATTCTCAATCAAATAGAACATACCTGCAGAATGACTTTCGCAGTTACCATTAAAAAAGAATTGCAAAATGAGCTATTATGTTTTCTCTATAAATTATGGTTCACAAGTATGGAACTTACAGCATTGGCGGATTAAAGAAACCGATTTAGTGGCCATTGTGAAATATTGAGGATCAAAGCTGCTGGATGTAGGTATTTGGTGACAAACATGGCAATGTTCTTCATTTATATGAGAGGGATTGTAGTGTGCAAAGAAGACACCAGAAAATAATTGAAGAAGCTCCGGCGGTAAAAATTACATTTTCCTTTCCTGATTGGACTTTCTCTTTTGGGGAACTAATTTAATTATGTCAACGTTGATCACTGCAGCCCAATGTTCTTAACGAGTTCCGCTCTCATTTAGGTGAAGCTGCAGTGTCTGCAGCCAAGGTGCGTGCTCTCACATTCCATTTTTGAATATTCTTGATAAAAGGTATTTGCAAATCTTTAGTGAATAGCATACTATCGGCCACTAAGTATTTGGAGATTTGCTATGTTTGTGATTTTTTCTTCATTTGACAATTGCATTTTTTTCATTTTTCCTTTTTTTTCTTTTTTAAATATATATATATATATATATATTCTTCATTCCCAAATATTTCAAAATGATTGCAAGCTTTGTCTCACGAAAAAGTAATTTAAGCTGAATTGAATAAAGTATCACACAACTTGACCTGAGCAGTTGACTGTAAAGAAGTACATTGCAATAGTTGCTATACAAAATCATAACAATAGTTGCTATACAAAATCATTTGCTTAGCCACCAGATACAACGACTAATATTAACAGGGGTTGGGCTACTAAAAGTGATCTCAGATTTATGGCAAAATAGCTTGCATTATGCAGTTTAGGGATTCTAACTTCTAATGGGATATGAAATATTGCTATTTATTCAACCCAGGCCTTTTTTTTTTTTTTTTTTGATGACATGGCTATCCCTGAGGTCTTTGACCCAACAAGACTAATCCCTTGGGCGGCGCCCGATAAACCTACGACAAACGCGCACCAAGCAAATTTGGGGTGGTTTCGAACACAAAATGTGGGGAGCAAACCCACTCCTTATGCCACTCTAACTCCTGGGTGGGTACCCAGGCAATTCACTCAAGTTGGATCTACTCTATATTTCATCATGCTGAAAAAATCTGCCAATTGTAGAGAGTTGAATGATCAAGAATAGAATAATATTATGCTTATACTCCACTTTTCACACCCAAATGCCACGAATTTGAATTTTATGCATCCAATACCAAGGTTGTATGTGAAAGCTGTATATGATAAGGCATGGAAGAAGACGAAGAAGAGAAATGACTATAGAGTCTTTCCAACTGGATGACAGGTGGCTAAACACAAAGCCTTACTCTTCTCCTCATTGATCAATTCTCAATTGTCATGATAATGTGTTGCTTTAAGCAAGGTCCATTTAGATAATTATCACTCTTCAATAGCATGAAGAAACTCTTCAAACATGCGATTTTTGCAGCTAAAGCTTTGTCTACCATACCAAATGCTGCAAAATTAAGTATTCTATCCACCTTTTGTTTTCTTCTTTTCTTTTATTCTTAAAAAAAAAAAATCAATAGCTTCCTGTGCCTATTTCTCTTTCTGGTGACTATGAACTAAGGGTCATGGTGGTACACATTTAACCATTGTTCATAAGTAACACATGCACTGTCATTTTGTAGAACTTTTGGTGGACGTAAATACGTAATTATTTGGAACTTTGGCAAACCCATATTGATATGCGTACTTTAATTGAGAAAATTGTGGTTTATTGGCACCAGAAAGGAGCTTTATAATTGACTGAGCCCTTCTAATTTGAATTTTCATATGAGCTGCTTCTGCTTTCTCATCTTCTTCAGTTTCCTACTTAATTTTGTTCAAAACTGTCATTTTTGAGAAATAATCAGATTATGATTTTGTCAATAAGAGATGCTCTAGATGGTGCTGTATCCAACAAGTGGAATTTGTTTGGATTTTACTTTGGCTACTTTGTTAGTTGAGATTGTTATGATTTCCTTCTGACTGTATTTTCACTGATTTGATAGCATATTTTGATATTGACTATCTGAGAAGGCAGTTGCTTATCACAATGCTGGCACTGTGGAATTTATAGTGGATACATTGTCTGGTCAATTTTACTTCATGGAGATGAACACCCGTCTTCAGGTGCTAATTTATTTGCTTTTTAACAGTATGTATCTAATAGAAATGGTTATGAGACTTCTGTGTTCTGAGCAGAGTCTCATTTATTAAGCAATGGTTCTTTGCCCTCGACATTACTTACTTCTGGTGTATATACATGACGATGATGATGACCGAGTATAAATAATCCTTTTAGGTCGAGCATCCTGTAACTGAGATGATTGTTGGCCAAGATCTTGTTGAGTGGCAGATCCGTGTAGCAAATGGAGAACCCCTTCCCTTAACACAGTCAGAGGTCCCTTTCTCAGGTAGTTTCTATTTGTGGAGTGCCATCTCAAATAGGATGTATGTTACACAAAGTATGTTGCAGAGCATGTTGTGGGCCTGTGGCTGACATTTCTAGCAAAAGAGCTTGACACAATCTCAAGTGTTTTAACTGCTATAGTAATTGGAAAAATAATCGGTGCTGAGTTTTCTTACAAATCTCTTTTGTTGTGAATTTACATGACAGCAACACCTAAATTTAATTAATAAATATGCATTACTGTGCTGATAAGTAGCACTAAAGAGTATCAACTATCAACAGTGAACAACTTTCTGTTTTCAGCAAGGTTCCACAGAAATCTCACTCTTCTACTCTTTGAAAAAAGAAACCTAACTCTCCAACATGCCATTTAGGGTGTTGACGTCATTACAGTAGCAGCATATGTTTAATTCTAGAAAGGTGGTTATAACAGCCATGCGTTAAAGACTTTGAATACATTGTATTTTTTTCTCTTCTTACTAGAAGGATTGATTTGTATTTGACTAGACAGCAAGGCCTTTGCTATAAACTCATAAAATAGCAATTTTTTAATAGAAAAAAAAAATTCAAGTATAGAGTGCATGCACAGTTACAATTGTGGCACTGCAGTTTTCCCTTTCTTTCTTCCTGGAGTTCTACCGTGTGGCTGAGGAATTACAACCTCACACCCTGAATGTTTGTTTAAATCAATTCTCAAATACTTTCTAGTCAATTGTGATGATTGCAGGAAAATAAAATAACTTAGGTTGGACTGTTATGTAATTATAAGTAACATCTGGGGCTTGTTTGTAATTTGGCTGTTTTTTTAAATAGAAAATAGAGTGGTCGTCCATTCAAGAGATATGACCACATATTCCCTTCCTTCCTTTGTTTCTTCTTCTTTCTTCCTTTTTCTTTCTTCCTTCTTCTTCTTTTACTTTACCAAAAACCCTTTTTAATAAAACAACTTTGTATCAGAGAATATCCTCTATCCTCTGTGGGTAGCTGATCACAAGAAGGACATAGGTTTGGCCCTAGCTGAACCTGTGCATCGGTTTGGCTAGGGGCTATGGAGGTTCAGCAGATCCAGATCCTGTGTGGCTCCCCAAGTGTAGCCAGGTTGTGCAGTACCTTTAGACTATGTCTGCAGTAGTTAGCAGTAGGGTGTATGTGCAGTTGGAATGCAAAAATATGCAGTGGGCAGGCAGTATGCAGTCAGGGCAATGTCACTGGCATCGACGAATCTTGTGTGCAGTCAGCATGTTGAGATAAGTACTTCTTTTGGCTAAGTTATCTCTGAAATGAAAAGAAATCTGAAAGCATTCAGTTCTTTTTGTTTAGACTCTTAAGTTGTTCTTATAGACTCTATCAGTGAGTAAATCATTAATTTGTATTTGGAAGCAAAAGATGTGAATGGTGATTCCAATCCTAAAGCGGAAGGTTTTGGAGCCCAAAATGTGTTTAATCCCATTGGGAATGTCAATCCCAATGCAATAATTACAGTAGACTTATTCAATGGTAAAAATTATAAGGAATGGTCATACTCAGCAAGGATGGCCATTGGTGGGGTAAGTGCCTAGGGTATATCAATGGGCGTATTAAAGAGCCCTCAAAAGAGGAAATTGGGAGTCTGAAAATATGCTTGTGATGAATTGGATTTTAAATTCCATGGAGCCCTTGATTTCAAAAAGCTTTTGCTACTGCAAAAATGCGCATGAATTGTGGACCGATGTTGAGGCGGCATATTCGTGCAAATAGAACCATGCTAGAATCTATCAGCTGACTAGAGAGTTGGCCCAATTTAAACAAAGAGATAAATTGCTGGGTGATTACTATGCTACATTGAGAGGAATGTGGCATGATTGAGAGGAATGTGGCATGAACTCAGCTTTTATCAATCTCTTAATCCTTGTGGTGCAAAGGAACAGGACAAAGAGCTTGAAATCCAGCATATTTATGATCTTTTGGGAGCATTGAACCTAGAATATGAGACTATAAGGGCCCAGATACTAAGTCAGGATCCTCTTCGCTCGATTGGGACAGTGTTTGCATTATTACAAAATGAAGACTCCATTCCATCTGTGGTTAACCAAGGCCGATCTGCATTTGTTACATCTAAATTTGTTGGTAGAGGTGATGGCGGTCATGGTAGAGGCCGTGGTCGTGGTACTCAAGGCGGAGGCTGCGGTCGTGGTGGTTGTGGTTGGGGTCCACCAAGTTTAGATCAGGATAAATTACAATGTGCTTATTGTGGAAAAACTCGTTATACTAGAGACACTTGTTGGGATCTAGTTGGGCGTCCTCCAAAAATCAATACTGCTTTTGTTGTTGAACCTTCGGGTGAACAAAGTAATACCGGAGAGTTTGCAGAACATAAGGGGGAGTTAAATGTTAATGATCAAATCCAAGCATTGAAACAAGAGATGTTAACATCAAGCCATTGTTTACAAGCATTAGAGGGGATGGTTCCCTCATATTCAGTAGGCATGGCATCTTATTCGGCTAGCAGTGCAGCTCAAATGGCTTCTACATCCACATCATCTACTCCATCATGGGTTATTGATTCAAGTGCAACTAATCATATAGTAGGTATGCGCTCTGAGTTCACCTCATACACATCTTCTCCATCTCTGGGGTCAGTTGGAGTTGCCAATGTTAATCGTGCTAAAATACTTGGTGAAGGAACAATTGATGTGAACCATACCTTATCCCTCAAATTTGTCTTAAATGTCCCTCAATTCTCAAATAATTTACTTTTAGTTAGTTCCATTGTCAAGTCACATAACTGCAGTATTACATTTTATCCTTCCTACTGTGTCTTTCAGGATCTGGAGACAGGGAAGTTGATTGGTGGTGGCCGTGTGCATGGTGGTTTGTATTACCTAGAAGCATCTCAAAGAAAACCAGTTGCATTAGAGTCTATCAGGACTGTAGATGTCACTTTGAAGTGGCATCGTCGTCTTGGTCATGCACCAGTTAGGAGTATACAGTCTATTTTTCCTCAAAGTGATGATGAGGTAGAAATAAATTGTGACACATGTTGCTATACAAAAAGTTGTAGAAACTCTTACCCGATCAGTAGTATTAATAAAAGTGGTGTTCCTTTTTCTTTGATTCATAGTGATGTGTGGTGTGCTTCTCTTGTTTCCATCAATGGTTAGCAATACTTCATTTCCTTTATTGATGATGCTACTAGGTGTACTTGGTTGTATTTATTGAAATCTTGGATGAAGTGTTTTGTGTGTTTGAAACCTTCCATAAAATGGTCACCACAAAATTCAATACCAAAATTCAAACATTTCGCTTTGATAATGGAGGGGAATATATATCTCATCAATTATAGTCATATCTAGTTTAGAATGGAATTGAGTCACAAACTTCTTGTCCGTACACACCTGAACAAAATGGGTTGCTGAGCGCAAGAATAGACATTTATTAGAAGTAACCTGGGCATTACTCTTGGAAATGAATGTGCCCAAAACATATTGGTTTGAGGGGGTTCTTACTGCGTGTTTCCTAATCAATCATATGCCTTAACGTATTTTAGGGGGAAAGTGTCCATCACAAGTTCTTTGTCCAAGTGATCCATTGTTTCCTATTCCTTTGAAAATATTTGGGTGTGTATGCTTCATTCATATTCCAAAGCATCAACAGGACAAGTTGGATCCGAGAGCAATTATGGGTACATTTCTGGGTTATTCTCATACTCAAAAGGGTTACAAATGTTTTGTTCCAAATAAAAGGGGAAAATTCTTTGTTACCATGGATGTTACTTTCTTTGAGGATGTACCCTTTTACTCATCAAAAGGAAAGGAAATATTGGAGCTTGATAAACAAGAGGAGTTATCCACACTTGTGCAGGATATCTTATCCTCTTCATTTCAATCCTAACCCAGTTTGTAGTGAGAGTGAGCATACGATTGCAGAACTACCAAAACCTCCCTTGTAAGTCTACTCTAGGAAAAGAACTAGATTTGAGCCGTCACCTGCTCTTGGTTCACAATTGTCTAAAATTCCTAATCTAGAGGCCGTAGTACTACAAAACCCAATTCCCAATGCATCAGGTACTCAAATTTATGATCATTTTGATTTGCATCTCCCTATTGCATTGAGAAAGGTAAGACATGCTTGCCTTATCAGATATCCATCTACTAGATACCTAATACAAAATTATGTGTCTTACCATTTCCTCCCTCTTGCATACAAAGCATTTGTGTTAAAGTTGTCCTCAGAATGCATACCAAAATCTGTTAGTGATGCACTAAATGAACCAAAATGGAAGCTAGCTATGATTGAAAAAATGAGTGCCCTAGAAAAAAATGGCATGTGGGTTGTAAGTGGGTTTAATCCCTTAAATACAATCCGAATGGCACCATTCGAAGGTATAAGGCAAGACTGGTAGCCCAAGGTTTTACTCAATCCTATGGGGTGGACTATTTTGATACCTTCTCACCTGTTGCTAAGATGGATTTGATGGGAGTCATCTTGTCTATTGCAGCGAATTTTCAATGGGCATTGTACCAACTAGATGTCAAGAACACATTCTTGCATGATGATCTACAAGAAGCATGAAGTGACCTCCTGGTTTTGTTCTTGAGAGCTAAGCCAATAAAGTATGTCGCCTGAAAAAAGTACTTTATGGTCTGAACAATCTCCGCAGGCTTGGTTTGATAGATTTAGTCAAGCAATGTTAAGAGTTCGCTACAAGAGGTGCCAGTCAGATCATACCTTATTTGTAAAAATGAGTAGTGAAACTCTTACTGGTCTTATTGTCTACGTGGATGATATTGCGCTGACAAGTAACAGTGAAAAGGAGATACAAAAACTTCAACAATATTTGAGCACAGAGTTTGATGTTAAGGATCTTGGTGATTTAAAATATTTTCTTGGCATAGAAGTGGCTAGGTCTAAGAATGGTATTTTTATATGTCAAAGAAAATACACTCTAGATATGTTGGATGAAACTTGGATGATGGGTGTCAAACCAGTTGATACACCTATGGAGCAAATTCATGGGTTATGTTTAGATAGTGGAAAGCTCTTGGATGATCCAGGACAATATCAAAGATTGGTTGGAAGGTTGATATATTCACCATCACTTGACCGGATATATGGTTTGCCGTTAGTGTCCTGAGTCAATTCGTGCATGCAACTCAAATGGAGCATTTAAAAGTAGTTGACCGAATATTGAAGTACCTCAAAAAGGCTCTAGCCCAAGGCATAATGTACTCTAAGCATGGAAATGTTGATATTGAGATCATTGAGGTCTTCACAGATGCAGATCGGGTAGGCTCTAAAACAGATCGGAGATCAACCACTGGGTATTGTGCGTTAGTTGGTGGAAATTTGGTTTCATGAAAAAGTAAGAAACAGGTTGTTGTTGCACTATCAAGTTCTGAAGCAGAGTATTGTGCAATGGCCCGTGGAACGTGTGAACTCTTGTGGCTGAGGACATTAATGCAAGAATTAGGCTTTGTGTGCAACAGACCTATGCTTCTCCGTTGCGATAATAATTCTGCTCGACATATTGCCACAAATCCAGTTTATCATGAGAGGACAAAACATATTGAAGTAGACTGTCATTTCATTCGTGAAAAGGTAGCAAGGAAAGATGTAATGTTGAAGCCTATACACACCACAGCTCAACTAGGTGACTTCCTAACAAAAGCAATTACAAAGAATCAATTGCTTAATGTTTTTTCCAAGCTTGGACTCGTAGATATTTACTCCCAAGCTTGAAGGGGACTGTAAGAAAATAAAATAATTTAGTGTGGATTGCTATGTAATTATAAGTAACATCTGGGGCTTCTTTGTAATATGGTTGTTTTTCTTAATAGAAAATAGAGTGGTTGTCCATTCAAGGGATACGACCCCCTATTCCCTTCTTTCTTCTCCTTCTTTTCTTTCTTCTTTCTTCCTTCTTTCTTTCTTCTTCTTCTTACTTTACCAAAAACCCTTTTTCATAAAACAACTATGATAACAACAATTTGGGGATTGCTTTGAAGCTTTGTAAGGGAGGATGGTTTTTTCCTCCCAAGTCATTTGGGATTTTTCGTTGGGTGCCTTTAGGTATGGAGACTCACTTCTGTGTATGGCCAGGATTGCAAATCCGCAGCAGCCACTTTTGGGTCATCCCGCAGGCGAATTTTTTCCTGGTAACATGTTTAGGAAATAATCAAATATCATGAGATCAAATCCACAACCTTTTGTCCAGGTCATTGAGTTTGAAATAATCTGACAGCTGTAAGGATAGGCAGTTTCTATGTTAAACTGGGCAGTTGTCCATCAATTATAAGGGAGACAGTGATAGTTAATAGTCCCACCTTAGTTCACAGGATTGTTCCCCAAAAAAAAAGAAAAAGAAAAAAGAAAATAAAGATAAACGACGAAAAAAATTGTTCCTCCACTTCTCCCAGGCACTTTTAACCTGGTGGATCTTGGCTCAATCCATGGGGACAGGTGCATCTGAACTAAATTTTCTTTGATGATCTCCCACAACTAATGTGTGGCTATCTCATTTTTCAGTTGCAAAGTTTAACCCGTTTCTATCTTAATGTTGTGACTAGTTCTTTCATTTGTATTGCCAATAGTTGCATAAATCAGCATTAAAGTTATGGCTGGTTCTGCATTGCTGTTTTTTGCCCGGCCTTTGAGGACCTTTTTGAACTGTTATAAGCACACTAAAATTGATTTTCACTTTTAGTTATTTCATCAATCTAAAGTTTGAAGACTGTTTGGAAATGCAGTTCCTATGTTGGGGTTTAGGGATTCTTTCCAATGCCTATAATGTGCAGGAACATAAATGAGGCTAAGAATATATCTTTTTGACAGAAAATGCATCTTCATGAAATCCAACTTGTCTCCCAATGAAAACAGGAAGAAAAGAAAAATTGCTCCCAGTCCAACCAGAAAACCTATTGTGATACGCGTAGATTTGTTTATTCTGTAAAATATTCTAAGAATTTTATTCAACCTTAAATATCCAAAGTGATTTTATGCTACAAATTCTTAGTGAGTAACTGGTCTCGTATCAGTATTAGATGTTGTCCATTGTGGTCTCCATATCCACTTACTTTATCTTGGACAAATTTATCCTTTCGGTTAATTTCAAAATTTTCTTTAGTGCATGTCTATGGAACATAATTTGTTCATCTCTCTTCTATTGTGATGACAGGACATGCTTTTGAAGCTCGTATATACGCCGAAAATGTTCCAAAAGGATTTCTTCCGGCTGCTGGAGTTCTCCACCATTACCATCCGGTTCCTGGTTCACCAACAGGTGATGCACACAAGTAGCAGAACTGTCAAAAATATATTTCATGAGCTATGTCATTTCTTCGTGCTCTTTGTGACAGCTTATATAATTTTGGATGCATAAAATTGGGCAGTGCGGGTTGAGACAGGAGTGGAAGAGGGAGACACTGTTAGTATGCATTATGATCCCATGATAGCTAAGCTAGTAGTATGGGGAGAAAATCGTGATGCAGCATTAGTTAAACTGAAAGACTGCCTATTGAAATTTCAGGTATGTGTCACTTTCACTTTGTTGGAGGTATGCTTTCTTGTTCCAGTCAGCCACAAACATTTATTGTATCTTCTCTCAGATGTTGATCATCTGTCATAAATATGACTCTGCTTGGCAGGTTGCAGGCTTGCCAACAAACATCAGTTTTCTACAAAAGCTTGCTAACCATTGGGCCTTTGAAAGTGGTCAAGTTGAGACACATTTTATTGAGCATTTCAAAAAGGATCTTTTTGTTTATTCAACTGATGCAATATTGGAAGAAACAAGCAATGCTGCCAAACTAGGTGCATCTTTAGCTGCTGCCTGTATTTGTAGACAGGAGCAGCTCACTTTGAAAGATAATTTCCATGGTAATCTTGACAAAGTCCTTAAAACATATTTATTCTTTCATAATCTTTATTTTGTTGTTTTTGGCAAGTGTACTTTAAATTCCTGATTGCCTAATATGCACAGGTGGGGACTGCTTACACTCATTATGGTATGCACATCCACCTTTCCGAGTCCATCATCCTGCAAGGCGCACAATGGAACTTGAATGGGATGTCGGTTCCAACGGCATTGATTCAAAGCTTTTGAATCTCATTGTTACCTACCAATCCAATGGATACTATCTAATTGAGGTACTTCAGTTCTATCAGGTTGAATGCTGTTATTTCTTCAGTTGACTTGAAAGGGTTGCAGTAGCTTGTCATGACCCCTTCATGTGAATGCAAAATTTCTTGTTCTACTTTTGAGTTCAATTATGTGTTCGGGAATTTACCAGAGAAGTTGCTAGTTTAAGTGCTATTGTTTTATCATGCAACCTAGAATTTGCACCAAACTGGATACTAGCACTTCAAAGAATCTGAAGCTTAGTTGCTCTACAAAAAAATTGAACAGATCAGAACTTGGTGGTCTATTATTTACACTTTGGCTGTTGTGTTCTAGTTGTGTGTATATTTTCTCTTTTTTCTGTTTTTCAATGGGCTTACAGGGTCAGTGGCCTCTTCCTTGTCATCTTATCTTTCAGATTGCTATCCTACTAACCCAATGTTATGGGCCAGGACTTTATCGCCTGCTTGGGTCCTTACCTGTCTATCCCTAAACCTAATGTTGTTTTCAAATTGTATGCAGACAGTTCAAAATTAATCATGCTACTGCAGCCTTAATGAAATCCAGGGTTTAGAGTTTGGGCAGTCTGTCAGAATGCTCTAAGCCATCAGATTAGGTTCTCATCCAGAAAGGGGCATACTTGGATCTTAACTCTGCAGCTGTCACATGTCAATAGACACTTGGCACTTGGATTAATGGCTAAGATCTTGCTTCTCATCCCTAGTATCGTGCTCAGGCTATCTCATAGTTACTTGATTTGTAGTTCGACAAATTCAAATTTGAATTCGCAGTTCGCAGTTTGACACTTACTCCAATTTGAGAATTCGATGGGGGTAGGTTAAGTTAGTTCAGTTTTCAATTTGCTTGATTTGTAGTTCGAGTTCGATGAATTTGCTAGAGTAATTCGAATTTACAATTCAATGTAGTTCAATATGATTTATAAGTCCATTCATTATATAATAAAGATTTTACTTGAAATTGGATACTTTATAAATATATGAATAATGACATTTCATAAATTTATGAGCAAATAAATGTTTAAAGACAACCTATAAAAAAATTTATTTCTGTTATGAATCAAGAAACTTCAATAATTTAACTATCTCTATAAATTAACATAAACCCATAACTTCAAGCATAAAAGATATAAAATGTCAAACACCAAAAAATAGAGTAAGATAAACTAAAAATTCATTAGTTTTAAAGTAGAAGTATGGAATAGAAGTCTTCATTCTCAATGCTTTTTTCCTTTGTCACGAGAAGATGACAAATTGCTTCCATATGATGAAATGCTTCTTTGTTTGATTTGTTGACGTGATTGTAAAGACGACTGAGTGGTTGCAATGTTAGATGTGTGACTTGGCTAGGATTCCACTCTACTTTTATTACGATTTTGAAGTTGAGGCTCCTCTTCCTCATCTAGTGATTTTCACTTTAGGTCTTCTAAACGTGTACTTGAATCATCAATAATATCTGGCTCTGGATCAATGTCCCACTTTTTAAATGGTCCATTATTATATCCCTCCATCATGTGTGATAAAAGATGAAGATTTGAATGAATAAAGACAAGTTTATCTACACTTTTTGCATTAAGCCTATTTCTTTTAACATTGTCGATAAATGAGTACGTACTCTAGCTCCTCTCTGCAGATGATGAGTTTACAGGCTGTGCAAGAACTTTTATAGCTATCTTCATGTTCACCACATTTACAGAGGCAATCCGAAGTAGACTCGAGTTCGAGGACGAACTCTTTTTTAAACCCGGAGAGGATGATGCAGGCTAGGCCCCACAAGCAGTCCCTTTTCAAATTAGATTAGGATTATATTATTTTTTATTAGTAGATTCCTAATTACATTGTTATTAGGGAAGTTTCTATTAATAGCTTAGGGTTTGCTTGGGCATTAAGTTTGCTTTTACTATATATATGACATTGTAGAGAAGAGATTTTCAGACTTGATTGATTAATAGAATTGAGTTTTATTCCTGAGAGGTGTGTCCTCGTGTGTTGAAGTCTTCTTGACGATTCGAATTATTATCGGACACGTGCTTTGGCACTCCTGCGCAAGCTCTAATTCTAGGGCTTGCATCATTCTGCTAGCTCTGGTGTCTCACAG
This sequence comes from Sextonia rubra, assembly GCA_037013555.1. Taxonomy (NCBI): domain Eukaryota; kingdom Viridiplantae; phylum Streptophyta; class Magnoliopsida; order Laurales; family Lauraceae; genus Sextonia; species Sextonia rubra. The sequence continues at coordinate 47,257,314 of JASUAD010000010.1, forward strand.
CCATAAGTTGACCATCATTTTATTGGTGACATAGTAATTGCATCCACCTTTGCTGTAGGAAGTCCATAAACCCCATCTTTAGAATAAAACATTGTGTATTGAGCTCTTAATTTTTGCTCAGCTTCATTATCCTGTAAAAATAACAAATTAGAAAATAATTTATAGAATGCATTAAGTACATATTAAAAATATAACAAAATAAATACTTATAAAAATTTAGAGTGAAGATGCTTACCTTAGTTTTTGAAATGCTTCCATCACTCCCTTTATGACGTCTTTATCTTGATTTAGGGGCTTTCTTCTCTCACCATCAGGTGTTAATTGAGCAAGATAGAACGAATCATAAAATCTAGGTGTAATTGCAAATCCAAGACAATGCAATGGGCTATGCATCATGCTCTACCTTTTTATTATAATATCTTCTAATATCCCATAAATCTCCTTAGAATCATTATAACCATTAAGACTATCTTTGATTTCCCCAAGCATTTTATCCATTCCTTCATAGACCTCACTCACCAATGCTCCATCTTGATTGTAAAATCTAGTCATTATGAATATGGGTTTGGTAATTTTTACCATCAGCTTCACATTTGTCCAAAACGTATCCATATTGTCTGTCACCCATCGCCTCACATTTTTTGCTGTTTTTCGCATTTTCTCGTCCCCATGTTTTGCCCATTCTTTTCGGTTGTCAAGCACAATAGTAGATTTGAGGGCTTGTCTCACATCTAGAAGTCGCTTCATCATAACATAATATGAAGCAAAACGAGTTTTTGCAACTTTTAGAAGTTCTAATTGAGAGTGACTTCTAAATATTGCCAATGCATGTGTATGGTTAAGAATGTATGTTACAATTATTTTGCACCTTTTGTAAATTTCTTCATACCATAACCACGAGTTTGACAAATCTTTAGAGATCAAATTAAGTGTATGACAAGTGCATGGGGACTAGAATATATGGTTGTAGACCTTTTCAACTTCCTTACCTGCCAGCTCGCAATTAGCTGCACTGTCTGTGATTATTTGAACAATATTAGATGGACCCATTTCCTCAATCGCCTCTATCAATAAGGATTTTATATAAAATCCGGTCTTTTCAACACCAGAGCACTTTACCGCATGTAAAAACATCGCCCCATCTTTGGTTGCTACAAGTACATTTATCAATGGTTGATTCTTTACATTGGTCCATCCATCGGAGATAATAGAGACTCCATGTACATGCCAAGTATCTTTAATTGTTGCAATTTCAGTCTCTACTTTTCTTTTCTCCTCATCTAACAAAGATGTTCCAACTTTTTCAAATGAGGGTGCTTTATATCCTTTAGACGCTTTATTTATAGTTGAAATCATTTCATGAAAAAATGGTGACTGTAGTACGTTAAATGGCACTCCACAAGCACACAAGCATCTTACTATTGCACTGTGAACAAAACCCCCTTCTACTTTCTTAAAAGACTCCATTATTGGGTTCTTTAGCTTAACTTGTTGTGTCGAAAGAGCTGTTGATTGCTTCAACTGTGAATGAACTCCAGATTGCTCTGCTTTTTGTACCCTATCAATGATTTCTTGTAATAATTGAGGGCGTTTAGGTTACTTCAACAATGCCGAACATTGAATGATATCTGACTTTTTATTAGGCCCTGGCCCAAAAAAATGTTGGTGAATTATTTTGTAAGAACTCTTAAACTCATGCTTACAGTGTGGACATAACCATATTTTACCAGCTTTTGCAGGCCCCAATACATTAACTTCCTTCTATAATGGCTTTCCTTTAAAAAGACTTTCATTTTCTGAAAGAATATCATTTTGATTATTGTTCACATCTTCATCACTGTGTTCGTGGATGTACTGTTCAACTTTAACTTCTTCTTCAATACAAGTTACATCATAATTTTCTTGTTGCTTTCTTTTTCATTGTCCACTAAACATTATGCTGCATGGATTTCAATATATTAAGATGAATATGTTTTTGATGAATAATCAACATTGCAATTTTATCTCTAATTATTTGAAAATATGGCATTTTCTATGACATAATTGGGCCCTTGCCAAATTTCACTCCGATGAAAAGCTTTTTCAAATAAATTGGCTCCTAAGCATTTATCTATTTCTTTTTTATTGTGATATAAATTTAAATTCACTTTAAATAAGAAATGGTTTCACCATCAAATTCATCAAGTAGAGATAAATAAATTTTTTTATAATTTTTTATTTCACAAGTTTCATAATTGATTAATCTTATGGTTTGTTATTTAAAAAAAAATTGTCTAAATCCAATGAAAGAGGTACCTATCTATTATGACTTATTTGGATTTTTAATCAGTAGTGTTAGTGTCATTGTAAGAGTGTGTTGTCAATTACGTGACCAAAGTGTAGTTCGGTTCTAGAACGATCTAGTTCACCTCGGAAGTTCATTGAAAATCAAGCCAAGTTCAAAGAAGTTTAAGGAAGTTCAAGACCATTCAAGAAAGACCTATCAATGAAGACTAAGCAAGCTCAAAGAAGTTCAAGATCATTCAAGAAGATCCTATGTGAATGCCAAGGGATAAGGTAACCGTGACCCCTAGTGTCCATAGAAATAAAATAGGAAATTAGGGTTTTCAAACACCCAGTTTTTGTTCTACGGCTTGGACGACGGCTAAGCCGTAGATCCTGCGGCTCACTCTCCAGAGAGTATATTTTGAGCTTTTTGTTCTACGGCTGACCCTACGGCTGCACCGAAAAATGTTACGGAGCCGTAGTGTATTTCACGGCTAAGCCGTAAAATCTACGGGCCACAATCCAGAAAGTGCACTTGGCCATATAATGCCTACGGTTGACCTTGCGGCCAAGCCGAAAGGCCCTCACGGCTAAGCCGTAAGGTAATTCACGGCTAAGCCGTAAAGATTACGGGCCACTCTCCAGAGAGCAGTTCTGGGAAATTTCAGCTTACGGCTGACCCACGGCTAGGCCGAAAGGTGCTCACGGCTAAGCCGTATAAGGATTTACGGCTAAGCCGTAAGCCTAACCGAAAGAAGGAATTTTTGTTGAATCTGGTCAAACTAGCCGTTGGATGTTGTCAGAACTTACGGCTAAGCCGTAGACCATTCTGTTCTTAGCCGTAGATCTATCCGTTGGAGCTCATCTGTATTTAAAGAGGACCTCTCCCTTGCTCCAACCACTGAATTTATTACTGTGAAAAACACTAGTATAGCTGAGCCTTTACACCTCCATTAAAATCATCTTCAAAGCTCCCACAACCACCTACTCTCCAAAACCAAAAGGTGCCATTATTGTTACAAGAAGAGTAGTTGGTGAGTTAGGAAAGGCTCCATTAAATCTGAGAGAATTCCTTAGCCTTCCAAACCCTCTTAAAACCTCTTCCCTTGGCTGAGCACTCATCTGAAGATCTTCATCACCAAGGAGGAAGAACAAGAGGCCAAAGCTTGGTGGTAGTCTTCCAAGCATCAAGAGCACCACTTAAAACCAAGGTATACAATTCCTTGTTTAGGTGTTCTTTTATATTTCAATTCTCATTGCTGTATTTGGTGGAAGACAAACCACCGCATCAAAAATTGTTGTAGTTGGTGGACTAGATCAAGGATCAACCACCTGATCAAAAACCCTAGTTGGTGGAAGACAAACCACCGAATCAAAACTGTTGCAAGAGGTGTATGTTATGTAAGTACCTCTTATTTAGTGGAACCAAGAGAGATTGCTCTTGAGAGTGGATGTAGGTCTGGGACCGAACCACTATAAATCACTGTGTTTATTGTTTGTTGTGTGTGGATGTTGCCTTGCATTCTTGTCACTTGAGTTGATGATCTTTTATAAGCTACATCTTTGTTACTCTAGTTGCATTTCTACATACTGTAAACACTCACAACTCTGAATATCTCTTTTAAATCTTCTTGGGGACTCTCAATTTTAAATAATCTTTCAGATTGCCCACTAATAAAACATAATTCTTGAAAAGAAATTTTTAATAGTCCTATTCACCCCCCCTCTAGGATTTGGTGAGATCTAGTTATTGCACTTTCAAGTAGGACCAATTAATGAGTTTTAAGAACTTTCTTTAAGTTTTTAGTTAGTAATGATATATGGAGAAGATATGTAAATGATTGTTTAACAAATTTTTTTTTAAAAGAGGGATAATTTAGTCTAACTTAAAAGAGGAGAGAGACTACGGAAGGTTCTCTTACCCCTTTTTGTACAAATTCAATCCAACTGTTAGTATAGTTGATTCAATTATTATGGTTAAAACGGTAGATGAAACTAGGTGTAAAATATGTAATCAATCTATTACAGTTCTATCTCAAGTTTTTTATGAAATCTCAATCACCACCAAATAACTGAGGAAAATTAATATGGATGGTTCAGATTTAATTAAAAGGAACCCAACATAATAATAATAATAATAATAATAATAATAATAATAATAAGAGGAAGAAGAAGAAGAAGAACAGCAACAACAACAACAACAACAAAAATGATGATGAGGAGGAAATAATGCCTCCATGTAGATTTTTTAATTAATTTAGTGCAACATGTGATTGAATTTCTTATAGGTGTGACCCACAACAAGTTTTACAAGAGTCCAAAGGCTCTAAACAGTTATAGAAGGAGAGAGAAATGAGTCTCCTCCTTCCTTTTTCATCGTTGTAGATTTTTTAATTATATAATACACTAACTTTGCTACTCATATTGGGGCCCATGTATAAACAAATCTAAATTAATCAAGATGATTGTCTTTCATTTTCTAATATTCTCGATTATTTTTACACTCTTAAAAGAGGGACCCGGCGTTGATTTATTTAGAATGGGTAAGACAATTTTTTTATAATATTTATGCACAGATCTTGTAAGTGATTAATCCTACTATTTTTTTAATTTAGTTTTAGAGTAAAATTTGATTAGATCTTATATAAAAGAGGGCCAGTTATTCTACTCGATTAAGAATGCTTATTAGTGAGACCCATATTAAGATTCACAAATTTAAATTTAATATCAGATAAGTCCAAAAAAAAAGAAAAAAAAAAGGATAAACTTGCTTTAATTGTGAATCTTTATCTTCTAAGATTAGATTGTATGTAACCTTGAGAAATCAATTGTAAAAAAAGTGGAATTCCACAGTGGACCCACCTACTAAAATCTAAATGGTTCAAAATTCATGTCACATAACTATGTGTGGTATCATCAATTCCTATATCAATCGGAGTTCTTTTCACCGTTGGATTGACTCATTTATGATCAATGAAATCTTATGCTTAGTTATTATCATTTTTTTCATCATGAAGTCAATACAATGGTTGATTAAACTCATATTAATGAAAAATTTAAATATAACCTCTACATCTGGAAGATGATTATTTTGTATGGTTAGGATTTCTATAGATGGACCCGCTGTGGGATTTCTAGATTTACATTAAGGATCCAACTGTTTCAATTGATGGCTTTAATTTTGGAGTGAATTTAGCATCGTGAAAAGGAGGACTACCCAACACTGCAACGTTTGTATTATGGAAAATTGGGATTTTGGGGAAGTCACCTAATGATTGAGTCATTTAACATATAAGTTGAAAAGTCATTCATTGAGATGGAGAGAGAAACACATGTAAGTTGAAAAGTCATTCATTAAGATGGAGAGAGAAACATAAATCGTCCTTCCCCTTCCCCATGTTCATCTTTTCCATATTCAACAAAACAGAGTGGTTTCCTTCATTCAATCTTTGCATGTCCATGTGAATGGTGTCAAGCAAAAGAAGAGCATACCTGGAATCCAGTCTTACACCACACTGCACGAAAGATTGCAAGTTGCGATTGCCTTGTGAATCTACAAGCTTGATTTAATCACTGCGCAGAACTTTTTGATTAAGGGATTGAGTGTATGCAACTACGCCTAGCACGAGATTAAATAGGTATTTTACAATTTGAGTTCATATCTATTTCTAAAACCTATTTTTTCGTTTCCTCTTCTGATTTAACTTGCCCTAGTTTTATTTTTGATTTTTTCTTTTGATGTTATTTTAATAAAACCTATTTATTCGTTCCCTACTGTGATTTTACTTGCCCTCTTTGTTGTGTAAACTTTTCTAATTCATGAAATGTTTAGAAGTCTCCAACGCATCAAACAACTGCACTAAACTTTCTAATTTTTTTAAAATAGCAATATTGAACTGAGTCGAACTATGGTTTTTTTAGAAAACAAATTTGGGCGAACCAAATAGCGATTTATTCGGTTCGAACGATTCATGATTTGGCCATGGGGTAGTCGAACTAGGTAACTATGGGCTGTCTTATTTGGGTGGAAGTTCAAAAGAATTTTCTGTGTTACTATGTTGATGGACCATTGATATTGGAGGGAAAAGTGTGGAGGATTCATCATGTAGCCATACTTGATTCTGGTTGGCCTTTTAACCCTGTTGGGCCATTCCTTTTGTGTAATATATATATAGAGATATTGATGTTATAAAAAAAATAGATATAGATATTGATATTGATATAGTTACTCGTTGACATTTCAAAAAAAAAAAGAAAAAAAGAAAAAGAAGAAACGACTAGAAGAAAGGCATCTTATTTGGCGCCTCGGTTCATGTCAAATCCAATGTATCCCTAATGATAGATTTGACAATGGCTTCAATTGCCGGAACACCAATGTCGGGGGTTCAACCTATTTTAAACAATGCTGGGTTTTATCTGATCTATAGTTTTGTGCCAACAACCTAAGTACATGTTGCCATATTTGTTTTTGTCTTTTGAAAGATGAGTGGGTGGTGCAGGGGCTGCTTTCTTGACAACCAATACACTCATGAGCATCGATGTTTCTCTTATAATTGTCTACTGCGAATCCATTCTTTTTATTCTTAATGTACTCTTTCAACAAAGTTCTCCTGTTGCTTCCTGTATTCATTTGTGTATTATCTGATAGGTCTATCTGTCAAATTATTGTTTGTTCTCAGGTAGGTGATAGTGATTCTCCTGCATTGGAAGTCAGAGTTGCACATTTAGGACACTGTGACTTCAGAGTTGATGCTGATGGGCTGAGTATGGATGTCAGTTTGGCACTTTATTCTAAGGTGAACCTATTTCTTTTCTGCAGACACAAAGAGGACATACACTGATATTTTGATTGGTAACAGAGATATATTAATGAAGAATGATTGTAACATGACAAAAGAGCCCTGGCATGTGGAGCCCAGCTTTGATTAATTCAACCTCCTCACACTCACTATCCACTCTCAGAGTTGAGTTTAAAAAAACGGCTGTATTTGTCCCAACTCCCCCATTATTAGAATGAGTCTAGCTGGCTAGCTCCAGATTGGAGCTCCTTTAGCTTGAAAAAGTTCTACACTCTCTCTCTCTCTCTCTGTGGAGCTCCTTTAGCTTGAAAAAGTTCTACTCTCTCTCTCTCTCTCTCTCTCTCTCTCTGCGATATATATGTATGCACAAGCATATGCACACATTGGATCAATGGTCTTGTTCAACAATCCATGGTCCCTATAGGTATAGAATAAGCCTCATCAAACCATACATTTCCTGCGAATCTGGACATTATGATTCCTCGCCAGTTGGATTCTGGTCCTGACTTCAGTTTTCTTTCAGATTATTTATGCCTAACATCCAACTGCGTATGGAGGCTGGAGGAAAATAATACATATCCTCTGGTATAATTGGCCCTTCTCCATCAATTAGAGTTTTGGAATATCCTATCCGTATTTGAACCATTGCTCATTTAATTCTAAGCAAATGCTTGGTTTTGTAGAGCGCTATGAACATCAACAAAGCCCCAGTCCCTCTGAATTATTTCAGTAGACTGTGCATCTCTGTATATTTAGACAACTTCAGCAGTTCTCTCTCTCTCTCTCTCTCTCTCTCTCTCTCATATTTGACTTCCTGATTTACTTCACCAGGATCATGTTAGGCACATACATATCTGGCATGGCAACAACCATCATCATTTCAAACAAATGATTGGGCACAAGCAATCTACTGATGTTGCATCAGATCACAAACCTAGTTTTGAGATGGCATCCCATCCTAAGGGAAGTGTCGTGGCGCCCATGGCTGGCCTAGTGGTTAAAGTTTTGGTGAATGACGGGCAAGCTGTGGAAGACGGACAGCCTGTGTTGGTCTTAGAAGCAATGAAGATGGAGGTTTGTAGGGTGTCCCTTTTGTGCATGCTTTTATTAATTTATTTCAATCCAGAAGGTTCTTGATCAGTTGATTGTTCTTTTATTCTGTTTCAGCATGTCGTCAAGGCATCCTGTGCTGGTTATGTACGGGACCTTCAAGTTGCTGCCGGCCAGCAAGTTCTTGACACCACTGTTCTCCTCAGCATTAAGGTATGCCTTGATGCCCCTTCTTTTTCCCCATATTATAAATAGTTGTAGAATATACATACAGCTAAGGGTGTAAATGGGGGCGGGCTGCTCAGGCCTGGCACGGCCCAGGCCTGATTTTCCGTGCCGTGGGCCAGCCCAGCACGCCCATAAAAAATGAGGGTCATGCTGGGCCAAGGGGGCCTGGGCCATTGCATAACCCAGTGGGAAATCTGGGCCATTGCACGACCCAGTGGGAAATGGGGCCATGCTGGGCTGAGGGCGGCGCGGCCCGGCACGGCCCAGCCCATTGCCCCTGCAAATTTCATTTTTTGTGGGGGGGGGGGGGGGGGGGGGTGGTGTTACCCTCTTTTGTCCTAATAATTTGTTCTTGGATGTACAAGAAAATTCCAGATGTCAAATTATGTTTATTAGGCAAAGTTGAGCTGGACCCAAGCTGGTCAAAACATGGCCAGTTTAGTTATTGAGCCAAATACCAAGGCTTGATTTTCTTTTACAGAACTAAATGTTAGGCTCAGCCCATCTGGTTGACAATTACATGTGTTCCTTTCGACTTGCTGGGCCACCTTAAAATTGGCCATCTAAGCAACACGGACTCAGTCCCAGCCTGTTTAACAATAGTGCCATAAAATAGGCTCTGGACGGCTTATTGGCCTTAAACACTCCAGTGGGGGCTGAAGTCTGAAGATCATTAACATGTTCTGGATTGAACTCTTAATGTATCTTGTTTTATCATTTTGGGTTTTGTTTTGTAGGTCACTTTGTATTTTGTATTTAAAAAAAATAAATAATAAATACAATGGGCTGGTCGTGGCCCGTGGGCGGCACGGCCCAGCTAGTGTGGGGCACGGCTGACCCCCTGGGAACCTGGGCCTGCACGGCGTGGCCCAGGCACGCCTGGGCTAGGCATGGCCCACATTGACACCCTTACATACAGCCCTATGTCTTTTCTATACAAACAACAACCTGTATTTTTGGTTTTTATAAGCAACCACCTATGCTCCTCAGACAATATCAGTCAGCCACTTTCGAGTCGCAGTCAGACATGTTTTTCCATTATGTTTGGCTGAAATGAGCTATATTTGTTAAAAGACAAAAATACCCTTATCTTGAGCTAATTTCTAGTAAACAGTGTTTGACCCTACATTAGAACAATTCAAACTAAAATATCAAATTACATATTGTCCCTGAACTAACTAGATTTATAATGGTACTTTCCCCTAGTTCGGACTACCAATCTACCATAGTGTATTTTCAAGGCTAAACTAACCAAGGGAAAATCTTGGAGACTGTAGGTAGTTAAAAGGCATTTTTTTTCCTCCTTTTAAGTAATTTAATGAAAGCCCTTGGAAGTGGTCAAAGACCTTTTTCTGGCCTTTATCGTCTAGGGAGTAAAGGTGGCTGTTGGTAGACCTTTTTCTTCCTTTTTTTTTTAAAAAGAAGCTTTCACAATTGAGAATTATATGGGTTAGCCTTACATTCAAATATGTGAAGCCAGATGTGGTGGATGGCCATGTCTTAAAAATATGGCTGAAAATGGGGAAAAACTTGACCCCCTTGATTGATTAATAAAAAATTCTTGTCCCATTAGTTGACAGCAACCTAGTCCGTGGTCGAAAGCAAGGATAAACAAAATAAATAAATAAAAAGAGCTAGTTGTGGAGGGCGTATCTGCCACACCCCAAAGTGATATGTATTGGGTAATACATAGGCGTGAACTTAAAATAAAAAATCCAAGAACTATTCAAAAAACTAAAATATTAGAAAGCGTTAGATTTTATTGTTCATTTTCATTAACTAAACTAAATGAGTACCTTTTCTACTGAAAAAAAATAATAATAATAAATGAGTATCAGAGCCTTCATTATTATATAGGTCCTCTGTCACTGTATTAATTTAATATAAGAACCATGATGTATTTGTTCACCTGTGTTCATGTTGCTCAATAATATTAAGACCAAATAAAATGTTAATATTCAAAGATTAGTATTTAGCACTTTGTATGTATATATTTCATGTCGTATCATGACGTTATCAACCTTTTACTATCGTGAATATATAATATGCAGTGTACTAAAACAAGGAGTATAGGATTGCAGTACTTAAATACTTCTCCATTAGCTATGTAATACTTACCACTAACTACTTATTAGTCAGTGTTTACTACTTAGGAGTTAATCACTACACTTAGATCAAGGGATTGAACTATGGAACCTGTAAGTTTAGCGAAAAAATACTAATGAAGTGGTCTTTGTGAGCAAAGTTTTGGGGGAAAAAATATTCTTATCCTTTTTTAAAATACCCAAAAGTTCATGGATATTTATGAAAAAAATCCCCCTATAGAAAGTGCTTGTAAATGGACTAAGTAATGGTTGTTGGAATGAATCTTTGCTTTAAACATGCATCATGAATAATTTTCAGACCATTCGTTCCCCCACAAAAAAAGGACCTAAAAAGATTCGTTTAAATTCAGATTTTTCTAGATTCGTTTAAATTCAGATTTTTCTTACCTTATTAGAAGTTCTCAAGCTATGGGTGGTGTATGGGCTTTGATTCTTCAACATAAAATGTTTTTTTTTGTTGTTTTATTTATTTTATTTAATAATAGGAAGACACACAACTCTCCGCATAATCTTTTTCCTTAAAAAGGAATGCAGCAAAGAGAGGCTTTTGGCTGAAAAACGGGTCATATAAATACTGGTCAATACACTTGGACATGTCTGTGAATGCTGATTAATCGCAAAATCAGAGTTCTCCAATCAGTATGGCTGATTCATTGGCGAATGTTTTGAATATTGATCCATGCCCAAAAGGAGACAGAAATAGCTTAAAATTGATCTAGAAAGGGTTGAATATTGGTTTTAAAGAAGTTTGAATACTCAGTTCATCTTCTATCCTTGGGAGCACAATTGAGGGCCCAGAAGTCGAGGCTTAAGGATCTCCACAAAACCTTGGCTTGAGGATCATATAATTCCATCTCTCTCATTTTCTTGACTATGAAATATCTGGACAGGCATGCTATGCACTGCTTAGTGTCCATGTACTTAATGGTGTTGCTTGCATACGTGCATGTACCTGCTTATCATATTTGATTAGTTCATTTCTCTATGCGTTGTATTTGTGTTGGTCTGTGGCTGTGTGCTCACACTTGTATGTGCATCTACATTCCATGTACTGAACTATGTACCTACCATTTGACAAATGAGCACATTCCTTCTCAAGAGACTTTGGTCTAAGATTTTTTTACGTGGAGGTAAGGTCCAAGACAGGTTGTATTTAAATCTTCCTGAGGAACCTACATTTGTTAGAAACCTCCTGCAAGTCTGCAACATTCATGTGATAGGTTTCTGGTGGCTATTGACAGTACACCTAGTGGGGTCCTGTGCACATATGACAGGCAAAAATCACAATTTTTAACGATTTCCTGTCATTTTTTCCATTGAGCCCTGTCAGAATCTACACCTGTTTGTTTCAAGGTTACCAAGTGGATGGCTAATATCACTCACTTAGTGTTGGTTTTTAGCTTGTGGTCCATGCTTGGCAGGACCAACTAGGTGGATTGTTCCATCTTGTCTGCCACGCCTGTTCTAGGTGGTGTTTATTTCTGTTTCTCCTGGATCTACCATCGCCGTCCTGGACTTACACTAAAATGTCAGCAATACCATTCAATACCATACAATGTGTTTGCAATTTAACTATAGATTTTGATGGTTAGATGTATCCTCACAATTTCCGTGAGGGATCATCTGGATGTAGGGAAAACAGTGGGGTATAAATTATCTGCAGTGCAAACTTGAACCGCCTGACGGTTCTCCCCATTTTCTCATCCCAACAGACCCCAAAAATTGTGTATATCTGCGCTTTCATGTGCAGTATATCATTATTTTTTAATATATATTTAGTAATGTGACTCAAACTCACAACCTTATGGTTGTGACAGTGACCACCTTCCTACTTTTTTATTTGTTTGTTTGTTTGTTTGTTTTTTTTTTTAATAAATGACATTATGGTTGCGACACTGACCACCTTACAACTGCTACATTCTCTTGTCTATATGTAATATATAAATACATTCATGCACTAGTGCATTAGTGCTTGAATCTGTATTTCTTCCGTCATTTATTTTTCTTGAAAGCTAATACTTTTTAACCTGATATTTTTTTGTCAGAATGACTAGCTTGGTGATGGGCCACCCAACTTACGCCCCATGATCAAATTTCACTCTGACTTCAACCTTCCCCATTGATGACAATCTACCAAAATTGCCTGAGCTTGCAATGGTAAGGCAAATAAATTGATGTGCTCTTGAACGGCTTCTGAAAATCATTGGCTTGGTTTTTTAGTACCAAGATCATTGTCACTTTAAAAAAGAACTAAGGGCTTGTTTGGTAGGTTTAATTTTATTTTTATAGACAATTCAAAATAGAGCCGTTAAAAAAAGAGCTAAAAAAAAAGAGGCTAGAATTAAAATATGTGTTTGGCAATGGAAGCATCTATTTTAAATAGATCATTTTAAATAAATAGTTAAAAGCTTTTCACAAATATATTAAGATCTACTAGGTATCGAGCCTTGAAGTTTTACTTCATAACCATGTTTGGCTTCCCAAAGAGATCTAACGGTTTGGATCTTGTGTTTGAGGCTTTTAATTTTTTTAAAAAATATTTAATAATTCACATTTTTACATAAATATCTCAAGTTTGGTGATGATCCAACGGCTGAAATTTGGCCTCACAATGGTCATTGACCTTCTACACATTTTCAATGGTTTGGATTGTTATTTACTGTCCCAGAAATAATAAAAAAAAATAAAAAAGGGGCTGCCTGTGGACTAGTTACAAATTCAGTATATTAAATTCAATGGTTGAAAGTTTTTCACAAATATATCTTGAGATCCACAAGGAATCAATCCTTGAAAATTGACCCAATAGCCGTTTTTAGTCTTTCCAACATTTCCAATGGTTTGGATCTTGTGTTTGGGCCCTACAGAACTCAAAAACTAATATCCAATGGTTCACGCTTTCTTGCACATATCTCTAGATTCAAGATGAATTAATGGCTGAAATTTGGATGGGTGGCCGTAATTGATTATGTGAACATTTTCAACGGTTTGGATGTAGATTTAGGGGCTCGGATTTCGAGAAAAATCGAAAAAACCGTACTGGGCGTGATCCATGAAAATACTATAGCTGGGCGCCTCTTTTTTTTTCCCTTTTATTTGGAAATGCATCACATGACCTCCTCTCCAAAATAGAGCTTTTACCTCTTATTGTCTAAGATAAATAGAGCTAAATACACATGCCAAACACCTCTATTTTTTCGACTCTATAAATTTTAGACATTTAGACAATAAGAGCCTAAAAATTAGACATGCCAAACATGCACTAACTCTTGTTGCTCATCTCCATTTCAAATGTACTAGGGGGAGGGGAAGGGAAAGGGGGTTACATTCTTTTGATAATAATGTAATGACCGATAAAGATAAGATGAAAATAATGAGAAAGTTGCAGAGGGATGGAGTGTTTTGATGATGTCTCCATGGGGCGATGTTTTGCATGTTGCCAAATGGGGATCTTGCTTTGGATACTTGATAGTTCTACAATGAGCTTGTTGCTGGAGGCCTAATACCAGATGGATACTATGGTTAACATTCAAATGGGTAGCATATATGTATTTTCAAAATGGTAGGGTAGCTGGGTCTTCTGCCTTAGATTAAAGCTTTAATAGGTTGGTCTCCGACTGAGTTCAGGCGTGAAATGTAGTGGGCTGGGCTAGCCTGTCCTGGCCTGGCCTGGCGACCTCATCTTGGCCTTGGCTTTGCCAAGGTAAGGTACTGCTCAAAACCTTAAAAGTTTAATTGCTATCTATGGTAAAAGGTTTTTTTGTTGATAAAATCTGATGGTGACTAAAGCCTGAACCAATGTCATTGTTTATTTTAAAGGGGCAAGGACTTTTCAAGGGATTGAACTATCTTAGGTGGGCCCTTGTGTGAAAAAAAAGGAGAGAAAATTAGCCTCAAGTCCCTCCCTGAACAGTTGTAGGAGATGCAATTCAATTCACACAAAACATTATTAAAGCATGAAGTCCTTACTGCATGAACATATTCTCCGCAGAGGCCCCTAAGGTGACTAGCTTATATATATATTTTAATTGATTTGCCCTTTTTCCAACTACTTTTGTCTTTGTGATTTAAAACTTTGAAAATTTATAATTTTTGTTCATGATATCTATTTTTGAAAAAAAAGATATATTTGGAACTTACTCATTAAGACTTTTCAAACAATACCTATGTTGCATATGAAATTTCAACAAATAAAAAAAAATCCTTTGCAAAATTCATATAAATTCGATGCAAAACTTATATAAATTCTTTGCAAATTTAGAAAAATTATCTGCAAACTCATATGATTCCATAAAAAAAAGAAATCTCTGCAAAACTCATATAAATTCTATGCAAACTCAGAAAAATTTATATAAATTTTTTGCAAACTCAGAAAAATTCTTTGCAAACTTATATAAATTTTGGGCAAACTTGGATAAATTCTAACTAGTTGCAGAACATTAGGAAGGCCCTGCGTGGGGATTTCGTGGTGTTGATGGGGAAGAAGTAGAATACCAAGATGAAGAGATCGATTTGCATTCACGTTGAGAAGACTGGGTCCTTCACTTGCAGCACAATAGAGGAGGAAAGAGCTACTCGTGTTGATCGGATCCTTGTGAGGGATTAGATTTGATTTCAAGTTGTGAGATTGTTTTTTAGTTTTTTCATAGGGAAACAGAGGAAAAGATTGGATTTTTTTGTGATCTTGTGGGCCACACAGATTGGGCACTTGGTCTGATCGAAGAAGGGATCTGTCTTCTTATTACCTCCGTAATCGGAGAAGAAGAAGAGGGCTGCCTAGGTTACCGCTGGATTTGCAATTGTTGGAGAAAAGGGAGTGGAGGATTTGGTTTTGGTTGCAGAACCAAGACCGGAACGGAGAGGGTTTTGTTGCGCCAGTGCGCTATCCTCTCTCGCCGTCTTTGTCGCCGGACTTGAAGGAAGAGGAGTTGATCTTCTTGGCTTGCTGCGATAGACATGGGATCTGGTTTTCTGTAACCAAAAAGTGGGAAGAAGGAGCCTTGATAGAGGGCACCCTTGCTATTGCCTTTTTTTTTCGATCGCCGTAGTTCCCTCCGACCTTCGTTGCCGATTGTCGCCGCTACATCACCGTGCTGCCCGCTGGAGTATCGAAGAGGAAGAGAGGAGGAAAGTCACATGTTAGATCTATTAGCAGGGCATTTTGGACTTTTTAATCGCTAACATTTGAAAATAGGATCTCTGCCTCTATAGTGAAAGATTGTGGACTACTCGCAGTAATATGAAATGTTGAGAGAGGGACCTGACGCTTAATGCCCCTAAACTAGATTCAAGACTGCGTTTGGGTCATTGATTTCGTACTTGGGATTAATAACTTGTGTATTAATAAGGGCTTGTTTCTTTACCAGAGTTTCTGACAAGAATTTAGTATATTGGGTTTTTTGGATATAATGTGACGTCCTGTCTCCTGGAATTTGAAATGCAGTGTTTCTTTTATTAAATTTCAAACTCCATCAACCTAAAGGGTCTCAAGTCACCTTTTGGAATTCTTGGAATTCCGTTCTTTATGCATTTTGTTGGAACTCCACCAAAAATAGGAATTTGGAATTCTACCTAAGGGGACAACTATTAGGGCTCGTTTCTTTACTAGAATTCATGGAATTCATGTCTGGTGGCTGTCTGGAATTTTTAAATGCTGGAACTCTGAAATGTTACTGGATTCTATCTTTCCTGAATTCCCTGTTTCTTTCATACCTGAATTCTTACATGAGAATTTCTGAATTCTAAGAATTTCTGAATTCCTTGTTTCATATAATGATTTCTAAATAAAAATTTTCTCCTATATACATTGTTTACATACAAATTCACTGCCAACCTATATATTTAAATAACTCAGTACACATAAGGGTCCCATTAATGACAAAATGTATGACTCACTGATGAGCCCTACATACATAATTTAAGCTTAAAATGAATAATTCCATAAAAACCACATCAAACCACACAAAGATAATTTAAATTTGACACAATCATCTATAGTCATTTCCATCCACATAAACATATTGTGGCAATTACAGTCATCCAAAATTAATAAGTTTTCCTACATCCAACTAACAAAATAAGTAATAATATGTCCATACATATCAAAAGCTACTACCATTCATCTTCATCAAGATGCAAAAGAAAGTGTTCTTTATGTTCAACTAGACGAATATAGATTAAAATTCATATCTAACCATTCCAACTTCATATTATCATCTAAACTCATGAATGTCGTTGCAACTATGCGATCACGAACGAGAAAGTTAATTACCGGCAATTTCAGATGTCGTGGTATAGTTGTAAGTGAAGTAAGAGCTGCTGTGATTTTTGGGATTATATTATCATGTGGGTTCATTTGCTCCGCAAGGGCATAAACAGCATTTGCAACATTATCCAATGTTGCTTTTACTTCATCACTTGCCTTAGACTTCTGCTTTTTGCTTGTCCTACTTGTGCCAGTTTGTCCTAATAGGAGAGTTGTACGTCTAGGTGAATTTACACTATGTTGATGCAGATTCTGGTCATCCATAGCATCCAATCCATCTGGTTGTATTCCAGAATTCTCATTGATACTCTCATCATCCATCACCATTTCAGGAGCATTTATTTGGCTCCTTTCAGTTCCAGTAAGGGCTATTTCACCTTCAGCAATATCATCAGCGATGAGATCATGAATTTCCTCATAGAACTTTACAGTAATACGTTTGTACTTAGCTAGCTTACTCTTTGCCTGTACTAAGTTCATTTAGTTAGAATGTAATTCATTGAAAGGAAAAACAAGGAAAAATTTCTTGGCTTAATTGCAAATTGAAGTTGTTAAATTTATCTGTTCCAAGTTGTCCCAAACATTTTCTTCAGCTGTTACAATCTTTAATGTATCATCCCATCCGAAACCAGACATACTCAGAAATTGTTTCACTTCTCTATATCGTGTCCGCCAATTTTTGTACTTATTTTTGGCATTGCTAGTAGTGGGTTCCATTCCGGTTTTTTCTTTTACTTTCGCTATTGCTTCTTCCCAAGAAGCATTGTTGAAGTTTTTCTCAACTTTCCTTCCCGCAAGCTTCATTTCGAGAAGCGTGTCCATTAAAACCCTCTCCGCTATGGGATCCCATTTGAAATTATCTTTTCTCTGTGACCCTATTGGGATGTGATCATTGACAATTATTCAATCATTTAACATAAAAATAAACTAAATCATACCATCTTATCAACATTTATATAAAAAAAAGTTAATAACTATAAATTATCAGATGCATCTAAACAGTACAAAAAAAATAACTAGATATTTTTCTTGTTAAAAGACCTTTTGACACCATCAAAAACAACAATGGAAGTATACCCTGATTCATTGGACCTGCATCATATCAAAATTCTATTATAGCCTTTATCAGCCAAAATGTCATGCAAAAAAGATATATTCTGCCTTTATCATTGGTCACTTTCTTCTTGTTGCTGTTCGTAATCATGCCACATTTGATCAGCTATTGAGTCTCGAAATGCTTGCCAACTATCTCTACTGGAACTTGGGATAGTCTCTGCATTTCTATTTCTTCTCAAGGGAGGATCAGCTCTAGATGTTGTTGTTGTAGAAATTGTTTCAAGCATTGGATCTTCTGCACTATGCATAACTATGTGGTTATGGAGAACAGTAGAAGCAATGACAATATCTCGCTGAGTGGTCAGCGAATAACTGTGTGGCATGCGTAGAATTGAAAAGCGATTTTTAACAACTCCAAACACTTGTTCTATGGTGGTACGCAATGAGGAGTGCCGTAAATTAAAAAGTTCATGAGAATTAACTGGAGGACATTCCTCAAATTCTCTTAGATGGTAACGCACACCTCTATAAGGTGTCAAGAATCCAGGTGTATTACCAAAACCAGCATCCACTAAATAAAATTTACCTATATATGCAAATTAGAATTCACTTAAGTGTGCATATACACTTAAACTATGCATACAAATACTTAGAAATATTTTTGTGAGGCTTCAATACCTTCTGGCACTGCTAGTCTATCGCCTCTGTTCAATGCAGAGAAAAGCACAGTAGCATCACTTGCAGATCCTTCCCATCCAGCAAGCACATAGTGAAATAGCATGTTGAATCCACATGCCATAAGACAATTTTGTGATAGTTGGCCATGTCGATTTCGATATTTAGCTTGCAATGAAAATGATACATGGGCAGGCACATGTGTACCATCTAATGCACCTATGCACTCCTATTGATTGAACGAAAAAGTTAGATATAATGAAAATCTATAAAGGTTTTATTCATACTTAATTATAAAAACAAAAGTAAACCAATTAGAAGAACTAACCTTAAAATATGGATAGAATCTAGTATTTGTCCTAATTTGCAGTGGAGTTGGGGCATTCACTGGAACTTGAACATAATTTGGATAGAGCTTGCAGATTGCATATAATACTTTATGAAAATATCGACTAACAGTGGCACCAGAATGGTTAAATCGATTAGCAATGACTCTATTAGTAACATTATGGGCCAATGTATGCAGAAACATTGCTAACTGCTCATCCACGGTCATTACTCGTGTGTTTTTCACTAGTCCTCGTTGCATAAGTATATCACGCAATTTTATGAAATAGTCAGGACTCATACCCAAGTTTTCATGACACTGAGGCCCATCACTGGAAACTAGCTCCTTTACCCACTCTTCACCTGACAAATATGAAATACGACGTTGTTTCCTAGGTCGTTCATCTTCTAAGGAAAACCACAGTATAGCCAACTGGCAACATGCAACCACCGCGACAACAATAGCTGGAATAAATCGTCTTTTGCGTGATTCTGTTGTAATTCAATACTTTTGCATAAATATGATAATGTGAAAGAGCATGTTAAATCACTAATATCACATTCAATTTAAAATATCCTTATTCTAAGGAGGATATAATACCTTCCATTAGAACTAAGCCTGTAAATCACACTGAGAATATTCACTGACTTTCTTATGTCCAATCCTGCAATGAAAAAACACAATTACTAAAATAAAAACACTGAGAAATCACAAAACCGTCAAACAAAACAGGATACATTAGATGGGAAAAAAAAATAGAGACGCACTTCTTAAAGAACCCAAAAAAACAAAAAAAACTCACATTCTATAGTGTAGTTCATTCACTTCTCATAAATCCAAATCATTCACAAGTCACAAAGTCACCTATAAAACCTTTAGAAAGGGCTAGAGGAAAAACAAAGAGGATTTTTCTTAAGTCACATATGCTTTTATCTTTCTTTCTTCTTTCTTTTTTTTTTCTTCATTACAGCTGTTATTCTTTCTATAAATTCTACCCAGTATGGTTTTCAGTCATTAGCCTTTTGTAGCTTTGTCCAACTACGAGCAAAGAGATTACCTTGGCTACTATCTTGTGTTCAAAGGGCCACAACACACACAGCCCTTTTTCTGTTAACGACATGCAAGAGAGTGGATCTTTTATTAAGAAGGGAATAAATATAATCCAACAAACAAACACCATATATGAGTACGACTATCCAATGTTCCTCATTTAAAAAGATTAATAACTACGTATGGCCTTTTTTATATTACAGATATACAAGAGAGTCCGAATCCTTTATTGTGAGGGAATAGCAATATGATTCAACAAACAAACATCATATATGACTAGCTACTGTTTCTCATATAATAAAAGATTAAAACCTACTGTATGAAATTAACCTCCTCCACCCAACCCAGACAAAAAGAGAAAAAAAGAACATCTATCAAAAGATTAACAAGGACCTACAAAACAAATATCAATCATTGTATAAGTCTAGCCACTTGTATTTACACAAACCAGCCACCCATTTCAGTATCTACACAAACTAGCCACCCATTTCAGTTTTCTCTTCTGCCTTTATAATGGATCATTGTTGTGTCATACAAAACCATTGCATTGCATTGCCCTCTACTCTAGTTATATACTTTATAATTCAATTTGGGCTAATATGATTTTTTTCCTCTCACATGGACCAAGTGCAACTGTTATTGTATTAGAGGTCTGACTTGGTCCTAGTTTTAGTAGCAAAAACTGTGTTGTCCAACCATGAAAAACACATGAACAAGGAACTTTAGTACAAGACGTTCATTGATATAAAAGGTTCATGATTGTGTCTTTTTTAACAAATCCAAGCTATACAAATGTAACGACTGATCCAAACAGAGCCGTAGTTCTGTGTCTAGTCATCGGTGGGAACGAAAATTAACTTTAATTGATTATAAAGTAGACCTGAACTTGAATTACAAAGTAAACCTCTAGCAAGACCAAACTGATGTAGGTCCATGATTCACCGCAATACTCCCTGTATGACTTGAATTAATTTTGTAGGAGTCACTTAGTTGCATACTAATCATAGAAATCGAGTCCACATAGCAGAGATCAAACCGTCAATTCAGATCGTCCCATAGCACATCGATATCCACCACAATTTTCTAGTGAATTAGTGTATGATTCACTATTAGATTGGTTACATAGAAAAACATGTCTTAATTTGTGTTCAATTATTCCAACAATGGATATATAACTCTAATAGAACTGAAATTCTATGAAAATAAAAGGCGAGAAATTATGCAACTAATGCATAGTCAAGATCGTTAGAAGGAGCACTCCACTCTAGGTGAAAAAATAATCTTATTAATAATTCATTATTAATTAATGATTTAATTGCAGTTTTCCTCAGCCAGTGTTAAAATTAACTCATTACTGAGTGATTTAATCACATTTTTCTTCAATTCGATATCGAAAATCCCTCATCTAGGAGATGATTCGAGTTCACTTCAGGCTGGGCAATGAAAGAGACAGATCTCCCTAATTTTTGGGTTTAGGCTGGGTTGATAGGAGCAGCGATTGGACATTGTAGGGCCTCTTCTTATTTGGGTGTTGAGTCAACTTCTTGGTTTGGACATTGTAGGGAATGTTGGTGTACCCATTAGCTCTAGAAGGAGAAGATGTGCCTTCTATATCCCATCTGTTGGCAGTCTTTTCTCCAGCCCAAACCAACAGAGATGCCATGGACATGCTTCTCTAGGGATTCCTTCTATAAGCGGGGGTGAGTAAACGTCGCCAAATTAGTTGCAGGGGGATGTGATCAAGAAGAGAATAATGTGAGAAAAAATAGAAATCAAACCCTCTATGAAAAGCAAAGAAAAAAAAAGGAAAGATGGAAGAGAAAAATCACATAAATCATCTATACATGCAGAGGAAGTAGAAAAACACCTTATTGTAGAGTGCCGTGCTCTGAAAATTAAGATTGAAGATGACCGTTTGAGCACCGGAGCAGTTTGGGGTTTGTTAACTGGGGAGTTCCTGAGAGCTTACAATCTTGAAACCCTCGTTGGATTGTGGGTTTTGCAAATGCCCAGTATTTGACATTTACAAATGACAGGGATTCTTAAATGCCAAGAATCTCTCTAAGAAAACAAGGAATTCCTGACATGAATTCCAGAATTCCCAGACAGCAGGAATTCCTGTCAGGAATTCCACTAAAGAAACGGGCCCTAAGGGCTTGTTTGTTTCAATTAGAATAGTAGATAAAAATGAACATCAAAGATGAATAGGGTGGTTAAAAATAAAAATCAAAGACGAATTTTAAAAATTGAGCATAAAAAAGCAGATTCTTTTGATTCTTTTTTTTTCCTAAAAGGAAAAAATTATTTGATGTTTGTTTTTTAAAATTAAAAGAAAATGCTATTTGATGTTGTTTTTGGAAATTCACCTTTGATATTTTATTTTAATCATTCTACGCATTCTATTCCTATATATTTATAATGCAAACAAATGGCCCCTAAGTATCCACAAATATGTATATTACTTTATAACTAAATGGTTCTCAGCTTGGGCATGGATCTAGCTCTAGATTCATGTACTGGTCCGGGCACAATAAAGTCTTCCATCAAAATCATTGAAAGTGCTTCTGGTCTTTATAGTCACTTTCGTGACTTCTGAAATGTTTTAGCAATGCCGACCAGAGCTAATTTTTGAAAGATATCTCACCGGCCGCCTCTCTTTCTCTGGTAAGGTAAGTGGACCACATCATCAAACCACCTGTCTGAGTACTGTTATCCCACTGGCAACAGTATATGCAGTCCATCTCTGTGGAGCCATTGGGCTCACCCTCGATTAGTGTAGATTGTTTACGCTTTCATACCTCTATGATCTAGCTTCCTGCACTGTTGAATAGATCTAAAAAACATTTATAATTAAAAGATTACTAAAATTTATGACTATTAAATTGAACGCTAGGATGAGCTGACGGGGTTGAATTTTTTTAAAACTCCTCTTAATAATGAGACCTTTCCATGTACTTCACCGCCACTTATAAAAAGGCATTTATGTGGGTTCCATGAGCTGAACTGCATATGACAAATGTCCACGTTCCAACATAATCACAGTCGTCCTCCTATACGAAATTAGACGAAGAGGTGGTTTAGCACTAGCGGGCTGGTCCATTTCGGATTCAACTACTCAAGCATGACCCAAATTGCACACGGGTAAACCGAGACCTGATCCAAACATGAATGAAACTTGAGCATGAGCGCTACTTGAAAGCCGTATTGGGTTTCATAAATTGGCCCAAGGCCAACTCGATGACTACTCTTCCCAGGGGGTCAGGTCTTATGATTCTTGCAGTTTAGTGTTTACACGAGTGCTCGCCTGCTCAACTTGATCGTGCAAGCGGAGTGCACACCTCACTTTGAAGCGGAGTGCCCACTTGGGGTGGGAACATTGGATGGAAAGGTCTTGATAGGCCCGACATCTCTAAAATTTGAGGTCCACAAGATCAAGCCAATCACTTGATTAACGATCCACAAATTTAATGGTTTTATATTAAAAAATCGAGCGGATTCAATGGTTCAATCTAATTAAATTGCTGCAAATCTATCGAATCTGGTGTAATTTATAAGCGTCCTACCCATGGGGCCCTCTGAGAAAGGTAAAGGCGCGCCCCACCATGAGAACCTTAGTGTTGTCTTGTAAAAACCCCCAAATTGCTCACATCAATCTAATAAGTTATAAATATGATCTCAATGGCATAAATCTCCCTCTGCTATATTTTCACTTAAGGGAAACAATAAATGAGACATGCTCCCTTGCTGCTTTCAGTACCATCGCATTTGATTCATTATATCCAAACGGCTAAAATCACTCCATTTACATGTTCCAACAAAATTTGACTCAATCAAATCAACAATGATTAAAAATTCACAATACATATTTTACTCAACTTAATTCAATATAGTATCCCTCACCCTAATTGAATTGAAAAAAATACACAGCCCCATGAGTCATTTGGATCAAAGATAGTAAACATATAGCACCAGATCGTTTTCCCAACTTCCAAATTTTGTGGGCTCACAGATTTAATGACCCTTTAACATACTAATGATGATGCAACTGTCAGATGAAACAGTAACACTTAAAATTAAAATACTTCCAATCTTAAATTGGACGGTCATTAGCTTTGACCCAGTGGGCCTAAAAAAAACCTCCACGTGTCATTAAAAAAATTCCTTCAATCAATTTTATCAGGAGGCACATGTGAGGAAGCTACAATTTAAAAACTGTGGCTTCTACATAGCGTGGAGGGAAAGATCAAAACTATATAACTACCTGATCTCACTGATTCCCTCTCTCCACGAAATCTCCTCCTTCTCTTTCTCAAAAACCCTAAACCCTCTCGCTCTCGTTCTTTCTCTCTTTCTTTCTTTCTTGTTCTTCTTGTTCTTTCAAAACCCTAACCCTAAAAGCACTGCAACAATGCCGGTGAAGCGCTCCCGCGTTCTCCGCTCGTCAAGCCAAGGCGAGCTCAGCGTCTTCGACCGCCCGCGCTCGCCGACGGCCTTCCTCGACTTCCCCAAGCCGTCGCCGCCGGCGCCCAAAGCCCACCGGACTTCCGGCGTCGTCGCCAGGTCCGCCCCCGCCTCCCCTGCACTGGTCCGAGCAGCTCCCAGCAACATCTTGGCACTGGCGTCGCCCGATCGCAAGACGGACGTGGAGATTGACGGCAGGATCGGAGGGTTTCTTGAGGTTTGCTTCTTGTGCAAGAAGAGACTGGGCGCGACTGATAATCTCTACATGTATCGGTAAGGTTCTTTCGATTTCTGTCGTGGTTTTTTATCTCGTTTCTGTTGATGTAGCGAAAGAATTGGATGATCGATTGTGGGTTTTGCTTGAAGCTACGATCTTTTTGAGAGGAAATTGAGTTGTGATGGTTGAAATTGAACTTTTCTTCAACTCTTTGAACCTGGGGATTTTTTTAGAGGCATGATGGATTCTCCGCGGGTGCGGAAAAGTGAATTAACTAAGAGCATCAATCAAAATCCATGTGTGGATTTTACTGTTGAATTCCAAGACCTGTCTCATCTTTTTGTGTTGCCAACGAAGATTTCACCCAAATTAAAAAAAAAAGAAAAAGAAAAAGAAAAAAGTATCCAGCTACTAAACTGTATGACTATTAAATCAAGTGCTAGCGAGATAATCTTAATAGAAATTCAGGTCATTAAAAATCCAGTTGTTTTTCTTAGTTTGGTTGTCCCTAAATATTACCCAAATTGGAGTTAATCCCACCTTATTAAGCATATGATTAAAAATATTATGTGCTCAATCTTATGATGAGGCTAACTCTTATTTGAGGAAAATTTGGAAAAACCACTTAAAAGGGACGGTGTTTATTTTCAGGAGTATCGATATTACACCTTGATTATTCATCTTTTTACAACATTAATAAATTGTTATCAATGATATGCTTTTAATCATTTTATACTATTACAAGCATCATGGCCCATCAAATAATTATAAGTCATCAATTAATGAATTTTCAATAATTATAATTATAAGTAATTATAAGTCATTATAAGTCATTGTATCATGTTAAACTATCATAACTAACCAATCAATTAATTAATTAATTAATGATGGATCTCTTTACAAGTTATCAATTTGGCATGGGCCCTACTTGGAGTGAGATACAATTTTTAGTCCTTAATGAGTAAATGATTATTTTGAGCTGTTTGATTTCACTATGGTGAGCCATATTACTTTTGTAGTTTAGATATTCTTAGATTTTTGAGAAATTATGTGTTTGAAAGCATTTAGGTATTTTGAAATATGATCTTATTTCTTTGGATATTATTAAAGAACTATGAAAAAATAAATAAATATATTTTAAAATGATAAGAAAAAAAGTTATAAATGTAAAAATATTATCGATCCTCTCTAAAAAAAGTTATAAATGTTAACTCTTGCTTGCCCCCGCTAGAAGAAAATCTTGGCTCCACCACTGGTGGCAAATGATCTCAAGATCCCCTTGATTTAAATTATTCTTATCTTGGTAAGGTGGAACTAGTAGAGAGGATGTTAATGGATTAAGGTAATATTGCATGATGTTGGATTAACCCAGTAGGGGAGATGTTCTAGGATCAAAGTATGTGAAGGCTGTGCTGGTTTTGTTAAGCTTTCAAGGCTTATGTTAGCACCCTGTTCACCCACTCCTCTCTTCCCAAAATAATAATAATAATAATAATCTAATTCCTCTTTCATGTATTTTTTAAACTTTTTCTTCATATCCCTTTTCAACAGAGGTTCATATTGGCACTGGCATCTGAAATGGACATAACATAAAATGGAAAAATTAAACTGCAGATTCTCATTAAAAGGTTTCATCTGTAAGGCTAAGTAAAGTGGTAATATTGCAAGTACCGATCTAAATATTTTGAAAAAAATATAATTTGTCCTACTTTAAGGAAGATTCCAACCCTGAAATTTGTTTTTTAAGCTAAAAGGGGTGACTGCAAAAAGTGAAAACTTAAAATAGGGGAGTTTTAGAACTCTAAGAATGCATAGGTGGATATCTATAAATTTTTTTTAAAGGTTTTCCATTTCCCTGGTTGAAATAATCTTTGATGGTACTATTCAACGAAAAAAAAAGAAAAGAAAATCTTTGTTGTAACAGAGACTGAAACAAACTTACTCTTTTTAATTAGTCTGATTGATATCTTCTCTGTGACTAATTTTCATACTCTGTCAAATATTCCACTACAAGCTTCCGCGAAGAATGCAACAACACTCATCATCATCATCAATGCCTTGGCTACATGAATTCTGTTGCTCCATTCCAATCTATCCTAAGCCAAATCCTTTGCACAAAAATGCAACAACACTACTTGCTAAAATAAAAATCTTAGACTAAAATTCCGTCCTACTTTTTTATTAAAGTGTGAAAGGAAGAAATCATATGTTATGGTTGTAAGCCTTAAAAAAACTTTGAAACACAATTATTTGAATTGGGCCCTGATGGGCTCCATAAGGTGGCCCATATGTAAGGGTGACAATGGAAGGGAAGTCTCCATCTTATGAAAATCGGGTATGATACATGTATTTGAATCCGGGAGAAATTAGAATCCGAACCTGGATCCATGCATATAGGATCCAGGGGTTTTCAGATCTGGATCTAGATCCCTGCTTATTCTGATCTTAGGATCTGGATTCAGAATTTGGACTACGTTTGTGTATCAAAAAAGATATGCTAGGATCAGCTTGTGGGTCCTCCTCGGACCAAGATCATACTCAACTCTACCACTGACACACCTGAACTGACACTCAGCTGACCTGTACTCACTGTTGGATTGTATTTCAAGAGAACAAAAAAAGAGTTAAAAAGTCTGTCAAATTTGAGGCCATCAACTCAAGGGATGTATTTTACACTAGTGATATGATTTGGCACATAATAAGAAGGGATACTTACAAGGCTTTGAAGATGATGATGGTATACTAGTTATGTTGTGTGGTTGGGAGCTGAAATTTTTGTGTGGCCATTTGGGCAAATAGCCTGCAGGTTATATGTGAAGGGAATCATGAGTCTAAGAATCTGGAAGCAATTATATCCGCGGATTCTGAGCAATGTACTGGTGTCATACATGTATTGGAAGCAACATCTCTAGGTTATTCATGTCTTCTGTTGCCTGAGTTCCGGTAATATGCGTATTTTTGTCAATATCCAACATCGTAGGTGTCTGATTTGGCAAATCCAAAGCATAGGATTCACGGATTTGGATTTTGGTATAATACTTAAGTAAATTTATATAAATTCTCATTCTTAACTAAAAAATAATGTGAGAAATAACACATATCAAAATTAATATACAGATCTTTCTCTGAATACTCAATCAATGATCACATAAATATCTTTCTTAAGTGCCTAAAAGTGAAATGGCATAATAATATTTTATCGATAATGTAAATATTAGCACTAGCATAATCTGTGAAGAATCCATGCAAGTTGTGTCATAATCTATTACCAATTCAAGCATTGTTATGATGTTCATGTTTTCATTCTCACAATAAGGGCCTATGTGATCGGAATTATGGTGAATCCATCTTTTAAGAAGTTTGATTTGTACGCTTAAACTTATATATATATATATATATATATATATTCATTCATGTGTCTAGATAAGAAAATGTGGAGTACAATTCTTTCATCAAACTTTGTTTTCATTACTGTTTCTTTTGGACCTTTCCTATTTTGTTAGTTTCAATAGTATTTCATTTGTTGTTTAGTAGTATGAAATTTGTAATGAGGGCCAAGGAATTTTAGCTAAAA
Organism: Sextonia rubra; assembly: GCA_037013555.1. NCBI lineage: Eukaryota > Viridiplantae > Streptophyta > Magnoliopsida > Laurales > Lauraceae > Sextonia > Sextonia rubra. The sequence goes on from JASUAD010000010.1 coordinate 47,285,384, forward strand.
GATCACACCGTCTGATCTAATTTGCTGTGCAGAAGAGTGAGAAAATGGAAGAAATGTTCTTTTAACTTAAAAGTTTATCATGATGATGATACATAAAATATAAATTTGATAGTCAGTTTAGTATTTGTTTTGGATCATTTGGAAACTTATCATATTCTTGTTAGTTATCTTTTTACTGGATGTTAGTTTTGTGTTTTGAGCGTGTTCTGAACTTCTGTTACTATACACTTGATAATGCAGTTCTGTACATGCGTTTTGCTCCCCTGAATGCCGAGATAGGCAGATTGCCAGGGATGAGGAGAAAGCTTCAGGAAATTCAACTAAGATGAACTTGGGTGTGCGTCCTTGGGGTACTAAATTTAATGGTAAACCTGGTGCACAATTTGGAAACGGTGCAGCTTTCTAGTTGCATATTCTACGAGTTGATATAGTAACTGCATGGATGGCATGCACTGCTACCGGATTTTTTGCGTTAGCTTGCACTTGTCTATACTAAGGGGATTGATTACATACATATTTTGTTTGACTGCTAATATGGCACTGGCTCTTGTACAGTTGATTTTCTTTTCCTTAGATATCACTGCTGCAACACTGGAAGGGATTTTATTGGATGTTCCTAAAAGTTCTGCTTAGCATTAAATGAAGCAATGTTTGATGCTTATGGACCTAAACATATATATGCTTGATGTGCTGTGCTTGATATGATAGTTATGATAGTGTGATTGCATTTGTAGGTCACACATCCTGGCAAAACTTTGTTATTAGAGCTGTTTGTCGCGGAATAACATCTGGCCTGAGCTATTTTTCATTCTAAAATATGTTCACTTTATATTTTTAGAGTCTGATTACATGTGTAGCTTAGTGGGACATAATGTGGAATATAGAGAAATACAGCTACCCATATGTATAAAAGAGAGCTAGATAAGCTGAAACAGAGCAGTGAGAGCATTAGTTGCTTAGATTAATGATAATGGAATCAAGAATCTGAAGGCAAAATACAAACTACTTAAAAAGTTTGCCTGAGCCGAATAAAAACAAGGAAGACAGCCTTTAAAAATGAGTAAGTTCCTCTGCTTCCAAACCATATAAACTGTTACGAGGAAACTGCACTCAGACCCAGCTTAGCCCGAGACCAGGAATCAGCCGAGACAGAATCCCACAGAATTTCTGGAAAGAAAGTTGACGGTTGAGGTAGGTTCATCATATTGAAAAGCCTACTTTGATAGCCTACTTGCCCCATCCCAGTTACTAACCAATAATGTTATTCTACAAAGATTATGTTCATGAGTTTTTTAGGGGTGGATGGCCTCACAATGAAGGTTCAAATCATCATGTGACCGATGACTTGTTTGCACAGAGGACAAGGACTGGACATTATGGTGCATTATTAGAGTGGAAATTTACAGGAAATTATCTTTTCTTCAGTATGAAATGCCAGAAATGGGGATTTGCATCTGGGTTTTCTTAGAATGTTGTCAGGAAATTGTGCTGCATCTGGGTAATCAAATTCTATCACATTCAAGCAACTGTTTGGAGATGATGGATTGATTTCTACGGATGTTTCATGTATTTAGAGTGACGACCTTGGCTGGATGCTCAAAAGTCTTTCAATGTTTTAATTGTTTTGTTATTGCCTACGAAAGTGATAAGGATGTACTGGTTATATATATGAGATGTAATCTGTAACCCTAGTGCAGTCAGTCAGAGAGGCTGAGATTCCAAGGCTGTGGTTTCACAGATTGGAGGAGAACCCAGTGGAAATTGGTTTCCCGTGGACGTAGGCATCCTTGCCGAACCACGTAAATCTTCTTGTCTTCTTGTGTGGTGATTGGTTGATCTTGCTTGAGTTTGCACACACGCGCACAACAAGTGGTATCAGAGCGATTGATTGTGCGTGGAAGATCAACGGGGAACAGGAGAGATCAGGGTTGATCTCTACTGGGCCACACGATCGCAGAAGAAGAAGAGGGTTCTCGTTTCTCTGTTTTTCCCGGAAACAGAGAAGAAGTTGACGGGTGGTTTTGGTTGCTCCAGTTCTTCATCGGAGAAGAAGGATTTCTCGGATCTGAGGAAGAGAACCGGAGAAGAAGCCGTGACGGATTTCCTCTTCCGTGCCGGAGAAGAAGACCGGCGCTGCGGAAGAATCAAAAAAAAAAAAAAAAAAAATCGATCGCACTTACCGGTCGCCGCTGCCAGAGGTCGCCGGCGGGTCGCACGTTGCCGCCGCCCGTCGCTGCGCCGTCGCCGGTCCCGCGCTGCAGTCGCCGGACCAGGGAAGCCGCTGCAGCTCTGCGCCGCCTGCAACTGGGTTGCAGACCCAGGCGCAGAGAAGGAGACGACCTGTTTCTGGGTCGCGGGTGTTGGGTCGGGTCGGGTCAATTCCAACTGACCCGCGTTAACGTAAAAGCCCAGCGCCCTTTCTCGGGTTGGGTTCAGTTTTTGGTTGGGTCCGAACCAACCCGTAGTTCAAGCCCAGTTCAGAGCAGTGCAGGTCGGTTCAGGTCGGGTCGGGTTGACCTGAACCCGGAAACAGACGGTCCAGCCCGTCAGACGCCCGCAGACGTCAGCAGCGTGACGTCATCAGGCTGACGTCAGCCCACGTCATCGGACCGCGGTCAACGGCCAGAGTTGACCAGATTGACGGCAGAAACTTGTTTCTGCGATATCTTGATCATCCGACGTCCGATCGGAGATCCGTTTGCGCCTACGGACTCGTTTCGAGCAGATTTACGTGTTAGTGGAAGAAGATTGGCTGTTTGACGGTCAACAAGGAGTTTGACCAAATCAGAAGCGCAGAAAACCGTTTTTGCGATATCGGAGCCATCCGGGGTCGGATTTCAGATCCGTTTCTTCCAGCGTGCTCGTATTGACGAGATCTACAGCTTGGTGCAGGAGTTGAGGTCAGTGTTAATTATTTGTTTTTCCTGTTACTTAATTTGATTAAGATGGAGAACAATACTATCAACACTACCATGGTTAAGCTCAACCATTCCAATTGGTTGATCTGGAAACCGAAGATGGAGGATATTCTCTATTGTAAAGACCTCCATGATCCCGTTGAGGGGGATAGTGCCCGACCGAAAGATATGCAAGATGCTGATTGGATCAAATTGCATAGAAAAGCGATTGGTCACATCAGACAGTGGGTTGATAACAGTATATTTCACCACGTGTCTAATGAAACCAATGCAAATACCCTTTGGAAAAAGCTAGAAGCAATGTATGATAAAAAGACCTCGGTGAACAAAACCTTCTTGATTAGAAAGCTTGTGAACATGAAATTCAAGGATGGTGGTCAGATCGAAGATCACATCAATGAGTTCCAAAGTGTGGTAAATCAGTTAGCCACTATGAAGATGATCCTTGATGATGAGATGCAAGCTTTGTTGCTTCTGAGTTCTTTGCCAGATACATGGGAGACATTAGTTGTTTCCTTGAGCAATTCTACTCCAGATGGTGTGTTATCTATGAGTCAGGTTACCAGTAGCCTACAGAATGAAGAAACAAGACGGAAATCTGCAGGGACAGATAATGCACAGGCCTTTGTTACTGAGAACAGGGGAAGGAGTAAGAGTAGAGGACCAAAGGGGGGTCGTGGCAAGTCTAAAGGTGAATCACAGTCTAAGTCTAGCAGTGAATCACAGAGCAAGAAAAAGTCTGTAAAGTGCTTTTTCTGTGGCAAGATGGGCCACATCAGGAAAAATTGTTTTGCCATGAAGGAACAGAAAGGATCCAACAATGAGAAGAAGAATGACAATGATAACACTACAGCTACTTTGGAACAGGAAGTAGTGGTGCTCGCCGGCGATGATGATAAGTGTTTGAGTGTTGCAGATGGTCAGATTGAGTGGGTTGTTGACACAGCAGCATCCTACCATGCTACTCCCTGCAGGGAGATGTTCACGACGTACAAAGCAGGTGACTTTGGTACTGTGAAGATGGGCAACACGAGTCATTCAGATATTGTTGGTATCGGTGATGTCTGCATTAAAACCGATATTGGTTGCACAATGACGCTGAAAGATGTGCGACATGTTCCTGATCTGCGGTTGAATCTGATTTCCGGGACTGCATTGGACCGTGCTGGTTATGAGAATTACTTCGGAAATGGCAGATGGAAGCTCACTAAAGGGTCTCTTGTTATTGCGAGAGGTACAGCAGGTAATACTCTTTACAAAACACAAGTCAAGCTGTGCAAAGATGCGTTGAATGCAGTTCAAGACAATTCCTCTCTGAATCTGTGGCATAAGAGGCTTGGTCATATGAGTGAGAAAGGCTTGCAGATGTTGGCAAAGAAGGATTTAATTCCTTACTCCAAAGGTATGTCCCTTGACCCTTGTGATTATTGTTTATTTGGTAAACAGCATAGGGTTGCTTTCTCTTCGACATCAAAATTGAAATCACATGTGTTGGATTTGGTATATTCTGATGTTTGTGGTCCCATAGAGGTAGAATCATTGGGTGGCAATAAGTATTTTGTCACATTCATCGATGATGCATCCAGGAGAGTCTGGGTTTATCCGTTGAAATCAAAGAATCAAGTATTCCAGATGTTTCAACAGTTTCATGTCCAGGTTGAAAGAGAAACAGGTAAACTCTTGAAGTGTCTCCGTTCAGATAATGGGGGTGAATACACATCCAACCAGTTCAAAAGCTATTGCTTGAAGCATGGCATTCGACATGAAAAGACAGTTCCTGGTACTCCACAGCACAATGGTGTGGCAGAGAGAATGAACCGCACTATTCTTGAGAAGATGAGATGCATGATAAAATTAGCACGGTTGCCTAAGTCCTTCTGGGGTGAAGCCGTTCTGACTGCCGTTTATCTGATTAACAGATCCTTCTCAGTTCCTTTGAATTATGATCTTCCAGAGAGAAGATGGACAGGTAAAAATGTTTCCTATTCACATCTGAAGGTGTTTGGGTGTAAAGCGTTTGTACATGTACCAAAGGAGCAGCGTTCCAAGTTGGACGATAAGGCAGTGAGTTGCATCTTTCTTGGTTATGGTGGAGATGAGTTTGGCTACAGATTATGGGATCCAGAGAAGAGGAAACTTATCAGAAGTAGGGATGTGGTTTTCCATGAAGATCAGTTCTTTGGAGATGTTGAAAAGATTGATAAGTCTTCTGAGAAAGTTGATGAAGTGGTTGATCTCACACCGACTCCTTCTCCGGTGCAGACTACAGGTGGAGAAGGTGGACAAAACGATCCGGATCGTGATGAGGCACAGGGGTTGCCAGATGATGAAGGTGTTGAGCAGGGGGAGCAGCAGTCTCCTCGGATTGAAACCACGGAACCTCCAGCTAGGAGGTCTACCCGAGAGCGTCAACCATCAACTAGGTATCCTGCATCCGAATATGTGTTGCTCACTGATGAGGGAGAGCCAGCTAGCTTCCCAGAAGCAATGACTCATGCTGATAAAGATGAGTAGATGAAGGCTATGCAGGATGAGATGAGTTCTTTGAAGAAGAACAAGACTTATGAGCTGGTGCAACTTCCTAAAGATAGGAATGTTCTGAAAAACAAATGGGTGTTCAAGCTGAAAAAGGATGAGAATGGAAAACTGGTGAAGCATAAAGCACGGTTAGTGGTAAAAGGCTTCGCACAGATGAAGGGTATCGACTTCAGTGATGTTTTCTCTCCTGTTGTGAAAATGACTTCTATCAGAATCGTTTTGGGTCTAGTCGCCAGCATGGACCTTGAGCTTGAACAGATGGACGTGAAGACCGCGTTTCTTCACGGTGACTTGAAAGAAGAGATCTACATGACTCAGCCAGAGGGGTTTGAGGTAGAAGGAAAAGAACAGATGGTTTGCAAGTTGAAGAAGAGTCTCTACGGGCTGAAGCAAGCACCGAGACAGTGGTACAAGAAGTTTGATTCATTCATGTTGAGTCATGGGTACCGGAGGACAGCTGCAGATCATTGTGTCTATGTTCGTCGATTTATCGATGGTCGGTTCATCATCCTTCTTTTATATGTAGATGATATGCTGATAGTTGGACAGGATAGCAAGTTGATTGGCAAGTTAAAAGAGGAGATGTCAAAGTCGTTTGACATGAAAGACTTGGGTCCCGCACGAACGATATTGGGCATGCAAATACGTCGTGATAGGAGTTCCAAGCAGCTGTGGTTGTCACAGGAGAAATATGTTGAACGAGTTCTCGAACGGTTCAACATGAAGAATGCTAAGCCAGTTAGCATACCTCTAGCCAGTCACTTCAAACTAAGCAAGCGCTTGTGTCCTTCTACAGATGATGAAAAGGAACGGATGGCATGTGTTCCTTACTCCTCTGCTGTGGGGAGTCTCATGTATGCCATGGTTTGTACACGGCCAGATATTGCTCATGCTGTGAGTTTAGTGAGTCGATTTCTCGCAAACCCTGGAAAAGAGCATTGGGAAGCAGTGAAGTGGATCTTTAGGTATTTGAGAGGTACTTCCAAGGTGTGCTTATGTTTCGGAGGCTCAAAACCAGTCATGGAAGGTTATACTGATGCTGATTTTGCAGGCGATCTTGATCGTCGGTTGTCGACTTCTGGATATCTGTTTACTTTTGTAGGGGGAGCTATTTCCTGGCAATCGAAGTTACAGAAGTGTACAGCACAGTCTACAACTGAAGCGGAATACATAGCTGCTAATGAAGCAGGGAGAGAGATGCTTTGGTTGAAGAGATTCCTTCAAGAACTTGGTTTGAAGCAAGAAGTATATGTAGTTTACTGTGATAGTCAGAGTGCTATGGATTTCAGTGAGAATGCTACATATCATGGTCGCATGAAGCACGTTGATATCAAGTACCATTGGATTCGTGAGGTGATCGAGAAGAACTTCATGAAGCTGGAAAAGATTCATTCGGACAAGAATCCCTCGGACATGATGACCAAGGTTGTGTCTAAGGGAAAGCTGGAGCTGTGTTCAGAGTTGGCTGGACTGAACTCCCAGTAAGGGGTTCAGGGCATCTTCCCCATGGTCTGGAGGGGGAGATTGTTGGCCATGTGGGTCCAGACCATGATTGGGTTCTATATTTGGGGTAGTTTCCTAATGTATTAGGAGTTTCCTATTTTGCTAAATAGTAGTTTTCTAATGGGTTAGGACTTTCCTTTTTCTTGAGATAGAGTTCTTGGGGGATAAGGATGTACTGGTTATATATATGAGATGTAATCTGTAACCCTAGTGCAGTCAGTCAGAGAGGCTGAGATTCCAAGGCTGTGGTTTCACAGATTGGAGGAGAACCCAGTGGAAATTGGTTTCCCGTGGACGTAGGCATCCTTGCCGAACCACGTAAATCTTCTTGTCTTCTTGTGTGGTGATTGGTTGATCTTGCTTGAGTTTGCACACACGCGCACAACAGAAAGTTGGTTAGGATCCGATCACCAGAAACACGTGTAAGGTTGTAAGCCCTATTCTGTAGCAGTGGTTTACATTCAAGGCAAACCCTAGTCGGTTTCATGGGTGCCACCTTGGAGATTAGTCCAATTGGGTTAAAGACCTCAGGACTACTCACCTTATTTTGAAAAAAAAAAAGTTCGCGTACTATCAAGTGAGAGGGGGTTAACTCTAGAAAAACCACTTAATTAAGCTCATAGCCAACCAATGCATATTTTTAATGGTCAAGAAGAAATAGAGGGCAACTGAGAAAATCTTCTATTAATAAATAAACTACAATCATTATTGTTCAATGAAATAGGGCATATTGTAATAGAAAGAGGGTACAATCAATCAATACATATGAATCAAACAAATAACAAAATCCCACTCTCATAACAAATGACTTGATTACAGCTGGAAAAAAAATTACTCAATGAAAATGATCCATCTAGAAATACTTCAAAAACATGATTCCCAAAACCCCAAGTAGGAGAGATGGATAATACATGTCTGAAAGCTTAGAAGCTGAACTTGGTGTAACAACTGGCCGCTGGCCTGTTACTGCTGGTGTAGGGGCTTTTGGTGGAGAAGCTGCTGGTGGCAGGGCTGAAGTATCCGGCAATGGTGCTTCTGCTGGTGATCCTGATTGTGGGATCAAAGGTGCTGAAAAGAAAACAAAAGTTTTTAGCCAAATAATTATTACATTCTGATACGGGCCTGATCATCCAGCCCAGCCAGTTTATTTTAAAACCCGAACTGAAGTTTTTGCCCAGAGGATACTGAGGATAAATGGGCATGGGCTTCGACAAGAATTGCACATGCCAAACCCTGACTCTGGCTAGTATAGTTGGGTCCTGCATTCGTTCTGTGTTTATGCTCAGGCCTTTCCTTGACCTACTTGTAGAGTGGATCCAGAATAGTGTGCATTCCAGAATGACCGTGGCGGTGCTCTATATAGTTAAATTGAGAACGAATATTTACTTCAATACTTTTTATTACTATTATCATTATTTTTGTAATTATGACTTTATTGATTGACTAAGTTGAATTAGCAGTTGGACCTGATCGGGTCAAATCTCTAGAGAAGCCCTCCGTTTGGATTTAAATATTGGACCCAACATCCCCAAAAGGCGTATAAGATATCCACATATGGTTGAATTACCTGTGGGAGTAAGTGGAGATGGTGGCCCAAATGTAGAAGGACCTGCATTGACAAAAAACAGAGCACAATTTAGCTTATGACAATAAGATGAACCCACTTTGTATCTAGTCCTAACTCAAAGTTTTTTTATTTAAATCTGGATTAGAGAGGTATATATCGAGGGAAAGGAATTGGAAGTCTTGTAGTACCTGGAGCTGGTAGAGGAGATGCAGAGGCTGCAGCAAAAGCAGAATCAGCATTAGCACTTTGATCAAGTTTATCAAACATAAAAAAATTTGAAACTATGTCAAACATATAATAAGCTGATTTGTATGTATCCATAACAAAATATTGCCCTGGATTTTGGCATGTGTCTTAGGCTTGTGGGTTGACATAGGCCTAATTCTCTGGCCCAATAGTTTACTAGGAAAGGACTGGGCCTATGTGTGCTTAAATGGCCATCCCAATTCCCAACCCAACATTTTTAGCAAAAAAGGGGACTACCTTTTTGCAAATGGTCTGGGCATGGGCCTACATTTAATTCTCATGGGCTGGGCAATATTAGTCTCAACACTTAACGAGTTGGGCTGCGCAATCTTATCTTAAGCCCAACCCAAACCTCAAACACCCCAGTAGTAATAATCACTATATAGAAGAAAATAATTCTCACATTTGCACTGGAGGGGCACAGCGGCCATGTTACAGGCCCTCGGGAGGGAGACGGCAATCGTCCGGTTGATTGGAAGTTGGAAAGGGACATTCCCAGTCAATATGAGACAAGCACATTCAGTGCTGCTTTGGGTGACTGTGCTGAGTGCGGAGCAACAATCTTTGGTCGGAGAAGAAGCATTGCCACTGCTTCCTGTAAGATAATTCAAGCAAGGAGTGAAGCTGCTGACCATTGAATTGGTGCATGCCGTCGTGATCTGACCGTAAACAGTCATTGTTAACATCGGTAAGACCACTACAAAAGCCACTATTATGCGCAAAAGACCCTTAAAAGCTCCCATGTCTGATCCTAAATCTGATGGATTTGAAGGAGTTTCTAGTAGGAGATTAAGGATATAAGTGGAGGATTATGGGCTAGACAAGAGAATTGGGTTACTGTGTGATAGGGAGAGAGCGACAAGGTGTTCATATATATAGAGGTTAGTGTGGATAAGTGAATGGAGGGAAAAAAAGGTAGAGTAGAATTGGTTTTGGAGCTCAACTACTCTTAACTAATTTTTTTCTTATGAAGTTCGTATTCCTCGTTTTCATATGACAACGCATGAATTTGGTAGGGTTGGCAGGTTCTTTTACTCTACAAGCTGATGTTGACGTTAAATGAGAGGAAAAAACTCTCAATATGAGGAGTGCATATGAGAGAAAAAAACTCGTTTTGATGGTCAATTAGGTTCCTGTTTTTGTGAGTCCACTTGATGCATCCGATATAAGGATAAAGGGATGAGAGGGGTATGACGTGGATTTAGGGGGTTGCTGGCCAAATATCACTCTAGTCAGATCATCTTTACCCTGATTCAATCCAAAAGTAAAACATGGTCAGATAAATGTCAAATTGGTATGAGTTTTAAATTCACGTTAGATGTATTTGGATTGATCGTGAATGGGCCTTTACCTTTTTGGAACAGGAATGCATTGGATTTTCCAAAAGCAAACCTAGTTTTTTAATTGATCATTGGTGGGCCCATCAAATGAATTTTACCCAGATACAAGTCCTCTAGACTCAATGAGTTTACTCAAACAACATGCTTTTGTACTTGCACCGGCTGATTCAGGGTTGGCAATGCTTGACCCAACCCACTAGCCAGAACCAAGCCCAGTTATTCAGGATTAATCAGGTTGACCTTTATTATTTATTTTTGGGTTTTACATTGCCAACCTGTTAAATAGATAGGTTGAGCTCGAAGTCCACACTTGCTATTTGACCAGCCAATTTGACCCAAAACCCAAAAACCTGAACCATTGTGCTTTGACCCCAAGGTTCGAAGTTGATCCTTCGTCCAATTTGGGTTGTTTTCAAGCAGAATATTGGATGAGTTCGATAGTGCACCTTAACAATTATCAACCAGGCCCAGACACGTAAAATATCCAACCTTGCTCTGGATGATGACATGGTGTTGGCTGACCTACCCAACCTAGGAATAATTGTCTAATCCGGAAGTGGTCCCAGGTGTAGGTGAATGGCCACATCCCTGATGCTGTTGTTCAAACTGGGAGTTGCCCAACAAGAATAAGCGTAACTTACACGTTTACCAGTCAATCTAATCGAGACCTTTCAAATCTTGGGACTAGGTGAGGGCACACCACACAGACTCCATCAATTGAATGCTCATAGCCATGTTATTGATGATCTTAAAGTGCACAATTTATATAGAGATTATCTACAATCCACAAATATTTCTTCTGTACACATTGGCGATCAATGTGGCAACAAAATGCTTCATCTTTCTTTTTCTTTTTTTTCTATTTTTCTTTTATGACGAGGGAACCTGCCGGCCCCTTTACTATTGATCATTGGATAAACCTTGAAAACACACAACCACCCACAAACCTTGTGTATCAGGTAATTGGCTACAGAGGTCTCATGGTTTGAACTGAGGACCCCAGGTTTTTGGCATGCATCCTTACCATGGGATCTTTGCAATTAGTTTTTACATCTGACCATTGCCCAATATCATGGTGTTTGTTACTAACTACATCGTCTTATCTCGTTTTCTATTATTTAATAGGCCAATTAGCTTACCAAGAACCGTTAAGAGTAGTTGGCTGTGGGCCACGCCAGATAAGAAATTTCTGGGAAAAAAACATACATGTAACAGATCAAGTACACTCATCTAGTGGTCTTTACCTTTCACAGCTAAATATTTCTATAAATAGCACCCTTTCTTCCCTCCAAACCATCAGTTCCTAAAAATCCCATACTCAGCCGTCGCATCTCACATTTTGTGACATATTCTGGTTACTGGGCTATCTGAATTCTAACATCAAATGGCTGTAAGGGTTTTAGAAATGGGCCTAGTCTTGATCCTTTCGACCGCACTCTGGTCTGGAGTCTCAGCTCAACTGAGTTGCACTACTGCCATAATTGGCATGGCGCCGTGCCTGGGCTACATAACAGGGAATGCATCGACCCCTTCATCGTCGTGCTGCTCCCAGCTCTCTAGTGTTGTCACTAACCAGCCCCAGTGTTTGTGCTCGGTCCTCAACGGTGGCGCCTCATCATTTGGGATCAACCTCAACCAGACCCAAGCACTAGCGCTTCCCGGCGCGTGCAATGTCCAGACTCCGCCAGTGAGCCGGTGCAATGGTACGGTCCATTTACATGCTTTAGAAAGGGTCAATAAGACGCATTGAGACTTGGGTTGTGCTGTGGTGGGCCCATTTTTAAGTGGGCCGGGAACTCTTTTCTGCTCACCCTAGTCCATGCCTTGTTGACTTGACCCTGATCAGGATGGGCTGGATCTAATTGAGGCCCAGTTTAGTTCTTAAACATTTCTGGTATGGATTTGTAGTTATTGTTGTTGTTGTTGCTGTTGTTTTTAACACGTCACGTGGGTCAAATTTTGTGTGAACAGCTGCTGTTCCTACGGCGGCTCCAACTGCAACACCAGTTTCTCCAACTACACCTTCAAAACCAACTGTGCCAACTGCAAGCGCTCCTACTGCTCCATCCACACCGTCAGTTTCAACCACTCCACCATCTAAGCCATCCACAACTTCAGGTTGGTTTTTATTATTCATTCATTCATTTATTTTAAGTTACAACCTTTTGACTCTGGAACATATTACGGTATCTAGGTCTTGTGCCCTGGAGTTTGGATATCAATCAATATCTGATTATTAGGAATGGCAACGGGTCGGATTTTGTATGGGTATGATTTTTATTAGCTGCTCAATCAGGATCCATCACATATGATCCTAGCCAGATCAAGATCTGGAGAGAGATCTCTCCTATAAAAATGAATGGAGATCTGGATACACCATGGTTCCTCCCAGAGCCCTAGCCACCAGACCAACCACATTAAGTTTAAACCTAGTAAGATGGGGCGATCGAGTCTACTGGACTCGACCTATTTGCAGCTCCTAACATGGCCTTTTATCCATATGAAATCAAATTGATGGTTAATGTGTGTATACATGGATGCAGGAGGTGGATCTAAGACAGTCCCATCAACAGGTGGTGCATCATCAGATGCAAGTTCTACAGCAAAGCATCTTTCTCTTTCTTTTGTGCTCTCAATTCTCTTTATTGGGTCCTATGCTTCATCAGCTCTTACTGGGTTCTGATTTGAACTTGTATTTTAGTCATAGTTTGGAAGTTCCCATGCTTCGACTACATATATGATTTGTTACTGTGTCATTTGTTTGAGACAACCATCCGAGGTTTCTCTGGATTGCAGAATTCACATTCTGTTCTCCTTTTCTATCATTAAAAAAAAAGCAGATCCTTTGTTTTATAAAAATAAATCAAAAGAAATGTGTGTCTTATTAACAATTAATCAGAGGTGTTATGGCATCTAATGTATAAGGTTGTGGATGGACCTTGATTGCCTGCTTATAATGACTTGAATCGGGAAACTTGGATATGGGCCCCTTTATTGGGCCCAATTTTCATGATCAGCTGCAGATCCAGTTGGGTCAACACCTGAATACTTATGTTTACCATGTAATGACATAAATAATTGTCACAACCTAAGCCCGGGCTTCCCTTAATTAGGGTAATTTGTGAGGTGTGACATGCGTACTCTCATAAAATTCCATCCAACTCTATTTCAGGATAAAATTCGCAAGGGATACTTATAATCTTTGTGCGGTTGAAGACTCCTCAATGACACCTGTCAATGAATGTCTTTAGCGGAAGTTCGTAGTTATCACCTGTACAATTCATTAATTACGAGATATCATAGTTGAACGGTCCACAGAATTTAAGCTCTTAAACGTTAACATAAGTTTTATATACATAGTGAATAATTTGAACCATTGGCTACAAAATTCATGTACATCATCAACATAAGTTCGGGTTACAAAGAATACCATCCTAATGCATGACCAATAGTGATGGATAAGATGGTATGTTACAAGCACTATTTCAAAATGCTCCCCAAAATAAGATTTCTGGTGACGCTATCCATGCAAGTAATCAGAAGATGTCCTTAGTGGTCCATTCTTCTAATCCTGGATAAACCTTTGAGGTCTCCTCCTGAGTTTTCTCGGTCTTTGCTGGATTGGTATTGACATTTGTACTTGTAACATCCATTGAATAGCTGTGAATATGATAATTCAGCCAAGCATAAGTATAAGTAAAGTCGTTGCATCTTTTTTTTTTCTAAACATTTAGGAACATGCTTTTAAAGTAACTATTGAAAGAACTAGCACAATCCAATATAATTCAAATCTCACCTCATGTGGTGATCATTGCGAAATGTCACAAATCATACTCGTTAAGTGGCTTATGCATGCTTAATGGTACTCTTCTATGACAGCTTAGGGAAATTGTGTGGGATACAATTCGTACCCTAGGCTTAGGTACAACTGATTACCCGATTAGAGTTCCAGATACTCTTAGTATCCACTGCAGTGGCTAAATTTCATCTTTAGTTCTTATTTGCAAATCTCCATTTAATTTGTTTTCATTTTAATTTCTCTTTTACAACTCAAGTTTAATGTAAATAAAAAGGAATATAAATAGAGGAACGGAGATCAATAAATAGTAAAACAAGCACTACCGCTATATCAATTCATGGAAGAACAACAATATTACATTTTTCAATAAGCTAATAGGATTAGGTTGAATTACTAGCCAATCCTAATCTAAGTAATCATTATCTCTAATTGTCCATTTCGATGTAGTTTTAGATTATCCAATATATGGCTATCCTTAGTTGATGTGACATTGTGTATAAGTTGTACATTAAAGTCCCTTAAACCCACACCAGTGGTTAGGTGCTAGACTAATTATGTAATATACATAAGTGTCTCAATCTTTAAGATCACTCATGCGTTCTATAATTCTGTTGGTCAGTAGTAAAGGCTATGGTTCCATTGCTAGGGCCCTATAAGGTCTTCGACACCTAATGATCTTAGTTGTTTAAAAGTTATACTATGATTAACTTTTAGGTTAATTATAGAGGGTCTTCGATAAAGAAAATGGTTAAACAGGTTTCAGGACCCAAAACAAGACCTTAAGCCAAAGGCCAGCTCAATCGGTCGGATTTAATCAAAAGGAGTAATTCGACCGGTTGGTGCTAAGTCTGAATGGTCAGGCCTAACATGGAGCAATTTTAGTTTTCTGAAGTTCTGTTTCTTTCATTTTTCTTCTTTTCACTCCACATCTATAAGGAACTTCATTTTCCATCCACTAATCCACATCAGTTAGTGAGATCCCTTATTCCCACCATCATGTTAACCTAAAGAGTACATTCATGGGGTTGAAACTCATTCTCAATTATCAATGAAAATAATAAGACTGAAACATAGATTACTAGTAATTGGATCTACAGTGTTAAACATCCATTCTACTAGAGTACTATGATACAACGTGTATCCAACAAAACCTTGCTTATATTTGCCTTAGTTGTTGTTAATATTCCCAATTAACTTCACTTGTGCTCAAGTATAAGAAATTCCCAAATTTCAAATCCTAACACGTGGAAATCATGTAAAAGGAATGATGAGCATGAATACATGTATCACAAATGAGCTTTTAATTCGATTGCATGTAAGAATCTGAGGTGGGAATGTACTTTATCACCTATGGCAGCATGTAGAAGGCTGAAGGAGATGGGTTTTGGTAACCCAAGACTATGAGAGGATGAGGAGACGAATAAGGAAGACAGATTTCACCTCTACTAGAACATACAAGGTTTCTTCTTTGAATGTGATGAATAAATGGTGATGAAGAGGATAAAGAACAGCTCCCAGCATATGGTGTTTGAGAAGGGCTCGTTTGGGAGGGGAGATGGTGTTTTTAAAGGGACTTTTTTGAAAATTATGAACAAGTCCTTGTCCTTTATACAATTTTTATTTTAAGTCAATAAAAAATTCAGGTGAGTCAAATGAAGTCTAATGATATGAGGTTCAACACTAAAGTTGACCTACTTACTGAAATATATGTGATGATGCCAAGATGGAATATATATATGTTGTAAAACCACAAAAATGATAATTACGAAAAAGGGTCTTTTCTCTGTTTGATTAAGGTCAAACCGGCTCGAAACTATTTATTCATGATTCGGACCCACCCAGTATACACAATAAGACAAGTCGAGGTTAGTTTAGCATAGTCTCCCCTCAAATAAGATTAATTAGCATAATTTAAAATTAATTAGCGTTAAACACAATTAAATTGTGATTGGGTGTCACAATAATTTTACATACTATATGCCCAATCATATAGTGGAAAATCCCCACCTATGAGAAGACTGCATGCTTTAATTTACTTTTCAGTCCAATTGATGGGGCCCATTTGGATACATTCCTATTAGTCAGGGTTGGACAAATGAAAAAGGTGCCTTTGTGGATAAGAAAAAATTAGCCCCATCAAATCATTATAGCGCTTAATTTAACATCATTAAACTTTAACAACTTTTTAAACATACATTTTTGCTAAATTCAACCCAACGCTGAGCAAAGGTTTGAAAAGGATAAAATTGGGCATGGTGGTGGATCATGCAAGGATAAGTGTCTAAGAGGTAGGCTGTGTACCCCAAGAGCTGGACCGTCCATGCCGAATGATGCCTATAAAGTGAAGGAGAAGATTCTCTCATAAATAATTACATAACAACATACATTTTGGGTAGACAGTTTGGGAATTGTAAAATGTTGCATTTTAAAATCATTAAATTTCAAAGTGAAAAATAAAGGGATAAAGATGACTAACAGATTTTGAATTTTGTAAATCTGTAGGTCTCATCTAGATCTTTTGTTTCCCTACCTCCCCTATCATTGGTTGGGACTGACAGTGTCACAAGAGACATTTGCATGTGCTCCGGAGCATAAAAATGTGTGCGCGCACACACATATGCATATTGGGTTTCTTTTTGCTAAAAGGTACCTCTCAACATTTTAGAGGAGAGGTAACTTTTCTGCCACCACATGGGACCCCATATTAAATCCAACACCTTCCTTTCCGTGAATTGGTTCTCACCCTAAATAAAACTTAATAAATGATAAAAAAAATAAAAGCCCTTGAACTATGGTTGTGATAATATGATATATGGTTTTTGCCCAAAATCAAATCTATGGTGAGATTTTTCCAATATATGTCCAAAAGGAGCTTAGATTTAGTATTGGCATAATATTTTATTTATTATAAAGTATAATATACGTTTAAATATGAGTTATGCTATCCTAAGAGATAGTTGTTGTAGGTATGAGGAAATGTCAACCATTGGAAGCTAGGGAATGGATAAATATCAACTCCAGTCCTAATCCCTTAGTCAGTGACATCAACATTAATGGTTTTACAAGGTACTAATTCTGCGTTTCAATCCTCCAATGTGTAAAACTTAGATGAGTGCCAAATTCAAGTGTGTTATAATTCATGAGGGTTAGTGACTGTGAGGGTGCCAAATTGATCATGAAAGGTCCCATTTAGGATCCATATTAATAGAGGCACTGGAAGTATCTTTTAATATTCCTCAGGTGAAATTCGGTCGGCGCATTTTTAGTGAAGCGCATATTTTTTAGCGCCGTGCCATTCCACCTGAATTCACACTTGCTACCGGTTTACTCTGATAGTATATAAGTTTCTTTAGCTACCCATCATGTGAAGCTCACTCCTCAATAAGCCCCCACATGCCAAAAAAGCTAGAATTAGTCAAGTGTATAACTCCCAATTACCTGAGATAGCTTCTGGGTAATTAGATCAGCTTGACTCCTGCACAGTACTTGTGCTGGATTTTTTGTCACTTTGTTCTAACAACTCTATTCAGACAACGTTTACCAAAGAAAAAATAAGAAATCTTTTTTCAAATATCACCGTCCTTGTCGATCGAGGTTTTGAAATTCCTGGATAGCGCTTGTGATTAAAATACAAGTTCAGGTGAAATGGAACCAATACTCTCCCAGCTGCATGGAACTTTAAAAAATACAAAGAAGTTTGTTACCCATCCCATCTTAAAGCCAGTGAATTAGGTGTTGAAAAGACTAATCAGGCCCATCAAACCTAACTTTTGAAATCTAAGTCGAGCTTGAAAGGCTTGAATGGGCAATTTTGATCCAAACAGTTCAATTCAGTCCAACTTTGATGCAATTTAACTAACAGAATACCTTCCACACAACAAAAGAAAAAAAAAAAGGCAACAAAAATATATTTCTACCCAAAAAAATAAAACGAAGATCAGTAAAACAAATAAATGATATTACTAGAGCCACTTAAAAACCGGCCAAGATCGCTAGTGTTGGAAATTTTCAAACATTTGCATAATAGTGATGAGGAACCATTTTTTAGGCTTCATTACTAGAGTCCTATATTGAATAGTGCTAAAAGCAAATTGAATTTTATATTTTTATATATGTTTCCTTGACTGACCCTATTAAGTTAGCTTACATGGACCCTTGGTTGTGGCTTGGATAATGCAGTATGGACTCTAGGAAAAATTGAAGAGCCCTTTTGTGTATTATTGGGCTTGACCTTGGTATCCCCTTCTGTAATTGGGCTGGGTCAATCTGCTTCTAGACCAAGTAGAACTTCTGGGTCAAATAGCACTTTGTGGGGACTTTCTAACCACTGCTTCTGATCTTGTCCAAGGCAACCATCTCTCTTCGAAGCGAACCCCCTCCCTTGCTCCTTACCACAAGAGTAGGATTCGAACCCTTTGGCATGCCCCATTTTTCAGTGTAGGCAGGCTGCTTCTTACATGTGTGAGCTTTCTTTTTAATTTTCCCACTTGAGTAGGTTACCTCCCTGCATGTGTGAGCTCTCTCTTAGGTCCTAGCCCCCTTGGCAAGAGTGAAAAAAAAATAAAAAAAAGTTAATCCCCTCAACAGCACCCACATACCGACGTTCTTACACCCCTATTTAAAAGGCTTACATGGTTCTGAGGGCACTCGACTATCTCAATGGTTGATACTGGCCCAAAATATAGGAAGGCCCCGTTCAGGTTCAAGCGGGTCCAACCAGGCGGTTGGATCTGGCTATTGAAACAATGTCAGAAATGCAATATTAGTGATATTCCATTACTGATATAAAAAAAAAAATCCGATGTGAATATGCCATTACGAGCCCATTGAGTCAAATCTGCAATATCAAATGCCAGGCCTGCAATGTGGCCTCCTCCCGCTGGACTTGGTCCACAATCCTAATAGCGTCTACTTTACCGTACCAGGAGAACAGCAGATCAGAAATTGTGTTTTGGCCGTTGAACTAACCAACCTCAAATAAACTATCCACCTCAATTTAGTCAAATCTTAGTCGGCCCGCCAAATTATCAACCAACACGGAATCTAAACATGTTCCTAATTGTATCTACAGGCATCCTAGTTGAAGCGAAATTTGGTCTAAATATGCGTCTTACATGCGAGATCTCAACAGTAGGCCCAAAGGATTTTGTCCAGCACCAATATGAGTGGTGAATTTGAAGTTGAGATTTTCAAAGGTGGGTCACAGTGATGGATTTGCAGGGCTTGCAAGGTGGCACATTCTAAAAGAAGACAGCTTGCTTTGTTCCTTTTTCTTTTCTTGTTGTCATGTTACATCTTCTGTTATTAAACGAACCCAGCTTGAGATCAAAACTGGTTCAGGGCATCTTTTTTTATTATATCTCCAAAAGGATAAATATATTCCTTAGGTGACACGTTACCTATGCACCTTTTGAATCAACAATTCAGTATTCAACTTTAAACGACTTACAAACTATTTTAGCTGAGGAAATACCTGTCCTGAAGTAGGAGAAGTTGTTCACCCGTACAACCCATATGGCCAAGTCTCCTCTTCACAAATGCTCTATAAATCAAATCAATCTGGCTCCTATGTTCACAGCATTCCTTTTCCTAGGCAAAAGTCTCACCAAAGCCATCTCGTTTCTTGGCATTTCCGGCTACTGCAAACCCCGGCATCAAATGGCACCGATGCGGATGGAGATGGGTCTTGTCGTGGCTCTTGTGACCATGCTCTGGGCAGGAGCTGCAGCACAATCAGATTGCACAACGGCGCTCATTAGCCTGTCACCATGCCTGAGCTACATACAGGGGAATTCGTCGACTCCATCATCTTCATGCTGCAGTCAACTTGCCAGCGTTGTTAATTCCTCACCCCGGTGCCTATGCACTATTCTCAATGGTGGCAACTCATCTCTGGGGATCACCGTCAACCAAACTCAAGCTCTTGCCCTTCCTGGCGCTTGCAAAGTCCAAACCCCACCAGTTAGCCAATGTAATGGTAAGCTCATGCAAGTAAAAGTTCCTGATCATCCTCATATGATTTACCAGCATGACAAGAAATAAGGCTTCCACTTGTACTTTTACAGGTGCCAGTGGACCAACAACTTCTCCAGCAGCAGGTTCTCCGGCAGGAACACCCACAACAACTACATCAGGTAACTTGAGGAGCATAATATGATTGATCCGGTTACTTAATGGATTCCAGTGAATTTAAATTAAATTCATTTCCACCACCATGACCATCAGGGTAACATAACAGACATGGCAAATTTCTTAGTAGCACAAGCTTTCTATCAGTGGTATCACTCTTGATTCTACCTTTACTTTCCACAACTGAGACAGAGACTGGAGAATCACATCTTTTTTCCTCTTCCTCACCACAGCCCAACCCACTTTTACTCATGCTCTACAAAGACTTAGATTCTAGAGTACTAACTTCTGAAGACGGGCATTTTCTCAGCGCAAAAAATGCGGTGTTATTTGGACCTAATACATGTGACACAAGCATGAGGATCACAACTGTTCATCAAATAGGACTCACTAGAGATGGGCATCACAAAACTCTAAAAGAGTCTTTGTTGACTTTTTCATTCACCATTCAATTATATCCTCCAAAGTTCTCCAATCAAATAATTAAGATTGTATGGTATGAATTGTCCATTCTTAAGGAACGGTTCTACACTTCTACTGCATGATACACCCAGGCCTTGAACCAAATCCTTTGATTATTAGCATCTTAATCCTAGCCCCAATCTCGGGTCATTTTTCATCCTTTTGACTGAAAAAAAGAAAAGAGGAATACTTAGGATTGGCAACATTGACAAAATCCTGACTGGAAAAGAACGATTGAATGAACGCCACCGGGGAGCTTAACACCATATTTCCTCACAGAATCTCAATTTTCTTTTCTTCCCTTCTCATTATAAGAAATAATAAGAAGAAATTCCAACAAAAAAATTCATCTAACATTTCAGATGATTACTGGTACTGGTGATTACTAAATCCCATGTGAACACCATAAAATGTTCAGTTCTAATTTAATTGTGCTTATGATGCAGGAGGTAGCTCAAAAACTGTTCCAACAAGTGGAAATTCATCAGATGGAAGTACCACTACATTGCCCATTTGTACCTTGTTCACCCTTCTCTTCATTGCAACATATGCTTCAACTCTCACCAGCTTTTGAGTTTGTGTCGGGTGGGCAATGCATGATTATCTATCCTGTGTGTCAATGTAATCTTTTTTTGTAGACCCCTTTAGAGGCTGTATTGGGTTGGTTCACATATATATGTCTTCAAATAACGACTGTCATATATTAGTATGAGTGCTGTTGTATTATTTACAAGAGACGTTTGGAGGCTGTATATCTTCAACTAATTATTTCACATAATGATATATTAGCATGAGTGCTGTCGTATTATTTACAAGAGACCTTTGGAGGCTGTATATCTTCATATAATTATTTCACATAACGACAATCATATATTAGCATAAGTGCCGTTGTATTATTTACAAGAGACCTTTGGAGGCTGTTTTGGACCTCTCTCTTCCTCCCTCCCTCTCATTTGAACAGGGGAGGCCAAGCAGGGTTTCAATATGAAGATAATTTCAAATGATAAGTATACTAAAAAAAATTAAGAAAGCACAGTATAAGATATCACAACTTTCAAAAAACTTCTTTTTACTAGAAGTTCATCTGCATAAGTAATGTATTACATCACTATCTATAGTCAATTCCCACCCTCCCAACCTTACTAAAGCAGGAAAATGTGTGTTGTCACAATTTTATTCAATTAAAGAAACTAAAACTAAAGGCACTTGCAAGTCCAACACGCATCAACTTCAGGAAGGACTCTAATCTATTATCATTCATGACTACAGAAATTGTGAAAACAATCAGTAGTTTTTTTGTACAAAATATTGGTAAGAGCAACTGCTTAGATAATAAGTCAATGAACTCCTAGTGAACTTTTCATCTTTTTGAGGACAAGAATAGATTTCATAAAGACACTCATGCTTGTTGACAACCACTTTCTCTAAAAGCTTTAGTTGATAAAGAACGGTGTAACAATGTATATCAATGTTACAACAACCCCCTGCAGGTGCAGGCTCCTTCATGAAAACTACACCCTCCATGGGAGGCTACAGTGGTGACTCCACATGGGAATTACACCCTCCGTTGGAGAATACAAGGCACAACAATCTTGGGGGTCCGAACACTCGACCTCCCGCTTTGATACTATGTTGACAACCACTTACTCGTAAAAGCTTAAGCTGAAAGAGAATGGCGTAACAATGTATATCAATGTTATAACAATACTAACCAAAAGTATCATCACAGAAGTTTGTTAGTAGTAGAGTTTTCTTTGGAGTTTGAATATTCGCTGTAGGATATTGAGATGATATTGCTATATATGTTTAAAAAAATATTTTTTTCTTTTAGAATATTCACATATTTAAAGTATGGCCACCCTCCACCTAGAAGTAGCTTTCGTGAGCATGCCCTTATTGTGTGGAGCCATGCCACTAATGGGGTGAGGTGAGGGATCAAAAGATCTAAGTGAGACCTAGGGTATACAAAATACCAACCCCATGAAATCCACTTATCCCTTTGATCTATGTCCCTCAAGTTTCAATGGTTTTAGAAAGAATCATTTTATTTTATTTGAATCCAACAATGAGCAATAGTAGGATGAGTGTCAAATTTGGTCCAGTGCCTGTGCTCATGGGAGGATTTCCCTAAAGTGTAATATACAATAAAAATGTAATATTTAAGTATTTTAACATATCATAAAGTTGTGCAAATGCTTGGAAAAAGATGGGTGGTTCCTCATTTCCATGTCAGACACAAGTCAATTTTGTACAACACAGGGATCATCCTAAGAGATTGCCCCTTTGATATCCACTATGTATAAAATATTTAGAGAAACCTTTAACAGTCAACCCAAACATGCCATCAAAACTAACACCAACCAAGTCTCCCATATGATGCCTTAATCGGTGAAGGGGAGCACCTGTATCATAGATTAATTTCTCAATACAAGGAATGATAAAAGGATTGCATCTCTCCAATCAGGCCAAGCTAAAGGCATTCCACAGAGAGAAGATTTCCTCGAGAGGGCTATGCAGCCTATGCATGGAGTTACTTTACATAGAAGTGGTGCATTACACACTTACACTAACAATTAAAACTAGTCACCACGTGATGAAATTTCCTTCTAACGAGCTCAGACCCAGTGTGCCATTTAGTAAATGGCATCAACCTCATAACGCGCAGAACTGGCAATTATGTCATCCAATCTGAACCTGCCAATTGACAGAACATCTCAGATGTGGACCAATACTAAAAAGGAAATTCATTTTTCAAGATGGGAATTGGGAAGAAAAAAAAGTTTCACACACTTCTTTAGACAGTTGCTTTGCACTTCTCTTAACTGCCTAAAATAGGATAGTTATGGAACTCTAATGAGCTCAGGTTGTAGATAGGTAGTCCACCAATCAGATAGTCCAGATCTGCAGCCAAATTGCACTAAAAGAGTTTGTAGAGTTGATGCCATTTTATATACTTGAAGAATATGTGTGCGAATATAGAATATGGGGTTGTGAGGATTATAACATATTACTATTCTTGTTAACTCCACAGGTCCATCTTGATGCAATCTAGGCCCCACAAGCAGTCCCTCTTCATATTAAATTAGGATTATATTATTTTTATTAGTAGATTTCTAATTACATTATTATTAGGAAAGTTTCTATTAATAGCTTAAGGTTTGCTTAGGCATTAAGTTTGCTTTTACTATATATATGGCATTGTAGAGAAGAGATTTTCAGACTTGATTGATTAATAGAATTGTGTTTTATCCCTCAGAGGTATGTCCTCATGTGTTGAAGTCTTCTTGACGATTCGAAATGTCTTTGGACACGTGTTTCGGCACTCCTACATAAGCCCTAACCCTACGGCCTGTATCAGTTTGGTATCAAAGCCAAACGATCCATGATCGTCGGCATGTTACCCTTTATCCCCATCCCACCTTCGCTTTCCCCTCACCCCTCCCATCAAATTGTCATCCCGTAAAACCCAATTCCGTTAAGTCCAATCCCCATCCTTCCACCAGACCCATCCGACGAACCCATCCCAGACAACCAAAAACCCCCAGACGAACCATCCACAACCTCTGCGACCATCTGGCTCAACCCAATCCCCACCCATCATGACTCCACCTTCCACACCCATCTCGGCCTACCCGTCTTAAAAAAAAAAAAAGGTGTATAGCAAACCCTCCCTCTCGGCCTTCCCTTCCCTTCCCTAACCCCAGTCCCAGCAAAAAAAAAGAGGAGGAAAAAGAAGATAAGTTGCTTAGAAAAAGGGACGAAAGCGTACCAGGCCCGCTCCACCACTGCTTGCCGTGCACCTCGTCCACACTTACCGTACGCCGTTGCCTCGCGCTGCTAGCTGTGTGCCTTCATCATTGATTGTCACCATCTTGGCGGCTAATGCCTCTCGCCCGACGCCATCTCCACTGCCAGCCCTCTCCTCGTCCACAGGAGGTAGAAAAGGAAAGAAGCCCTTTCCTTCTTTTCGAACTTCAAGAGGGTAGCTTTCGTTTCCTTCGACACAACGCCACACATGCAGTTGGGCCTAGTGTCCATACCGGCTTCAAATCAGTTCAAATAGAACTGGTCTTTTCAGGCAGTCCTAACCACATTGAATACGGGTCAGGTTAATTCCAGCCCAATTACAAGGAGCCCGACAGTATTACTTCGACCCTGCAAGTCAAAAAAAGCTTCGTTTCCAGCAATAGTAGTCCAGCCTACAGATCAAAGGCTAGAATTTATTTTCGCAGTATTAGCATCACCTTATATCAGATTTGCAATCAGTTTTCGCCAGTGTGTTTGTGGAATGTAGATCTACACATCAGGTCAATTAGATTTTAATTTTCCAATAAAAAAATGCCTCCAAAGAAACAAATTGATGTGGAATCTTCATCTTTTTCAATTGAAAATTTGGTTGGTGCCATTAGAGAATTATCTACAAAACTTGATGGCATACAAACCACCCTGCAACAATTGGAAACTAGGGTGACAACTTTAGAAACTAATTAGTGTGTGAATCACAATCGTGATGAGGATGCAAATATTCGAAATCCACGAGATCCACCAGTCAGTAATCCTGATCGAGATTTAGGGATTAAACTAGTGATTCTCGAATATAATGAAAAATTACAACCCGCTAAATTCATGGATTGGTTAGTGTGTGTGGAGAATATTTTTGCACATAAACCAATGACCGAGCACCATAAAGTCACACTGATTGCCACTAGAATCCGTAATTATGCTGCAACTTGGTGGGCTGAAATGCAAAGAAAGAGGAGGAATCAGAACATGGACTCTGTTGAAACATGGACTGAGATAAAAAATATTTTGAAGCAAAAATTCCTTCCTGTCAACTATGCAAGAGATCTATGTTCTTGCTTTTAAAACTTGAAACAAAGGTTTGAGACAGTTGTTGATTATTCTGAGGAATTTCTGACTCTGCAAGCTCGTTGTGGTTTGAATGAAAATAATGATGTGGTTGTTAGTAGATTTTTCAATGGATTGAGAATAGACATTCAGCATATCCTTACCTTCCAACATTTTGATAATGTCGATGAACTCATCCAACATACTGTCAAAGTTGAGGGAATTACAAATCATCAAGCAAAAAAATCCAAATGAGTTCCACTAAAGAATTCTTTTCTACAAGACGTTGAACCCAATGGTTCATCAGTACAGCTTTTTGCAAGGACTGAAAGTCAAAATAGGATAATTTATTTTCATTGTCAACAGCCCGGGCATCGCGCTGCAAAATGTCCAAAGCGCATACATCTGGTTAAGATTGAAGGTGATGATAAAAATATCCCAGCCGATCCTTAAGGAACTGAAACAAATCCCCAGGGTACTGAAAATGAGGAAATTGCTAAAACATATGTAGATATCACAAGTGAAGCTTTTATCGTCATCAAAGAGGCTCCCCCAACTGTAGAGAATAAATGGTTGTAAAAAAATATCTTTCGTTTCGCGAGTACAGTTCATGGACGAAATTGCATAGTTGTTATTGATGGCGGAAGTTGTGAAAATCTCATCTCCCAAACTCTTGTTGATCCCATTTCAGTTGAAAGTTTACAAGCACAACTACCGTTATTTTGTCAAGTGGTTGATGAATGGTGATCAAACGCATGTTCAACATACTTGCAAAGTTACTTTTGCGATTGATAAGACTTACAAAGATACAATTTGGTGTGATGTGTTACATATAGATAGTAGTGATATCTAATTGGGTTGCCCGTGGATGTATGACAAAATGGGACCCATGGAATGCACACTAACACATACACATTCTTGCATGATGAAAAGCAAGTCACACTCCTTCCTGCAAAGCAAGAGCTGTCAAACAAGAGTTTTCGGGCAATTGCAACAAATGAAGTTCTTTATGTTCACCACATTTACAGGGGCAATCTGAAGTAAACTCGAGTTCGAGGACGAACTCTTCTTTCAACCCGGGGAAAATGATGCAGTCTAGGCCCTACAAGCAGTCCATCTTCAAATTAGATTAATATTATATTATTTTTATTAGTAGATTTCTAATTATATTGTTATTAGAGAAGTTTCTATTAATCGCTTAGGGTTTGCTTAGGCATTAAGTTTGCTTTTATTATATATATGGTATTGTAGAGAAGAGATTCTCATACTAGATTGATTAATAGAATTGGGTTTTATCCCTCCGAGGTGTGTCCTCGTGTGTTGAAGTCTTCTTGACGATTCGAAGTATTTTTGGACACGTACATCGGCACTTTTACGCAAGCCCTAACCTTAAAGCCTGCATCACATCTACCTCATTCACCATTCACTTGATAGTTGATACCTTGAACGTAACCTTCCAAAACATTGTATAGATTTCTATGTTGTCTGGTGCAGCCCCGAATCTTCAATCGGGTGTAGAACAATCTCCCGGAAGATTGTTCGAATCCAAAGATGGATTAAAGAGCACAATGAAACTTACGATCAAAACTAGAGAGAGAAAATCTCTTGAAAACTGAATTATTATTGAATAAAAGCATGTCTTCTACAATGGGATGCTCTTTTTTACATAGGAAGGGCTAATTCTAAATTAGGAAATACTTGTTTTAAACAACCATGACTTACTAATTTAAATTAAGGAAGGCTTAATCTCAACTCAACATGGAAATAAATAACTAATTACTAATTTTAACTAACGATAGGGATCCTTGAAGAGATCAAGGATCAATTGGGCCTGCGAGCCTATGATCTGGGGCGGATTTGGAATCGGCCTGCATCACTGTCACTGTAGGATTTTGAAGATAGTAAAAAAGGTAGGCCTTTTAATGCATGTTTAATATATATATATATAAATGGTGAGGGATACTTCCTTTTTTAGACCTAACAAGGTCAAAAAGGTATCATGAATGTGATGGTTTTGTCCTTTTCCACATTAATAATTTCCAAATATGGAGTGTCCCTCACCATTTTGGTGAGGGATATATGTACATGAATATTCTCCATATATATATATATAACCAACCACCTAAAGAGAAAGCGCACATCTTTTGCACTGCCAGGCGTGTATCCACATATCCACTCATCCTTTCCAACAGACTTAATTGACCTTGTTGTGAACTCGTAAACTTCTCATCTTAGTGCTAGTTATTAAATGATAAATATCCATTTTTGCATCAACTGTAATATTGTAAGCTCCTATAAAATAATCTTTCTGCCACCATGGCACCTCACCATAGTCAACAGTCATGACCATAGTTGACAATAACTAGCTTGTCAAAATCTAAAAACCATAAACAATTGCAACTCCACAAGGTCCCTACACTCGTAAGCCATAGGGGACACCTAGCTTACAAAAACTAAACTTCACAGTGAGCTCTTTAATTGATAAGATATCTTCAAAATGGCATGCTTACTGATTTGTTAATTGATGCATGCTACTGAGAACAAAGTCATAAAAATGCTGGGAAACTATATCTATAATAATAAACTAGCAAAACATGCCTGCACTTAGCATGAGCACTATATAATTTATAATATTAAAAAAAATAACAATCTTAAAATAATATTTAGTGTCTAAAATACATTAAGGTGGTGAACACATTTAATAAGAAAATCTAAATATGGATTTTTCCCACAATTATTCTTACAGTCGGGTTGGCCAGGCTTGGTTTCTCTACCATTCAATCCAAGTCTAGCCCATCTATTAATGGGGTCCAGCTAAAAATCCAAGCCAAGCCCAAGTACTCAAACTTAAGGCAAGCCCAGGCTAAAGCAAGTTGGGTTGGATGGCTCAGGCTGGCCTGATCCATGAACATCCTTAGATAAGAAAAATCTAACTATGGATTGATTGCTTAGAGAGCACGAAAGAATGGACTCTTTAAAAGGAAACTTATTTTAGATTGACCCCTTTATTTAGATGGCTAAAATAAAAGATTTCTCTCAAATCCCTAAAAATCAGACCCTCAATTTAAAATTGATTTAAAATTCATTGAAATTGAGCTTGAACTCTTCAATTAATTGCGAAATTGGATCTCAATTGCAATCAAAACATGCCCACCCTTAGCGACCAAGCCCGGCCTGTCTAATAAACAGTGGACGCTAAATAATCCAAGCATGCCCCGAGTACTCAAACTTAAGGTCCAAGTCCGGGCTAAAGCAAGCTATGCCGGATACGGGCTTAGGCAGGCTTGATCTATGAAATTCTTTAGATAAGAAAATCTAAATATAGATTGATTGATTAGAGATTGTGGAAGATTAAACTCTTTAAAAGGAAACTCAATTTAGTTTGGCCTATTTATCTAGATGGCTAAAATCGAAAATTTCTCTCAAATCCCTCAAATCTCTCCCTCAAGTTAAAATTGATTCAAAATTAACATCGAAATTTAGCTCCAATTTTTCAATTAATTGCAAAATTGGAGCTGAATTGCGAAATCGAATCCTATACAGTTCATATATAATAAATTGAACAAAATTCTAAATCAACATGCCAGGTGAATGGAATGTGTCGCAAGCCAATTTAATAGTGGTTGTGTCCCCCAGCTGGTTAGGGACATAGATGTGTGAGTGGAATGAGTGAGTTCAAATCATTGACGTTAAGCCAAAAAAAAAAAAAAGTGTGCGTGTGAAGTTGCCACATCATATCTACATTTTTTTAAAGAATTAAATGTGTCTAATTTATCTTTCCATTTTGTGCCTGTGCTTGCATCTTAAAAAATGTTTGCAAAGAGTGCTGCCCAGAAGAAAGCCAAACAAAATTGAAAGTGAACTAGCGTTGATCAACAAGTACAAAGGAACATTCATAAAATCCTTAAAACACTGCCCACACTTTAATTGAACCTTCAGTGCTCAGATATTCATACACTTTACATAGATTAAGAAGCTTTCGGTACAAAAGAAGTAAGAGAATATTTTGAAAGGTAAATTCCCACTTCCCAACATGCTTGACATTTAAATAATTACTAACCAGATTGGAGATACAAACAAAAACTTGAGAGTTCTTGAGAAACCAGAGCTCTCAACGTGATCGTGCACGCATGAACTCTTCTAGTCTGTCCCATACTTCAAGTGCTGCAGCCCTGTCCTGGTGCCTCTTGTTCTTGCTGATCTGCAAATCAAAGTTGTTTTACACATGACTAGGGAATGCTCAGAATAAATAACTAAACTAATAGCAATAATAGTGACAAACATAACAAAAAAAAAAGGGTATGAAACAAAAAACATGGCAATCAGTACAAGTCTACAAATCCAGACAGCTGGTGGTCTAGGCATTGTCCCAGGGGGCAATTACTGGACGCATCAAGACTGATGCACGTGAGGACCATACCAAAAGTGGAAAAATAAAAGGGTATAGTTAATGAAAGGCCAAATATTGCATTGTTTTCCACCCTACACCAAATATTACAACCAAAATATTCATCTTACCACAAATTGCAGTGTTTGAAGGAAATCAACACCGAATATTCTACCTTTTCATTTGGAGGCCTACCACTATGTCAATATGACAATTTTGATGGTGAAGAGTGTGGACATCAAAACAACCAAGGAGCTTTAAAGGGTTCAATTGCTCACCGAGATGATTTTAACATTCCACTGTTTCACTGTCTTCGCAGACTCCACACTGTCATCCTCGAAACGCATGTAAAACCCAATAACTGCAAAAATCCAAATAACGCATGTTCTCAATAAACCTGTCATGTCTTTGACTGATTGAATTGAATCGCTCCAATAAAATTGAACAAAAAGCAGTCCAGAAATAAGCTCCAAAACAAATAATAATAATAATGATAATGCAAGCAAATTCTTGGAATGATTCTGAACACGGGAGAGAACAAATCATGTGATAAATCCTTCCCAACTGTAGGGTTTCTGAACTTCTGGTTTCATGGGTTCTGATTCAAGGATATAGACTTTGAAATAAAACCAGGTTTCTCACTTCTAGGGTAGTGTCAAACTGTCAATTCTCAAAATCTCAAACACACCCCATATGCAGAAAGGACTTGTGCATTTAGGGAAAGTCTTTGATGTACTTCTTTCACTACAAGATTTTTAGAGAAAACTCTTACCTTTCCACAATTTTATGTGAAATGCATAAATCAATTGTCATTGGGAAATTTTCCATGGGAGATATACCAGGTGAGCTCTCTACATCACCAAGAGATTTAACAAAAGCACAGTTAGCAATTCTAGAAAACCAAATGCCCATTAAGGGGCATAGGAATTCATGGTAAAAGGGGTTCTAGCAAACTAGCACCAGAGAGGTGAAGCACATTGTGTTTAAAGTGTAGATGCAGATGGGCCATCACTTTCCCATGATGCAAATTATTAGGGAGACGGGCAGGTGTATGATAATTTCCTACCAAAGGAGAGGTTCGTAGAACGGGCACTATGGAAGGACCTTCACATTTAACCATTCACTTTTAGCCCATTCGATCAAAAGGCATTAGCTAGTAGTCCTAGGGCAAACAAACAAACAAACAAACAAACAAACAAACAAACGGGTCATTCAAATACCCATGCATTCTACT
This sequence comes from Sextonia rubra, assembly GCA_037013555.1. Lineage (NCBI taxonomy): Eukaryota > Viridiplantae > Streptophyta > Magnoliopsida > Laurales > Lauraceae > Sextonia > Sextonia rubra. Next base: position 47,316,355 of record JASUAD010000010.1, read on the forward strand.
TGATTGCAAATAAAACACTCATTCATACTCTCCTTACTTCTATTGAAGATGTCAACATGGTCCTTAAACGGCCAATCCTTGAACTGCCACTCCTTCCCCAACACAAACACTGCAACAACCCTGTCCCAATCCTCGGCCTTGAGCGCGGACGGCTTATCCCTCACCTCATAGGCTGCAACGACCCGATCCCTACTAAACTTCTTCTGCACCGTGACACAGTCGGGCTTGGCCGTCCCGGCCTTCACCTTCACATCGGTGGGCACAAAGACCCCATCCTCCAGGAACTCCTTCACATTATAGATAGTGATAAGCGTCTGAAAGGCGCTAGGCACCAGAATAATGGGCACGCCCTCGCCAATCTTCCCACCTTTGATAAGATGCATCTTGGGCTTGGGCGTGGAGTCAAGCCCTCCGCCGCCGCCGCCGTCCTCTTCGAGGAGGAGGCGGCTCTTGGCGAGTGAGCCGTCCTTACGCTGCTGCGACTCGACGCGCTGGCGCTCCTCCTCGCGGCGGGTGGAGGCCATGAGGACGCTGTAGAAGTCGCGGTTCCTGCAGACGAGGAGGGACTCGCGGTCCTTGAGCGGGCGCTCGAGGGCGCGAATCATGGTGATGTAGTCGAGGGAGGGGTCTTGGTGGTGGGCGGCGGGGGCGGGGAAGTGGTGGTGGTGGTGGTGGTCCTTGGGGACGAGGAGGTTGGGGTCGTCGGGGCGGTACTCTTCGACGTCGTCGGGGTGGGGGGCGGAGGGGACGGGGAACTCGATGGCGTCGTGGGAGGAGATGGTGCCGTGGAGGTAGTCGAGGAGGGGCTTGCGGTCGGGGAGGGTGACGGAGGGGATCTTGAGGGTGCGGGAGAGCTGGAGGTATTCGATGTGCTTCAGGTGGTGGTTCTTGATGTAGTTCACCAGGCTTTCCAGGGTGTACAGGTTGCCCTGCTTCGACCGGTACGCCGTCTCCGCCGTGCACGGGAACGAGTAGTCGTTGCCGAACCGGAACTCGTCGCCCACGCGGACGATCTTGTCCAGCTCGCCGCGGATCGTGAAGTCGCGGAGGGCCGAGAGAGGATCCATGGAGAGAGAATGGCAAAGAGATTGAGAGAAACCAAAAAAAAAAAAAAAAGAGTCTAGGGTTTAGACTTTACTACAGACTTTTTGCTCTCTTTTTGGGAGCCGTTAGTTACGTAGATTGGAGAGGAGATGATGGACAGAGAGAAAGAGAGAGAGAGAGAGAGAGAGAAAGAGAAAGAAGGGGTTTTGCTTTGGGAGAGGGAGAATTATTTAGAAAGCTGAAGATGATAAAGGAGACGCGATGTGATGAGTAATTTTGGGGGAAAGAGGGAGGGAGGGAACGAAGGAGTAGACGCGCAAGCACAGTTTCACTTCAACTCGACCTCCCTATTAAATTAAAAGGGAAATTTTCAAGTAAAGCCTTCAGTGTTTTACTTATTACGAAAAAGAACACAACTCTAAAATTAAATTCTTATGTTTTTCAAGAAATTTTTAATTAAAAATAAAAATATCCAACCATTTAAAGCTATTTTTTAACAATTTATATTTTTTTAAATCCAGATTATCATTTATTGAAATAAAACTCTCATTCAATTTATTTGCATTTTCCTTATCTCCTTCTCATATATAATCATGATGACCAATGACAATTAGGGTCTTCATGGTCATCTTGCATGTAGTGGCTAGTAAAACTATGTAATGACTTTAAATGAATGGTAATTTTAATATTTTAAAGAAGATGAAAATAAAATTCATCACCATTGTTGAAATATGCATTAGAAAAAGACAAAACATTAGATAAAATAACACCCATCATACAAAGTCAAATGAAAAAAAAAAAAAAACCCTATGAGATTTTCTCGATACTTGCTGTTTGAAAAGAGTTACGTTGTAGGCCTATACTAACAAGATCTAGATTTTGTGTAGCAATGGATAAGAATGACTTTTGGATCTAAAAAAATCTATTTATATTTATTTATATAGTAATTTTCGATTTCGATTGATTCATTGTAAAAGTGAATTAAAGTTAAGTTACCAGTGGGAAAGTGTTCCGTTTCGCACGCCCGACCCGAGGGTGGGTTTCGGGTTCGGGCCGCTAAAACCCTAGCCACACCGAGAAGAAAGTGAAAACGAGGAACGTAAGGCAAAGAAAATGGAGGAAGGTTCGATCGAAGATGGAGGGAAGATTAGCCGAGAAACCGAAGTCGCTCCAGCCCTAATCGCCGTCCATCCTCTCGAGAAATCCGTCGTAGTCGCTGTCGGATCCGAACTACGCATCTTCGATCTCCAGTAACCTCCCTTTCTCTCTCCTTTTGATCTTTTTTTTAAACTGCCAATGCCATCTTCACATAATTTGTATTGAAGAACCCTAATTCCCGTTTTGAATCCTCAGAATTCGGATTCCATGCAATCAGTTTCCCTGCTGTTTACACTTAAAAGATTCTTACTGCAATTCCCTGTTTGGATAGTTCAACTTCTGTTGCACCGTAGCGAGTTTACCTGTAAATCTAGTTTAGGGATGTAAAACGGCCTTAGCCAGAGCTGAGCTTTGGCTACTAATTTAGGAATATTAAACAAGCCATCTCAAGCTTCAGCCAAGACGAGCTCAGCCCATCTGGAGCTTGGCGTGGACTCAGTCGAAGCTAAATCAATAGATTCTCAAGAGAGAGAAGCTTGAGCATCTCTTGACAATGCATATCGAGTTTGAGATTAAGTCCAGCTTGACCCAAACATCATCAAATATCGCAAAGTTTTTTCCACTGGCACCACTTATATGACCACTGTTAGCATCCCATTATATGGGGTTCACATTTAGCTAACAAAAATTAAAAAGAGCCAATGGCCTGGAGGCCTATGTATGGATAAGGAATTTGGTGTATATTCAGGGACTTATAGATCAACGGCGAAAGAAGCGCTAAAATTAATATATGTTTATGTCTCCTGACATGGATATGATCACTTATGAAGTGCTGATACTCAGTTGAGATTCTTGACTCATCCCATATGTGAGTTGGAGCAGAGGTTGGTTGTATCGACAACAAAATAAGAGTTGGATGACAGTTGCATTTGGATTTCTTCCCCGACATAAAATCTAGTTTATTTTTTGTGTTTCATTTTCAGCCTTACTCAAGAAATGCTTGATCATGAATCCAGCCATTTGTTGAAATGCATAGGATTCCATCCACAATGTTGGTCGTATAGATGATTTTCCATTTGGCTTGTTTGGATCACAAACCTAGTTCAGGTAACTCAGTTTACGTGCGAATCATGGTTATTGTCTTTTAGATAAACTAGTTAGCTGTGACTGTTATTTTGTCCTTCGCCATAAACAGTTACTGGTCAAGAGAGTTGCATGTAATTAGATTTACAGGTAAACTTGGTGCAGGGAAACAAGCTTCCAGCGACCGAAGCAGGGCCTTTGGACAATTTTATAAATGTACAATGTGAGAATGTAGCTGACATGGCTTTTATTTATTTATTATTTTTTTCTTTTTTGAATTTTTTCCTAGTAAAAAAATGCCAATGCCCCCCTTTTTTGTTCATACTGTTCAAATATGAAGAGAGGAGATTGTAGTAGATTACCATACCAAAATGCATGTGTGGAGTTTACTTCCTTCGGCTCTCTGGAACTTATGAATTAAGTTCCAAATGGTCTTATTTTCTAGGAAGAAACTGGAAAAACTGACTTTGGTCACTCTCAGGGAGCCTCCTTTTGCAGTTAGGACTTAGTATACTATTGAGGAAGAGTGTGAAACACAATGGGCCATCTAAACTGAAAAGATTCGCCCTAATGTAGGGTCCCCTGGATGTTTAACGAGTAAATTAAGTAGGCGGTGCATAGATTTGGATGGGTTTCAATCAATTGATTTCAATCCTAGTTTAATGGCCTAAAAAACTATGGCTTTATTTGGAACAAATTTTTTTTTCCAGTAAATCCAATTGCAAATGATGGTCGGATTAATGAAAAGGTGGGGCCTGTAAAAACATAAAAGATGATATGCTTTTGTGCATGTCCCTTAAAAGCGCCCACCTTGGGATCTTGTGGGAAGGTTTTGTTGGAAAAAAAAAAAAAAGAGAACAGCATTTCAAATTGTTTGTTAAACTTTACAACCTATAATAGGGTTGCCGTTCTTGAAGACCGATAAAGTGCAAGATATCCTCTTCCTCCTTTGGAAATTGAAGAAATATGCCAAGGATTGTTATCTCCCTTTTTAGAGTTTTGAAGCTTTGGGATTAGAAACCATTGTGGGTTTATCTTATGGATTTTCTTGGTGGTGGTTATGTGGGCAGATGGTTGAGAGAATAATAATCTTATCTTCCGGAATAAAGTGGACAGTCTGGAAGGGCTGTTGTGAAAGGCACTTGTGCATGTGGTTCAATGGGCTAAATCTATGTAGTGTAGCGGTATATTGGTTTCAGTCTCTCTCTCTCTCTCTCTCTCTCTCTCTCTCTCTCTCTCTCTCTCTCTCTCTGTGGAGTGATTAGCAACTGTTAGATTTCTAATCACCGTATTCTTTTATATGGATGAATAAGATTTACCATTATCATTTAAATAGAAAAAACATTTTCCTTTTGATTCGTAGCATGCAGAAGTGGTTCTTCAATGGTTTGTGCAAATAATTAAGGCTGAAATTTGGTTCTCACTCCCTTAGGATGTGTGTAGTTCTTTTTTCTTCTTTTTTTTATTTTTATTTTTTGGAAATTTCAAGTTTTGTTAAAAAAAAAATCAAAGGAGCTGATTGTAACCTAAGAAATTTTGTTGTAGAATGAATTCTATACTTTGAGGAGAGTTTCTTTTTCCAAATATAATATAGCTTTCTTCTGGAAAGAGGTCAAGCTCTTTTCTATGGAGTTTCGCATTATTTAGTTGGCACAGTGTTCCAGTTAGTGTTCAAGTAGCTGCTTTGAGGCATTTCTTGCTTGTGTCCTTGTTGTATTACTATCAGTTACCATCCCAAAAAATGGAAGACAAGAAATCCCTCAGTAATGAGTTCATGACTTGGTCTATTAGTCTTTGACTTGATTATTTGGTGATTCGAATATTCGATTGTGTTTCCATTCACAACAGAAACAATTATACTGAAGCTCCATGTGGGTGAGAATATGAGCTGAATCTAATGGGTTTCCTTGTTTCCTTCATGTGATAGAGGTGATCAGTCGATTTCGTTGCTGGGTGATGATTCTGGTGGACCTTTCAATACCGATGCTATAAGAGCTGTATGCTTTGGTGCAAACGGTAGGGTTTTTGCCTCAGCTGGTGATGACAAGCTTGTCAAGATTTGGAACACAGAATCCTGGCAGTGTACTCGAACTGTGTAAGTTTCACGAAGTTGTCAGCCTCTGAATAATTTGAAGTATGCGTTTGACATTTGAAGTATGATCCTCAACTTTAGGGTATATATAGTATCATTGGCTCCAAGTCTGTTAAATTGGGGCTCATGTGTATTGATCAAATATCATTGATCTTAGAGGCTTCACTGTGTGGATCATTCATGCCCAAGAAATCCCCTGCTGTGACCATACTAACGCTTGATTCAATACGCATGCAGCAGTAAAGAGAGAATGCAACTGCAGTCGGCATATGAAAACCAAATAGTACACGGCTAAGATCTTTCAATCTAGAATGCTTTTTCATGATTTCATGATTTATCCACAATGAAGCCCAAGCAATGGGATGCTGGATCACTGAAATATGAATCCCATTTGTACAAACTCAAGGTCTGCCATACTTGGTGTATTCTCAAGCCAAGGATCATATTTTTCTAAATGCTTCACTTTTATGTGTGCCAGTCAAACTGTTTCAATTGCTGCAATGAAATTTTTGTGCAGGTCCTCTGAGAAGCGAGTAAGTGCAGTTGCTATAAGCCACAATGGTGCTTTCCTCACTTTTGCTGATAAATTTGGAGTTGTTTGGGTAGTGAATTTGGAGAGGGATGATGAAAAGGCTGCACCACTTCTTGGTCACTACTGTAGCATTATAACTAGTCTGGTGTGGTTTCCTTTTTATCTTTTTTTCCTTTATGTTTATATACCTTCCTAAAAATCTACTCATACACTGAAAATCGGATACTTAAAACAAAGCAACATATCAGTATAGTTTAACTTGTTTTTATTATCTGTAAAATCTCAATCTCTCTCTCTCTCTCTCTCTCTCTCTCTCTCTCTCTAAGCCAGTGAAAGTGTTTCTCTGACTCACTGAATAACTTCTTCGGATTTCAGTGGTGTGAAAATACCTTTTGTCCATCCTTCTACGTTTCATCTGTATAGTTTTCACTTGGTTGGATTATGTTCATCCTCTTGTCGCTTCTTTTATATTAGGAAAGTTGTATCTGACACAGTTTCAAGAAAGCTGTATAAGGAAGAGGTTCTATATCTTGTTATAACAAAAAGTGCTATATTTCTTTTCTTTTATCCATAGTAGGAAATTTGTATCTTACAGAGTTCCGAAAAAGTTGTATTAACAGTCTGGAGTCAGTCTTCTATTTTGTGGCCCTTGGAAATATGACCAAAAGCATGACTGTAGAGTCTTCACAGATGACAAGAGGCATATTCAGACTACACAATTTAAGATTAAAAAAAAAAGATATTTCACTTATTCATTCATTTGTCTGTGAGCATATGACATGGATGTGTAAAGGCGCTTGAGTGGCTGACTTGACATGGTTTCCAAGTTTGCAATTCTTCTCCTATTGGAACTTCAAAATTAACTAAAACCACTTAATTCAGATTAATCCCTTAAAATTAACTAAAACCACTTAACTTAGATTAATCCCACAAACAGACAATACACCATTGGAAATGGATCATTACTTCTCCAATTGATGTCTGAATTTCACAATTTTGGGCTCGATACGTTGGTAACTTGAATAACTTAGAAAGTGGACCAATTTTCATGTTGATCAAACAAGTTCCGATGATCAAGAATTGCTCATACTATTAAAACACAGATTTGGATTCCAAACACGCTTAAAGCTCCTAACATACACATAAAAGTAAAAATTTTTTGACTGATCTATGGACTTTTCTTGGGATTTGTGGAACCATTCAGAACTTCCCACTTCAACTCTAATATTCTAATGTGACACCTACAGCATGTGTGGAACTCCTATGAGTCTGATCTGGCTGGCTCCATATTTGGGCTGCATTAGAGATCTAATCTAATACTCATGAAAGGTGTAATTTTCCTAGCTACACAATCTAGACCATTGGTTTCTATATTCTTATTTTAAAATATTAGTCAACATGAGGCTGATGTAGCCCCTTGTTGTTTGGTTTTTGGGAAGTGTCCAATGTCATCCAAATTTGTTACTTTTACTATAATAATTGTTTTATGTGCATTCATGTCATGGTGAAGCAGAGTTCGAGAACAGAAAATTTTCTTATTGGACCATAGACAGAAAAATGGAGAGCATCGATGTTAGGGGAGGTATCAAGAAGAGGACTGATGTGGAATGGGATTTGTCTACTGCAGCAATTCATCTGACATGCCCTCTTTCAGTCACACAAATGCATGCACGCACTCTCACACACATGTGGTGATGATGCCGAGTTAAGGCTATGATAATGATCCACCTAATATTGGGTGTTTGAGATTAAATATCAATGTAGCTGGCAAGAGGCAAGTTGGGACTTATCGGAATAGCGGATTATTGCGGAATGTCATGGGAGAAGTTTTATGCAACTTCTTAAAGCTAGTGAGGATCGAAGAATCTAACGAAGTCAAAATATCTGGTCATAAGAGAGGGATTGGGATTATTTAAGGAAAACTATTCAGGGAATTTAATTGTGGAGGAAGATTAAGAAAATGAGATCCCTTGGTGGCAAAGCAGAGCAAGTTCCAAGTATTATTTTCTCTTTAGAATATTTTGTATATCAGTACATCTGTGTCATGCTCATGTACCCTTCGACATGTTTGTAGATGCCCAAATAAAATGGCAGATGCACTGGTGAAACAGAAAGTGGATATTGACTCTATGACTATTACATAGTATATTTTGTTCTGTTATAATTTGTTTCTATTGAATTTTTATTTTTTGTATGGTATACTTCTTTTGCTCCGTATAGATATTAATCATGTATTAATGGACACCTTTTCTTTGAATAAAACTGTATATAACTAACAAAAAAATGTTCTTGCATTTATAATTCCTTTAGGGCTATAAGTGGGTTGGTTGGACCTCATATTCAATTGTACCTGCCCCAAAAAATATCCTGTGTTGGTCCAGTTGAGTTTGAATTGGTTGCCTCTGGGATAGGTCACTAGGGCCCAAGACCCAATGAGCCGATGCAGACCTGCATATAATAATGGCATGATGGTGGTGGTGGAGATGGTGATGATGGTTATTTAATGTGATTGCATTTTTAAGTATTTGTATGCTATTAATGTTAATCTATACTTTTTTAAACATAAACAAGTATGGGTATGGAGCCATGACTTGGGACCCAGACCCAGACCCAGGCCCACTTTAATAAAACTAGGTTAGATACAGGTCTGGATGAATTCAGTCCCAAAACCAACTTGTTTACATCACTAATTCTGTGTTAGTTTTTTACGGAAAAAGAAAAAAAGTTTTAGCTAGAGACTTGACTGTTACGAGGTTTTTGTGTAGGATTTCTCTCCAGATGGGCAGTTCATAGCTAGTGCTGATAGGGACTTTAAAATTCGGGTAATGCAACTTCAAAGCCTTTTACTACCATGTTTTTATTTTCTTATTCCTCTGTAATTACTTGGATTGATCAACTCATCCTTCCGTCACTTTGACTTGACTTGTCAGATTACTGTGTTTCCTAAGAAACCTTTGGATGGAGCACACGAGATACAGAGCTTTTGCCTTGGTCATACAGAGTGAGTTTTCTAGTCTAAATTGTTTTTGCATGCTGATTCCATCCCCCTTTTTTTTTTCATTTTCTGTTCTGAGAAGCTTTTCTTGGCATTGGGTTTGGATCTCATAGAAATCAAGGACTTATTTATAAACATTAGAGATTGTAACTAACATATAATAATAGGTTGATGTAGGGTTTAGCGAGGCTCAAAATTAAAGGTAGCTGTCAAAACTCAAAATTGAATTGGAAGCCTCTCGCTATCATATAAAATAATAGTTAAGTGTTGGGTTGGATGAGAGTCAAAAGTGAAAGCTAGTTGTCAAAATTGAATTGAAAATCTTAATTGGTGTTCAGTACAAGTCAAAATTGAAAGGTAGCTGCCAAAAAATATATAAAAATAGGTTGATATGGAGTCTGGTGAGAGTCAAAATTGAAAGGTAGTTGTCAAAATTGAATTGAAAGCCTTCTGCTACAATATGTAATAATTGATTGTATTGTTAAGGCATTAAGTGATCTGTGCATTATTATCAGCCTACAAAAATTGCTGCATATCTGTGTTAGTTTGGAATCCGGTGACCCCCTGCATTTATAGTGTTTTTTCCCCATTTCCTAGTCCCTAAAGAATCTCAGGATCCTTTGTTTGTTTGATTGTGGTGGCTGATTAGTGGTTGTGGGTATATTGGCAGCTTTGTCTCATGTCTTGCGTTTGTGCACACTTCGGAGTATCCTCAGGGTTTTCTTCTATCGGGAAGTGGTGACTCAACGGTTGGAATCTCAATACTGAAGCATATATATCATTCACATGGTCACATTTATGTTCATGGAATGATGCCAGTTTGTCATTGCAGGTTCGCTTGTGGGATTTCATTTCTGGAGCCCTTCTTGATACATGTGAAGTTGGAGATCAGGTAAACCATTTCCGGAGCCCTTCTTGATACTTGGTCCTCTATGATCGATTCACCCCCCTTACTCAAGCTACCCTGCTTTGAATTTCCACAAGCCAGATTTTGACACATCCCAATCACACTCACCGTTTGTTTGGAAGCCAAAAAAAACTGCAGTCATCTCAAGCACATATATTTGCATGGCCTTAATTTCATTTTTTAAAACTAGAACTACTTCAAGAAGTTTTTATGAGACTATGGGAATTTGGGTCAATTTGTCTAAACTCCCATTTGTTTTTGTATGATTATATTTTTTCTTTTCCTTAGTCTTTGATGTTGGATTCATCCTTGTTTACTGAATTTTGTTATGATTGGCTTCTCAAAGGCAGAACTTGTAGAATCTAATGCAGAAGAGTGCCCTTGTGTAGTGACTAGTATACATGCCTCTTCTGATGGTTCTTTAGTTGCAGTAGCAATTCAAAGGCAAGTGCTTTGGCATTTTGGTCCTTTCCTCATCATATTTGGTTGTACTTCTGACACGCTTGCTTTTCTGCTAATGTAGCTTGCAGGGAGTAATGCTTTTATGCTGCAATTTCTCTGCTAGAACCCTCTCTGTTTCCAAGGTAAGAACTGCAGAAAGTAAAACAAATGGTACAAGTATATAAAAGGAACATTCTGTCTTTGGTCGAGACTTCTGAATGAACCAAGCCAATGCATTGAATCTTCCATTGGAACAGTAGATTTTATTGCACCATGATCTGGACTCTCGCTTCCATATCCAATTCTCTAGCTTGGAGTACCATAGTCCAGCTGCCCATGTTTGCAGAACCATATCTAATGGATGGTTGGCTAATGGCTTACACAATAATACTAGACTCTAACTAAACTTGGGTCTTTAGAACATTATTTACTGTCCATTTGGACCATGAGTTGGACATTTTGGGTAATCTGATCATTACAACTTCTGTAGGGTAATTGTTTGATTTTACAGGGTTAAATGGGCAGCTTAGACCATTAATTGGATGGCCCAGGCGTCTGTTAAAGCATCCTGGCACATAACCTATGGGGCATTTGTTGTGATTGGCCGATCATTGGGGGAATGCTCTTATCAAATTTCTTTGCACCATAGGATCTTGCAGGGAGTTGCTTTAGGCATGCAGAGGTCCATTCATCCATATGAAACCTTTTCTGTTAGTCAAAGTCACTTTATCTAGCAACCCCACCAAAGTCACATCAGACAATCATAACAGTCCCATCAAAAAGGAATGATTCTTGAGAAACTGTTCATTTCCTGATCAGCAATTTCTTTATTTGTTGGTTCATGACTGGTGATCCCTAAATATGACTGAGCCATAGCAGGCAGGGATTCCTCCAAAAAATTCCTGAGTTGCCAATCTGTTGCATGTATATTGGGACTGCCCCTGCCCAGATTGCTCTAATTGAACATTATCTATCTGGAAGAGGCAGAACAAAAATGGATCTCTGGATCTTCCACTATCCCATATTTTTAGATCTAGGGTTGTGCCTGCCATCTAAACTCTAAACCCTTTGAATCACAGCGTATGTGCCTACTTGGGCCCTATATGTAAAAGAAATCTACTACTGGGAAATTTTTAGTCTTCAAAGCTGATAACCCCATAATTCCTACCCTTTAGATCTTAGAAAAATTACAGTCTGGATCAGTCATAAAGAAACAGGTCATTCACCTGTTAAAACTGTCCATCCTGTGGGCCTAGCATTAGATTGCCTGTCAAGCTCCACTTTTTTAGTGATCAATTCATTCGTTTGAGGTAGTAGAAAGTAGGCAGTCAGCATTGTGCTGGAGGAATATACTAACCTCTATTGGTGAATATCTAATGAAGATTAAGGAGATTATTAGTATACATCCATCCCTCACCATAGGGTGAGGGACAGTTCCATGTTTGGACATATTAATGTACAAAAGACAAAAAGTTATATGAAAATGAGGAATGCTTATGTACAAATAAGGAGTGCCATGTAAACATCCTTCACCCTATGGTGAGGAAGGATGCATACTAACATTCCTTGAAGATTAGAACCTTTCACTTAAAGAACTCATTGATTTAGCAATTCAGCTTGAATTTTCTGGTTTCTTTTGTATATAATTGTTCGTTGTGCTGAAAATTGAAAACCTGTTGCACATCGTTCAAGGGGTAGTATCAGGAGTCATATGTAAATCGTGTGGTTCTTTTACTTTTTGGTAAAATTTTAGAAACAAATTAAAATATTCGCTATTCATAATTCATCCATTTGCCATTTATAGCGGCATTTACATAGTGACAAATAATATTAAGAAAATCAGTGACATATATCAATAAATTTTAAAGGTTGTTACTTGTGAGTGGATAGTTGTCTTGTGGGCTTTGTGGTGGATTGACTCTCAAGAGCCACTTTTTCAGTGATTCTATTCATTTTTTTTAGGGCCTAAAAGAGTTGTTGATGAAAGGGGTTAATAAAGGAATAAACTAACCTTTATGTGTTTTTGGCAATTGATAAAAAAATTAGAACCTTTAACTTAAGAAACTGTCACTTATTGGTTTAGCAATTCAGCTTGAACTTTTTGGTTGACTTCATGGATCGTTGTTCATTGTTCTGAAAATTAAAATTGTATAACAAATCTTTCAAGGGGTCAAATCAAATCGTGAATCATAGGATTTATTATTTTATGTAAAAAACTATACATGAAAATTTACAAAAAATATAAGAAAAATAGTAGCTACTCATAATCCATTCATTTTTAGTCTTAGCAGCATCAATGCGAGCAAATTAAAAGATGATATCATCACATGAAGAACACCATCAGTGTATATCATGTGTATACATATATATTTGGAATGGAGTTGTATGTCATGTATCAACTTTATAAATGATATTTCTTAAACGGTTGAGTTTGTTTTAAGATATCAACTTTGGTAGGGAAAGTAAAAAAGTTACATTTTTTAACCTAAAAAAAATAGAATCCGGATCATCAAAGTTACATGGTAGTACTATGTATCGCTAGAAGTTAAAAGAAGTGAATTCATGAAAAGTAATAAAAAGAATAAGAATGTAGGGTGAGCCATGCCCACAGTTGAACGCTTAGCTGTATGCCTTTTTTTTTTTAAATCAAATTTTATCTCAAGGGGTTTCCTTAATTATTTGGATAACCTCTTTAAAATAGAAACAACAGAGTGGAAAATGACTAAAATTAGCATCCAGTTGTGGCCATCCCTGACTGGGCAATTTGCCTAAATCATAAGATACTTGCATGTTAAAATCTTCCTATAAATGGGATTCCCAGTATGGATATTAACTTTCAAGGATCCAATACAAATACAAATGGCAAGAATCTAATCTGAAATCGAGGGTTTTTTAAATAAATACAATTGCTCTTGAGAAACCAAAATAAAATATAAGTGGCTCTAAGGTTACTAATATCAATCCATATTAGTAATTATAACCAGGTGATGTTGTATGGCCGAGTTATCATCTGCACCATATTTATTCAAAATGAATCATTCTTGCAGGTTGTCACTGTAGGAGAGAGTTTTGTTCCTACAAGCCTAGGGATGAGTAACTCTGCCGAACACTTATGGATGGTTACAGGTGCATCTAATCTACCCAGTTCGGGTCCCTTGGCCTTTGTGAGGGTTGTTTCTCTCTGTCAGAAAGGGCTTAATCCAACTGTCTTGGAAGATGGTGCTGTTCCAGGGGGCAAGAAGTTACTTGAGAAGTTGCAGGGATCTTCAACAGTGGCTAAACAGGGAGATGCTCTAGTGGCTGCTGCAGAGGCGGTGAAAATGGCAATGCGTAATCTCTTGATTAAAAGGGAATATTCGGTGGAGAAAAGAGAGCTGAGAAAGAAGAGTAGAAATGATAGAAAGCTCAAGCAGTGACTGTAGTAAGATTAGTGCGAGGGAGCAATGCTTTTGCCTTCTTGAATTGAGTTTTATTTATTTTTCTTTACATTTGTTTGGTGGGTGGAGTGTCACAACCACCAATTTTCAGAGTTTTGTTGTTGTAGATTTTTTAGATCATGAAAAATAAAACAATTTTCAAGTGCTGGTGTCAATTCAAGTGAGATATGGTGGATGAAGTGTTCTGAGTTGGAACTATCGGATGGGACCTGTTGGAACTGGTGGCTGGTTTAGACTGGTGGGCATCTCATGTGGACGTTATTAAACAGGTTAATAGCCTTTTAGGAACAAACCTAATCACTAAAACTGCTGCCCTTATTTCTACTGTACAAGAGTTGGGCTAGCCTGGGCCTAAACTGAGCTGGTTCTCATTGTTCTGGGATTGTGCTGATGCCTAGAAAAGAAAAAAAAGAAGAGCTGAACCTTTCTGGACATATGATGATGAAGGGAAAATGTCCTGATGTTTCAGTGGAACTGCTGGGGGTTACCAATTTCGAGTGTTACTTTGGCAAGATATTCATCTGCAGATCATGGGATATTGTGAAATTGGATCGGTGCCTTTGTCAGGGCCACTGCCTTCAATTCAAGGGGATCAAGTGTCCAGCTTTATGGAGGGTCGGGATTGGAATCCTACTCTTTGGAGCGTCAGGATTGGAATTCCTAGCATCCCATTGCTCAGAGGAAAAAATTCTGTTACTTTTTACCACTGTTTCCCGAGAGATCTGAGGTGATTTTGATTTTTCACGTCTCAATTATTATTCTTTCTCTAAGTTTCTCTTCTCAATGTTAGCAGACAGAATGAGAATTATTTTACAAACGATATATTTGGTGCCAGTAGTAGGTCTGTGAGCATCTTTTTTCTAATATTGAACAAGAAGCCAAATAAATTAAACAATAATGAAATAATAAAAAATTCAATAATTTCAGGTTAGATGTATATAATCTTCTGTCTTGACTTTAATGGATAACCTGACCCTTCTTCGAATCTCTCTCTCTCTCTCTCTCTCTCTCTCTCTCTCTCTCTCTCTCTCTCTCTCTCTCTCTCTCTCACATCAATTAAAGACATGATTGGGAATTAGGGCTGTCAAATTTATTTTCTTCTATACTGTCACCAGCCATCGAATGTCAATTGAGCAGTAACCCTCATTTATTGGAGATTAAGACCAAGTATGCTTGAAATAACATGGTGGAGTTAATTTTTATTATTTTTTTCATTTTTATTGTTTGGTTGATAGAATATTTAAAAATAATCATTATGTAAAAAAAAAAAGACGCAATATGTTAGTAATTGAGATTAGATTCATCTCTTTTTTCTATTTGATATTAGGCAACTTCTATTAGAGCCTTTTTCCATTATATTTCTCCTGTATTTTTTCACTTTCAATTTGGAGGGACACTTTTCTACTTTTAGGTTACGATTTCTTTCTATTATAAAAGTTAAGTGTTTGCAATGAGGGTTGAATTAATCCTTGTTTGATCTACGTTCTGCTAAGAAATACTTAAGAAGTTTACTTTGAGATCTCTTTTTTAAGGGGAGAGTTCCCAAGAAATGGGTCTTTTAAGGGCATTGTTTGTGTAGCCAATTCTTCTTTGAAAAGTGAGGATTTTAGAAATTAAATTCCATATTCCAATAAAAATTTATATTTGGTGCAGTTACTTTTCACTGGAGAAGAGTGCAAAAATAGGCCAAGTTTTCCATGATTTATGAAAAGAAAATTTTCTATTGGTGGGGTGGGGGCGGATTTTTTTTTTCTACGAACTAGTCTTCCGCGAAATGTACACAAATGTGATTTAAGGAAGTTTAATATTTAATAATAAATAATATAAATTAAAAAAGTTTGACGGCCAAGCCTGGATGGGCCTAGTATTAATGTCCATACAAGCCAGGCTCTCAAATTTGTGGGCCTGTAAAACTTTTGTCCAAGCGTGGTCCTCTTATGAGGGCCAGACAGGCCGGTCTTGTTGGGACTGATAAATAGATAAGATTTTCTTTCCAAACAAAGAGGGGTAGGGAAAGATGATAGCCCACCTGCAAGGCATGCTTTTCCCTAACAAATAACAGAGTTCGTGCATGCCTTGCATTTAATATTATCTCTATTTATACTGTAGCCATTCTCTAACCAGCAAGCAAAGAATAAAAAATAATGAAACCTCACTTCATGGAACCCTAATCCATGTATGAAAAGGACCACTTACCCACCTCTACGTGGGCTTTCTTACTTCATATATCATACATTTTAAAGACATGACATCTTTGTATGGCGGATCTCATCCTACTACTCCTAGGAAACCCACGAGTAATCGTCCGCGTAACCAAATCCATAAGTAACTCCTTGTAATCAAATCCATGAAGTTGTCTCTCTCTCTCTCTCTCTCTCTCTCTCTCTCTCTCTTTAATGCATTCACTTTAATTTCAGTTCCTTTGATTTGTTGTGGCTCTACCTTTGTCGACAATATGCTTCACGAAATGACCATTTACCATCTTTATCATCATCTAATGCTTATCCCATCTATTTATGATCGATGTATAACCTTTACGGCATGTTAGTGCTTTTATTGGTATGAAAGGGAAATGTCATTAATTAAAAGTCAACAAAACATAGTTGGTAATAATAATTATAGATAATGTTGAAAAAGTTCCCCAGGATGTCTAAGAGTAAATGGAAGGAACACAAAAACAGCACCTTCAAAAAATTAAGAGTACATTTGGCATTGTGCAATTAGGATATTTTTATATTCCCACGAGAAAAATATGTAGAAAATATATTTGGTATGTACAAAGCATTATTCTGAATTTTAATTTTACGGGAAGAAATCTCAAAATCTTAATTCGTTAGTATAAGAAACTTGAAACAAAAAAATGTAATTTTTTTAAAGAACAATTTCTTGGCCCCTTAATTCCTACTTATCTCAAAATGATTATACTATTTAATTCCTAAAGTGAGTTATATGTTAACAATCATAAAAGGTGAGCTCATATTCTGATTTTTAATTTCTCATAATGGTAGGATCACACTATAATCATTTAAGTGTGGATCCT
This sequence comes from Sextonia rubra, assembly GCA_037013555.1. Taxonomy (NCBI): domain Eukaryota; kingdom Viridiplantae; phylum Streptophyta; class Magnoliopsida; order Laurales; family Lauraceae; genus Sextonia; species Sextonia rubra. The sequence goes on from JASUAD010000010.1 coordinate 47,333,024, forward strand.
ATGTTCTAATTTTTCAATGAGAGCTATATGGTTAAAATCTATATGGTCAAAATAATTATCTTTCAAAAAAATATTTAATCTTTCAAAAAATATTTAATCTTTCAAGAAAAAATATTTAAACTTTTAAAAAAGAATTAATCTTCCAAAACAAACATTTTATCTCTCAAAAAAATATTTAATCTTTCAAAAAAATTTTAATCCTTAAAAAAATATTTATTCTTTTTGAAAAAATTAATATTTAAAAAATATTTTATTTTTTAAAAATAATTTAATCTTTCAAAAAACATTTAATCTTTTAAAAACTATTTAATCCTTGAAAAAGATATTTAATCTTTCAAAAAATATTTAATATTTCAACAAAAAAAATTCAATTTTTCAAAAACATTTTCAAAAAATATTTAATTTTTCAAAAAAAAATTAATCTTTTAAAAAATATTAAATCCTTTAAAAAATTATTTAATTTTTCAAAAAATATTTAATATTTTAAAGAAATATCTAAATTTTCAAAAAAACATATTTAATATTTCGAAAACGTATTTAATTTTTCAAAAAAAATCTTTAAAAAAGTATTTAATCTTTCAAAAAAAATCTTTAAAAAAAAAAAAGGTGGAGCCACATTATAATTCCTTTAAATGGGCCCACATTATGAATCCTATAAATGTAGTATCATATTTTAATTTCTAAAGGTAGGTATTACATAATTTTCAAAGTAGGACTCCTATTTATAATTAAAAAACAAGATGGTCCCACATTACAATCTCTTATAATTTCTAAAAGTGGGCACCTCACTGTAATTTTTAAATGTGAGCCTTACGTACAAATCACAAAAAATGTGGCTCTACTTTATAATTTCTAAATATAGGTCACATAGTTATGATAAAAAATGGTAGTCCTACATTATAAGTGCATTATGTTGTCATTTATCAAGATGGGTCCTACATTTATATTAAAAAAAGGTCGGCCTCACATTATAATCTCTTATAATTTTCAATAGTGGGCCCGCATTATAATTCAAATAAAAGTAAGTTCACCTTATAAATCCTATGAATATGGGCTCCATTTTTTAATTTTTAAAGGTGGATACTCGTTGTAACTTCTACAGGTGAGTCCCACGATGCTAATAATAAAGTGCCACAAATATTAAAAGGTGGGTCCACATTTTAGATCTTATGATTTTCATGCTTCCATTCATTGGAGAAAATGTTTCACTCCGTCAACAAACAAGTTCCGTATAATATATTCTTAATAGAGTATCTTAATATAATGTTGCCAAATAAGTTCTGCAGAGTTTTGTCTCGGCAGAACCCGATCACAGTATAACCAAATATGAGCACAAAATTGAGAATAACACGGGAACAATTCCAAATAGGCTGTAGCAGGGGTGGCTCGACCATTGGGCCAAAAAAGCATTTGCTTTAGGCCCCTAAAAAAGTAAATCTCATCTTTTGTTTTTCAATAAAAAAAAGGCCTCAAAAAAATAATTATAGCAACTTAAATCTTTTCAAATTTCAAAAAAAAGCAATTATCATCATTTTGTTTCTCCTAAAAAATAAGGTCCCATAAAAAGTAATTAAAGCAACTACTATCTTTTTATATCCCAGAGAAAACAAGTGTTATCTTTTCATATTTCAAAAAATGAATTAAAGACCATCTTCACCATTGAGAAAATGTTGCCATTAAAAGAAATAAAAACCTGAAAATCACGACAAGTAAGAATAATTTTTTATTCTAAAAATACTCCAATTTGCACATTTTTCCCTCTATATCTATACTGCTTGAAATCTTTAGAAGACAACTTCAGATATAATCTCTTTTTTCTTCCTATTGAAGAAGCTGCATCAAATTCAAAAGTAATCCACATCTATAATATTTGTTGCTAACACTGATTAATCACTAAATTAGCTTCTATGGTTCTATGCTCTTAAAAAAAAAATTAATTACAAGCTCATATTATATGTTTTCTATAGTTAGTGTTCGTTTTATTTTTAATTTTATTAGTTATAATTTTTAAATATTAAATATGTTTACTAAAAAAATATTGACAATACCTGTAACTGTTGTTTTTATAGAAAAAAGTTTTTCAAAATTAAAATTAATAAAATCCTAATTTAAATCAACAATGTTACAAAAAAGATTAACTAGATTAGTCATACTATCAATTGAAAAAGATATGTTAGAAAATTTGAATATAAAAACTTAAATAGTAATATTGCATTACAAAAGATGAAAAAAATAAATTCTAAATAAAATATTAAAAATAAAAAAATACCTCATTAAGGATTGTCACTTTAGGCCTCAAATTAACTTGAGCAGGCCCTGGGCTCTAGGTTACTTGAGAAACAAAATAACCTTTCTTTTCACACATAGGAGAGTATATACGTCCTAGGGGATTTTGATAAGCTTCCCCAAAGCATTAAGGTTCAAAGTTATACTAAAACATCACAAAACACCAAAAGACAACCCAAAAACAGCTTGCCCCACCCCACCCACTAGAAGGACTATCCATGCCAGATGAAAGGCGGGATTCCCAGGCGTGAGTTTCCAGTACCCTCCTGCCTGCCAATGTTAGCAGGACCTGCATTGGACGAGTTGGTTGCTTGCTCTTAAGCAATTTAGTTGAAGGATGTCCAGTAGTAAATGCCAATGTTGCGCATCTCCAATTCGTAATGGTCGAGGATGTGCTCTGGGAGTCCTCCAGAGAAGATTGCGATTATGGGTTGTGGAGTCTTAGAGAGGGCATCGGCAACACCAGCCGTAGACCTCTTGCAATAGTTGAAAGTCCAGTTAGAAAATTCCGTAAGCAGGTTGAAGATTTGCTTTCACTCTGGCATCATAGTCCATTCCAGGCGGCCTGTGGCTTGCACAATTGTGACTAAGATCGGATTGTCTCCTTCAATCTAAAGTTGAGAGAGGGCATGTTAGTGCTTTGTTTGCATTAGAATATATGAAAATTTAATATATCGAAATTCATTGTCAATTGAGCTCCATGAAGAATTATTAAAGAGGTGAAGTGCGAATTATATGAGGCAAATGGTGAAGGATACAACGTATCATATAGATTGGACCTTGACTTTTCTAGGACTTGACTAATTAAGGTGACCGTTGAGTATTCATTTCTCTCCTTCCCTTGATTCACTTTTTTATTAATGGGACGTTATTTGATGATCATTTTTGCATATTCACTTTGGACCTTCATTTTTAACCATTAATGCACATAAATTCCTATGTTTCTATGCAAACAAACATGACCTCTATGTAATTGATTCTTAGGATTCTATTCTATAAGTGGTTAAAAATTGAAAAGGATCAATTAGGATTCTATTCTATAAGTGGTTAAAAATGAAACAGGTATGTGTGTGTGTGTGTGTGTGTGTGTGTTGAGGGGGGGGGGGGGGGGGGGGGGGGGGGTGGTTTGTTTTGGGTTTGGTGGTTGGGAAATCAAAAATACAACCAGGGTTTGTTTTGGGTTTGGTGGTTGGGAAATCAAAAATACAACCATCAAATAACATCTTCTTTAATGAGAATTCAATCAAGGGGAGATGTAAAATAAATGCCAAGGCATCAACACCCCTAACTCAAGTTCTAGAAAGTCCCTTCTACATTGATACCTATCATCTTTCACCCTTACCTCTTTAATAATCATGTCATCAAGCTCATTTAACCATAAATTCCTATATATTCTATGCAAACAACCTGTGTTAAATGACTAATTAACCTTTGCACTATTTAACAAGCACAAGTTCAACTTTTTGCCATGTACCAAGAATAGGAAATTACAATCGTGGTGAATTGGAAAAAAATAAGAGTAAAATGAGAATCTAAAGTTGTGGCTAAAAACTTTCACACTGGTGTTTCATTTGTAGTCTATGATTAGTACCAATGGGGCGTCTCCATGAAGAGCGGCTACCCTAGTGGTAAGAAGTGATAATTTATACCAAGCTATTTAGGGTTTGAACCTTAGATACGCTACCTTTCTTCCCGCATGTGAGGCTTTCTCTTGGGGTGAAGTGATCTTTGCAGCTCAAATATATAATTTTCAGTTATTTTTCTCTAAAAAGAGGAAAGAGGTCTATTGCATTTTGTAGCTAAGGTGGCACTAAAAAAAAATATCACTCAAGGTAGAATAGTATTTTTATAAACTTACTGCCTTCGAAATCAGTGCCAATTGCATATATAATCTTATTTGAGTTGTGAAAGGATCGAAAATGGCATCCTTTTTTATGTGTTTTTCTATTTTCGCTTCTTTGAGTCTATTTATTTACAGCAACCACAATCCCTTCTTAAAGAAAAAATTAAAGTTATTTGCTTTTGAGAATGCGTCCAAATGCAACCTCTTTGATCATTGGCTAATGAATTCCAATGCTTTGCTAATTGCTTGTTTCGATGACAAAAGGAGGAGAAAAATGATGATAGAAAATTTCCGCCGAGTTCAATTTAAACTATGCATCTTTTCCACATCTCCACTTTCTCCCCATTTACGTTTGTTGGAATGACCTCTAAGTGTTTAGTCGTTGCAAGGCAATAAAGTACCTGTGACAATTGCATGCTTGTTTCAAGTTCCTCCATTGACCTCAACATATGAGCTCTTGGGCTATTGTTGATTAGATGTCATCGATGTTATAATATGTGAGTTTTTAGTGATCATAAGTTTGTATTATGGTTAACTTTAAGCCTTTATTACTTTGTGTTGATTATGAATAAGTTAATCACTCATATTCGAAAAGTAATATAATCTTGGTGTATATTGCTTACAAATAATATAGTATTGGTGAATAGATTGAGAGATGACATAAATTTGAATTAATATATGACGGAAGGCTTTAAAATATAAGGGTTTTGAGATAAGTCATACAAATATAGTATTTATGAATTGCAATTTCAATGAGGATATGCAAAGGGCTAAAACTCCTGTGAAAGTTAAAGCTCAAGAGATACCATAATGAAATTCATTATGATACTTTAGTTTGATAATTAGTAAGAATGAAGAGATTAAGATAATGTTGAACATATGATAAAAATAGAATGGTTGAAGTAGAGATTTACTTCTAAACTGCTTATGATTAGTACAGGCCAACAAAATTAAAGAACAAATTTTACAATACAAAAATAGACTAGCTAAGATGTATGGAACAAAATATTTGCCTATTAGAAAGTAGATATGCACAAACAAGCGTAGTCGGGATGAGAACATTAAGATGGATTTTATACAATTAGAAAAGATAAAATTAGAAATGAGTAAATTCAGGAACATTTAAGGATAACATCATTTGGTGATAAATTAAGGGGGATTAGTTTGAGATGATTTCGACATATCTAATGTAGCCCAACAATGGTGCCCTTGAGAAATATCTTTGCAAGTTGTTGGCCCATCAAGAAAAAGGCAAATGCTAAAGAGCACATGGATTATGTGAAAAGGAAAGATTTGAACAAGTGCAACATATCCACGATTTAGCTTAGAATAGGCCTAAATGGAGGAACAAACTTTATGTAGTCGACCTCAAGATAAGGCATTGATAATGATGATGAATCATACATTTTAAGGGTTAAATGAAAGATTAGCAAATGTTTTTAAGCCCATGAAATCATTTGATAGTGGCTTCCTGATTAATTTTTTTTAGCGAATTGTCAGTCATACTGTGTGTGTCTCTACAGGCACAAGAGAATCAAAGATTAGCTAATTCTTCAAAAACAAATCAGCTCATTTAATGCTTATGTTAGCCACCGCCTTGTCTCCATGCTAAATCTAGGTGCTTTATGAAAAAACTGTTAATGCAGAACATCGCCTTTTCCCCTTCTTTTTATTTAGTTGGACAGTTCAGCAGTTCATCAAGCCCACAGACAAGGCAAAATTCCAGTGATGTTTTTGATCTTTCACTGCTTTCTTCTTTGTCCATCTCTCTTTTCCTTGATGTGCTGCATATTAAAGTGTCGACACCTGTTTGGAGGAGTGAATGTTGCTCATATCTACAGAGGGTCAGTCCCATTTTTTCTTCCTACATGGGTTGTGTAATCATCTAACTTTATTATATATGATAGTTACATTTACATTGTTGTATCCACTTTCTTCAAAATCTTGAACTTCAATCTACCACTTTAATTAATGGTCAAAACCAGTATTAAAGAAGTTTCAGAATCTTGGAGATTTCTTTCTTGAACAATTATGATTATAGGATTATGAAGAGTGAATGAGTAATCCTGCTCGTCGATCATGCCACATGGCATGTCAAGTGAGTGCATATAAAATCGCCTCTTAAGTTTCCTTGTTTGAGATGATTACTTCCACTGGAAATTGTGTTTGTGTGTGTGTACATGGAAGGACATGGGAAACGGAGGGGTCACTCAATGAAAGCTAAAACCAGCATGACTACTTACTTGGGTCTGTTCTCTTGGTCTAGTAAGATTTTAGTATGAAAGTGATGCCTGTGGCCCAATGGCACCTGATCACTATGCACAATCGAAAACGACGCCCTCTTGTCGACAGGTGGGACCCACCTTTGAAATCACTTAGCCTGCGAAGAAAATGTTAGTACATAATGTAGTGGTCCCACAAGCAAAAGCAGAGGCTTCTGACCTACTTCTTTAACATATTCCATTTAGGTGAATGGTGTGTGTCTGGGCTAGTACAGAAGCCAAATGAATAGATGAGGGTAAGGAAGCTGAAAGAACTACTCCATGATTGATCCAAGCAGGGATAAACAGCTTCATGAAACCGATATACAGAACCCTTTTGAGCTCCTTTGTCACAGGGTTCTCATTACTTATGAAAGTGAAATTGATGGGGCACGGAGGAGTTAAAAGGGATGGTAGTTTCTCTCCACTGAACAAGCATAGCATTTCTTCCTTCGAGCACTATTCAAAAGCTAAGAGAAAGCTACAGGCTATCTTTTCTTGATAGCATTTCTTCCTTCAACCACTATTCAAAAGCTACAGGCTCTCTTTTCTTGTAAGAAGTAGAGCAAAGATGGTGTGGGTGTGGCCCATACCTTGAGTTTCTTGAGGACAAGAGTACTACAATAAGGAATTATAGCCCTTTTTCTTTATCACCTCAAAAGTGTACACTTTACTCAATTACCCACTACCTTACATGTGGGGGCCAATGTGTATTAATCCAGCCCATTTATCTGATAGGGTACCATCGTTGCCAGTCGGCGGCTAAAAACTTACATTCACTAACCTATGAGCATTTGGCTCATTAGTGGATGGTTAAGAAAAGAAAGCAGCACTGCTGCAGGATTTACAGAAGGGCCAGCTCATTTATGTTGGAAATTAGAGTAAGGTTGGTATCAAATATGAAAAAGACATAGGAAAACACAGGGTCCTGACTTTCAAGAAATATTTTTTTTGTATCAGGGACATTGTCCATAACTTAAGGGTTCGTATGATGGTCCCACCTTGGAAAGGAGGTTCTCCAAAATTTATCTAAATTGCAAGATCAGGGCCATCCCTTCGTTTTGCCCTCTATGGGCTGTAGTTTGACTATTTTTATACTACAAACAAAAGTTTAGAATTTCCAAGCTGTAGGGAACAGTTGGGTAGTGGGTGATGGTGTGTTTAACCATAGAGAGATTGCCAAAGTAGTGATCTTTGGTCAAGGTAATTGGAGTCCATGGAAATAACTGGAGAAAGATGGAAGAAAAATAGGGCAGAACGATGTGCCCATCATGAGAAACAACAGAATATCATGAGAGGTTATTGACAAATGAAGTTGGCTGAGTTTCAATATCCTTCTACCGTCGATGTAGATAAAGGAATTTAATTAACTGAATTTTGTTTGCTGTCCCTAAATAGCTGAGCTACAGTGTGAGCCAATAAACTAAATACTTTGATGAATCCATGTGCACACGGAATTTTTTTCAAATAGAGGTTCTTGGAAATTTTTATGGATTAAGTGCAATTTTGAAGTGTGATAAATTGGGCTTAAAGAAACGTGGACAACTCTTAAGATTGGCAAGTATATTAAAGGAAATATGGGATCTAGGTGCATCCATGTGAGTTTCATCTGAGCATTATATATAAAGACAGAGGTAACTTCGTTAAACAAAGAGTTAATAGAGATGTTATAAGGGATGTTATGATTGTAAGTTCAATATAAGTCTTGTTTTGGGAAGATACTTTGATGGGTGAGTTAATTTTATTTTTGCGATATTATTCATGTATGTTCACAATGTAAAGTTCTTATGCATGATTAGCTGTATTTCCTCTCTTATACAACTTCTAAACAAAAACTTTCCCAACTTCCCACTATACCACATCTAAAAACTCTAAAACGCTCTTTAAAGACTATCAATTTCACAGCAGAGTTCATCATATTCATGATATAAATTGCCAAATAGGGAGGGCCCCGCATCTAGGAAAATTGAACATAAGGTAACTTACCATTATCAAGAGTTATGACCTCTATAATTTATCCTTTTTTCTAGAGTCATTCTGTCTTGGTACTGCTAAGAATTTGGCCAGAAATTGAAGGTCCATACCTTAATAGCTGTCTAGATAAAGTGACGTGCATAAACAAAAGCTTAAGCATGGTAGTATAAATACCCTTGCAAGTAAATGGAATATCATCAATTCCACTATTGGATAGCCGTAAGGGATAGGACTGGGCCCCTCTTTAGTTTGTTTTGATTTGAACTAGGGTAACATTCTATGATTTTTTTTCTATTAACTTGCATTACTGAAATTTTTATGCAGTATTGTATGCATTTAGTCAATGTTTGTTTATTTTCTTTTATGGGTAGATGAGATAAGACAAGGTGCATTCAAATCTACAATAATTCAGACTTCCATCAGCATTCCATCTAAGTGTTTCAAGGGTAAGGAAATGTGGGCCAATTAATGAAGAGTTGTATTTCTATGGCCTATCGTTCTGGTTGGTGTCTCCATGGCCTAGTCAATTCTGCACGGACCCCAACTGAGAGAGAGAGAGAGAGAGAGAGAGAGAGGGCCCCACTAGAGGAGAGAAGGTCCTTTATCATCTAGTCATATCATTACTGCTGACGTGGCAGCAACAAACAATCACACTTTGGGGCCTACCCATGAATGATTACACGTTGGGATGGAGGTGATTAACTGCCCCACGCACTATTGTTGACCAAGGCCTTCTTACAGAAAACAACAAGCACCCATCAAGGTAAGAACCATGAGAAAAGCAGATGGAACAGTTGGGCCCCATCTCCCACTCCACTCAAAAGATGGGTCCTCCTCCCCCACCAGTGACTGTCATGCACCCATATCTTTTGATGTGTATTTGGGTGTTTATTTTCTGAAATTGCCTGGATTGGGGACATTAGTCAGACCTTCCCTTGTAGAATGATATTGAAGCCACTTACTCTAATGAGAGTTAGTAGACAATTTATAATGTAGATGAGCCATGATGTCGACACGACAAGTTTCTTGGTTTCTAGGACAATTTGAGTCTAACATGGGTTGGAATAGATCCTTTAATGGTCCTCCAAAAATATTGTCGTAGTCATGTTAATCCACTTACTCGTAACTGGGGTTAGTGCCTGTTTTTGAATAGAAGAAATGAGGGTAAAAAAAGGCAAACTATTAGTTGGGACATGATGATGATTTAATGGTTTTGATTTTGCTTTCAGTACCACTCAGATACTTTCAATGTAATTATCATATCCATGACATGGTTGTTCAAGGCTTACGTGAGGAAACAGGACAAATGGCTGAGGTTGAGGACTGGGCCAGAAGACTAGACGGATCTACTCATCCGGTGGGGTCACAGAGTAGAATAAATGGAAGGTCAGTAAAACACATTTCAAGCAGGATTTTCTATAAGCCGGGCAAAAACTTGGCTTGAACATTTCAGATTTGATAGCTTAGAAGTCGAGTTCAAGTTGACTTGAGCTTCTTGAACATGATGACTTATAAAAGCATTTAATTAAGTCTGAAAAATAGTGATTATAGAATATACTGAGAGTTTGAATGAGATATTTCAAGGAGAACTGCAGAAAAAAAAACCCTCCATTTAATTATCATAATCCTTAATTTAGCGGCATTAAAGTCTAAAATGGTCTTGTAACCATAGACTTTTTTTTTAGATCAATCTAATGTGGAGTGATAGTTTGATGAGCATAAATTGGGCATATTACAAGAACATGAGTCGATAAATATGAAATGCGTTGCACCGATCAAAGGTGGCCCAAGTGGGCCCCATAGGGCTGGACTATATATGATGCATCTTGGAGTTTATTTAGTGAGTTTTGAAAGTCTCTGAGTTGATTGCTACAGCAAACTGATGAAGAGGATTTTAGTTTGTATGTTTTATTGTATCAGTTTCTTTGCCAAACTGATAATTATATTTTTATTTTTTTCGCTAAGATGAGAAATTGTTGATATGCTATTATAAAAAGAACTTTTGACATGCAAATATGGTCAAATATACAAAAAAAAATTTCATTTTTGTCAACCTTTTTGTTAAGAAATTACAAATAATCGCCATATATGAAATTTGTATTAATACATTCATGGTTGAGTGGTATTGACACATAAATGTCACAGTAATGCCCAAGGATGAGTCCTTAAGTGAAACAGTAGTCCAACATAACAAAAATTCTTGTACCAATTTTTTTCTTCTTTTTTCTTTGGTAAAATTTTCATTATCAGGTGTAACTTTAAAAGTTATTTTTGGTACATCCCCATTGACATATGGGGCTGTTTTATTTACTTATCATCTTTAGTAATTTCATTATAGAAATTTAAATATATTATCTTTATTGAAATATATTTTATAATCTCTCTTACTTTTAATGCAATAACCAAGTAAGCTCGGGTGCTTTGGCGGTTAATAAGATCGGGTCCAGTGACAAAGCCTACCCTACCAAGCTACATTTTTTCAAAAAAAAAAAAAAAATACTCTGAGTAAGTACCTTTTCAAAAATACTTCTACAAAAGTACTTTTAATTTATTAATCTACTGGTAGCTCAATTGGTAAGGCCTTATTTTCAGCTTTTAGGAGCCCAACAAAACACAAATGTCCATGTGAACTACACTCAAAGAAAAACCGGTTTCTCCCCTTTCATCACTTGCTGTCTTTCTTCCTTCCACGCCTTTCATCATCACAAGGGAACCCATCACTTCCCTATTCTCATTGGTGTGATCCATTTGAAAGTTTTGGGGGAGCCCTTATAATGGATTAATGCAATTACTCTCAATATTATGGGTGCAAATAATCAACTATATAGTGGAAATAATAATAAAATAAACAAAAAAGCACACACCACAAGAAAACACGATTTTTGGGTGAAAACCAAAACCGAAAAAAACCACAATCGAAAATCAAGCACAATGAATCATGCTATAGTTACAAGAGATATACTCACAACCTTAATCCAGTTCCTGCTTAACTTAAGGACTTATAATTCTTATTACACAGTACCCCGCTGCAACGACTCCCTGTCGTACGTACTCTGTTGCAGATCCAAGCACCTAGATGCCTTATAGATGTTGTACTTGACTCTCCAGAATAATCTTTTACTCTTAGAAGATAATCTTCCACAAAGAGATGTAGAAGATAAGGATCTCTATAACAAAGCTTCAGCCCTTTAACTCTACAATGAAAGCTTTTAGAGAAGATGATCTCCAAATAAATAATCTTTACTTAGAACAATGAAATATGTGCCTAAGGTTGAGAGGAAATTCATTTTTATAACTCATAATTCGTGCCTTAATATTAGAGTCTAAGTAGGAATAAAACAGGCATTTCTGTCACAAACAGAAAAGGTTTTCATATAAGTCGGTGGATTTCAACACAACGCTCAATCGATCGATCAAAGGTCGGATCAATTAAATTAAGCTACTGTCTTAGGTCGGATCAATCAGATGTCTGCCCGATTGATCAAATGAATTCAACACAAATTTCTGCAAACTTCCTGAGGCCATAATTTTATCATTTTAGCTCCAATTGATATAATCTTGGGCTCTACAAATATATACTTGAAACGAGCTTTCTAATGGTAGATAGCTTGCATATATTCAATACTTGGTTTGTGAAATATGACCTTTTTAAACCATATTATCATTAGAAAAATAATTCAATTTATCTCTCTTTTTTCGATTTCTTTACTTCAGTACATTGACGACTCATGCCACAGTTCAGACTAAAAGATACATAAATACAACATTAATAGACTCAAGTTTTGTCCAACCCGTGAATTAGTCGATACAAACATCCTTACACCATTCATGTAGAATCCCATAACAAATAATGATCCCAATTGGTCCTAACACATTGAGTGGCTCTCTCTTTCACCTCTCATGCAAGAAGGAAATTATTATCGAAAACAAGAAACTAGTTACAAGCAGCAACCAGAAAAAGAACACACACTACTGCTACCCATCCGTTGCCACCATGGTAATCTCCTTTCACTCGAATTTTAATAATACATGGTTACTAGGAAACAGAATCCAAGATTATCCAAACAAACTCATAACCAAACACTAGAGCATAAGAAGGAGATCACATTAAGACAGTGTTGTGGACTACCATATGAGTAAGATACGTATGACAATCCTTTTTAGATGAGATTACAAGGTCCCCAGTTGGGGGAAATCTTTAATCTCCCCAGTTAAGGGGATTTTATGGCTGCATTATAACTTCCATTTAACAGCTTTGGGAATGTGATAATATTTTAAAACTTTATTATTAGACACTAATTTTGGGGTTTAATTGAATTTTTTTGGGGGTAAAAGTTGCTTCTTTTAAAGAGGGATAATTAGTAAACTAGTATAACTCATAACCTTAGTCCAAAATAATGGATTTCTAAAAGATTAATATTGCCATCATCTTCCACTTAGCCTTATCTCTCATCAATCTAATATATAGTAACATCTTACCCTAATCATTCATGTGGCCAGCCGAAGCTGGCTACCATGGATGGATACCTTTTACAACAATTATACCATCCAAACCAATTTAACTTTTCATTAAGTGGAATTAAAAAAGAAACGGCCAAAATAAATTTGGCTGATATCTTTCTTGACCATTTATTAAGTCTTCAAATGACTGACAAGGAGTTGCTCTAGCTAAATCCTCCTAAGCGGGGGCACCAAAAGATAGTTATTTGCTCTATTAGTATGGGCTTGCTGAGGTAAGGCCCATCCGGCGTCACTTGATCTCATGCTAGTGTACAAAAGGCACTGTTAGGCTGTCTAATTCTTTTTATCCCAGAAGAATTGTTTTCACTTATGTGATGAGAGGATCTATGAAAGAGAGGAAAATTATTTTCGGCCCCCAATTACATTGTTTGGTCCAATATAATTTTTTTATTTTAAAGAGAATTTTGATTTTTTATATCGAAAGGGTAGAAATTCAGGTCCCCCATGAATCCAAGGAGAGGGAATCATCTCTTTGCACAAACAAGTGGATTGCATTAGAATTGAGTATCGTCTTTCTCTGGGCCCCTCAAATATGGATTATTCAATTTGGATGGCTCGAGTGGTCCAACAAGCATAATGCCAAAAAAAAAAAGCATAATGTCAAAAGCAGAGAAATACAATGCATTGTGAAAATTAGTACATGTTAGGATCCAATTATTATATATTAAGCTGGTTGATTTCAATTGAAAAATCAACCAACTGATTTTGACTATCCTCTCAATCTTGACCATTGTTTAGAACAACCAAAAGCTTCATGTACCATACAATTGAATTTGACTATCCTCTCAATCTTGACCATTGTTTAGAACAACCAAAGACTTCATGTACCATACGCCCATTTTACACCATTTACTCCTCTTTAATCATCATTAATTCCTGTTAATTAGGAGATGATTCACTTAAAACCATGTGACCGTTTCCTCTTAATAATAATTACCCACATTCATGTTTCCTCTTAATACTCATTTTCTTCCTACTGACTATATATTCACGATCTCATCCTAATATTAGTTTCCTATTAATTAGGTGATAAATCATGAAACCATGTGAACCGTTTGTGCTTAGTAATAATTCTCCACATTCATGGTACTCTTTTTCTTTCTATAAATTGTGTGATGATTGACTCAAATTGGGTGAAGGATAAACCTAGCCAAACTTACACAAATTTTATACTACATAATTTTGTTGAAAGTCCCTTGCTCCTTCTGTTCTCTCTCTGTCCTTACAGTACACGTGAAGAAGACCCATGTGCCCATAGATCGAGTTGTCGATCAGGTGGCCCTTTCTAGATGTTGGATCATTCCATAAATATTACATAATTAGATTTTGATGGCACGATGAAAGCCTCTCCATCACCCTTTGTTTCTCACCTCTGCGGCTCTTTATTTCCTGCTTTATGCATTTTTTTTCTAACAATAGCACAGTTTTCACAATTATTTTATTCTATCATACATTCCTTGAGTCAAGATATTTGATGGGATCTTATTGTATGTGTATAATTCCTACTCACCTATCCAACTCTCCCTTTTTCTTGCTCTATATGTATATATATATATATATATTTAGCAAGAGCACAGATCTCTCAATCATTTTTTACATAAATTCCACTCTCCTAAGAAACTCTCCATTTTTCTTTCTTCATATGTATTTCTTTTTCTAGCAAGAGTAAAGATCTCTAAATCATTTTTTACGTGAATTTCCAAGCTTAGCTATCCAATTCAAATCATAAATCTAGAAGTTTAAGAGCAAGCTAAATTATAATACAATATCATTCTTGATGAGTTCTACACATCCAAGCCAAATAAATCTACTAAAAGATCTTGATTGAAAGGAAGTGAAGGAAACAAATTTATGTGTTTGGAGAAAATTAAATACCATGGAAGTCTCTTCTCACAAACACGATTTATTATTATATTATGTATATATTATCTCTTATTTTTCTTTTAAATTTATAGGTCGGCTCTTGCTACCGAACTGCAATCTCGTGGAATGTTTTTGAACTTCTTTTGTGTTCATTTCTTGTTATTTTTATTAGATGTTCTCAATTTCATATTAATCCAAGGTTACTTTCTCAATTTAAGTACTGTAATATTAGTTAAATAATTGTATCACCTTTTATTTAGGTTACTCTTTCAGAGCATGTCCAAATGATGAGAGTGCAATTTTGATTTTCTTTGTATACTTTCAAAGATAGTATTGACAGTTCACGATTGTAGAGTAAAAGATAACTCTCGTTTCAATTAATTTGAAATTTTTAAATGACTGATAGACCTAATAGTTGAATGTGTTTTCTTTTAATGAGATACTCAGTTTAGTGGAATTCATTTATTTTTTGTAAAGAACTAAACTATTTTATGCAATTTCAGATTTTACAAAAAAACTACATGGAAAACTTAAAGATACATTTAAAACATATAAATCAAAAATTGATTCTTACTTTATGTAATTTTTGCATTTTTTCCTATTTGAATAAAGTTTTATGTAGATAATGATAAATATATTATTTTTAAAAAATTTAGCTTTTTCCCAACAACATTTCAAAGAAAATTTTATATTTCAATATACTTCTTTTTTTGCCCGTGCTAAGCTCGGGCCATTGTTGCTAGTTACCTCTTATAAGGATAGTAAGCTAAGAGGTTTTGGAATTAATTTTGACCAAAATTATTTCAATTTTAACTTTTTTATTGAGCCCCGGTAAAGGTAAAAAATTTGAGCTATGAGATTTAAACCCATGACCATTTGTTAATTTCAATAGCAAACCTAACCACTACAATACATAATATTAAAATGTAATTTTTTATTAGAAAAATATAAAAAATATAATAAGATGGAATGGAGACTCTTAGTTATGAGGGTTATGCCCGTACTTAGTACAGGTTAGCGTGCTTGAGATATGTTTTTGCTACGCTACTTATGCAGTGGGTTTGTACTATACCCCCTTCCCAATTACACCAGCATAATTGCCCATATGCCTATCCACAATACACACACAAGGAAAATTCTTCAGTGACACCACTTTCTCCTTTTTCAATGGCTTCTTTGTTTTTCATACCGGTGGCCACTTAAGAATTTTGATCAGCCAAGCTGTTGGCACATATATAAACCCTTTGAATTGACAATACCTTGATTTAAACTATTTCAGTCATTCGTCACCATTCGCTTTAATTATCACAAATTCACATGATATATAGCCATTAAATTTTGGGGAGTTTAAACCAAGGATCAAGCTTATTTTAACAACTTGATATCTTTACTGGGGATTTTCTTATCCGCAGGCATTTTTGGAGACAAACGTCTACATCTTCAAAGTGGTCACTGGTCACGGTGAATTCAGAGGATGTCCTGGTCCCATTCCTTTTTATGAATGAATTAAACCTTTGGCGGGGTGAAAATCTCATCTTCTATCCCCTCATTTACCTCTAAACCTTTTTATTCTAATGTCTCCATCATACTATATTAAAGGCAAAGGTTTTGAATTTAATTTTGGTGTTTATTTTGATTTTAAAAGTAAGTCAGTTTTTACCAAATATTTTCAGTTTTTATCCCCTTTTCATCTCATGCAAATTACCACTATATCTCTTCATTGAAGCCACTTACATTTACTCCCCTTTTTTCAAAGTTCCATTTTTACATTTTTTTTTTACCTCCCTTTCTATCCAGACTCTACCATTTCCTTTCTTTTCCAAGTTTTCTTCTTCCCTTCTTTTCTTTCCATAAATGCGTGCTCTTATAACCCTTTCTTCTTTTCCTTTCTAAAATTAATGGATATTTTTTTAATTCAGAAATATTTAAGTTGAAATGTTGACCATACTTGTGCTAAGCTAAGCACGGGTTATTATACTAGCTAGTTTTGTTACAATGAAAGTGGACATTTTTCAATGAAAATGCATATGATTTCATTCTTTTCCCATATATCAACAAATTTGAGAAAATTCAATTACAAATATCACATTATAAAAATGTGAAACGATTCAGATTTTGCTCAAATCATGTATAGAGAGAGAATACACCAATTCAAAATATGATTGAATGATAAAAAAATATGTGATTGATAATTTATAATAATATTGCAATTTAAATTTGAGCATTCAACTCAAATATTAGTGTCAAGATCCCAAAATTGGGTCAGATCTAAATCTGGTCTTAGGAGTGTGAGAATTAGTGCCAATTTAAAATTTTCTTGAGTATACAACAGGGGCCTCATTTTCGAGTGGATCGAAATCCTTCGTAAGACTATGCTCGTTTATCAAGCAACCATAATTACACATGAAACTAAAAATTCATATACTGCATAGCTGGACATCATATTCAAACCATATAAACCAATTACGATAATAATTTAATAAATGGTCAAGTATCCTGAAGCATAACAATTAAAATTATAATTTCCAAAACAAATGAATTTAATACCTATAAATATGGCCTACAAAACATTGCCTTATTACAAAAGTCTAATAATAAAAACTACGCCTCCACTCTTAGACATTTTAGATGATTTCATCGGCGCCCCACTCAGCAACTCTGCCATTTGTCAGAATCTCCTGTGTCTCCTAACCCTTCAGTTTGATACTGACATCGTGACTTAGATACTAAAACTAGTGGGTTAGACCGGCGTAATCTCGCAAGAGATAAACTACAAATAATGATAGTAGACAACTGATATAGATCACATTCATAACTTCTTAAACTAATATAATAAATGCCAAGCAAATGCGATGAATGCACAAACGTAGGTAATCCTGCTAGATACAATATACAAACATGGGTCTTCTCTCAAGATAAAACAAATAGCAAAGCTATATACTATACCACACAGTACATGCTGGCCCAATGGTGTACATCCACCTCCAACTGCAGTTGGTCAGATAGATATATATATAAATGTATAAGGTATACGGATGCACAATAAAGTCATGCTATGAAATCTCAACTCACTAAACTCATACCAGTAACGATTAAATCGATGAGGTTGCATAATTTAATGGTATATGATGCTCATGTGATATTTTCCATTTTTATAAAAGGTAAGCTTTAAACCACCTAATGGTCATAGATAGTTTAAGTATATATATGGGAATAAACCTTCCTTTATAATGATACTAAGGGCCCACGATGTTATTATCATACTTTGGGTGTCTATCATGTATTGCATTTCAGAACTCACATTCTCATTCCGAGTCTAGTCCAATTCCCATGTGTACATTTAGCTAACTTTTCTTAAGGACAGAACTTATCCATATATTCGAACTTAATTCCCAAATTGCTTCAATTATTAACTATCCGTTGGGCATGAAATAAGGTTAAGTGATTCTATCCCCTATAGGTCACTTACCTATAATGCAATCCATGCGGTTGAATTTTTCAATTGTGGTCACCAATCATAACCTATTCTACTACTAATTTAATTAAGGTTTATGCCTCCCATAGCCTAGCCGTGATCGTTTTACGGCTTAGCCATAGTCCAACTTATGACTTATCTAGTCGGTCTTAGGGCCAGCCGTAAAGTAATCTCCTCAATTCAACTCATTGGAGAGTGAGCCGTAGCTTAGCCGTAAGCTAATGTACGGCTTAGCTATAGGTACTCATAGTCCCGCCCTTTGTGTGCCAAAGGTCCAATGACTTGGGTCCAAGGATCAAAAAGGCTTGACCAGTCCATCTCCAATGGGCTTTACACAAAATGCTAGACATGTACCGATTCAAACCTCTAAAATAGCCTGTTAAACATCAATCTAACCCTCTTAACTTGACTCGAATCCGACAAATCAACTCAACCCTTAATTAAAAGATTTAGGGCCTGACAATTAGTAAATGTGATTTCAATGAACAAATCTCTAAATCCTAAAAAACCTAAGTCTAGCCTTGTAAATATTCCCCTTCTTCATTTTCATGGGAGAGATAAATCCTACATTCTGACATTCACATAAGAAGCCCTCCTATCATTGACATAAAAAATAAAAATCTTCTTTAAAGATGAAATCAGCTTTATTTTTTCCTTTTTACACTGAAAAACTACTATATCAAGCACAGAATGATTTAAATAATACACGGAGAATCAGAATAATTCTTCTTAACCTCAGAATCTTCTCGTTGCACCGGCTCACTTTAACCCTTTCTAACTTTCAGAGAATAATCTCAAAAAATTACAGTCAGGTGAAAGCTATCCATTCAACAAAGATATGCAGTAAGAACCTTTGTTAATATGAGAGAGAGAGAGAGAGAGAGAGAGAGAGAGAGAGAGAGAGAGAGAGAGAGAGAGAGGTAAAAAATAAGAATGGTTCTTTAATTACTGTCCAAAAATTGGGTGGCAGTTCTCCTGGTTCTGAATTTGGTTGCATGAATTGCTGTGCTGGTTACATATAGCATTGTGGCCCCTCTCCAACACTGTTGTAGTGATGGGGAGCAGTGCAGCACGTGCTCGGAGGCTGCACGCGTGAGATTCTGGGCAGTTTCTCTATTTTCACACGTGCCACTATGACACAAAAAATTGAAGAAAATAGTAAAATGTGCCTAGGGATTAGAGTGAAAATTATATATATAAAGAAAAAAAAAAGCAGAAGGCATACCGAGGCCAAATAGTGGGACCCATGTCCTTTTTTATATCTTCAAATACCACAGGTTGGTTAGATCCTTTTTGATGATTATAAAACAGTTAGCTTAGGTAAGCCGTGTAAAAAATCAAATGGTATTTCTTATTTTAAGTGGACTTCAAATTATAGATGGAATTGATTAGAATCTGGCCAATTTCGATAAATAGAAAGAAATGTTCAATGGTTTTTTCGTTCACAATGGATTTTATTTTATTACCGTGATGGCCAATTAGGTTGTATTTTCTGGTCTGGTGCTTAGTTAAATATAGTGATTCTCATCTTTCTTTCTTGTATAATCGAATTATACACAGATGGGACCCACATGTATGTTATTTATAATAAGTGTGGTATGTTGCTAAACAATCGCTGATGATTAGTTTATTACAACGGATCATCATCATATAATATAGTTCTCTTGAAATTATATAAATATAGACATTTTCTCAATTAAAAATATTTATGTGCAAAAGACAAAAATGTATATAAAAAAGAGAAATGCTCATATACAAATAAGGAAGTCATGTAAGCATCGATGCATACTAACACTCCTTATATATATGGGTCAAGCTATAACAATCCTTGGGCCTTTTTTTTAATTATAAAAAAAGCTCTTTTTTAAGCCTATGAGATTTTTAACATGTGTCATCAACATGTCCTTAAAATTAGCTATCCCTTATTTTTTGTTGGCTTGCATTTGTGAGGTTGTTGATTTTTATTGGATATATCAAAAGGGCATAAACTCTTCTTTTTTAAATGGGGTGTTTTTGATATTTCCTCTATATATATAGCCTTGACAAAATGCCAAAATACTTTTAAACTTTAGAGTTCTCTCCGCATATTATTGGGAAGATGTTTTAAACAATGAACTACATTTCAAATAGTTAAAGTAACAAATATTTTCTTATTTTTCATCTTTTTACTTCAATAAAATATGACATTTCATGTGATATTTACAATTTTGGCAATGTTCTTACAGTGGTGTTATTAGGAAAATACTTTTTTTAAAGTAGATTTGCAATATTATTGAAGAATTTTCAATATGTATAGTTGTGACACTACTGCTGTTTCTTTTGATTGCATACTCGACTATAAGTGATAATAAAGTAAATAGGAATGATGAGATCAAATAAGCTCATTGGGAGATCCACTTTGATTACTTATATAGATCGTCGATGTTAAGTTCCAGTGGCTTTGTATAAATTATATATGAATTTAGATTCAATAAGGATTTGCCTCATGGTGACTGTGAGTGGACCTATCACCGTGGGGCAAATCCTCATGGACCACGTGCATGGAAGGCTGCCCCTTGGTGACGTGGATAGCCATGATAGATTTCGCCACGGTCACCATTGAGTGAAATATCAGAGTCATCGGATTCATTACATATGAGTAGAGTTTCCTTTGTTTGATGATTATAGCCAAATTGATGGGACAAGGATTTTTGACGACAAGCTCTTGGTTTTTCATTACTCAGCGTAGGGTAGCTGGATCCAGCGCTCTTGTGAAGGAAGTAGACTTTGTGCGAGGTGAGAAAAGTAGACCTTGGGCGAGGTAGGACAACCCTTAGATGAAAAAATATAGTTGCTCAAGTTCAAACCATGGGTAACTGGATAAGAACAGATGCTTTCTTGATGACAAACTCTTTTAGAGGCTCTTCTTGTTGTTGTTTTTGTTTATTCTTCTGTTTCCCATAGGCTTTCGTTTAATACAACATAAGTGGGTTTGTTTTCTAAGCAGTGTATGTTAATTGCATGGCTTCATATATCTTTCTTGGGAAAACAATTTCATTTTATTTATTTTTTTTTTCACCAAGAGAAGTTGCATTTCTTTTTAAGGGCCTGTTTTGGTTAGAGGACATCTAATAATTCTTATTTGGGGATATTTGAATTTTTCAAGAATGGTCGTATAATAGAATTTCAAAATGTTAAAGGGCTTTTAAGCATTTTGAAAGCTAACATCTAAAATTTTTGAACAATTTCATTAAAAAAAACTTTTGGAGACTTGGCAAATCAAATAGAAAATTTTAAAGGCTTTGGGCATAGCTGCTGCCGTGCAGTTGAAAATCCTCAACATCTGGATGAAATTATCACAGCTAAACATGTTTAAAGAGTCCTAACTCTGTAGGTTAGAACTCTTCCTTCCCACTTTGTGCACTCTCGTTCCCACAATGTGGGCTTCCTCGTTGCACTTGCCTCGACTCTCTTGAATCTTAGCCCCCTAGGCTGGGGTTAAAGAAAAAAGGCACAATGAGTATAACCAAATTATAATTACAGGAAATTGCTATTGCAACATCAGTTTTAACTCAGTATTGACATGAATTTTGAAATTTTTATATTACAATTTTGCCCATTTATGAAAGGACCCAAAAGGACTTTGTGTCATGAAACTTAAATCCATAATTGCTTTTCATACACACCTTCTCATCTTTTCCTTCCCTCTTCCCATCATCCATTTTTTTTAATCTGTGTAAGTGATCATCTTCTTCCATTCTCCTTGGTGGCATTATCCTTCTTCCATTCTTCTGGATGACTATTTTCTTCCATTTTCCTTGATGACCATTTTTTTTCATTCTTCTTATTCTTTGTCACATCAAACATGATTTTTTTTTGTAAATGTGTTTGCATCAATCTCTTTTTAATTTGTGAAAGTGTAGTATGAAAAAACATGATTTTGTGAATATTTTTCATTAAAAAAACATGAGTTTTAACACCTGAAGAACGTCCAGTTCGACCCTGCGAGGCCGAACAGGAATTACCTATTCGGCTTCCTAGGGCCGAACAAGATTGGCCCTGCTGAATAGGATAATACCAATTCGGCCCTGAGAAGCCGAACAGGACGTTTTCCAGCAGTTGAAAAAACTCATGTTTTTTCATGAAAAACATTCACAAAATTATATTTTTTTCATGCTAAACATTCACAAAAAAGATATTGGTGCAAACACATTGATCTAATAAAATCCAAACATGTATTTGATAGTGGAGGAAGGAGATCAAGCTTTTGATAATGGAGGAAAAAGAGAAAAGATAGGTGCTTTGTGTCTGTAGAGAGAAAGATGGGTGACTGTTGAGAAAAAATATTTAGAGAAAGAATATGTTTAGATAGGTGAGGGTATATTGAGAAAATGGGTGACTATAGAGAGAAAAAAAATCAATGTGACTAACTTAATCACATATATATACATAAAAGGTGTCTAAATTGAGGAAAAATTAGTGTTGAAATAGCAGCACTCTAATTACAAAAGATAGACCCTATATTCTAGTTTTTAAAAGTGAGTGCCTATGTTCACAATCACTAATAGGTGGACCATATGTACCAAAATATATAACAAGTATAATTCAAATCATGAATTCTTATAGCTATGGAACATGGAATTTATGAAATTCAGGATGCATATAATTATCAGGCAAGAATTTTAACATCAATAAAGTAAAAAATTTAAGGAATAAAAAAAGATATGGCATGTTAAAGTTAAAAAAAAAGATGTGTGGTAAAATATTTACTTAGATAGCATGGAAAAAAGTATGAAACATCACATAATGCTAATAAAAGGTGGAAATAGTGTGAATAAAAAGTAAAGAAATGTAACGTTATAGTAAAAGAAGAGAACGTATAACTAAGGAACACCCTTTGTCTTAGATTTAATTTCACCACACTTTATTACAGCTTTTTTTGTGCAAAAAGGAAGTACCACCAAGAAATAAAGATTATAAATGTGGCATCTCAAGTTTATTTTTCACACTACTTTTGTTACTGCATGTCTATGCAGTTGATTTTTTTTTTATGAAAAAAAAATAATTATTTTTTAAGACTACAGTAAAATTTATATGTGGTGCAGCTGAAAAAAAAAAACTGGAATTTTCATCAATCCCTAAAAAATTCTACAAAGGAGGGATCCCTACACTTTCAACTCCCATTTGCTGAGCAAACATGCCCTTCAGTGGGATCCATCGTGGAGCTTCACTCCATCATCCGGCCTCCAAAATCTAAACGTTTGACAATGCGGCAGCAGAGCAGGAGCCAAAAAGCAGACAAGAAAGGCTGCAATGCAAATCAGTTCCCAGGTCTTTCAAGTACTTACGAACGTCCGATATTTGGCCCACCAGAGTCGATGGCTAACTACAGGAGACAGCTCAAGAGCCGAGCCGAGCGGAGCTGAGTAACAACTCCACTCTCCTTTGAAGGAGAGAGAGAGCGAGAGAGAGAGAGAATAGTCGCATGCACACCGCGCGTGCGATTGCACCCGCGGCGTACGGGAGCAGAAATGGACGTAACGTGTCGTCACCTTTGGATGGGACTGTGTCTATGTTTTGTGTTTATATTCGCATTCAGTCAGTCACTGATCACTCCACTGTCCATTTGTGGAAAAACTCTGCAGCAGAGCGGAGAGCAGATTTTCAGAGTCACACAGTCACACAGAGAAACCACAGTCTTCTTCTTCTTTTCTTTCTTTCTTTCTCTCTCTCTGAAGTGAGAGAAGATATACTTTTATCGAGAGAGAGAGATGCCATCTTTGCTCAAAACAAGGAAAGCTCTGTGCCCTTTCTCTCGATTACCGGAGAAAAAACCGCCATTTCTGGACATGGTGGTTTCATAGGAAACCACCCCAACTCCCCCTGAATCTCATGCAATAGGCTCCTTTAAATCCCATCTCTCTTTTTTAGTGTTCTCTGTTCTTTCCAAGGGGAGCTGCAGGTGGGTGAGAATCCGTCAAGACTTTGCTGGGCTGAGAGACTGGAGATAAAGGGGGGGTTGAAGAGGGGGAAAGTTTGCAGCTTTTTGGTTTTTTCTTTTGTTGTTGTTTTCATGAATGAGCGGCTTGGGTTTGTTTGTGGTTGTTTTTCATGGGTTTTGTTTGAACGTGAGTTTTAACGGGCTGGGATCGGGAATTCTGCTGGTGAAAGCGCAGGAGAGCAGGAAGTAAAGCAGACCCACTTGAGGAAATCTCAAGTTCCCCCCCCTTTTTCATCTGTTGATGCATTGACGATTTTTGCATGTCGGTTTTCATGTGCAGTGTGTTTTGTAGTTGAAAAGTTGGGACAGGGAAGAAAACCCATCAAAGGAAAATTAAGAAAAAAGGGCAAACTTCACAAGATCAAAGATTTTCAGTCTCTTCTGTTGATTCATGTAGATTTTCCTAGTCAATACTTGTTTGTGGTTTTGATTGGAATAGTGGTTGGGCTTCTTCATTTCTGGTTTTTTTCCTTTTTCTAGGCCTTTGCTTGCATCTTGGTTTGGTTTTAACTGCTGAAGGGTAGGGAGATTTCCTAGGGATTTGGTTAAATGGTTTATTAATTGAGGAGTTATGGTGTTATTACCACAAGCAGCACCGCCTTTCTCTTGATCTCTTGAAGCACAGCTTTGTCTTTTGAAGCTCTCATACATATCCAGAGGAGGCTCTACAGAGAAGACAAAAGGTGTGAAGGAAAAAAGAACACTTTGGTGGCTTTGGAGATACTATTTGCAGAAAACCAATGGAGATTTCATGGATATCATTGGTTTCTTCTTGTAGGTGTTGATTAACTAGGAGAATCTCAAGTTATTTCAGGTAATTCTTATAATTCTACATTTTAGTGCGTTAAGTGTGTATTTTCTACCAAGATTCATTTGCCTTGTATGACCTTTGGCTTAAACTTGCATGTTTTTCATATTTGATGGCTGTTTTATATGTGTTATCAGAATACTTACTTCACTTTATATTTTTTTTGTTACTTTTATATATTATTTTATCTGATTATGGTATACTCTTTATCTCTTTTGGAAAAATTATCCTTTCATAGCTTTGGTTTGCTTTTCTTTAGTTCCTTCTTTTGCAAATATATCCTGTTTTTCTTTATCTCCTCTTTTTTCTCATTCATTTTTTGGGTTCTTTATCTTTCACTTTCTTTTGACATTTTGACTTTGTGAAGAAGAACTGTTTAATTTGGGTTGCCTGTTGTTGTTTTGCAGTGCCATTTTAAGATTCTAAAACAGAGAAGGGAACCCCATGCTTAGGAAGAGATCTAGAGGTGTAAGCAGGAATCAAGGTCTGATGGCTGATCATACCCCTCTCTCATCGCCAACGGATACATATAGAAAACCCACTTCCTCAATTTTGAGTTCTCCGAGACTCTTCACTACTTTCTCCACAAAGGGTTTCTCTGATTCTGAAGCTGTGATGAGCCCAACTTCAACACTAGATAGCAAGCCATTTTTGGGTATTGGAACTCCCTTTTGGTCAGACAAAACCCTCAAATCCCCCAAACCTAGCTTAGACCACAGAAATCATTGGGAGAAAATAGATTCAAGAGGTGTTGGGCTTGGTATTGTTGATGCCCTCAATGATGACAATGACAAGAAATTCTCCAAACCAGACAGTAGAATGGTTTTGTTTGGTTCACAGCTAAAGATCCAAATCCCTCCTCTGCCACCCTCTGCATCTTCTCTGGGTGGATCTCCTGGTTCTCCTAGTGATTTTGGCATCAAAACCCGCAATTCTCTTTCGGGCCCATTCTCTCCTGCTGTGTCTTTGTGTTCAGGTCTGAAAACTCCATCTGGGTCAATGAATTCCGGTCCCGAATTGCGAGCTTTTATGGGTTGTCTTTCAGCAAGTGAGATGGAGCTCTCAGAGGATTATACTTGCATAATCTCTCATGGGCCAAACCCAAGAACAACTCACATCTTTGACAATTGTATTGTGGAACGTTGCGGTGTGGGGTTTTCTGCTGCCCAGAAAAAAAATGGCCTTTTTGGCAATAAGCCGGGTCGTCCCTTGGATGATTTTCTCAGCTTCTGTTACACATGCAAGAAAAAACTTGGACAGGGGAAAGATATTTACATGTACAGGTTAGTTGTAATCGCCTCCTTGTGTTTGTATGTGTTTAATTGACCTATCAATCATATATATTAAACTATACTTAATTTATTGGTGTTGATTCCAATTACTGTCTTGATGAATTTCTGTCTAGTTGAGAAGAGTATTTTTTTCCTTATAAAGAACTGCATTCTGGAATTGTTTGAAATCAAAACCTTAGTTTGTTTCTGAGCAAACAAGCTCAGTTCATTATGTAGTAGCTATGAACGTGGAATATTTGCTTGCTTAAGTTCTTATTTGGTAGGGATTTTAACCGTGGATGACTTTCTTGATATGTTTTTCTCCCCCTCTTTTTTATTGCATAGTTGCTGCTTGGAAGCTCTTACTGTGTAATTATGTTTATGGGGCATCCCTGTTGCCTCAAAGGAGAAGATTTACTTCTTCCATTTTCAAATTATTCTTCCCAGTTACTGCTAGATGTAGTCTGAAACTTCATGCCAACTTCTTATATATATTTTCCCACCACTGCTTAGCAATATCTTTCCCATTGTTCTTTATGGTTTGAGGCCTTTGTGTTAATCTTTGTGGATTTACTCCACTAATATGGTCCTAGTTTCTTCATGTTGCTACTTGCTATACTAGATATGGAAGCCAATTTAATGGAAGAGGTTTCTCGATGCCATGTTATTTTATCATGTAGTGACTTGTGCTTATATAAACTATGATCATTATTGTTCACCAAGTGGAAGAAGAAGAAGGTAAAAAAAAAAAGAAGAGATGCCCATCACTTGTAAGGGAACAGCTGTTTTTTGATAATAACAGCCACTATAAGATACTATAGTGATGTTATCTATGATGGAGCTTTAGATAAATGGCATTTTTAGTGTGTCTAAGCTTTACAATTTCCATTTTTTTTCCAAATCCCAGGTTGTTCTTTCTACCTGTTCATCTATATTTGCACCCACTATGGTACAAGCTTATAATGCCTTTTTCAAAAAAAAAAAAATTCTATTGAAAATTTGTTTTCAACATAAGCATTATTGCTCTTTGCATGACTAAAACTGTTCCTTTAATTTCTCTTTGATCTATTCCTATATTACTTAATTACTACTCTGTTTCAGTTCTCAGTCCATTTCACAATAATTAACAGCCATCTTCAGAAAACAACATATATTATCAAGAACAGTTCAAGCATCATGCTAAAATTTTCGACTAATGAGGATGTTCTGGTGTCTGGTTACTGTTGGGTTACCAAAACTGTTCTGGTCTGTCTTGCCTGAATGGTTTTCATACTGTTTTCTCATTGAAACAGATGGATTTATAATTTTGATTAGCTTAACAACGTTGACAGTCTTATATCTAACGGTTCTCCTCGGTACTTTCAGAGGTGAGAAAGCATTCTGCAGCCGTGAATGCCGGTTCCAAGAGATGCTGTCTGACGAGGGAAGGGAGAAGGGGGCATCAGATTCGTCTGCGTCGCACTATGATGATATTTTTGCTTCTGTGGGGACTTGTTCTTGATTGCTTCTGTTCTCTGAAGTGATTTTAAAAAACAGTCTTTAGCAGCAGCAGCAGAAGAATAATCTGTGCACCCGATTTTTGTTTACAGGAATAGATCAAGGACGATTGAGTCTGAATGGAATTCCCTAAGTCCAATTATCCGGGAAGAGTACTGAATAATTTGTTATAGGGAGTGGAGCCTGGTGTTGTCAGCTTTTTCCTCAAGTTATCCTTGCAGCATGCGTAGGGCCCAAGTGGGTTGTCAGGTGGATCCTAATAGATGGGCCATAGCTTAGAACTTGAAGATTTTGGAGTATTCCAACCATTTGATGAAAGCTCTTCAGAGATTTGAAATGGGCCTACCCCATATTCATGGAATGAGGCTTAGATGATATGATGAGAGAGAATTGAGAATGGTTGGTTTAAAAAATATCGTCCAAGTTTATAAGGTCCATCTGCAGTGTCTGAAATGATCGTGGTAACTAGATGTGGTGGATGAAAGCACAAACACAGTTTGCCGTGTTTTCTGGGTAGTTTCTACATTGTACTGTTCTTTTCTGAGCTATTGTAGAGTTGAATTTGAATCAGTGATGGAGGGGCAGTTGCTGCTGGGGATATGTCCACAGCTTTTGGCTGTTACTGTGACGATGCATGATGAAGTTTGGATTGTCGTCTTCTTTAGATTCCAATGATATCTCATGTTTAGGTGCAATGGTGCCTGTCCCTTGTTTTTGGTGGATTCTGTCTTCTAGTGTCCATCTTATCTGCTCATTGCAACTGTTCCTATAATCATTTTACAGTGCCGATGATTGTTTTTGGTAGGGGGTATTAATTGGTATCTGCCATAATCAACGTGGTCTGGGTCCCACCTTAAGTTTAAATAATGCCCAACTGCTATCCTAGTGTACGAGAAAAAAAAAATCTTCTGCCTTATGGGCTTTGCGCCCGTTGTTCTGCTTGGGCTGTGCCTTTCATCTAGACAAAGAGGTGCTAATGGGTAGGACCAGGCTGTCCAAGGCTGGCCCACACGAGGTCAGATTTGAGCCAGGTTTTTAGGCTTGTGGGCTCGAAATTGGCCTCATTTAATTTGACCTGGTAGGTAAATGTGTTAGGTCTAAGCGCTAGAATGACTATTAAAGGCCTTGCCTACTTGCCTGGACTTGAATACTTATTTTACCTTTTTTTAATATATATATATATATATATATAATTTTTGTGTATGCTATGTTGGCTACTGGTTACTGGTGAGAAACTTGAAATGGTTACTGGTGAAAAACTTGAAAGGAGCAAGCAGTGCTTATACCATTCAATCATGAGTATATTGGCGGCATGATTGATATACTTACTAGCAGCAAAAAGGATTATGTGTATTTTATAAGGTTCTAGGACCTGACTTTTAGGCATGTGGGCTGCATCTGAACCTGAATATAAAGTGAGATTATGTAGCAGGCTCGAACAAACTTTGACCTTGCCTGGACACCACAGAGTGTTCCCCACCTTCATTTGTCGTCTCCAATGAATCTTCCCAGCCTGCACCCTATCTTCTCTATGAAAAAAATTCCTATTTTCTAAAAAAGTTTGAAAAAATTGACACTAAGGTGTTTTTTTATTAAAAGTAACTACAAATCCTACCAAATGGACTACTAATAAATTATGGGTGTTTGGAAACAACATATTTTAAGAGGTTTTGCAATATTATCTATTAGTTTAGAATATAAAATATAATTACCTAAAAAGGTGGTGTTTAGATAACTGAAAAAGTATTTTACAATATTTCACTTTCTTTCTAAAATCTTTATATTACATTATTCAAGGATATGCTGTATGAAATAATTTTTTATTAAAAAAATATAGAGTTCATGAGCAATTATTATTATATATATTATAATAATATCCCCTTTTATTAGAAAGCGACAAGTGACACAGCCCTCTTTGTGAGAGGGCAACATATGGCGCAATCTAAAGATTCTATTTATATTAGCTAGACTTTATCCATAACATTACTCTAGAATCTCTCATTTTTCTTAAAATCTATCTCAAAAATCCTTTTTCCTAAAACCTAATCTTTCCCTAAATTTTCTCTTATTGTTGATTTCAACCTTATCTCCTATCTTAAAAATAAATCCCCTCCTCTAAAACCTCTCTCTAATCAAGACAAAATATCTCTAAACCCACATTTCTATCAAGAATCCTTATCTCATGCTTTTTCTCATCCCACCAACAGATTCACTTTCCTTAGCAAGCTCTTATTCTTATCCTAATTATTTGGGCAAGAAAAGTGCTAGAACTTTATACCGCCCGTACCAATATCCATACATGCAGTCGGCTACAAGATTCTCAAGAAGAAAACACAGTTTGGAGTTGGCCCCTTCAATCACAGCAACATGAGATGAAGCCTCATTTTAAATCAAGCACAACACCATGATATGAAGCGTCATTCGAAATGTAGTTAAACTGAAATGGGATAAATTAAATGAAGCCTCAGTTTCAATCAGACAACGTGAGATGACGCCTTTAGTTTCATTCATACCGCATGTGGTATTTATTGGATGTTCTGATTTTGTTATGTCACTTTCATATTGCTTGAGATGAATTTTGTTACTACTAATGTAAATCCATTTGGTTTCTTCGGACTCAGATAAAGATCTTTTGATTTTTTTCCCTTTATTTGGGCTGATGTCATTTTAGTTTAGGTAATCACGCTATTCTTACATCTTTCTCTGGGGTGATTCCAGATGTCAAGTTCTTTAGTTTCTGATCATTTGGGCTCATTCATGTAAACTGCACTGATGAGGTAATATTAATGTAAGTTTTTTATTTTTCTATATCTATTTGTATTGTTGATACCATTGTTAAATGGACTAATTCTTTTCCATGGAGGTCTTGAATGGACTAATTCTTTTCCATGGAGGTAGATTCCTGAATGATGCATTTGCCGAATGATTGTAGGTTTTTACTTGGTCGGTTTTCGGATGTGAAGGAAATGAGTGGGTTTTTATGAATTTATTTATTGAAGTTGAGGGTTTATATTAGCTACAATTATCAATGTGGGCCCCATTTATAAAGTGTTTATTATTAAAGTGGGGCCAATGTACATTGTGTTATTATCAAATTTAAAAAAACAAATCCCAAGAATGATATATATTTAATAGATTTATTTTTTTTAGAATTATTTTTCATTTATATTATCTTAAAAATATTTTCAATTTTAGTATATTTCCTTTTTGAGCCCGAGCTCAGCACGGGCCTTTATTGCTAGTCATTAATTATAGTGACTCACTATGAGTTTTAATATTAATGATTTTTATAGGAGTGCAATTATAACTCCCAACATTAGATTAGCCCTACAGTGCCTACAAGTTTAATGTGGGGCCTTAATAGTCATATCATTGTTACAAAGCCCTTGTTAATTATAAATATAGGTAGGTTCTATAAATATCGCGTTAGGGGGCTTTTATTGTGATTAATTAACATTAAGTGGGTCCCATATTGCCAAAATAAATTGGGTCCCACATTGAATATGACGATTGAATTGTGTTATTACAAGTAAAAAATTGTCATCATTAAATTGGTCCCATTATTTGATAGCTCCTCTACTATCAATATGACTACTACTTTCAAATGGGTCCCATAATAGATTTTTATTAGATAGATTTATCAATGAATATGACTACTAACTTCAAATGGGTCCCATAATAGATTTTTATTGGATGGGTTTTTCAATAATATATGACGTTAAATAAGCTTTTTTCTATAAAATATATATATATACACATCGATAAATAGGGTTATCTCTGATATCATGGTTACCAATATTTCTTGGACCTACCTTAACTAATAACATTGCTTGGATCTCATGATTTTAACATTTAATATTATGATTTTTTTAACAATAGATGGGTCCTACCACGATTATTAACACATATAATTAGTAATTAGTGGATTCTGCATCGGGTCGATTACTTTTTTTTTTAATGTTTAGTATATCTTCCAAACACTTCAAAAGTATAATAAAATTTATAGAAATTGCCAAACACAGCAAGTAACCCAATATTATAATAATATGGCACTATTTTATTCTAAGATAATAAAAGCTTCCAATATTTATTCTATAAGAAACAAAAGTGAACCCTGCGTCGCAGCTATAACGTTGCTCGGATGGTGAAGACAACTTTTGAATGTGAGTAATACATAGAATCGTAGAGGAGCATCAGGCGATAAGGTAGATATATGATATATCAATCGCACCCTGCTGAGTGGCTGTTGCTTGGTTATAAATATAGGCGGTATGTGGTAAGTGGTGGGTGTGTTTGGCTTAATGCTTAAGTTCGAGTGCTTAGAAAACAGAACATGAAAACTTCGAGATCAAATTGGAAACCCTGCTTTACAAATGGCTCGATAAATCTAGCAATTAATAATACACACTCATGATCGAGTAGTATTGGCACGTTCATATCCCACACATGTGCCAGGATTAATCCTTTGATCTTCAGATTGATAGACTCTTGACCAGTAGGCCACCCTGATAAATAAGTAAATGAATGAAAAGCCCCTCCAAATAGGAATGTCAGTGGGTATCTAAGGGCGTGTTTGGCATAATCATAGTGAGTAGTTCCCACATTCCCACGCGATAAATCCATCAGAAACATGTTTGGTAAGCAAAATCAGCGTCCCAAGATTAAGTCCCATTGGATTTATCACAAAAAATTTGACCCACTGGATTACAAAATTGAAAATAATTCCTCTTCATTTTTTTTTTTGAAATAGTCTTGCGGGCACAATGGGTTTTCTACAATTTTTCCTTGTGTTCTCCACTCGATATAGTTATGTTCTGCCGTTCCCGTGGAAACCACTTGTATGCAATTCTTCTGCTCTACCCATCCTGCTCTTCTATATGCCCAATTAATTTTTTTTTATTTCTCTCCTCAGTCCTCTCTCCTTACCCCTCTCCCCCAACCAGCAATCCCACTCGATCTCCTTCTTCTTAACAAATATGATTTTCTTGATTTTGTTACTTAGAAAAAAAAACTTGTTATGTTGTTACCAAACAAGTTCAACACATCATCTTCTCCATGTTATAATTTAACATCATGTTATGAAATAAGTTCTACACCAATTGGTTTTGGTACAACCCGGGCTTAGCACAAAATCGGGAACAACATAGAAACGATGCCAAATGAACCCTAATTTTTCTCTGGGTTAAGTTCCGCATCCATATAGGTTCTAATGCATGGACTAGGGACTAAACATACAAGTCTTTAATAATATAAAATGTTGCTCAAAATCAACTTTAATTGGTCATTTTTTATATTTGATCCTGTAGGTAGTAGACTTGATGCACTATTATAAGTTAAATAATATCTTTATTTTAAATAAATAAATAAATAATAATAAAGAAACTAGAATTAATTTCAGAACTAGATCCCAATCATCTAATCAAAATCATTTATGGGTCTTGCATTGGAGGCAGGTTTGGACAAACAAAATAGATTCCAAGAACTATAACTATTGTTTAGAAACGGCTCCAGTTCTGGTCCAGTATGGTTGTGGCCCGGAACAGACTGATTTACATCCCAATCTTTGAATCCGCGGCTCTTAAATTTACAAGAACCAAATTAAGGGCCTTAATCTCGCACGCGTTTGGTCATAATCTGGAGATCCCTTTCTGTAACACTCCGACTCAACTTAATCTGGTTTAGTGACTAATTAATAGTGAATTAGTTGTTGTATGTATTATGACTTTATTTTTCTTTTGTTTCAGGTCATAAATAAGTAGTTGGGTTGAGTTTAACCTGGATTAGGTAGATATGAGCCTTTTTTCGTAATTTTCGTTTTTGTAAGACTTCGTCATTCATGCATCATCTTGGCGTCATCATGTGTATCTCATCGAGTTTGTCCATTTCTGTAACTAACTCGCATGCAAATGATATCGTTTGTTTCCGTTGGACTGGTATTTGACTCAAACTGTAATTATCATTAATCTATGGCCTTTGATATAAATTTCTCATCCTTATCTTATATTAAGGAATGCATGCACCGACTTTCTCATTTCTCCTCTCCCTCTCAGTGTCGTTTTTTCTTCTTTTCTTCTTTTCCTTTCTTTTTCCACGATCCATCCAAGAAAGGGGATAACCCTTTTGCACTCACGCTCTTGATTCACCCCTTGTGTACTATAAGGTGAGTCTGATAATCTATGAGGTTCGGATTCTTCGTTTACACTACATGCATTCAATGTCTTTCTCTCTCTTGCATGCATGCTTACAGGTTCAGAACATGACCCTGTGCAACTTACGACTAAGTCGTATGACTGTACGGCTCACTTTTTAGAGAGCTGTAAAACCAACCTTTACTCTACAGTCAAGCTACAGCTAAGCCGTAGAATGTACTACGGCTAAGCTGTAGGTTAGCCATGACCTAACCGTGGGTCAAGTTACGACTTAACTTCCAGAGAGCAAAAAGTGGAGAATCCCTTCTACGATCTAGCCACAGCTAAGCTATGCAGTGTGCTACGGCTAAGCCGTATCCAGCCGTGGCTGAGCCATAGAACAACTACGGTGACGCCATAAGAGGGAGCATGGGTTAGACCTGGCTCACCATAAATACGGAAATAATTCTAGGGAACCACGGCTGAGCCGTAGTGCATATACGGCTAAACCGTAAGATGCCCACAGCTAAGCCGTAGGTCGCCCACGGCTAAGCCGTAGGTCGCCCACGGCTAAGCCGTAAGACCATTAAAAAGTAAGAAAGGTAGGTATTGAGAGACCTTGTAGGGCCTTCAAGTTATAACGTAGGTAACCCCTAACTTGCCCAATGGAATATAAGAATAGCATGAATGGTTCTGAGGGCTGTAACTCATTCATGTGTGTTGTCCAGTTGTTGAGTACCTCCCCATGGGTGTTGGTTTAAAGGACTTCGCTGTACTCTCCCAACACAATACAACACACTAAAATGACAACTATGTATCAAATAACTTAAAACTACATCATCATGCATGGTTAGAAACATTGGATGACTAGATTAGAGTTTGCTAATAAAGTATCTTGATTCTAGCAAATTGATTGCATGGTATATTGAATGACGACTATTATCCTCCACTCTTATGTATGGATGAATAATGTATCATTCGATATTGTTTGATATGTTTGGTTATTGCTATTAACTTGAGTATTATATGGGTTGAACATACTGTTATATTCCTCTATATAATATGCATGTTTTACTTAAGTTCAAGTATATAATTGATTCAATATGATCAGGCACTACTCAACCTCAGCCTTAGCATACCCGGCGGGGTTGACTTGGGCGTAGTATATAGGTTACCGCTACAGTGTGTTTATGTCTTAGGACTTCCGGACCCCAGGAACCCGAGACCCATTCATACTCTGGCTCGGTCGATGGTGTTCTCAGTATGTAAAGATCCCTAGATGGAGGATATGACAAATGTAGTACCCATATAGTCACGTACATGTATACCTTAATTCTTACAGCATGCTTTATTTACCTGCACAACTTGCCTAGTATAGACCTTGGAGCTCTATGAATTATCCGTTGTTCCTTATTCTTCTAGATCAACATGCGTTAACTTATTGTTGCTTATGCTTTGCTGAATCGTTATATTCATGAGTTGTCCTTGGTGTTGCAGGCTCAAATTCAACTGCCAACCCCTCGTTGATAAGCCAGACTCTAGAGGAGACCATAGACGTCCTGTCAGGGTTAGAAGAGTAGATGTGATCACTCCGCCGGAGAGCGATATAACATGCATTTAAGTCTTCTTTAGTTTGGGATATGATTGATTTTGTAACTTGGCGATAGTTGGTCTTTACATTTTGTATTTTGGTTCACCCTTGTTCACCTTGTACTTTATGTAATCTTTTGTAAATATTATTTTACTTTAGTTTATCTCATCTTGTTATACAAAGATACTTACAGCTTCCACGTATACTGTAATATGCACATATGATCTTCCCTTGTACGTGTGCATTTAGACAGGATCTAAGTGTAGGCGCACGGGAATACATGTGTTACTAATTAAGTTTAACCTTAATCTCCGATTGCCTGAGTTTGGGTTGTGACACTTTATCCAGTGTTGGTGGTGAAATCGAAAACCTCACTCCCCAGTCCCCACACACATGCTATTTGCCTATTTGTGTGGAATCAATCAAATCTAAAAGAAAAGATAGTAAAAATCACATAGTGAACATTGCCATCTCTAATAATTTGTGTTTCATGTTGGATGTTTATCTTTTTAATCCTTTTTCTATATGTGCTTGCAATTAATCGACTTCCGTATGTGCACAACACCCCGCACTTTTTTGGACATTGGATTTACGTTTTTTTATTGGCAAAATTATTTGAACCCGAAGGCAAAAGTCTGCAATAGCGGACACCTTGCTCAAATGCTATCTTCACCATCAGTCGCCAACCAATTTGGATGGACTGTATAAATACACTCTTAGATTGAGTCGATTATTATCCTCAGTGAAGTGAAGTCGCCCTTCTTTTTGTGGCCCATTAAATCAGATCCTTATCTGCCATCAAAAAACACAAAAGGGACAAACGGCTGCGATTAGCCCCTGCAATCGACCACGTGTATGCTCTACAGCTCAACCCATGGCAAATAGTTTCACAGAAATCAGTCCCAATGCAGCCGAGTCCCTAAATGGGACGTGTAGACCAACAAGCAAACATCGGATCCTCTATTCACACGTGTGCCGTCTCCAAACCTGATGTGTCCCAACCTCAGATGCCCCTTTACCTCTTATTTATGACCCCTACTAGGCCTCGGTGCAGATTAGCATATACTCCCCACATAGGCCGTTGTCACAGAACTGCGTGCTGACTTCTGAGTTCTGACCCAAAGCAGCCCAAGATGAGCCAAGGACAACCACGCAGGCCGAGGTCCAAAGAGCCCCAGACGGAGCCGATCAAGTACGGCGACGTATTCCCCGTCTCCGGCGACCTGGCCTGCAAGCCCATTGCCCCACAGGATGCCTCCATGATGCAGGCAGCTGAGAACATCGTACTGGGCCACACCCAGCAGGGTGGCCCAGCAGCTGTGAGGCAATTGGCAGCCGCACATAATGAGCGTGGGGTCTTGTGGGCCACACCACACTCACAGATGTTGCTGGAGAAGAGGTGGTGACCGTGGAGGAAGGCAACCTTCCTGGGCAGCGTCTTATCACAGAATCCGTTGCTGGCCAGGTATTGTTAGCATCATTTTTCATATATACGAACCACCCACAATAACTTTGGTCGATACATATGGTTAGAATAAGAAGCAAAAGCTTGTAAGGTAGCTTGTAAGGCAGTGCCGAGTGCCGACTAGGACTGGAGTTAAAAGGACTAGTGTTTATGCATGAGGACCAAGTGGCCTTGAGCTGCGTTTATTTTCTAAGTTTGTTTGTTATAGACTCAGTTTAGAGAAATGTTGTAATTGAACTGTTAATGCATCATTCCAAACGAACTTTTGAAATTTAGAATTAGTTGACCTGATGGAGACACACCCAGGTGAGGTGGCTGCGTCTGTTGCAACAGCTGCTAAACTCAACCTAGTGAAAGATCCTCAAGAGTCCAACATGTTAGATTTTGGATATTGAAGAGCTTCGTGAATCACTTCGCCTATTCCACACGTCCTAAACTAATGACCATGGCTAAGCTGTCAGTAAAAACGAAGTCACTTTTTGACCCATGTCCTGCATCTGGAGTGCGTCTTCAGTGGGATGCATTCTGCTCGATCTAACGTTTGCAGCGATCATGTCAATGCCTCATCTATCGGACTTGCTTCATTTATTTGGAGGTATTTTCTCAAAAAATGCTGTGTAGCTTGGTGTTCCCACTGTCACTAAGTGAGCTCATGGAGGCCTGGAGGAGATCTCCTTTGGTCGGGTGTGGGCGGATTTGTGGAGGATGATTTCTTTTTTATACTTTGTTCCATTTAAAAGGAAAGGAATGAGAGAATTTTTAGAAGAAAAGAATCGACTTGAGAGGAT
This sequence comes from Sextonia rubra, assembly GCA_037013555.1. Taxonomy (NCBI): domain Eukaryota; kingdom Viridiplantae; phylum Streptophyta; class Magnoliopsida; order Laurales; family Lauraceae; genus Sextonia; species Sextonia rubra. The sequence continues at coordinate 47,370,775 of JASUAD010000010.1, forward strand.
ATTCAATCTGAAGTGTGAGAATTGTTTATTGGGCCCATGCTAAAAAAGAATCTTCTAATGTCAACACAGATAATATCTTATATAATTTGGGAGCTTGTTTGATGATGAAAGTAACAAAGAAGAGAAAGAAAGGAACTTGGAGTGTTTCGCCATCCGGATATATAAGTTTAATATAGATGGAGCTACCCATGGTAAACCAAGGCCAGTTGGTATTGGTGGTGTTTTTAGAAATGACAAGGGAGAGGTGTTATACATATTTTAAAAAAATATAGGGGTTAAAAGACTCTAATGAAGTATAAATTTTGGTCATTTTGAAAGTTCTTCGCATCTACTATCAATCTTTCTAGTCTAGCCTCATTTTAGAAAGTGATTCTTTCAATGCAATATCTTGGGCAAAGGCTTTCAAGGGCCAGTGGAAGATGGAGTTATATTTTAATAAGATTAAACATCTATCATGGGAGTTATATGTTTTGTTTCAGTATATTAGTAAGTCTACGAATGAAATAGCAAACACTATAGCTAAGCAAGAAATGGATCGTGAATGTAATTTAAGTGCCGTCATTGGATAAGCATCAAGGGTAGTGTTTAGTACATATCTCTTATACCAGCATTGCATTTTTTAGCGGTGCCTTTATTAAACCAACTTTTCATTTTAATATATATCATTGTTACTTCTTTAAAAAAAAATATATTATCTATATATATACATAGATGTCTTTTCCATATCTTGATGTATTGTGGAGGTGTTGTATAGGAAGTTGAGTGTCATGATGGCAATGGACTTGGTCCTGGTTTGAGCGAGTAGTGATTGGTGTCATCGTTCTTTTGATAGAATGAATATGTGTAGTAGCATTGTGCAGTGTGCCTACGTGAAATGGGAATCAATTTATTGGAATGATACAATAGCCCATGGGCAAATGTGATTGCGAGTAAGCAGCAAAATTAGTTGGAACCGTAGCTTTCGGATGATAATAGTTTTATTTTTGATACGAGACTGAGCAGCAAATTATCTGGGGCTGCGTTCAACGCAGAACTAGTGCTTTGGTTTGTTTTGATGAGTTCCCGTTCAAGTTTAAAATGATTATTGAAATTTTGAGGGAGAGGTAAGGATGAACACCCTAATGGGGAAAAAAGGAAGTTTATGAGGCAGCTCACCGCTGAAACGCGCAGCTGGCTTTGGAGAAGATAGGAGCGATGATTAAACGATGAGTTTTGCTCCATCTGCTTAATATCTTTAGCCCCTTAGATCAAACGGTTGACAACAACATGGAATGAATGAAATTTTAGATATTTTTAAGATACATCCTGGATTACATGACATGGCCTTAACCTTAATAAGCAAGGTGCCCATGGAAGCTCCATGCACAACTTTTGCACCGGATAGCCATTATGTATAGATAGAAAGATTTAGTGCGTTGGACTTATCGTGCAATATAGATAACTTTAAGAAATACTTAATCCACCTATGATAAAGTTGCTCCTCTTAACCGGCTACACCTCTCTTCTCATGATTTGCCATAAGCACAAATTCGGCACCCAACCAACCTAAATTTGACATTCATCTAACCATTACCATTATATTGAAATCCTGATAATGATAATAATAATAATAAAATAAAGATACCTTTGACAGAAATTAAACTTGAGGTCATAAATCAAGCAGTTAGAATTATTTAAAGTGTTAAGACACTTAATTTGCACACCAATAATCCTCATTGAGGTCTTTCCATTCCCCCACTGCCCCCATTCTCAACATAATTCGTCGTGGCCTCGGTGAACCCACCCAGAGTAGGTTCATTGCACCAATCTCATCATAGAGGTAAACTTCAAAAAATAAGGAACTTCAGAATCGACTCATATTTGATTATCTAACTTAGACGGTGTCTTTTTTTTTTTTTTTTTGTCAAAAAGAACATATGCAACGAGACTTTTCCATCATACTATCCTTTCAGATGATTGGTATGCATCTATAGAATAGGACCAACAAGGGGATTAGATTTGTTAGGCATCTTATGAAAAGCCGATCAGATGGATGGTCAAAATCCAATCTCCTCCTTTGATCATTGAACAACCATCTCACGAGTTAAAACCGAAGCACCGTATCATCTCATCAACCAGATTTTTGGTAGATAGTCAACCTAGTATCCAGTGAGGTCAATGGGACCCACCAAACATGCCACGGGTGCTCTATCCACCAATAGTAACGAGCTGCCACAAAGTTTACTTTGAAGGGGAAGACTAGCAAGGAATACAGAAAGTGTGAAATCTATCCCTATCCACTAGCAGAAGCTATCCTCTTAAACGTGCACCACAAAACTCTTCACTTCTCTCTCTTGTGTTGCCACCCTCTCTCCTCTTATAGCAGAACAGATCTCAGTCCAAAGAGCAGAGCATGGCAGCGACGTCACTAGGCTTCAGCACATCTCCCTTGTTCAACAACTCTCAAAACCAAGGCAGACCCAGATTATTCCACCAACAGGCCAAGATGAAAAGGACAACAATGAGAGCAATGGTGGTAGTGAGGGCGCACAAGGTGGAGATGGATCACGAAGGCAAGAAAACAACGCTGGAAGTGGCAGAAGACGAGACCATCCTGGAGAAGGCTTTGGAGATGGGGCTGTCCATTCCGCACGACTGCAAGCTTGGTGTGTGCATGACATGTCCGGCGAAACTGGTAAGCGGCTCTGTGGACCAAAGTGAGGGGATGCTCAGTGATGATGTAGTGGAGCGCGGGTACGCACTCCTTTGTGCCTCCTACCCTCGATCTGACTGTCACATACGAACCATTCCTGAAGAAGAGCTCCTCTCCCTGCAATTGGCAACTGCCAATGACTGAACCAACTACAGCTGATGACAACTAGCGTCTCCCCCCACATCTTTTTTTTTTTTTCAGTATGTCAACCTGTGTCTAAACCATAATGATAAAATCTAGCTTTGTGGGTGTTTTCCACCCTCACTTTTTTCCTCCAAATTTAATGGGGTGTTGAAACCTTTTTTTTTTCAATCTAATCTAATCTAGTGTCATTCTTCAATTATGATTTAGAAAAAATAAATTGAAAAACCATGGTTTCAGAGTTAACTGTCCAGTTACAGCATACCCCATGGCACAGATCAAATGCATCTCTTTTCATCAGCTAAAGGACAGCATTTCACACATCAGGATAATAAAAGCAGAAGAAGAAGGTAAGGCTCCCTCTGCAACTGACTAACAAACGGGGCCAATATAGACGGACTATTCCTCCTATTTTATATGCCATTCTCCCATTTTGTAAGCACATTTATTTTTTATGGGTAAGAAAAAAAAAAATTTTTCACGTTGGCCTCCACTCTCCAGTTAGCTATATTACTTGCCTGATAAGGGGACATCGAAGTACCCCCAGAGAAGTGCATGATCAAGGCTGGACGGACGAGAAGAGCGATGGCCAAATTCACTCAAAAGGCAGAGGAGATACACTTTTCATTCAGCCACCATGCTGCACAGTAGATGAAGGGCCCAGGAGTCCCGATTGCATTTAGGTACTCAGTGAAAGTAATATAATAATAATAACATGAATAATTCCAAGCATCAGCAAAGCAGAAGAAATTCTCACTCCTCCCTATCTCTCCACACTTTTTATACAAGACATAGCACAATTATAATGTTAAATCATCATCATCAAAGCCTTATCCCAACTATGTTGGGGTCGGCAATTAGAATGCTAAATACATACCCAAAATCATGAAACATGTAATGTTAGTGGATGAATACAATTCTCATACACACTCTCAAACCTACCACTTAATCAAAGAGAAAACACAAATCTAGTTTAATTTAGTGTATAATAGACTCGTATAACCTAAACAAGCCACATAAAAAACGACAGCCCTTCATCCTTAAAAATATCAAACAATTATAAAGACCCAAATACTCTGAATTTCAAGATATTATTAACCAACAAAAGAACTCGAGAAAAGAAATGAGCATTCGCTAAAAAATAAAGAAATCTGTATTGCAGTCAGCCATTAACATTTTTAGAATGCAAAGACCTGCATATACTTGCAAGAAATTAATAATCACTATAGTAGATTAACCTGCATATACTTGCAAGAAATTAATAATCACTACATCAGATTAAGGAAACTCTAAAAGGTATCAACTAATATAAATCATTTTCAAAGCCCTATAACTAGGATCATTGTCCACTAGGAAAGCACATCAGATTCCCTTCTACTCTTTATCTGAGTCCTCTTCCTCATATCAAAATCAACCTTATCCAAATCAAATGCTGAACCTAAATACCCATAACAGATTCTCTTCTTTTCACCAGTCCTCACATCCACCTTGAACAGGTAAGGGCTGCTCTTGTCATCAACTCCAGACTGAGAAGCCTGAACACATGCCCAGCTCTTGCGTCCGCAGTTGTCTTTCTCAAAGTAACCTGCCAGACGCTCAGCCCCTTCCAGACCAGTCTTGCTATTTTCAAATTTTACCATAGCAATGCCCAAATGACTATCCTTTCCATGTACAGACCTCGCCTTGCCACCACCAAAACCAAGCTCTAGAAATCATATAACAGAAAAGGAAAAGAACACATGTGAGATGAAGTGTGAGGCAGTGCACTTCTATTACTCCAATCTGGTTCATTATGATGGTAAAGGTGCCATGCAGGTAACATCCCGTGCTAGGGTTTCACCAGGTCCTTGACCAAGACTTTTACTGCTAAAAAGGGAATAGACCCATTGCCCATGAAGCCGGAGCAAAAAGGCCATTAGATAGCAAATCTTTGTCATCTTAAGTAGAAATAAAAGGTCATTTCCATGACTCTCTTTTAACAGATTAATGATTAAAGATGACTTGAATATCCAAGGCTACAAAACATAATGAAAAAGACAAATCCCATCTCACTTTCAGAATGCATCCAAGTATCAAGCGATTGCATTGTTGGAATCACAGAAAAGAATAATCCTTGGAAAGGAGTACACTACTGCCCTTTCAATAGATCACAAGACCAGGTGAAATGAAATGTGAGCTGTGTAGTAGCAATCAAGTCTCATGCTTAGATAAAGGAACCCAATAATACAGTGCTGAGGAACATAATCACTCTCTAGAAACCTTTCATGTGACCCTACAAATTCAAGTGACATCCAGAAGCCACAGCAAAGTTCTCCTTGTTTTGAAGTTCTTCCTCCCTGTTTTCCACTTCAAGTTGATGTCATCCATAGTGTACCACCAACTGAAAGTCAAATCATCAAACCCCTTGGACTTCTAAAGTCCAATGTTTTCTTTCCCTCTGCTTACCACCTAAACTAATTTTTCAGTTTAATGATGCCATCGCGCTTATTAAGAGGAATTAGCAAGACACATACACTCCCTGATTGTGTGATCACACGGGATGATCATGTGAACAGTCTTTCTAATTTAGTGGTCCTCTTTTGGCTGTACCAAACAAGATTACCTCTCCTAGGTGGCCCCATAGCTCAAAATGACAAATGACTACAAGCAAGAGATAACTCCAATACAAATCAGTCATTTGTTGCAAGCTAAGAAGCATGGACACGGACACGGGACATGGATACGACACGACACGAACACGCCGACATGGCATTTCTCAAAAAAGTAGGGCACGGACCCGTCGGGGACACGTTAATAATATATATTAATTTATATATATAATCATCTACTAAAAAAATAATATCATTTTAACTTTTTTAATCAATTTAGCAATCAAAAAATAAAAATTCAAGTAACAACTAACAAACATATCAAATTATCAAATATCAATATAACACTAAAACATAATTCATCATCATTAAACATGAAATATCCATAGTTCCATAAAATCCATATAAAGAAAATGGTGGATCATCTCCTTCCCCTCCCTAAAAAAAAATAATACAAAAAGCAAAAAAGAAGCTAATCTTGAGGCCTATTCTTTATTGAAATATTTATTTGTCTTTTGCTTGTGATATAATTGATATTTACAATCATATATTTTTCCATGGTACAAAATTATTATATATTAAGTTTATAAGTTTTAATAACCACATGTTAACAAAATGTCCAAGAGATATGAGCCACATGTTTATTTTTTAGTTATAGATACGGGCTAGGAATTGTGGGACACGTTGCAAAAAGAGTGTCAAACAAGTGTCCGAAATTCAGATTTTTAATTCTTAATTATGGACACGGCTAAATAGTATCGGACACGTGTCCGAGAGTGTCCGAGGAGTGTCGGTGTCCGAAACGTGTCCGATATGGACACGTCACTTTCTTAGAAGTGTCCATGCTTCTTAAATTGCAAGTAATTTGTTTATATCTTACGAAGAGCAATTGTAATTAAATAAAATGATTATTTAGATGGTAATAATGAAAAAAGTTCCTAAAGGAAGGCTACATACATGCGAAGATTTCCAATGTTAGCTTTGGCTTGCAATGCAAATTGACTAAGATTAATTATGTCATACCTGCTCCAAGGTAGTGAAGTCATGGCTGCTCCACTTGATGCAACCCTCCTTAGCTTGGTTGACATGGTTGAGGACTCATGCACACAAGACAAGATAGTCACTAGAATGGAGTTGAGTTGAATCGAGAATTCAGGAAGCTCTACTGAGGAGAATGTTCTTTAGATTATTACATTTCCCTCAAATTAGGTTCCCCTCAAAGCATGTGGAAAAGTTATATCAATGTGAGTCATCACTTGTTCTATAAAATAAGAATGAGTTTCCTCCAACACAACATAAAACCATTGCTTTAGAGATTATTTTCTCTTTGCCGGATGGAAAAATGTTGCCTTGGTTACAACAGCATAGTCTGATTCAAGAAAAATATTTGCCTCAATAACGTCTACTTAAGAAAATAACACAATAATAAAGATGGCCAAAAACGCCTAATGAATAAGTCATATTATTCAGTGTGGTGATGCTAGAAATGAGGAGTTAAACATGTCGCAGCCACACACTTTGTCTTCTTGTCATTTCATCATTGGCAAAATTCAAACTTTAGATAACAATGTAGGCTAATTATCATCTTATAAAAATGTTCTTTAGTTGAAGTGTCACTTGATGATAGTGCAACCCTCCACCTCTTCATTTAGACAGGGGTTAAATGATTTCACAGGCCTACCCAAACTAAATATATGAGATCGAAAGATCAATTCTGAGATGCTTACTAAAGGAATATGGACTTCAAGACTTACGAATTAAATTGGGCATGATTGACATATATTCACTTAGCTAAAAAATGGAACAAGATAAGAGCTTACAAATTGGCTCCAAAAATATGGGTGGGTAAGACTTCGACGATGATGATGTTTTACTTCATATGTCAAAGGGCATCATTGTCTTTAGAAGTTCTTAATAAACAAAAAAGTAAGTTGTATTAATTATCCACTCTGCCACAAAGAAAGATATATTTCATGTTTCCATTATTCTCTTATCATGATCCTTAAAGTACCAACCTAACAATCGAGAAAAGGTACAGCCTATTCTCATTTTCAACTCTTTCAAGCCACAAGCTAAATCAAATAAGACACTGGAAGGAATTGACACAATTTTAACCCCTTATTGCTGAAGCCGACAAAATCTCTTTATAAATATTATATATATTAAGACTTACACGCAGGCATAGTATGAAAATTTGGATCACAACCATGGACCTGTCTATTGATTAGGGTACACGCTCAATTCATGTGAACATGAAACATTTCAAACTCAACTTCACATTATCAAGCATCTAATTGATTAAGGAAGGGAAATTGTATACATTTACAATCACTAGGCTTCTATACATCATCACTAGGTTGTGTAAGGGAAATCAAATCAAGTCAAATCAATATCCCCTGGCTTCAATGCATTCTTAATCAAGAAGAGAGAAGAGAAAATAACTAAAGAAGTTTCTAACCAATACCATCATAAACAGAAACTAAGCAACAACTCTCTAAAGGGATGGATCGCTAGATGACCTTAGGCTGAAGAATTAGAAAGATAAATTGTTATAGCAACGTACTAACAATGAAAAACAAATAGGTAGAAACATATTATACCTCATACCTCTAAGTTCGATGTCCATCTCTTCGTTACCCACACCATCCACACGGCCATCTTTTCGCATTCTTATATTCGTATTATGAATCAACACTATCGGAGGCCATATAATCAGATCCTCTTTATTTGTTACTGCTTCATCTTCAAATAATAATTGGTATGCCTTTGAGTTGTCTTGTACTCTCGTGTAGTTCCACCCCATTAGAACACATAGCCCTTTGTGGAATCCAAGGTGCTCAACACGTGCATTTTGTGAGTTGTACGCATGCATGATAACACCGTGGGCATCCATATACTCCTTGGAATCCCTGTGATTTTGCATGCCAAATGGAGTAAATAACAGAAATTCAGCCCTTTCCCAGTGACATTACCTGGAATATTAAACAAACCAGAGAGAAATGGATTCATGTCAATAACAAAAAGAATTCATGTACCAGTATAAAAACAACCTGGCTGATTAAATGACCAAATAATAAATAGAGGCATAAAACTACACTTAACGATTATGTTCAAACATATTCATGAGATGTGAAGCTAGATATATCCTATCCAATCACTCACAAGACAATTAAATGAATACCAACAGCGATAAAAGCCGCAGCTCCAAGATAATATCAAGCCAGTATCCCTTATTTGCATCACTATTTGTGGTCCAGATTCAAGCTGATTAAAGCGATAAAACAAGACCCCTTAAAGAAGCACATATGTAACAGATGATTGACTAATTCATTTGGGCATTATACATAAAGACAGTAGCATTTGTTTGCAGCTTTGCGCAAATATCGACATAAAGGTATCTCAGAAGCTCTGAATCGACAATTGCTGTTGTCACTACAAGACACCAGACTAAACTAGTAAAGGTCAACTTAGCAACAGATGAAATCACAATGCACACAGAGGCAAAGGAAGGCCAATGAAGCCAAGGATGATGCATAATCATTGCTGATAAATCTCAATATTTGTCTTAATAAAATAAAGAAAAACGCTGTCTTCCACGCTTCCCACTTATCTCCTCTACCAGAAGGCAATATAATGATAAAATAGTGAAGTTAGAATAAAGAATGAACCATCAAAGGGTTTAAAACAGCATTAGCATTTTGGACAAAAAAATGCTGAAACAGTACATCACTGACAGCAATATCCCATCGAACGATAACCAGAAAGAATCCAATTGTCTTTGCCTACACCTCCAAATGCTGAATCCAAATGGACAGTGTTGTCTTTGGCCACCACACAAACACACACCCCCCCCCCCCCCCCCCCCCCCCCCCCAACAAAACCCCCAACAACAAGAATACATGCAGAGGGATCAAGCAGTATGCCAAAGGTGTCGGCAACCGTAATCTTACTGTGTGGCTACAAGTACTCATACAAAGAATTCACAGTAGGAAATGATAGACATCAGAATGACATAACAGAAAATCATCACAAAGGGAAAAAAAAAAACAAACATACACCCCAGCACTCGCACACTGCAATCCGCCGACTAAATGAACATCTTCCTTAAACAATTCCAAGTGACAACCATCAAACCAATAATAGAACTCTTTGCTTGCCAAACCACAGGGGTATAAGTCCCAACCAGATACAAAATACATCAACACAGATATCTGATGCTAAATGAAGTGACTCAATCCATCTTCAACATTACTTAAAAAGAGGGAAGGACACCACATTAGCGAAGTGAACATTAAAATCACGTCATATGATTTCAAGAACCATATCCCTAAAAAATGTGTTTCTTAAAGCTTTGAAGAGGAAATCTCAGTTGTTTTCTCACTAACAGACAAACTTCATTAATAAATGGAATGTAAAAAAATATACATCATGATCATTGAAGCCTTATCCCATCAATTTGGGATGAATATCAGAAATTTTGCACATAAACCAGTAAAAACTAGATAAAATTTCAAAAACTGACAGATAATTACATCAAAGCTTTCAAGACGAAATATCAGTTGCTTTGTTTCTAACGGACAAATTTTATTAATAAATAATATGTAAAACAATAGACATTATTGTCATCATCATCAAAGCCTAATCCCAACAACTTGTGATGAATGATTTGCAACATTTCACCATTGTAAGTCCAAAATATTAGGGATGACCCCCCACAAATAATGCCCCTATCAACCCCTACTTTTCTAAGATCGGCCAAATGATGCACATTCCAACACAGAATGCAAAAGGCAGAAATTTAGAAATGACAAAGATCCCCATTCTCATTATAAATAAAGGTCAATCTCCCCATGATTCTTTATAAGCATGAAACTTTATTTGAGGCTCTCCAGCTACAACCATACCAGGACAGGTGCAAATGCATAAAGTGAAGCAGTAAAAGGAAAAAAAATAGCCAACGAATTAATCTCCAAGCCAAAAGGCTTAAGGATAGAATGTCTAAGTGCTTTACCAAAGACAAACAATAACTGTCTCAACTGAGAACCAAACTTATAAGTTTATTAATATCAATATTGTGTGTCTCGTAAAGAGGAATTACATCTTTATTTATAGCTAAGATACTTTCTAACTAAGGAAATAAACCAATTCAAATCAAATAAGGAATCATAAACCAAACATAATATGAACTTCTAAAAATAAAAGAATCCTAATAAGCGTAAAATCCTAGAAAACTAAAAATCCTATAATAATTGAAGTTGAAAATTCTTCACTCGGCTTGGACCCAATGGGCTGACCAATCATGGATCTCGCCTGCATCAGTTCTCCCCCTCTTGGAGGAGAACTTATCCTCGAGTCCTGTAAATGTCCACCTGAGTTGAAAATCATTCGAACAAACTTCTGTGTCACTGGTTAAGCATCATGTTGAGGATATGCCTTGAAAGCAGGATTGAATCTTCTATTCCACTCAGAAGTAGGTTGGAGGCGTTGCGTAGTCTGATGGCTACTTGTATATTGACGGTGTAATCTAACCATTATATGCTTTAATTGTAAACTCTATAACAAGATAGCATAATTGTTGATTGGCATTAGTTGATCTTTCAAGATAAAATCAATGTGGTGCACTTCAATCAATGTGAACATATCTTCTTGAGAAAACACTAAAGTAATTGATTTGTCATCTAATGTTGCCATCAAATCCATTAGATGATCAATATCCGCTTGTACATCATCTCGATATACCTCTTGCTTCTCACTTGAAGTTGTAATGAGATCTTTCTTTCCATGAATGGGCTTCTCAACATCACCAATGGAATTTGTTTCTTCTCTGTGTTCATCTTTTGACTCTTCGATTGACGGTGATGAGGTAGATAAAGAGGTTGCTGGTTGTAATGGAACAAGGTTAACATATCATCCTTTCCAGGAGAAGAAATAGATATTCTTCTTTTTGTCATATTGCACTTTCCAATCAAGAAGCTATGATTGTCCCAAAAAAATATGAGCGATATTCATGGGAATCACATTACACCAAATTTTATCTTCATATACACCAATCTTGAAAGATACTAGGCATTTGTAAGTTACAGTAATGACAGAAGCATTAAACCATGCAACTTTGTAAAACTTTAGGAGAGTTCCTGTAGGCCAATTGAGTTTGTCAACATCTTGTGCTACAAAATTGATAGCACTGTCATGGTTAATAACCACATTGGCTAACCTGTCTTCACACCTTACTTGCATCCGAAATATCATAGTCTTTTTCCACTCTTTGTCTTCCCTTTCATTGGTGGTGAGAAGTCGACGAATGACAAGGGTGTGAGTATCTTTTCCTGCAAAATTTGTTTCCATCAGATGATATCTCGTTCGTCACGGGAATGTTCTTTCTCAGGCCTAACTTGTTGTAAGTAGGATCATTGAAGCATATGCTCAACATGAATTGCTTCCGTATATGCTTCATGAATATTGTTGCAAGGTTTCATCTTCTCAAGAATGTCTAGCTTCAAACCACTGATAAAGCGAGTCAAATCATGCATCTCATTTTGTTCCAAGTCACAAACTTCGTGCAGTCTTGAAAATTGAATCAAATATTCATAAACTGTCGAATTTGCCTGTCTAAGATTGATGAACTGTTTAAAGTAGACCTTATTCATATAAAACCATTCTCCAAAATTATACTCATATGACATTCTTTGAAATTGCTCGGATGATCCAAAGGTTTGCATATTGACTTTGCTGTAAGAAAATGAAAATCTTCTAAATTCTCAAAATTGACTAACCTAGTGGTTTGATCAGATTGACAAAAATATTCACGTGAAGACGGACCGTGAATCTATAAGCTTAGATAGCAAAAATATCACCCTTTTGAGAATCAATGGAGGAGATGGATCACTTAAAAAATATGTGCTTTGGCTGGGGTTGGCTCCCTATAAGCTAAGCCCACTTGTATGTCATTTTTCTTTTATTTTCTTTTTGTTTTTCTACTCAACCAACTTGGTCGGGTTGGACCTTATTGGAGGCCCAGAAAGTGGGCTTGGCTTGAAGAATGGTGTGAGGCCTTTTTCGAAGTCGATGCAACAAAAGGGAGAAAAAGGTTCAAAGGCTCTTATGGTTTGCGTCAATTGTCGCTGGCATCGATCAGAGGGCAAACAAGGAGAGGGTGATGCAGCTTGGATGATGGCATCGGCGCTGTTGCTGGGCAACAGCGACAAAGGGCTATGTGCGGTGGCTGCAAACGGGTATGTGGGTTGCTGCAATGGCTGACGACGACAAAGGCAGGAGAAAGAGGAGCTGGGCCGCTGGTGCTAGTTTCTGGCGATCGACTGCAAGTGGCCAGATGTCATTGGTGCAGGATAGGCCGTCAGTTCTCTCCTTCTCTGCTCTCTCTCTCTTTTTCTTTTTTATTATTTTTCACTGGGAATGGGGACAGGGGGTGTCTTTTTTTTTTTTTTTTTTTGAACTAAACTCATAAGTTTATTGATATCAACATTGTATGTCCCATGAAGAGAGATTACATCTTTATTTATAGTTAAGATACTTTCCAACTAAGGAAATAAACCAATTCAAATCAAATAAGGAATCCTAAATCAAACATAATATGAACTTCTAAAAATAAAAGAATCCTAATAAACATAAAATCCTAGAAAACTAAAAGTCCTATAATAATTGTAGTTGAAAATTCTTCACTGCATTTGGACCCAATGGGCCTGCCAATCATGGATCTACCTTGCATCAGTTATACCAATTGAAGCAGCGCAGGAAAGATGAAGAGCCAACGGGCTAATCTCCAAGCCAAAAGGCTTAAAGATAAAATGTCTAGGTGCCTCACGACAAACAATAACTCTCTCAACTGAGAACCAAATTCATAAGTTTGTTGATATCAATATTGTGTGTCCCATGAAGACGGATTACATCTTTATTTATAGCAAAGATACTGTCTAACTAAGGAAATAAACCAATTCAAATCAAATAAGGAATCATAAACCAAACATAATATGAACTTCTAAAAATAAGAGAATCCTAATAAACTTAAAATCCTAGAAAACTAAAAACCTATAATAATTGTAGTTGAAAATTCTTCATTGGGCTTGAACCCAATGGGCTGGCCAATCATGGATCTAGCCTACATCATAAAGCCTTCTGCATCACAAATTATTCCACCTAATTTGCATCCTTCTTCCACAGTCAAATTAAAAACCAACTACGTTAATTACCCTTTCCATCCCTCAACAAGGTCCAACTCTGAAGAATCTAAATTACCACCTAATGCAGTATCATTTATCAATATAACCTTCCAATGCCACAGCTAAGTAAATATCCATTGATGTTTCCTTCCTTCTCACTAATTCCCCATAATGTGATTGTTCCACTCCTGCCTCTTCTAAAGCTAAATAGATATCGACCTGTCATTCACACCAAATACAAGAATTCTTCTTCTCTCATGAATGTACCACACCTTTAAACCTCCATAGTCTCCGATGAAAAAAGAACTTCTCAAAAATGTAGAAGACATGATCATCTGCATCTGGAAACAGCAGTAACCTCCAACAAAGTCCACTCCCGCTAACACAAAACACATCAAGCAACTACCCCTAGAAATTTTTTTTATTATTTTAAGATGGCCGCAAACAACAAGTAACATCAGAAATTGAGGGACAAATGACACCAAATAAATTGAGGCCCTATTGATGCAGAATAGGGATCAATGCAACACAGGTAAGGGAAGATGGATGGACTGGGGGGATAGGTCAGACCTCACACCTGAAGCGGATAGGCCTCACGCCAATCCTTTCAGAGGAGAGAGAGAGAGCAAGCAAAAGGCACTCAAATTTTCTTTCATTAATCAAATCTAAGAAGCCACTAATTTCAACCATTAAACAACCAATCGCCAAGATTTAAAAAAATAACTTAATAAACATAAACCATTAAAAGAAAACAACTCTAAATAAAATAAAGACATAAAACAAATAAATTGAATGAGCTGGGCCCAATGGACTTGGTCGATCCATGGGTCATGGACCTATCCTCCTTCACATAAAGCCTACACATGCCAGCTGATATATCATGCAGATTTATCACAATTAAATCCTGATAACAACATTACTGGGGTTAAAATGTTCTCTACAGAAAATTAGATGCATCATGAGGATTATGCAAACACTGGCACCCAACAAAAGGCTGAATGACCATCTACTGAAGGACAAAACTACTGCATAACAAAGAACAAGGGGCAGTAGAAAAGTGATCATTCAAAGGAACAAAGAAATGCCCAGACTATTACTCAAGAGTCCTAAAAATTCAATTACAAGAGACAAATGGGTCCTGGAATTAATTTCTACAATAGACAATTTTCAAAAGTGTACAAACAAGTTTGATAATTATAAAATAAATGAAGCTGTAAAAAGTTTAAAGACTCCATTTCCCATACAGGTCTCACCATAAATCTTCTTAATAGAAACTTTGAATTTATTCAAAAGGGCAAAGCAAAGCAGAAAACAATAACCTAAATTCAAAAATACAAACTAAACTTACTGATTCAAACAAACTATTCCTGCTCTCTCTAACAGAAGCAATAGGAAATACTTGACATAGCTACCAGCCTACCATCAACAAAAAGACTTGAATTATTTCAGGGCTGAGCTCAATCCATTTTAATCCTTTTTACAGTTGCAAATACTAGTACTTTAGAATGATGATGAGGATGTGGCAAGGTTCCATTCATCAAAACAGTGATAGATAGAGCCAAGGCCCAATACACACTTCTTAACCAAATGTTTGTATTACCAACTAAATCCCATTTTTACCAACAAGTAAAAATAAACTCCCAATCAACATGGTCATAAGTTTTTTTTTTAATATCAATTTTGAATAAAAAATAAATTAGACAAATCCCAGTTCTTTGCTTGCTTCTCCTTTCACACATCCAGTGTGTGAGGTGTGATGATTTTGTCCTTTTATACATTAATACTTTCCAAAAAAGGAGTGTCCCTCACCAAAATGGTGAGGGACATATGCAAATGAAGACTCCTCATATATGTATATATATATATATTTCGAAAGATATCATGAAATCAAATACCAATTCCAAACTTCCCATAACATCTCACTAATGACAGTCAGCCTCAGAAATGATTTTGTGTGTATTCCCATCAAATCTATATACGTGGGTATCCTACACCACCTTTGATCCATCCACACAATTGAAATCAAATCATGCTTGCTCTCCCTTCCCACGTCTACTATTTCTTTTTGCAAACATTGCTCGTGAAATCCAACACTAGTCCCCATAAGATCTCTAATGTGAGCCGATGTCATAGAAATGATTTTATATACTCCCATCATATCAATACGGACCAAATTCTTGACCTGCTTTACCAATTGTCACATTTCACTACCGCTGAAAGTTGTTGCAGGCTACAGGTCTTAATGACAAGTTGACGACTCTTGACGCAGTAGGTAGCAAAGGTAGCCAGAAGCTCCTCTCCGACCCGAAGCTTAGGGAGAAAAGATCCAAATTGTCTTGGTCCACACTAAAGACACATAACTGAGAGAGAAAACTCAAAGTCAACAAAGATATTTTTTTCATCAATTAACTTATCCCAGAGAGAAAAAGGAAAGGGGATCTGAGAGCAAGCTGGAGATTCTCTCTTTATGGTGGCAGACTTGGGCCCATTGGGCTTGGTCGACCTTGTTAATAACCAGAAACACCAAAGATCAAGTTGTTAGTGAACTGCATAACAATGTATATCAATAATATTAACACCAAGCCCCCAACAAGAGGCTGTTTGAATTCAAAACCCAACAGACAAACGGAACATGCATACCAGAAAGACAGATGGAGGTAACATGCCTTCCAAGGATTTTGAACTCGTGACCGCTGGCTCTAACACCATGTTAATAATCAGAAACACCAAAAGCTCAAGCTCTTCATGGACAGCATAACAGTTTATATCAACAGACCCATGGATTATTTGTCTTGCCTACATCAACTCTTATTGGCAAAATGATGATGAATACAATCTAAAATTAACAAATTATAAAAATCTAACATCCTCATAATATTATGATGTCTTGATTAATAGACAAGAAAACAACTCTTTTCCAACAATGAGAATCAAATAGCCACTACTGTTAAACCCAATACCGTATCATAAAGCCTTGATTAAAAGCCCCTTCGTCCCCCGCCTTGAGAAGCCTAGTTCTCGTGACCGGGAAAGGCCTAGCACCAAGCCATATCTATGTTGTTTCCACCATCTTCAAGAAGTAAAGTGCCCAATCAGAAGAACAATTTTTTTTTTCATTCCAAAAACCACTCCTAATTGCTCAACCAAAAGAGTAGCTGTTTATAGAATAAATAAAAATGGATAAAAATTACAGGTAACTAGACTACTTGATACCATCAGAAACTAATCCTTCAGCCAATCAATATCTTTTCATCCTAATGCAACTTAACTAAAGAGTTGTTTAGCAAGGGGCCCTATTTGTAGGACCTCATAGATGAAAAAATGGGTAATGAAGAAAATACAGTCCCTAACAGCTGGAAGCTACAACCACTTCAGCTCAAAAGGGATGTGTAAATTCCATAGAAAAAATAGGTTTTGAAACGTACACTTCTGACAATCAATGTTGATTACAGAGTTGAAGTGTCAGCAACAATTGTGTATCTAGATGTGGCTTGGATTTAGTTTTACATGAAAAATCAACATACAGACAACAGTTAAAAAGAGTGGAGCACGGCAGAGATCTAAGACAGTAAATAAAGCTATTTTTCTTCTTTCCTTTCCTTTTTTTTATTATTATTTTTTTTACCTAACACCAAATTGCATTAATATCCAATAGTATGACTGAGAACAAACATCAGATTACAACAGCATCCAACCACAAAATGATAAGACCGAGTACCCTACACCAGCTACATATTATCCCATTATTGGTCTTAGCTTGAGTAGCAAAAACTAAGGTGCCGTGACTTCAGAAATGAACCTCCATCTCCTCCACAGCAGACAAAAGGTGACGCCCTATTATAAAGTACAGATACCCACACTTTCCTAACTAGCTACATGAATACACATATGACACCAGGACATAAGAGATCACACCTGTTCTAATAGACCTAATTGCATTACCATGGTCATATATCTCAGAGCACATATATCATGATGTTAAAGAACTTGGGAAAAGCATAGGATTTTTTTTTTTTTACTTTTTCATTATAAAATATAAAAAAAAGTGCCATATTCATGTTACAGGTTCACTCAGCATCACAACAATAAAGTAAATCCACAAGCAGCTTCACCTTCTCACAATGATCAGGAGTTGCAAAGAACCAAGACTTGGGAGATGAAAAACGAGAATAGAACATGAACTGGAAATTTATATAAACATAAATAAAAAATAAGCAGCATGGAACATCCAATACAAAAAATATATGTGTAGATAGCACGAAACTTCCAATCTTCCTGAACCATGCAGGGAGGAAAGAAAAACGACCTAGAGATAAATTAGACACAAGCTGTGACGAACAATCATAATAGACTGCAAACTTGCCAAAGAAATGAGTGGACGTTCCAAATAGAATTTCATTCAATGAAGAGTTAATTTATAAGTGAGACAGAAATTATTATAGAGCCAAACAGGTAAGATGGCTCACAACTTAATTAAAAGATCAGAGACACACACACACACACAAAAAGAAAAGGTAATTATACAGACGGTGGCCAACCATTGCCTGCTAGAATCTTATTGCAGACTCATGAATCACTGTTGAACAAAGACACACATCAAGACAACATACTATATTACGCTCAACCTATGAACAAGCAGATTCCTCTTGACAAATGCATAACCTAAGGGTGTTAATAGTTGATTCTAACGCCATTTAGTTCCACATCCACAAAAAAGAGTCATTTAACATTCCAAAACAACTCAGCTCTAATAGAAAAAACCACTGATAAAAACAAAGAAAAGGCCACATCTTGTGCCCAAATTCATCCATGAAATAATTTGAAGGAAAAGAAAAATAATGATAAGAACCCATGTTGATGTGCACAACCTAACGATAATATACTCCAAAAATTGAAGAAAATATATAAGCTAAGCATAAGAATCACAGAATTAGCAATAGCTATTGGCATTTGCCGAACCACTGTATAATTCAGTGATAGAGGCATTTCACTACCCAAGGACACTAGGGGGTTGATCCATGGTACAGTAGGTTAGAGCCACAGTACTGTACCACTCATCCAAAAAAAAACAAACAAACAAACAAACAAACATAAAGAAGGAAAAAAAGCTATTGGCATTTCATACACAGAATAATTTTATTCTTATAAAGCAAACACATCATCTGTCAAGAGTGCATGATTGTAAATAACCAACAAACAGCACATCCTTCCTTACTGTATAGAAGAAAAGGCAAACTAGAGTAAGAGTGAATTAGCAACATCAACAAACCAACATAAATAAACACCAACTTCGCAAACAAATGACATCTTCAGAGAACCTTTTTAAAGCATGTGTTGGACACCTTCAAACAAAGAGACGCCAACAAACATATCTGTTGATATAGATTGGCCACAACACAGACAAACATATCTGCTGATACAGATGGTCTAGCCTCTACCATCTAGTACATCAGAATCAAAACATAAGATCTAAATTTTCATTTTTTTCTGAGTAATGAAGAATACATGCAAAGGGGAGAACAAACAATCACCACTTTTGAAGTACAGACAATGTCCTGCAAATGTGAACTCCGCTGACCCATATTTAAAATGTAGAGAAGCACCTAAGGCACAACACAAGGATCTATATGCTTTAAGCATACAATTTTGCCGAGGTATTCCATAAACCATGCTTACAAACACAATGAAAAGGCATAGCTGTACTACACCCAGAGACAATCAATGGAAAGAGAGCACATTTCCAAACATTAAAAGAAAGCGACAGTAATTTCAAAATATCACTTCACAGGGAAGACAATGCCGTTGAATAACAAATATAACATCTATTTTCATTCGTTTAAGCTTCCTACAAATGATAAATCTGATTTCTGAAATTTTAAAAGCTTATATGCACCCGTGTACACAACAATATCTTTTGTAAATGTCACAGTATTCTCTTAACAGTGTTTCATATTGCATTCTTGCAAGCAAGATCCTCATTGGATTGTCGTCGAAATGAGGAGGAATGATTGACTGTAGTGAAAGAGAGGTGCTTAGAAAATTGGTGATCAATTTGTACTCATGCATTTAGATTTCTACTCAGACTGATAGTTCGATAATTTCTTCTTGTTTGAATGGTAACCGGATTTTATGGAAAAAGGTAACCAGCACGAGAGACATGTACTGAAAAGCAAAAATAGAGAAAAGAAAACAAAAAAAATAAGGAATACAACAACAAAAACGAAAAGCTGAACCCAAAAAACCTAGGCCAAAAGAACTAGGGAGGAAACAGATCCATGGCAATGGTCTGCCAACCCATACCCTCCTTGGCCAGGGAAACCATTGCAGCATTTGCGCTGCACAATACCAACAAAAAAAGGAGAATAAGAGGAAGCATTCAGCTTCGCAGGAAGCTATAGCACATCCTTTATAGCATCTGCCAAATGCCAAGGAAAGGAAGAAGACACCGATGACACAAGAAGTCTTTCTCTACTATAAATTAGTGAATACCCAATCTGACTTCTTTCTGAAGGCCCGTCCTAAGAGCAATCAACTCGGCTTCATTGACTAAGCAAAAGACCTGCCGGCCCGGAAATAAAGTAAGCAAAAACCAAGCAGGAAGAGAGGTAATCCCATGAAGAGAGGAGAGCCGCCTCGAACCAACTTCTCAAAATGGTTGAAGTCCGTAAGAATTGAAGCCAAAGAAGAAAAACATAACTTAACTTTTGCTTCCAAATCACTCTCCCTAAGGGTGAGGCTTCCAATACAACTTTTGTTACACTCCTTCCATAACGCCCAAATCACATCTAGGAAGCATGTCTACCACATCGCTCTACCTCTCACTACACCCACCCCCAAACTCCAAGCCAAAAAAAGACAAATTACCGATAGAGTTAGACAGTGCCCAACTACACTCAAACCACCCAAGGACAGCTTTCCAAAGAGCTTGAGCTATATGAAAGAAGAGGAAAAGATAGTTTGATATTTTCTTAGTTTGGAAAATTATAGACACTTCCATCCCCTGTCCAAGAAATTGAAGTCATTGGCTATCTGCTTCATAAGATCTGAGGAGGAAGAGGAAATGTTGATATCCATTATCGTCTCACATAGAAAGAACGTTAAAAAGAAGAAATGATTTTATGAGAACAAAGGCAAGGTGAGAAGAAGAAGAAGATAATGGGTTTGAAAATTAATGAACAAAGAAACATTTGAACATGATATGCATAGGAAAAAAGGCCAAATGACTGGGATTGAAAGTAGTGGTGGTACCAACAATGAAAAGAAATATGACATGGGCAAGAAGGGATGAGTTGCAAAAGCTAAACAAAACATAAATTATACATAAGCCCCAAAGCATTTCAAGAAGCAATTGATAAAAAATTAACAAGTCAGAGCCATGCATCAGTGGCAAGGAACACAGCAGATCTTCATGAACAGCATCTGCAGTTCAGAGTGAGGACAAGGTATATAAGGGATAGAGAGTTTACCCGAGAGTTGTGATGAAGAGGAATAACATTTACTGTCATGAATACCACGAAATGTGAAGATAATGACTGGATGTTTGGTGAGGAGGAGATTTGAGAACGTGCAAGCAAAATGATTCCCAAGGAACAGCAACTCTGCTAGTATAGTCAAGGCAACAAGATATATGGAGGATGTCCAAGATTCTAGAATATTTGAACCAGGTGCACGGAATTAGGAGGAGCTTTTCATATCAGTTGAATCAGGAAACTCAAGACGTGGTGGACTGGAGCTACAAAACACTAAAAATAAGTAAACAGTAATTATATAGTTTAACTACTCCATTCTTGCTCAAGAAGCTTCTGGTAAGATCAGCTGCTTCATTGGTTAAGTGATGCATAGGGAACAAAACCATTTGATGCATAGTGTTTATCATATGTAGGATGGAAGTGGAGCTGGGCAAAGGAAAAATGCCAATGAAGGATATCACTAACTACATAGAGGTCTCACCATTCATTCTAGATGAAGTACCAAGGAGAATCAAGAAAGAGCAGTAACGGGGGGATGCATTGGGATAAGACTACTGGTAATTACCAAAGAATGGATAGATCGGATAGAACGAATGGAGCTAGTAAACAGAGAAGACGCCCCATCAGACATCAGAAATTGGCAATATGGAACAGAGGAAGATGACAAAACCGAAAAGGATCTTGGGTCTAAGAATCTGCTGGAAAAAGATGTGAATAATGTCCAGTAGTGGGAAAGATGCGTCTTACTCGTCTGTCCACAAATTGACAATACCAGTAATGTATAGAAGGAAAAACAAATCCCTAACTAAATCAACAGAAACCTTAACTAACGTTAATCTCAACTGTGCACCAAATACTCCATAACGATATCATCAAACCTGTCACAGATGAGGCAACGCAGAACTCCAGACTTTCCATCCTCCAAGTATTTGTGCTTCTGTGAGATGCTCTCATTGAGTAATTTCACACAATGAAGGATGGCATTCTTCAGATCCCTCACATCCACGTCCACATACTTCACCGCTGCACCGCTGGGCACACCTCGCCGAGAAGGCGGTCGGTCCGGCAACCAGGCCGGTCACTGCCCGGAAACCCATTAGGGTTAGGGTTTCCATGCTGCAGCAGCTGCTGCCGCTGGTGCACAAGCTCCCCTCGCCTATCCTGCCCTTCCTCCTCCCCATACTTCCTCTTGAGAGAGAATTCAGGCCGAGGCGGCCCGCCACGCCCATCCAAAGGGTGCCAGAAATCGGCCGGACCGCCCCTCCCGTTCGCGCTCGCGGCGGAGAGCATCCGGCTGAAATGGTCCCGCGGGTGGTTTTGAAGATCGAAACCGAACCCCAGACCGCCCGGCTCGATGCCATGGCCAGCACCGTGGGGGCGATCGGGAAGGAGAGCGAAGTAGGAGCGGACGCTGCGGTCGGCGAGGACGATGGAGCGGCGCTCAAGCATGTGGAAGCCGTCGGCGGTGGAAGGACGGGGGCCGGGGTCTGGGAGGGGGCTGGAAGACGGCGCGGCTGGAGGGTGGGAGGAGCGGCCGGCAGCGGCGGAGACGGAGGGGGAGAGTTTGGGGTGGGGAGGGGGGTTGGCGGATTCCCAGCGGGATTTCTTATGAGAGGAGGAAGAAGAAGAGGGTCGGCGAAAGGAAGGACCCTTTCCCGCCATTCTCTCCACCTTCATTAATGCTGTAAGATTAAGTTGGGGTATGATACTACTGGACAGGAGGAAGAGAAGTTTGTGTCTCTTGGGTACGCAACTATTGCTCTCATGTTAATTTTGAACAATTATATTCTCTTATAGCTGGTGGGTTTGCAACTCTATACCCATATCATGCTGGATCAAAAAAATCATCTATAGTGAATAAAGAAAATTCATAATTTTTTTTTTATGTTGCATTTGCAATGTGGTTGTGGAGACTCTTATCTTTTTTAATTAGAGGAAATTGCGGGAAAAAATACCTTGATGTCTGTCACCCTACAAAATTATATTCACTAGCAATTCGGAATGAAGAAAGGCCCAATGGGACCGTTTTCGTTTTTTTTTTTTTTTTCTTGTGAAGTGACGCCATCGTCACTCTATGACCATACCCAATATGAGTTTTTATAGTTTTCTTCTTTCCAAAACTCTTCTTCTTTATTCGTCTTCCCAACTCAGTACTACTATGGCGAAAACTATAGCCGTTACTCCTTATCATCCTCACGAATTCCTTTATTTAGTACATTTGTGAGAATTCGGTGTCTTCCCAATCATCTTCTTCTCTAAAGTTTTGTATGAGAATACATTTTTCTTTTCAATATTTTGTGAGTATTTTATTAGTCTTTCCTTCTACCATTTACATTCTAGTAATGGCTTCGAATGTATTTCATATGCTTGCACTCCACTCAAGATTTGAGAAGAAAATAGTTGCTATCCATTGCAAACCCTACTTTTGGAAAAAAAAATTTTCCTTTTGAATCTCCTTAAATGTGGATTATTCATACAGTTTTTATTTAAAGTTCATGTGCATGTCATGAGAGATATCGTTTTTGTTTCTTATTTTCTTCATCTGGATTTTATTTTATTTTATTTTATTTTTTCATTTTTGTGTGTAAGGGATTTTTTGTTTGTTAGGATTTTAGGGTTTTGTTTGAGTTTCTTCCTGTTTTTATGAAACTACAATCCTTAAATTGCGTTGTAGTGTTTTGTATAAATTTTGAACTTCCATATTTTTCACATCATGTATAAAATTTAATGTTTTTCGTTGCTTTAAACGGTGAAATGATCAATAATGAGGTTTTAGTAATATTCCACTCTGACGGTGATTTTGTCTTTAATATTGTACATCATGTATACAATGGTGGAGGGCAAAAGGTGAGGTGGGTAGGAAGGAGTATACCATTCTCTTCTTCGCTAAAAGTAACAGTTAAAGCATTTAAATGGAAGGCACATATTGAAAAATTAAGTATTAAATATCTTTATCACAATGGTCATGTATTTTCATTAGTTACTTTGGAAGATGACACTGATATTAAGGAAAGTTTTTAAGCAACAAGAAATGTGGTTACCGGCTTACAAATATATGTGTCCAGACGTTTGAACATTACACAGAATTGAGTTGACGATCCATTTAGGTATGTATTTGATTTTATAAATTTGAAAAACTAAAATGGCTAAGATTTATTGTTCATCATTTTGTTTTTTTTTTTATGAATGTGTTCAAGGATGAAGATGAACGATATGCAAAGAGGAAACATAGTCACCCCAAGTTTGGAAAAAGAAAGCAGCAAAAGAAGGAAGGTCTAAAAATATTCTACAGTTAATCATTGTAAAGACATTGATATGCATTGAGGAAACATGAGCACCTCATCCTTGATAGATATAAGTAGGAAAAGAAAGAAGGTCCGAGAATATCCTACAGCTTATACTTGTGAAGACAATAATATACATTTTAGTATGGCATGTAAGAATATTTCAGATGATCATCTTGCAGGAGTTGATTATGATGGTGTTTACATTGTAGGGGGTGAAAAGGCAGAACCATCATAGAGTTTATGTGCTAATGATGAACTTACAGGGGTGGGTGAAAATTCAGATGGTGTGAATGTTGAACATGTTAATACAAGGATAACAAATAACACATTAGATCATCTAGGTCCAACAAAAAATGAAAGTTTAGATGACACAATAGTACTAACTGAGTTTACAACCGAATTTGGGATTAATTCGGCAAGAGAGATATGGATAGGTCGTGTGTTTCAAGATCGTAAAAGTTTTAGAAGTACCATTGCAAAGTTTGCAATTTATAATAATTTCACTTTTAAACACTTAGAGGGCAAGCATGACAAAAGTGACAGCTTCTTGCAAATATGATCACTACCCTTGGTGTATACATGCCTCCATGATTAATTCTAGTCTGGAATTTAAACTATAGACATATAATCCAAGGCATACATGTTATTGTCCAATGATGGGGATGGCACATCACCAAGCATCTGTGAAACTTATTGAAAAGCTCATTGATGATAGAGTTCGACTAAATAATAAGTTGAAGCCGAGGGAGATTATGTATGAAAACCAAAAAAAATTTGGTGCTCGTATTACTTACAAAAAAGCACATATAGCTAAAAAAATGGCACTCAATAAAGTTCGAGTGTCATACGAGGAGTCAGCTATGATCCTTCTTCGTTATTGCAAGGAATTATGCATGAAAAATCTATGTACCATAACTAACATTGACACCACAGATGATGATTGGTTCAGAAGGTTTTTTTTTGGGCAGTTGGTCCATTTATTTGTTCTTTTTTATTATCTATGAGGCCCATACTAACTGTTGATAGATTACACCTTAGGGCAAAGTATCATGGTATTTTATTAATGGCAGTGACGTATGATGCGAATCACATGCTGTTTCCACTGGCATTTGCATTTGTGGAAGTTGAGCGCAGTGATAGCTGAGAGTGGTTCATCGCGAATTTGTCCATGGTATTAAGAAATCCGAGGATTTTGACAATTGTATCGGACTGCCAGATAGTCCTTGTATCTGCATTAGCAAATATAATCCTTAGGGCCCGTTTGTTAATTTTCCCTCATTGTAAAGTTAAAGTCATCTTTCATTTCACCACACAACAACCCAAAAAAAAAAAAAACAAATCAAAATACCACATTTCAAAAAAATTCTTTTACCTTTTTACACAAAAATTCATAAAGTTACTTTTTCATCCCACTAACAAACAAAAATATCTACTTTTAATTCAAAAAGTCAAAAAGTTTTATTCTCTTTTCACTAAAAAAAACAAAATCTAATCATTGGATTGATTTAACCCCTCTCATTTTTTTATCTTTTAAAATTACCATTCACCTCACTTCACCCTACCAATTAAATTAACAAACGGGCTCTTAGTGCAGGGCACTGTTACTATTGTCATCACATTGCTGAAAATATTAAGTCAAGCTTTGTTGATCATGCCATAGTGTTGAAATTTTAGAGAGAAGCAAACGCTAGTAGACCATGTAAGTATGAGGCTTATATGAATGACATCCAAACTATAGGCGAAAAAGCCTATAATTATATTCAAGAAATTAGAAGGCAACATTAGTTAAATGCATTTGTTCATGGCTGACAGATTGACATGTTAACTAATAATGCTGCCAAGTATACAAATAGCATCCTGAAGGACAATAGAGTTATGCCAATTACAAAACAAGTTAAAAAGATAAGAGCGAAGATGATGGAGTTCTATGAAAGTAGACATCAAAAAGCAGAAAATATCACCACTCATTGACTCCTTATGCAGAGAAAATGCTATGTAATGAAACAGAAGAAGCAAGATGGGTGGAAGTTCGTGCTGTCGGACTTTATACGTTTTAAGTGCACTCACAGGAGTTTATTGATGTAGTTAATCTAGAAAGTAAGAATACATGCACTAGTGGAAAATAATAGTAATCCCATATAAATATTCATTGGCGTACATGAATATCAGAGGTATTAATCCATACGAACATATTTAAAATTCATACCTAACAAGCGTCTATCGATCAACATACAGTGAAGTCATCCATCCCACTCGTGACATTATATAGTGAAGTCATCCATCCCGCTTTTGACATTAAACAATGAGAACTAACTTCATTTTCAATTCACATTCAAAGTGTAATTGTTCATATCCCTCCGTATTGTTCACCAATGTACTTTTTCACATTCTTCAACTTCACTTTAACACACATCAACATACATTCTTCAACAGTCGACATACATCAACACTTAAATCTCATCCAATCCCAAACATACATGCATTATCAACACTTTAACATGCATCAACACTTAAATCTCATACATAAATATACTACCTTTTTTATACAAAATGGATAATAAATATCCATGGAATAATACCTATTATATAAAACCAACAATTAATTACACTTAAACATAAAAAATCCATCAATCATATGCAATCTCATCTAATCCCAAATGCCATGCATTATCTTCCCAACTCCTCTTGAATATTTTGACAATGGTTTTTTATCGTTAGTATGGAATGTCAGCTTGTGTAAAATTTATTGGCCGATTTGTCGCAATGTGTTCAGTG
Source organism: Sextonia rubra (assembly GCA_037013555.1). NCBI lineage: Eukaryota > Viridiplantae > Streptophyta > Magnoliopsida > Laurales > Lauraceae > Sextonia > Sextonia rubra. Next base: position 47,397,904 of record JASUAD010000010.1, read on the forward strand.
AATTCAATTACAAATACACTACAATCATTGCCATTTTTTTGTTGTGGTATATTTGTAGCCACAATGGTAGTCCAGAGGTTAGCGTAATTCACCCATAGTTGCTATACTTTCCTGTTAGCCAGTGAATCTAAAACAAATATAACAACTTGTATCACACTATGTAACATCAATCAATTAATACATTACATTTTAACAATGTAAGTAAAATGATTACTTACAAAGCGATTAACTTTTGACAATAAGTCATTTTGGCCCAAAAAGCTATCATAGTATTGCTACTTCACTTCCTCGAAAAAACCTACAAGCAAAGTGAAATGGTCGATGTAATGGAAAGGTATACTGGTATTGTACTATTCCGTGCCTCCCACGCTCTCGATCCATCAAAGCCAAAACATACATCATCCATTAGACCCGACTTCTCCTACCACAAACTCTACAAGCAAAATGATTTACATTTAGTTTTATAGTGAAATTAATATATGTTACATAATTTGTTCAAGAAATTATATGCTTACTGCAATGCTTGGAGCAGCAAAGTATATAGTAAGGCATAATTCCCTTAAATACTGAAACCAATAATACAAAAAATTGGTGTCCAACCATTTGCCCTCTTTTAAAATTTTATTCAACACCTCATAAGAGACCATTGTGTTTACAATGTCTAGCCATTCCTTATAAATCTTAGAATATTTCTTATATCCTTTTAAAATGAATTTATCCATGCTAGAAAGAGAATATTTTGTCTCAGCCATTGCATGCAAGTAATCATCAAACTTATCTAAGATCTTCCTCTTGCGGAGTAGCATTTTCATATCTCAAATTAAAGAGGCAAGTATGCTCCTCTTCGGTGAAACGATCATTGCAAGTGATGATAAACCCACCATACATGTTGATGGGATTTTAATTACTTCATCTCCACTGCAACTTGGTTCCACCACAACATGTCTTAAACTTTTTTTCCGTCCTTTTTTATTTGGTTCTTAACTTTTAAATGTATTTCTTTAAAGCAGATTTCTTTGTCTCTATCAAATTGTTTTCTCCTAAGTCCGAGCTTTTAAAAATTTGTGCATTAAAAACTTCAAATAAACTTTTCAAGATTGTTTTAAATTACTTTAACTTTTTACCCCATGACAAACAAAAAGCTTTAAATGATGTATGCTTCTCAGCTGCACGATTGAACGACGACTCCAACCGATGAAGTAGTGTATTAACCTACAAAATCATTTAATTCATAAATCACAAATCCAAAAAGGTATCAATCAAATTTAAATTGTGTAACTTAAATACATTACATACCGGTTCCTTTTTACGACATATTTCATCGTGCAGGACTTACTTAGGAGCATATTTAATCCCAGGGGAGTCTCCTGTTCCATCCTCGACACGGCTAATATACATAATTGTGTTAAAGGCAACCAAATCATGTATTCCTCGTCATGCACTTTGGAGGATGACTTCTTGTGTTTAATACATTCTTAAACCTCTCATCCCAATCTGCATGTAAGGGAATCTTTCCAAGTGCACTATAATCCTGAACGATCCATTCAATCCTCTCCTCTCTTATATAAGGCATTTTCAATGGAGGTGGTACAACTTGATTAAATCCAAATTGTTTCATAACACGACCCATGTTATATCTTTCAACAATCCAATAAAAATATAAACACAGTAGACGACGAGAACAACTCACAATCGACCTACGAATGTTTTCTGAAAATTTCTTTGGAAATTTCGTATATTGCTGCCATATAAACTGCATACGAAGAGGCAAAACAAGTTAGTGTATTTTTCATCCATTTGTATCCAATGTAATGAAAGCTACATTCCAAATCATGCACTCACACCGTCAACAACCAAGTTGTTCAACTCTTCTCGAACCTTTTTCTAGGTTGATATGGCCTTTGAACGGCTCAACCATTGCTTCCACGTTTTCATCAGTGGAAATTGGAGGTCCATTTTCCAACTGTGATTAGGTCTTGGACATTGCCTAATTGACATCCTTGTGTAAGCCCATATCTGAAAAAAATATTCCCTGAAGCATTATTTAAAATATAAAGAAAGTAATTATAACAACGGATCTAGATTCAAGAAAAATGAATAACCTGTAACAATTGCAAAGGGTCACTCAAGGTTCCATGCTTTATCTTTTTTTGTTATTTTTTCTTCCATCTATTCTGTTCTTCTTCCTTTTCATCCTTTTTCCTTTCTCTCAACCACCTTACCCCCTTGGTAAGCACTCAGTAAAGACTGGCAAGATATACTGGTGCCTAAGCATATGATTTAAATTCCCTAAAGAATTCCAAGAGGTAAGCTGGATCACGACCTTCATATGTATTCCTGCTAATCTGTCCCGCAGCTAACATAAACATATATACCCATGTATTATAAATTTCTTCATCATCGAATAATTTCTTCTTCTTCTTCTTCTTTGTTGCATATGGCCTAAAGTTATTTTTAAGCCATGTGAACTTAATATTTAGGTTGTTCACATCTTCACCCAGTATTGGGGTCATTCATAGTAATTCTTGGCAAACTTTTTATACCATTTTGTTAGGGAATGTTTTTCCTGTTACAAGAGGGCCATTAATCAAAAGGCCATAGATATAGGCAATCTCTTCCAAGATCACAGTAGCCTCCCCAGATGGAAATTGGAATGTGTTAATCTCAGGACACCATCTTTCAATTAAAGCTATTATGAGAGCATGATCTATCATGATCTCTTCTATCTCCCTAAAGTGATAATGGCCACATTGCCTAACATATTCCAATTAAGTATCATTAAGAATATATAATTCTTTGTCAGGGTTCGTTCGTATGCATCGAAATGTGCCAAACTCTTCCCCAAGTCCGATTCCTTCAAATATATGTTTCTCTTGATCGAAAAGCAAATTTGAACGTTTCCTACCAATCTGAAATAAATATTAGCATAATTTAATTAACTATAATAAAACAAGACACGATAAGAGACATCACTTTAACTTAAATAAATTGCAAAATTAATTAAACACCTGAGCTTTCTAATATTTGCACCACTATTACTTGCTAAAATCTCTGCAATGTGCTTAATATTGTATAAAAACATTAGTGTATAGGTACATAACTAATTCACATCAACACAAGCGGGAAACATCATAGGATATTTTCTATTGTCGAGTTACGTTCATCTACTAGTCTCGAGAAATAGCTTTTTTTAAAAGATTTGTTAAGTCTTTCATTTCTTAAAAAAAGATAAAAATTTTTTTTTGAAAGACTTAATAAGAAGAAGAAGAAGAAACTTTTCTTGGTTAGAGTTTCCTCATAATGTTATTCAACAATGTTCACTAATTCCCTCTGCTAATCTCAAAAACAATATATATACAAGCACGGATTTAAGTATGCCTAAAACCCTTTTGAACATTGCAGTATGTAGTTAAGACTTCTATAAATAATAAAAATAGAATGATATTTCAGAATAAGTTTTTGTACCAAACTTGAAAATGGGAGGACATTTCATTGCAAATATCTATATTATGAGACCTCTCAATTACATTTTTTATAACCTTCAAATTGAAGCAAAAATTTCATTTGGATTCACTGCATGATGCCCCCTTTCCACATCTCCCTAAATCAAACAATTGTGCCATACATTCTTCACATGCAATAACAATGTTTTAACAAATATAGCCTTTTCATTCATTATATTCATAACATTGCCAAAAAGCTACAAATATATGAGCACACTGAAACTTTTATGTATTATACAACACACACAAAGCAAATCTATAAGTGCCCTTATGCACATACTAATAGAATAAGACAGAGCAAATTAACCATTTCCCAACACCTGAGCTTTTTTTCTTTTAGAGGCATTTCATCAAACTACTTTAAAGCATATATTTACCTCTTACAACATTGAAGGATAATGTACTTGGTTTGGGTATTTTTTTTTCTCTTAGAGGCATTTCATCAAACGACTTATAAACTCTAAGAATAACTACAAAGAAAAACTAGTTTAAAAAAAACAGAGAAAAAAAATAGGGTTTCCCAACCAATATATTAATGGAATGCAAGCAAATCAAATACATTTTAATATATTATTAACAGAAAACCTCTACAATAATAGACATCATGTAAAATAAAACAAGATATCTAAAGAAAACAAAACGCATGCAACAAAACCCTAGTAGAGAAGACAAACAATGGGAAAAGGAGGTCGGCAAATCCATTAATCAATGCTCACAAAAAGATTCCAAATCTGTTTCAAGCTTTAAGGGTAGATGTTGATTACGAAGAAGAAGGAGAGTGAATAACCTTCGCTAAAGAACAAACGATAAATGAAGAAGATGAAATGGAGAGGAGCTGCGCAGCGGGTTAATGGGCATGAGGAGTGACGACGTCGTCGCTCCACGAAAATACTTAAAAAAATACAAAAATGGCCCCATGGGGCCTTGTTTGTTTTCAAATTGCTAGTGGGATTAATTTTATTTAGTGGCCAACTAAAGTGATTTTTTCTGTAATTTCCTCTTTTAATTATCAATGAAAATACATCAAATTTTGTCTTTAAATTTATTTTATTGTTATCATTTAAAGAAAAGTATTTTATATAAGTAACCCAAAATAAAATATCATCTGATACTTACCTTGATATTCCACTTTCAATACAAATTATCTTCGCTATATCGTTGGCTTTGTTCATCTCAATTTTTCGGTTAGCTCCAATATCTTAACAATATAACTGTCGACCACACAGAATAGTATAATTCTTCTTAGGACTCATTAGTAATAGTTAAATTCATGAAAAGGAATTAAAGTCACATGTATTACCACATTATTTATACATATAATTAATTCCTTGCTCATTATACATGCATGATAAAATAAAGAACTTTTTTTATAGATATCAAAATTATATAATTTTTTAATTGACTTAAATATCTTATTATCTTTTTCAAATTGTAAACAAAATAAGGATAATGTTTTTTAATAGCATGAAAGCATAAAATTTATGTTTATGAACTTAATGTATTAGTTTTAGAATAACAATCTAACTACAAAACATACTCTTAATTTATTTATTTTTTAACTCATCAAAACTCTAAAACATATATGAAAAAAGAAAGTATAACTATCATTCAATGCCATTAAAAGGAAATGGGAAGAAGTCCCAAGTATTCCCACATTATTTGTCATGTTAAAGTTTACTCCTAACATGCGTGATAAAAAAGAGTTTTGTTTTATAAATTTCATGATGTTTCTAGAAATTGTAAATAAGCGCTGCTCATGTTCACCACTTCTTCCTATTCAATAACACATTTTAAACTAGCAGTACATACTTGGACACAAGTGGGAAGATAAAGCCCACAAAGTCAATTGCAATATTTAATTTGGATTTATGTCATAAATAATAAATATTATAAAAACAATTATTGGAAAAAATATTAATTCCCTAATAATGTCACCATGTTTTCAAAACACTTATGAATTCAAATTGTAAGAAAAAGTTGTGATTCAAGATATTAGAATTGTATAAAACTGATTTTTAATAGAACTTTATATTTAATCTTTAAAAAATAATATAGTTTTGTGATTATATTCATATCCAATTTTGGAAGTATTGAATGAATAAAATTAAATATATTTTATTACTTTATTAATCCCATCGATGACGTTAAAGATGTAAAATTCATTGAAAAATTTTAGTAATTTTTTTATCAATTTCAAGAAAGTTATCGATGAGTGACATGTCGAGTTGTCAATCAACGGATTTTGATTCTTTGTTAGTAAGTTAATTATGATGACCTTGTGGATATAAATTCTGTTTTGTTATTCTACTTTTAAACCCTACGTATATATTAAGTTCGTCACAGAGTTTGAATGATTAAATCAACCTTTCATATACATTTATTAAAATCTCCGGCTTAAATCGTCCATCGCACGGCACGGGCATTATCGCTAGTAGTCTCTTAAAGCCATGGGGTTTGGATTGAATTTTTTTTTTGACAATATATTATAATATTGACACAGCTATTCCCCACTGTCGTGTACTAATGGACCTCTATTTCCATATTTTATATAACTTCTATTTCCTAGCAATTATCCCCATATTTTTTTCACCTCGTTGGAGTTGTCACTTACAACTTTTTAGTAATCAACTCCTATCTCTTCACTATAAGGGGCTTTCATAATCTTTTCTTCTTATTTTTCTATGATGTTTTAAAAATAAAATAAAAATTTAAAAAAATTTTACCCAAAAAAACCCCCCTTAGATGTACACTAATCACAATCAATTTTAATTTTTTAATGTGCACTGATCAGGTCCATGAGAGCTGATCATGTTTTTTTTTTTGGGTATGTGTGCATATTCAGCCCTACATACAAAAGAAAAAACAAACAAACAAACAAACAAACAGAGGAGAAAGGATTAGAGAGGAGAAAAAGAAAGGAAGAAGAAGAGAGAAAGAGAGGAAGAAGAAGAAGAAAGGAGAATGAAGAAAAGAAGAGAGAGGAGAAAGAAGAATAAGTAATGGGGTAGAGTAGCGCCTGTTGGGTTGGTGAGAGAGAGATTTCCTTCCTTTCCTTTCTTGGAAAATCTACCTGATTTCCCTATTGATACACTGATTTTTGCCAAGAGAAAGAGCAATACTGAAAAAGTTATGGATTGGAGCTCGTTTCAAAAACTAGTAACTACAATGCATAAACACACCATGAAGATGGAAACTACATATTGTTAATCTCCAACCTATATCAGAGGGCCCACTTGCCCACATCCCTCAACGAGAGGGGAGATGCAAATGACTCCTTACGTACAAAGGTGGACCCCAAAAATCAGCCCACCCGAATTATCTGAACTCAATAACCTCTTAAACTATGATCATTAGACCTCCAGACTTTTTTAAAAATCAAATTCAATCCAACGTGAATGAAGCTCAATGCGAAAACTTGGTCCTAGTGCCAGATCATGGGATGATGAGCCCCCATCAAAGGTGGGTCCAAGTGGGCCCATACAACTTGAGTGCATACGTAGGAGCATACTCCCACTTTAAAAGCAAATTTATTTTTTATGGGTAAGAAAGAAATTTCATATTAGTCTCAAGTCAGCTAAATTACCTGAAAAGGTACATCAAAATAAGCCAAGGGAGGTGCATCATCAAGGCCGAATGGAAGTGGAGAGAGATCGGCCAATGCACTCAAAAGATAAAGGTACTTTACATGCACTATTCATTTACCCACGCTGCACAGCAGAGGCAGGCCCAGAAGTCCCGGTTCCATTTAGGGAACTCAGTGAAAAATTAAAAAAACAAATAATAACATAAATAATTCCAAATCACCAAAGTAATTGTAAAACTAAAAATTCACCGCAAAATTATGACACTATAACACCTTCACATCTCACTTAATTGAACAGCAAACAAAAATATAGTTTAGTATATAACTGAAGGGCAAATTTTACAGGACAGTGGTTAGACCAGCTATGACATATGGAGCAGAATGTTGACCAATTAAGAAGACACATATTCATAAGATGGATGTAGCGAAAATGAGAATGCTTAGGTGGATGTGTGGTAAAACTAGGAAAGATAAAATTAAAAATGAGTGCTTTCGAGAACATTTAGGAGTAGCGCCAATAGGAGATAAGATTAGAGAAACTCGTTTAAGATGGTTTGAGCATGTTGAGCGTAGGCCAGTAATGACACCGGTGGAAAAAAGTTTGGATATACAGGTGAGGGCCCATCAAGAGGTAGGGGTAGGCCGAAGAAAACATGGATGTAAGTCATTAATTCAGATTTGAAGAAGTTTCACTTATCGAAAGATTTAACTCAAAATAGAACGGAATGGAGAAATAGAATTCATGTAGCCAACCCCAACATGGTTGGGATAAGGCTTTGATGATGATGATGATATATAATAGACTTGTATAACCTAAACAAGCCACATGCTCCAGACACTCAACCTTAAAAATATCAAACTATTATAATTAATATAAATATATATGAGGACCTAAATGGCCCCTGCATCTCAAAATGCATTATTAACCAATACCAGAACTTGAGAACAAAAAACCAATGATTCACTAAAAAGAAAGAAGTACATATCACAGTCACCCATTAACAATTTTAGAATGCAATGATATGCAGATACTTGCAAGAAATTCATACAAGAAATTCATAATCAGTACAGTAGATTAAGAAAACTCTGAAGGATAGGTGTATAAACTAATATAAATCATATTCAAAGCTTGTAACTCAGATCATTTTCGACTAGGAAAGCACATCAGATTCCCTCTTACTCTTTATCTGAGACCTCTTCCTCGTATCAAAATCTACCTTATCCAAATCAAATGCTGAACCCAAATACCCATAATAAATTCTCTTCTTTGCACCCGTCTTCGCATCCACCTTGATGAGGTAAGGGTTGCTCTCGTCATCAACTCCAGACTGAGAAGTCTGAACACGTGCCCAGCTCTTGCGTCCGCGGTTGTCTTTCTCAAAGTACTCCGCGAGACGCTCAGCCCCTTGCAGACCAGTCTCGTTATTTTCAAATTTTATCACTGTAATGCCCAAATGACCTTCCTTTCCATATAAAGACCTTGCCTTGCCGCCAGCAAAACCAAGTTCTAGAAATCATATAACAGAAACGAAAGAAAACACGTTAGATAAGAGAGTGAGGCAATGCACTTCTATTTATGGTTGATTATGCAGTAAAAAGATGTCATGCGTGCAACATCTCATGCCAGGGTTTCACTAGGTCCTCGACCATGGCTGCTTGTTGCGATAAAGGGAATAGATCCATCACCAATGAAGCTGGAGTAAAAAGGTCATAGATAGCAAAGCTTTGTCATCTTAAATAGATAAAAAAGGGTCATTACCATGGCTTATTTTTAACAGATTAATGATTAAAGATTATTGGATATCCTATGCTACAAAAACACAAGTAAATAGATAAATCCCATGTTACCTTCACGATGAATCCAAGTATCAAGTAATTGCATCGTAGGAATCACAGGAAAGAATAATCAATTGGAAAGGAAAACACTATTGCCCTGTCCATAGAAAACAAGACTAGGTGGAGTGAAATGTGAGCTGTGTAGAAATCAAGTCTCATGCCTACAGAGGTTTTTCAACAATGGCATAAATGCGCATGAACATGCAACAGGTCAAGTGAATGTCCATTGTAGAGAAGCAGCTTGATCAACCAAGTTCATAGGGACAGGCAAAATACTAGGTGACTCACTTATTTAAAATACCAGCATCAAAGCCCCTAGAAACCAGAGGTCATGAAGGAAAAATATAATGATGATGATGATGATGATGACAATGCCGACAAACAGCAAATAAGTAATAATTACGACTAAAGAAACTAAGGTTGTTAACCTTATTTATTTAAAATATACAGCTTATAAAAAAATAAGAAATAATTGATAATTGTGAACTGGTTAAGAGTAAATAAAAAGATACATAATATAAAGTGGAAACAAAAGTAATTAAAAGATAAAGTAAAAAAATTTGATGGTCTAAAAGTATATCCCTAAATGAGAGAGATATTTGCGCCTCTTGGAATGATCCCATCCAATGGTCAAGGAGGAATGCGTTTCGTCATAAAAGTGGGGCCCTGAAATTAAAGGCGCCAACCATGACAACAGGTTCATATGCGGCAAATGTCCGCAGGAAAATATTACCCCTTAAATGAAATTTAAAAATTACAAATAGGGGGCTAAAATAAGTGAGGTTCACAATTTCTTTGGCAGTTTGATAGAGATTAAAACAAATCCACTAAACTCACAGTTAATATTTAGATTTTTGTGATTTTTATAATTAACAAGCAAGGGGTCGGTATTCATCCACATATGGGCCATATACACACCTTAGGACTGACATGTAAATGTAAAAGGTTAAGTGTTTTATACATGATCAAGCAAATGTTAAATGACATTGATTTTAAGTGAAATTTTAGCTGACACCAAAGCAGATGGATGTCGCACACAACTCAAAAGAGAGTACAAACCTTCAAAAATGTGTGACTCTGGATGGCTTTAGGATATGGCCATCTACAAAAGCATTCATCATTAAATGTTGTCAGTTATCTGTCTATAGCCATAATATTCTCCAGGTCAGTAGGGTGAAAAACGAGTAACATCCCTAGATTTTAGAAAAGGTGTTGGCAAGTCATAGAATCCTCATACTCTGAGACAAGGAAACAGCAAAATCCTGTATGTCCCATGTCAAGCCCACATTAAAATCCAAACTACTTTTAACAGTAATATATAATAGCCATGCAACTGACATCAAGCACTCACTTGCGTATGCCTAACAATCACAAACAAGGAGCATCACATGACCCAGTGCGACAGTTCACAAGAAAGCCAAAACCATGGGGTGGAGCAGGTATTTCCCCAGAAAAAACATATCCAGTAGAAGCCATCACATACTATTAACCTTTAGCTAATGAGAAGATTTGCACAACAAAATCCCTGAGGTGGTAAAAACTAGATCAAGAATCCATCTCATTATTAAGGGGGAAAAAAGCAAAAAGCAATAGTAGATCAGCCACCAAAAGAATCTCATCATCCCTCAAAATTCTCAAGAATCAGTGTCCAAACAAGTCAACCGACAGTCCAAATACTCAGCAATCAAACCTGCACCAGTGATAAAAACAGAAAAATGTCAGGGATAGTCCTCTACTAGCACTCTGTCTCCACTCTCCACAGCACATGTTCCAAAATCGAATACGAGACTCACTCCAAACACACTGCCAAATTTTAGGAATGAAGCTTCTCCAGGCAAAGGAAACTGATCTCCACAATCTTGAGACTCAAGCCATGGCTTACAAAAACAAGATCCATTGTTTTCCAGGTAATATGCCAACATCTTCATTCCCAACACAGAAAGCCATTTATGGCACAAATCGGATACCTCCAATTGGTATAAATATAACCTACGTCCCCACTAAATGGAAAAGCTGATTATCCTCACCACCATTCCAATAAAAATCAATAGGTGAACCAAAAAGTGTATATATATATATATGGGGAATCTTCATACACATCCATCCCTCAAGGGTCTAGGAGGCTAATTATATTATAGTAATGCTTTATCCAACTGATAAGTACCTCTCTGCAAGGCTTACATGAAACGCCTAATCTTTAAATCTTGTGAATTCAGTTTACTATACTGAGGGCATCCACACGAAACAAGAACACGACCCCTATAAACAGAAGCCTTTGTTTATTGAAGGTAAGTGATGAGAGGCAACATCTCCATCCCTTTGCTAGTCTTAATCTCAGTAGATGTAGACATTACCAATAGGCAAAAATCTATTATTGCCACTACAATTCTTTTTAGGCATCACAGCAACGAATGTAACCAATACCATTGATAACAAGATATAACTCATGTAAATAGTCTTCCTTCAGCAACAAAGCCAACAACAACATGCACACGCGTACAAACAAAGGCCTCAAGAGAGACGGGGGAACCCATTGAGCTCTGACATGCATCCTTTCCCGCACTCAAAGATCACTTACCTTTATTTCCTCCACTATAAAAGGAGCATAAATTGATTGGGAAAAATATGGATAAATATAATTGAAATCCAATCCTTCCTGAATAGGTTACAACCTATCCTTTCTGGTGAACAAGTTGTAAAAAGTGAATATCTCCGCTATTCTTCCAGAACAGTTTACAACCTAACCTTTCTAGTGGAGTTATAAACAGCAATCACTTCAAGTTCAATATCCCCACAGTTATCTCATAAATTCCATCTACCTTCAATGTCTTCTATAAGTTTCATACATCACATGTAAAGCCACATACAGACATTAAATTTAGAGTTGCAATCACCCTTTGCAAGATACTTGATCCCAAATCATTGCAATAATAGGATATTTTCGTACAAAGATTTCTTTTACAACTCTTCCTAAAGAGCTGTTCAAAGAAGCTTTTCATTATTGATCAATGATGCAGGCCCTAGGGCTAGAGCTTGCTTGAAGTGCCGAGGCATGTATCCGAGGACAGTTCGAATCATCAAGAAGACTTCAAATACGAGGATGTACCTCCAAGGATAAAACCCACAATTCTATTCAATAATTAAATGTGAGAAATTCTTCTCTACAATACTAAATAAATAAGAAAAGATAATTTAGAGCCTAAGAAACCTAATTCTACTAGGAAACAAAATAATCAGGTAAACTAAATCCTAATTACAACTCATTAAATAAAATAAAATCTAATGACATATAATTACTAAATAAAACCTAAATCCATTTGGGCCCTACACATGTGGCCATTGAGGTCAATATTGCATCATTCTCCCCGGCTTAAAAAAAACTCGCCTTTGAGTTCAGGAAATGTCCGCTTGAATCAAATATCAATTGGACAAACTTTCAAGTTGTTGGTTGATCAGCAACTTCTGTGCACACTTTCAAATATAGCTACATCAAACGGCCTGAGGGGTTGTGGATGTGAGATTGAACCCTTAGGCACGTCATGTTTGGAAGTAGCACCATCAATCACATTTTTTTTCTACCAATTCTTCATCTCCCAATTTCCACTGTTGATCTCTAGAGATGAAATCAATGTGAGAATTTATGTGGGGAATAACAACCGTTGGTTCCTCTTTTCTTGGTTGCTGCACTTGTTTATCATCATTACTCATAGGAGAAATTTCGAGTCCAAGTGTAGATGTCAAATCCTCTATATGTTGCTCGGGCTCCTCGATCTGCATATCATCTGGCACTAGATCCTCAACATGGTCTACTGTTATTTGCAGCGGCTTTTCTTCTTGAGGTGTAACTACCATTAGACGAGATCTTTTAAACATCCGCTCTACACGAATTGCTTTCCAATATGCTTTATGAATGCTTTTATGGTCATTCATTTTCTCCACTATTTTCGATCTTGAGCCTCTAATGAAACTAATCAAGTCATGTTCTTCCTCCTCTTCAAATCCACATTTGTCTTGGAGCTATAAAAACATGTCACCATAGTCAAGAACAAATATTTCTCCTTGTTTCAAATTAAGGAATGACCGAAAATAGACTTGATTTTCAAAATACCATGAGCCATATTTTTCTTCATATTTGTATCTTTGAAGTATGTTAAGATTGTAGTATCACGAAATTTCATTTTGAATTAAAAGATGGACGAACCTGATATGTAGATCTGCACTCCACAAAAACATGCAACTAGATGGAAAATCGGACTTTAGATGGTGCCAAAATTGCAAAAACAAATTCTGATTGTTGATCGCAGAATGACGAAGATGGTTGGAAGCAGCAGTGGGTTGCAAGCGTGCGTGCAATTGCGGTGTCTAACGGCAAGTGAGAAACGGCTTCCACGATGGCAAGCACATGATAGCAATGGAGATGGTGTGCTGCGATCGGGCTGCTGTTGTATGGCTACTTTGTGGCGAACTGTGACATTGAAGATAAGGCGATGGAGTCCAGGAATGCCTTTTATCTTAGATCTCCTCCTCCTCCTTTTTGCTCACCCCCCCGCCCCGCGTTCAACCCAAGAGCAGGGGATGGGATTTTTTTTTTCCTTCTCTTTGGCTAGAGATGGGAAGGCCGAGAGGTGTGGGATGGTGTGAATCTGGGGTTAGTTTCTGTTGGAAAGGGTTAGGGTTGAGTGTGTAGGCTTCAGGTTGTGGGCTTTGTTAGGAATTGCTGGGGCTTGGGTTTTCGCAAATTTTGTTTTGACGATGGGCTAGAAGTGATGGGTGAAAGGTTTTGTGGTGGCAGTGATGATGGGGTTTTGCGGAGTGCGACTATGAAGTTAGATTTTGGTTTTTGGTGAATGGAAGTTGAAGATGGGTTCCATTGGTGCACATTGGGGTGTGGCAGCTGGTTTGGGGTTTGATCTGGTTGGGTTTGGGTGATGTCAGTAGGGAGAGATGTTAGGTTTTGTTTGATTTTGGTTGTGGCAGTAGGATGAAAGTGGTGGTAGGGTTTGGGGTTCATAGCAGGGAATGGAAGATGGAGACGATGAATAGGAAGTGGAGGGATAGAGGTAATCACATCGACAATCAATGATTGTTCGGCTTTGATACCAATTTGATGCATGCCCTAAGGGTTTAGGCTTGCTTAAGTACTGAGACACGTGTCCGAGGACACTTTGAATCATCAAGAAAACTTTAAAATACAAAGATGCACCTCCAGGGACAAAACCCATAATTCTATTCAATAATCAAATCTGAGAAATTCTTCTCTACAATACCATATAAATAAGAAAAGATAACTTGGAACCTAAGAAACCTAATTAAACTAGAAAACTGAATGATAAGGGAAACTAAATCCTAATTACAACCCATAAAAAAAATAAAATCTAATGAAATAATTACTAAATAAAACCTAAATTATTTGGGCCCTACACATGTGGCCATTAAGGTCAATATTGCATTAACGAACAAACCATCTGCCACTTTCACGTGCAATGCAAACAACTCAATTGCTCTTCACTATTCCATAATTTTGCCATGGATGAAATCTGATCCATCCAATAACCTCATATACTCTACGCCATCAATGTACTATTTCAATGAAGCTTCTCTTACAACTGCATGAATTCAGAAAAAAAAAAAAAAAAGGAAAATGGTAAGGGTCAACATGATAAAATTGATACAAAGACAGTTGGGGTAGAGAGTGTTTAGTTGTAGAAGGTAACAAATCAACTTGCTCATCAAAGGAAGAAAAGAAGGGGAAGAAGAAAAGACCAACCTTCTACATCGAATCTTTTCTTACCTTTTTTTGCTTTGGGAGAGAGGGTGGGGTTGTTTAACTGATTCCTACTAAAAGGACAGAAAAACAAAATATCACTCCAGGACCAATGATCAGCCAATACTAAAGGTGTCAAGATTGGTAGCTAGAGTGTCTGAAACTGTGTTTTTGAGCCAAATCTACATCCTAACTACTCATTTAACATTTTTCACCTCAAGCCCCAAAGATTTGGAAGCTGACAAGAAAATCACACAAAACTGAAACAGTAGAAATGTCAACCTCTTTTTTTCCCACAAAGCTTTTCACCAACTTCCATGATAGGGAATAGAGAAGGCACCAAAAAAGTTTTAAAAACCTTTCTTCACCCATGCATGCAGTGGAATCCCAACCAATTAAACCTGTGCTGACTTCAAAAATGGATCAACAACTATCAACCATGGTTGTGGCAAAGCGGATAGTGCTCACTATTGCAACCTTGAGAGTGTCTGTTCAAAGTCATGATACCACCAATCAAAAACAAACTATCACTAGGGCCCCCAAAAAACCCTGTCAAGTTACCATCAAAGAAAGCAGTACACTCATAAATAACAAATTGCAAAGACAGTGAAGGTACCATCCAAACGTAGAAACACTTATCCATTTCACTTTGAACTTCCTACCCCAAAAACTAATCCATCTACACACTTTCTCAGCAGAGATCAAGCAAGAATACCAACCCCACAATGTATTGACCACCTGAGCATTTGACTTGAAGACATCTTACTAGCAACTTTTATCACTTTTCTGGTTCCCCATACTTCTACCTAAACCTCCTCATCTCCCAAGATTCCCAATTTATCAACTACCTAAGCATTCAACCTGAAGACATCATTATTTCCAGCTGTTCTCGTTCATTTAAAATTAGAGCCATATTCTGACATCTTCTCTAAATGGTCACCAACAAACTTCCTCCCATTTAATATCTTCACATGTTCACGTCTATTCAATCTTAAGTATCCTGCTCGAAGTTTTTGATTAAAGACATTGGGCAGTTACTTACAAAGAGGAGGACTGTGATCCTTAAGACCATACCAAACCATAACCCATCACATATTATATACGTTCTTCCTACTTAAATTTCAGCTACCTTCAGAAAACCAAAGCTTCCAATAATATTAAACATATCAGAGACGATGAAGAGGCAAGCACCAAGGTACCCTCTCCCTGTCATGGACTTGACAAAGGATTGCAAGACATTCAAGTAACATAGGATTGCAAGACATTCAAGTAACACCTTCAACATCCAAGAGGAAGGGGAGGATGGTGGCCTTCCTAGATCAAGGAATCCAACAATACAGTTTGAGGAACAGAGTCACTCTCTAAAGACCTTTCATGCAACCCTACAAATTCAAGTGAAATCCAGAAGCTGCAAGAAAATACTCCTTGTTTTGAGGTTCTTCCTCGACATATTTCACTTTAATTTGATGTCATCCATAGTGTACTACTAACCGAAAGTCAAATCATCAAACTCATTGGACTCCTAAAGTTTGTTGTTGTCTTTCCCTCTTCTTACCATCAAAACCAATTTTTCAATGTAATGGTGGCATTATGCTTTTCTAATAGGAATGAACAAGATACATGTGCTCCTCTGATTGTGTGATCACAAGGGAATTGGGATGATCATGTGATCAATCTTTCTCATATAGTGGTGGTCCTCCTTTGGCTGTATACAAAACAAGATTACTTCTCCTAGGTGGCCCCATTGTTAAGGATGAAAAATGACTACAAGCAAGAAATAACTCCAATACCAATCTGTCATTCAATGCAAGTAATTTTGTTTATATCTTACAAAGAGCAATTGTAAGTCAAACAAAATGACCTATTTGGGATGGTAATAATGAACAAAGCTCCATCTAGGAGGACAAGAAAATGAAGGGTATATAAATGTGAAGATTCCTATGTTAGCTTTGGTCTGCATGTATATTGGATAAGTGCTGCTCCAATTGATGCAATCCTACATAGCTTGGTTCATATGGATACGGATTCATGCACGCAAAACAAGAATGTCACTAGAACAAAGTTGAGTTGAATAGAGAATTCAGAAAGCTCTACCAAGGATAATGTGATTTAGATTATTAGGTTTGCCTCAAAACATGTGGAGAAGTTATATTTTTTTTATCGGTAACAGTAAACTTTATTAAAGAAAGAAAAAAAGTACAACTCAGCTTAAAAAAAGACAAGGAAAAAAAAATGCCATCCATAGGGGAACTGGTAGTCTGGTACAAGAGAAATGAACCAGCCACACAATACATAATATAGGCGTTTAAATTACAAGATCTATCTACATCGTGCTTGCAGATCTACTAATGTGTTGAAATGCAGCCTGCAAGTTAGATTTTAGATGACTAATTTCATTGGATAGAAATTGCATTTTCCATTGCCCCCTCAATGATTTCACCCAAGCAAAAGCGTTAGCCAAATCACTCACCATGATAAGATAATGATGAAAAGAGGAATGAAAAATTAGAAGGGCTTCCAAGAATGCCAGAACTCCCACTTCATTAGTCTTTGATCCCCACATGTTCAGAGAACATGAACAAAACTTCCTCCTCATGCTTTCTTAGAAAACCTCCAATGCCAGCCAAACCCGATTTCCTTTTGTCGCTCCATCAGCATTGAATTTTTAGACTCCGCACGGTAGAGAACACCAAGATACTATCCTTTTCTTCTTTCAAGCATCTACCTTCAAACAAAGCTCCTCAATTTTGCATAATGTTATCTATCTTAATTTCTGAAAATTCTGTTGTAGCACAAGCCCATTTAGCAATCCTCAATGGCACAACTGAAGTTGGAGGCTCCCAAGGCAATTCTTTCATGTTGAAGATTCTATTATTCCTCTCATTCCAGATTGACCAAAGAAAATTGAAGAAGGAATAATCCCCCATAAGATCATACCATTTCCAACCATCGGGCCCCTCCTCCAATGTTCAAACACCATCGGTAATGAACCTAGAAAACACCGACTCACTTCACATTGTTCGTGGGAAAACCCCCAAACAAACAAAGAGACACTCACTTCATATTGAATGAACAAGTGATCTATCCACTCCATCACACTCCGCATGTAGAAAAGCTATAGCAATGTGAGTCATCACTTATTATATAAAATAAGAAGGGGCTTTCTCCAACATTCTAGAGACCCATTGCTATAAAGAATATTTTCACTTTGCTAGGGGGAAAGATGTTGCCTTGGTTACAAAGGCATAGTCCAATTGAACAAAAATCTTTGCCTCAATCACGTCAACTTAAGAAAATAAAATAAATAATAAAGATGGCCAAACACTTCTAATTTATGAGGAGATGAACAACTTATATTATTCAGGGTGGTTACGCTGGCATGACAAGGAGTTAAACATGTCACGGCCACGCACTTAGTAATCTTATCATTTTGTCATTGGCAATATTCAACTCAAGATAACAATGTTAGCTAATTATCATCTAATAAAAATATTCTTTAATTTAAGAACAACAAGTGTCCCTTGATGACAGTGCAACACTCCACTACCGTGTCTTCATTTAATTAGGGGTTACCTCACTTACGTGACTTCAAGGACCCACCCAAAACTAAAAACATGAGACCTAAAGATCAATTCTAAGATGCTCACGAAAGCAATTAAGTAAAATATAGACTCCAAGACCTTCTAATCAAACTGGGCTTGATTGACAATTAACTTATAAATCAGCTCCAAATATATAGGATAAGATTTTGATGATGCTGATGTTTTACCTCATACGTGAACGGGCAGCATTGTCTTCAGTAGTTGATAAACAAAAAAGTAGTATTACTGATCCACTCCACCAGAGAGAGAGAGAGAGAGAGAGAGAGAGAGAGAGAGAGAGAGAGAGAGAGATTTCATGTTTCCATTCTTCTCTTATCATGCTCCTTAAAGTACCAACTACCAATTAAGAAAGGGTACAGCTTATTCTAATTTTCAACCCTTTCAAGCCACAAGCTAAATTGAATTAAGCCACTAGGAAGGAATTGACACAATTTTAACCGCTCACTGCTAATGCCAATCAAATCTCTTTACACACACAACCCTAAACCCCAGCTACCAACCAAGAAAAGATACTGCCTATTCTAATTTTCAACTCTTTCAAGCCACCTTTACCAAAAAAAAAAAAAAAAAACTCTTTCAAGCCACAAACTCAATTAATTGAGCCACTAGGAAGGAATTGACACAATTTTAACTAAAGCCAATCAAATTTCTCTACACACACACACAACCGTAAACCACAACAACCAACCGAGAAAAGACACAGCCTCTTCTAATTTTCGACTCTTTCAAGACACAAGCTTAATTGAATGAGCCACTACGAAGCAATTGACACAATTTTAACCACTCACTGCTGAAGCCAATCGAATCCCTTTACACACACTCACTACTAAAGTCAATCAAATATCATAACCATAGACCCCTCTGCTGGTCAAGGTCCACACTCAACTCATTTGAACATTAAACATTTCAAACCCAAGACTTCTACACATTATAAAGTATCTAGTTTCCCAAGGAAAAAATTTTGCATGCATTTACAACTACATCAACAATAGGTTGCGTAAGAGAAATTGAATCTAGTCAAGTCAATATCCCCAAGCTTTCATACATTATTACTTGAGAAGAGAGGAGAGAAAAAAAAAAAAAAAGAGGTCAAGTCAAAAAAAAAAACAAAGTGAGTTAACGAAGATCAAAATAAAATAACTAAAACAGTTTCTAAGAAAACACAATCATAAACAAATACTATGCTTAAACCTTCTGAATGGATGGATAAAAAAGATAGCCTTAGGATGAACAATTAGAAAGGTTAATTGCTGTGGCAACAAACATATTAACACCAAAAAAAAAGTAGGTAGAAACATATTATACCTTTAAGTTCGATGTCCATCTCTTTGTTACCCACACCATCCATACGGCCGTCCTTTTGCTTTCCAGTATTCGTATTATGAATTAACACTATTGGAGGCCATATAATCAGATCTTCTTTGTTTGCTACTGCTTCATCTTCAGATAAATATTGGTATGTCTTTGAGTTGTCTGGTACTATTGTGAAATTCCACCCCATTAGAACGCACAGCGCTTTGTGGAATCCAAGGTGCTCAACACGTGCATTCTGTGAGTTGTATGCATGCATGATAACAGTATGGACATCCGTATACTCTTTGGAGTCCCTGTGATTTTGCATGCCAAATGGATTGAATAACATATATTCAGCCTTTTCCAATTGACATTACCAAGAATATTAAATAAGCCATAAAGAAACGGATTCATGTCAATAACAAAATGAATCCATGTACCGGTATAAAAACAGCCTGGCGGAATAAATGGCCAAATAACAAAGATGAGCGTAAACCTAGACTTAAAACTATATTCAAACTTAGTCATGAGATGTGAAGCTAGATATATCCTACCCAATCAATCTCAAGAAAATCAACAGTGACAAAAGTTGCAGCTCCAAGATTATATTCACCCAGTACCCCTAATTTCCTTTACTATTTTTGGCCCAGCTTCAAACTGATTAGAGCATCAAAACGAGAGCCATCTTAAAGAAGCACATTTATAACAGATGTCTAATTCATTCAGGAGTTATACATACAGATAGTAGCATTTGTTTGCACAAATATCTACATAAAGGTATCTCAGAAGCTCTGAACTGACAGTTGCTGTTTTAACTACAAGACACTGGACTAAAGTAGCAAGGGTCGACTTAGCAACAGATGAAATCACATGCACATAAAGAAAGGATGATGCATAATCATTGCTGATAAATATCAATATTTGACTAGAAAAATAAAAATAAAAAAAAATTGCTGTGTTCAAAGCTTCCCACTTATCTCCTCTACTCAAATGCAATATAATGATGAAATAACATAAGTCAGAAGAAAGAATGAATCATCAAAGGCTTTAAAACAGCATTAGCTTTAGGGAAAAAACAAACGCAGAATCAATACATCACGGACAGCAATATCCCATGGAATAATAATAAAAAACAATCCAAATGGACAAAGTGTCTTTACGCCCCCAGCAATATCCCATGGAATAATAATAAAAAACAATCCAAATGGACAAACTGTCTTTACGGCACACCCCCACCCTTCTCCAAAAATACGTGCAGTGGAATTAAGCAGTATGCCAAAGGCATCAGCAACCATAATCTAACTATGTGGCTACCAGTACTCAGACAATGAATCCAAAGAATTAAATGATTACACATCAGAATGGAATAACAGAAAATCATCACAAAGGGAAAAAACCAACATACAAGCCGGCACACACACACACAGAAGAATCTCTGCCAGCTAAATGGACATCTTTTTTCCTTTTAATGGTAACTACATGGACATCTTCCTTGAAACAATTCCGAGTGACTAAAATCAAACCACTAAAAGAACTTTTTGCTCGCATTAGTAATACCGAATCAGCAAACCACAGGGGTATAAGTCCCAACCCGATACAAAATGCATCAAACCACTAATACAATCCATCTTCAACATTTCTCCAGCAGGGGTAAGGATATCACATTAGCAAAGTGAACATTATAATCCCATCATATGATATCGAGGAACACATCCCTAAAGGATGTGTTTCTTAAAGCTTTGAAGAGGAAATCTAAGTTGTTTTGTCACTAACAGACAAAACTTCATTAATAGATTGAGCGTGCAACAAAATAAAAATCATCATCATGGAAGCCCTAACGTCAATTTGGGATGAATATCAGAAATTTTGTACATAAAGCAGTGATGACAAGATAAATTTTCAAAAACTAACAGATAATTACATCAAAGCCTTCAAGACGAAATCTCTGTTGTTTTGTTAGTAACAGACAAATTTTATTAAAATTGACATTTAAAAAAAAGACATTATTGTCGTCATCATCAAAGCCTTATCCTGCCAATTTAAGATGAATGATTTGCAAACATTTCACCATTGTAAGTATAAAATATAGGGGATGACAACCCACAAATAATGCCCGTATCAACTCCTAGTTTTCTAAGATTGGCTAAATGATGCACATTCCGACACAGAACACAAAAGGTAGTTATTTAGAAATGACAAAGATCCATATTCTCCTTATAAACAAAGGTCAATCTCCCCATGTTTCTTTGAAATCTTTAAGGGAGGCTCTCCAGCTACAACCATACCAGGACAGGTGCAAATACATTAATCCTCCTGCATCACAATTTATTCCACCTAATTTGCAGCCTTCTTCCCCATTTGGACTGAAAACCAACAACGTTATCCTCCATCTCTGGACAAGGTCCAACTCTGAAGAATCTAAATTACCACCTGATACACTATCAATATAAACCTTTCAATGCCACAGCTAAGTATATATCCATTCATGCTTCTTTCCTTCTCACTAATACCCCACCCCCCACCCCCCACCCACCCACTTCTAAAGCTATCAGATATTGAACCACCATTCACTCCACATACAAGAATTCTTCTTCTGTCAAGAAAGTACCACACCTTTTAAAACCTCTAAAGTCACTGATGAAGAATTTCTCAAAAACTTAGAAAGCATGATCATCTATGTCTGGCAATGGCCGTAACTGCTATCAGATATTGAACCGCCATTCATTCCACATACAAGAATTACTCCTCTCATGAAAGTACCACACATTTTGAAGCCTCTAAAGTCTCCAACAAAGAACTTCTCAAAAACTTAGAAAGCATGATCATCTATGTCTGACAATGGCTGTAACCTCCAACAGAATGCACCCCTTCTAATAGAAAATACATCAGGCCACTACCCCCAAAAAAATTTATTATTATTATTTTAACATGGCCGCAAACCAGCAAATAGCATCAGAAATGAAGGGACAAATGGCACCAAATAAATTGACACCCTATTTATATGGAATGGGGATCGACACCGAGTGGGTAGGAAAAAAAGCTAGTGGCATTTTATACCCACAAAATAATATATATATAAAGCAAACACTTCATATGTCAAAAGTGCATGATTGTAAATCACCACCAAACAGTACAACCTTCCTTATTAAATAGAAGCACTGGCGTAGGAGGAATGAACATGCAAAGTCAACAAACCAACATAAATAAACACCAACTTCGCAAGCAGATGATATCTTCAGAGAACCTGTTCAAAGTGCATGTTAGACGCATTCAAACAAAAAAGACACCAACAAACATATCTGTTGTTATAGATTGGTCAGGACACAGACAAACAAATCTGTTGACATAGATGGTCTAGTGTTTCCATCTAGTACAGCAGAATCAAAATGTAAGATATAAAATTCCATCTTTTTCTAAGTAATGAAGAATAAATGCAGAGGAGAGTACAAACAATCACCGATTTTGAAGTACAGACAATATCTTGCAAATGTGAACTCCGCTGACCCATTCTTAAAATGTAGGGAAGCACATAAGGCATAATGCAAGGCTCCATATGCTTTAAGCATGCAAATTTTCAGAGAAATTTCATAAACCATACTTACAAACACAATGAAAATGCATAGCTGTACAGCACCCAGGGACAACGAATGGAAAGAGAGCCCATTTCCAAACATTACAAGAACGAAAGCGAAAACAATTTCACACTATCGCTTCACAGGGAAGACAATGCATTCGAATAACTAAAATAACATCCATTTTCATTTGTTTAAGCTTCATACAAATGATAAATCTGATTTCTAAAGTTTTATAAGCTTATATGCACCTGTGTACTCAACAATATCTTTTGTGAATGTCACAGTATTCTCTTAACAGTGTTTCATACTGCGTTCTTGCAAGCATGATCCTCAATGGATTGTCGTAGAAATGAGGAGGAATGATAGACAATAGCGAAGGACAGGTGCTTAGAAAACTGGTGATCAAAATGTATTCATCCATTTAGATTTCTCCTCAGCCTGATAGTTCGATAATTTCTTCTTCTTTTTTGATTGGTAACCCGACTTTATTGAAAAAGGTGACCAACATGAGAGGCATACACTGAAAAGCAAAAATAGAGAAAACCAAACAAAAAAAAAGGAATACAACAACAAAAATAAAGGCAGCCCCCAAAAAAGCCTAGGCCAGAAGAACTAGAGAGGAAACGATCTACAGTAGGGGTCTGCCGACCCACACCCTCCTTGCCAGGGAAACCACAGCAGCAGATAATAAAAACAAAAAGGAAGCATTCAACTTTGCAGAAAGCTACAGCACATCCTTTACAACATCTGCCAAACACGACGGAAAGGAGACACCAATGCCCATTGAATGACACAATAACAGTCTTCCTCTACTATAAAAGAATGAATGCCCAATCTGACTACTTTCTGAAGGCCTTTCCTAAAAGCAATCAATCAGGTCCATTGACCGACAAAACCTGCCAGACCAAAAAAGAAAGTAAGCAAATGCCCAAGCTATCTCTGAAAAGACCTCTGATAACAGACTGCACCGGATTCCCAGCATGCTTCCATCAAAGTTAGAACTTAAGAAGACCCACAGGGATTGGGGGTGGGGGAAGACAAAGCAGGAACAGAGGTAATCCTATACAGAGGAGAAAGCCACCTCGAACCAAGTTCTCATAATGGCTGAAGACCAGAAGAATAGAAGCTAAAGAAGAACTGCGGAATTTAACTTTTTCTTCCAAATCACCCTGCCTAGGGGTGAGGCTTTCAAAACACGTTTTGTTGCATTCCTTTCATATGGCCCAAATCACAACTAAGAAGCAAGCCTTCCACATCACCATACCTCTCACTACACCCAAACCCAAACTCCAAGCCAAAAATAAATTGCCGATAGAGTTTGACAGTGCCCAACTACACTCAAACCACCCAAGGACAGCTTTCCAAAGAGCTAGAGCTATATGGAAGAAGACAAAAGGATAGTTCGATATTTTCTTGATTTGGAAAGTTATAGAGACTTCCAAAAGGATAGTTCGATATTTTCTTGATTCGGAAAGTTATAGAGACTTCCATCCCCTGACCAAGAAATCTTAAGTCATTGGCTATCTGCTTCATGAGAACTGAGGAAGGGGAAATGTTGATATCCAATACAGTTTCACAAAGAAAGAACATTATAAAGAAGAAATGATTCTCTGAGAACAAAGGTAAGGGAAGGAGGAGGAGGAGATAATGAGTTTGAAAATTAATGAACAAAGAAACATTTGGACATGACATGCGCACCTAAAGAAGCCAAATGAATAGGAAGGAAACTAGTGGTGGAAACAACAATGAAAAGAATAGGCCATCGAAATGAAGGGATGAGCTCCAAAAGCTAAACAAAACATAAATTAGGAATGCATACACCCCAAAGCATTTCAAGAAGCAATGGATGGAAAATTAATAAGTCAGAGCCATGCACAAGAGGCAAGGAACTTAGCAAATCTTCATGAATAGCATATGCAGCAGAGAGTAAGAACAAGGTATATCAGGGGTCGAGAGTTTAACGAAGCAATAAGAGTTGTAAGAAGAGGAATGAACATTTACAGTCAATAATAACATGAAATGTGAAGACAATGAGTAGACGTTTGGTGAGGAGGAGATTTGATAACATGCAAGCATAGGGATTCCTGATTAAGGACAATTATGGTAGTATAGTCAAGGCAAGATATTCTAGAATATTTGAACCAGATGCACGAAATTAGGAGGAGCTTTTCATGTCAGTGGAATCATGAAACTAAAGATGAGGTGGAGCAACAAAAAATAACTAAATAAGTAAATAAATACTAATTTATATTTTAACCACTCCATTCTTGCTCAAGAAGCTTCTGAGAAGATCTAGGGGATACGTAATAGGGAAGGGGGGCATGTAGTATAATAAACAGATGGGGGATGCATTGGGATGAGACTACTGGGAATTACCATACAATGTTCACTGCAAGGAAAATGAGAAGAAGATGACATGACATGGAAGCACGGCAGAGTAAATGAGACTCCAAAGAAGGAGAGATGACATAGATGTTGAGCTCAAGGGGGTCCAATGGGCAACACTATTACCCATGGACGAATGATAGAATACAATGATTCAAACAAAGACAAGCACTCACCCCAATGATTTAGGTCTTGTCTCCTTTTTTCATATGAGCGAGGGTTTAGAATTTCAAAAGTCCCATTGACATCAAGCAAGCAGTGCCACCAAGCATATGCCGATCTAATGGAGTGGCACTGGTATAGGTAGGTCAGTTTTTTATCAATTTCACTTGGACAAATTAAAAAGGAGAGAGAAAGAGAGAGAGAGAGAGAGAGAGAGAGAGAGGATATTGGCCAAAGAAGCAAGGTAAGTCAATGAAAGAACTACAAAGGGAAAGAGAGGCATAGGTTCATCTGGCTCTCAAGAGAACCAATTTGCATATAATGATAAAACCATAGAGAAAGGAAGCAAAGGATGGTTAGATAGGATGGAGCTAGTAAACAAAGAAGACACATCAGAAAAGTAGGGTAGTAGTGTAAGGATGGATGGAGTTTGAATATTAGTAATATACAATAGAGGAAGATGACAAAATAGAAGAAATGAAAATAATCTTGGGTTTAAGAATCTGCTGGAGAAAGACTACTTATAGCCATACATAATGTAATAAAAAAAAAGGAAATGGAGGTCAAAAGATGATTCAATGTGCAGTGTTCAAATTGTATGACTCCAAATAAAAAGGGACAAGTTACGGAAAGTAAAAGAAAGATGAAGGAATGATAATTGTCAATTGGAATGGATAAGGAACATGGACAGGAAAAAAAGACATGATAAGAAGTAACTCATATAGAAGTTGTCACAAGTGGACTATTTATGATGACTAAGAGAATACTACTCGAGGGTGGAGCTCCATTCCTTCACAAGCTGTTATTATAAGAACAATAGCTTTTGTGCGAGAGAGGAGAAGGTGGGAAAGAAAAAAGGAAATCTATTGGTCTCTATCGCTGAGACAAAGTGCTAGATGCTTTTTCATTGTGTTGCCACCTCTGTGTAAGGGACCAAGTGATTGAGGTGCATGAAAGGTCTTGTGGGCAAAGAAGGGGAAAAACTCCAACAATATAATGGTTCATTTTAGAGGCAGTATAATAGAGTATTCAACAATCAGGGAAAATGCCACAGGCTCACCATGTTAATCTTTGTTGATATATGGGCTGCTTCAGTGTAAGATGATGCACTGTGGGCACTCACTACCTCTTAAGATATTGTGCATAGGACTTGTCAATGCTGGTGACCACCTAAATTCATGTTCTCAACATTTGTAAACATTTATTCATGATTAGTCTCTTTTTTTTTTTTTTTTGTGAAAAGAGAAAAGAAGAGGGAGAGGGAAAGGTCAGAAGAACAAGAGATAAGAGAGAGACAAGACCTCCAAAAATTCAGAACGACGCAACTTATGTCCAGCTCAGACATAAGTTTGTTTGCAAAGTTGTCTACACAACAAATGCGCGGACAATAAGTAGATGTGACAACCATTTTGTTGAACCAATGAATAAGCAATTTTAATTGCATAAATTTCAAAAACCAGAACTCCAATGGAGCAAACTAAGCAACAGTAAAAAGAAAAGACAGTTTTTTCAATATATTATTGTTCTTGTAGCAAGAATTCCATGGAGTAGCAATTAAATGTACCAGACTACCAGCCCCTGATGCATTCATAACGAGAGGAAAACTATTGCCTGCCCAAATTATTTAGACAGAAAAGAATTATTTGAATACAATGCAAAAGCAGACTTTCCTTTGATGCCGTTATAGGAACCTAACAAATTAGAACTCTTTTTTTTTAAGAATGAATTAGAACTTTGAACCTGCAAATGTGGCTCCAACTATAATAAAAGATTCTCAATTGCAGCCAAGAACAGTAAAAATTAAAAAAGGGGCCTCACAACCACAACACTTACAGAACTAACAGACCATCAACATCAGACATACACATGACTGCAAAATCTCAAATAAATAGTCTCCTGAGTAATTATCAGAAGAGCAGGCTATCAGCATTGCATACAATATCAATTTGCAGCAATATTTAATAGACTCTGGGTGCATATACCATCTTCAATGAATTATATACAACAGTGATCCAACAGATATTATAAAATGCTAAAAATGCTAAAAGAGTTCCTAAGGCTAAAAATAGGATTGTGCTCAAGCAGCTAAAGAGCTACAACCATTATTGCACTAGTATCTCTTCAAAGCAAAAAAAAAAAAAAAAAAGTCCACAAATATTACTGCTGTATTAGTGCATTAACAACAAAGACTATTGTGCCCAACAAGTGAAGTTGGAACGTTATGATCCAAACATAAATAAATAAATAAACACTTGAAAAAAAATTCATTTGAAACCAGCCACCTCCAAGCCAAGCAGAGGTTCAAAACTGTACCAAAGTTCCAAAAAATGACAGCTAAACAATTAGATTCAAAATTGTTCTCTGCAACAAACTGACAACTTCATACATCAATTCAAAATTTGTATTACCAAAACACAACAACAGCTAGCTGCATCAAGTAGACCAAAAAGGCACACCGCGTTGGGTTTATGTCTTGTATTCTGATTTGACCAGATTGGTCCATTGGCCTAGCTAGGAGCTGGGCTTAAGGTCAAGGGTATTTTGGTAATTGTACCAGAGCTTTCTTAGGGGCTAAGAAAGCGGAGATTATAAATATGATATAATTTGTACTGTAACCCTAGATCTTGCAAAAGAGAGTGCACTCTCTTGCTCGTGATCTAAGAAGCACGGACACTTCTAAGAAAGTGACGTGTCCGTGTCAGACACGTGTCGGACACCGACACTCCTCGGACACTCTCGGACACGTGTCCGATACTATTTAGGCGTGTCCATAATTAAGAACTAAAAATCTTAATTTCGGACACTTGTTTGACACTCTTTTTGCAACGTGTCACATAATTTCTAGCTCGTGTCTATGACTAAAAAATAAACATGTGGCTAATATCTCTTGGACACTTTGTTAATATGTGGTTATTAAAACTTGTAAACTTGATATATAACAATTTTATACCATGAAAAAATATATGATTGTAAATATCAATCATATCACAAGCAAAAGACAAATAAATATTTCACTAAAGAATAGGCCTCAAGATTGGCTTCTCTTTTGCTTTTTGTTTTTGTTTTTTTTTTTAGGGAGGGGAAATAGATGATCCGCCTTTTTCTTTATATGAATTTTATGGAACTATGGATATTTCATGTTTAATGATTATGAATTATGTTTTAGTGTTGTATTGATATTTAATAATTTGATATGTTTGTTAGTTGGTAGTTGAATTTTTATTTGTTGATTGCTAAATTGATTAAAAAAGTTTAAATGATATTAGTTTTTTAGTAGATGATTATATATATAAATTAATATATATTATTAACATGTCCCTGACGTGTCCGTGTCCTACTTTTTTGAGAAATGCCGTATCGGCGTGTCCGTGTCGTGTCGTATCCGTGTCCCGTGTCCGTGTCCATGCTTCTTAGCTCGTGATGTTTCCACACTACATAAGAAAGACAATGAGAGAGTAAGAGTCTCTGCATGCCTTTGCTTCCTGTTTTAGTAAGAGTCTTTGTTTGCCTTTGCTCGTTATAGTAAAGATGATATCGTCTCTGTCCGTGGACGTAGCCCTATTTGGATAAACTACGTAAATCTTTTGTATCTCTTCATGTGTGTGGCTTGATTGTTTATTGAAGATTTCGCACTTCCGCTCATGCACAACACACCTAAACTGATTCTCAATTCATCATCATCATCATTAAAGCCTTATTCCAACCATGTTGGGGTCAGCTACATGAATTCTATTTCTCCATTCTGTTCTATTTTGAGCTAAATCTTTTGATAAGTGAAACTTCTTCAAATCTAAATTAATGACTTCCATCCATGTTTTCTTCGGCCTACCCCCTACCTCTTGATGGGTCCTCCACCTGTCTATCCAAACTTTTTCTCACTAGTGCCATTACTGGCATACGCTCAACATATCCAAACCATCTTAAACAGGTTTTTCTAATCTTATCCCCTGTTGGTGCTACTCCTAAATGTTCTTGACAACGCTCATTTCTAATTTTATCTTTTCTAGTTTTACCACACATCCACCTAAGCATTCTCATTTTCATTACATCCATCTTATGAATATGCGTCTTTTCAATTGGCCAACATTTTACTCCATATGTCATAGCTGGTCTAAACACTGTCCTGTAAAATTTGCCCTTTAATTTCGTTAGCATTAATCTGTCACAAAGCACTTCCGAAGCTAGTCTCCACTTCAGCCATCCAGCTTTTATCCTATGCTCCACATCTTCTTCAATCTCCCCATCTTTACTAATCATCGAGCCTAGGTACCAAAAAGAATATCTACGTGATATCTCATGGGTTTCAATTTTGACAGTGCTTTCAACACTTTCTATATGTCCACTGAAGTTGCAATCAATATATTCTGTTTTTGTACGACTTATTTTAAAGCCTCTAGATTCTAATGCCCCCCGCCATCTCTCAAACTTTGCATTTACACCGTCTCTTGATTCATCCACCAATACTATATCATCTGCAAACAATATACACCATGGTACTTCTTCTTGAATATGCACAGTTAACTCATCCATAATTAATGCAAAGAGATAAGGGCTTAAGGTTGATCCCTGATGTAAACCTATAGTCACGGCAAATCCACCTGTTTCTCCACATGTGGTTCTCACACTTGTTATTGCTCCTTCGTACATATCCTTAAAATTTTCAATGTAACCTCTGGGGACATTTCTTTTCTTTAAGACCCACTAAATTAAATTACTCGGTACCCTATCATAGGCTTTTTCCAAATTGATAAAGACCATATGTAGATTTTTCCTCTTTGCTCGGTATTTTTCCATTAATTGCCTAAGTGAAAAGATAGCTTCCATAGTTGATCTCCCTGGCATAAAACCAAATTGATTTTCAGAAATCTTGGTCTTCTTTCTCAGTCTTTGCTCATTATTCTCTCCCATAACTTCATAGTATGACTCATAAGTTTAAACCCTCGATAGTTGGTACAATATTGTATATCTCCTTTATTCTTATATATAGGTACTACAATGCTTCTTCTCCATTCATCTGACATTTTCTTTGTCACAAGTATCTTATTGAATAGTCTATATAACCAACTTACCCCAACCTCTCCTAAGTATTTCCATACCTCTATCGGAATACCATCTGGGCCTGTTGCCTTTCATGTCTTCATTCGCTTCAATGCTTCCTTCACTTCCAACCCTCTAATTCTACGGAGAAAAGTATGCTCTTGTGATGAAGTATCCTCCAAACTGATTCTCAATTCTTGAGCAAAATAAATGCTTCTTTTTTCCTTTCTTGTTTGAATGGTAACATGACTCAATCCATCTTTCTGGTTGTGGAAATAAGTACATTCCATTGTGCAACAAGCTTTTTAAATGCCATGGATTCAAAAAGCGGCCGATACGCTATAAATCGGCCATAGCAGAAATGACTGTTGCAGTAAATACATATTATCAGTGCTAGCATCCATTGCAGCCCATATAAGCTATAGCGGCCACTAGAAGACTGTATCAGGAGCTACATGAGTTAAAGGAAGAGGGGGAGAAAAACCTACCCTACTTCATCGATTAAAGGAAAAACCTACGTAAGTTAAAACTTAAACTGGAAGAAGGAAGAAAAAATTGAGAGGAGGAGAAGGATTAGGGAAATGCACATCAATATATCACCATCATCACAAAAAGGGGGAAAAATAGGAGCAGAAATAGAAGATGCCATACCTGGAGGATGACCTCAGCATTTGCAGCAGCACCTAACCACCCACAGACAACGACAACCGCAGTGGCTTCTTTGCTTTCTCATTCTCCTTCTCTTTCTCGTTTTTCTTCCCTCTCTATGTTTCAACTTTCCACAACCTTCATACAAAAGAATGCAGGCGTTCTCAAGTCTTGACAATTGGAAAAAGGGACAAGGCCCTTTTTAGAGTCTCACTGAATAATTAAAAAGTGGGGGAAGGAATCCCTCCTATTAGAATTTTGGATATTCATGGCCCTCGCAGTGGGGCCTATGTAATTTTTTTCAAAAGAAATCACTAATAATATAAATTATCTCTAATAAGCTGGACCCGCACGTTAAAGATCTAAATTATTAAAGTAAATGTCCCACACCCATATTAAGCCCTAGCTAAATTTATCTAATAGAAAATACCATAACCAAATTTCATGATAGGAATAGGGCCCTAGTCAAATTTCACTATGATAGTAGAAAATATGCCCTAGCCAGCTTTCACATTAATAAAAAAAGAGCCCTTGTCAAATTTGACTCGAATAGGAAATAGGCCTAACCAAAAAGTCACTCTAACAAAAAAAAAAAGGCCCTTTTTCTCTCTAATAGGAAATAGGGATTTATCAAAATTCTATTTAACAAGAAATGTTTATAGTCATAGAGCAATACACAACCTCATGCAATGAGGGGACCGTTGTGCCCCCACTATCTTAATTACTATTGCTATATTATATATATAGAGAGAGAGAGGGTCGTCAAGGCAGTGGCTCACTTGATTTGAGACTTGGGTTTGCTCCCCAAGGTCTCAAGTTTGACTCCCGCCCCTTGTGTTATCCGGGTACTATGTGTGCGGCCATGTATGTACCCCCTCGGAAATATTCCTTACTGGTCATAAGCGGGTAACTCCTGGGCTAGAGGGCAAACATCCGAAGGCTAAGCTAGCGAGGGATACACTAGGTCATCAAAAAAATAATAACAATATATATATATAGAAGAATGTTCATGTGCATCCAGCCCTAACCATAAAATAAGAAAAGCCATATATGGTCATAAGTTGGAGTGAAATGTTCATGTGCAAAAAGGGAAAGCCATGTAATGGTGAGGGATGGATGCACATGGACATTCCTCATATATATATGGGAAATAATCCTATGAGAACTAATTCTCACCACTTTTTCATGAGAAGTCTAGGTGGGGCCCATCTATCACCCAGTCTAAATCTTTCGGTACATATGGACCCTCCTAATAGTCATACTCCCAAGTTTTAATCAAATTCAATTTACTGGACCATTGGATCAACTGTGCACCAATCCGAATGAACTAAATTTGTGGGCCACAGATGAAAGGGTTAGAGACATGTCATTAAGCCAAACTTGATATTTGGAGTGGTCCTACATAAATCTTTTCATCCCCCTGGTCTCATCCCCAAATGGGACCCACAAGTGGGCCCATCAAACTCACGGTAGGTCTCTGAAAACATTTCAAACAAGATTAAAGCCGTATATATAGGGCAAGCCTCACCTAAGCTCAAGCTTATATAAGAAATTCCGTAATCCTAAGCCATTGGGGCCTTTAGTCCATCCAAATGAACCAAACACATGAGACCTCCTGAATTGCACATATCTACCAATTTTTGGGCAAATCCAAATTTATAGGACCATTGGATCGACTGTGTACCGATCCAAATAGACTATTGACCATTAAATTTTTGAGGCCCAGATGGAGATGATAAAAACCATGTTTGGGGCTGATTTTTTGCAAAGTCGGAGGTCCTAGGGAGTCCTTCAAATCCCCCCCACCCCTTCACCACCCAAAAAAAAAAAAAAAACTGCATCCCCATATAGGTCCCACGGGCATGAGCCACGCACTTGAAATAACCTTATCCTAAGCTTGAGCTTAGGAGAGGGGCTCCCATATATATATATATATCATTTTCCAATATTTTGGTCCGCTACACCTGCTGCTACGATTATTTTCATCATTGTTGCATGCAAAATTACATGTACCAAAATCAATAACTCCTATTGTAACTACAAATGTTTTACACCCCCACTCCAAATGATGCAGGCCCTAGGATTAGGGCTTGCGTAGAGGTGCTTTAGCACGTGTTCAAAGACACTTCGAATCGTCAAGAAGACTTCAACACATGAGGACACACTTCTCCGAGATAAAACCCAATTTTATTAATCAATTAAGTCTATCAATCTCTTCTCCACAATGCTATATATATAATAAAAGCAAATCTAATGCCTAAGCAAATCCTAAGCTATGAATAGAAACTTCCTTAATAACAATGTAATTAGTAATCTACTAATAAAAATAATTATAATCCTAATCTAACTTGAAGAGGGAACACTTGTAGGGCCCAGATTGCATCATCTTCCCCCGCTCAAAAGAAGAGTTCGTCTTTGAACTCGAGTCTTCTTCGGATTGCCTCTCTAAATGTGGTGAACATGAAGGACTTTCTTTATGACAACTTTTTAAGAATTCTTCTTCGACAGTCCTGGTTTCTCGGGATGAAGAGTAACCTGCTATCCACCATGCATAAATGTACAGGTGTTGCTGTCCATGCCATAAGTTCCATTTTTGTCATACATCTATGAACGGCCCAATAAGATATCACCACTATTCATAGGTAACACATCATACCAGATTGTATCTTTGTAAGTCTCACCAATGGCAAAAGTAACTTTACAAGTATGTCAAACATGCGCTTGATCACCAGTCATCAGCCATTTGACAAAATAATGGCGGTTGTGCTTGTAAACTTTAAACTAGAAGCGATTAACAAAAGCTTGGGAGTTGAAATTTTCACAACTTCCCGTCAATAACAATTGTGCAATTCTGTCCATGAACTGTACCCGCGGAACAGAAGATGTTTTTCCTCAACCATTTATTCTCTACAGTTGGTGGAGCCTCTTTGATGACAATAAAAGCTTCACCTGTGGTATCTGCATATATTTTAGCAATTTCCTCATTTTCAATAACCTTGGGATCGGTTTCAATACCCTGAGGATCATCTGGGATATTTTTATCATCACCTTTAATTTCAATCAGATGTATGCACTTTGGACATTCTGCTGCGCGATGCCTAGGCTGTTGACAATGAAAACAAATTATCCTATTTTGACCTTTAGTCCTTGCAAAAATCTGTCCTCACAAACATTGTGTTTAGCATTTCGTAGAGATGAATTCTTAAGTGGAACCCATTTGGATTTTTGTGCTTGATGATTTGCAATTCCCTCAGCTTTGACAACAAGTTGGATAAGTTCATCGACATTATCAAAATGTTAGAATGAATGTAGACCAGGCAAACGGGTCGAGTTGACCAAATTTGAGTTGGGTCAACCCAAACCCGAATTTGCTGGTTCCAACCCTAACCCGAATTGCTTTTAAAACGGGTTGGAAACCTTCAACCCGCACCTGTGGAGGGTCAACCCAACCCGACCCGACCCGACCCGACCCGCCTAACCCAAATTTGATGCGGGTTGGGTCGGGTTGACCCGACGTAATATATTTAATTCCCATTTTGTATATGATTTAACTCATTTTATGTGACCAATTTCATTTGTAAAGCTCTCTTTACATCTAGATTCATTTAAAATATTGCATTAAACATGAATTTATAATTTATCAATTTTCAAGGTGTAAAAAATGAGAAATCTATAAATATTTTCTAACCCATTTATTAATAAAATCCCCTTTCAATTTTTGTTCAATTTTATAATTCCATATTTGAGTATGAGTATAAGCCTCATCAACGATATTATATTTCATTCATATCCATATTTTAGAGGTAAATTTATATGCAAACATAAAAATAAAAAACACATATCAATATTTCAACTATAAAAACATCATATTGTCAAATAAAAAAATTAGTTTTATATTCTAAGTATTAAAATTTTTCAATACCGCTCTACAAAAGATGAAGAGTACATAGTTTATGGCCCAACATGAATAAGAAAAATTATATGAAAATTAGAAAGTCATGGTAACTTAGTAAAATCTAAACGAGTCAAACAGGTTAGGGCAAGTTAGGCAGGTCAACCCTAACCAAACCTGTTTTTATACAGGTTGGTAAATCCTAACCCTAACCCTACCCGTATTTCAAACGGGTTGGGTTAGGCGGGGTCAAAAACGGGTTGGGTCGAGCTAGGTTGGCGAGTCGGGCTGGATTTTGCCAGCTCTAGCTGAATGTCTATTCTCAATCCATTGAAAAATCTATCGACAACCATATAATTATCTTCATTCAAACCACAATGAGCTTGCAGAGTCAGAAATTCCTCAGAATAATCAACAATTGTCTTGAACCTTTGTTTGAAGTTTTGAAAGCTTGAACGTAGATCTCTTGCATAGTTGACTAGCAGGAATTTTTGCTTCAAAATATTCTTCATCTCAATCCAAGTTTCAATAAGGTCCATGTGCTAATTCCTCCTTTTTCATTACATTCCAGCCCACCAAGTTGCAGCATAATTACAGAATCTACCGGCAATCAGTGTGACTTTATGGTGCTCAATCATTGGTTTGTGTCAAAAAAATTCTCCACACAGACTAACCAATCTATAAATTCAGCGGGCTATAATTTTCCATCATATTCGAGAATCACGAGTTTAATCTCTAAATCTCAGTCAGGATTATTAACCGGCGGATCTCATTGATTCCAAATATTTTCTCCATCAACACGGTTATGATTCACATGTTGATTATTTTCCAAATTTGTCAATCTAGTGTCCAGTTGTTGCTAAGTGGTTTGCATGCCATCAACTTTTGTAGATAATTCTCTAATAGCACCAACCAAATCTTTGATTAAAGAAGATGAAGATTCCACATCAACTTGCTTCTTAGGAGGCATTTTTGTTTTTAATGCAAAATTGAAAATATGATTGACCTGATGTGTAGAACTGATCACCAGAAACACACTGGAGAAGACGAAGCGGAAATCGGGCTTGAGATGGTGTTGCGATTACAAAAACAAATTTTGACTACTGATCTAAGTGTGGACGGCTACGGCTGATGCAATGATGATGGTAAAAATATAATCAGATGAATTATCTTCTGTGAGTGGATCAAAAACTGACTTGGCCCGACCCGATAAAGAGCAGGTTGACCTGACCTAGAACTGAAACCAGGTCCCTCTTTTTTCTTCTTTTTCTTGTCGCATATTACGTCACAGAAAGGGCTTGAAAACCCCTTTCCATTGGTAATCTTACTTCTATCCAAACAGAGAGGTGGGTGAACTGCGACAATGGTGACGGCAAGCGGCTGATGGCATCAGCGGCTAGGAGCGGCTCTGGTGAGGCGTACGCAGTAGAGGTGGGGTAAGGCATGTGGCAACGGTTGGCAGCTGGCGAAAAAGACGTCAGTGCTGGATGACGGCAATGGTGCTACAATGGCGATTGTCGAGCAGTATCGACAGGCGGCAAACGACAACGGCGATGGGTGCCAGGTATGCCACCTCTCTTCCTTGCGCGCTCTCTCTCTCTCTCTCCTCCTTCTCCTTCTTCTCCTTCTTTTGATTTTTTGTTTTTTTTGGGGGTCTCAACCGGGATGAAGGAAGGGCTTAGGGCGATTGGGGGCTATGTTCGTGTTGATGGGGAGGGAGGGGTTTCAAGATGGGTTCCGAGAATATAGTGAGGGTTGGTTTTTTTTTTTTTTTCAATTTCTAGCAGCGGGGTTGATGGGGTTTGGGGCTGCGATAGTGGAGATGGGGCAACGAGATGTCGTGGTCGTCTGGGGTACATGGAGTCAGTGACGAGGGTGTCTGTTCGGGTAGTGGTCTCGATGACTTGGAATTTTGGGGATGGATGGTGACTGGAGATGATGGGTATGGCTAACGGTGTCGAAGATAGATGAACAGGTGTAATCACGCCGGAAGATCGTGCAAATCCTTCGGCTCTGATACCGAACTGATTTAGGCCCTAGGGTTAGAGCTTGCGTAGGGGTGCCTAAGCACGTGTCCAAAGACACTTTGAATCATCAAGAAGACTTCAACACACGAGAACGCACCTCTCATAGATAAAGCCAAATTCTATTAATCAATCAAGTCTATCAATCTCTTCTCTACAATGCCACATATATAATAAAAGCAAACCTAATGCTTAAGCAAACCCCAAGCTATAAATAGAAACTTCCCTAATAACAATGTAATTAGAAATCTACTAATAAAAATAATTATAATCTTAATCTAACTTAAAGAGGGAACACTTGTGGGGCCCATATTGCATCACCAAACCATATATTAGGGGCCTCATGAACTAATACTATATTCCATTGGTCACCATACATTAGTAAAGACGTTACAGATAACAATGACGAGTAGAATATACACATGACATCAATTAGCAACACCATAATTGAATCAAAGTAGAGGTGCATTGTCATTTAAAAAAAAAATTCCAAACACCCACATGAGCTAAGAATGCCAATTGTTTCAGTAATCCAAAATTAAAGTTACCAAATTCTAGGGGATCGAGTAAGTCAATCAAACAGCTTCCTAATTTGCTTATCTAAAAAATGGTCTAATGAATTCTTTTAAGTGCTAATTCATTTCAATATCTAATCTTAAGAAGACACTAAGAGAAGTCACCGCCTTTGTCAGATAGACAACAAGTCAAACTCAGATATGTTTTTAGTTTATTTCACCACGAACCAAATTAACTTGATACCAAATTTGAAACCAAACTATGACTTAGACAATACAAATCTAGAGTTACAACTATGTCCAAGAAAAGGCCAAGTATTTAAGCTGTCTGCCACTCCAAATTTCAACATCCAAAACACAGCAATCACACCACACATACAAACGAACCTATAGAATTGCCTTCATGCAACTCATCAACCCCCACCAACCCACCACGCACCAGCACCACCAAATGATGTCAGCCTCTCAAGCAAAACCCCTTTCTTCCAAAAATAAACACGAAATTTAGCTTCAAATTCAAATGTCGACTGGTCCAATCTTGACTAGTCTAACAGCATGCCAGGATTCACATCCATCATTAGATTTTCACAAATTTAAGATGTGAGAAACGTCTAGAGTTTTTATCTGCAGGCAAATCAAAACAACCTCTAACAGCCCATGATTCAATTGTGCAACTGTCTAAGTCCCATTTTGACTGCTAAAATAGCACGCAACCGGATTCACATAGCCAACTTTCAAATTTTTACATTGACAAGTAATGTCTGGAAAAAAAATTTTTCCACCTTCAACTGCCCTTCATCCCAGTTTCACCAAACACTCCATAAGGGTCCTAAGAAAACCCATTTGAAATATAAAAAATAACCTGCATCTTCACACATACAAGTCGTTCACTTGCCTGTCAAAAACAATTGGAAAAGCAAAAAAGATATAGAGAAAGGTATCGGCTCTGAAATTATCAAACCTGTCACAGATGAGGCAACGCAGAGCCCCAGACTTTCCATCGTCTAAGAAATTCTTCTTCAGTGGGATGCTGTCATTGAGTAATTTCACAGAATGAATGAAGGATTTCTTCAGGTCCTTCATATCCACGTCCACATACTTCACCTCTCCACCACTGGCAATGTCAGCCGCAGACCCGCCTGGCCGAGAAGGCGGTAGGTCTCCGTAACCCTCTGGCCGACTCCTCAGGGTCTTCGAGGGGTGGAGATCATCCATCCCCCGCCTGCCCGGCTCCCAGCACGGCGGGCTGCCAGGCCGGTCACCGCCCGGATACCCATTAGGATTGCTAGGGCTTCCATACTGCAGCTGCTGCTGCCGCTGGCGCAGGAACTCCTCTCGCCCATCCCGGCCTTCCTCCTCTCCATACTTTCTCTTGAGAGAGAATTCAGGCCGAGGGGGGCCGCCGCCGCGTCCGTCCAAGGGGTGCCAGTAATCGTGAGACCCGCCTCGGCCAAACAGCTCCTCCCGTTCCCGCTCGCGTCGGAAAGCGTCCGGCGGAGGGAAATTCCGATCGAAACCGAACCCCGGACGGCCCGGCTCAATGCCGTGGCCGGGGCCGTGAGGACCGTAGGGGAAGAACCTGTCCGCGGCGGGGTCGATGGGGTGATCGGGCGGGAGGGCGAAGTAGGAGCGGACACTGCCGTCGGCCAGGACGATGGTGCGGCGCTCGAGCATGTGGAAGCCGTAGGCGGGGGGAGGAGGGGGGCCGGGGTCCGGGTGGGGGAAGGGGGAGGGGGCGGGCGGAGCTAGGAGGGGGACGGGGGGAGGATGGGAGGCGCCGGCGGCGGCGGCCGCGGAGTCGGAGGGGGAGGGTTTGGGGTCGGGAGGGGGGTTGTTGGATTCCCAGCGGGATTTCCTAGAGGAGGAGGAGGAGGGGTTTGAAGAAGAAGAAGCCTTCCCGGCCATTCTCTGGGCGTTCATCGATGGAAGATAGCGATTCTTTTCTTTCTAGGGCAGAAGAGGGGTTCCAGTTTTGTGCATTGCATTTGGCACTGCAACTAGGGAAGCCAAGCCACCGCGTTAAGGAAAAAAAAAGAAGAATTTCAGAAAAGCCCTTAAGTTTTAGACTTATTTCAGAAAAGGGCATTAGGATCACGACTTTCTAATCCACAGGGCATGTTTGGCAAAATGATAAATTAAAGTAAAATGAATTTAAATTTTTAAAATTCAAATTTCTCATTTTCTTTTTCTTTTAAATGCAAATTTGTTTCCTTTAAAAAAAATCAAAAAGTCAACACTAAACTACAAAAAAATTTTTACTTTTTATACAAAAAATCAAAAATATTTTATATCAAATAACTAAAAACAAATAATCATCATAATCTAATCATATATTATTCTTTCTTGATTTTAGATTTACTCTACTTTACTTTACTTTACCCTACACCTTTTCTAAATATGCCTTAAAGTTTTTCAAAACATTTTCAATCAAAGACAACCGTCCAAATAAACGGAAGTTTTTTAGCTTTTAAGTGTACTTTTTGAAAATAGCAAAAATGCCCTTTACCTCCCAACATTATTCTTCCCTCTTCTCCTCATACAAACTCACCTCACAACTACTATCTTCTAGTCTCCCACCCTACCACTACAATAGTACCCATCTCATCCATCTCCAACATAATTCATAGTGGGTCGTGAGAAAGTGGTCAGCTGGTTAGTTGATGGATTGTGAGAGAGTGGTCCAAGTTGGCAAGAAGCTAAGATAGAGGCAAGAGAAATTTGTAAGATGGGCAGGTTTGTGATGGTGAAGTTGACTATAGCTGGTTTAACTTTTGGGTTGGCTGCAAGAGATGATGAACTGAGAAAAAGGGTTTACATGCTGGCTGCGGTTGTTGAAAGGGGTTAAGATCTATGTGTTGGTTGTAGATTGTTGCGGATACTTTAGATCGATGCCACGAGTTCGCTACAACGCTCAGAACCAATTTACACAAAGGATGTGATCATGTATTCGCCAAAAAGTTAGAGGAGATCTACTAGAAATCTTTCCTACTTAAATCACTCCTTGTTGTTCATAGACTTAAAGATAGATGCCTGATGAATGAGCTTATGGGTAGAGGAGATGGATCTTACAAATAGATGTGGCAAGGAGGAAGATAGTACTTTGTTAATTTCTCATTCCCTCAAATATAACCCCATCACAAA
Organism: Sextonia rubra; assembly: GCA_037013555.1. Taxonomy (NCBI): domain Eukaryota; kingdom Viridiplantae; phylum Streptophyta; class Magnoliopsida; order Laurales; family Lauraceae; genus Sextonia; species Sextonia rubra. The sequence continues at coordinate 47,438,864 of JASUAD010000010.1, forward strand.
AGATTCATTGAGGGGAAAAATAAAAGGGCTTCAATGCCTTTTCCGTTTTTTCATTCAAGTAGAGAAAATAGAAGTCAACAAAAGAGTGAGGGGAGTTTGTATTAATGCTGTGGTCCATCATTATGGTAGTCGGTCCGACACAGTAAGTCTAACATCTCCCACTTGCACCGAGTAGATTATTCTCGAAAAGCATAAATCCACTATCTCAAAAGCTCATTCCATAAAATAGAACCTAGGGAGTGGGACCAATTGACTACACATCTCTAGAGAAAATATACACTAAGTCACTATCCAAGTAATGTAATCATACTTTCCATCGCATCATACGTTTATCCTAGACCTGCATGGCCACACCAAACTAAATGCATCTCATATCCTTGGGCCACATCCAACCCAATCATGCACGCTTATCCCACTTATTGAGAAAAACAGATCCTCAACAAATCATTTTCAAAACTCTATTAAAGATATGCTATTTACACAATATAAATTTCAAGAAAAAAGAAAAAACTTGTATAAAGTAAAAAATCACTTTATATTGCTGTGGCGGATAAGAGGAGCAAGCATACAAATAAAAAGGTATGTGTGATGCCAAGAGATTTTCCTCACTCTCATTTGGAGTTCAACATAATCTCAATTACTTTCTTATCACGGTGGGTCCCCACATAATCGAGCCCATAGCCAACCGCATCTAAGGTAGCAAACATCGAGACCTATCCACCCAACGCATAGGTGAGTAGTTGAGGTACATGATTTATAGTTCACAAAGAACATACCATTTCATGAGCCACCTTTGGAGCTGATAGTCGCACAGCGTCAAGGACTTTGGGTATATCTGGATTTGATTTCGGCAGATTTGAGGTCCTATTATAAGGATTTTGATTTTTATGGTTATGCCCCTCACTGGTCTTTTATTTTTTACACGACCCCGATTAGATCTAGGCTTTGGCTGTGCAAATAATGCTTGTCCTATGGTCTCTATCTTTAATCTTTCCGACTCAATTTTAAGCATTTGATTCAATTCCATTACAGTTTTAATACTTCTATTCAAAGCCAAGATTTGCTTGGCATTATTCCAAAAATCTGGTAAAGATTGCATAATAACAATTATTTGTTGCTCCTCAAAGAGTGGGTTTCCAGCACGAGCCAAGTTCGCAATCATATATGTCATTTTTTGGAGATGATCCCTAATCCACACTCCATGTGGCAAACAATAATAATTGAATTGCATTGTAAGAATGCGGGCCCTTTCTGAACTTAAACCAGCATATTGTTTTTTTAATTAATGCCAACCGGATTCTCTTTGTCGTTGGGTATTTTTCAAAAGTGGGCACTAATTCAACGTACATACATCATAATATAATATTTCTTACCATGCAATTATCTTTTTTCCCAAATTTTAGATAAATAGAGTGATGACATAGGTGCCTGGTCCTCATCTAATTTGGATAGGTCTATTTCCGTATCCAAAGTGTAGGTAATATCTTTTTCATCACACATATAAATAATGTTCCGATACCAACGATCATAATTGTGGCCGTCAAGTTTGTCTTTTTTTAGGTCATCAAAGAGGCTATTCAATGCCATCTACAAGGATGTCATACAACAATGCATTAGAATGATGAAAACAAATGGCAAACAAACACATATCCTTTCCCCTTTTTGGCAACCATATCACATCATACCACTAAGGTCTCAATTTGAAACTCACATTTACCTGAATGGGCGTAACAAGAAAATCAAGTTTGAGAACCATGATGAAAGGGATGATATGAAGGCATCATGCAATTAAATACAAAAATAATGCAATAATTAAATAAATAAATAATAGCATCTAGGCACTTTCAATGTTATTAATATGAACATATGCCTTTAAAAGAGATTACTATACAAAAAGAAATTGGGTTTCATGAGGATCAAAGTAATGGTTAAATACATAACATAATGTTAAATTAAATCAATAACATTAATGGTTTGGTGGCAGAATAGTACCAAGCCACAAATAAGGGCAAGGGTTTGAGTCTCTGCTATTGCCAAAATTTTTTAAGATAATAACTAGCACTTACTGCAGAATGGGCCTCCCAGGTTGGATTGGTGCGACCTAACGCGCCAACTGAACAGACCTAAAAGCCATTTTGCCACATCACTGCCATTAAAAGTGCTATCATGGTCATGTAACTGGTATAAAATGTGCAGTCATGTGAACACAACTTGGTAGTCCACATCTTCTTCACTTTAAGCAAAAGTTCCAGAGAATTAAAGAACATGTTTTACTTACAAAACACAAGTGGGTGGCTTAGTTTAGGCATATACCATGCAATCCAATGGAAATTGGAACCCTGATAAATTACTAGAAAAGAAAATGGGGTTTCTGAGAGTAATAAACAGTTCGGATTCCTCATTTGGGCCCCAGAAAAAGTGCATATATATACGAGATTATTCCTTTTTTCTATCTTTTTCCTATAATACTCCCAATCCGAGAGAATTTAATTGCTGATATTCTTTCTCTTAGGTGAGCCCAATGCTCCGATAAGATTAATGGTTCAAATTGGGTTTTTGATGAGATCTTAGATAAAACTCAGAAAGAGAAAACACTATAGTTACCAAAGAATATTAGTAATACCTCAAAGTCAATCTTTTAATTGTAGATTCCTTATGTGAGTGAACTGAAATTAGGCTTTGATATCACTATTGGGTGTAGATCGTTGAGGAAGCTTTAATCAATGCCACGAGTCCACTACAACACTCAGGATCAATTTACGTAAAGGATAAGATCACGTATTCTCCAAAAGGTAGGAGGAGATCTACTAGAAATCTTTCCAATTTAAATTACTCCATATTGTTCACAGGCTTAGAGATGAATGCCTTAACGAATGATCTTATAGGCAGATGAGATGGATCTCAAAAATAAATGTTGTGGTGAGGGGAAGATAATACTCTGTTAATTTTTCATTACCCCAAATATAACCCCATTACAAAAGATTCGTTGAGGGGAAAAATTTAAGGGCTTCAATGCCTTTTCCATTTTCTCAACAAAAGAGTGAGTGGTGTTGGTATTAATGCTGTGGTCCATTATTACAGTAATGGGCCCAACACATTAAGTCAATACTATGCGGAGGGGATATTGGTTTGGTTTGGGCTGTTGGATTTAGTTAAATGGGTGCTCAATTGGGTTGTCTAAGAGAGGATGAGAGATACAGGTGTCTGGAAGATGGTGATGATGAGGATTTGATGGAAGGTCCACCCGACTTCCCATCATCATCTGTTTCTTAACACACCTGTATCCTCCATCCAACTTTCTGTTCTAAAATAGCCCAGCCAAACACCATTCCAAACCCACCCACCTGCAACTTCACCATGATTATTACAAAAGTACTGGCAGCTTTCGCATATCCACCGAATTTATCACAAGAACTAAGTACTCTTTGCTTTGGGAGTCCCAAAAACAAAGAGAGTTTGCCTGATAGGAAATATGTACGGATATCTTTCTTAGTAATTGGGATCTCCATAAGAAGTCCTTAGTCTTCTTAGTCCATTGCGTGCCGTCAATCATCATGCTCACAACCATAAAACTGCAGGAAGACACAATAGTTACTCTTTCTTAGCACTTCTTGTGCCAGTACAAAATATAAACCCTCTCCCTAGCACGACTTGAGCACTGCTGAGTGCTGATTAACACTAGCAGCACGTTCAACCTCTCAAATCCTGATCCCATTCCTTGATTGACCAGTGAAACATATTTAGCTCATGATGGACATGTCATTGTCTTCATTTTGGGGTTGTAATCGCAACTCTATTCTTGGTATTTATGGCTTGTTGCTGACCTCAGATGCATGGAATAGGTCTCTGAAAATGATGAAGATCCGTGAATCGGTTGGCACTTGGGTTGAACTGGTTTCGGTGATTTTGAGTGAGGGTGATGGTGTTCCGTTTCGTGGTGAGTTGGGTATGTGTTTTGGTGGTCTAGCGGTGAAACAAGAGAGGAGTAGTTGGTGTTTTGTTTTGTTTCTCTAGAAAGCGAGAGATGGGCGGAAGCTTGGCGAAGATGGAGAAAGAGGATCCGGTTATAACAGGTTGTGGTTATGTGCGAGAGAGAATAGGCTGGACTGAAAGATGAATGGGGTTGAAGGTTGTTTGATAATATAAGATGGCTTTGTTTGTGGAAGGTGGTGGTCGTGCGGAAGCAAGCTTTGTTTGGGCTGTTGCAATGTTTGGCTTTAAATGGAGTAATGAGGACGGTTTGATCATGAGAAATGGAGTAATGAGGATGGTTTGATCATGAGATAGAGAGTGATGGAGAGAAAGAGAGTGAAAGGAGGTCACCAGGTGGGTAGGATCTGTGAATGGGAATAGATGGAGAAAGGTCTTTTTTTTAAGTGAGAGATTTGGTAAAGATGATGGAACGATTAAGGAGGTGGAGTTGCAAGTTGATGATTGTGATGGGAAGGAAGGTGATGCATGGTGCTGCACGTGTAGGTGGTATTTTTTGTTTGGTTGGAGGGGTTTGTGATGGGAAGGAAGGTGATGCATGCTGCTGCACGTGCAGGTGGTGTTTTTTGTTTGGTTAAAGGGGTTGGAAGGGTGGTGGAGAAGGGAGTGGTGGTAATGACGGCAGAGATGGCCGGGATGGAGATGATGATGGTGGGTGTGAAGATGGAGATGGGAAAACAAGGGCTGGCAGTGTTAGACTGGTTCCTGTAAGTAGAAGACGGAAAACTCAAAAGAAACGTTGGGAGGGCCAGCCCTGCCTTGCTGTTTGGAAGCCAAAGGGTATTTTTGCCATTTTGAAAATTCCATCCAAAAGTTGGCGGAATAGGGTATGATGGTGGTTGTTCTTAATTAAAAACATCTTGGAAAACTTAAACCCTTAAAGACAAAGTTGTGATTCATTTATCCTTTTTTAAAACAAGCCTAAGACTTAAGGCCTTTTATGAAAATTTCCAAAGAAACGAGTTTTTGATGATTCGGTTTTGGGGACATATACACCGTAGATTTATGTTCTTAGATTTTAAGAGTTTTTTTGTGTATATGCTCTATAGTTTCTAAGATTTACAAATACATTCCTGCATTTGCATTTTAATACATTTCATATCCTAATATGACTGAATCTGACAGTAAATAACAAGGGACGTTAGGTTTTTGCTCAATTTTTATAAAAATGAATGTTTTGCCCTTACTACCATATTGAAATAGGTCCTTGTGGTGGGTTGAATAATAATAGACTTTTCTCTACTATTACTGTGGGTTAAATTTCCTTAATCCTATAAACACGTCACTACTCTCTTGCTTGTCTCAGTTCTAATTGATGACTTGAATCTATTTGATATTCACCACTATTTTCACTAAAAATTCATATATTCATTTAAGTGAGTGGCTCACTACTTCTATTTCAATTGGCACATTTTTTTTTCTCTATAATGGATTGATATTTGGCTCAAAGTGAAATTGTTAAATGGATCAATCACATGAATAGGCCCTACATGGGTCGACCAACCCAATGCGACACCTCCCTCAAATTTGGAAAGAGTTGGCATAAGAATGGTTAAAGAGAGTCCCTATTTAATTTCACACAATTATCATCTCAAATTGAAACTCATGCGACAATTCATACAAGCTGCCACAATTCATACAAGCAGCATCAATGTATCAATAAAAACTCACATTGTATTAATCCAAATCAACAAAGAATAAATAAATAGTTTTTTTTAACCATAAGAAAAAAAATATGCCTTGTATTCAGAAGTGTACCACACAAGCAACATCGAACATTATAAATATCTAAAATATTGACCAATAATAAGAATAACAATAAATTATGGATATAAAATAAATTAAAATTTATCAATCACAGTTGAGACAAACAAGAGAGGAGTGACATGTTCATAGGATTGAAGAAATTTAACCTACCGTACTGGCGGATTATAGAGAAGGTCCTATTATTCTTCAGCCCACCACGGGGGCCTATTTATAAATACTTGAAATCTCAGGGGGTATATATAAACATGGTTGTAAGGGGAAAACTGATATTTTCATAAAAATCGAGCAAAAACCTAACGTCTCTTCTTATTTACTGTCAAATCCAGCCATATTAGGATATGAAAGGTATTAAAATGCATAAGCAGGAGCTTATTTATAAACTTCGAAACTACTGAGGCCTATTTGCAAATCTTATAAACGATGGGGGTCCATGTAAAAAACTCTATATTTAATCAAATAGGATTTGGTGTAGGATCATGGGGTGATAAGAGTGTGAAAGGAGGTGTAGTGATCAAAACTGGGCCCTAGTGTGTACCCCATAGAGATAGGTCTATTCGTGTGAAATAATTTCTTACTAGTGAAGATGTATTATTAAAAAAAATAAAGGCTTATTTGTAGGTAATTGATATTTGTTTGAATTGTCTTTTTCCCTGTTACCCAGTCAATTTGAAAAAACAAAAATGATTTAAACATCGCAATTAGAAGGAACTGAGATTCAGTGAGGAAAACTTAGGCTGACCATGACGGGACTTGATTGGTCCTGCCACGGTCACCATGTGGTCTTTTGAGAGAGGCTCTAGACTTAATTAGAAGAAAGGCAAGTAGAGGCTAAGTGGAGGCTCTAATCTAAATAATAAGAGAGATTGGGGTCTAAAATAAAATCTCTGGTGTTTAAGTTATAATTTCAATTAGTCTATTTGGTAAATTTATTATACGAGATCTATTATGATTGAGTACATTGGGGGTAGGTGAGGATCGAAAGATCTTGATAATAGTCACTTGCGTACAAACTTGCAAGTCCGTTTGATCATCTTAGCCACTTGATTCATGACCATTAAATTTAATAGCTTGAGAAGGCATCATTGTTATTTATTTAAATCCAACGGTTAAATCTATCTAGATGTGCGTTAAATAATAGAGTTAACTAAAATAATATGATCAACTTTTGTTCACTTATGAGTGACGTGTCTGGAACCCCCAAACAACATCACTGTGACATTGAGGATTAGATGAGCCACATATTGTGGAAATTGATTATGGTAAAATATAAAGACAACTCATATCGAGGTGATCATGATAAAACTAATTACCAATTCCCATCTAAAAGGGCGCATGTGGGGCCAATAATTTGAAATTCTAAAGTTTAGGGCCTAATTCAGAGAATTCCTGTCTCTAGTTTTTGCAAATCCCCTAATATAGTGAAAATTTAAATTCTTCTTTGGAATTAGCATCCAAAAATTCCACTAAAGAGCAAACTAACTGGAATTTTGAAATTCTCCTAGTGCATTTGAGATCTTTTAAGTTGGTGATATTTCTAAATTCTTGAAAAAAAACTTGGCATTTTCAAAATCCAGAGAATAAATTATCACATCATACCCAAAAATCCTCAACAGCTCACATTCCCTGTCAGAAATTCTACAAAGAGAAACAAGCTCTTAGTCCCACACACATGCCTAGGGATCAACATCCTCAACCCAAAGTATTATTCCTTTGGGCAGCAGTCAAATGTAGCAATAAAAGAAAACAGAGTTCTCAATTATCTTCCCTTTTCAATTTGCTTTTCAATTTGCTTGAAAGTAAAGCATGTTTACTTTTCATTTGCTTAATAAACAAACAAGGATTACCAACTCCACTTACACTTTATTTTCATTTTCCTAATATAGAAAGAAGTATTACCAACTCTACTCATGATTTAGAACAACAACTTCCAAGTGCTAAGATATGATAGTTTTTACTTGACTACCTAGAGTTCAAATCCTGGGTATGAGCAAGGACATTCCCTAAGGGATATATACATGATCGCACATATAGTACCAGGATAATATAAAAGGTGCGAGTTGAGCTTGGGACTTTGGGGAGCAAATCCAATGCTCAAACCAACTGAGCCATTGCTTTAACGGTAAAACATCATACATACTAGTGAACTACTGAATCGGCTTTTTTTTCCTAGTGAAATTACTTGATTCTAGTGGGAGTGACTTGGAAGAGAGCATGATCAAGGTAGGTGTTTGGATCCATGGAGAAATGGGAGAATTTAATTTAATTTTATTTCTTTTCCAAGGAAAGCGGAGTTGGGAAGTTGGAATTCAATTTGTATGGATTTGGCACTGAAGGGGTTGAGTTACATTGTGTATTGTGAGTTGGTGGTGTGGAGGAGGAGGAGGAGGAGGAGGAGGAGAGAGAGAGCATGGCGAGCAGTCACTACTGCATAAGAGCGCTAGCGGGAGCATATACAAATGTGTAAAAGGATTGATGTCATGTTCCCTTTGACGATTGAAAAGTGGGGCTTGCTCGCCTATAGATCAAGGATCAGGACCACCCATCATGTAAGGCACTGATGGGCGACACTATAGGTGGATCATCTAATGGATTAGGCCGTTGGATTTCAATCACACTAAAAGTTTCCAATTGGAACCATGGATACCCAGAAGGGAGGATAACACGCATCATATACAAAAAAAGACAAGTGTCGAAATGAATAAAAAACCTATGTTGAATTCGACACTGTTTTTTACAAGCATTAAAAAAAAAAAGCCTAAGATCTCTTTGGAAGGTAAACTACTAAGAGGTTCTTTAGGGTTCACACGCCACCTAAGGAATTTTTACCACTAAAATCTTCAATATATATGTCAATATTACTCTAGCTATACGTAACCCCCCTTTAAACTTCCGTACAACTTTTCCTTGCGAGCAAGCAGCACCGCGCCACTTCCTATCATAGTTTAGAAGTACGGGCTTCCAACATATCAAGCTCGGCTCACATACTGAAACTTAAGGTTTAAACCCGGACGAGACATTTTAATAATAAAAGTCAATTGGAAGAAATTAATAAGTAAACCTATAAAAATTCAATACCTAAAAGAATAAAATACAATTATTTTGATACTTGGGTTGGGCTGGGCTTGGGCTCTCTACTATTCAATCCAAGCCTAGCCAATTTATTAGATGCGCCCAACTAAATAATCCAATACCGATCCGAGTGCTCAAACTTAAGGTCCAAACCCACTCTAAAGAGGAATAGGCTGAACACGAGCTCAACCTGGCCTAATATAAGAACACCCTTAGATGATAAAATTTAAATATGGATTGATTAGAGATCGTAAAAGATGGAACTCTTTAAAAGGAAAATCCTTTAAAATTTACCTTTTAATTTAGATGGTTAAATTATAATTTTTTTTAAATCCCCAAAATCTCTCCCTCTAATTAAAATTGATTCAAAATTAACATAAAAATTGAGTTTTCATTTTTCAATTGATTGAAAATTTGAAGCTTAATCACAAAATCAAATCCTATCTCATTCATATATTATATATAACTGGATAAAGGGGCTTCAAAATAAAATTTTTAAATATACAAAGGTATATCAAACTAAAAATGATTCAAGCTAAGTAAACATTTAAATATCAATATTACTCAATCTACAGGTATAGGTAGGTATAGGTAGGCCCCCTTGGAACTTTCGTGTAACTTTTCGCTGTGAAGCACCGCCGAATGCCTCTCATAATTTAGTACAGCCTTCCTACGTATCAAGCAAACACCCAACTATCAGTTTTCCTTCTTCTTCTCCTTCTCTCTCGTTCTCAGGCTGTTCTTGCTTGTCCATGTTCAGAGATTTATACAATAGGAAAGCTGATCTTTTACAAAAGGACGAAAGTTTAAACCTCGAACTCGGTGCCATTTTGACATGGAATGGAACTGAAAGACAACATTGTTGTTGGAGGGCAGGTTATATGATAATTTAAATCTTATCCCCTTTTCTCATCTTAACAAAGTTTACTGTAGATTGTACTCATTCACTGCAATTTTTTATTGCAAGATTCAAGATGCAGTTAATTTTTATTAGTCCAAGTGGGAGAATGATAGAATTATTGAATTTAAGTGTGGCCCAATCACCACATGCCAATGTGGGTCCTCACTTTAATAGACCACTCTTAATTAGTACTCCAATGTTGGTGAATTTCCTTAATAGTAAACTCTCCTCTATGGAAATTATTTTGGTAAGGTAAAGTTGCTAATATAAATGTATTTCCTATAATAAAAGGAATGTAAATCTAGTTTAAGTAATACTTCAAGATAGCAAGTCATCTGTTTCACTCTCCCTCCTAATTGAAATCCTCCCTGCCTGTTCCAGCCAGGTTTTGCATCTTTTTTTGTTGTGTCGTTGTTTTGTGTTTTTTTTTTCTTTCTTTCTAACCCTGTCCCTCTTATTATAGATAGCAACAGTGTTTATGCTGATATCCTAAAAGGGAATTTGAATCAATATAAGTTACCCTTAAAACTTTTGTTAATCCCCGATTACCTAAACCATCTTCCATTTTATTCTTATTTCTTCTTACATGAGGAAGAAAATTACCCTTGTCTTGAAACACCCTTTTTTAAAGAAAACTAAAAGCCACTTATGGTGATTCCTTTCAATCTTTGCCATTAAAAAAAAAAGCCTCTCATTTGTTCGTTCGTTATCACCTGATTTTGTCCTGCTTCCTTGACTTTTTGCAGAGATTAATTTCTATGACTTCCACTTCACTTGTGTCCTTTTTTCTTGCTAACCCGGAAAGTGAAACATATTTAACATCCTTTCATTCATTCCTAAGAGCAGCCTTAGTTTTCATATTACATTGATAGCCTTTTTTGTGCACCGTTCCATGTAATACTTTATCGTCTCCTTTTGTCCATATCATGAAGCTTCCTAGTTTCTTAAAATATCTGCCATTATTGAAAAATCTGTTAAAGTGAAGCATTTAAGTCATGTTAAATAAATAACCATATTGATGTCGTAACTTATATAACATCTACCAGTTCTTTTGGAGATTTGGCATTGTTATTATATACATGCTTTTTTCCTCCTGCTTCCATCCAGACCGGCAGATCACTAACTGAAGAGTCATCTTTAAAATTTGTTCCCTCTTGTTAAATTGGCTCCTTATTCCATATTTCATACTTTGCCTCTGAATTTAATGAACCCCGAAGAGAACTTCATCAACTTTGATTTGAAAAAGGCCCCCCTAAATCTAAGACTCCAAGAAAATTTATCCCATGTCCATGCAAAAGACTAAATGGGGACATAAAATATATCTTTTAAGTGTAAACAGATACCTTGAAATGTTCCCAAATTGGGCTCAATCACCTGAACTTATCCATTTTTTCTAACATTGTATCAACCAATTCAAAGTGAAAGTTATGTTTAAAAACCATCAAAAAATTGTATGTTATAGCTAAGGGGCCTTTTCCTGTGCATACGTCCCTCATGGACTTTTCGTGCACACTCTTTAGTGAGGCCCACTGTGGACCCCACCAAAGGATGAGATTTAGGGGGTTGGAAAGATCTATGTGAAAGTACCCTACATATCAAATTTAGTCCCAATCACATATCCCTAACCCCTTCATCCGTGGCTCACAAATTCGGATTGTTGTATAGTCAATCCAACGGTCCAATAAATTCAGATCCTTCCAAAAGTTGGGGCAAGTTGCTATCATGAGGTCCCATGTGTGTTGCAAGATTTGGATTGAGTGATAGATGGGCTTCACCTAGAGTTCTCATAAAAAAATAGTGAAGGACAGATGCGTAAGAATATTCTCCTATAGATAATGCATGTTGATTAGCATACATAAAATTTCTGATCTACTATTGCCTTATAAATAAGTTTGAGTCGAAAAGTATGTCACAAATTAGCTTTGATGGTGGATGATGATGATGATTTTCTATTTTAAATGTTGTTGATTTTTTGGGTACAAAAACCCTGCTTTGAGAGATTTTTTTTCCCCGAAGCAATATTTGGGGTTCTCAGTAAATATTGTACATGAAGTAATCATTGTTTCTAATGCAATTAGAAAAAGAAAAAGAAAAACAGTGTTTGCAACATATTTTAGAGATTTTGGGCCTTCAATTTCAGTTATTTCTTAATTTGAAATTTTATTTTTTGCGTACCATTCAGTACATTTTATGGTTTGATTGCAGAAATGGAGTAAAGGAAAGCAAAAGGAGAAGGCCAACAACATGGTTTTGTTTGATCAGGCGAGTTACGACTAGCTTAGTACAAAAGTTCCAAAGTACAAGCTTATCACTCCTTCAATCTTGTCTGACCGACTGAGGGTACAATCTCTCTCTCTCTCTCTCTCTCTCTCTCTCTCTCTCTCTCTCCTTGTTTGTGAGTTAACACTATATAATCTGTGTTCTTCATTAAGTTCAAATCATTGTGGTAACTAGACCTATCAATTTCGTTTTTAGCAAAAAAGTTTGAAACTTTTTATTTTGGCCACCAATCCAAACAAAATAACTAAAACGTTCCAGCCGGAATTTGAGTTCATTTTGTTCAGTTGGTTATTTTGGTCATTTTAGTCACTAATGACTCAGTGTAAACCATAATTTTTTTCCTTATTTATTTGTTATTCTTTGATCAAAATGACCTTATAAGACCTTAATAATAGGGGTATAATTTTTTGTTTTTGGACGAGAGGGTTTCTAATGAGGTGTCTTAGGGTTTTGGGGGATCCTTCGCATGGAGTGTGTTTTTGTTTTGGCAAAAATCAATGCAGATGACTACACACCTTGTTTTTTTAATATTAGTTTGCAGCTGTTTTTGGGTATGCTTTTGGGGGTCTCCAACCAGATTATTGATCATTGTGCATTTAACCCGAAGTGATTCAATTGTTTTCTGTTTAAGACTATATGGTGATTGATTGAGAGGTGGTATTATCTGTGTAAAATCTAAATATTGATATGGTGGCTAGTCATCTGCTGGGCCATTTACTTTGGCCCATTAGATGGCCTGGCTAGTACAGCTGATGACCCACAACTCATGGACAAGTACAGCTGATGACCCACAACAACACACCATCTGATGTTTGGACCTCGTGCTTGGTAAGGATTGTCGGGCATCTCCGGTCCACACTGGCGTCACCAAATGGTTTAATCAACATGCACACTAAAGATCTTTTAAGATTAACTAACGTGCAGTGTTCTTTTATTTTTATTGTTTGATTGATGTAATTTGATTTCTTTTGTTCTAGATTAACGACTAACTTGCACGGAGAGCAATCAAATATCTGATCACCAGGGGTTCCATTGGAATGATTTCTGCACATTCTTCTAGTCAGCAGATATACACCAGAGCCACCAACACCTAAGCGAGGGCACTCCCTTCATTTACTTTATTTGGGATTGATAGTTTTGTTCTATTTCCCTTTTTGTTAGAATTTTGTTTCTTTCATGGCAAAGACTAGAGACTAAATGGTGTGGTCGGAACTCCAATCTTGTCAGTTGTGCGCTTTTGGATTTTCTTATCTTTGGCTTGGATGAAAGATTGGAAGATTTTTGTTGGAAATGAATGTTTGAATTCTGCATACTTTTAAACCATCTATTGCGTGTAACTTAGAATTCATTCAGTTGAACGTTTTAATCGATCATCAATACTCTTCTTCCTCACAAGATCAATGTCCTCTGCCCCCTGGATGATTCAGTGACCTTATCCATTTCTTGGTAGTGCGTGTGAACTGATTGTATGCCACAGATTTGGTGTTGACACCCGCCTGATGTATCGTCGCAAATTTCCTTAATTCAAAAAAGGAAAAGGATGCGAAATATTATTTTAAAAATTATTAAAATTCCTAAATGCCTTAAGAGTTACTTCTAACGTTTTTTTAAATATTCATTTAAAAAATATAAATATTCAAGACGATGTCATATCTTTGAGATATTTGACTGTATTTTAAAAAATTGGCAATATTTTCTATCTGAAAATATTAAAAAAATTTATTAATAAAACATATGAAATCAAGATGATGTCTATTTTGAGATTTGTTGGTATTCAACAGCCTTAAAAATTGGTAATATTCTCTTTCATCGTCATTGTTGTCAGTAATTAAACTTCATCCCATCATTATTTTCTTTGAAACTTGAGATTTTAATCATATTTAAGTGAAATAATTTTTGGGTTTGATTTGGTGATGATGGCTCATCTCTATCGCATAGGTGGCAATAAGGCCAAGAAATTATCTGTCTATGAGGATTCTGGGCCTTTGCCCTGAAAGATGCCACGTGTAAAAAATAGTTGGTTAATGCTTGTTAGATACATAGCAGGGAATACATAGTTGGGCCTACCTTGCGAGAAGGCAAACTGATTGCATATAATAGTATTTGTTTTGCGACCTGCACCCATAACCTGGTGGGTGTGGCGCCCTTTTGTTCCTATTTACTGGCCACTGGGCCAACCACCAAAAAAACAAGAAAAAACTCATTTTGTCACCCACACATTAATAGGAATGCCCAGCCCAAGCTCAGACCGGGCCTAGCCCGCTTTGCCTAGGCTTGGGCCTTGGGTATAATAATTGGGCTGGGCTTAGATTGAAATTTTAGGCCCATTTGTTATATGGGCTGGGCTTAGGATCAAGTGGTTGCACGCCCGAAGCCCAGGCCTGCCCGAATAGGTGGATAAAGTTGTAATTTTCCCTTCTTACGCTTTTTATGTTGCATACAAATCTTTATAGTAAAAATTTTAAAATTATTTATCGAAGAAGACTATTTAAAAGGCAGACAATGTTCTTTCTAATTTATTTGTACTAGACAGATATCTATTGGTTGCAACAACGTAGTTATGTTTTGTTAATGAATCATATGTTTAATTAAAAATAAAGACAATATAAACTCAAAGAGCATAAAAGATAACTTTATATGAAAATTGTAATCACTTTTAATAAAGATATATATTTTTTATTTTAGATGGATTCATTTGAAAGTGACCATGTTGATCGCGCTTAAAAATGTAGGCGTGGAAATAAATTACGGAATCAAGGTCCGACATTCACGCACTTTAAGCGTTAAGAAGAATGGGAAAATAATTATAGTTCATCATTAATTTCCCTTTTGTTTACATGGGTTCAAGTGCCATGACCGCGGGGATGCAGGTTGTTTACATACATTTTGAAAGTTTACAACCCCTCCCTCAAGTCTCAGATGTGATCTCGATTTGGAAAATACAAGAAAATGTACATAAGGTGGAAGAAAATATGGAAAAAGGGGAAAAAATGGGGGTGACCGTGACCCGCGGTCACTACCCCGTTCCAGTGACCGTGACTCACCCACGGTCACTGGGGCCTTCCAGTGACCGTGACTCACCTGCGGTCACTGGAACCTGCCAGTGACCGGGGGTCACGGTCACTGACAGACAATGGCCTTGTGACTCCGTTTTTTATGCTGTTCGCGCTGGTTCTTTCTTGGAACTTCTTTCAAGTGTTGGAACTCCATTCTCATGACTTTGGAGCGGTGGACAACCATCAAGAAGATCACATTTTATCATGGAATCAATTGAAACCGCTGTAACTCATCATTCGTGCTTACGGACTGTATTTTTGTTTCAAGTCCGAAATGGGCAAATTTGAAGCCGGAGTTGTGTCATTTGAACCTATCATTTTCAAGGAACAAAATGAGGCCTAGAGAGGCTTCTTTCACAACTCTTGTAATGGCTAAGAAGCCCTACGAATGAGAGAAACAGAGGTGACAATGTCATCCTCTCAAAAATTGGCGTCGTACGAACATGGTATGGACTTTGGCCATTTCCCTTCCTTCTCTCCTTCTAAATTTTCTTGCTCACCATTAGAACTAAGAAAAGAAGGTGGGAATGGTCGTGGAAGTGCTGCTGGAGCTTGCTTCTTGTTGCCTTAGGTGGTGACTTTCTTCAATTTCTTCACTTTTCTTCCTTATGTGTGTGTATGTCTTCTTTGTTTCTTCCAAATTTCCTCTTTTTATAGACTCCCAATCAGTTTTGTGCAGTTTTGGGGAGTTAATAGCAGTTGTGGGGAGTTGGATTTCGAAGAGGAGTGGAGGGAAACCACCCAAAATCGTGGGAAACATCCTTTGAAGGTCCATGACCGCAGACTGGGCCACGGACGAGGCCCAATTTTAGGTTTTTCGCGTATGTGCCCCATTTTCATCTGTTTTGGGCTCAAACAAAGTCCGATTGCCACCAAACTTGGAGGGATGCTTCTTTACACTATTCTCTACATGTCAAAAAATTTCAGCCCTTTTTGACTTCAGGAAGTGTCACAACCCGAGCCCAGGGTTCGGGGGTTAGCAAAAGCCAAACCTAATGACACACGTACTCCCGTGCCTGCACACGTAGACCGAGTCTAAATGCACACGCACAAGGGAACAAGCACACGTGCCAAGCAAGTATGCGGAAGCTGTAAATATCAGAAACATAAACAACTAATAGCACAAGAAGAGGATACAAGGAAAGGACTGACATAATTACATATGAACGTTTACAAAAGAACAAAAGGATAAATACAATAGTGACATGTCATGACATATACAAGTCTGAAAATCCCCAAAACATGACTCCAACATGATGCATGCCATGAACGCGCTCCCGTGGAGTGATCACATCCACTCCTCTAGGCCGGATGGGGCCCCGGGGGTCTCATCTGAAGCCTGGCCGACCGGCGAGGGTTCGGCAGGGGGATCTGGGCCTGCAACACCAAAAACAACTGTGAATACGAAGATTCAGCAAAGTATAAACCATAGCAAGTTAACACACGCTGTATCTAACAGAATAAGAACATCATGTGATTAAAGAAAGCATTTTCGTATACTAGGCTATCATGCAAGAAAGAAAGATGCTGTGTGAATCAAGGATAACATGCTGTGTACATAACTAGTGGCTACTACATTACCATGTGCTCCCAAAAGAGGGATCTTATAACATGCAAAGAACACCATTGTCCGGGCCAGGGTACAATGGGTCTCGGTTTCCTGGGGTCCGGTTCCCCAAGACAAAATCCATACCGCAGCAGGTCCTTATAACTACACCAAATTCACCCCGTCGGGATCTTAAGGCTGAGGCTAAGTAGAGCCTGACCATACAAAGTCAATCAAGAAAACCTGAGTAGATCGTGATCATATATCATGCGTGCATATCTGGAAGTGAACATATCCTACATGTATACTCAGGGTAAATAAACCACAATGTGAAAGTAACGAAACGAAACGTACGTAATCATGTTAGAGCGTTGAGATCAATGATCGAATGCAATATGTTATGCAACAAATCATATGAAATCGAATCATCTTGCTTTACAAACTCATTCTAATCTAGTTATCCGGTGTTTCTAACCGTGCATGATGATGTAGTTTTAAGTTATTCGATGCACCGTTGTCTAGTGTTGCCTTGAGAATCGGGCGGTGCACGAAGTCCCTTAAACCAACACCCATGGGGAGGTGCTTAACATCCGGATAACGAACATGAATGATTCGCAGCCCTCGAGATCATTCACGCGTTGTATCATATTCCGTTGGGCAAGTCTAGGTACTCTACATTCTATCATGAAGGTCATATAGGTCTTATCTTTACACCTAGCCTTGTTATTCTTTCATTAGTCTGGTGTGAATACGGCTTAGCCGCGTGTGTGCTACGGCTTAGCCGTGTGTGGTCTACGGCTTAGCCGTGGCTGAACCGTAGAAGGTCTGTCATTTGCTGACTCTCAGTTATTCCAGAAATTGCACCCTGTATTGTTCTACGGCTGGGCCACGGCTGAGCTACGGCTTAGCCGTAGGGCATTCCACGGCTTAGCCGTGCCCTAGCCGTAGAGGAAAACTGGGTTTTTCTCCTCTCTGGATTGTGAGCCGTAAGAGGTATACGGCTTAGCCGTACCTGCACGAATTCAATTTCCTGAAACATGTACAGAATATCTGGGAATGCATTATAAGGGCAATTTATCAAAGGGCATACACAAGAACTGAAGCAATGAGTATCAAATGAGCTGTAAATACACAATTCCATACCAATCCATGTAAACTTAAGCAAATCAAAAGCATACCAACATGGGTTCTCACAACTATGGTTATACTTGCCTCAAATTGGAAATCAATTGCACACTGGTAGCCCTCAAGCCAAACACAACCTAACACCAAATCAAAGTACATGCATGCATGAGAGATGGAGAGAAATCCACAACACACAGACACACCATGCAAAGAAGCAAGAAGGAGAAGAGATAGAGAAAGGAGATGAGAAGAATGGAAGACTTCCACTCACCTCAATTGCACATGCAAGACCCACAAGTTTGATCGATGGAGAGAAATCAAGTGAAGGAGAGAGAGATAGAAGCTCCACGTGCACAGTGAATTTGAGAGAAAACGAGAGAGAGAACATGAGTGTCGATGGTTGTGAGCTTATATAAGTCAAATGGGTTGTCCAAATTTACAATGAAAGCCAAGTGAAAAGTGTATTTTCAGTTTGAGTCAAATCAAGGTCCAATCGAAACACACGACGTCGGTTGCAAATGACGTAGTTACGAAAGTTAACGGGCTCAACGAAAGACACGTGTTGACATCAAGATGATGCAAAAATGACCATGTCTTAGAAAAGCTAAAATTACGAAAAAGGGCTTGGTCTACTTAATCCAGGTCAAACTCAACCCAACTACCTATCCATGACCCGTAATGAAAATCAAAACACACAAAACACGATTAGCAACGAAAACAAGATTAACTAACCACTAAACGAGGTCAAGCTGGGTCGGAGTGTTACAGGAAGTTGGTCAACTTTTTCATTAATTGGGCCCTGATCACGGACAAGGCCCACTTTCGGAACATTACATATGCGGTCTATTTTCCATTGTTTGAAGCCCGAATGATGTCCAATCATCACGAAACTTGGAGAGATGTTGGTTGAGAGCATATTAAGTGTTTCATAGAAATTTAAGCTCTGTTTGACCACCTGAACTTGGTCAACTCCTTTTGTTTGTGGGCCCCGGTCACTCCCAAGGCCCATTCTTGGAATTTTACATATGTGGCTTGTTTCCGCCTGTTCGGGGCCCAAACGGTGTCCAATCGCCACGAAACTTGGAGGGATACTTCTTGACACTATTTTGAGTGTGTCACAGAAGTTTCAGCTCTGTTTGACCACCTGAACTTGGTTAACTCCTTTTGTTTGTGGGCCCCGGTCACTCCCAAGGCACATTCTTGGAATTTTGCATATGTGGCTTGTTTCCGCCTGTTCGGGGCCCAAACAATGTCCAATCGCCACGAAACTTGGAGGGATACTTCTTGACACTATTTTGAGTGTGTCACAGAAGTTTCGGCTCTGTTTGACCACCTGAACTTGGTCCACTCCTTTTGTTTATGGGCCCCGGTCACTCCCAAGGCCCATTCTTGGAATTTTGCGTATGTGGCTTGTTCCTGCCTGTTCGGGGCCCAAACGGTGTCCAATCGCCACGAAACTTGGAGGGATGCTTCTTGACACTATTTTGAGTGTGTCACAGAGGTTTCAGCTCTGTTTGACCACCCAGACTTGGTCAACTCCTTTTGTTTGTGGGCCCCGGTCACTCCCAAGGCCCATTCTTGGAATTTTACATATGTGGCTTGTTTCCGCCTGTTCGGGGCCCAAACGGTGTCCAATCGCCACGAAACTTGGAGGGATACTTCTTGACACTATTTTGAGTGTGTCACAGAAGTTTCAGCTCTGTTTGACCACCTGAACTTGGTCAACTCCTTTTGTTTGTGGGCCCCGGTCACTCCCAAGGCACATTCTTGGAATTTTGCATATGTGGCTTGTTTCCGCCTGTTCGGGGCCCAAACGATGTCCAATCGCCACGAAACTTGGAGGGATACTTCTTGACACTATTTTGAGTGTGTCACAGAAGTTTCAGCTCTGTTTGACCACCTGAACTTGGTCAACTCCTTTTGTTTGTGGGCCCCGGTCACTCCCAAGGCACATTCTTGGAATTTTGCATATGTGGCTTGTTTCCGCCTGTTCGGGGCCCAAACGATGTCCAATCGCCACGAAACTTGGAGGGATACTTCTTGACACTATTTTGAGTGTGTCACAGAAGTTTCGGCTCTGTTTGACCACCTGAACTTGGTCAACTCCTTTTGTTTGTGGGCCCTGGTCACTCCCAAGGCCCATTCTTGGAATTTTGCGTATGTGGCTTGTTTCTGCCTGTTCGGGGCCCAAACGGTGTCCAATCGCCACGAAACTTGGAGGGATACTTCTTGACACTATTTTGAGTATGTCACAGAAGTTTCAGCTCTGTTTGACCACCTGAACTTGGTCAACTCCTTTTGTTTGTGGGCCCCGGTCACTCCCAAGGCACATTCTTGGAATTTTGCATATGTGGCTTGTTTCGGCCTGTTCGGGGCCCAAACGGTGTCCAATCGCCACGAAACTTGGAGGGATACTTCTTGACACTATTTTGATTGTGTTACAGAAGTTTCAGCTCTGTTTGACCACCTGAACTTGGTCAACTCCTTTTGTTTGTGGGCCCCGGTCACTCCCAAGGCCCATTCTTGGAATTTTGCATATGTGGCTTGTTTCCGCCTGTTCGGGGCCCAAATGGCCAATCGCCACGAAACTTGGAGGGATGCTTCTTGACACTATTTTGAGTGTGTCACAGAAGTTTCAGCTCTGTTTGACCACCTGAACTTGGTCAACTCCTTTTGTTTGTGGGCCCAGGTCACTCCCAAGGCCCATTCTTGGAATTTTGCGTATGTGGCTTGTTTCTGCCTGTTCGGGGCCCAAACGGTGTCCAATCGCCACGAAACTTGGAGGGATGCTTCTTGACACTATTTTGAGTATGTCACAGAGGTTTCAGCTCTGTTTGATCACCCAAACTTGGTCAACTCCTTTTGTTTGTGGGCCCCGGTCACTCCCAAGGCCCATTCTTGGAATTTTGCGTATGTGGCTTGTTTCTGCCTGTTCGAGGCCCAAACGGTGTCCAATCGCCACGAAACTTGGAGGGATGCTTCTTGACACTATTTTGAGTGTGTCACAGAGGTTTCAACTCTGTTTGACCACCCAAACTTTGTCAACTCCTTTTGTTTGTGGGCCCCGGTCACTCCCAAGGCCCATTCTTGGAATTTTGCATATGTGCCTTGTTTCGGCCTGTTCGGGGCCCAAACGGTGTCCAATCGCCACGAAACTTGGAGGGATACTTCTTGACACTATTTTCAGTGTGTTACAGAAGTTTTAGCTCTGTTTGACCACCTGAAATTGGTCAACTCGTTTTGTTTGTGGGCCCCGGTCACTCCCAAGGCCCATTCTTGGAATTTTGCATATGTGGCTTGTTTCCGCCTGTTCGGGGCCCAAACGGTGTCCAATCGCCACGAAACTTGGAGGGATACTTCTTGACACTATTTTGAGTGTGTCACAGAAGTTTCGGCTCTGTTTGACCACCTGAACTTGGTCAACTCCTTTTGTTTGTGGGCCCCGGTCACTCCCAAGGCCCATTCTTGGAATTTTGCATATGTGGCTTGTTTCCGCCTGTTCGGGGCCCAAACGGCCAATCGCCACGAAACTTGGAGGGATGCTTCTTGACACTATTTTGAGTGTGTCACAGAAGTTTTAGCTCTGTTTGACCACCTGAACTTGGTCAACTCCTTTTGTTTGTGGGCCCCGGTCACTCCCAAGGCCCATTCTTGGAATTTTGCATATGTGGCTTGTTTCCGCCTGTTCGGGGCCCAAACGGCCAATCGCCACGAAACTTGGAGGGATGCTTCTTGACACTATTTTGAGTGTATCACAGAAGTTTTAGCTCTGTTTGACCACCTGAACTTGGTCAACTCCTTTTGTTTGTGGGCCCCGGTCACTCCCAAGGCCCATTCTTGGAATTTTGCATATGTGGCTTGTTTCCGCCTGTTCGGGGCCCAAACGGCCAATCGCCACGAAACTTGGAGGGATGCTTCTTGACACTATTTTGAGTGTGTCACAGAAGTTTCAGCTCTGTTTGATCACCTGAACGTGGTCAACTCCTTTTGTTTGTGGGCCCCGGTCACTCCCAAGGCCCATTCTTGGAATTTTACATATGTGGCTTGTTTCCGCCTGTTTGGGGCCCAAACGGTGTCCAATCGCCACGAAACTTAGGGGGATACTTCTTGACACTATTTTGAGTGTGTCACAGAAGTTTCAGCTCTGTTTGACCACCTGAACTTGGTCAACTCCCCGTTGACTTTTTTATGACAGTGGGCCCTTGTTTCAGCTGTTTGAAGCCCAAATGACCCCGGTTTGATTTGAAACTTGGAGGGACTGACGTCAAGAACATCTTGGAGTAGTCATCCAAATTTTATGCAGTTTGGATTTGAGGAAGTAGGATTTTGAACAGTAACCTATTCATTGCAAGCGTTAGGTCACTATTCACTCCACATTGAGGCAGTTGGCCTGTTTTCTATCCGAACAGCCTCCCCTTGACTTGAAACTTTGGGAGAATAACTTGGAGCATTCTTTGAGCATTTGTTCCAAATTTTATCTGCTTTGGCTTTCTGGAAGTAAGATCTTAGCCGATGACCCCAAAATTCGGGATTACTGTCCTTTAAGCTGACATGTAATGAAATTTAGGCCAAACAGAGTTTTTTCATCTTGAAAATTTGCAAAGTATCTTCTGAGCATGAATGAAGCTTCGCGTCTAAATTTCATTAATTTTGGACATCTGGAAGCAGGACTTTGGTCAGTGACCCCCTGGCTTGGGGGGGAACTGACTTCAGGCTGACATGCTTGTGGCTTTTGAGTTTGATGATGTCTGTTCAACCCGAAATTTGAACTTCCTCTGAGAGTTCCAGTTACCTTGATCTTCATGGAATGCTGGTTCTCACAGTGATTCCCCAGGATCTGTAAATAACCTCTGTAGCCTAAATTAAGCTGAGATGAGGTGTCTCCGCTGCAGTGTTTGCAATTTTTATAGGTCAACACATGTATATAAATAGGAATTTGTGCATTATAACGATGTTGGTCACCACCAAAGACCAATTTAAGCATACTTAATAATCAGGCCCGATTAATATATGGGTTGGGCTCGGGCGTAGTACATTTTATACGGGCATGGGCTCTGGCTAGCCACTTATGGCTCGAGTTAGGCTTGGGCCAGGCTTAGGCTTAAGGATTTTAATCCAAGCTGGGCCAGGGCTTTGCTCAGCCCAGCTCATGAGCACCCCTACACATAAATTACTACTTAAATTAGTAAGAGGCTTTAAATTAGTAAGAGGCCACTATTGGGTTGGATATTTTGAACCCGTAATAACTTTCCATTCCTTTCTGAATAGACTGGGAGTGACTCCCTCATTCATATGTAAAATCCTCTATTACCTCGTTGCACAGCTAGGGTTTAATTTGGGTATGCCACCTTTTCTATGTGCTGGCTTGCTTACCATTTTTTGGATTTTTTCTTCCCACAATTATTTTTACAGTCATATGTTGAATATATCTCTCCTTGTTTCCCACAATTATTTTTACTATCGGGTTGGGGCCGTGCTTGTTCTCTCTACCATTCAATCTAATCCCGGCTTGTCTGTTAAACGGGTCCAACTAAATGATTCAAGTCCGACTCCCATGCTCAAACTTAAGGTTTAGCCCAGACTAGACAATTCAATAACAAAAATAATTTGAAAGAAATTTACAAATAAACATATGAAAATCCAATGTCTAAAAGCAAAAAATACAATTATTTTTTTAGTTTGGTTGTGCCTGGCTTAGTCTCTCTACCATTCAATCTAAGCCAGACCCGTTTATCCAATGGGCTGAACTAAATAATCTAATTCTGATCAAGGTACTCAAACTTAAGGTCCCAGCCCGAGCTAAAGAGGATTGGACTGAACACAAGCTTAGCCTAGCTTGATCTATGAACAACCTTAGACAATGGAATCTAAATATAGATTAACTAGAGACTGTGAAAGATTGAACTCTTTAAAATAAAAATCCTTTCAAATTTACCTCTTTATTTTTATGGTGAAAATTAAAAATTTCTATCAAATCCCTAAAATCTATCCCTCAAATTAAAATTGACTCAAAATTAACATCAAAATTGAGCTTCAAGTTTTCAATCAATTGCAATTTGAAGTTTAATTACAAAATCAAGACCTATCTCGTTCATATATTATATGTTATATAATTGGATAAAGGGTCTTCAAAGTAAAATTTTTAAATATACAAAGGGGTATCAAATTAAAAAATTAAAAATGATTATAGCTAAATAAACCTTTAAATATCAATATGACACAAGCTTCAAGTATAAGTAGGCTCCCTTGGAACTTCCGTATAACTTTTTGCTGCGAGCACACGGCACCACTGCCTAATGCTTATCATATTAGCTTAGTACAACCTTCCTACGTGTCAAGCGCATGCCCACCTCTTATTTGTCCTTCTTCTCCAGCTCTCTAGCTTTGGAGCTCTTCTTGCTTCTCCATGTTCAGAAAGTCATATAAAAGGAAAGCTGATTTTTTCAAAAGGAAAACGAATCATAAAGTGTGAGATCCTGGCTTTCCCGGAATTTTTACCTTGCCCTTCTCTCTTCTCCTTATTGCTTGTAGCTCGGGCCTCAAGATTTCAATGCAGATGACTTCACTCTTTTTTTAAATATTAGGTTGCTGTTTTTTGCTATGCTTTTGGGGGTGTCCAACCAGATTATTGCTCATTGGGCATTTAACCCCACGATCATTAGGTGGAAGTGATTCAATTGTTTCTATTTAAGATTACATGGTGCTTGGTTGAGAGGTTTTATATCTCCTCAAAATCTAAACAAGTCATCTGGTGACTTGTCATCTGTTGGGCCATTTAATTCAGCCCATTAGATGACCTAGCTATTTGAGTGGTTGGTTGCTTGCAAATGGACGAGTACAGCTGCCCACACACAACTGATACAGGATCAGGTGCTTGGACCTCTTGCTTGGTAAGGATTGTGGGGCATCTCCCATCCGCATTGGGATCCCTCAGCTCTTTAGCTGGGTTCACCAAAAGGTTGAGTCAAACAGCAGACAAAAGATCTTTCAAGATTAAGTACTGTCCTATGTTCTTTTATAATAATAATAATAATAATAATTATTATTATTATTATTATTATTAGTATTATATTTTATTTCATTGACATAAGCTGACTTTTTTTTGCTCTAGATTAAAAGCTCGTTTATATAAGAAATTGTATGGCATATATATCATAGGTTCCATGTTAGATCAAGCAGAGCAGATGCCAATAGAGATTGTAATCTTACTTCAGTGTAAGACTTGATCTGGGCCCTGTAATAAGACTCCAAATAGGATTAGTGGATGTGAGCTTTTGATGGAAGATGTCTCTAGTAAGTATGATTTTTTGGAACTCGTCTATATAAGGATAAGCAAGCCCTAGGATTGTATTATTCTCTCCATTCCCATAAGAAAGATAAGAGGTGAAGAGATTTACGGAGCTTCCCATCACTGGAACGCACATGCATCTTTGACCGTGTGACGGAGTCTTCGCATCTAGATTCACTAATTGGTATCAGAATCCAACGCGGTGCATTTCGTCGGTTTGGATCTTGGAAAGTGTCGTGGATTACAGTAGATCTGGGGTTTCTTCAGATTCGTGAGTCTAGGTCTGATCTGTCTTTGCAACATAGCACTTCAACGAAGAGGAAGAAGGGTATTTTTTATTTTTTTCTCCTTACATGCCAACAAACCAAGATACAATTGGATGTGTTTTTTGTTTGTCTTCATTGGACAGAAAAGGAGATAAACTTTGCTTGTTTTTTTCTCTAAGAAGGTACAAAATCAAAAGGAGAGAGGCTCCATCCGAACCATCTTTTATCTTGGCTTTCTTTTTGTCCTTTTTGTAAGAAATGAAAAGGAGGCTCTACCTAGCTAAGCCGATCCACCCAAACTGATTAAAACACAACAACTGCAGCTGCTGTTTTTAGTTTTCTGCCTCAGCACACGTGCACTCTAGCACCAAGCAACAGGGAAGCAATCACTATTCTCGCTCAGCCAGTGTGCAAAGTCCTCCTCTCAACTCTCTCTCTCCTCTGCACATCGCAAGTTGGGTTAGGTGGACCTAACTCGACCCAATTTTGATCCAGCGCGGACTTAAGTGTTAACGCAGACAAGTGTGATGACGTCAACGCTAATGCAGAGATGATCCGGTTGACACAAGTAGAGGCCCTAATCGCCGTCAAATTTTTCAACTGAGATATCTTGGCCATCCGGAGTCAGATCGATGATCCGTTTGGGCCTACTAAATCCTTTCGGGCAAATCTACCCATTGATAGCAAAAGGAAGATGATCCAGCAGTTCAAACAAAAGGGTGATATTTTCCCCTCATACGGTCAGTGGTATCTGAACCATTTTTTAATTAAAAATAAAAATCATGTATTCCAAATCAGTTTTACATGATCTTGTAATGGCTGATATTTTTAATTGCAAAAACTTAGCCATGTGGAAGCATCGGATGGGCGCATTGTTGCATTTCGATGGATTGACTTATGTGATTAAATCTAATCAATCCTTAATCCCACTGATGATGCCCCTAAGGAGGACTATGAATTATATAAACAATGGGCCTTTAACAATAAATCAACGAGCTATCTATTGATTGGATTCATATCCAGTGAGTTGGTAAAACAATTTAAGCATTTCACCACGGCGAAAGAAATCTGGGATTATGCTATGGACAAGTATGATGAAACCTCCAAATCTCATTTGATGGAGGCATTTAGCACATATATCAATTACAAGATGCCAAAGGGGTCATCTATAAGGGATCACATTGACAAAATGTCCGTCTGACACAGTAATCTCGCAGCCTTGAGAAAAGAAATGGACGAGGATTTTTAGATCATGTAGTTACTGATAAGTCTTCCACCTTCGTGGGAAAATGTGTCTCAAACCCTTAACCTTCAAAAAGGTATAACCCTTAGTGAGGTTAAAGCTAAATTACTTGCTGAAGGACAAAGGTAGGTTGCCCGTTGTATAACATCTACAAATTCTATTATGATTGCTAGAACTAAGAGATATAGTGGTGCGTTAACCGCCAATGTAAAAAATAAAAAGAAATTTAAAGGCAATCCAAAGTGGAAAGGGCCTAAAAATGATATTTGCTTTAATTGTGGGAAGTTTTGACACTTTAGTTCTCAATGTAGAAAGAAAAAACGGTAAAAATAGATAGCAAGGTAAAGTGATTGAAGAATACGAAGATTATGTTAAGATGGTCACTGAGTCCATGACGGTGGATGCTAGTGACAAGAATTGATGGATTAATTCTGAAGCCGCCAGACACATGTTAAGGACTAAGGCTGGATTTATCGAATTCAAACAGACGAAACCCGGAGAACGAACTATATACATGGGGAATGAGACATTCTGTGATGTGTTGGGGATAAAGAAAGTCAAAATTCCCTTACCAATAAGAAAATCCTTTTATCTCTCCGATGTCTTCTTTGCTCCTGCAATAAGGAGGAGCGTTTTCTCTATGAGCCAGTTGGTAATGAATGAATTCCAAATTAGGTTCAAAGAAAATGAGGTTACTATTAGAATGCGCGGTCAAGTTTTAGTTCATGATTTTCTTTCTGAAAAATTGTATTTGCTGGATATTCTTAATAATAAAACAAAGTCTACTTTTGATTATTCTGTGTGTATGAATATGTGCATGAATGGTTTGACAATGTTATGGCATTTTAGATTGTACCACATTAATAAAAACAAATTCAATAGAATGGTTAAAGATGGACTGTTACCAGCATAGGTAAAATTGAGTACCCCATAAGTGGGAAGATGGTCAAGAAACCATTTCCAAAAGGAATTAGAAGTTTTGAAATATTGACTATAATTCATTCAGATATATGTGAACCCTTGAATGCACACAATAGAACTAGAGATGACTATTTCATTACATTCATTGATGATTACAGCAGATATGGGTATGTGTACCTAATTAAACATAAACATGGGCCTTAAAAATGTTCAAAACATATGCCGTTGAAGTCCAAAATCAAAAGGGCAAAAAAATAAAAAGGATTCGATTTGATAAAAGGGGTGAATATACTTCATAACTATTTAAATAATATTGTGCACGTGAGAGAATGATTCATGAATATTCAATTCCATATACCCCACAGCAAAATGGCATGGCTAAGAGGAGGAATAGGACCTTAATGAATATGATAACGTCAATGATCAGTCATGTGAGTCTTCAGCTGTATTTGTATGGAGAAGTATTAAACACTGCACAATATATTTTAAACAGAGTACCCTTCAAGAGTGTACTCAAGACCCCGTATAAGTTATGAACTGGTGCTAAACCAAAATTAGAACATATGAGAGTTTGGGGCTGCCCTGTACACGTCCTGCTACCTCCACAAGAAAGACATAAATTGCAAGCAAAAACGAAGAAAATTGTTCTTTTGTTGGCTACCCATCATATTCTAAAGGATATTGTATATATGATCACGATAATAGGATAATTATGGAATGCTGAGATGTGTTTTTTCTTAAGGATCCGACAGTCAGTCCTAGAGCAAGACTACAGAGTGTGGAATTGTATGAAATCTTTATGAGCAACGGAGTTTAAGCAAATGAGAGTTCTGACAATGAAGACATTGGACATAGAATTTCTAGTCAGGGCCCACTTGAGGTGGTTGAACAACCTGATGAGCTAGTTGGCAGGCTGATTCGGGCGAGGAAACAACTGGCATATCTTGATGTTTATTGCAGTTTATTGGAAATCGTGTAAGATTTAAATCCAATCTCCTATTCTCAAGCAGTCAAAGCGTAATATGCGCAGTGTTGGCTAGAGGCTATGAGAGAGGAGATGGAATTAATTGAAAAAAACTAAGTATGGCAATTGGTTGATCTACCTAAAAATCGGAAAGCTATTAGATGTAAATTGGTTCTTAAAAAGAAATTTAAGAATGATGAATCCTTGGATAAATATAAAGCACGGTTAATAGCTAAATGATTTACACAAGTGGAAGGAATAGATTGCAAGGAGACGTTTTCTTCGGTTGTAAAATTTCAATCCATATGAACCTTAGTAGCATTGGTAGCATGTCATGACTTGCATTAGATGGATGTGAAAACAGCATTTTTAAACGGCGAATTAAAAGAAGAAATTTATATGAAACAACTAGAGAGTTTTGTTATGCAAGGTCACGAGAACAAAATGTACAAACTTAATAGGACATTGTATGAATTGAAACAGGCCTCAAGACAATGGATTAAAAAATTCCATTAGGCCATACATAAAATTGGATTTGTCCCCAATAGTACAGACACATGTTTCTATATTAAACGCAATGAGAGTTGTTATTTATATTTGTCATTATATGTGGATAACATTTTGATCGTTTGTAATAAATTGAAAGCCATAAATGAAATCAAACAATGGTTAAAGTCAAGATTCGAGATGAAAGACATGGGTAAGGCAGAGTATGTCCTTGGTATTGAAATAACCCGTGATCGTTCGAATAGGATATTGAGTTTATCACAGAGATCCTATTTAAAAACTGTGTTAAAAATGTTTGATATGGTTATATGTAAATCAATTGACACTCCCATTTGTGAGAGCACAAAATTATCAAGCTATCAGGGACCCATAACTAAGCAGGATAAGGAAATGCTGAGATTAAACCTTATACTAAAATTGTGGGCAGCATCATGTATGCGATGCTGTGTGCGAGACAAGATCTTGCATTCGCCGTGGGTCTCATAAGTATATTCCTAAGTAACCCAATATTACAGCATTGGTATGCGGTTAAGAGGATTCTGTGCTATATTAAAGGAATAGTGAACCTTCGCCTATGTTATCAAGGTGAAGTCTTGGAACTGCGTGACTACTCAGATGCAGATTGGGTCGGCGATTTAGACCAGAAAAAAATAACAACTGGCTATGTGTTTACCCTTGTAGGGGGTGCAATCTCTTGGGGTAGCAAAAAACAGACCTCCACGACTATATCAATAGCGAAAGCTGAGTATATAATTTGCAGTACAGCAGTTCAAGAGGCTCTCTGGTTAAAATATTTCTTATGTGGATTGAAGGTAATAAATGAGAAGGAGCCTATTCCAATGAGCGTAGATAGTACGTGAGCTCTTTTCTCAATTGAGTAGGCTGTTTTTCTCACATTTATATTAAAAAAAGAAAAAAAGAAAAAAAATTTGCCCATGATTTTTTTGGGTCTATTTTGGGTAAAAAATTTGCTCATAAGTTACCGATATACTTCTTAAAAATAAGGATGTTAATAAGTGACATATTTGATAAAAAAAAGGATGTAAAATTTAATTTAACCCACCAAGAGCAATTCATCTTCTCGATTTTCATGTTTGCATCTCTATTTCCAATCAATATTTATATAATGTTTAACGCGATTTGAAGTTTGATAAATAAGAGTATTTGACATACAATTCTACCCTCTACTAGCTTTAAAAGATGTATAGGCAACTTTTCTTAAAATGAAAGGCCCCATGTATGAGCTCGTGAAAATAAGAGTTTTAACTTTTTTTCAATAACTCTTTATTTTTTTATGGCTGTGTGGAAATAAGATTAATAAACATGGCCTTAGATTGATTCTATTTATGTTTTCCATTGTATTTAATCTAATGAAATAAAAATTTTGAAGTATTAGTCACCTTTTAGTTGAATCTCCTTGAGATGTTTTAACAAGAATGTTTCTTATGATGTGACTTTTGGGCCCATTCTTTAGTGATCATTTTAATATTATTTTTTAAAAACCTATTTTACCATAAATGTTAGGTATTCATTTTCATGAGAACAAAACAATCGTTGCTGGATAAATTTGTAGTAAAAACTGAGGGTTTAGTGGATCTTTAGAATGCCAAATAATTAGGTAATATGTAAACGCAGCAGAAATTGAATCAATCAACACAAATACAAACCATAAGAAGGTATGATTTTAACGTGAGAATCCTAATTGGTAAAAAATCATAAATCCAATAAAAATCAACTATTAAGTAAAGTCGAATAGTTATAAAATATACTCACTCTCTTTTCGCACCTTAAGGACTGAGTTCTTCTTGCTGCAATTCTTTCTACCCACAGACCCTCTTTCGCCGTGCACTGTTTTTTATTTGATCAACTCGCACATTGAATACGCAAGATGACCTCATAATTTCTATAAGAGATGTATAGCAACTGCTCATTAGAACAGAGCTTTAGCACTTAAACTTTTAATGAAAGCTCTAGAGAAAGAAAATCTCCAATGAACAATCTCTGTTCAAAATAAGGAGACGGATACCTTAGGGTTGAGAGAAAAACTTTTTTTTATAACTTACAATTACAGGCAACTGTAACATAAATAAGAAACAATTCTGCGCAAGTCGGTGAGTTTTTGTGCATCGTCCGATACAGTCAAAGGTCAAATACATCGGATTAAGCTACTGGTTCTGGTTGGATTGATCAGATTAACTATCGGATTGACCGAATTAAATTCATTATAAATTTTCTGCAAACTTTCAAAGACCATAATTTTATCGTTTTAGCTCCAATTAATGCTATTTTGATCTCTACGAATGTCTACTCAAAACAAGCTTTTTAATGGTGGGTCGCTTGCCCATATCCGATACTCAGTTTGTGAGATATAAAATTTTTAATCCATATTATCTTTAGAAAAAAAACTTCAATTTTTTTATGCTTTTTTCAATTTATTCACTTTAGTGTATCATGCGACTCATTCCATAATCCATACTAAAAGATATATAAAATACAACAACTCTATGGACCCTAGAGTTTTTATATGAGCCATGGATTATCCAACATGTAAAAATTCTCTAAGCCTTACCTGAGAATCCTGTTCTTATTAGCAAACCCATTATTTTTTATGAATAGTGGTCAAAAGAATTGGATAAAGTAGAAAATGCCAAACAAGCTCTTCCCAAGAGGAATCATCCATGTGTGCAACTACAAGACTGTCTGCCTTGTCTTCAATGAAACAAACAGCGCAATGCAGGCCGCAAAGCAAACAAAAAGTTAATTTATTGAGAGAGAGAGAGAGAGAGAGAGAGAGATTTGAAGTAAAAAATATGGGAAAAAAGCCTCCTTGAAATGCATTAGTCAGTGTAATTAAAACTATTGCTGTATAAGATGAACCTTTATCACTTTCTTACATAGGAAGGCTTCTATTATTAGATGAGAAAAGACTTTGATAACAAGAACAATGAGGAGGGTGCAAATACACTTGCTTCTGCTTTACTCTTCTTAGAGCACATCACTAGAAGACCTTCAACTTCAAGTGACAATCATATTTAGACGGGAAACTTGGGTCAAGCTAAACTCAAATACACTCAGGCTGAGATGACATGAAAATGCTATTTGAACAAAAAACAGATTCAATATGTTTTTTCTTACATTGATCATTCTAATATTCTGATAAACCAATGCCCCTCGATTTTATGGCATTCAAAGAACTCTGTATACCATCCCAGGCCAATTTGTCCTCTCCTCCAAGCCGATGTGCCTATAGATGATCCGGATCAATCGCTTTTAATCGGAGCCTCATGTTTCCTGAGAAATCATCCAATCCAACGGACCCGTGCTCCCATAGCAGCAACATGGTATAAAAGATCTTTGCTTTCCCATTATTTCGAGGGTCGAGAAATATTCAGATCCGTCTCAACTTTAGAAACAAGGGCCTGTACCCAGCCCAAGCCAGACATGAATCACAAATGTCAGATTATGGCCCGGGCCGACTGAACCCGGCTTTTTAACGATTGTTCCGGCTTTTTAGTGATTTTTGGACAAATTAATTACCAAATTCCAAGTAATTGTAATTAAGGCCGTGTTGGTCTAAGCTCTGTGCTTTTTATCACTCAATCCAACCCAATCCAATATCAACTGAGCTCGTATTATATATCCAAGTCAAGCCTAAAATGGGTTGGACTCAGCCCATCCAAACCAGCACAACAACTTATGCTTAGCACAGGCATGTTTTCCGGCAACTACAAAATAACATTTAATGATTCATTAAAAAGAAGCTTAGATAGGTAAAATCATCCTCAAATGTTTACCGACAATTACTTAGTATAGATAGTGTATAAAATTTTAAAAAGAGAATAAAAAAAGATTATTAACATACCACTTTTCTCAATTTAAGAGTTTATGGATTTGAAATGAGCTAAGCGGGATGTGATAAAAAAAAATGGTACATGAGATTTGAGGCAGAAATAAAGTTATTGTGGAAAAGGAGAAGAAGACTTAAGTAGTTAGTAGTGAAACTGGGAGAGGTGAGTGGTTATATGTTCAGAAGTGCAGGGAGGAAAATATCGGTAAGTAATATAGAAAGTGAATATAACTTTTTGGTCAAAATTAAAGTGCTGGTCAAAATTATCTTCAAACCATTTTACTTTAATATAATATAATTCCAATACTATTTGTACTGCAGAAGCTACCATCCAGCTTTCTAGACGTCCTAGGAAGATTAGAAAATCTTTAATACTTTCTTCGTTAGTTTTTCCTAGCCGGCCGATAGAGACGGTGTAGAAACAAACGAAGAGAGAGAGAGGTCGAGAGCTCCGCTACACACGCATAGCTAAGCTAATTAATACTACCTCACTCTTTACGCATCTCCAAAGGCAATTGGTTCTCCCCTTCTAGAAATAACATTCCGCATTGCATTTCCGAAGCGGTGGGAATCGTTTTCCTTGACCTGGATTCTCCTTTCTTCAAGCTTTAATTTGATTCCCTCTCTATAGTCTTTGGTCTTGTGGTAAATCTTTACATAGGATTTAGTTTGTTGAAATGAGATTCATGACATCTCTTTGTTTAGTTTCATTCACAAGTTCGAAGTTTCTTGATATATATATATATAAATTATTTTGGGGTGTTGTAGTTTTGATCTGAACTTATTGTAAAACTACTTTAGTGTTTGAAATATGTTAGATTTAGGAACTTTATTGATTTTGAAGTCTATTTTTTTGGCATTCATTGAAGTTACAGGATCAAGATTCCAACTTGTATAGGAAGATATGTTTTGGTTTTGGATTTCTCTGTTTGAGATCTTTGGTTTCAGGTTGATTGATGTTTTAGCATTTTAGGGATATTTTTAGCTGATTTGGAGATATTCTGAATGTGCATTTTTTTGCATTTAGTATATTATTGATTCTCCAAAAAAAAAAAAAGTCACAGCTTTTTTTTCTCTTGAATTATTGCTTTATTTTTTGCTTGTAGTAATCTAAAAATGGGAGAGGAAGCTTATTCTGCAATTGCAAAAGATGTTACTGAAGTAAGTTCAGCAATTGATGTCTCTCTCTCTCTCTCTCTCTCTCTCTCTCTCTCTCTCTCTCTCTCAGCTATCAGATCCATTGTTGCTTTCTACTAATTTACATGTTCATGGCTTGTGCAGCTGATCGGCAACACCCCGTTGGTCTATCTCAATAATATAGTGGACGGATGTGTGGCTCGAATTGCTGCAAAGCTGGAGATGATGGAGCCATGCTCCAGTGTAAAAGACAGGTATTTTCCATTGTTTCAGCGCTTCAAGATATTTTGCTGGATTAGATAATTCAATATATTGGGAATTCTGTTTGGGACCTAAAGATTCGAATGTTGAACTCTGCATTCCATGCTCTTATGGGTATGTTTGGATAAATGCAGAATATAATATCATTAGATTTGAACAATGTAAGATTTCATTATCACAAAATAAAATAGTATCATATTATAATATTGTGTCACTTATAGTTTTTGACAATTTATATACATTTCAATATACCTTCAAGACTGTTTTATTTAGCATATACTTGAATATTGTTGGATATCTTCTACGTTACCCAAACACCTACTTTTTAGGTGTGTAGATTATATTCTAAACTAAGATATAATATAGCTAAATGTTTTAAAATTTATACCTTCCAAACACCCCCTAAATTATGAGAAACAATATATGTGTGTATCTGCTCTCTGGCTCAATTTTCATTCTCGTGTAAGAGAATATTTGGATGGTTGTTGAATTGACATATGTGGGTAACCTTTGGAAGGTACACACGTCGTATCTTTTGCATGGTTGCTGATTTTGACTTGTTTTTGCATTTATGGTGATTCATATGAAAGTTAAATCTCATCATTATGGTTTAAATCAGTAGGTTTTTGGTGCCGAGATATTGTGTCGGATGAGACTTGAGAGCTTGAATAGTTGATACAACTGTTTAATGAGATGATGTATCCCTGGAAATATGTGATTAGAATTCCCTTTGATTTTGCATTGTCACAAACTGGCAGGATTGGATATAGCATGATCATTGATGCAGAAGAGAAAGGCCTTATTGTGCCAGGAAAGGTGAGTGGATTGATTCCATGATATCCTATTCAAAGAAAGTACTCATCTGTGTTGCTTGCTTCTCTGGATTCTAGAGAACCCTTGAAATAACAAGTCCGCGCCTTTCATTTGCTTCCCTTGTTTCCTGATAAAACAGAATCATTCTAAGTGCCAATTCGTGAATCTCTTTACTAAAATGATAATCTGCAAGCCCAAATTATTTTCATGGTGCTAGCTTGGATAGATTTTAGGAATTGCATTCCACCATTAAGAACAAAACCCTTATCCTAATAGTTTCTTTTCCATATTATCCAAACCTATGCTTATCCACATTTGTTTCTTTATGAGTTCCTACATTGATGAAATTTAAAATTTTATGTTTCAATTCCATTACTAAGGTCATATGAAAGTTGTGTAAGGAATTTTCTTTGATCCTTAGTGCCACTCAGTATGCAATCTCTTATTTAGCTGCATTTAGATGAATATTCTCTATATAACTATTATGACTTGCATCTTGCATTCTAGTTCTAGCTGGGTGGCTCTTCTTCCTTATATTCAGTCCATGCAAAACAGTTTAAAACTTTTCCAGATTTGGAAGGAATTTATACTTGCACAAAAAACTTGCTAATCAACTGCCCTCATTCTGATGTTGTTGGGTATTCACCAACAGTCTCATTTATTGGTAAATCGTATGCATATCAACTTGAAAACTTCATTGAATCTTTCTGGATGAATTCTCATTCGACTTGTGTGCATTTTACTGATTGTTGAAGAGTGTCCTCATCGAGCCAACCAGTGGTAACACCGGCATAGGGTTGGCCTTCATGGCAGCAGCTAAGGGTTACAGGCTTATCATTACCATGCCAGCTTCTATGAGCCTTGAGAGAAGGACAATTCTTCGAGCTTTCGGAGCTGAATTAGTCCTCACTGATCCAGCTAGGGGAATGAAAGGTGCTGTTCAGAAGGCTGAAGAAATTTTGGCAAAGACACCCAATGCATTTATTCTGCAACAATTTGAAAACCCTTCCAACCCAAAGGTATCTTCGAACTGTTTCTTCTACAGAAGCCAGTGGCATGCTGTAAGAAAGATAATTAACCTTTTGATATTGTCTGTGTAGATCCACTATGAGACCACAGGACCTGAGATCTGGAAAGGCTCGGGTGGCAAAATTGATGCCCTTGTTTCCGGGATTGGAACGGGGGGCACAATAACAGGTGCAGGGAAATTCCTTAAAGAGAAAAATCCAGAAATCAAGGTACGTTTAATCTCTTACCATTATACAACATTCTAGTGTATTTTTACCTGGCATATTTAGATTAGATATGGTTGATAATCCCTTCAAGAGTTCATTGCTCAATTTTTTCATATGAATACATAGTTCTTACTACTGGTCTTGTGGTTTGTGCTTTTCTCTTTTCAGCTGTATGGTCTGGAACCAGTTGAAAGTGCAGTATTGTCTGGAGGAAAGCCAGGTAGCTATTGAGTGTGTTAATAATCTAATTTGCTGATAGTTTGGTTGAATTTTCTTGAAGTGTATGGCGTTGATTATTAATGTCTCATATAAATGGGTTAGGTTCAGGTCAGGTCAAGTTAGGCCTATGGGGAAGATAAGAATATGAGTCGCTGATGTATATCTTGTACATTGTTGAGTTTTTAATGGTGTTGATTAGATGAGACATCAATATTGATTGGTTACACGTGGTATTGTTTGTGACATTCTCACATGTGCATGTTTTCTTGACTGGTTCTCGTTCTGGAAAAAGGGCGAGGTCTCTTCTTTTCACTCACAAAGCATGTAGATCTAAACAATGTGAAAATTACGTACCTGAGTGGGGATGCTTTAGAAGGAAGCTCTGGTTCTGCCTAGAAGGGTATGCTAGTAAAGGGAATAAGTGCACAACACCTTTATGTCATATTCAGCATCTCGCATATACTGATGCTCTCATATTTTGAATCTTAGATTTCTCAACTTCTTATACATTTAGTTTCTTAAGTCTCTTAGTTAAATAATTTTAATTAAATAATTTTTTTTCTCCATCTTCTTTATTTATTCAACTTGATAAAACTTCTATTTGCACGTATGTTTTATATTCAAGAAGATTGAGATACACAGGGGTGCATTTAAGGATAGCATCAATTGAGGATAAAATTAGGGAAACCCGTTTGAGATGGTTTGGGCCTTTGGGCATGTTCAACACAAGCTGACAATAATGCCAGTAAGGAAAAGTTTGGATATGGAGGTTGATGGCCTACCAAGGGGAAGGGGTAGGGGTAGGCCGAAGAGGATGTTGATGGAGGTAGTAACTAAAAATATATCTGAATAGTGAAGTTGTACTACTGATATGAGGATTTGACTTAGGATATATCGGAAATAGAATTCATATAGCCGACTCCAACATAGTTGGGAGTTGGGACAAGGCTTTGATGAAGATTATGATGATGAGATATGTAGCTGGCATTTACCATTGAGCCATCCTATTATTGGTTGGATTTTTCCACTGTGAACATTATCTACTTCAAGACTCCAACATAAGTTGGCTTATCTGTGGTTGACTTTTAAGTAAGCAATCTAATGTTCATCTTATTGGTGGTTGTCATTGGCGACTCCTTTTGATTTTGATTATGATCA
The DNA here is from genome assembly GCA_037013555.1 of Sextonia rubra. Lineage (NCBI taxonomy): Eukaryota > Viridiplantae > Streptophyta > Magnoliopsida > Laurales > Lauraceae > Sextonia > Sextonia rubra. Next base: position 47,476,457 of record JASUAD010000010.1, read on the forward strand.
TGCTACATTCTAACTAATCAAGTATCCTTCCACTATGTTTTGCTTTCTTGCTTCATTGTTCAGGGGTCATTCATGTCATGCTCTCTTCAAACTTTTGAGTGGCTTCTTTGTGCCTGTAATGGTTGTTATGATTTGTCGTTGATTGTCTTATCAATGAAGACAATCAAAATTTGACTATGTTGATGTATTCATCATGCTCACATGATATTTACCCATTATCTTGGCTTGCCACATCTCTGTCAGTTGTCATTCATCATTATCTTAGGAGTTAGGTGGCATCCATAAATAACGCAAAACGGCATCAAAACATTTCAGAAGGTAGTGAATGGGAAGATGCTTTTTTGGTGTGGAAAACTTTGGGACACCCGCTCAGATTGTTACCACACTAAACTTTTAGTACCAGTAGAAGCATGTGTGTATGCTTTCCTCCATACTTCTGTCATCTTCGGAAATTGACACACCTGCCCCGAAATTGCATCAAATGGCCTTAAGATATAGATTCAGATTATGATCCTCATCTATTTGACATTAAAGAGGGCTGCATCCACTATTTATTCACCATTTAACGCCTGCACGCTAATTTATCTTCAAGTCTACCATTTCATAGATAATATGCTATCTTTACTTGACAAAGTGCCATCTTGTAAATTTCTTAGGTCCGCACAAGATTCAAGGTATTGGAGCTGGTTTCATTCCTGGTGTTTTGGAAGTCAATCTTATTGATGAAGTCATCCAAGTAAGTGTCTGAGATGTACTCCTTCGCTGTTTACACATCAAATTCTCTCCTTTCCATTTGTAGAAGCCACATGATATTAGTTGGCAAAAGAACCATTATGTTCAGCTTGAGCAGCATCCTTCATCTGGGACTGTCAATGGTATAGACCTAGGTCATTCCAAGGTCTACCCAGGCCATGGCATGTTTGGAAAGGTCTCGATACAGGATGGTGCCAGAGCAAAGTTGGAAATTTGTCATACCCAAGGTCAGGTTAATCTGTTTTTGCGCCAACCCCCCCACCCCCCAAATGTGGCTGGCTTGACACGGACTAAAAAATGGGACCCATGCCAAGCCTATGATGGGCTAAACTTGGTTGAACAGCCTTGCTCTGAGGCAGCCCTGCATAACCTTGTCTAGTTTCTCCTGGCCTGGAATTAATTTTGTTTTGTTCATTTGCCAGGGCAGGTTAGGATCTTGTCTGATTGTTAACATAGTTGTCAATTGTATTAATTTCTGGCTGGAAATCCTGGAACAGAATGCTCACTGAAGGAAATCAGAACAAAACACCCCTTCCTTATTTTCCAGTCAGGATTCCAGCTGGAACAGGCCAGAACTGACTAGGCCAACCTATTCTGGTCCTAAAAAGTCTTTCTTTCCTCACTTTACTATCATAGAACCCCAAAAGTTAAGGTATATGAAATGGGTTATCTTCTCTGTAAAAACCTCTTTCTCTCACTTGCCTAAACAACCCTAAACTGCGAAGAGTATCTAGAAAAATTAAAATGCGCTGCAATTGTTGACTAGGATATCACTCATCTTAATTGTGTAATGCTCTTGAAAAGCTTTCAGTTTTATTTGGTAGAGTTTGCACTTGAGCTCTCATGTTTACCTTGGTCTTCCCAAACATTCAAATATGCTTGTCCAGTTAGAGACTAAGTTGCTTAATCCTTGATTGCTTTGTATGATGTGATTTAGATGCACGACTAGTGACTTGATATAGATGGCATGTAGGAAGGTAGAAATGGCCATTTGTATGGAGTAGTTAATGTTAAAATTTTGTGAATATGGATATTTATTATCATTTTAGAATCATATAAATTGACCCTATTTTTTCTATTTTTAAATATTCCATTGCACCTTTTCCAAAATGGAACGGCGGCTCAACAGCTGGAATGCTAGAATATTTCATTTCACAGTCCAAACGGAACAGGGACTGGAGCAAAATTGACCACTATAAATGTAAAACCTTGCATCCATTGTTTTGCTGTATTGACCTATATAGATTGGTGATGCCTGGGATTGAAACAAACATTGGGTTGGACCTTGCATATACAATAAATCCACTGTCAATTACCATCATTAATATAATTTAACAATACATGATTACACATAGGGTACCACTCACCAATAAGATTGAATTTTTTTTTTTTATTCTTTGATCAAGATATTCCGTAGATGACTGTCTTAATCGATAATTTTGTATGAATCAAACTACAAATCTTTCTCAAATCTGAAGCAATATTGACCTTAATTAAAATGATTAATGGGCAATAAAAATAACTATAGAATGATCTCAAGACTCAAGAGGGTAATCGCACCATTGATCTTCTATCATAGAGGAGATCTTATAATATTCAATTGGAGCCACAGTTTCTGAATACCAAGAGAAAATAAAGAAGATTTTAAGATATTATCTGAATTCAAGGATGAAGATCACATGATTCTTGACTTTGCCAGGTGGCTCCAAGCATCTTTTTCTCATCTAATGCGAAGTGGTAATTTGATGGTGGATTCTTTTGCCAAAGAGGGAGTTCATTAGGAACACGTTGTGTTAATTATGATTTTCTCTTTAAATTCGTAGTTTTCTGGGTGATTATGTTCTTTACTGTTTTTGCCTTTTCCGCTTGAAGCCGTCTGGTATTTTTTCTCTTGTACTTGTGTTGCTGCTATTAATAAAATTTCAGTTACCCAAAAAAAAAAGGATTAAGAGAAACGGCAGGAGATATCCCACTTCATGGCTTCAGGAACGCAAGGAGAAAGCTCTTACACATGCCTTCATTCAATATACCAAAGATAATAAAAGCAGGACTCCTATTTTGGCTTTAAGCCTTAGATACAAATTCTTACCAAAATGAAACCCCTATCCCGATTACTGAAATAAAAGGCGTTTTTCTATTCTATCCAAATGAAGTGATTAGTAGTATACAGGTATTCTGTGCATATAGGAACTAAAAAAATAGGAAGTTGAAGATATTCAATTACTCAACATGTTGAGTTGTGTGGCCTGTTACTTGTAAGTAGACACGAGCCATGGGCCCAATTGTGGGGCCTTCTTCTTGATATCAACTTGCGTCCGTTGATTGTTATGTAATTTTCTTCATATTTTATCAGCTTCTTAGACATGAAAAAAGTAAGGGGTACCTTACGTGCTATTTTAACATGCATTTCTTTTTCTGCCTTCGCTCATTAGTTTTTTCATGCTAGACATTAAAATTGTAAATTTACTAACCTCCTCTCATGAAATTGCCCTGTTGGTGCTTTGCCCAGATTTCAAGTGATGAAGCTATTGAAACTGCAAAGCTTCTTGCTCTGAAAGAAGGGTTGTTGGTGAGTGGTTAATCTTCGTCATCTCTTATTAGTGATTCTGTCATGACAAGCTCAGCATTCTGCTTTTGCATGAAGTTATTGAGTTCCTATAAATGTTTAGAAAAATTATATATTTTTCACATATTATCTTTTGATTGCGTGGACTGACAGGATGTCAGTACTTAGCACTGAACAGGGATGACAGAGTAGAACTCACAAAGTTAGACCCAAATAGATGGGATAAGGCTTGATAATGATGATGATCATTTGTATTGCATGTTCCTTACTTTTTCCTACTGATAATGATAGAGGGGCATTTGATTGCAGGTTGGTATATCATCTGGAGCGGCAGCTGCTGCTGCAATTAAGATTGCGAAGAGGCCAGAAAATGCAGGAAAACTCATTGTTGTAAGTTTTTTGCCTGCCCTTGCTGACTTGCTGTATACTTCTGTTGTTATCCCTACTGTCTTGTCATCTGAACCTTTCACATCTAACACTTAAAGCGTGATTGATTTTAATATTAACTTTGTTGACTTAATTACCTATTTCAATGCTCTTTAGGATACCTATCGAACATTGTAATGCCTCTCTGATCAAGGAACTACTGTTATGGTTTTTTCCTTGTCAGAATAACTATACTTATTAAAAAAAAAAAACTGTTGGATGGTACTGTATATAGCCACAGCCACTGCTTGCAATTTTTTTTGTTTTAATCGCTCTCCTTTCCATTTGCTTCAAATTAAAATTTCCAAATGATGGAGTGCTCCAGGTACAATAAACTTTGCCATCTCCATAATCTTATGGGAGGATAAATATTATGGCTATGCATTTTTTTCATATATATTATGGGTATGCATTATATCCTTGTGACCTTGTCTACTAAGTCCACTGGCTTGCCTTCTTGAATTGGAAACAACTGAATGCAACCCTCAATATATGGTGATTGAGTTGCTATTTACATAGATAAAAATTTTCTGCATACATTACATGTTTAGTGAGCTGTGAAGTTTATTTAAATTTGTTCTGAGATTGCTCTTGAAAATAGTTTTTAACATCTATTATCGGTTGAACTGATTCTTTTTGGGGTGAATGACGCCTTACCAGCATTGGTTTTGCAAGTCCTAATCTAGATTATAAGATTACTGATCACAAAGTGGAGACACTTCTGGCTTTGCAGAAGAATCCACTGTTTTTTTTTAATTTTTAATTATTATTATTATTTTTTATCATTTCTGATGTGTTTAGGACTCAAAGGTCTTGAATAAGTCTTGGTGAAAATAGTAGTGATACAAAAAGTGTACGGGTCTCCCTCTCTCTTTCCCTGCATACATGGATATAACCCACCGCATCGTATAGAAGAATAAGCACATATTAATTCTCTCTCTCTCTCTCTCTCTCTCTCTCTCTCTCTCTCTCTCTCACACACACACACACATACACATGCTCGCGCACATACAAAAAGCCATCTATGTTCCTGCAGTTATGCATAAGTTGCCTGTTAGCTCTAACTGTTCAGTTGCTACTCTCTAGCAACTCTTTATTTTGGCCGTTGCCTCTTTTTTTTTCAGTGTTCAGCTCCTTTTTAGTGGCCAGTCTTAAATGTATTTTAGTCTATTACTAATAGCTGATTCTCCCTACAGGTTGTCTTCCCCAGTTTTGGGGAGCGTTATTTGTCTTCTGTGTTGTTCCAGTCTGTGAAGCATGAAGCGGAGAACATGGTTTTTGAGCCATGAGAATTAGGTTTTTGTTTGATTATTTAGTTGTATGGCTTTCCTTGAACTTCTATGTTTAGTATCAATGCCTTTTAAAGGCTGCTATATTATGACAAACACAATGCAGTAACTGTGTTTGTTGTCCCAAAATAAAATTAGGTGTGATTTTCTTGGTTTCGTCACCAAATGAAAACAAGTTACATTAAAAAATAAAAGCGAATAGGAAAAGATGATGATACCTCTATTGTACACTCTTTATCTTCAGACGTGGTCACATGCTGACTGAACCATTTTTTTTTTTTTTTTGCTGAATGTCTTCTAGGCTTATAGCTTGTGTGGGATCCACCTACTAGAAAATATATAGGCATTGGAGCAAATTTCACTTGCTAAGTAGAGAATTGATCATGTGTAAAGCACCCGACTGAACCAAATTTTGTTGCCAAATGCCTTCTAGACCTCCATGGGATCCACTACAAGAAAATTTGTATGCATTGGAGCAAATCTCACTTGCCCCAGTAAGTAGAGAATTGATCACATGTAAAGCACTAGAGACTATCTTAAACATGTACAATGGGTGTGAAATTTGGGCCAATAGGCCCAGTACCCAACTTAAAAAACACGAAAAGAAAAGAAACAGTGCATGTAAATTAGGGGGCATGTGATATGAGCTTCAGATTTCAATTTGTAGGCCTCACATGGGTTTGTCAATAAGGCAATCATGGTATGGTCATCAACATAAGATCCCTTCAGATTTACAATGGAAAGTGATACATCATGTAGGAATGTCTAAAACAGCAAGAAAGATTGTTGTCGGATAATATTTGAAGGAAGCAACCACATTTATTCATATGAAAAAAAATCTCTCTTGAAGATCAGACTACAGATGGGGTACACTACTAATTTGAAAGAGATGTACTTAAGAAGAAGAAAGTGCCATATCCAACTAGACAGTTTCAACGGTACTCATGGCCGGTCTTTGTATTCTACTTTGGGCTTCGTAGAGAAAATTCTGTTGGATAGTTTTCTACAAGTTTTTCAGTGAAACAGGCCCTTAGTCGTAAAGTGAGCAACAATCTGCTGACCTCTTTGGATCCTTGGAACTTTGTTGCCCTGCGCCAAGTTTTCCTGTAATCTACATAGCTGCTTCTCTTACCTAAACTGACTTTACAGGCAATGAAGGTTATTCAGATGCATTAACCCTCATTTACATTTGAACATGCACTTGATTTTGAATATGCTGATGCCCTACTGCTTGTCAGCCCATACATTGATCACGTCAAAGCTGTGGCAGAATTCGTTAGTTGCAGCATCATAAAATGTGGGAGAGAATAGTGAGGTGGCCCTAATCGGCTGGACTAACAGTCTTTTGAGAACCTACACAGAGAGTATTTAGTAACGAGGTCGAGAACATGCATAGTCAATGACCATAGTGTTCCCTCTTGAATGGAAAGTGATAACCATTAGCCAATGTAAGTATAATGATCATCGTGAAGGCTATGGCAATCAAATAGCTCCCATTTTCTGCACATAAACACATCTAGTTGTGGATCACTAAGATGTAAGATTTTTTTTAATTCTTTTTTGAGGACCCAAGGTATTGCTCTCCAATCTAGCCTTCAGACCTTTGACCCCACACACATATTACTCGAATAACGCAAGGGGTAGGTCTGAAACAAGATGTAAGCTGCCTTCCCAAATATTCAAAGGCTTAGGCAATGATCCCAAATCAGGGCAAACTCTCCTGCTTCAGAAACTAGAAGCAAGTATAAAGTTGATATGCAGAGCCTTCCATTTCATAAACAAACATACAGAGCCTAAATTCACTTTTGATGGGGAAATTATCCTGAGCATTCTTATTCTAAGGCCAATAGAAAACACATAAAAAATTTGGACAAGATTCATGGCAGAAACCCTGTCCCACATCTGTAACTGCACAATTCAGGTATGTCTAGTTTGTTTTGGGCCAAACCAAGCCTTGCCTTAGTTGATTTTTATTAGGGACTAAGGACCCGACATCCGAGCCAAAATATTTTTTCAACCGTGAGCATGAATCGGTTTGGATTGAGACTCGCTGACTGTTGAGTCCATTAGGTTAGATTGGTTATGATCATAGTTATTCGACTCGAGTAGAAACTCAAGTGAGACACTGAATACATTTTGGCTAAAATAGTTCTAATGTTTCAAAAGCGGGCCCCCATTTCAAGTACACATAAATCTGATTGCTGTGTTGGATCAGCAATCAGGATAGATCAGTACAACCTAAAGCTCTTAGAATCTAGAATGTGTGCTTTGGCATATAGCAATTAAGAGAACTGCGTAATGCAATGATCTATAAATCAATACCAAAACTCAAACCAAAATGCTAGATTGTTCAATTTGGTCCACAAGGTATACCATGCCAGGCCAATTTGTCCTCTTCTGTAACAAGATGTGACCATAGATGATCCGCATCAATCGGTTTTAATCGGAGCCTCATGTTTCCTGAGAAACAATCCAATCCAATGGACCCACCGTGCTCTTTGCAGCAACATGGTACAGAATTTCATTGCTTTCCCAGTGATTCCAAACAGGGGTGTTCATGGGGCAAACCGTGGCATATCCAGATATAACCCAACTTTAGAAATAAAGGTCTGTATCCAGCCCAAGCCCGGCATTACCACAAATGTTGGATTTGGGCACGCCCATTTTACCATAAGGCCCGGGCTGACTGAACCCGACTTTCTAGCAGTTGTTCCAGTTTTCTAGCAATTTTTTAACAAATTAATTACCAAATTCCCAACACTCCTAATTACGGCCATGCAGGTCTAGGCTTTATGCTTTCTATCACTCAATCCAATCTAAATATTAGATGGGCTCATATTAGATATCCAAACCAAGGTTAAAATGAGTTGGACTCAAGCTATCAGCAGCCCTATAATTCCAAATTCCAATTATAATATATTCAAGCAGTAGGCTTTTGCTTTAATTTTAACCGAAAGTTATACTACTTTATTTTAAAACTTCCATGTTCTCTTCCACTCTCAAACTCCTCTATTGGTATCTCACTTCCACTCACTTTTTCTATTTTCATGCAATAATTCACTTTTGTATAACTACTCTTCCGTCTTATTACCTATAATAGGTGATCTCTCATAAAACTATTTTTTATTTAAATTTTTTTGGCTAAAATGAGTTTTGATCTTTTTGCGAATATGTAATTTGAAAATATTTGAATTATTTTCTTTCTTGTTTCTCACTTAAAATTGAAGAAAAAATGATGAAGATCAAGGATAAAAAAAAGTCATTTTCATGTAATTTACTTTATCATAATTCCCTATCATACACTTCCTATAATTAAATTTGAAGATTTTTTAAAATTATTTTGTAGCAAATACATTCAAATAATATATTTTAAAAAAATCTTAAATTGCAAATTTTCACTGTAAATTTATGTTAATAATTTATTTTTATTGTAATTTTTGCATTTATATTTGATCATGGGCATATTTGAATAGTAGAATTTATACTACACATTACAGAATCTACTATCCATCTTGGAGGTGGTTGGAATGCCTTAACCACTGAGACAATATATGTCAACGAAAATCTCAGACAGAAGTTCTGTGTGCTTTGCTAGAAGGAGGCGTCGGTCATCCACTTTTTCTTCATTGTGAGGTTGTGGCCAGTAATTGGAGTCACTTCTTAGTTCCCCAAGTCCATAGCTGAAGCAGCTAGGTCTTGGTTGGGAGGTTATTTCAGGGGATGTGTGAGTATATTCTCTGGAGAATGGTTCCGTATGCTATTTTATGGTCAATCTGGAAGGAAAGAAATGATAAAATCTTTAAGGGTGCCTCATCTAATCTACAAGATCTTATTACTAAATTTCTTTTGTTAACGATTGCTACAAAAACCTCAAAGTGCCGTAGAGGCTACAGAAATTATTTTCAACATTCCCATCGGGTGGAGCCTAGTCCTCAACACTCCTCCTTAGGTGGAACCTAGTTGGAGCATTTTTGGCGACATGCATTTTTTTTAATGCGGAGCTGTTTTGCCTGTGATTTGAACTCACAACCGATTCGCTCTGTTACCATTCTAAATTTTCTAAGCTAACCATCGCTATAAAAACCTCAAGGTGTTAATAGAGGCAGCGAAAATACTTTTCAACATTTTCTATCGGGTGAAGCCCACTCCTCACCTATTGCTAGTGTTACTCTACGAATTGCAAGGTGGGCATTGGTTAGAAAGGAGTTCGCCAACTTTTCTCTTAATGATATCTTTGGTTATTGGGAAGCTTACATGGTGTGTAGCCCAACTAAGGTGAAGAGACATGTTCTTTGGTCTACCTCTCCTCTTGGGTTGCTTGAATTCAACGTTGATGGATTTGTAAGGGGTAAATCGGGGCAGACAGGTATTGGAGGTGTGCTTCGAAACAACAAAGCTAATATTCCATTTATATTCTTCAAGCATGTGGGTGTTTGTGATTCCAATGAAATGGAGGTACTAGCTATTCTTGAAGCTCAACGGTGTTTTTCTAGAAATTTTCAAGGTAATCTTATAGTTGAAAGCGACTTCTCTAATGCAATTGCCCGTGTGTCTAATAGGAAGGCTAATCCTTGAAATTTTCAATTCTACTTCAATGAAATCAGAGCCTTATCTTCTTCCATAAATGTGGCTTTCCACCATGTGACTAGATGGGCCAAACATATAGCGGATTCCCTTGCCAAACAAGGGGTTGAGAGGACTAATCTTTGGGAGGGTTTTGTTATGTAATTGAGGTATGGGTGGGGTACATCTCTCTTGTACCTTTTTTCTTCTTTTTGTTGTTTCTACTTTCTCATTTTTAATGAAATCTTTACTCACTGTTAAAAAAAAAACCAAATATGCAGTAAGTGATGTTGATTTTGAAGTCTATTTTTTGGCTTTCATTGAAGTTACAGGATCAAGATTCCAACTTGTATAAGAAGATATGTTTTGGTTTTGGATTTCTCTGTTGGAGATCTTTGGTTTCTGGTTGATTGATTTTTTTAACATTTTAGGGATATTTTTAGCTAATTTGAAAATATTCTGAATGTGCATTTTTTAATATATAGTATATGAGTGATTGTCAAAAACTGAAAAAAAAAAAAAACAAAACAAAAACAAAAACAAAAACAAAAAAAAAACAAGGAAGAAGAAGAAGAAGTCACTGTTTTTTTTTTCTCTTGAATTGTTGTTTTATTTTTTGCTTGTAGTAATCCAAAAATGGGAGAGGAAGCTTCTTCTGCTATTGCGAAAGATGTTACTGAAGTAAGTTCAGCAATTGATGTCTCAGATACTCTCTCATTCTCAGCTATCAGTTCCATTGTTGCTTTCTTCTAATTTACATGTTCATGGCTTGTGCAGCTTATCGGCAACACCCCGTTGGTCTATCTCAATAACGTCGTGGATGGATGTGTGGCTCGAATTGCTGCGAAGCTGGAGATGATGGAGCCATGCTCCAGTATAAAAGACAGGTGCTTTTCCATTGTTTCAGCGCCAAGATTGTGATTTGCAGTATGAAAAAAGGGAACTCTGTTTGGAACCTAAAGATTCGAATGTCGAACTCTGCATACCATGCCCTTAAATTATGAGAAACAATATATATGTGTAGCTGCTCTCTGGGTCAGTTTTCATTCTCATGTTAGAGAATATTGGGATGGTTTTGAATTGACATATATGGATGGGTAATCTTTAGAAGGTACACATGTTGTATCTTTTGCATGGTTGCTGATTTTGACTCGTTTTTGCTTTCCTGGTGATTCATATGGAAATTGCATCCCATCACTGTGGTTCAAATCTGTAGGTATTTGGTGTCGAGATATTGTGTCGGATGAGACTTGAGTGCTTGAATAGTTGATACAACTGTTTCGTGAGATGATGTATCCCTGGAAATGTGTGATTAGAATTCCCCTTGATTTTGCATTGTCACTAACTGGCAGGATTGGATATAGCATGATCATTGATGCAGAAGAGAAAGGCCTTATCGTGCCAGGAAAGGTGAGTGGATTCCATGGTATCCTATTCAAAGAAAGTACTCATATGCGTTGCTTGCCTATCTAGATTCTAGAGAACCCTTGAAATAAAAAATTCACATCTTTCATGGTCAACAAATTTTCGGTGACACATTTCTTTACAAATAGAGGATCTTGATGACTCATCGTTGGGCGAGGGAGGCACAACAATCTCATTGCGTTGCTACTCGTTTGGAAGACCTAAATATTTTTCCTGGTAGCAGGCATATGAAAATTTGAAATTTGCAGAGACATATTTGTAGAGACTGCTATTGACACCCTCTCTTGTGATCTTGTTAGCTTCCCTTGTTGCCTGAAAAAACAGACCTACTCCCAGTGCCAATTCCTGATTCTCTTTACTAAAATGATAATCTGCAAGGCCCAAATGCTTGTCATGGTGCCAACCTGGTTATTTTTTAGGAATTGCATTCCACTATTATGAACAAAATCCTTTTCCTAGTAGTTTCTTTTCCATCATATCCAAATCTATGCTTATCAACATTTGTTTCTTTATGAGTTCCCACATTGATGAAATTTAAAATTTCATGTTTCAATTCCATTACCAATGTCTTATGAAAATTGTGTTAGGAATTTTCTTTGCTCTGTAGTGTCACTCAATATGCAATCTCTTATTTAGTTGCATTTAGATGAATATTCTCTATGTAGCTTTTATGACTTGTGTCTTCTGTGGCCCTTCTTCCTCATATTCTGTCCATGCAAAACAGTATAAAACTTTTCCAGATTTTGGAACGTTTTTATACTTGCACAAAGTACTTGCTAATCAACTGCCCTCATTCTGATGTCGTTGGGTATTCACCAACAGTTTGGTTTATTGGTAAATCATATGCATATCAACTTGAAAACATCATTGAATCTTTCTGACTGAATTCTCATTTGACTCGTGCATTTTACTGATTGTTGAAGAGTGTCCTCATTGAGACAACCAGTGGTAACACCGGCATAGGGTTGGCCTTCTTGGCGGCAGCTAAGGGTTACAAGCTTATTGTTACCATGCCAGCTTCTATGAGCCTTGAAAGAAGGATAGTTCTTCGAGCTTTTGGAGCTGAAGTAGTCCTCACTGATCCAGCTAGGGGAGTGCAAGGTACTGTTGAGAAGGCTGAAGAAATTTTGGCAAAGACACCCAATGCATATTTTCTGAAACAATTTGAAAACCCTTCCAACCCAAAGGTATCCTTTGAACTGTTTCTTCTACAGAAGCAAGTAGCATGCTGTAAGAAAGATAAATACCCTTTCGATGATGTCTATGTAGATTCACTATGAGACCACTGGACCTGAGATCTGGAAAGGCTCCGGTGGCAAAATTGATGCCCTTGTTTCCGGGATTGGAACAGGGGGCACGATAACAGGTGCAGGGAAATTCCTTAAAGAGAAAAATCCAGAAATCAAGGTACGTTTGATCTCTTACCACTATACATTATAATGTGTTTTTACTGGGCATCTTTAGATTAGAAATGGTTGATAATCCCTTGAAGAGTTCATTGCTCATTTATTTCATATTAAATCTAGTGTTGGTCTTGTGGTTTGAGCTTTTCTCTTTTCAGCTGTATGGTGTGGAACCGGTTGAAAGTGCAGTGCTGTCTGGAGGAAAGCCAGGTAGCTATTTTGAGTGTTTTAATCATCTAATTTGCTGATGGTTTGGTTGAATTTTCTTGAAGTGTATGGTGTTGATTATTATTCTCATATAATTGGGTCAGGTTCAGGTTAGGTCAAGTTAGGCCTATAAGGAAGATAGGAATATGAGTCGCTCATGTATTTCTTGTACATGCTGAGTTGCTCATGGTGTTGATTATATCAGACATCAATATTGGTTTGTTACATGTGGGATTCTTTGTGGCATTCCCCCATTTGCATGTTTTCTTGACTGGTTCTCATTCTGGAGAAAGGGCAAGGTCTATTCATTTCACTCACATTTGCATGTAAATCTAAACAATGTGAAAATTAAGTTCCTGAGTAGGAATGCTTTAAAAGAAAGCTCCGGTTTTGCTAAGAAGAGTATGCTACTAAAGGGAATAAGTGCACAACACCTTTATGTTATATTCAGCATCTCGCATATACTGATGCCTCATATTTTGAATCTTAGATTTCTCAAATTGTTATGCATTTAGTTTCTTAAGTCTCTTATTTAAATAATTATTTTTCTCCATATTCTTTATTTATTCAACTTGATGAAACTTCTATTTGCACGTGTGTTTTATATTCAAGAATAATGAGATATGTAGGCGTAGCATTTGGGAAAAGCATCAATAGGGGATAAAATTAAAAAAACCCATTTAAGATGGGTTGGGCCTTTGGGCATGTCCAACACAGGCTAGCAAAAATGCTGGTTTGGATATGCAAGCGGATGGCCTACCAAGGGGTAGGAGTAGGCCGAAGAGGACGTCAATGGAGGTAGTAAAAATGGATCTGAAGAAGTGCAACTTACTTTAGGATTTTACTCAGGATAAGTTGGAAACAAAATTCATGTGGCCAATGTCAATATAGTTGGGACAAGGCTTTGATGATGATGATGATTACGAGATATTTAGCTGGCACTTATCTTTAAGCCATCCTATCATTGGTTGGGTTTTTCCACTGAACATCATCTGCTTCAGGACTCCAACATAAGTTGCCTCGTCTGTGGCTGACTTTTAAGTCAGCAATCTAATGTTCATCTTATTGGTGGTTGACATTGGTGACTCCTTTTGATTTTGATTATGATCATGCTATATTATAACTAATCAAGTATCCTTCCACTATGTTTTGGCTTTCCTGCTTAATTGTTCAGTGGTCGTTCATGTCATGCTCCTTTCAAACTTTTGAGTGGCTTCTTTGTGCCTGTAATTTTTGTTATGATTTTTCATTGATTGTCTCATCAATAAAAACAATCAAAATTTGACTATGTTGATGCATTCATCATGGTCACTTGATACTTGACCCATTATCTTCGCATGCCACGTCTCTTTCAGTTGCCATTCATCATTTTCTTAGGAGTTTGGTGGCATCTATAAATAACCCAAAATGGCATCAAAACCTTTCAGAAGGTAGTGAATGGGAAAATGCTTTTTTTGTGTAGAAAACTTCGGCATGCCAGTGGAAGCGACTGCGTTTGCTTTCCGCAAATACTTCTGTCATCTGTGGAAATTGACACACCTGCCCTGAAATTGCATTGAACAACCTTAAGATCTAGATTCAGGTCACGACCCTCATTTATTTGACATTAAAGAGGGCTGCATCGACAATTTATTCACCATTTAATGCCTGCATGTGTATTTATCTCAAGTATGCCATTTCATAGATAATAGACTATCTTTACCTGACAAGGTGCCATTTTGTAAAATTTCTTAGGTCAGCATAAGATTCAAGGTATTGGTGCTGGTTTCATTCCTGGTGTTTTGGAAGTCAATCTTATTGATGAAGTTGTCCAAGTAAGCGTCTGAGACATACTCCTTTGCTGTTTACATTAAGCCAGATGATATTTGTTGGCAAAGAAACCATTATGTTCAGCTTGAGCAGCATCCTTCATCTAGGGCTCTCAATGGTATTAGGCCTAGGTCATTCCAAGGTCTACCCAGGCCATGGCATATTTGGAAAGGTCTTGATACAGGATGGTGCGAGAGCAAAGTTGGAAATTTGTCATACCCAAGGTCAGGTTAATCTGTTTTTGCGCCCCCAAAAATATGGCTGGCTTGACACAGACTAAAGACAGGACCCATGCCAAGCCTCTGTTGGGCTAAACTTGGTCAATCAGCCTTGCTCTAAGACAACCCTATATGAAACCTGTCTAGTTTCTCATGGCCTGGAATTGATTTTGTTTTGTTCATTTGCCAGGGCAGGTTTGGATCTTGTCTAATTGTTAACATATTTGTCAATTGTATTAATTTCTGGCTGGAAATCCTGGAACAGAATGCTCACTGAAGGAAATCAGAACAAAACACCCCTTCCTTACTTTCCAGTCAGGATTCCAGCTGAACAGGCCAGAAATGACTTGGCCAACCTATTCTGGTCCTAACAAGTCTTTCTTTCCTCACTTCTACTATTATAGAAGCCCAAAAGGTTAGGTATATGAGTCGGATTATCTTCCCTGTAAACACCTCTTTCTCTCACTTGTCTAAACAACCCCTAACTGCGAAGGGTATCTAGAAAAATTAAAATGGGATGCGATTGGTGACTAGGATGTCACTCATCTTAATTGTGTAATGCTCTTGAGAAGCTTTCAGTTTTATTTGGTAGAGTTTGAACTTTGAGCTCTCATGTTTACCTTTGGTCTTCCCAAACATTCAAATATGCTCGTCCGGTTAATGACTAAGTTGCTTAAGCCTTAATTGCTTTGTATGATGTGATTTAGATGCATGACTAGTGACTTGATATAGATGACATGTAGGAAGGTAGAAATGGCCATTTGTATAGAGTAGTTAATGTTAAATTTTTGTGAATCTCGATTTTTATTCTCATTTTAGAATCATATAAATTGACTCTAGTTTTTCTATTTTTAAAATATTCCATTCACCTTTTCCAAAATTGAGCAGCTGGAATGCCAGAATGTTTCATTCCACAGTCCAAATGAAACATGGTGTGGAGCAAAATTGACCACTATAATGTAAAACCTTGCATCCATTATTTTGCTGCGTTAACCTATATAGATTGGTGAATGGTGATGCCAGGGATGGAAACAATTATTGGGTTGAACCTTGCATATACAATAAATCCACTGTTGATTATCATCATTAATATAATTTAACAATACACGATTACACATAGGATTACCACTCACCAATAAGATCGAAATTTTTTTATTCCTTGATCAAGATATGCCATAGATGATGGCCTTAATCGACAATTTTGTATGAATCAACAACTCTTTTTCAAATCTGAAGCAATATTGACCCTCAATTAAAATGATTAATGGGCAATACAAAATAACTAAAATAATGGACAATACAAAATAACTACAGAATGATCTCAAGACTCAAGAGGGTAATCAGCACCATTGATCTTCTGTCACAGTGGAGATCTTATAATATTCAATTGGAGCCACATTTGCTGAATACCAAGAGAAAATAAAGAAGATTGTAAGATATTATCTGAATCCAAGGATCAAGACCACATGATTCTTGACTTTGCTAGGTGGCTTCAGGCATCTTTTTCTCATGTAATGCGAATCGGTAATTTGATGGTGGATTCCTTTGCCAAGGAAGGGGCTCATCGGGAACACTTGGTATTAGTTATGATTTGCTCTTTAAATTCATAGTTTTCTGGGTGTTTATGTTCTTAGCTGTTTTTGCAGTTTTCACTTGAAGCCGTTCAGTATTTTTGCTCTTGTCCTTGTATTGCTGCTATTAATAAAATTTCAGTTACCCAAAAAAAAGGGATTAAGAGAAATGGTAGGAGGCATCCCACTTCATGGCTTCTGGAACGCAAGGAGAAAAGCTGTTACACATGCCTGTCACTAATTTCTCTCTTCATTCAATATACCAAAGATGATAAAGCAGGACTCCTATTTTGGCTTTAAGACTTAATACAAATTCTTACCAAAATGAAACCCTTATCTTGATTACTGCAATAAAAGGCCTTTTTCTATTCTATCCAAATGAAGTGATTAGTAGTATAGAGGTATTCTTTTCGTATAGGAACCTAAACAATAGGAAGTTGAAGATAGTCAAATGCTCAACACATCAAGTTGTGTGGGTTGTTACTTGTATGTACACTTGAGCCATTGGCCCAATTGTGGGGCCCTCTTCTAGATATCAACTTGCTTCAGTTTGTTATTATGTAATTTTCGTCACTTTTTATCAGCTTCTTAGGCATGAAAAAAGCAATGGGCACCTTTTGTGCTATTTAACATACATTTCTTTTTCTGCCTTTGCTCATTAGTTCTTTCATGCTAGAGCTAGAAATTAGAATTGTTAGTCTACTAATCCTCTTATGAAACTGCCATGTTGGTGCTCTTGCCCAGATCTCAAGTGATGAAGCTATCGAAACTGCAAAGGTTCTTGCTCTGAAAGAAGGGTTGTTGGTGAGCGGTTAATCCTCTTCATCTCTTATTAGTGATGCTGTCCTGACAAGTTCAGCACTCTACTTTTGCATGAAGTTATTGAGTTCCCATGAATGTTTAGAAAAATTCTATATTTTTCACATATTATCTTTTGATTGCATGGACTGACAGTATGTCAGTACGTACCACTGAACAGGGATGACTGAGTAGAACTCGCAAAGTTAGACCCAAAAAGATGGGATAATGCTTGATAATGATGATGGTCATTTGTATTGCATGTTCCTTACCTTATCCTGTTGATAATGATAAGAGGGACATTTGATTGCAGGTTGGTATATCATCTGGAGCAGCAGCTGCTGCTGCAATTAAGATTGCAAAGAGGCCAGAAAATGCGGGGAAGCTCATTGTTGTAAGTTTTTTGCCTTCCCCTGCTGACTTGCTTTTTATTTCTGTTGTTATCCCTACTGTCTTGTCATCTGAAACTTTCACATCTAACAGTTAAAGCGTGATTGATTTTAATAAATATTTTGTTGACTTAATTACCTATTTCAATGGTCTTTAGGATTGTCATCTGAAACTTTCACATCTAACACTTAAAGCATGATTGATTTTAATAAAATTTTGTTGACTTAATTACCTATTTCAATGGTCTTTAGGATACCTACACTGGAACATTGTAATGCCTCTCTGATCAAGGAACTGCTGTTATGGTTTTTTTCCTTGTCAGAATAAATATATTTATAAAAAAAGCTGTTAGATGATAATGTATATAGCCACAGCCGCTGCTTGTGGTTTTTTTAATCACTCTCCCTTTCCATTTGCTTCAAATTAAAATTTCCAAATGATGGAGTGCTTCAGGTAAAATAAACTTTGCCATCTCCACAATCTTATGCGAGGATAAATTTTATGGCTATGAGTTCTTTTTCAAAAATTATATATATTATGGGTATGCATTATATCCTTGTGACCTTGTCTACTAAGTTATGCATTATATCCTTGTGACCTTGTCTACTAAGTCCACTGGCTTGCCTTTTTTAATTTGAAATGACTCAATGCAAGCCCAATATGTGGTGATTGAGTTGTTTTTTACATAGATAAAAGTTTTCTGCATACATTAATGTTTAGTGAGCTGTCAATTTTATTCAAATATGTGCTGAGATTGCTCTGGAAAGCATTTTGTAACATTTGTTACCGGTTGAACTGACTCTTTTTGGGGCGAATGACGGCGACACCTTACCAGCATTGGTTTTACTAGTCTTAAGCTAGATTATAAGATTACTGATCACAAAGTGGAGACACATAAGATTACTGCTCTCAAAGTGCAGACACTTTTGGCTTTGCAGAAGAATCCACTTTTTTTTTAATCATTTTGATGTGTTTAGGACCCAAAGGTCATGAATAAGTCTTGTCTTAGCGAAAGTAGTAGTGATACACAAAGAGGAAAAGAATAAGACTTAGATGGTGATGTTGATGTTAGTTAAGTTGCATACCATTTTTCCTTCTCTGTTGGGAGTTGAGAATTGAGATGCATATGTACGAGTGCAACTTTTCAGTTCATGGATACAAACACCCACCTGATATAGAAGAATATGAGTACATTAATCTAATCTGCTCTCTCTCTCTCTCTCTCTCTCTCTCTCTCTCTCTCTCTCTCTCTCTCTCTCTCTCACACACACACACACACACACACAAAACGCCGTCTCTGTTCCTTCCATTATTTATTAGTTACTAGTTAGCTCGAACTGTTCAGCTGATACTCAAAACTATTAATTTTGGCTGTTGCCTCTATATTTTCAGTGTTCAGTTCCTTTTTAGTGGCCAGTCTTAAATTTTTTTTAGTCCATTTACTAATTGCGGATTCTCCCTACAGGTTGTCTTCCCCAGTTTTGGGGAGCGTTATTTGTCTTCTGTGCTATTCCAGTCGGTGAGGCATGAAGCGGAGACCATGGTTTTTGAGCCATGAGAATTAGGTTTTTGTTTGATCATTTAGCTGTTTGGCTTTCCTGGAACTTTTATGTTTAGTATCCAAGCCTTTTAAAGGCTGGCTGTATTATGACAAACACAATGCAGTCACTGTGTTATTTGTCCCAAAATAAAATTAGGTGTGCTTTTCTTGGTTTCGTCACCAAATGAAAATCGTTGCATTAAAAAATAAAAACGGAAAGGAAAAGATGATGATACCACTCTTCTACACTCTTTATCATGAGCCGTCAAGGCGGTGGCTCAGATAGTGTGAGCTTTGAGTTTGTTCCCTTGCATTACCTGGTAAATATATTTGTGGCCATGTATGTACCTCATAAGGAATAGTCCTTGTTTGTCAAAATGGAGTAACGCCCAGGCCAGAGGCCAAAGGTTTAAAGGCTGGGCTGGCAAGGAATACCTTAGATTATAAAAAAAAGAAAAAGAAAAAGAAAAACAACATGGTCACATGCTGACTGAACCATATTTTTTGCTGAATGCCTTCTAGGCTTATAGCTTATGTGGGATTCACTAGAAGAAAATGCATAGGCATTGGAGCAAATTTCACTAGCCAAGTAGAGAATGGATTGTGTGTAGAGCACCTGACTAAACCATAATTTTTTGCCTAATGCCTTCTAGACCTCTGTGGGATCCGCTACAAGAAAATGTGTGTGCATTGGAGCGAATCTTACTTGCTCAGTAAGTCGAGAATTGATCATGTGTAAAGCGCTTGAGACTGTATATTAAACAAATACAATGGGTGTGAAATTTGGGCCAGTAGGCCCAATAACCTACTTTAAAAAACAGGCCCAATTACCTACTTTAAAAAAAAACTACACCAAACAAACATTGCATGTGATATGAGCTTCGGTATTTCAATTTGTAGGCCTCACATTGGTTAGTCATTAGACATTCATGGTATGGTCATCACATATGATCCCCTATTTACAATGGAAAGTGATACATCTTGTAGGGGTGTCTAAAAAACACGAGATTGTTCTCAGACAATGTTTGAAGGTTGCAACCACATTAATTCATATAAAAAAAAATCTCTCTTGAAGATCAGACTATTGATGGGGTATACTTCTAATTCTTTCGAAATAATAGCCACCCAAAAAAAAAAAGACAATTTGAAAGAGGTGTACTCGTGAAGAAGAAAGTGCCATATCCAATAAAACCAGACAGTTTCAACAGTACTCATGGCCGGTCTTGGAATTCTACTTTGGGCTCTGTAGATAAAATTCTGCAGGACAGTTTTCTACACGTTTCTCATCCAAACAGGTCCTATTGTAAAGGTTGAGCAACAATCTAGTGATCTCTTTTGATCCTTGGAACTTTGTTGCCTTGCGCCAAGTTTTCCTGTAAATCTACATACCTGATACTCTTAACTATAACTGATAGGGCAAATAACAAAATAATTGACTTCGCAGGTAATAAAGGTAATTCAGATGCATTAACCCTCACTTAAATGTAAACATGCGCTTGATTTTGAATATACTGATGCGCTACTGCTCGTCAGCCCATACATCGATCAAGTCAAAGCCGTGGCAGAATTAATTAATTGCAGCATCATAAAATGTGGGAGAGAATAGTGCGGTGGCCCTAATCAGCTGGACTAACAGTCATTTGAGTACCTACTTCATTGATCTGACACAGAATCTAGTAAAGAGGTAAAGAAAATGCATAGTCAATGCCATAGTGTTCCCTCCTGAATTGAAAGTGTTAACCATCAGCCTCTGCATGGGTACTGATAATCGTGAAGGCTGTTGCGATCAAATAGCCTCCGTTTTCTGCACATCAACACATCTAGTTGTAGATCACTAAGATGCAAGACGCCTCCCGAAATATTCAGAGGCTCTGGCAGAATGATCCCAAAAGAGGGCAAACTTCCCTGCTTCAGAAAGGAGAAGCCAAGTATAACATTGGTAGGCAGTGCCTTCTATTTCATAAACAAATATGAGCCTAAATTCACTTGTGATGGGGAAATTAGCATGAGCATTCCTCTGCTAAGGCCAAGTGAAAACACATCAAAATTTTGCAGAAGATCCATGGCATAAACCTTGTCGCACATCTATAACTCCACAAGTCAGGGATGTCAACTTTGTTTTGGGCCTAACCAAGCCTTATCTCAGTTGAATTTTATTAGGGACAGGCACTCAAAATCCGAGCCAAGATATTTTCTCAGCCGTAAGGATGAATTAGTTTGGATTGAGATGCGCCAACTGTTGAGTCCATTAGGTTAGACTGGTTACATCATGATTATTCGGCTGGAGTAGAAACTCAAGTGAAACGCTGAATACATTTGGCTAATATAGTTAACATGTCTCAAAAGCAGGTCCCCATTTCAAGTACCCATAAACCTGATGCCTGGGTTGGATCAGAACATGTAAGTACAACATAAAGCTCTTAGAATCTAGAACGTGTAATGTAGCATATAGCAATTAAGTGAAAACTGCCTAATGCAATAATCTATAAATCAATACCAAAACTCAAACCAAAATGCTAGATTGTTCAATTTGGTTCACAAGGAATGTTCACTGTGCTCAACTAAAAATCCATAAAATAGCAAGCATAAAAATCTGGGATCTAGAAAGGCCAAAATTGAACAAAAAGAGCAAGAAAGAACGTTGCATCATTTCTTCTTCCCTCCCTTTGCTGCATCTCCAGCCTTGGTCTGCAAGTGAAGCAAGTGGGACAACAGCAAGCTAGTGTTAGAACTTAGAAAGAGAGTCAAGTGTAGTATAGAGGAGAACAGCACAGTACAAACATGAAATGGAGAAGGAAAATAAATAATTAAATAAACACAGCGTCCTTCAGCAACATTATGCATGTACACGTCCAATAACCACTAATTATCCAAACACTTCTTCAGGATATCATGAAAAGGCCAGACCTTAGCCTATGTTCTTATTTCATATACACGAGTACAAGACAAAGTTGCTGGTACTAAAACATTTAACATCCAGCACATGAACACGAGAGAGAGAGAAAGAGAGAGATTTCTTAACCTTCTTGACACCACGAATTTTTTTCGCTCGGTTCTTTCTCTCCTTCATCTGCTTCCTGGACTTCTCCACCTTAGTAGCAAGCCCGTTCTACCAAACACACCATCATATGGATAAGAAACGCAGGAGAAACAAGAACTGACAAATGAAGCCTCTGATTAGATGCATGCAAGTGTGTGTGTGTGTGTGTGTGTGTAAGAGTCACTCATGGAATTCATATACAGCAACCCCAAAAAAACAAAAAAAAAAAAAACCATTAATTTTGCCATGGGAGATCAGTTGCTTACAGCATTAAAGGCAGAATGAGGGTTGGTACAAGTCCACCAATATGGATCATTCATATTCACAGGAAAAGGCCATACATTCACCATAGCAGATTAGCTGCTTACAGCATGAAAGTCAGAATGGAGATGGCCACAAGTGAATTCCGGGACAAGATGTTCAATTAAAGGCTGTAAAGGCAGCCTTCAGGATACATTTCTTTTTAGACCACTAACATCTAAGCTGCAGCAGCAGGCAAAAGATACAGAGATCCATTACTGAATCATCCAAATGGAATTGATCCAAAACAAATTTTAAGAAGATCCAGAAATCCAAAATGGCAGTTACAGAAGTTCAATGATGAGAGCATAAGAACAAAAGAAGAATAGCCGTCCAACAAGTGAAACTGGAAACCAATGCTGTGTGATCAACACACATCCCAATCCTTGAAGAAAAACATCACAATTAAGCAAGTATAAACACAAGAACCATTACCATTAAAAAAGCTTATATAAGACAAGATAGAATGACAATCAATAAAAATGTTTTCAATCAATACTGGAAAGATACAGATATAAGTGAATTAGGTACTGGAAACATTCACTCACTATATGTGAGTTAAATAATGAATAAAAAAAACAAACTACCATATGTTACAGGGATATAGAAAACCCTGTAACGAACTATACACACACAGACACAAACACAGACAGACACACACACACACACACACACACACACACACACACACACACAGAGACACAGACAGACACACGCATAGACACAGACACCGACACACAGAGAGACAGAGAGACAGAGAGAGAGAGAGAGACACACACACACACACACACATCCATGAGGAAGTGATGGAGATAAATTTACCCTGATCAGCCTGTACTTGGGCTCATACTTCTTCGCATTCTCAACACTATCATAAATTAGACCAAATCCAGTAGATTTTCCCCCTCCAAAATGTGTGCGGAACTTGAAGACGAAAATTGCATTTGGATCTTTAACCTCATACATTTTCGCCAGTTTTTCTTTCAGCTCCGCCTTCAAAAGGAAGTAAAATAAGAATGAAAAGATCAGCATTCAATCTATATGTCAATTATTAAAAAACTGACCATATGAACTCTTTTCATGGAAATAATGACAAACGAAAAAAAGATGCAGTAAAGGAAAAATCACATATCAGTTGGGAACATGGAGGAAGAGAAGAGCAAGCTGCAGAGTACTCACCTTTGATACATTAGCCCTTCCTGGATGCAGAACATCGATTACCTATGTATGAAGAATAAAGGGAAATGAGAAGTTCTGTCATCCTGTCGGTTTTTTTAGGGTAAACATTAAAAATTCTTTAGGAGAGGCTAGACCCCACTGTCTTCCTGTTGTAAGGGGACCAAATTATGGAAAGTAAATGCAGTTGACTCACAAATTGCTTCCTTGAAAGGAGACGATTGGTCATAAATTTCCTCGTCCGGATGGTGACCGCTTTGTCTGACATGGTTGCTGCTGGATCTGCTGCTGATACTGCTACCCTGATTAGAAGAAAAAAAAATCCACAAGTGAACACCAAAAGGTAAATGGACAACCAGGCATTAAAACAATATTCATTACTAAACGGACTAAAAACGTTGCCCGGCTGAAATTATAACTGCATCTTACATAAATAAGTATAAAATTTAAGTGACGCTCTTGAGATAGATAATTACCATGTACAACTAGTGCTGGAATTAGATAATTACAATGTACAACTAGTGCTGGAATCCAGCATTATAATGGAATTCACACTCAATAGACACCCAGAAAATACTGTTCATTAATTTAGCAGTATATATTACATCAGTTTAAAGAAATCAAAATTTTATACAAGAGAATGATCACATAGCACCAGGCAATGGAACAAAACCAAACCGCCACCCCCCCACACCCCCCCCCCCCCCCAACAAATAGAAAAAACCACAAAAAAATGATAATAAATAAAGCACCTGTCCCATGCAATTTTAAGGGTTTGTTTAAAACTAACAATTTAGCTCACCCTTTACTTGTAAGGGTGTTTGCAAATTGATATGGGAATGTGGGTGAAAAAATACTGATGACATGTGCTCACCCTTTGTATGAAAACAAAAGGTTACAAAAATGCAATATAAACTTCTTAAAATGAAAAGAAAACCCTATTGTTGCAATCAGTGCTCTACCGTGAGATACACATACTTTGAAATCAATAGTGAATTGCAAGTTATATGTCCCTCAATCATACAACATATCATATCAACCATAATCCGTTATGTGCAGTAGGTCAAGTGGCTAGTTTCACTCCAAAGAACAATAAGAAAATTTATTAGGCTACTTTTTCTTATAGCCAAGAGTTGTATTTGATGCCAGCCTTTCCATTTTTACGGGCTTGGAACCTGCAGATGCCGAAGAAATGTATCCAAATAGTTCGCTCATATGGCCAACACAACAAGGCATATGATTAATAGTATTTGCTTGGCGAAAGGACCACCAAAGAGGGGACCTTTGAAGGACATACTTCCTTTGGGCCCGTTTGTTTGCCATGGAATAGGATAAAGATTAGAGCGAAATAAACTCACACATGTTTTCAGTAGATTGCAGGCAGATACAGGTAAGGCTAGCTATTAATCTCCGCCATGGGTGGACCCACATATAGGAAAGGTGGTGCGGCCGCCCCAGGTGAATTTCAAAATTTTCCCATGGAGCTGTGTACAATTTAGGCCATGCCCACTTTGAAACTCGATTCTGCCCCACCTTTGTGAAACCAAAACCACAGTTTCGGTCTTGACAGAAAAACAGCAGCGAAAAGTCAAAAAGGACAGTCAATTTGTCATACATTACAATTACCATGTTTTCCTTCCCAAGCTGACATGAAAGCTCAACTACCCATTTCATCTAAAACTCATATCCTCACTCCCCTCCATTATATTCGTCATCCTGGGTTATTAGGTTAGATCTGTGCATGTTAAGCTCCATTAGCTTTTTCTTTCTTTTGTCATCCTCCCTCTCTGTCCATGGTTCTCTCACATTGCGCCCCCCTGCCCCCCCTCCTCATTCTCTATCTTGGCTTTCATATGAATCCCCACTACCAAACATCAGGTCCTTGTTTGCAAATACAGATGGTAAAGAGTTTATCCCACATAACCTATATCAAAATCCAATAAAAAAGAGAGGAAAAAGATAAAAAGAAATGAAAAAAGCTGTTGCATATTTTTATTTGCGTAAAACTCATTTACTTGATTTTATCATCTTTTATTTTCATTATATGGATTGAGTGTTCATCTCAAGGAACCCATATCAAAATCTAATAAAATGTCAAAATAGGGGAAAAAATTGTTGCATTTATTTTCTTATAAAACCCATTTGCCTGATTCTAAGAGCTATTGGCTTCTTGGGCTTACTCATTTTAGACACGGAAAAAAAAAAAGAGAGTAAGAAGTAAATGCAAAAATTCTCATCTTCATGGCCATGAGTTAAAGCAATTATCTGATTTAAACATAGCGTGCCTTGTAGCATTTCTATTTTTATTTTGAATACCTTGTTTGGATAGCCAGTGTAGAGGGTACCCATGATTCCGTTTTAGGCAGGCATTAAGGTGAGTTGTAAGAATATTCATGCTTTCTTTAAACACTTTTGAAATTTCTTATGAAAAAATTAAACTTTTTTTTGGTAAAACCTATGACCTTAGACTATGCTATAGTGGAGATTATTGGCAATTGACTTTGAATTTCATGAAATGATTTTATCTTAGAATCAAATGTGAAAAATTATTTTAAAAAAAAAATCAACTCCTAATATAGCCATCGGCTGCCCCACCCAAATGAAAATCTTGGGTACACCACATACCTCCACAAACATGTTTTGTAGTATAAAAAAAAATGCAACCCTTAGATTTTATTTCACTCCTCCTTTATTCTATTCCATGGCAAACAAACACTGGCGCATAGGTTTCAAGGACTTGTTCTCAAACTAAGAAAAAGAATCCATGAAATCACAAAGATGTACAAGTAAAAATAAAAGAGTTCTCATTTTATAACATTATTATATTATAGTATTAAAGTTAATTTTTAGTGAAATATCTATTAACAGAAGAAATTCAAAAGGCATAGTATCCAAACAATAAAAAATGTTGGAATTTAGTCATAACAAAACCACAACCAGAAAAATCGAATCACCACAAAGAAAATGCAAATGACATGTAGCATGGATTGAAAATCTTAGGAACCGTTTGTGTTTCCCAGAAAAAAAAGCAAGGGTTTTGGATCTTGCATCAGTAGAAATAAGCTAATGGAGAAGCTTAAGACAAGAGCGAACAAACCCTAGAAAGATCAGTAACAAAAGCCCTAGAAACGAAAGCATTTCTCACTAATCCATCATCGATTATCGTCTGCAACCCTAAACTTACGCAAGAAGAATGAAATGCAGTGAAATCGAGAGACAGGGAGATCCTCTCTATCGATTGTCTTCTGCAAAACCCTAAGCCCTAAACCCTAAACACAAGAATAAGATCGATCGAGAGGAAGAGAGCGTACCTCGAAAGCGCAAGAGCCCGAGAAAAAGAGAAAGAGGAGGCTAGGGTTTCTGTTCTTTTAATGCTTGTGTGATTTTTAAATAAACCCCTGAGGTTTCTAAATGACTCGAAAACCTCCCCGCTCAGTTTTGATATTTCAGAAATGGACCCTTACACTGCATATAATTAGAAGATCCCCTTCCTTTGATTGACTATGTGAAAAAAAGGAAAAAAAAATCCCAGTAAGTCCCACATAAATAAACTGCAGTGGCAAATTAAAGAGCACATAACGTGCCCATAGAGTCAATATTGTTATCCCATAAATTCTAATTATGTTTGATCCCTTTGTTAAAAAATTTGAAAACTCAGAGTTTAGTCTTGAGTTATGGCTGAGTCGTTGCCATGTGTAGAACAAGTTGATTGAGCTAAATTGAGTTAATCAAAAACTCAATAAGGCGTGGAGTCCTTCACAAATACTTGGTTTTGTGTCCGGCTGAAGTTGGCAAAGTGCTTGTTTAGAAAACTCTTGTCTATTTGAAATAGATGTGATTTAATTAGACCTTTTTAAAATATAACTCTTTCAATTAGATCATTTTACAAGGCATTAATCCAATTCAATAATTAAAACTTTTTGCCATTTGGTAAAAATAGTACATGCTAACTTGATATGTTGTAATAAAAGTTAAATGGAAAAACTTATCAAAGAAAAATTAGAACTTGTACGATTGCGTTTGAAATAGATGTTTATATGAAAAAATTACCCTTTTGAAAAAGAGGGGAAAAGGCTTTAAAGCAGATTTAATCAGAGATTCATATTGACTTAAAAAAATTCCTTTCAAAAAACTTTTTCCTCGATAAGCATTCAAACATCCATGCAAATTAATTTAAGTCAACTAGACCCACAAAATAAACTTGTCAAGCACACTTGAGTTTTCGAATTATGATTTCACCGCTATGGATTCAATGTAGGTCATTACCTGTTTCCACTCTGATCACTGTTGCCCCCAATTCGTTCGCTACTAATCTATAACAATTAGGATGTTTCATATAGGTTGGCCCCAGCCCAAGCTTTTCCAAGCCAGACAAGCTTTATTTGTGGGCCATAATTTGCAGGCCTAAATCCACCCACGGACATGAAGGTCAGGCTCGTGCCCATCAAATTTGGTAAGTGCAGTATTATAAGCTAAATCTGTTGGGCCTGGATGAGTCTATAAGCTGCATAGGCCAAAAACACAGCAAGTAAACTACAAGAGCTAGAATGTTAAGTCCATTCTGGCCCACAGCCCCAATCCTCCTAACATGGTGATGTATGTCATAGGCTGGCCTGGCCCATGAATACTACTATCATCAAATCAGATATAAATCTGGGCATCTGGGCCTTCACAGAATACAATAATTACTATGATATTACAATCATTAAAAAGAGATTATGAGAAAGAGTACATAGGATCACAACGGACAGTCTTGTCTTTACACGTCTAGCTGGGTCTTGGATACAGGTCTGAGGGATAGAAGCCCAAACAGGCTCAATCCATTCACAACCTTACTAAGACTCTTTTTTTACGCTAGTCAAAGGGGCTGCGACCCAAGAGAAAGCCCACATACTAGGGAAAAAAAGGCTACACAAGTGGGCCTCACTAAGACTTAAAGAGCATGATTGTCTTCAGATAGCGCGAGTTTCCACTGCAGTGATTCCAATTTCTTTTCTCGCGCAAGGGACCACCGACAAGACGGGTCCAGATCCTCCGATTCATTCTAGCCATTGAATCAATTGATCTTATAGCCAAATGTACCCCAATTTTTAGTAATACAACGTCTGATATGGTGGGCTCGACACTGATTTAGGGTCACTCCAATCATCCTGGTTTAAATATCATAACCTTCCCAATTTCTTTGCTCCTTGTTTGTTTCCAGGGTAAATTAGCCAATTTATTCTGTAATTGCTTGTTTCTGTATGATCAACCTCGGCTGCAGAATCTCCAAAGCTGGAAGATCTTTTTAAGTCAAATCCTTGTCCTCAATCTTAAATTACAATGAATTAGAAGAGGTAACTCAATTGGTCTACGACCACGGTTTTATCTCAAAAATTTCAAATTCAAATTGCACTACCACACTGAAATACTATAAAAAAGAATTCCAAATTACAGTGCATTTTACAACAGTAAGTGGTAAAGTTCTCATCCCACGATTGCCTCGACTTGTCTCCACACAAATCTTTAATATCTTGATGTTCACATGTCACAGCCCAATAATTTCTCATGGTATAGAATTGGAGCCTTTTGTTTCCGCTAGAGTAGGACAGGATGCCCCTTACCCCTTTTTTTTTTCGATAGGTGAGATAGGTTATTAGCTAGCTGTTACTTGAAGAAGACCCCAAGGATGATTTTTCCGCTCAAAACAAAAATATGTTATAGGTTTGGGGCTTATATAGATGAGTGTCAATCATGAGGAGCAGATGGAGGGGATTTGAAGGATCCATCCCTGACACTGTTGTGTGAAACAAATGGAGGCCACATATAATCACCATAAAGATGATATTTTTTAAGACCGACCCTCATAGTCATAAACTTTTCATTGTTAATGAACTTCAGATTTCAACATCTTTCACATAATCTCTTTAACTCAATGAGGATAAGAAAAAAAGGGGGACTAGTGTCAAATCGGTTTTGAGTACCAATTTGTTGGAATGAGGAGCGTTGAGGGGTGCAGACGAATTGCTAACCACAGGGTGATACAAATGGATCTCATCCTAGATTGTCAATAACTCAGGGATGACTCCCTAACAATTTGGCGTATATGTTTTCTTTTTCTTTCTTTCTTTCTTGCTAAGTTTGGGCTACTGGTGGAGATAGTGATACTCTATTAAGTTGAAAAACCTAAGAATTGTCTATGGGCTTGTGTGTGATATACTAATGTGCCAATGCCAACCATGACTGTGTTGACTAATATGGCATATATAGTATTTATGTAAGTATTTGTCTATCACGCATTCTATCGGGTTCTCTAAATTAGATTTAGTTGTGGCCCCATGGGGGTTTAATTTGGATGTGGATTTCTTTGGTTTATTGATTAAGTTAATAGCTCGCTGAACCATGGGCCAACCAAGTGATCTTTCAACCCTGTTTTGTCTTTGGCAGTTGGAAAGAGAAGTCATAGATACTTTGATGAAGCATAGAGACACCATTGGATGTCCACATCATCACAGTGGGTGCCCTGAAAATTTAGCAAGTTTCCTTTTTCTCATGGTGGATCCAGCTCTATACATTCAAATCAATTGCTGCAGGAGAAAATTTTGCTCAGATGAGAAGACCTACAAAATGAGGCTGGAGAAAACTGTTTATTTCTCCAATTCTCCCTCGAAGCACATTCACTGAAATCAGAATTTCTTGCCATATCTCTTTTTCTTTGTTTCAATTTTTGTGTGATTGCAGCAAACTATAGTAGAGCAAATCTCCTCTCTATCCTGAAATATTCATCTTGCATTCACATGCCCTGAGTTTAGTGTTCAATGATGTCTAGGACATTGCTCCATGGACCAAGGTCTATCCACAGTGGCAGTGGGACCCAGAAGGTGGGCTATCCCGTTCAACTGTCCTACCCTTGCCCAACGCATTTCCCCCCTCTGACGCATACACACCCAATGTTATAAGTTGGGATCCTCTACAGATTTTTTCTATTCACAGACCGTCATATCACTGTTGGAAAATCCTCATACAATCTCAATACCTCACACCTAATATTTCATTTCCTAACAGCACAAAAGTCTAATGTCATAATTCAATAGCCGAAAAGAAAGGGGATGCATCATATCAGGTAAGAAGAATATGCAAGTGTACGTATGTGGTTCTCATGCTTAATAATTTGATGAAATCATCACTCTGAAGTTTTTCTACTCAGCAGTTGTATTCTTTTACTTGAGCATCCCATTCAAATGATCTCGACCATTTATTTCAACCACTGTCACGACAGCAATTGAATGATTGTGATCACTTAATCAATAACCTAACGATACCATTCTAGGACAAAATTTGTTCCCAACCACTCCATGTTTGACTTTGAACGGATGTCTACATAAATTAGTCAGGTATTGATGTGCCCACTTGGTGAAACAATTGGTGGATTGGTGCCTTGAAGGATGAAAAACCTCATTGGCCTGTGTGATTGTGTAGAGTCAGATGCATATGAACTCGATGAAATGAGCACCGGCAAAACATTATTGTAGAGAGGATAAAGCCTAGTAAGAAATAAGGTGGAAATGTACTTCAATTATAGGATTTGAATTACAGGGGTGATGGGTGAATATATATTTATCACCGGTGATTCATTTTCTATTAAGCAGGGGTTCATTTGACTATCATTTCTTATGCGGTATCTTTGATTCTCTGTCTTTAAATATATATTTTAAAGCAAAAGACTTAAAGTCCTAGGCATTTAATGATGTGAAACAAATAGACCCATTTTTTTACATTGGTTTGTAATTTCTTTTTTTATTTTTTTCAGATTTTGAGTGTACAAGGGCCCTTAAGCTCTGCATTATGGAGTGGAGTGTTACTCTAAAAAATTTATATGCACTTGGTAGTGATATGAAAAAGGATAAGTTAAAAAAAAAAAGACAAACAAACATAAGTACCTTATTTCTGAACTATCGCATGATAGTGTGCTGTATAACACAGAAAGTAGACAAGGAACCCGGAGGACCCTTTTCTTTGCAAAAGGCTATCGTGGGGCCATTTGTTCATGCCTGTGGGTCAACATTACAGTTGGATTGACCAGAGGGAAACAAAGGGGGAATAACGATCCAATTAGGATTTTCCAACTTTCCGATTTGCAAACGTTGATCGGACGGTTGTGATCATCTGATTTAGATTCTTCCTTAGCTAGACCGAGGGTTGTGAATTTGTGATCATATACACATAAATCATAATTAAAACAATAAGAGTTAAAAAATAGAGATGCCAAACACCACTTAATATTTTTCAATAAAAGCCTCCCACAACACAAACACACCCCTGTGGTCAAATCAACTCCAACAAATTATAATATATTAACTAGCAACACAGGTCCGTGCTTAGCCCTGGCCTCCATAAAAAAATTAAATAGTTTATTAAAAAATTTATAAAAATACAAAATTTCAGATATTTATAGAGTCCATCTACTAAATGAATAAAATAAAAATTAGAAAATGTTTGAAAATGTAAATAGCATACTGAATGATCTCATGGTTTAAATAAAAGAAAAAAATTCAAAAGTCTATTAAATTTTATAAATATTTGAACTTTTATTATTTTTATAAGCTTTGTAATAAACTATTTAAATTTTTTATATAGGTCCGGGCTAAGCACGGGCCTACATTGCCAGTCTTTACTTATGATAGATATTTTAAAGGTCTTTGCTACATAAAAATAATGCATCAAAAATTATTGTATTCTTCAAAATAATGTTGATAAAAATAAATAAATAATAGATAAATATATTATCTATCAAGCTAATTTATTTATTAGAATTAGACTGAAATACTAATGTTACTTGCTTTAAAATTGATTAAAAAAAAGAATTACAAAAAAGGAAATGATGATGATGATGATTGAGAATTTATCTTAATAAAATTAAAAAATAACATCATCAAAGGAAAAATATTCTTGTAGTTTGAGTCTACTTAAATCTAAAAAATTCTTATTAAAAAAGCTCACTTCCTACTTTAAAAAAAAAAAAGAGGAAAAATAAAGGATATTATACAAACATTATTCCACCAAGTTAAATGTCCAAGGAAAAAATTACAAAATCTTCATCTCTAGAATCAATTAGAAATAAGCAAATAACAGAATACCAAAATTACTTGAGAAATTTCATTTTCATAATATGAAAAAAATGCAACATCAACCTTCTTCCTTGGATTTGCTTAAATAAAATTGATTTAACTTGGAAACCATTCAGAAAAAATATTAGATAAAACAACATTTCATATCAAATTAGAGAAGTAAGTGTTACGGGCTTGGATTTATCCAAACCAAATTTCAAATGAGAATCAGTTGAGCCCATTATAACTATAAAAAAACTTTACATTTTCATAATTTAATGGAGGCCCCAAAGACATATCCTCTAGGAATGATTTTAGTGAGGCCCACTTCCATATTTTGAAAGTATTACAAAGTTTTTATAATTTGATGGTCTTGTAAGAAATGGAGCCATTTATTTTGATTGGTGTCAAATCTTTATAAATAGGTCCTACAAAAAAAATTAGCATTGTAATTTGATCATGAGCCTAACTCCTAGAAGAAATTGAGCCATCTATTTTGATTGGTGCCAAATATATATAAAAAGGCCCCATAAGAAAAATTATCATGCTATCATTTAAGCAACAAATAGGATTAGGCAACAAAAAAAGGTAAATAAGTGAGAGATTTTAGTGATAGTAGTAGATGGAGAGATTTTAGGGGAATTAGTGATTTCTTGGTGCCCATGTAATTTTCGAGGATGCTGACGTGGAGCTCTAGAAAAAAAGAAAAATAAGAGGTGCTAATGTGGCACCTTCCAGAGGCCTCCATTCATAGAGCTTTAATATATATAAAGCTATGGTTTTGAAGATAATTTTTACCATAATTTTTTTTATTTTGACATGAAGTTATATATATTCCCTAAAACTGACCCACCTTCTCCCCCCACTTCCAACATGTAACCGCTCATTACCCCCACTTCCAATATGCAACTGCTCAAGTCTTTCTGCTTCTCTTCCGCAAAAACTTTATTTGTCTCCCAAATCTCATATACCATTTCTTTCTACCCATTTCACCTAACTCATTTTTATTCTACAAAGTCTTTAATTGAGAAAAAATGGTACAATCATAATTTTCTCTTTTAAAATTTTGTGTGCACTATCTACACCAAACCATTGTCCGTAAAGTATTTGAGGATGACTTTGAATGATTGGTATTTTTCTAAAACATTGTTCTATAGGTATTGTTAAACATGCCCATGTTAAGCATGGGTTGTTTACTAACATATATATAGATATATGTGTGTGTATGTATATATAGCATTGTGTGAGTACCACTATTAGTGGGCTCCACTAGAAATGGGACAAGGGGGATTGAAAGATCTCACCACTATTAGTCCTTCCATGGTGATAGAGGCTTAAATCATTGTCATAAACATTTGATCAATGGCGGACAAGTTTTCATCATCCAAAGTGAGTGCAATCAAATCCAACGGTCCAATCCATTTAGATGGGTGCCAAACTTGATATCAGTAACTATCACGGGGGGTAGTTGCGTTGTGGTCCACTTTGATGGATCATGAGTTGAGCGCTACTAGTGTTTTGATACATCGTGCTTACCTTATCGTGAGCACCGGGTGCTCAGCAAAGGTATTTTCATATATATATTTATACTAGCAATACAAGTCCGTGCTTAGCCCTGGCCTTATAAAAAATTAAATAATTTATTAAAAATTTTATAAAAATACAAAATTTCAGATATATATAGAAGTCCATCTACTAAATAAATAAAATAAAAATTAGAAAATATTTGAAAATGTAAATAACCGCTGAATGATTCTCATGGTTTAAATAAAAGAAAAAAAATTCAAAAGTCTATTAAATTTTATAAACATTTGAACTTTTATTATTTTTATAAACTTTGTAATACATCAAATATTAATGTATTCTTCAAAATATTGTTGATAAAAATAAATAAATAATAGATAAATATAGTATCTATCAAGTTAATTTATTTATTAGAATTAGATTGAAATACTAATGCTACTTGCTTTAAAATTGATAAAAAAAAGAATTGCAAAAAAGGAAATGATGATGATGATGGTTGAGAATTTATCTCAATAAAATTAAAAAATAACATCCTCAAAGGAAAATTTTCTTGTAGTTTAAGTCTACTTAAATCCCAAAATTTTTTTATTAAAAAAGTTCACTTCCTACTTAGAAAAAAAAAGGAGGAAAAATAAAGGATATTATACAAACATTATTCCACCAAGTTAAATGTCCAAGAAAAAAAATCACAAAATCCTCATCTCCAGAATTAATTAGAAATAAGCAAGTAATAGAATACCAAAATTACTTGAGAAGCTTCATTTTCATAATTTGAAAAAATGCAACATCAACCTTCTTCCTGAGAGTTGCTTGAATAAAGTTAATTTAATTTAGAAATCATTCAGAAAAAAAATTAGATACAACAATATTTCATATAAAATTAGAGAAGTAAGTACTACGAGCTTGGATTTATCCAAACCAAATTTCAAATGAGCATAAGTTGAGCCCATTATAACTATAAAAAATTGACATTTTCATAATTTAATAGTGGCCCATAGACATATTATGTGAGAATGATTTTGGTGTGGCCCACTTTCATATTTTGAAAGTATTACAAAGCTTTTATAATTTAATAGTCCTGTAAGATATGTAGCCATCTATTTTGATTGGTGTCAAATCTTTATAAATAGGCCTTACAAAAAAAATTAGCATTAAAATTTGATCATGAGCCTAACTCCTATAAGAAATGGAGCCATCTATTTTGATTGGTGCTAAATTTTTTGTCACAACCCGAGCCCAAAAATCGGGGGTTAGAGAAAACCTAACCAGTGACATACGTACTCCCGTGCATGTACACCGAGACCTCGCCCAAATGTACACACACAAGGGATCAATCACACGTGCAAACAAGTGTACGCGGAAGCTGTACGTATCAAGGCATACCACAAGATAACAAGAGACATAATGGATTACAAAAACAGTAAACTAATTACAAGGATGTACAACAAAATAGAGGGCTAGTCCACAAAAAGCAAAATACAAATCTCAACCAAACTCCAATACAATTTACAGAAAAATCCCCCAAGTAAGCTCAGACACAAATGAATGGGGAGAACAAAATTATGCAAACCGCACTCTGAAGAATGGATCAAGTCCACTCCTCTAGGCCGGAGGGGGCCTCACGAGCCTCTCTTGAAGTCGGGTCGACCGACGCAGGATCGGAAGAGGGATTTGAGCCTGCAACACCAAGAACAACTCATAAGTACAACGACTTAGCAAAATATAAGCCACAAGAAGATAACATGAATTGTATCTACTAATGAGCAAAATAGTAATGCAAGATCCATCGTAAGCATGTTCGTATACTAGGCAAAGCGTGCATATAAATAAGTATGCTATCAGAATCATAAACAGATAACGGTCAAAGTGGCTACTACATTTGCCATATTCTCCCTGTCACGACCCGAGCCCAGGGACCGGGGGTCAGAGAAAGTCTAACCAATGACACACGTACTCCCGTGCATGCACACCTAGACCCCGTCCAAGCATACACACACAAGGGATCATTCACACGTGCAAACAACTGTACGCGGAAGCTGTACGTATCAAGGCATACCACAGTATCAAGACAATGGGAGATTACAAAATAACATGAACTGATAACAATAACAAATACAGGAACGTATGTTACGGAAGAGGGCTCCCAAATAATCAAAATACAATATACAGATATCACTCAAGCCCACATTACAATTACAGAAAAAGTCCCCTCAACAGACTCCCAGACAAGGAATGGGGAAACCCAAAATGATGCAAACCGTACTCTGGAGGATGGATCAAGTCCACTCCTCTAGGCCGGAGGGGGCCTCGTAAGCCTCTCCTGGAGTCGGGTCGACCGACGCAGGATCGGGAGAGGGATCTGAGCCTGCAACACACAAGACAAACACATAAGTACAACGACTTAGCAAAGTATAAGCCAACAAGAAGATAACACAAATTGTGTCGAATACGGAATAATACGGAACAATGATCATAATGCAATATCCATAGAAAGCATGTTCGTATACTAAACAATTTATGCAAATGAATAAGCATGCTATCAGAATCATAAACAGGTAACAATCAAGTGGCTACTACATTGGCCATTTTCTCCCTTACGAGAGCAATCAGGATGAGAACACCAGCGACCGGGCCAGGGCACGCATGGGTCTCTAGTTCCCGGGGTCCGGAGTCCCAGGACAAGACACTCTGCAGAGGTAAACACTTAAACTAAACCAAAGTTAACCTCGTCGGGTATCCTAAGGCTGAGGCTCAGTAGTGCCAATACCAATCACAATCAATCGGATGATGCACCTCAATCAATCAATCATATCATATCACTTATCACTTACAGATCTCACATATCATGCTGAACAAACAATAGGAAGTGCATCGCATATACTGATACTGAATGTACATAAGCAATTACAGGAAGTGCTGACAATGAGTATCAATCACAATCACTGACTCATAACTGATGCAAGTTCTCCAATGGAGCAACGGTATAACACAATACACAATAATAGAATGGTTCCACCCGGGCTTCGCTCTGGGGTTGCTGCATTTCCCACAGAATCGAGAGGTCCAGCGTAGAACACATAAGAGGGCATAAACCGTAATCAATATGCTGTACAACTCAAACCAATCCAGTACTTATACGAATCAAGGATCCATTACAAGCCAATCCTACACTAATTATCCAGCGTCTCTAACCGTGCATGTTGATGTAGTTTTAAGTTATCCGATGCACCATTGTCTAGTGTTGCAGTGTCTCGAGTGTGCATCGAAGTCCCTTAAACCAACACCCATGGGGGGGTGCTAAACAATTGGATAACAAGCATGAATGATTCACAGCCCTTGAGATCATTCATGTCATTCAAACATTCCATTGGGCATGTCCAGGTTAGCTACATTCTAACATGAAAGTCATATACGGTCTTTTGCTTAAACCTAGTCCCTTTTCATTTAATTCTCAGGGTCTCACGGTGCAGCCGTAGGTAACCTTACGGCTTAGCCGTGGCATCTTACGGCTTAGCCGTACTATGCACTGCGGCTGAGCTGAGGTTTCCCAAATATCCATCCGGATTTACGGCTCAACCGTATTTTGCTCTACGGCTCAGCCGTATCCTGGTCCACGGCTTAGCCGTAAGACAATGTACGGCTTAGATCAGGCTGGGCCGTAGAAGAATGGCAAATTGCCAACATCCAGTTATTTTCAGCTAACAGTCTGTACTATTCTACGGTTTGGGTTACGGCTGGGTCTCGGCTTAGCCGTAAGCCATTTTACGGCTTAGCCGTAGCACATTTCACGGCGTAGCCGTGAGTGCACGGACTCATTTTTCTGGAATTGTCACAGTCATACAGAAACTGAAGGAAACGACTGAAAAACAGCAAATAACAGTGAAATGAACTCAATGGGGCTGTCCAATACTGAGAAACACAATGAAGCATAAAAACACAACAATCAAATCACTATCAATCGGTGTTCACACATCTTGGGCTTATACTTGCCTCACAAATGGAATCACTTCGTGGTTGGCTCAGTCCACCGGAAAACACACGCGAACGAGCTCCTTTCTTCCTCCCTCAAGCAATCGAATCAGAGATGGGGGAAGAGAGAAAGAGAGCTGAACCGAGAGAGAGACGAGCTGGAGAGAGTGAGCTGAGAGACAGAGACGATCGAGAGAGAAAAGGGGTTTGGTAGGATATTTATAACTTAACTTGAGCCAAATTTACAAACAAGTCCAATTAGTTAACACGATTATCAGTTTAAGTCAAATGACGGTCCAACGAGAGCAAACGAACTCATTCGGATCCAAGACAGTTACGAGAAATGACAAGCTCAACGAAGTACACGCGCTGACGTCAGAATGACGCAAAACTGACAAGGTCAATCAAAAACCAAAATTACGAAAAAGGGCTCAAACTCCTTAGACCAAGTCAAACTCAACCCAAACGATCTCTCTACAACTCAAACCAAAAACAAACAAAATCAAAACACACTTAACGATAAAAACACACGCAATTACCCACTAATCCGGGTCAACTCGGGTCGGAGTGTTACACTCCCTTTCAAGAGCGGTCAGAATGAGAACACCATCGTTCGGGCCAGGGTACGCATGGGTCTCTAATTTCCGGGGTCTGGAATCCCAGGATAAAAGCACTCTGCAGAGGCAAACACAAATTAAGCCAAAGTCAACCCCGTCGGGTATGTTAACGCTGAGGCTAAGTAGTGCGATATATAGACAATTTCAATCAAATCAGATGATGCACATCAATCAATATCACATACAGATCTCATATATCACAACTATCACAGTAAACAAATCATTGGAAGTGCATCACAAACTGAAATGTAATACGAATGCGAATACAAATAAACCAATATGAAAATGACTCCACAGGAGCAATGACAGTACATAGTAGTGGAATGTGCCTACCCGGGCTTCGCTCTGGGGATGCTGCATTTCCCACAGAATCAAGAGGTCCAGCGCAGAACACAGAAGATGGCAAAACCGAAAACAATATGCTGTGCAAATCAGATTTACTTTGACGTATTAAGGTCAATTACAAGCCAATCCTAACCTATTTATCCAGTGTTTCTAACCGTGCATGCTTATGTAGTTTTAAGGTATTCGATACACAGTTGTTCAATCGAGGAGTGTTGCATCTTAATACGAAAGTGTAACAAAGTCCCTTAAACCAACACCCATGGGAAGGTGCTAAACAACTGGATAACATACATGAATGAGACGCAGCCCTCGCGATCATTCATGTCCTTCGGACATTCCATTGGGCATGTTCGGGTTATCTACCCTCTAACATGAGAGTCATAACAGGTCTCTTCCTTAATCATACTCTTTGTAGTCATTTCTTAGGGGTCGTACGGTGTAGCCGTAGGTGAACATACGGCTTAGTCGTAGGCATCTCACGGCGTAGCCGTAAGCTGCACTGCGGCGGAGTCGAGGTTCCCCAAACTATTCATCCGCATTTACGGCTCAACCGTAATTTGCTCTACGGCGCAGCCGTATCTTGCCCCACGGCTTAGCCATAGTACAACGTACGGCTTAGATCAGGTTGGACCGTATAAGAGTAGCAAATCGCCAACTCTCAGTTATTTCAGATGTCACCCTGTATTGATCTACGGTTAAGGTCACGACTGGGTCTCGGCTTAGCCGTAAGACATTTCACGGCTCAGTCGTAGCACAGGTCACGGTTTAGCCGTGAGTGCGCTGAGTCAATTTCTTAACACAGTTGCAGAAGTACAGAACGAGCTAACTCCTGACTGAAAACAGAAAGATAAGAACAAAACTGACTCAACACGGCTGTCTAACTATGATTCATACAAGAAGAGTAAAATAGACACACAATCAAAGCAATACCAATAAGTTTTCAAACTACTTGTGCTTATACTTGTCTCACAACGGAAATCCACACACTCACAGTCGTTGTCTTAGCTCAATCCGCTGGAAACACACACAAAACTGACAGGCACTGCTCCTTTCTTCCTCACGTACACAGGACAGAAAGAAAAGGAAGAGAAGAGAAAGATAGTTGAACGAGAGAGGAGCAAACCAAAAGAACTGCGGTAGGTATGATATTTATAAGAGAAAATGAGTCTAATTACAAACAAGTCCAAACATGTTAAACAATTTCCAGTTTGAGTCAATTGATGATCCAACAAGAGCAAACGAAGTCATTTGAATCTAAGACAGTTACGAAGATCGACAAGCTCAACGAAATACACGAAGTGACATCAAAATGAAGCAAAATTGACAAGGTCCAACAAAAGAAAAAATTACGAAAAAGGGCTCGAACTACTTAAATCAGGTCAAACTCAACCAAACTACTTGTCCAGTACTCAAAACCACTCAAGACCAAAGAAAAACAAAACCAAGACACTTAACAACAAAATCACACGCAATTAACCACCAACTCAGATTAAGTTGGGTCAGAGTGTTACATTTTTATAAAGAAGCCCCAAAAGAAAAATTATCATGCTACCATTTAAGCAACAAATATGATTAGGCAACAAAAAAAAGGTGTAAAAAAGGTGGATGAGTGAGAGATTTTAGTGATAGTAGTAGATGGAGAGATTTTAAGGGAATTAGTGATTTTTTGGTGTCACATGTAATTTTTGAGGATGTTGACTGGCGCTCTAGAAAAAAAGAAAAGTTTTTATAATTTGATAGTCCTGTAAGAAATAGAGCTATCTATTTTGATTGGTGTGAAATCTTTATAAATAAGCCCTACAAAAAAAAATAGCATTATAATTTGATTATGAGCCCGACTCCTATAACAAATGGAGCCATCTATTTTGATTGGTGCCAATTTTTTATAAAGAGGGCCCCACAAGAAAAATTATCATGCTACCATTTAAGCAACAAATATGATTAGGCAACAAAAAAAAGGTACAAAAAAGGTGGATGAGTGAGAGATTTTAGTGATAATAGTAGATGGAGAATTTTAAGGGAATTAGTGATTTTTTTGTGTCACATGTAATTTTCAAGGATGCTAATGTGGCGCTCTAAGTAAAATGGAAAAGAAGAGGTGCTGATGTGGCACCTTCCAAAGGCTTCCATTCTTAGAGCTTTAATATATATAATGAGTTATGCTAGAAAACTCTCAGGGCATTTTTCACCAAAAAAATCCATTTTTTAGTCAATAAGATTTTAACTCCTGTTATATAATCTCCTTAAAATTAGCTATCCCCTATTTTTTACTTTACACTTGTGATGTGACAACTTTTTATTGGATATGTCAAAATGAGAAAAAAAACTCTCCCTTTTTTAAATGAGGAGTTTTTTAGAATTTATATATACATATATATGGGGGCCCCCTCATCTTCATTTAAACTTAGGGTAAGCTCTTGTGTTCATGCCTGTGGTGCCCACCTGGGGACCCACATGAGATGAGAATGGGGGGATTTGAAAGTTTCCCTGAGAGCTCCCTCCCTGCAAAAAATTAGCCATATTCACGATCTCTATCATCTCCATCTAAGCCCACAACTTCCAATGATGTACAATCCATTGGAATTAATCATAAATAGATCCAACGATCAAATCACATCGGATGAGGAAAAAAATTAGTGGACATATGCAATTTAGGGGGGTTCTTGTGTGTGGTCCATTTAGATGGACCAATGTTGGGCGCCACACATGTGGGCGGATGAGATTCCCTCTTTGTGGTTGAGCACATGTGAGGAATTCCCTATATATATGAGTTTAATTTTATGAGAAGTGTTCTCACTACCTATCGTGAGAACTTTTATGGGCCCACATGTGGGTCTCATCAGGGGATGAGACCAAGGAGATGAAAAAATCTATGTGGGACCATCTCGAAAATCAAATTTGGCCTCAATTACATGTCATTAACCCCTTTATCCTTGGCATACGAATTCAGTTTATTCGAATTAGTGCATAGTTGATCCAATAGTTCAGTAAATTTGGATTTGACCGAAACTTGAGGTGTGTGACTATCAGGGGGTTCCTGTGTATTGCAAGATTTGAATTAAGTAATAGATGTGTTCCACCTAAACTTCTCACAAAAAGCGATGAAAACTAGTTTTAATAAAATTATTTTCCATATATTTTTTATATAAAGAAGTAAATCCACAGTGATGTCAGTGGAGATGCAAATGACATATTGACATTTCCATATTTGAATTATTATGGCGATGGTTAAGATCACTCATTTCACTTGATTCACTTATATCAATAGAGATTTCCTAGTACCCAGCAGCCTTGGATTGGAAGAGCCCCTAATTCAAGAACGTGGTACTCATTTGGATGTTCGCGGCCAAAGATTTGCAGTTTTGAACAATTTCAAAGCTCTGTTCCTTGCCGCCACTCCTTTCTTCTCCATCGATTTCACCCAATTGCCCGAGCAATCTGAAAACATGATCATTGCAGCGATCTAGATCGACCATCTGGTGAAGCCCACCACGTAGAAGGAAAACTATATGGGGTTTTGTTGGATGGATGGTCTGGATTAAAGTGCGAGACCCCATTTTGGACCGAATTGTGGAGGATCTTGATTGTTAATATGGTGGGGCTCATCAATGACGTGAAATACAATTAGAATCTTGTTAGAGGGCCTGCCATTGGAGGAATTTAATATAGAAAATGAAAATTTTAATTAGAAAATGACATTCCGTGTTAAAATGGGCAAATGGCTTTTCCTGTCATCTTCATCAAGGGGAATGTCTGATAAGGCTTGTCGGTTTAAATTCAAAAAACTAAGGAGGTGTCTTAGTATTTTTACTAAATTACTAGGGTGCCGATATAATTTGTTCTAAAATTTTGGTGTTGTCGCAAGGTGAAACCTCAGACATTATTTTATATTTTCTAGTTTAAAATAAACCAAATGGATAAGAGTGACAGTAGTCTGATATTGTTATTTTGACTATAACTCCTACTTTAAAGCAGTGTTTGAAAAGCATATATTTTAAAAGATTTTGTTATAATATATCCTAATTTAAAATATAATTTATGCACTTAAAAAGTAACTATTTGGATATCGTAGAAAATATTCTATAATATTTTACTTTGTTGCAAAAATCTTTATATTGAAATATTCAAGTATATACTGTATAACATACTCTTAAAAGCATATTGAGATATATATAAATTGTCAAACACTATAAGTGACACAATATTATAGTATGATATAATTTTATTATGTGATAATAAAATTTTGTATTATTCAAATCTAATAATATTATATTCTGCATAATATCTAAACACCCTCTAATGTTACCAACATTCCATGTTTCATGTTCACGTGGATAGGATAAAATTCGGATG
Source organism: Sextonia rubra (assembly GCA_037013555.1). Classification (NCBI taxonomy): domain Eukaryota; kingdom Viridiplantae; phylum Streptophyta; class Magnoliopsida; order Laurales; family Lauraceae; genus Sextonia; species Sextonia rubra. The sequence goes on from JASUAD010000010.1 coordinate 47,519,825, forward strand.
GTGGGGTACTAAAGGGTTGCTGCTGGAGCATAGGACACCTATTTCCATAGCATCCATCAGGCTATTAGGAATCGATTTCTAGCCGGTGTGGGCAAACTCGGTAAAAAAAAAAAAGGATGTTGGATTAAGCTAGAAGCGTTTAAGGCCGTCTCCATCTGCTGTGCAATCAAGATGTTCCAATGATCGAAATATGGCCTCCATTTTTACAGATGTGCTGTTAGATATTTGATCATATAGTCAGCTTCTATAATTGAATTACGCATTTTGTAGTTAGACGGATGGACAGACCACTCTATCGGTTTCGCTGTCTCTCTCACTTAGAAGAATTCCAATTTCCAAATGACTCTGAAAATAAATAATTTTTTTATTTTACAAGTTGCCCCCACCACGACTACCATTGGCATATTTGTTTAGCTGTCACCAAAACAGTGAGGATTACATAAACAAATTTTCGTCATATTTTCATGTTTGATGCAGTAAATATCATGATTCCTAACAAAATACATTTTTACCAGGGCCGAAATTTTTGTTTCGACCAAATAGGAAAATTTGTTCAGAACCGAGATTTTCTCTTCATGCACCAAAAATTTGAAGAAGGTGTCCTCTTTGTCATGGATTCAAGAGGATCCAAAAACACTCCACTCATGATTTTCCTTTCTCCATTATGAATTATGATCTGGATTGGATGGTCAGGATGGTCCAATCAACGCCCAAATCCTGATTGAAAATATATGGTAAGGATTAGATAGGAGTTTACAGATAAAGGGCATGCTTCATCCAAGGACCCCTTGTTTTTTCACTCACATGCAACGTTTATGATGGATCCATCCCCCAAAATTTTGCCGCGGGAAAGACCGACATGGAGTCCAGAGAGTCAATGCCTCTCTCAGTCACACACTCACATCACAACCCAAATGCCTTTCTCAGGGGAGTTATTTCATTACACCCAAGTGGAATCAAATGGGGCCCACACCCATTAAATAATGCCCACACTGAAACATCCTGGCCGTCCAATACTTCCAATTTGCTATTTCCCTCTCTTAACCATCCATGTGCCATTTCCCAAAGTTCCATCCGGATCAACCCAGCCACGGCGCTTTACCATACAAGAGAGCCACCGCAGGTGGGCCCCACACTTTTCATCACGCACACTGCTAGCACGCTCCATTCGGGGAGAAACTTTCTGCAGGGAAAGTGGGACATTGGATTCCTTCCATTCTCACATTTTTTGTTTTCCAGCTTTCCAAATTCAGTTTTGTGCAGTGATTTCTCTTCTTCTTCTTCTTCTTCTCTCTCTCTCTCTCTCTCCATCTCTTCTTATTCCACATGTAGGAGAAAAATTGCAGGTGGGGGATGGAGAGATGGAAGAGTGCTTTGAATGCCATTTTCGGGTTCCTTGCAGCAGTTACTCTGTGACAAGTTGATAGAAAAAAACCCGGTAAAAACAGGCCTACTTTCAGAGGGGTGATTTGAGGAGTACCCATCTTTTCAAAATTACGTAGGTGTTTGATTCCGTCTTCAAATCACAAAACCCAGAAACTATTTTGGGTGTTCTTGGCTGTATACGACTTTGTCTCCTTTGGGTCTGGTTCTGCTTCTTTTTTGAGACGTCGCATGTCAAACCAGTAAAAGTTTGTGGTCTTTTTTTGCAGAAGACTGCTTTGTGCCTTATCTGTTCATTCTAAATACCTGTTATTGTTTGGCTTTAGTTACAATCAAAGTTGGTAAAAAAAGGTGGGATTTTCCTCTTTTTGCGTATTTGGCTTTGGATTTGGTACCTTCTGTTTAAAGACAGAGATTTGGGTTCTTTCCTTCAGTTGAAAGATTGAATATTTTAAGTTTTTGTTGGGTTTTTAACTGCTAGCAATCAGTACTAGTTGAAGGAAATTCTTTCCATCCTTTTCAATCTTTTTTCTTTTTTTTGGCTTTGTGTCACAATCAGCCTCTCCCCAAAAAGAAAAAAAAAAGTTTGGGTTGTTATTTTTTATGATTTTTTTTTGTTTGTTGGGTGATGGATTTTGTGAACTTGTTGTAGTGGGAAGTTTCTCTTCAAGGAGATTTTCATGAGGGTTTTGTTCTGGAAATTCCACTGCCCTTCTTTCATTTGCTTCTGCAAATCATCCCCTCTTTCCCTTTCCACCCCTTGTCCATTGGATTTGGAAAACACCCAGCATGCCTCCTCAAATGCTGTGGAGGAGCTATCTAACGAGAAGGCTGAGGATGAGAAGGAAATAGTAGATGGGGAAGTTGAGGATGATGTTCCGCCGAGGAGCAGTCTCAAGAAGCCGTCAGGAGCGGGATCTAAAGAGATCGAAAAGGGAAAAGTGCAGTGGATGGATTTTTTAGGAAAAGAACTAGTCCAGATCCGGGAATTTGAACCCAGGTAGATTTGATCTTTTCTTTCTTAGAATCAGTCCTTCTTCTCTAATTTGATTTTGTTTCTTTTGGTTGAATCTTGGGTGTGAATTACTTTGTGCTATTGCCTTTCATACACTGTTTGATTGGATCAATTCTTAGGAATGCTTTTTTTTTTTTTTTTTGTATGGATCCTGTAATTCATTTTAATTTTGTAAATTATTGGACAAGAGGGAGGAGATTTGAATCTGATTGCATTTTATTGGTTAGTCAGTGTTAGTTGGGTGTATAACTCTTACTAAAAGTGCCCTTCAATCCTTCTTTATTATCCTGGGGGTATTGTTTACTCTTTGGCGATAGCCGATGAGTGGAGAGGATTCCATATATTCTATAATGGAAGGGAAGGTTGTAGGTTTTTGGTCCTTTATTTTGCAAATTTGAAGTGGAAGGTTCTCACAGATTTGAAATTCAAGTCAGGTTGATCGGCTGCTGAAGAATTTGAATGATAACTTAGCAATTGTAGATATGCCATGGAAGCAGGGGTGTATTTACTCATAGTTGCCAGGTTAGCTATTTGATCCTGTCTCGGTTTAGCACATGGTTCATTAATGGTGCATTCTAATTCACTAAATTCAGTTTGCTTTTGTTTAGAATATACTGGTTCTTGAATTTTTCCTCTGGATTCTGTTACTTGGTATTGATCGAATTAGAATAGGAACTGATCATAGAACTTCAATCCTTGCTTGGTATATTACCATTTGTTGGATGGAGATTGTGAATAAAATCATAACATCTACTCATCTTCAATGTTGGAGCTTCGGACTTCTCAACGTGGATCATGCAAAAGGCAATAAAGGAATCAGTAGATCATTGGCTTATAATTGGATCATGGCTACTGGTTGGAACTTAGATGATTTTGAACTACTTATTAATGTCTTTGGCCTTTTTTTTTGGATCTTTTTCTTCTCTCTGAAGTGGTGGATTTGGTTGAAGATGGTGTGTGGGCTCTGGCACATGTTTTCAAGAGGCAATATCTTATGAGATTGCTCTCTTCCAAGCTTTCTTTGAGCCCCTTTTGGATCGTTGGAACTTGGTGGCCCTATGATCTAGTTGCATTTAAATTGGTAATGGCAAAGAACCAACAACCGTATGTTACATCCATGTAAGTCAGGTTATCCAAACGCATGAACTGTCATTTATGCATAAAATGAGTTACTTTCACTCTAAGTACCAAATGGGCCCTTGGGAAGGAAATAGTAATAGATTTTTTAAAGTTGTGGAAAAAGAATGATGTAATCCTTCAATCATCTTCAGGAATGAGTAACAAGTGCCAATCTGGTGACCTAATTGTAGATTAGAATGTGATGGTCAAAAGTGGGATCATAGGAAGTGTTTTCTGGCTATAATGCCTGATTATGACCAGGATGTAACAGGATACGGCATCATTGTGCATGTACAACTGGAAATAATGCTTCAGGTAGGATCTATATGGATATCTACTTATCTTACTGGACAAAAAAATGGAAAAAGAAAAAAAAAAAACTATCTTGAAGCATATGGCTATGGTTATTGTTCTGCCGAATCGGAAGAAGCTGTGAATACCAACCTGGTTCTCTGAAGCTTATATTTCGTGGAGTTTTTGAGTTTGAGCCCATTCATCTGAGGCTCATTTGGTGTCATATGCATGAAATTAGGTGATCAGTGGAATATGACCCAGTTTGGCATTGGTTTCTTGAGGATGCATTAATGATTTAGAAATGATAAAAATGTACTTCTTGAACAATATTTTTTGCTAGTGACGACATCATGTTTCAAAAAATGAGCCTATACTTATTTATCAGTCTATACTACACTAGTATGATATTGATGGCATATCAGTATCAGCCTATCAGGACATATTGCATGTATGGCTGATGTTATCAGCTGCTATGACAAATAGAACTGATATATATTTTTTTGGTAAAAGATATAGGTGATGTTATTGGCCAACAGTGTTGGTTAAGCCTCTTCTCATTTTTGGAGTTTGTCAAGCTGAAAAACCCTCTCTGTGGCCCTTTCTAAACACCGACTTTGTGGTGTTTCGATAAGATGAAAAGCATTACACGAAGTTTGACTTGAGTGTGCTACAAAAAAGTATGTGTCTACTGATGTTCTTCTTGGATTTCTTGAAGATATTCCTTAGAAATTATTATTATTATTATTATTTTGGTGGGGTGGTTGGGTTTTTTGTGGGCGCGGGGTGGGGGGGGGGGTGGTAAAGCGATGTATGAAAGATTTGAGGATTTTAAGCCTAATCTAGAGAGATGTAGTTTTTCTTTTATTTCTTCAGTTATTTTATATGAATTTATTAAATGTTTATTTATTTTTAAAATGTCGCTAATACATGCACACATGTGATACAGTGTCTTAGATTTAGCTCTCGAGTTTTAGGCCACCTTAGAAATTATATGTAGTAACTTAGACCCCGGAATTTTTTAATATTTTGCATTTGCTGAGAAAAATATTGACATTTTTTATCTTTTGAATTTCTCAAATTTAAAACTCTATATTACAAATCATCTTGTTCAGTCACTTAATGTTATCAACTACTCATCTTGTTAAGCCTCCCTGAAAAGGAAAATTATGTGCGGCCTTTCTTTCTTGGCTTGTATATGGACAATTTGGAAATAGAGAAATAGAAGGTGTTTTGACGGATTGGCCTTGTCTAAAGATGAAATTATCTTTAAATTGAAACTCTGTGTCGTCTCTTGGGTTTCCGTTCTTCCAGATTTTTGGGGCATTTCTTCGGACATTATCATCTTCAATTGGAGGGATGTAATTCCTCTTTTGGCTCTAGCTGTCTATGAGTCCTTTTTGTTCCCTTCTCTCATTTAGAGTGGTGGTTGTATTTTTGTGGGTTTTCCCTTGCCGCTTCTCAATATAGCTCTTTTGTTTTGTAAAGCTTATGATTATTACAAGTTTCCATTTCAAAAAAAAAAAAAGTTATAAACTAATCTGATATATATGTTTTAAATTCTTGAACAAATTTTCTTATTACCACTAAATAAAATTTACTTGTATAATTTGCAGTGATATTCCTACAACCTTTAGCAAACATGTTTGACTTGGTCTTTAAATTTAAACAAATTAAACAGTTTCTAGTAAAATAATGATGCATGATTTATATCATTTTTAGGGATTGATAAATATCTTTATAATGGGCCCAAACAATGACAAATAGATTTTGGTAAATACCTTTGATACTCGGCCTAGAGAAAAACAAATAGATTTTAGCGTTTTCGAGTGTTTTGGCATTTTTTGAACATTTTCCAGATTTTTTTGGGCCAAATGAAAATTCACGCCATGACCAACCACAACAGCTGCAAATGCAGTGGATCGGTTATCACTTTTGAGGGCCTTCAACCATGGACGACACATTTATTATTAATAAACTAATGGTAGTTTGAAAGAGTAAATTGCGATACCTAATATCAAAATGTTGGAATTTTGCAATATATAATATCAATATTCTATATCAGAATGTTGTCATATTGGTTGGCATCCAAAAACTGGCATAAATCTACGATCCAGCATTTTCAGTATTCTGCATGTTGGAATATATTGCAGTATTCAAATATTCAACTCAGAGCTGAATATTTTAATATTTCAGCATCTGCAAGCAGGCAGAAAACTTGATGTCTCCAGTGTTGGTCTGTCCAAATGCATCGTAAGTCATTAACTGCTTGGCAGAACTATTAGAAAAAAGTGAGGTTTGCTTCACAGATAATGTTCAGGTGGTTGATATACAGCAAGATCGGGTTTCAAAATCAAGAGGTGGAACGAAGTGGGCGAGGAGGTTAGAATTTAAATGTTTGGGAGTGTACCAGTGCTAGGTGCTGAATGGAATGGCTACAATTTACATGGGAGATGACAATGCAGCATTATCAAAGGTGATTGGTCCTTGATGGTCATGTGTTCACTTTCATGTGCATGTAACTTTGGAGCGTGGGGCTTTTTATCCTGATTTTGGCTATCATGCAGTCATCTGATTTAGCTTTGTGTGTTAAGGTAATGTCCCAACTCAAATTGTGGGTTGATTGTTGTAGCATGGGATTCAGGTCTATATTAGTTTCCTAGCACTCCAGGGATTTCCAAAGCTGATTTTCTCTGGCTTAATTGTTTTGCTTCGATGGATCTTTTGTAACGCCCCACTTCATGCATGGAAACTCGCCTGCTTGTACCAGACCACAGCAGGGACCCACACGCGAACTAGTTGAGTGTCTACTCTGATACTATTTATAACACCTCACCTTACACACATGCATGATATTGTTTGCTTTAGCCCATAGGCCTCATGGTTTTGCTTTTGGTGGGCCTTAACCCACCAAAAGGCCTCATGCAAGGTAAGGGTGTAAGATTTATATATAAGCTTAGTCACTATTGTTCTCTATAGTCGATGTGGGACTTCAGCATATCACATCGTCTCTCTCCATGTATTTTAGTAGGCATTACTACTGTTCATTAGATTTCACATCTTAAATTAGTAAGGCTTGATATTATTAATGAAGGAATTAATACTTTTTTGTTTTGTTTCTTTTAGTGAATTAGTAGAATTTTATTGTCAAAGTAAAACATATGCAACGGTGTTGAACCTCATCTTTTTTTTTTTTTTTTGGTGATTTGTTCATTTAATATTTTTTTTATTTTTTATAACAGTAAATTTTATTTCAAACGAAAAAGGGGAGAACAACAATAAAAAAAACGAGAAACAAAAGAAACAACACAAGGGGATTAATCATCAAAAGAAATAAATGAGCGGTGTACTCCCTCCCTTGCTAGACCATTGGCCTCATGATTAGCTTTGCGAGGACTGTGATGAAAAGAAACTCCTAGCTCATCTGATATATCTAGAATCTCCTCAATCAAATTCGCCAAAGACCAAGGGTAAGAAGATTGCCCAGAGCCCCATTGGATGGCTGAAAAAAGAATCTCCTTCAATGATTTCATTATAATGTCAACCCCATTAGGATCCAAAGAACTCACTGGCCCCAAATATTTTAAGAATGCTCCCTGAAGAATCACGAATGAGTTCGCCAATGCCCCCCATATTTATGCACTGAAGATAATTTCCATTGAAATTCAGTTTGAAAACACCAGCCGAAGGTGAACTCCAAGAAACTTTTTGCATAGTTTTGAAATGCCATCCACCTTGAAAATGAGCTGCCCAAGATCTATTTAGAACTTCCAATGAGACACCTTCAAGTTCAGCCTTCCTAAGCACCCATTCTGAAACATGCCAAACAATTGATCGAAAATTTCTGCTTTGGTTATTGAAAATTCTATTGTTTCTCTCTAGCCACAGCAGCCAAAGACCTGCATAAAAAGATAACTTCCACAATATACAACCACGGACGGATTTACCCTTGTAGAACCATTGCGCAAAAAACTGCTTAATTAAACAAGGCATCACCCAGCAGACATCAAATTTACTAATGATAAGAGTTCCACACTCTATTCGCAAAGCTACAATGGAGCAACAAGTGATTTGCTGTGTCCTCATCTTTTAGGCATAAAGGGCATCCATTCACAATGGTATAGTTTCTCTTGCGCAACTAATCCATATCAAGAATTTTATTCGAACTTGCCACCCAACAGAACACCAAAATTCTCGGAGTAACCAAAGAATCCTAGAACCTTTTACAACCAAAATCCCCACCCTCCTCTCCTGTCAAGGTAATATAAAAAGACTTAACAGTAAACTTACCTTTAGCTTCAGGCTTCCAAATTTTAGCATCCTTTCTCCTCCAAGACATGTAAGTCTTCTTTAATAAGGATAGCAATCTTACAACATCATTGTCTTCACAGTCCACTAGATTTCACCTGAATTGCAATTCCCAAACAATTGTCCCACCTACAAATTGGTAATTGTTAGCTACAAAAGCACGAGGCCTTCTATCCAAAGAAAATAGGTTTGGTAACTGATTCTCTAGAGTAGTTCCACACCAAAAATCAAGCCAAAAAGAAATCCTATCTGCATCATAAACCTTATACCTGATCTAACAATGAAACTCATCCCTGACAAAAAGAATAGACCTCCATATACCTGAAGCTTTATAGCTCTGATTTGGCACATTCCAACCATCCCTTCCCACCTTATACTTATCAATAAGGATTTGCCTCCAAAACCCTTGATCCTCATCACCCAACCTCCACAACCATTTTCCAATCAAAGCTATATTCATTTTTTCAATAGAGCGGACTCCCAATCCTCCTTGAGCAATAGGTCTGCAAACAATCTCCCACCTTACTAAATGAAATTTCCTTTTATCCATAGAATCATTCCAAAGGAAATCTCGTTGGGCACTTAAAACAAGACAAAAAGAAAATTAGAATACTTGAAAGAACTAACTTAAGGAGAGTAAGATGACCACCTAATGACAGATATCGGCCTTATAATGAACTTAGTTTTTTTATGAATCATTTCAACCACTGGATCCCACAAACTTTTTTCTGGTAACCCTATGCATAAAGGTAACCCCAAATACTTAGTTGGAAGCCTTTTAACCCTACAACCAAAAACATCAGCCTAGCATTTTACATGGTTTTCCTCCACCCAAATGCCAATCAACTCACATTTACCATAATTAATTTTTAGACCTGATAGCGTCTCAAACCACTGTAAAATTAAAATTAAAATTTCCACCCGATCAATGGAAACATCGCAAAAAATAATTGTATCATCTTTAAACTGTAAGTTACCTTGTAGGCAGCATTATTAATAGAGAAACCAGAAATCAACCAAGATTGATTTGCTTTTTCCATTAACACAGGGCTTCAGCCACCATGACAAAAAGCATAGGAGAAAGAGGATCACCTTGAAGCAATCCTCTAGAACTTTTGAAAAATCCTTTAGGAGACCCGTTAACCAAGATAGAAAAGTAGGTAGTTGAAACACAACTATGAATTCATCCACACAATTTATTACCAAATCCCATACGATTCATCATGTATTGCAAAAACCCCTAATCAACCGTATCATAGGCATTCTCCGAATCAAGCTCACAATCCAAACCAGGATGATTTTGTTTATGCCTTGAGTCGATACCCTCATGGGCGATAAGCATGCTATCTAATATCCGGCGACTGTCAACAAAAGCACCTTGGATATCTGAAATGATCTCTGGCAAAACTTTCCGCAACCGATTTGCTAGCACCTTAGCTAAAATCTTGTAGAGACTACCAATTAAGCTGATAGGTCTAAAATCCTTCAACAAGAGAGCACCTTCTTTCTTAGGGATCAAAGCTATAAATGATGCACCTAGCTCCTTCGTTATAACACCATGCTTTTGAAATTCATTGAAGAAAATATGCAACTCCTCTTATAATAAATTCCAAATGTGTTGGAAAAAACCAATGGGAAAACCATCTGGACCCGGAGACTGTTCCCCCCCATGGCTAAACACTGCAGTTTTAATCTCATATATAGAAAAGTAGCCTTCCAAAGAGGAAGAACTTTCAGGAGAGAGGCACTTGAAAGTAATACCATCCAACCCAGGTCTCAAATTCCTATCCTCCATATAAAGCTGCTTAAAAAACTGAATAATTTCCCCCCCAATATCATTTCTAGACTGCCAAACCCTCTCTTTAGAAACAATAGATGTAATTCTATAAACCCACCGATGGGCACTTGCCATGGGATGAAAAAAATATGGTGTTTTGATCTCTTTCTTTCAACCATTTAGTTCTAGAGCGTTTCTTCCATTTTTTGTCTTGGATTATTTATTTTTCCTTGAGTAGTCTTACCGAGGACAAAGAGTGATGACCACTTGCAAAAACAATCTATGCATTTATGATTGAATGCTGTTACTTAACACTAGCTTGATTTTAATGTATTGTTTTTCAATCTGATGTAACTATGTTCGTTAGCAGTTTTGGGATGAATTGACTTCTTCAGGTCATGCTCCCATCTGCAGATGCATTGGCTTATAGAAGTCAGATTTCTTTAGCCTTTGAAGTGTAAAATAGTAAAAGGTATTCTATATAATAATTGAAAAGTTTATGTAGAAGTATCTGAAAAAAAGGGATATTAATAAAAATCATGCTAGATTAATCCCTACTATTTTAATTATTATTTTCATTATAAATATTGTATACGCTAATCTGTAGATATTAGGCACATGGGAGGTTTTGATTTAGTGGTTTGGATTCATGGGGACTAGGTTATGACAGAATGACTGAATTTTCAGAAGGAGAAGTATTGGTGTGGTTGCAGATGTATCAAAGTCAGAGTGGGTTTATGGGCCTCATTAAAGACAAAATTTAAGCATTTTCCAATCTCAGAAGAAATTAGATACTGGAAGGCTTGCATGTGTGGGCAAGTTAGTTAGGGAAGTTTCACTGTCCTTGGATCCTTCCACCTGGATCCCTCAAATTTAACCGTGATGGTGCTTCTAGAGTGAACCGGGGCCGGGTGTCCTCCTTGATGACCAAGGTTTTATTTTGATTGTATTTTTGTGCCTGGTCAGGAGATGGATTCAAGTGTAGGGGTAGTCTTGCTGTTAGAGAAGCATTAAGAATTTCTCTCTTTTCATTTCTTGAGGAAGCTTATTATTGTTGAGAGTGACTCGGCTAATGCTATAGTGGTTGTCATCCAATGGTGGCCGCCATTGATGTCGCAATTTATCTGTAATGAAACCAAGATGCTCTGCGTTTGATGTGGGGCATGTGCATACTTAAAGGGGACCCAGTGCATTGGCTGAGTCTCTGGCTAAATCTGTTGTACATAGGCCTCAACTGTTTGTGGCCTTTACTTTGTATAGCTTTGTTGTTCAAAGTATAGGCCTTTTAGCCTATTGTTTTTTCTCTGCATTTCTGTTTGTTCTCTATCTTTCTGATAAAAGTTACCATTAGCTTTCACAAAATCAAATAAAAAACTGATAATATACAAGCACATGCATGCACACAGGAAGCATATTCCATTACATTACTTCACAGGCAGCAACCACCAGTCTATGTGCCCAACATAAAATAATAACTGGAAGAGCATAGAATGTTTTGAATTTCGATAATGTAAATTTAACAGTGTCAAATATATAGGATATTCTTGGTATTCTTCTGGACATAGGATTCCTTTTTTATTTTTTATTTTAAAAAATATGCTAATTCATTCATGTTGTTGTTTAAGAAGTTTTGAGTAATTTATAAGCTTTAAATCCCACAAATTGGTCAGAGTCTCAAATTCTTTGTTACCTAAACTATTGAAAATCCATAGAAAACTGGAAGATGCATATGTAATGCATAATGTATGAACTGATGGCAATCCAACAATCCTATGACAAAATTGACTGGTAACTTCAAATTGTCTTCCTACCGGATTAATAAGTTGTAGGTTTTTCATAAATTGAAGTTAGTAGCTGCTCAACCTTTTTTTAATTTTTTAATTTTTAATTTTATGCAGTGAATCAGGAGATTCAGAGGATGATGTCAATGGGAGCCGAGGTTGTGTATGTGTTATTCAATAACCTTTTCTTTGTAAATCCTTCGAGGAAGCAACCTAGGAATTCTATATTTTTTTTCTATGCCTTCACATAGAGGCCTCAAAGCATTGCTGCTATCATATTGTATTTTCATTTAGTTTGCTTCGTGAGTACTACTGTCATTATGTGCGATTCTGCATGGACAAGGATAAAAAAGGGTATTCTTTCATCAGGATTTATCATGGGTGTCCTGCATGTTAATTTCAAGAGGTTTTGTTTTACCAGAATGGATTTTTATGAGTCCTTTGGCAATTGAAACGCAATCACACGTGCACACGCAAATTCAGTCAAGCACACACAAGGGAAAACACAAGAAGATTTACATGATTCAGTGATCTGCCCACGGCAGGGGAAAGATAACTCTCATTTATATTCCTGTTTTTTTCCGTTTCTTGTGTGGGTAGAGGTTACAAGTTATATCAGTATATGACCTTTCTTTTCTTAGGGGGTGTTTGTATTTGTTTGGATAAACACATCATATAATATTAATAAAATTGGATATTGAAAGATTTCATTAGTACAGAATAAAATAGTATCATATTATAAGTAATGATGTTTGGTAGCATCTTGAAAAGAGTCATTTCCTAGATATTTGCTTCTACTGGGTTGTGGAGAAGGAAACAAATTTAGCAATTTTTAGTAGAAAGTCAGATATTGTGGAATACATTTTAAGTTAACCAAACGCCTAATTTTTAGCGAGGTAGATTATGCAATAATGTAACATACAATATCACATAATCTTTTAAAATATCCTATTACCTAACACTCCAGTAAAGCCTAAGAAAGCCTTGGTACAAAAACTAAATATTCCCTGAAAGACAAACCTGGATTGTGGTTGACTTAGAAGACCAGTCCATAACTCAAGAGTACAAGACGTAACCTCCAAAGAGCCACATTGAAGCATATGCCATCAAAGGGGTTTTTTTTTTTTTTTTCAAAAAGACTAAATTATCCCTGAACCCCAAACCTGGATTGTGGTTGACTTAGAAGATGGGTCCAGTTAATACGGAATACAAGACATATCCCAAAAAGAGCTACATTGAAGCATATGCCATCAAAGGTTTCTTTCTTTGCTTGGGAGCTGGTGCTTCAGAACCTATATGCCCTACTTGCATCAAGGATGCTCATCATTTTTTGAGCATTGCACTGTGCACATAGCTGAGTGAGATTACTTTTCCTTTCTCTCTTCCCATTCATCTCTTTCTCGTTCCATTAATTGTAAAAAAACAAAAAGCCTGTGGAGAAGTCATCATTTTTAAGTGGATGAGTTGGGCCCTGTGACCCCAGTTTGCCAGAGCTGACATCCTAACTGCCAAAGTATTTGTCTTTTGAAATGCTTGACCGCCGTTCTAGTGATCCTGCTACTTTGATGAGAGGGAAGTGTATTGTTGATTATGTCATGAAATTTGAGGGATGGATGATTTGGTGTTGTAGAGATTGGAAATCATTTTGGGTCAATTCATTGGTGGATTATCATCTGGTCTTCTGCAATATCTACAATGAATAATCGGATATATTATCACCCTTTCTAATAATTATAGGGGGTTTGACAGCATTGCCTGATACAGTCAAAGCCAATCAGATTCCTATGTGATGTGCACTTTGCATGGATCCAAAAAGTTTAAAAGATCTGCCATGTAGGTCCAAGACAAATATTGGGCCATATTTTCTTTGATAAAATCGAAGTTTTTCATACAATGTAGAACCCTCATGATATGAATCGAAACCACCCCAGAATTCAAACCGTGGGAGAAAACTTAACCATTGGATTGGGCATTTGGCTATATGAGAAATCCTAAATTGTATGTTCCAGCGGTGCTTGACTTTGAGTGGACTGAAGTCCTCTATTGGATATTGAGGAAGAGGCTTTGCATCTAATGCAAATCACAATCACCAGGAAGTTAATAACCCCATTGTTAATAGAGAGTAAGTTTAAAAACAAAATTAGTTGTAATTGCATTTTTCTTCATCCAATTGTTAATGTCAATTTCTTGGGACGAGAGCTCAAGCAGGATGGGAGAATAACTTAGATGGTTCATATCTTTGGAAGTATGTCTATTGATCTGATTTTCCTTTGCACGATGTGGTCGATCTTAACATTGTTATGGTACGCCTGTAACTCTTGTCATGGTTTGGGGGGTGAGTCAGGTGCAATTTTCTTCTCCCTATGCAGTTCGTTACTGGCCTTCTCCACATGCTTTTTTACAGGCGTTTAGTGTTCTGTTCAAAGTTGAGCAGAGGTTACATAATCCTGCCAATTGATCCGATGGGCCACATCATCAGATGTCTGGAAACTCCTTCAAAGATCAGTTTAAGTTGTAGTCATTCATTGCCTGGTGTATGGGTGAGGTTTTAGGCTTTAGATGACATAGAAACATCCAAGGGAGCAGCCATTTTCGAGACGGCTTGATCTTAAAACCTCGTGTGTCTAGTACCCTTTTGCCATTGGCTAGTCCCCACCAGAGATAGGCCATGCTGCCACAGTTTGGATGGCCCCACCTGTGATTTGAGATGTGAAGAAAATGATCTTTGGATCCTCTAAAGATTTCCCTGGACGTTTTACATAGCCCTTTTTCATAAATAGGACCCGAAGCAAGTCTTTGGGACCCAATTGGCATCAACGGAATCAAGAGACTCTATAGATAACAATTTATAAAATAAAAAAAGATCATGTCTAATCCTCAAAGAGCAAGTGGAACATACCAGCTCTGTCATAAGGGCATAGTTTAGAAGCAGCACAGAGCTTCCTGCTGCAGAAAATAGGGGATATCTGCAATAATGTTAAATCATCCACTGCGGGGCAAAATGATTTAGAATGGTTTCAACGCAAGCTAGGATGTGGAGAAAAAAGGACCCTACAACACTCGTCTTTGGGTCAACTAAATTTTATGATGTAGTTATACCCCGAATAAATATGGCAGTATGAAACTATACCTGTTATCAGTAAGCGGAGGACAAAATCAAATTTATCAACATCATTATAAAAAAAGTCAGCCAGATTAGACAAACATAATTGCAAGAAATCATGCCATCCTAAAAAGATAACCAAATTACATAATCATTGTCAAGACAACCAGATTACAAAACATTGTTCCCATCTTCTTACAAAGATAAACAGGGGTTATAAACATTGTTATACCCCGACTAAATATGGCAGTATGAAACTAAACCTGTTATCAGTAAGTTGAGGACAAAATCAAATTTATCAACATCATTATAACAAAGGCAACCAGATTAGACAAACATAGTTGCAATAAATCATGCGATCCTGAAAAGATAACCAAATTACATAATCCTTGTCAAGCTATCCAGATTACAAAACATTGTTTCCATCTTCTTACAAAGATAAACAGGGGTTATAAACATTGTACACAAATCAGTATAGCACAAGTATTCTCAGCATAATGAGCAGATAAACCAGCTAAGTAAACCATCACCTGGTCTCATCTCCTCTGGGCACCCTTTATTCCTAACAACTATACAAGGCTAAAGTAGATCTGGCCATGCAGAAAATCATATCTCAAGCTAACTTCAACAATATGCCAAAACAAGAAAGGAAAATTGAACACGCAGTCCAGTTTCACTGTTCTATTATTGCTGTACAATCCAGCTTACTTTTTCTTGAGTCCTATCCTCCTGTCGGCGAAACCCGTCTCCAAAACTGAAACCAATGCCTCTATACTTGCTACATAGTTTACATTATTAACCTTTGAAACTGACAAAAGATTTAGTATTATAGATCTTGAGCCGCACTTCGCAAGAAACTGGACACACCCAAACCATGAATGACAAAAGAATCAGTTAATGATTCATGGAACTTAAAAGAATCAATTATTTCTTCAGACTGTTCCTGGACAAAATTTTCTTTCCGTAAGGGCTGTTCCGCAGTGCAGGAAAATGGGGACTGATAGCCTCAATGAAAGCAGCATGAAGAGCCCCCTGCTCAAGAAAAGAAGAAAATTCATAGAAAGAACAGAAACAAGAATCTGAAAAAGAATGTGGAGACAGAACAGAAAGACATTGCATGGTAGATCAATCAGGGAGGAATTAAACCTTGGATTCAGCAAGTGCCGATTGAACAACATAATTTCCATATGGGTCCTGCAAGATGTGTTCTAAATGAGGATGATCAATCAGCTCTCGAATGATACGAGCACGGCGTTCCTCTCCTGCAAATTTAAGGCATTTCTCAACCACATTGCTGCTATATTTTTGCATTGAGAGATATCCGTAGTTGCCGTCTAGTTGATTCAGCACATTTTCTGTTGCCCATGGGATCCCTTGATCAATGATTTTTTGCACAACATAATTCCTGCACAACCCACCAGATTTATTATAAGAAAGATTCATCTCAAAACCTCTAAAAGAGAACTGTCAACATTAGCATTCATTGTAGGATTTCTATTGTGGCACCAATGCAACTTGGAAGTATGAGACTACAAGCTCTAGCATATTGCTACTTAGAAGCCAGATGTGGAATAGTTGAAAGACTCAAAGACTTGATACTGTCAGGCTGCCAAGTCTTGACTGAATATTCAGTCAAACTTGGCAACCATTTTTGACTCAACACCGCGACGAGTGACTCGGACCAAGTCTTTCAGAGGATTGGAACTATAGGGTACAGGGAGTACTTGTAAACTATTAGAAAAATGCAGTGCAATGTAATATTTACATGTAAAAAATATCCCAAAAATAAAATGGAAAAAAAATAAAAAAAATAAAAATTAGCACTTTACATTCATTTACATTAGTTTTTACTATTACAGCTGAGGACATTTATGTACGGTTCTGCATGTCCGAGTCGAGTGGTAGACGCATCAATAAAACAATGCAGTGCCATGCCCCCTTTTGTGTTAGCACACGTATTTATGAACAGTATAATATGTTTACAGTTTACCACATACAGTAGTTCTCACAGTGGAATTAAAAGTTTGGTCATCAAGAAAATGAAAGATTAGCTTACCCAAAGGGATCTTGAGAAAGAAGGAGTGCATTTGATGTGATCTCAGACATCAACATCTGCTTCTGCTCACCATCTGAATTTTGGATACACTTTTGCAGCACACAGCAGCCGTGACGGTCGGTTGCAAGCTCAATACAATGAGCAGCGGCAGCATCGAAAAGAAACTGCAGAAGGAAAAGGTGGTTTTGTTGGTATTGATTGAAAATAACAAAATTACGTGTCATTGAAAAAAATCTTATACACAGCATTTACCAAAGCAACTTTCTATATTGTGAGATCATATATATATGGAGAACATTAGTATGCATACATCCCTCACCTTGGGGTGAGGGACACTTCCATATTTTGTGTTATCCATTCCTCTCTCTCTCTCTCTCTCTATATATATATATATAGGGATTCCCTCACTTGCGCTCAACCGCAGGGAGGGAATTCCCACCCGCCTGTAGGTGTGGGGCCCACATGTGGTCCATCTAAATGGACTACACACAGGGGCCCCTGAATTGCAAATGTTAGCTGAGTTTGGCTTTGATCTGAATGGACTAGACTGTCAGATTTACTGTACATCAATTTGAATGGATTGTACACCATTAAAATTGTAGGGCCTTAATGGAGATGATAGACATCAAGGATGAGCTTTATTTTTTGTAGAGAGGAAGGCCTTTTTGTGTCCTTCAAATCCCCCTAATCCCCATCCCCATGTGGGTCCCACACCCTTCAGTGAACGCTCCTCATTTGCGGTTGAGCGCAGGTGAGGAGCACCCATACATATATATATATAAATATATTATATATATATGGAAATTCTAAAAAAGGCTCATTTTTCTGCCCCTCTATTTTTTGGATATGGGGCCCATGTTGAGTTGATCTAGTCTTTTTATACACACTACCCTCCTATGTATGGTCACATGTCCAAATTTGACACTCATCCAATTTTATTTCACCGTTGGATTGAAATCATAATAAAATTATGCTTCTAAACCATTAAATTTTAGGGCTATGGATTAAAAGGTTAGGATGATCATTGAGACTCAAAATTTTTCATATAGGTATGCCTCATATGGATCTTCATATCAAATGGACTTCCATAATCATCATGCATCTCAATGGGCACCAACAAAGAGGGGTGTTTTTTCTTAAAAAACGCCCTAGCGCTATGTAGCGCTCCCCATATATATAGGGGAGTATTACTATGCATCCATCCCTCACTATAGGGTGAGGGACATTTACACAATTGAAAATATTCATGTGCAAAAGAGGAAAAACCATTTTTGGTCATATGCAAAAGATGAATGCTCATGTATAAATAAGGAAAGTCATGTAAGCATCCCTCACCCTATGGTGAGGGATGGATGCATAGTAATATTCCCCATATATATAAATATATATATGGGAAATAATTCTGACTATTAGAACTAGTTCTCACCATATTTTTTGTGAGAGCTTTAGGTGGAGCCCATCTATCACTCAATTTAAATCTTGCAATACATAGGGATCCCACTGATAGTCACACACCCCAAGGTTCAATCAGATCCGAATAAACTGAATCATTGGATTGACCGTGCACCAATCACAATAGATTAGATTTATGGGCCACGGATGAAGGGGTTAGGGATATATGATTGGGGCCAAACTTGATATTTGGGGTGGTCCTACATAGATCTGTCCTTCCCCCCATCCCATTCCCAAATGGGATCCACAAGTGGGTCCCGCAAAAGGTTCTCACTGTAGGTGCGTGAGAACAGTTCTCACAGAATCAAAGCCTTATATATAGAAAAATAATCTTATGAGAACTAGTTCTCACCATTTTTTTATGAGAAATCTAGGTGGGGCCCATCTATCACCCAATCCAAACCTTGCAATACACAGAGATCCCCCTGATAGTCACACGGCTCAAGTTTCGGTTAAATCCAAATTTACTGGACTGTTGGATCAATTATAGACTAATCCAAATGGACTAGATTTATGGGTCACGGATGAAGAGGTTAGGGACATATGATTGAGGCCAACTTGATATTTGGGGTGGTCCCACATAAATCTTTCCATCCATCCTGGTCCTATCCCCAAATGGGATCCATAAGTGGGGCCTATAAAAAGTTCTTATGGTCGGTGCGTGACAAAACCCATATATATATATAGGAGAATATTCACGTGCATATGTCCCTCACCATTTTTTCGTGAGAACTCTAGGTGGGACCCACTGTATGATCCATCCAAATGGATCACACACACGACCTCCTTCAATTGAACGCGTTTACCAATTTTTGATCGAATCCAAATTTATTTGACCGTTGGATTGACTATGGGTCATGGATGAAGGGGTTAGGGACATGTGATTGTGGCTAAACTTGGTATCTAAGATTGTCCTGCATGAATCTTTCCATCCCTCCCAGTCTCATCCCTTGGTGGGGTCCTCCATAAGCCCCACAGAGGAGTATGCACGGTCCCTTGGTGAAGGACATATGTGTAACACTTCAACCCCGCTTGACCTCGTTTAGCGGTTAATTAATCTTGTTTTCGTTGCTAATTGTGTTTTGTTTGTGTTTTGTTTTCGTTGCGGGTCATGGATAGGTAGTTGGGTTGAGTTTAACCTTGATTAAATAGACCAAGCCCTTTTTCGTAATTTTAGCTTTTCTAAGACATGGTCATTTTTGCATCATCTTGATGTCAACACGTGTCTTTTGTTGAGCCCGTCAACTTTCATAACTACGTCTTTTGCAAACGATGCCGTGTGATTCCATTGGACCAGGATTTGACTCAAACTGAAAATAGAATTTTGACTTGGACTTCATTGCAATTGAGACATCTACTTATCTTATATATACTTCAGCCATCGACTCACGTTCTTTCTCTCATTCTCTTCTCTCACTATTCACGTGAAGTTTCTCTCCCTCTCTTGAATTCTCTCCTCCATCGATCACCTCCATCGATCAAGCTAATTTGAGGGATTTTGGCTCTTTTAGTCACTGGTGTGTTGATTGAGGTGAGCTGAGTTTTCTCTTCCATCTCCCTCATCTCATTCTTCTTCTTCTCCTTCTTGTTTCCATAAGTGCACGCTAGGTTTTGAGATTCTTTCCATTTCTCATGCATGCATGTTGTTTGGTTGGTGTTAGGTTGTGTTTGGACCCAAGGACATCAGTTGTGTAATTGAATTCAATTGAGGCAAGTATAACCATAACCTGTAAGAACCCATGTTGGTATGCATTTGATTCTGGTTAGTTCACATGAATTTGTATGGGAATTTGTATGGAAAAATGTGTTTACAGCCCATTTGATTAGTACTTTATCTATCTCTATTGGACATTTGCAATTCTGATGATTTCACAGGTTTTCTGTACGTGATTCAGAACATTGACTTCGTGCATGTACGGCTAAGCCGTATGTCACTTACGGCTTAAAGTCCAGAGAGGGTAAACATCCAGTTTTCCTCTACGGCTAGGGCACGGCTAAGCCGTGTATTGCACTACGGCTAAGCCGAACCTCAGTCGTGGCCCAGCCGTAGATCAATACAGGGTGCCTTTTTATGGATTAACCAAGAGCAATCAATTTGTCAGACCTTCTACGGCCCAGCCACGGCTAAGCCGTAGAACACACACGGCTAAGCCGTATAACAAAATACGGGTGAACCGTAACTGCGGATGAACAGTAAAGGGAACCGCGGTAGAGCCGCAGTGCACATTACGGCTACGCCGTAAGATGCCTACGGCTAAGCCGTACGTTCACCTACGGCTAAGCCGTATCCACACTAGAATAATGAAGGACAAGGATAGGTGTAAGGGAAAGACCGATATGGCCTTCATGATAGAATGTAGAGCACCTAGACCTGCCCAACGGAATGTGATACAATGCGTGAATGATCTCGAGGGCCGCGAATCATTCATGTTCGTTATCCGGATGTTAAGCACCTCCCCATGGGTGTTGGTTTAAGGGACTTCGTGCACCGCCGCTTCAATGCAACACTAGACAACGGTGCATCGAATAACTTAAAACTACATCATCATGCACGGTTAGAAACACCGGATAAGGAGAGTAGAATTGGCTTGTAAATAAAGATGATCCGATTTCGCATGATTTGTTGCATAACATGTTGCATTCGATCATTGATCTCTACTCTCTGATATCTTGTGTTCCGTTACTTTCACATTGTGGTTCTTTACCTTGAGTATGCATGTATAATATGTTCACAGATATGCACGTATGATATGTTGTCACGATCTATTCAGGGTTTTCATGATTGACTCTGTATGGTCAGGCACTACTTAGCCTCAACCTTAGGATCCCGACGGGGTGAATTTGGTATAGTTTACATGGCCTTGCTGCAGTAAGGAAACGTCTTGGGGAACCGGACCCCAGGAAACCGAGACCCATTGTACCCTGGCCTGGACAATGGTGTTCTTTGCACGATACAAGATCCCTCTTTTGAGAGCATATGGCAATGTAGTAGCCACTAGTTATGTACACTGCATGTATACATTGATTCGCATAGTATATTTCTTTCTTGCATGACAGCCTAGTATACGAAAATGCTTTGTTTAATTTGCATGATGTTCTTTATTCTAGTAGGCACGGGAGTACGTGTGTCATTGGTTTGGCTTTTTGCTAACCCCCGAACCCTGGGCTCGGGTTGTGACAATATGCACATGAATATCTCCCATATATATATATATATAAAAGGAATTCTCAAAAACTCTCCATTTAAAAAAGGGGAGTTTTTGCCCCTTTTGACATGTCCAATGAAAATCTACCACCTTGTAAAACAAAAGAATGGGGGATAACTAATTTTAAGGAGATTAGATCACGTGTTAAAATCTTATAGGCTAAAAAGGATTTTTTTTTTGTGTGAAAAATGCACAGGAAGTTTTGTAATGTTACCATATATATGTATGTATGTATACAAGTAGCGCTAAAAAACTCCTAGGGAGTTTTTTTCCAAAAGACGCCCCTTCTAGTTGGGCACACTAAGGTGTATGGCAACCATGGAATACCAATGGATGGAAAAATCTAGATGAGATATACCTCTGTAAAAAATTTCTACTCCATTAGATTATCCTAACACCTTCATCTATGGCCCCAAAGTTTAATGGTTTTAGGGGCATCAATTTCTTATGATTTCAATCCAAAAGTGGGAAGAAATTGGATGAGTGTCAAATTTGCACTTCATACCAATTCACAGGGATTAGTATGTGTGACATGATTAGAATGGCTCAAGGTGGGCTCCACCCCTTAAAAACATAGGAGAGCAAAAAGAAGCACTAAAAATGGGAAGTTTTTGAAATTCCTCTCTCTCTCTCTATATATATATATGTTCATTAGAGCATGTTTCAACATATCACTAGTCTCTGATTGTCTTGTTTGGATATTACCAATAATGGTCACCGATTTTTACACAGGGCATCAATGCAAAGCAGTATTTTAATAATCAAACACAAAGTTGAACATTCAAGTAAATGGTTCTGTTCAAACTCCAAACTGGTTTGACCTCCAGTTCATTCCTTTCAAAATGTTATGCTAGCTGACATTATAGTCTTAAAGTAAAAAAGAAGTTCGGACATACAGTCAAAGATTTTAAAGTTGATTGAATGTGATGTCTTGATCAATTTGTATCAGACTTGGGCCCTAATGAGTCTCATGAGGCTGAATCTTTCTATGGCCTCGCCAAGTTTTCTTGCACTCATTGGTGGTCAAACAGCTGGTTCATCTGTTTTTATTGGTTTTGACTGGTTTGTAACATATATGACAGTTCACCTTGGACAGAATCATCCAGGCAAACAGTTCAGATCAATAACAGTTCCACTGGACGGCCCAGTCCAAAGAACACCAGACGTTTGGTAACAGCAGAGAAATCTGCAGATCTAAGGATTCCTAACTAGGAACAGGGATTCCTCACTTAGGATTTGTATACCCAAGGATTTCAATCAATGTCGATGCATGTCAATGAATATAGCTGAGAAAATTGGTTTCGGTGACGTACAAGTCTTTATGATAATTAGGTAGGTTGGCTAAGCCAGCTACATGCTTTTTATTTTCATTTTTTTGGGTTGAAGGTTGTATGGTTGTGAATTAACAAGGACAGTATCAAGGAATTCATATTGCTTAAGAGGAGCTTTAACACTTGCCATAATGAGGGAAAAAAATGAACCATTTTTCTCTCTTCAAATGTTTACTTAAATAGATTCTACGTTTTCTCATAACATGTGAGCTGAAGTTATAGATTGGTAGAAGGAATCGACTGTAACAATTATCAGCAATCTGATAACATCTGTTACAGACTTCTAAATCTCGACAGATACCATTTTATCTAAATGTATGGAAAATTTTCATTTTTTATACCATGTTATCTAAATGTATGGAAAATTTTCGTCTGTGCTATGTGGCATGCACTCCAAGGGAGAACTCATCCAAACCGTGCCCAAACATTGGACCCCCTCTGAATTTCATGGGTCCTGCTTGATAACAGCATTGATCCAATGGAGTGCATAACAGAAACACAAGGGAAAATCTTCCCCAAATTTATTATCATTACAGCCATCCCTGGCTGTTTCTCACTTGGCTAGGGAAAATTGTAGTGGGAGCATGGTTCAAAATAGCAGCTGCTATCGGCCATAGCGGTTGAGGCCGCCACGCTATTTTGAAAATAGTAGCGCTATGGTTTAAAACCTAATAAAGCTAAGCAATTTCAATTTAAAACATTATTTTTCATATTTCCCCTCCTCAATAACCATTTCTAAAGTTGTCTTTACCCTTATATGGTTTCCAAATCACTAAAAAAACACAAGATTAACTGCTACATAAGATTCAATTTTTTTGACCACTTCAAAAACTGACACTGCTACTCACTACGTATTGCCGTAGCCGCTACGTAGCGTTTAGGCCACTGAGGACTACGCCCACGACAATCGCTATTTTCATCCTTGAGTGTGAGCATGAATACAAAAAATCATTTTGTTAAATCATGTTATGAGTTGGTAAAAAACTGTACCAAGTACGCCAGTGGACTCCCCCCCCCCCCCCCCAACAACACACATACACAATAATATCTGTAGCCCCACAAAATGCCACGTAGTGGTCTAGTCAATTTTTTCAAGGCCTCCAGGCCAATACGCTTGATGTCCCTGAGTCTTCCATGATTTTCGCATAATAGCGATCTCATGATGATAAATTTCACTACACATACCCTGTAATCTGGCCACCAAATTCGATCCCTATCTTGATTGGGGAATAATATACACTTGTCGGAGTAACACTAATAATTTCACAATTATCAGTTCATCACTAAAATGGCACATAAACAACAGGGCCCCATGCTATATTGTAGAGACACAAAGGCCCAGGCCTATGTTCCATCCAGGCTCATCATGGGAAGCCCATGATCCAGGACGTTAGAAGATATTCCATGTGAAGGATATCTCGGAGATATGGTCAACCCGGTACATAGCTGTAAAGACTATCCAATATCCTTACATTCCATTTTCTATTGTAATCTCACATAATTAATATGTAATTGAATCCTTGATTAAAGCATATAGTGAATATAAAGACCACAGTCGATCCTTCCCAGAGGACACGACAATATTCTCACACAAATTGTTCCATTGTGATTCTTCTTCCTCTCAAACAAGGATCTACAAATCCTATCATGGTATCTGAGCTCCAGGCTCTCTGCTCCTAGCTCCTTTCAAGCATCTACTGCTCTTCATTATTCTTCCTTATTACTGTCGTCCAGTATTCTACAACAGAGGCAGCCAGTCTATCTCTTTTCATATTCTGATCAAACGAGAAAGAAGCAGGCTTGAAGAACATTGCTTCCGGCAATCAGATGATCCATCTCAGCCATTCAGAATCTTAGTTTGTGCAGGCAAACGATTTTGTTCATCTCCTTTCATACAGTCAACAACCATATCTCATCTGATCAACAGTGAGCCCTAC
The DNA here is from genome assembly GCA_037013555.1 of Sextonia rubra. NCBI lineage: Eukaryota > Viridiplantae > Streptophyta > Magnoliopsida > Laurales > Lauraceae > Sextonia > Sextonia rubra. The sequence goes on from JASUAD010000010.1 coordinate 47,544,584, forward strand.
CTCGTGATCATAGCATCTCTAGAAAACTGCACCATTCTCGTCAACCAATATTCCTAAGAATAATCCATATTTTTCTGCCATTTTATCTCTCCTACAGGTTAGTGATTTACCCACTTCTGTGATTTACCAGTTTTCAAGAACTATTTTAGTCTGAATGCTGTTATATTCAATCAGGCCATTAGAACTTGCTGGTTCTTTTTCCAAGCGTCGTGAAAATAGACCAGCAACATAAACTAGAAGTCTGATCAAGGAAAACAATCCTCTCAAGGGCGCCAATCTTCAATCTGCTGCAAATTTTTTGGACACCAAGCCTAGTATTTTTTCCCTGTTTTTTCTGCATTTTTGCAACTTGCTCTAAATCTGTCCAAATTCTTCATAGCATATTTTTGGGTATAAGAATGGATAAAATCAACGTCATCTCTATTTAGTTTAGCAGAACCAACTACATGTCTTTGGCCTTTCATCTTAAAAATTATATTAGATAGCAGTAAGATCAATGCTAACTTTAACTTGGAATCCTTGCCAAGTCAATCCATGGTGGATAGCCTGTGTGTTTGAGGGTTGAAATTGTCGTAGATTGGCTCCATTTTATGGAATTCACTTTCAAAGATAGAGCCCACATTTTTGTTGTAATACCGGCCTATATATAGTGAGAAGGATCACCATTTTTGAACCCCTCCCACAAAATCACCCTATTCCCCCGATGCTCAGCCTAAACTTCACTCCGAGTGTAGTGGAGGCCACCATTAGAGTGATAGCATGATTTAATTTCTATGTGCAACCACAATGTGATGATAAAAGGAGCTGTACACAATCATTCTGTCTAAATACATACAGACATTAACAGAGTTAGAAAATAGATAAGGAATAAATACTTCTTACCTTACGGTACTTGGGCATTAGATATTGCAAACAACGCTGCGCAACATGATTACCATTCATGTCTTTTATCAATTCCACAATGCCATGCTTCAGTGAGGAAACAACCAAAGAAATTTGCTCAGGAGTCTTAATGGTTTCTATCATTTTCTGTACAGCTCGGGTCCTGCACTTGAAAAAAAGCAAACAGAAACAACAAAACTAGTGAGTAAAAACATGAGCAATTCTGGAACCAACAAGAGAGAAAACACATACCCATGTATATCACAGGAGACTCTAGCAAGTTCACCAGCTTTTCTGGTTACTGCATGAATTATATGCATCCTCTGACCCTCATTGCAAAGTTCGAGCAGCTTTTGGACAAGATAATTTCCAAAAGGATCGGTCATGAGCTCTACAATGTGATCAATGACCTCAATGATGATCTTGTGAATATCTTCTGAAGTACCTTCCACAAGTTTATGTTGCAGGAATCGGCAACCATGCTGATCCTTCGCCAAGAGATAGATTCTCCCCACAACTTCATCTACCGAGTTGTATTTTTGTAACTGCAATCTTAAAGTTCTTCTGAAGTCTGCATTATCATGAGAAGGAACCGTGGAGGTTTGATCATCCAGCTGGAAAGGTGTGTGGGAGTGGCCATTTGAAAACACCTGTCCTTTTGAGTTAACATGGTTCAACAGTTCAAACTCTTCAATGAAGTTGGGTATGATAGCTTTCACAGAATTCTGAGTCAAAATCTTTTCTGGGAAAATATGTTTAGCCCTTCGGTCAAAAACTCGGACTCCTTGAAAATCTGTGGCTGAAAGAGGTGGAGGAGAAGTAAAACCACTCGCAGACTTTTGCCTCTGGCCATGTGCAAATTGGTAGGTCTTCCCACTTCCACAGAACTCCTGAGAATGGCAACAGCCACTGCCACCTGTCAGCATAAGATCTGAATGATGAGTACAATGTGAGCTTCCATTGGCCTGTTTGAGTTGGTGAGAAAAGGGCATCTCAAAATGCAATTGTTGTCTTTCTTCTCTAGAAATTAATTCTATGGATACATTGCTATTTGCTTGAAATGGATGAGATGCAGATCCCTGATTTTGTAGTTGTTGCAAGTACTGGGGATACATTCTACCACGGCTTTCTCTTGCCATCTGCTGTTCCCATGCTACATGGAATGTGTTTCGTGCGTGAGTCTGAATGTCAGGAGAGGATTGTGCATCCAAGTAGCATGGCTGCTGAAATGCTGAAGCTGAGAACTCTAATTTTGGAGCAGGAGAATTGGGAAGTATCTGAAAACCATGCATTCCAGGAGCAAAAGGCGTAGCTCCAGAGTATGCTGGAAATCCTTGTTGTGGCTCCTCCAAATTGTCCAGAAGATTTCTGAGTGGTGGGCAAGACATGGATCTCTGATCCATCTCCCCTTTAAATTTCTCAAGCCCATTCACGCTTGTCAATGATGGATGAAGTTTGAATGCTTGATCCACTAAACCCATGCCATTTGGTGATGAATGTAAGGTCATGCCAACTGGATCTAAACCTGTAAGAGATTTCTTTAAACCATTCGGATACTGCCTTTGCGATAAATTTGGACAATTGGGTAAGGTTTTGATCTTAACTGATCCTGTCACTGTTGGTCCTGCTGCTGCACAGCCCTTGTCATCCTTGAAGCTCAATTGCTCAAATGCTGGTGTCAGGAATTGGTCATCTGGCAGGTTTGACGCATACTTATCACTTTTCACACCAGTTTTCCCTCCATCTAAATTCCCTTTGTTTTGGAGTTTCCGATCGAACAGGCTCTCAGAAGCTTTTGTGTTGGCATTTCTTTCGAAAGTAGAGCCATTGTAGAAGGTTGTGTTGCTACCTTGGCTTGCTGCTTGGGGTGGGTGATTGAAGTTTGTAAAAGCACAGAAAGAAGTAGATTTCCTGTCTTCCTTTTCTGTCAAAATGGCTTCTAGATTAGGCAACAAAATAGAGGGTCTGGAATCACCCCAATGAGAGTTCTCATAGGTCATTTTTGGGATCTCACCCAGAAGCATTTCAAATTCGTCAAAGTCCTGCTCGCTTCCTCCACCTACCATGATGCGAATCAGCCTTGCTTAGCGATGCAGTTCCCCAAACAGGTCGTCCAATGCAAGTACACACTATATCTGTACAACATTGAGTAATTGCATTTTGGGATGGAGGTCCCATAAAAAAAATAATAAATAAACAATTGAAACACAATGATACAAAAACTTATGGAACTCTTCCAAAGAGAAAAGCTCACCGCCATTCTTCAAAGTGAAAAATGAAAAACTCATCACCATTCTTCAACGTGAAAAAACTCATTATAATTCACAGAACTCACATCGTCAATGTTCTTTCTCCATAATAAAGAGAAAGAGAAACCATGAATGATAAGAATAAAACCCAATCACTCAAAGCTACTAAATTTTAAAACCCAGTATTTTATTGAATCCCATATCTCATATTCCAATCTAGTGGAAACCCATCAGTATAGAACCACGATAAAGTGTTGCTATATCATACAATTTAAAGCTTGCACTCCCTCTTTTCCAAAAATTCTTTTCTTACAAGAATCCGGACAATGGAGCAGATGAATTTCTTTGACTTTTTTAAATTTCAAACCTTATTTTTATAATTGCAATCTAATGAAGCCCATCCCGAATTTTCCACCACACTCTCCAAAACCCACTAACAAAATCAACCCAAAAGCCACCGAAACGTCCAGCCACCAACAGTAACCTCTACTGAAAAGAGCAAGAAAGCGATCCATTTTCACAATCCATTTGCACTGAAGAACCCAACAGAGATTCATGACAAGAAACCCATAGTACATCAATCCTTGCATTCAACTTCATAAGACCTCTATCCAAAGATAAATTGAAACAAAAACCCAAATCCCCCAAACCCCATCTCAATCTCAATCCAGGGACACCCCCAAACCTCACCCAAAACAAACAAACAAATCCCTGATCATCAAATATCATACACCAAAAGCCAAAAGACCAAAAAAAAAAAAAAAAAAACCCAGATGGCATTACAAGATATGACAAAACCCAAAAAAAAAGAAACAGCAATGGGTCAGTAGAATCAGATAGAAATGGTGAAGATCACGTAAAAAGAAAGGAAAGATGAATGGAAAAATAGTATACATATCTACATACATACATACCAGTGAGGGCACTGCCAGCACTAGTGTTTTGTGGGGTTGGGGATGGACAGAGTGCAGAGGGATTGAAGGGTGTTAAGGCTGATTGGGAGGAACACAAAAGGGGTGAATGAAGAAGGTGGAGGCGATGAGAAGACAGAGACAGAGAGAGAGAGAGAGAGAGAGAGAGAGAGAGATATGCAAATAGAGGGCGTTGAGCAAGCGAAGAGAAGGTATTCTTTCTTCCGAGGACAACGCTATGGCATGTATACATGCCAAAATAACATGCATGATTCTTTCTTCCTATAGTTAATTTAGTGGGGCTCTTGAGTCCCCATTCCTAGAGTGAGACCCACATCCCCGCATGCCTCCAACTCCATCCTGAAGCCCACCAATGCATAATTTCCATCGTTGGATATGAATAAATAATCAACTAGAGCAGGATTTGCTCACACTAAAATTAAGGATATGAAGTATCTATTAATCATTTAAAGGATTTCACTCACTTTCGAGTAGTTAAGATTATCAGTGGGTGGGTCCCACAGTGGAGTTCTACACATCCTGCTCCGGAGAGGCATTTGGGAGACACTCACAGAGTTGGGGCTCATGTGGGGCCATGTTCAAAACAGACCGCTGTAGCTGGCCAAGTCCAACTATATAAAAGGCAACCAATTGCTAAGAAGTTGATAGGATGTGGGTTGCTGAAGATTATGATAAAAATTATCCTAAGATTACTCTGCAGTTTCAAAGTTTGACTAGTAATGTCACCCAGATATTATGCTTGATAGTTGAGGCAGGTTAGTTAAGGTCGGCAGGTCGATGAAAAAGGTTTTGGATAAGCGTCAGTGGTACCCGAATTATATTGGTGGTGCCCCGACTCCCGATCCTCTATTCTAGTGTCTCCCTGCTTTTCCTCTGTGGAGTGGTCAGCCTGCCCACCTATGGATGATAACCCTAGTTGCTCAACCCTGCATGAGATATTTCCAAATTTCTCTATAACAGGGGTTGATTCAATTTAAAAATCAAGAATATGATTAATAATGCATAAGATTATATTACTCACATTATTAATTTTATTCTCAATCTTTTGGTCCAATCAATTATTGTTGTAGTAACTTTAAAAGATATTCCACATTCATTTTGAGTAAATTGGATTTTCAATAGGTAAGTTTTAATATAAAGTTTCACTCCGTCTATTCAAGAAAAGACTCGATAAGACATTTAGTGGAACTAAAGTGGTTCATCAAATAATCATAGAATTCAATAATTGCATGTAGTGGATAATTATTATTATCTTAAAGTTAGATAGCGAATTTAAAGGAGATCAATGAGCATGAAAGAAATGAATTTATTATATGTAGCTCTTTTGTAGGGAAGCCCAAAATGGCATGTAAAAAAGTGAATGTTTTAGAAATTTGCATTTAAAATTTTAATTAAGATAGGAAAACTTGGCGAGTTGACTATTGAGGTAGTCGAGTCATCCTATTTTGATGAAAGGAAAACTTGGCGAGTTGACTATTGAGGTAGTCGAGTCATCCTATTTTGATGAAAAATTGAGTCAAAAATAGAGAAAACAAAGTTGGATCACCTCATTTTGATAAATTATAAACACTATAATTAGATTTGGTTTCAATCAGTTGATGGTTGCTTTTAAGTTTCTACTGCTTGAGGATAAGTCATCAATCTATAATGATTGATTAAAATGTAATTTGATAATTATATGAGATCTTTTTACTTTCGATACTTGGACTTAAAATTTTAATGCATGATATTGATTTTTTCCCTTCTATTATTCTTATTATAGTATTTTTCTTGCATACATAAATTTAGTAATTTGAATTTATTATTATTATTATTAACATATGTAAAGACATGTACATCTAAATTTTATAAGTATTAGATCTATTTTTAATATTTTGTAATATCTATCGAGTTATCACGTTGACTCTCTTTGAGTCAGTTTTTTAGAGCTAAACAAGTTAAGTCCGAGTCAAGACATTTTCAAACTTGGTTTTAATAACAATAGCAAAAAGTGTATTTCGTTATCGTGATTAATGTGAATGGTAAATAATGGTCGGGTCAATGTAATTCGGGATTAATGAAAATTAATTGAGTTATGGACGTTTGAAGGCTTAGACTGATCACAGGCAAGTTCTAATGAATATGAGAAACGAGTCAACCCGGTTGACTAAGGGGTTTATGGGTTGAAGTTTTCACCTGCAGCTGACCAGGCTACATCCAATGCGAGTCACACCTATTTGATCCATCTGACCCATATCAGCTTCTAGAAGCCTGATGGAAGCCCAATCCATTTCAAGTATCTACACTTGAGGTTTCTTTCAAGCCCAAAAATGTCAAACAAAAGCTCGACTCATTTCAACTTAACTATAAACCTTAAAATCTAAATCCAAAAACTCTAGTATTGAACAAATGCAGGTCAGACGGGTTCTCATAATCAAAGTGATGGGTCACATCTATCAGGTTAAATTTGGGTTCCGAGTATGGAGACTTAGCGGATCTGGCCGAAAATTTTCACCTGTATTCCAATGTGCCATAAAAAACAAGGTTCTATAGGGTTCTTTGTGAGTGTTGAAAAGATCGAAACCCTTTGCATCATTTTAAGCATTAGTCATTTCAAGCAGAGCTCATTTGCTAGGACCACCAGTACCAGTTCAAGGCCTACATCAACATCAGATAGGTATGGTGGATAGTTGATGTCCTCCCATGTGGGCCATGACGGGCTAGGCCTTTCTTTCTCCTCAAGGTTTGGGTCACGTTTAAACACACGAGAGCACGTACCGCTATAAAAAGAATGGGCTGTTTTTTTGCCTCTTCTTCTAAAAAACAACACTTTACATTTTTGTCACTCCAAAAATGGACCGAGCCAGGCCATGCGGCTATTTTGGGCTGTTTTACAGTTTCGTAGACTGGGCCAAGGATTTCGTTCAAAGCCTGTGTGTGTTGGATCTGATTTGACATCCTTGAACTGTGTAGTTAGGGTTGCATATGAGTGGGGTTGAAGGTGGAACCAAGCAGGGGCGGACCGGAACCAAATAGGTAATTAGATTTTATGGGCAAACTTAGGATTTCTATGTGGATTTGTGGGCAGATCGGAACTTTTCACGTGGGCTATAGAGGCAGACCCAATATCCTCATTTATGTTTTGGAGGCAGAGTTGGGAGGGTGACTGCCCCCACATCCATATATGTAAGTACGAACCTGTCATATTTGCATTCTTTTAAAGGATCCACCCCCTGCCCGCCCAAAAAAAAAAAAAAAAAAGAGAAAAAGATCTGATTTTGAATCTGGATCCAGGCCAAAAAAAATATTGGCCTCCAAGCTCAAGCTCGATTTAAAAGTTTAAAAACCGAAAGCGAGTTTGTTTTCAAAATTCATCATCAGATTGTATGATGAGACCTTTGATCAATTTAAACCGTCAGACTACTCATGAATTGGTATTCATTCTAATTTGACAATAACCATGTCTATGGTTGGATTAAATTTTCATTTAGATGTGGGGTTTAGTGACGTGTTTGAGTTTGATTATATGGTTGGAATATGTTAAGTATCCGAAACCATATACCCAACTTTGAAATGGATCCAAACCCATTTTATGTGAAGCCAGGCTTTCACTTGGCCTTGCAAACACAAATTCTAGGTCTGGGCCTGACGTCCCTGTCCTTAAAACTCAGCCCTGTTTCAGTTCTAAGGTAACTGGGCCTTAGCTGGTCCCATAGCCATTCTTACCTCTACCCCAAATGAAATCCATCTTTCTTGCAGTGTGTTATTCTCCATCTTAGTTTCATCGCTATACTCTTCCTAAACCTAAGTCTGGGCCTTCTCACATGTGACCACTTGTGTTGCAGACTTACTATTCATCATGTGGACCCTACAATATATACAGCCAGACAGAACTATCAATTGAGGTGCTTCACCTGGCACAAGCCAGCCGAGCCTAGCCTGCATTGAGCTTAAGTTGGGCTGTTTTTAGATGCATGGTTTGGTTGGCTATACCAAAGGCTAATTAGATGGACAGTAACGGGTCGCAATCCCTGACTGATCCACCAATGCAATGACTTTGCTTTAGGTGCGTGTTAAGTTTGTCAGCCCAATTAATAAATGGTTCGAATTACGGTAAATGGAACACAAGCTGCTCAATGATAGCGGTGCTCCAGGTTCGAGCCATCCATCCTGTGATCGGTTTAATTGCAACTCACATTGGGCTGGATCTGAGCTCTGTTGTCAGATCCATGGCATAACCGCGCTTAAATTCTCCGTGCAGTTTTTAATGGGCTAGGCAGCCCTAGGCGGATATATGCTTTAAGGCCCAGATCATCCAGATATCATAAGTGAGTGCACGTTTTTCTGTAAATGCGGTGGGGCCGGTATTGATTTCCAGGCCATCGGGATGGACCCGGGCCTAAATGTTAGTCCTGATAATTAGTGGGTCGGGTGTGGACAAACTTCAGCTCTTACGAACCTGCCAAGGGCACCTCTACTCACCCAGGTGACCCAAACCTCAGCTGGCCTGTGGATTTAGGGTTTGGGTCTGATTTGATTCCCGTTAATAAGCAGATTGGTTCAGCTTTTGCTATACCTATTAATTATTATCCTGGGCGGTCAAGGTTCACCTCGTTTGAGCTGAACCGTTGCCACCTCTAGATGGGCATTAACCCTGGCTTGTTTAAACACAAATAGACAGGATATTTTGCAAGTGGGCTGGGCATGGGCGCAACAGGTATGCTTCAACCCAGCTGAGGCCCTACCTAGTTAAATTGGTGAGAGCTATTGACTATTTTTCCTGTCTGTCTACTTGTTTAATTCATTTGTGGCCCACCTGATGAGTGGACTGTCCTAATGATCAGGTAATCTGGAAATGATGGGCTCAACAGCCCAGAAGGGATGTGAGACCCATGGAAGCCCCAAAAAAAAAAAAAAAAATCAATGCTAATATCACAAATCCCTGCCAAAAATCTCAACCCACCCTTGAAAACAAAACCTTGATCCACCACCGATTTCTTCTGGTCGTTTAGTGCATGGGAAAACGGCTCCTTGCCTTAGTTGTATGGAGTGCATGTTGTTGAAGGTCCCAATTTGAACTAGACCTCCCTTCTCTTTTGCATATTTTTGTTTTTGTTAACTTGCATGTGTGGGTTTTCATTACTTTTTATCTTTGTCCCATTAACTCGCATGTGCCAGCTGTATTTGTGCGTCTCCTGTATGTGTGAGCTCCCTTCACCTTATATGTGTGAGTTGTGCATGTGTTCACTCTACCAAAACCTAAGGGGCAAGAAAATGTTTTTCAACAACTTCATGGCATTGTTCATTACCACAGAAATAGTAATATGCGACTCCTTAAATTCAAAGTCTAACACCTGTGATTGAAAAAAAAAAATGGAATAAAGACCCTAATCGGACAAGCCTCAACTCACTCATATATGTGCCCCCACCTGATGATCATCACCACATATCATGCACGAAAACAAAATTTAAAAGAACCCAGGCAGGATTGCAATGTATATGTCAAAAACCCATGAAAAAATCACCTTAAAAAAAAAAACACTCTCTCCCAAGTTCCTAATTCTTCAAATATCCTATGACTGACGGTTTGATCATGTTCTCCCATGTGGGCCATCATGTGTTGATCCTGTCCTATGGTTGAAACAATGACTAGGACAGTCCAAACTAATAAGCTCAATATTCTAGCCCGGACCCATGGGCCTTTGTTATTGCCATGTTTCCCTGTATTACAACTGCACATCTGTATTGCGGGTATGTTCTCATAGTTTCATGTCTAGACTAGGTATCTCTTAAGCTGTTGTGTGGGCCTTCCAAGCGTAACCATGCATCAGATGGACCCTACATCATATACAGCCGGATGGTATTATCAGTTCGTTTCAGGACTAGCTTTGTGGCCGATCAGATAAATGGGTGAGGGCAAGGCCTTTGTATTCTTCGGAGATTTGAAAAGGAGTGAGTTCCTCACCTGATTGGCCAAACCAACTGTGTAGTTTTAGGGACGGGTTCTGCCTAAGTAATACGTCGGTTGGGTTAGGTGGATGGCGTGCCGGAGGCTTCAACTGATTAGAGAATTCCTGAGATAAAGGATTGGGATTTCATAGTGGGGCCCCTATATTGAAATCTGAACCATTAAAAGTAAGGCCCTCAAAGTATATTGGTTCCCTGAAACTTTACATCAATCAGATCCTGTCCCACTGTTGAATTGACTTTTGATGAAAAATGTGATAATGAACATGCATAATATTGTTTTAATTTATCAAAAAGTCAAGTGCTGTGGATACTCTGTGGATACCCTAAATACCTGCACAACATTTATTTTGAATGGTTTAGATTTTAAAAGGTATTCTCCACCATTACAAGCAATCCTTTAACTAAGGATTTCTTTAGTTAAAGCCTCGTAAAATCAGGATCCGACCAAAACTCATCTGTCATTGTCTAGATTTGTTCTATATCGTTAGGTCTGTGAGCTTTACCTGGCCGTAATACCATAGCCCAATTATTAAAAGGGCCTGGATCGGCCATATTTGCTTGAGGCAGATATTGAACCTGCGTATTTCACACAGATGGGTGTATGTATTTTTACAAATTGGCTAGGCCTGGGTCTAAGTTTCAGGTCCTCGGTACCACTCAGGCCAAAATGTTATGCTCCATAGCCAATGGGCAATTATTGTAAAACTTCGACTCTGTCCCATCCAGCCCAAACACCCATACTCAACTGGTTCTCCAACTTGAGGAGTGAATTCAGATGTTAACATTTCTAACCCAGTTAAAAAACAGGTGGGTCCAGATTGTGCCAATAACCGAGGTCAACCTCATCTGATCTGGACCATTGCATTCTCAGATTTGCTTACCTTATTGCATTTTTAATTAATATTTTATGGCAGGCGAGGTGCGGACCTTCCATTTGAATTCAACCCATGGCCCAATCGGAAATTGGCCCAACCCAGGATAGTAAGAGCTAATTTTTATAAGTTTTTTGGACCAAAGGATAATCTTATTAGTGAGATGCCTTTTGGCTGTCAACTTTGTTTTATTCTTTTGTGGCCCACCCGATGAATCAATTGTCCTGATAATCAGGTAATCTTATAGTAACGGGCTCAACTGCTCAAGAATGGATGTTAGCCACTTGAAACCTATACAGAAAGCAGTGTTAATATGTCTAGTCCCTGGGAAAATTTTAATAAGCCTGTTCTCTGATGGGCTTCTATGACAGGAGTCAAGAATATATAAGGACCAAAGTGGAGATCTACAAGGGACATTAAAATACTGACCTTAGAAAGTAAAATGAATTGACAACTTTCAAGTGCCCTTCTCAATTAGCTGAACCTAGGTACATAAAATTTAACCCAAGGCTTAAAAAAAAAAAAGTAAAGAAAAGGGCACAAAAAACAACTTTGGTAGGAAAGTTCCAATGAAAGATCATTAATTTTAGTGTAATATAAACTTTCTCGCACTTAACGGAGATTACCAAGTTATTACTAATTAATTTTGCTAGCGCTGTAGACGTGGGACTTATTAAATAAATAATTATAATTTTAAATATAAATATTAAAATAAATAGTAATTGTATATTAACACATAATTCATTACACATTCATAATTAAAATAGAATGTTTAAAATAATACAAATTCATAATTAAAATATAAATTTAAGACTAAATGTTTTAAGTAATAAAAAGTAAAATGAGCCTATCAAATTTTGTTATTGTCAAGAAACCCTCTTTTTAATTTTCATCATACTTATGAAAGCCCTAATATGGTTACAAACATATTGTTTTACAATTATATGCTCAATCTTACCATTCACCAAATCCTTTTTGGATAAAATTTGGAAATAATATGCGGGACATTCAATTTTCGTAAGTTGTTTTCTTTAATGCATGAGGCCTCACGGTGACTATGCCAAGTAGGAGGGCAAAAGCTTTGCTTCCAGGATAAAAATTATTTACCACTAATCGGCTTTGCCATTTGTCCACTTTTCTAAAAATTCTACCCAGATCCCGTGGGTTGAATAATCCTTACTTGCTCCACTCTCACGAGGAGGAAACAAATCCTAGATATATGTTTAGTTATTGATTGACCTAGAATGATCAAATGTATCACAAAGTGGTATCTATTGTGGCCCACTTTCATATCACCATTAATATAATTGTACTTACTCACTAATGAATTGATTTTTAATGCGTTGGGCCTACTATGCGGGGTTCATATAAATTACCTAATTGCATGCGGGTTGGAAGATCAAAATTTAGAAAACCTTTAAAAAAAAGGAGGTGACTTGCCAGTCATTAAGGTGTGTTTAACTGATTCCAAAATAACAAATTTTTTTCTCATTTCTCTCCAAAAAAGTAAAATTAACATGTGTTTTTATATTCTCCTAAAAATGTGGTGCTCTATTTTTTTTCTGAGATTTTATTTCTTTTTTATCATAGCATGAAATCATAAAAATATGATTTTCTTGATTTATCCATAAATGGGCATATATATATACACTAATATAGGAATTTTAAATTTAAGGATTCTAAAGTCTTGATAATTTGAGATTGTATATGATATTTGAAATATCAATAAAAATGATTTGTAGAGGAAGTAAGATGAGGAAAGAAGTTAGGGAAAGATAAAGATCTAGATTGATTAGGTGGGCCCATTATGATATAGTACTCTAACTGAAGCTATAATAATAATAATACGAATAATAATAATAATAATAATAATAATAATTGTTATTATTATGCTTTTTATTATTATACTAATGTCCATATGCCTAATTTAATGGTTGGGTATGGTCAAAGGTCAATTGTGTGAGGTCCTTTTAATCGCTCAACTAATCTAGGAATGGCTAAATGCAAATGTGAAACTTAGGTAAGTAAATTTAATTCATTTTTCATACTTTAAGCACAAAAGAGACTAATAAAAAAAATTTAAATCTAACCACATATCATAACCACATAAATAGTTTGAAAATACAATTAAAAAAGTCCAAAACTCAACTTCATAAATCAGCTTCAAGTAGACTCACTGTGAGTCAATTAATATGGGGATGAGATTCTCCCCCATTTTGTGTATCATGTGTGTTAGACCCAACTTGTTGGGTATCGGTCTTAAATGACCGTAAACATTGAGTTGTTGATAAGTACAAATCTTTCCTCCAATGGCTTTTTCTACTGTATTCATGTCTTCACATCAATAATTTATTTACTATCCAGTACAAATTTCATGGGATCTGACTTACCAGTGGAGAATGTTATGAGAGATGAAAGTTGAGAAGTCAAGATGATATGATCACATAGCATATATTTACGGAGAAAAATCCAAGAGATGAAAGTTGTGTCTTAAGATGATATAATCTTATATCACATATTTAAGGACAAAATTTGAGTGATGGAAGCTATACTATTATAAAAATAAGATAGGTATAATCATATTGAGTTGATACCTCGTAAGATTTCAAGATTCCCATGAGCTCAATAATATCTTGTTGGAATAGGGAACTCTAGGAAAAGAACTGAGATTCCCATAATTAGCCAAAAATGATTAGTTAAATAGGGAGATTACAATAGAGAAAATGAAATATTTTTAAATGGGGAAACTATCTAAAGGGGAGAGAAAACCGTCTGAAATAAGAGAGATTTTAGGGTTGATAATGATTTTAGAGATGATAGTTGTGTTCTTCGGCGAAGGGAGAAATTCTCTTTATTTATATAAAGTTCAAACATGAACTAGCATTCTAAACTTAAGAACATGACTAACACCCAATCATAACCATCGTAGCATTATAGTTACAATTTGAAAATAATTAAAAAGATGGAAAACTTTCCCATGTGCATTGGCACTGCACATCTGGATGGTTACAGAGGTAGAAACTACCTTTGAAATTCACTGGGTGCACATCATGTGGACGAGAATATTTTCCATAAAGTGATTACTTCAATATCAACATAACATTATTGCCCACCCTTACCTTTCGGAAATCAAAGTAGTCGCAAGTAGATAGTTCCTTTTAGATCTCTTTCCTTGACCCTCTAAGCTTCATCTTTTTGAAAAAAAAAAAAAAAAAAGGCACTTGTGAAGATTTAAAAACTCAGTCGAAATTTGTGAAATCTAACCTTATACCCAAAACTCTTGATCCACAACAATTCTGAGTAGTTTCATGCACTATGACCTTTCATTGGTTGTGTAGTTTGGACTCAATGACTTGGTAGGTTGGATAGCGCTAGGGGCGGCCCAATCATTTTAGGGGCCTCAAGCGAAATATTAAATTGGAGCCCTTTGACTATTCAATACTAAATTAAATTAATGTTTATTGCTAATCATATTTTATATTTTTAATTTAAATTTCATTTTTCTTGCTCTTTTAGGTGCAAAATTATTGATCAAGCTTTCCTAATAAAAAATTTCTAATGTATTCTTTTCAATCGATAAAATCACTTATCCACTTAATCTTTCTTATGACATGGTCGATCTTAGGTAGGTTTTTATCAATTTTAATTTTGAAAAATGTCTTCATCCAAAAGCAACTGTTACTGGTATTGTTAATAAAGTTTTATAGGCAATCCATGCATTTGGAAAATAATCTAGTTTTTTTTTTATAAAATTTAGTGTGTCAATTGGAGTGTTTTTTTTTCTCTAGTTTGTAACTTCTCTTAAAACTTTTAATTCGAAAAACAAGTCCAGACCATCAATATCAATGGAACTTTTATATGTAAGAGCACCTTTGAGATCAAAACATTTAGTTTTTAAACTATCATCTTCAAATAATTTTAAAAATTTGAAACTAAATAGAAAACCAAAAAGTTTTTCAGATGATTGAAATTGTTCAAACCTATGCTTAATTGAGGAAATAGCTTGATTAATTATCTTGTGATCAACATTTTCATCAAAATGTTTCTTCCTAAAGATTGAGAGAAGATGAGACAGACGTGGAGAGAAGAAAAGCTTGTTTTGCTTATATAAGAATGTAGTGGGGCTTAAAATTACCTTGATGCCTCAAAAGACTATCTATTCTTTTTTTTTTTTTTTGAGAAATTACCTTGGACCATATATATTTGGGGGACCCCTTAGCATTTGGGGGCCTCAAGCTATGGCTTAACCCGCAAAATGGTTAGGCCGGCCCTGGATTGCGCCAGCCCCGCATTCCAAAATTCCAATGTGCCAATGGGACAACTGCGGCCACTGCAAGGATACTTTTGCCTAGACTTGTTGGATGTTATAGTAATATTTCACTTGAGAGCTGGGTATTGAATTCTTACAAATTCTAAGCAATGGCTGTATCTATAAAAGGGGCTAAAATGGAAGAAGCAGGGTGAAAATCTAATAGGAGTCCCTATTAGACATTTTGGAGGGGAAAATTATAGTTTTGTAAAATCTTAAACTTTGTCCATTTATTTTCTGCAGATTAATTTTCTACTCCAAGTAGATTGCATTTGCAATTCAACTCTATGAGCTCCACTTGGGCCCACATGATGAGCAAAGCTCCTTTCACACTCTCATCACCTCATAATTTGGATCCATGTTCAATTTTATGTTAGCTTATAGAAATTTTACTCATGGCGGGATTGAATCTAAACAACAAAAGGGACCATTGAACCTTTCAAGTCCTATAAAATGAGATTTCGGATCCTCTGTCCCAACTATTGCATGGGAACAAGGTAACACATTCCTGAAACTCTATTTTAGGGTGCACTTAGATACAATTTGGATTATTTAAGAGGAATCCAATTCTCTCCATTGATACATCCTCAAGTCCTAGTTCAACTTTACCAAAAACAGAGTCTTAGTTTAAAAAGATTGAGCCCCACCATCCGATTAGCATCATGATTGCAATGTGATTGGGCACTGGCATCGCCACTGATGCAGTGTTAATGACATTTTCATAAGAGTGCTCAATTTAATGGTCGGCGACTGCTTCTATGAAACGAGAGGATATATTAGTGGAGGAGCTGATATTTATCCACATGGGGTATGACAGATTACCCGGTCTCATTAAATGAGGGGTGCATGACTCTTCTAAATATAGGGTCCGTCCCATCTATCCTATATTCCAATGTTTCTATGATAGGACAGATGGAAGTCTTCTCCACCTACTTTATTTAGTTAAGAGTCTTGGCAGAGATTTTGGACCATCGTTTTCACGACAGCTTTTTTCACCGGTGCTTTGGCAATTGGCACACTTCATGGGCTAGCTGTTTCTTCACAAAAAATGAGTCGTCTCATGGAAACAAGACTTTGTAAGAGACCTTGGATATCTCCATTTCTTAATCTCGCCTTCCTATCTTTTTGTGGATTTTTCATAAACTAAGTGGAAAAATCGATGACAGTGTATAATATTGGTTAGGTAGAAATCTAATTAGCAATTAAGCAAATGTGTCCATTCAAAGATTCTTGGTCATATGCTGTCTCTCTCTTGCTCTCTCAAAATAGACTAAACTTCAATTCACATTAATAGATTATTGGCAACTGACATGTAGAAGAGAGAAATTGGATTTAATTGGATTTTGAGAGCAACTGATGTGGACTATTAGGAATAATCTAATGGCATTTCACGTTTTCTTGAAGTACTGGATCTAGATTGCTGGACTGTGGGGTCTTCTTATTTTTTGACCATACAAAGTCAAAAAAACTGTACCACAGTTCGTGAGGTCATTTACTATGCATGCTTATTATTCTTAGTTGTACCTGAAGTCTTGTGATTCGGATGAAAAAATCAGTGCCATGGTCCCATAACTTGACCAGTAGATCAATAGTTAATAATTCAGATTGGGGAATATTTATGTGCATATGTTCCTCACCATTTTTTTTGAAAACTCTAGATGGGATCCACTGTATGGTCCATCCAAATTGACCACACACACGACGCTTTTGAATTGAACCCGTTTACCAATTTTTGGTCAAATTTGAATTTATTGGACCATTGGATCGACTATGTATCTATTTGAATAGAATAAATTTGTAGGTCATGGATGAAGGGTTAGAGACATGTGATTGAGGCCAAACTGGGTATTTAGGGTGGTCCCACTTAGATCTTTCCATCCCCCCTAGTCTCATCCCTTGGTGGGATCCACCATGGGCCCCATAGAGGAGTATGCACGGTCCAATAACTTTAATTTGATCGCATGTCAGAAGCTAATATTGAAGATAATCCCTTCCCATAAACTAAATGTAACTACTCAGAAAATCAATCTGCCCTACAACATTAGATAATCAATTACCTAGGAATTATGGGTTTTCTCAAATTTGAGAATAATCTCAACATTAAATAAAAGAAGAAGAAGGAAGAGTAGCCAATAAATCAAGAATTAAGTTGACCCTATAAAAACTCTTGGGATGAGATTAAGGAAAGACAAAAGAATATATATATACATATATATAAAGGGCTTTTGATTGTGGGAGAACTGTTCTCACGCACCTACCATGAGAACTTTTTTTGGGGCCCTACTTGTAGATTTCATTTGGGGATAAGATCAACGGGAATGAAAAGATTTATATGGGATTACCTTAAATCAAGTTTGACCCTAATCACATGTCTCTAATTACTTCATCCGTGACCCACAAATCTAGTCTATTCGGATTGGTATATAGCTGATCCAATGATTTAGTAAATTTAGATTTGATAGAAAGTTGGGATGAGTAAGTATTAGGGGGTCCTTTTGTATTACAATGTTTGAATAGGGTGATAAATGGGCCTCACTTAGAGTTCTAAAAAAAAAAAGTAAAAACTAGTACTCATAGAATTATTTCCCATATATAAACTCAATGTCCAGTTGTAACCTTGTTCTAAGTAGTGGTGGCAAAAAAGATGACAACTACTAGCCATAGAAGCCATTCGGATAAGATCCTGGTTCTGTCTTGAGTAACATACAATATTGAAACACCATTTTCAGTCATAATGTACTCCACTTGTTTCAAAATTCGTGTGTCTGTGTCGCAGCTATCACCATGGCTTGTTCTTAGGCGGTGCAGAAGGAAAACCATAACCATTTGAATAAATAAGAGTCCGGATTCTTGACCATCTGTATCAAGGAGAATTTTCAAAGGTCTCCAGCTCAATTACCAAAAATCAGAACCGCATGAAAATGCCTTCCTCTTGTATGAGTTGTTGTAAAATTTCACTCCGATAGAATTTTGGATTCATTGTCAAATTAATCATTATAAAGCAGTTAAGTTATTTTTGTGAGTTAATCCATCTTATGGTTGGTTCAACTTCTATTAAAGTAGAATTTGGCAATGAGTGATCTACGAGGGGTGAAATTACCTTGAAGAGGCTTGGATTTTTCCTAAGCAGGTCAATTGACATCCTTGCAAATTTCTTGTCCAAGCCTTGTGACAAGCGTGACTCATTTGGATAAGCTATTTGAATAAGATTCCAGGAGTGTGATTTGAGTAGCATAAAGAATGAAAAACAGTACAGAGATTAGTGGCATTTACTGTTCCAAACGTATAGAAAAATGTATCTTATCAGATTACAATAATGATAATAATAGCAATTATTATTTATTACTATTAATCTATTATATCTTGCAAGAAACGCCACCAAAACCAAACCCATTTTTAGTATCTTTTAAACAAAAGCAAGACTAACTAAATAAAGGCCATTAGGATGATCTGAAAGAACACAAGTATTAAAAGGTATTTTATGGTAAATAATGCCCAATGGACCAAGGGCCATTTAGGACCTCACAACAAAAAGAGGGGATGGGGAGATCTTGTCATAGGTTAGGATTGCACGACAATTAAATCAATTACATTAGATGATCTTAGGGTCTTGAAGTTTAATTGGTCTCACTTTTTTTTTTTCCATTTGAGTAGGCACGCAGGACTAATCTCCTAGTCACACATATATATGACCCCCCAAAAATTTCGACAGTGTCAAACACATGATGCGGTAATGGTCTCCTCGAAATGCACTTGTGCAAGATTCAATCCTACTATAAATATATGTTTCTTTTTTTTTTTTTAATGAAAAGACTTCAATAAAATATTAATAAAAATGGAACATAGAGTTAGCAATTACATTTTGCATGATTAGGTCAGGCATAGAATGATACCAAACCTCCATATTTTTAACTGGCTTATCATGCCCAGCTAACTTGTGAGCTATTACATTGCAATCCCTTCCTATATAAGCAACTTTATAACTACTGAAATGCTTTAGAAGAGTTTTAATCTCATCAAACAAGAGGCCTTTTCTTGATAAATTTAAGAATAGAAGAGTTGAGGGCATCTGTCGTACTTAAAGAATCATCTTCAAGAATAATACATCTCACTTTTATATTATGAATCATTTGAACTCTACGCAGTGCTACAACCGCCTCGATATCATCTGCTTTTGTCGCCCGTGGTTCTACTTTGCTCATAGTCATAATAACGTTCCCTTTTTTGTCACGAAGAATTGCTCTGAATCCTGCCTTTTGTACTTCTTCAAATGAGGACCTATCAACATTAAGTTTACACACACCCGATGGGAGATACTGCCAACATAGAGCTTTTTCTTTCTTCAAGCTTGTCTTTGACATCCAAATTCTTTTATATTCTTGAATCAGGGCAACTGCTTCATCTGCGACTATTTTTGGCTTTGTAAGTTTTCCATTATAGATCAAAGAATTCCTTCCATTTCAAATACCCCATGCCACAATAAAAAACAGCTCCATGTCTACCTTTGGAATTTTATCCCTCATCTTCCAAGCAAACATGCCAAAGTTTATTCAATGTGCTTACAAAGAGGTTACCCATAAATAAGCATTTTGCTCCATACCTGTTGTGCATGAGGGCATAAGAACAAAGCATGCACACAATCCTCAATCTCCTTTTCGCACAATTCACATGTGCCATCATCTATAATTCTTTTATTTTAGAAGATTTCTTCATATGGGTAATATTTCCTTACAAGCTTTTTAGGTAAGAGTCTTAATTTTATTAGAGACTTTCAAATTCCACAACCTCAGCCAAAACTTTCTACGTACTCTTGTGTTTAAACTTTCTCCACCACCTTGGAGATTTTCGAACCTTAGTGCCAAAAGGTAAGCACTCTTAATAGTGAAGTTACTAGATTTATGTTCAGCCCATACAATCTCATCATTTGGGAGTAGAGAACTCAAGGGGATCTTTAGAATTCTATCTGCCTCATGTAAGAAAAAAATAGCATAGATTTTGTTAATGTCCCAGCATCTTGTATCATTGTTTATCAATTCTTCTACAATAGCCTCCTCGGCTAGAATTCTTCTTGGAGTTATAACTTTATATGTACTAGGAGTAGCTAGCCATTTGTCACCCCATACCTTAATAGATTGACCATTCCCCACCCTCCATATAAATCCTTCCTTTAAAATCTCCTTGGTTTCCATGAGTCCTTTCTAGGCATAAGATGGTCTTTTTCCAAGAGAGGACTGTAAAAAAGAAACATTCGGAAAAAATCGCTCCTTGAAAACTTTATAAAGGAGAGAATTGTGATTGTGTAGCTTCCATCCTTATTTTGCTAGAAGAGCTAAGTTAAAGGCCTCCAAACTCCTAAACCTCATTCCACCCACATGCTTTGATACACATAGTTTCTTCCAACTAATCTAGTGGATTTTCCTCTTGTTGCTACTTTGCCCCCACCAAAATCTTGCCATCATTCCTTCCAATTATCTATAAAGCGAAGAAGGCAATCTAAAGCAGCTCATTGCATATGTAGGGATAGCTTGAGCAACCGCCTTCACCAAAATTTCTTTACCCGCCTTGAAAAGCAGTTTCTCCTTCCAGCCTTAAAGCTTATGCTAAAATCTCTCCTCAATCTCCAGAAAGGTCTTCTTTTTTGATCTTCTTATCAGGGAGGGAAGCCCAAGATACATTTCATATTGTTTAATCTCTTTCACACCCCCCACCCCACATGTTTTTAATCCAAACTTGATCCTCTTGACAGGTAGTTTTGCTAAAAAATAACGAAGTTTTGTCTTTATTGATCTTCTGGCTTGATGCCCTCTCATTTGCATATAGAATATTTCGAATGTATAGATTTTCTTTCCTATTGGCTCAGCAGAATAGAAGACTATCATCTGCAAAGAATAAATGGCTTATTTTTAGTGCACCCTGACATATACATATCCCTGTTATTTTCTGGTCATGCTCTGCTCCTTGCAATAAAGATGTGAGCCTCTCTGCACACAAAAGAAACAAATAGGGGGACAAGAAGTCCCCTTGTCGCAACCCCCTAGAAGGAGTAATAAAGCCTTGTAGCTCACCATTAATTATAATAGAGTATGACACTGAAGAAATACATTCCATAATTAGAGAAACCCATCTAGGGTCAAAGCCTAGTCTCAATATCACCTTTTCTAAGAACTTCACTCTACTCTATCATATGCTTTACTCAAATCAAGCTTAATCGACGTAAGGCCTCTTTTACCCCTTCTTTTTTTATTCAAGAAATTAACTACCTCATGTGCAACGAGCACATTATCAGTAATTAACCTCCCAGGTACAAAGGCACTTTGACTTTCAGAAATAATCAGGGTAGTACACTTTTCAATCGGTTTGCTAGTACCTTGGAGACTAGTTTATAAACCATATTGCAGAAATTGATAGGCCGAAATTCAGTAATTTTTCTTGGTTTTTTTGTTTTTGGTATTAGAACAATATGCGTGTGGTTAATACTCTTAAGCATGAAACCAGAATTTAGTACTAATAAAACAGCTACAGATACCGATTTTCCTACAATATGCCAATATTTTTTAAAAAATAAAGGGGGCATACCATCAGGGCCTAGGGACTTTGTAGGATGCATCTGAGATAGAGTTGCAGTCACCTCCTCCTCTTTTAACAGTTGGCTATTCATCTCATCGGTACTAAGCTGCATAGAGACTCCCAAATTGCCACATCACATGCTGGATTGAAGGTAGAGAAAAGTTCTGAAAAATAATCAATTACCACCACTTCCATCTTCTCCCCTTCACACCAGACAATATAAGAGTCCTTTATCTCTAATATCACATTCCTCATCCTTCTTTGAGAAGGTTTAGAGTGAAAAAATTTAGTATTTTGGTCCCCCTCACTAAGCTATAGATGTCACTCTCCGATCCCGGGAATTGGGGATTTAAGTGGGCCCCCAATGTGTGGATACGTAATCCTATAGTAATCCGTGCCCTGAAGAATTGTGCACAAATTCCTACAAGGGAGATTTTACAGGAAAATGTGAGGAATGCCAACACACGTAGGAATATAACTCATCATAATGAACTTCTGCGAAATACTCTGTAATGATCAAAAGCCAAAACAAGAGAAAGATGTCCTCAAATATGCATAGATAGATAAAGTCACATATGTCAGTGCTTAAAACTTTAATTACATTCCTGCGATCCAACTACTATTGTCGAAGTTAGGTACAAAAGGTTCCATTGCACATTTCCAAGGGTAGACCAAAATTCCGACTATAATATCTCCATAACCGGCGCACTCCATAGGATGACTAATAAAAAACATCGCCATCTTTCCATTCATTTATGCCCCGAGGTACCGTTGGGGTACCCTCCGAGGGCGCATCAACAACCGGGTTGGGATTTGGTTCTGTACCTACAATACCAAGGGTAACACTATTAATACGACGGTTAAGCAAGTACAGAGGCATATAAAACTAACATAATGTATCAAATGAACCTATTAATATACACTGGATAGGAAAGCAATAACAGTTTACAAGGCATGCTGTGCATGAGTAACAATGAGTGAGAAATCACAATCAAGATGTAGTATACACTAATTGGCATCCACGAGGCTCTATTCTCCCAAAAGGGAGCATACATACATATTGGTCGCTAGGAGATCAAGTTAGCTTTCCGAGGAGTGCCGACAACTCTCCCATAAACTACTGTAGTAGTGACATAACAATACCCAAAAGGGCACAAGCTAAGTGGTGCCGACTCAGTTTCAATCATACGAGTCATATCATACATAAGGAATAATAATCTGAAGTATAATCAGCCATAAAACAGACGAAAAATTAAACGAGCATATACGTATGAGCTACGAAGGCTCGAACCTCAGCTATACCCCTTGTGGCTAGCAAGCATGCACTCATTAGAAACTCTGGCTTGTCAGACATGCACTCATTAGAAGCTCAGGTCTAAATTGCCTCAGGGTCTGACTAGAGAGAGTGAATGTATGAACAATCAAGTTGAGGCAAGGTATTTAACAATATGAATGCGTTCGGATTGAGTAAGGGTCAAGGAATTACTAGCCTCCCCTATAATAAATAATTCTATGATCCCAAGGTCATTCAACTCGATGTACTCATAAAACGTCCGATGCCATTGTGTTACCGCATCTTGGTATTACTTTGTGTATATGAGGACACCCCCTTCTTATGCTAACATCCATGACTTGACATTGGGAAATCATTCAGGAATTTCTCATCCTCCTTAATGTATATTTACCGTTAGCCAATGTGGTGGTAGAAAATGTGCCAATACTAAGGTCCTCCACGGTTAGTGAAAGTTTTTAATATCTTGAATTTCACTGGGTTCTTACGGCTTAATCATGTATAAGGCTACGGCTTAGCTGAGTGGCTCAGGGTTCCTCAAAAGGGTTCAGGCGCATTTACGGCTTAACCGTATATTATCCTACAGCTTAGCCGTACTAAGCCTACGGCTAGGGTACGGTGGGGTTAGGGCTCAGCCATAAGGCATTTCACGGTGTAGCCGTGTGCAAGCCATAGAAGGAAATGAGTTTTCAAGCTCTCTGAAAAGTCCGCCGTAAGAAAGCTTACGGCTTGGGCACGGGCTGGCTATGGCTTAGCCGTAGTCCATTTCACGGTGCAGCTGTTGGTAAGCCGCAGTACAAAAGCTAGTTTTGTTGCTCTCGGGACCTTGAGCTGTAAACATGTACAGCTTAGCCATGGCTTCGCCGTACACTTCAGGAAACTTGAAATCAGTTCTATAGCTCAGTTTTAATACAAATTGGTACATAACCTGTATTGTGGGGAGTTTCTATGGCTTAATTATAGTGTCCTTGAAGGTGTTAAATACCCACACACCCTCCTATTCCATGTTTATATCTTAACTCAATCCATACCACATTTGTACACAATTAAAACAATGAAAAATGACTGAAGTTGAGAATTTAGAGATCTAACCTAAGAATCCATAACTTAACCACACATGCAATACATAAGAACTCTAATACTTGCCTCTTAACAGTGTTTGCCCTTTCCTAAGTCCTTCTTATTGTGTGGTTAGGGAAAAACCTCCAAAGAGAAGTGGGTTCTCTACATGGCAACATATAAATGGTGAATGTGATGCATCAATGCATGCATGTCATAGATTTGAGTCCTCTTGACTCCAACAAGCCTTAATATATGGAAGGGAAGTAAAGCCCTCACCTTAGTGAGCTGTAGCTTGAAGAGGAGGTAATCCTCAAAGAAGAAAACACTCCTATGAAAAGGAGGAAGGTGAGTGGT
Source organism: Sextonia rubra (assembly GCA_037013555.1). Taxonomy (NCBI): domain Eukaryota; kingdom Viridiplantae; phylum Streptophyta; class Magnoliopsida; order Laurales; family Lauraceae; genus Sextonia; species Sextonia rubra. The sequence continues at coordinate 47,569,051 of JASUAD010000010.1, forward strand.
GCGGTCCCTAGTACATGCAAGACTCCCAACCTTATAGCACTTCAAATATTAAGTGAAAATGAAGGATTTGTGAAGGAGAGGAAGAGCTCTAGCAATTAAAGGAGAAGAAGAGAAAATGGGACGTTGAGTCCCCTTTTTAACTTAAAATTTCCTGTATTTAACATGCAAGCCCAATCTTTTTATGAAATTTCAGTTTAGGCCAAATGGACTTCAATTGACCCAAAATAAGTTCAGATCAAATCAAGCCCAACATGAAAGATGATCTACATGAAAAATTACACAAGGAGTGATTGACGAGGTGCCCACAAGATGCAAAAACAATTTACAAAAAGGTCCTCAACTACTAAAGTAAGGCTCAAACTTCACCCAACCACCGATCTAAGACCCAAACCAAATCGTTTTTAAACTAGATTAACCTTAACAAGATTTAATTAACATAGAACATAATTAATTAGTGTAGATTAAGATTAGTGGGATTTGGAACCTTACAATAGGGCCTTGGATCATTATCTCCACAAAATTTCTTCCCTCTCCAGTAATTCATTTATCTCCTTTTTTACCTTTTTTATTTCTTGTTGTGCCCCATTGTCAAGATGTTTCTCTATAAGATTTTGTAAGAGCTTCTGTTTTTTTGTGAAATTGGTTTGTACGTTACCAAACACCTCTTTGTTCCACCTACTCAGATTTTTCCTACAATTTGCCAAGGATTTGCTCAATTTTTCCATCTCACATCCATATACTCTTTGCTTCCACGCCTCAAAAATATTTTCTTCACACTCTTCATTACCCACCCACATTGCTTCAAATTTGAATTACCTTTTTTGCTTATAGTACCATTTTTTTGCCCACATGTATCAAGAATAATGGGTAGGTGGTCAGAGTACGAAGCTCTATAGTGCCTAACTAATGCAAACGGGTTTAAATCCACCCAATCTCTATTCACTACAAAATGGTCTAGACGTTTCTTTATATTCTCCACACCTTCCCGTTGATTGCACCAAGTATACTGGGGTCCTCTGTACCCTAAATCCAATAGCTGGCAATTGTAACGTCCCGGTCCCACATATAATATTGTCCGCTTTGGGTTATAGGACCCGTAGGGCTTTGCTTCTACCATGGGTAAACCCTATGCGCAAAATGCGTTATATGTGGTATAAGGGCACGTCCTTATAAGGCCCAAGTCAGGATGCTCTCATAAGCGATGTGGGACCTTGTTCTCGCCCTTGCATGGGACGGGGATTCAAGAGGTCCTCTCCCACCCTCAGAGGAGAGCCGTCCTCGGCTTTGATACCAAATGTAACGTCCTGGTTCCATATATAATATTGTTCGCTTTGGGTCATGGGACCCGCATGGCTTTGCTTCTGCCATGGGTAGACCCCATGCGCAAAACGCGTTATATGTGGTACAAGGGCACGTCCCATGCAGGGGCGAGAACAAAGTCCCACATCGCTTTTGAGAGCGTCCTGAATTGGGCCTTATATGGACGTGCCCTTGTACCACATATAACGCATTTTGCGCATTGGGTCTACCCATGGCAGAAGTAAAGCCATGCGGGTCCCATGACCCAAAGCGGACAGTATTATATGTGGGACCGGGACGTTACATTTGGTATCAAAGCTGAGGACGGCTCTCCTCTGCGGGTGGGAGAGGACCTCTTGAATTTGCGTCCCATGCAGGGGCGAGAACAAAGTCCCACATCGCTTATGAGAGCGTCCTGACTTGGGCCTTATATGGACGTGCCCTTGTACCACATATAACGCATTTTGCGCATGGGGTCTACCCATGGCAGAAGCAAAGCCGTGTGGGTCCCATGACCCAAAGCGGACAGTATTATATGTGGGACCGGGACGTTACATTTGGTATCAGAGCTGAGGACGGCTCTCCTCTGAGGGTGGGAGAGGACCTCTTGAATCTACATCCCATGCAGGGGCGGGAACAAAGTCCTACATCGCTTATGAGAGCATCCTGACTTGGGCCTTATAAAGACGTGCCCTTGTATCACATATAACGTGTTTTGCGCATGGGGTCTACCTATGGTAGAAGCAAAGCCTTGCGGGTCCCATGACCTAAAGCAGACAATATTATATGTGGGACCGGGATGTTACAGCAATAATCCAAAGCATCTCGAAACTCATTCATTTGTCACTCTGGTCCATGGCGCCCATCATGCTTCTCACTCAAACTTATGATTTCATTAAAGTCACCAAAACACATCTAAGGGCATGAGCATGCATCTTTTAGCGAGCATAACAAGTTCCAAATATGCTTTCGTTTCGACACATCTGGATGGCCATAGATAGCCGTAAATCTCCATTGCTTTCTTTCATTGGGATCGTCAACCATAGCATCGATATGATGTTTGGAAAAATTTATAATCACCACATTAGCATCCTTCTCCCAAAATAAAGTAGAGCACCACTTTTTTCTTCACATTCAGTAGCTAACATTCCATGAAAACCTAAAATAAATTTTAAGCGATCCATACTTTTCGAAGCCAACTTTTTTTCAGACAGAAAAAGAATATTGCGAGCTTCTCTCTTAACAAGGTCACGGAAAGTGCGAACTGCCCGTCGGTCCCCAAGCTCATGGGAGTTCCAACTTAGAGTTTTTATGGTTGTTGGTGGGGCTGAACATCAACCGCCGCCAATTGAATTACATTTTCCATCATCTCCTCATATTCGACAAACTTTCCCTGCTTCCTTTCCATTTCAGTTGAGTTATTATCTATTACATTCTCAAGCAAGGGTCTCTTACGTTCTTTGGAAAGTTGTTTTATGGCTGTGCTTACTATTGGGATTTTCCGAGCCAATCTTTTCCAATTGGTCATTGAGATAGGTTCCTTTGCATTGTTAGCTGAGCCCAAGTTGATCTCCCGTCCAATTGGGGGAATAACAAGGTTCTTACCCCTTATAAGATGAACACATAATACATTGTCAGGCTTTATAGGCTGGGCTTTTTCATGTGAATCTAAACTCAAGCATTTCGGCCCTCCATGGCCAATGAAATTGCTAACTAGGTTTCCTACCGCCACCTCCACATCCTTTGTCGAATAACAACCGTTGTCTTTATTACCTACATTTTTTTTGCCAGCAAGTTAGGAAGTGTAACACTCCGACCCGAGTTGAACCGGATTAGCGAGTAATTGCGTGTGATTTGAGCGTTAAGTGTGTTTTGATTTTGTTTTCCTTTGGTTTTGAGTTTTAGAGAGATTGTTTGGGTTGAGTTTGACTTGGTCTAGGTAGTTCGAGCCCTTTTTCGTAATTTTGGCTTTTGATTGACCTTGTCAGTTTTGCGTCATTCGGACGTCATCGCGTGTATTTCGTTGAGCTTGTCGATCTTCGTAACTGTCTTGGATCCGAATGAGTCCGTTTGCTCTTGTTGGATCATCATTTGACTCAAACTGATATTTGTGTAAACTGTTTGGACTTAAGTGCAATTTGGACTCAACTTTAAGTTATAAATATCCCACCAACTCCCTTCTTTCCCTCTCGATCGCCTCTGTCTCTCTCTCCAGCTCGTCTCTCTCTCTCTCTCTCTCTCTTTCTGTTCAGCTCTCTTTCTCTCCTTCTCCTTTTCTGTTCCTGTTGCTTGAGGGAGGAAGAAAGGAGCAAGTTGTGTGCGTGTTTCCCGGTGGACTGAGCCAAAACCACGACGTGATTCCATTTGTGAGGCAAGTATAAGCCCAAGGAGTATGAACACCGATTGATATTGATTTGATTGTTGTGTTTTTGTTCTTCGTTATGTTTCTCAGTGTTAGACAGCCCTATTGAGCTTATTCTGCTGTTATCTCCTTATTTTCAGTCGTTCTGTACACTTTCTGTGTGACTGTACCTGTTACAGGAAAATGACTCCGTGCACTCACGGCTACACCGTGAAATGTGCTACGGCTAAGCCGTGAAATGGCTTACGGCTAAGCCAAGACCCAGCCGTAACCTTAACCGTAGAACAATACAGACTGACATCGGAAAATAACTGAGAGTTGGCAAATTGCCATTCTTCTACGGCCCAGCCTGATCTAGGCCGTACATTGTCCTACGGCTAAGCCGTGGACCAGGATACGGCTGAGCCGTAGAGCAAAATACGGTTGAGCCGTAAATCCGGATGAGTATTTTGGGGAACCTCGGCTCAGCCGCAGTGCATAGTACGGCTAAGCCGTAAGATGCTCCGGCTAAGCTGTAAGGTCACCTACGGCTACACCGTGAGACCCTGAGAATTGAATGAAAAGGACTAGGTTTAAGCAAAAGACCGTATATGACTTTCATGTTAGAATGTAGCGAACCTGAACATGCCCAATGGAATGTCTGAATGACATGAATGATCTCGAGGGCTGTGAATCATTCATGCTTGTTATCCAGTTGTTTAGCACCTCCCCATGGGTGTTGGTTTAAGGGACTTCGATGCACACTCCAGACACTGCAACACTAGACAATGGTGCATCGGACAACTTAAAACTACATCAACATGTACGGTTAGAAACACTGGATAATTAGTGTAGGATTGGCTTGTAATTGACCTTGATCCGTAAAAGTATTCTGATTTGTACAGCATATTGATTTCGGTTATGCCCTCTTATGTGTTCTGCGCTGGACCTCTCGATTCTGTGGGAAATGCAACAACCCCAGAGCGAAGCCCGGGCGGGACCATTCTATTATTGTGTATTGTGTTTTACCGTTCCTCCACTGGAGTACTTGAGTCAGTGCTTAATTGTTCTGGGTATTTAGCTACCCATGCTTCAGTCTTGCTTATTGCATTCAGTCTTGTTATTCACATTCAGTATCTTCCGTTATTGCTTATGTACATGCAGTATCAGTATCAGCTTATTGCATTCAGTATCAGTATATGCGATGCACTTCCTATTGTTTGTTCAGCGTGATATGTGAGATCTGTATGTGGTATGTGATCTGATATGATTGATTGATTGAGGTGCATCATCTGATTTGATTGTGATTGTTATATGGCACTACTGAGCCTCAGCCTTAGGATACCCGACGGGGTTAACTTTGGTTTAGTTTATGTGTTTGCCTCTGCAGAGTGTTCTGTCCTGGGACTCAACTAGAGACCCATGCGTACCCTGGCCCGGTCGCTGGTGTTCTCATTCCGACTGCTCTCGTAAGGGAGAAAATGGCCAATGTAGTAGCCAATTTGATTGTTATCTGTTTATGATTCCGATAGCATGCTTATTCATTTGCATTATTGCTTAGTATACGCACATGATTTCTATGGATCTTGCACTGTGACTAGTAACTCATTATTAGACACAATTCGTGTTATCTTCTTGTTGGCTTATATTTTGCTAAGTCGTTGTACTTATTCGTTGTCTTGTGTGTTGCAGGCTCAGATCCCTCTCCCGATCCTGCGTCGGTCGACCCGACTCCAGGAGAGGTTCGCGAGGCCCCCTCCGGCCTAGAGGAATGGACTTGATCCATCCTCCAGAGTACGGTTTGCATCATTTTGTTCTCCCCATTCATTTGAGTCCGAGTCTATTGAGGGGATTTTTCCGTACTTGTAACGTGGGCTTTGAGTGATATCTGTATTTTGAGTTTTGGTTGTTGTAAGCCCGCTATATTGTCATACGTTCTTGTAATTATTCTTGTCATCAGTTTAATGTTGTTTTGTGATCTCCTATGTCTCTTGGAGTGTTGCTATATGCCTTGATACGTATAGCTTCCGCGTACAGTTGTTTGCACGTGTGAATGATCCCTTGTGTGTGTATGCTTGGACGGGGTCTAGGTGTGCATGCACGGGAGTACGTGTGTCATTGGTTAGACTCCCTCTGACCCCCGGTCCCTGGGCTCAGGTTGTGACAGGAAGTCCCATAGAGTCTGTTGTCATTTGCACATTCTCCATCTCACTTACTTGAGATGTGACATCATCATCAATGCCTTTATTCGGAATGAAATCATGTTCCGTCAATCTAGCGTCTTGATTGGAAGATGCTAAACCATCACTCTTTTCTTCTGCTATCGCCGTCAAGGCACTCCGACCACCACGAATTTGTTTCTTTGCTAGATCTCTCACGTCTTTTCTTAATGGATTTGCTACATTCTTCATTTTCATCATTTTGGAATCCACCCTCAACCATGAACCGAAAGGCAAGCCCTCTCGCTCAAATTTTTCTCTGTTTTTAACCCGTAGGTTGCAATCTCTCGCCCCATGACCAAGATGACCACAATAGTAACAAAAGTTCGGCGGTTGTTCATATTTTAATTTGACCCACATCGGTTGCATCCCTTCTAGTGAGATCTTCTTTCCTCGAGGAAGAGGTTTTAACATGTCCAAACATACTTGTACTCTGAGGAATTCCCCCCATCCCACTCCCCCCACGAGAACATCGACGTCTTCCACAATCCCGATAGAGTCGCCTATAACCCTTCCTACTTTCACGTTCATCGCATGCAAAGGTAGGTCATAGAGACGAATCCAGAATGCTTTTTCCATTTTAATCTGTGAGACTTGTAACTCTCCTTCAAAATCTTGGATGAGTACTAGTTGTTTATCAAAAGACCAGGCCCGGCTATTTCATTTGACCTGTTCTTTTTCCAATTGATCTTGAAATTCAGCAAGCAAAAGATCCTCCCCCAGAACACTGAAACTCAATCCCTTTAATGGTTTCCACAGGGATTTCAACATGGTTTTCATGGCCTCCTTGTTATAGTCCTTCGATGTGAACAATTTCACGAGTAGACATCTCTCACCTCTTACTACCAATTCATGTCATAATTCTTTTTTGAGCACTGCTTCCTCTTGTTCTTTTTCAGACAAAGTCAAGCGGTTCCACTGATCTTCCAACTCCTCCTCCATCACGGTATTGCAGTCTAGAATACACGTTGAAAATAAACTCCCCACTGGCAATAGCCCGGAGGGAGACACAAGCTTGCACGTAGACAAGAGAAAAACTCCCACGCAAAAGAGGGTTCAGAGAGAACCACTTCACCGCGAGGAGAAAAGCTGAGGGTTTACTCATGAGAGGTGGTCAGTGTGAAGCGGTTAATTTGATTATAGGTGGGCCCATTGCACAAAAGAAAGTATGGAGCAAAAAAACTCGGTAAGTCTTCTAAGGCGCTCCTTTTGGCTTCCATACTGGTCTGATGGTCATACCCTTTTATCATTTATGAATCCAAATCTTCAAACATAGTCAACCCCTCAATTAATTATCACAGGTACAAATATGCACTGATCCAACTATATTCGTCTTAGAGTTTATGAACAAAAAATGTGCATATTATAAAGCATTGATCCTAGTAGGCGAGAGGTCAGGCCAAGGATTGAGCTCTCTCAAACCAAGTCTAAACTCCAACTGGGTAGGCTCGAGCCCGTGCATTTCTTCTTACTACAACCATATAACTTGCATCATATATATGTGAAGAAGTGTAATATATCCAAGGATTTAAAATAGACTTGAACGATCAATCAGAAAAAAAAAAAAAGATTGAATGCTATATAAAAATTCATATAGTATACAGCATATTTTGTAGTAAGCTTTGACAATGTCGTATGTAATTCGGGTGCCCGACTCATAAGCTTGAGGGATCAGCTCAAAAACTACTCTGGCTTCAAAATTTATGCTTAAACAAAGCCAATGACGTGTGGACTCTAGGTCGAATGTCATTTTCATGCGGGATTGGGCTGGGCTTGGGCCACTTTAGTTTTGGCCCATAAGGTAGCTCACGGGAAAATGGTGAAGTTGCTGACGTCATATATGAAACGTCAGAGTGGTTGGGGCCCACTTTGAATTGCATGTACAGCTACTTGGTGGGGCCCAGCCCACGACATTAAGTCTCTCTGGCTCCTTACGCTGCCGACAAAAAAAGGTTCATCTCCCTTTGTTTGTGGCCCTCTCCCTGGTTGGCAGGTGCTGCAGCTAGACAAAGGACCACCATTATGGCCACAGCTCCTCCAACACGAACCCTAACGTATGTCCTCTTTCTCTTATCTGTGCTACAACAAAAAATCACTATGGTCACCAACACATCCATTACTTATACATCCACTTGGGCATGCATCCATTTTAGGTATTTGTCTTCTCCAGCATGACTTTATTGTAATTTTTTCAAGGTGTCTACTTGCAGGTGCTTTTTTTTCTTTTTCTTTTCCTTTTTTTTAATCTTTGGTTGCACATATGCTTGGTTGTGTATGAATTGGGATATGGGGGCTTTGTTTGAGTACACATATTTATTATATGCATAACCCAGCACCCATCTGGAGCCCCTTGTGCATATTTCATGTATGTGTTTTTATTTCAAAATGTTCATGTATGTTATCTAAAGCCTCTTGTGTGTTTATTATATTTATCTGATTTTATGCAGAAATGCCTGTGTTTGTGGGTTTTTCATTTGGATGTTAATCTGGGAATGGTTCGAGTGGGTCTATAGTCTTGTATCCTTCCTTTAAGGGAGAGAGGTAATTTGAGTCGGGAACGAGTTGATTGGGTCTATAGTCTTGTATCCTTCCTTTAAGGGAGAGAGGTAGTTTTAGTCGGGAACGAGTTGATTTGTTTTCTACATTTTTCCCCTCCAATATTGCTTTTGCAACTCACTAGCTACCACTTCCAGCATGCATGAAAGCACACACGGATGAGTTTTTTTGGCTTATGGATAAATGCTTTTAGTTTATTTAGGAGTATGTACCCATTCTTGCTTAGGACTAGTTCCCAAGCAAGAGGGGGCAAAGAGAGGCCTGAGATGGTTAAATATAGATTATTCAAAAAAGAGTTTGAAAAGTATTGAATTAAGTTCTAACTCAATTTATCATTGCAAGATAATTGCTCTGAAGGGAAAAGAGTGGGGAGCAGAAACACTAAATTTTCAGTGAATTGCCTAAATTGTACACAGTGAACCTTCATAAATACATGGGTCCTTCAATTTTTTAAAAGGAAATCCTGTGGTAGATTACCATGCTTTGGAAGTCGTGACCTTGTGGCCGGCATCCATTTCTCCTTTAATCATTCTCATTAAAATATATAACCTTTGTTCTCTCGGAAGTTAAATATTTTGTTAGTGAATGTATTACTTAAACATATATAACCTTTGCTTCCTCTCATTGATCTTTGAAAGCGATGAAAATTTCCTTTGGGTGCTTTTTAGATCTCTCAGTCTTCCTGTGCGTGCGTTTTTTTTAAATTCTTTTAGGAACTTGAGACAAAATTTGGATGACTGCAAGCTGGCTGTAAGTCCTCATATTCATTGGTGTCCATCCTCTTTCTTTTTCTTCTTTTCTGGGAAGAAGGGCTACGGAAATAAGACCCTGAAATCCCTGATGCTTCTTGGTGTAGAAGAGTCAAACACTGATTCAAGATAGTACCATTTAAGAACAATTTTTCTTAGGAAGAAGACTAGTAACTAGTCTTTGTCCCACCTGACAGAAGGACCTTGGTACTCCCACCTGTTCATGGACCATCTTTATAGGGTCCCTTCTTCATTTTGTTCTTGACTGGTAAGGCGTGTCGAGGAAACCAAAACCTTGATTTTTTGTGTGGACGAATCAAACCCAGATTCAAGATTGGGCCACAGCAAATATCTTCACTAGACTAGTCCTTGTCAGAGTAGAAAACCCTGCTATCTTTTGCGAGGTTTGATGACCCTAGACCTAGTGTTCAAAATTTGCAAGGTTTGGTTACTTTTTATTTTTAAGGGATTTTTACAAATAGAAGCTTCAAATATACCAATCCTTTGAAAAGAATCCTCGAATACAAATAATGTCTAAAAGCATCTTCTACATCAGACTTTGAAACTCCTTAGACAAAAATTATCCTTTTCTTTCCTTTTCGCGATATCGAGAATTGACAACATTCATATATTAAGTCTTTTCTTCATATCACAAATTACTTGTATTTAACTAAAATTTTTCGCTTTCCTTTCCTTCTTGTGATATCAAGCGATAACATTCACACATTAAGTCTTTTATTGACATTGCGACTTATCTGTATCAAACAAAAAAATTGACATTTCCTTTTTTTCTCGTGATATCGAGAATTAACAATATTCACATATTGAGTAACATCACAACTTATTTGTATCTGTTTAAAATTTGATCTTTCCATTCCTTCTCGAAATATCAAGAATCGACAACATTTACATATTTAGTCCTTTTTTGACATCATGGCATGCTTGGATCTAACTAAAATTTTGTTACTATTACTGTTGAATATTTGCCATTGATGATGAACATTCTTCAACCATTTAGGTAATAAAGATTCAATTTACATTTGAGAATAGAATATAAAAAAATGCTACTGACATGATCCTTGCTTTATGGTATCTTTTTAGAGGGAATATAGTTCTCTGAGTGGAAGTAGTAGTAATGAGTACTCGCGTAAAAACTTTTTTGGATAGAGATTTTAAACTACCGAGATCGCAATTTTCATCTTGAGCATGCAACTGTATGTATCGACCTTATGAGTAGCATATCCTTTAATCACGTTCAAAACGTGATGTGAAATGCAACGGATTCAAGTCCAACATTCATACACTTCAAGTTTAAGAAGAATGAGAAATAACTACAGTTCATTACTATTTTTTCTTTATTTACATGGGTTCAAATGCTTTGACCGTGGGGATGTAGGTTGTTTACAAGTTTTTGAAACATTTACAACGCCTTTTTTTAGTCTCAGATGTGATCTAAATTCCAAAAGTGTAAGAAAATACATGAAAAATGGGAAAAAATACAAAAAAGAGATAGATAGCGAGGAGTGACCGTGGGCCACGGTCATTGGCAGACAGTAGCCGAAATGGCCACTGTTTGCCTTTTTTCTTCTTCTATTTTGTTTCTGTGATGCTTCCAGGGTGCTGGTGCCTATTTTTTTTCGAGTTTTGGAGTATTTAATGACTACCAAAAGTGCTTGATTTGGCCGTAGGGTTGATTTAAAATTTTGATGATCATCATATTTTGGTTACAGACTGTTTTTATACAAATCCGAAAAGGGTACTTAAATAAGCAAAAATTGAGTCAAAGTTGTGTCATTCTAAATCTATAAATTCCAAGGGAAAAATGAAGCCTAAAGAGGCTTGTTTACAACTTCCGGAAAAGCCCAAAACCCTTCCCAGGTGAGAAAATCAAAGGAAGAAGCTTTCATCTAAGTGGCCCTTTCCTATGTCTTCTTTAAGTGAGATGCGTGCTTTTTCTCCTTCTCTAGCCTATTTCTCACCTCAAGTTAGTGAGAAGGAGAAGAAGTAAACTTTAAGTTCCTGAAGTGCCCTGGAACCTTTGCAAAATGCTTAGGACTAGGCCTTTAATGCTTATAAGTAGTGTGAACTAGGACTAGGCGTTTAATGCTTATAAGTAGTGTGAACTTGCTTTGATTGCTTCGAACCTTGCTTGAAATTGTTGTCCCCTTTCCAACCAAGCCTAATTTGTGGCTTTTGATAGGCTTCAGAGGAGGTTGGGATTGTTCCTAGCAATTTTAAGGGAGTTACATTTCAAAATAAAGTGAAATAACTCCTAGAAACCATCAAAGACCAAGTCACAGGTGTCTATGACTGCGGGCCACGGTAACTGTCAAGGCCCATTTTTGGATTTTTACACAGATGACTCGTTTCTGCTTGTTTGGGGCTTGAACGATGTCCGTTCTTCACGAAACTTGAAGGGATGCTTTTTGACATTATTTTGAGTGTGTCGTAGAAATCTCAGCCTGTTTTGACTTTCTAGAGTTAGTCAACTCTCCCGTTGACTTTTCATGAAAATAGGCCTTTGTTTCAACTGTTTGAGGCCCAAATGACCTCGGTTTGTTTTGAAACTTGGAGGGATTGATGTCAAGGATATCTTAGAGTATCCATCCAAATTTCATGCTGTTTAAATTTATGGAAGTGGGATTTCAAATAACGACTCACTTGATGCATGTTCTAAGTCACTATTCACTTCACACTATAGGCAGTTAGTTTGTCTTTTACGCAAATGATGTTCAATTGACTTGCAACTTTGAGAAATTAACTTTAAACATATTTTGCATCTCTGTTCCAAATTTCATCAGCTTTGGCCTTCTAGAAATAGGACTTTGGTCAGTAACCCCCATAACTCGGAAGACACGGACTCCTAGCTGATATGTCGTTAAAGTAGGTTCAAACGAAGTCCTTTTCACTTATAAATTTCTAGAATCTCTTTTGAGTATGACTGAAGCTTTGTGCCAAAATTTCATCAATTTCAGTTGATTTGAAGCAAGACTTTGGTTAGTGACCCCCACGACTCAGGAGTCACTGACCCAGAGTTGACATGTTTGTAGACTTTGAGTCAAATGATATTCATTTGACTTGAAATTTTATAGAACTGACCTCAAGCATAATTTAAGCTTCCTCTAAAAGTTTCAATTAATTTGATTTTCATGAGGTGTCACTTTGCACAATAACCCCACAGAGCTTAGTAGATGACCATCTGAATCGAGTTTGGGTCCAAATGACGTCCAAATGCTTTGAAACTTTGAAGGATAGTCTTTGAAAGTATTTGAAGATATTTTTGTGAGTTTTAGCTTGTTTCGACATGTAGAAGAATCACTTTCTACAGTGACCCCCAAGGAACTAGTAGACAGTCACTAAAGCTTAGTTTGAGCTGAGATGAAGTTCAAATGTTTTGAAATTTTGAAGCATCATTCCTCAATATATTTTGGAGTTACCAAGAGATTTTCAGCCACTTTGGTAACTTTGAAGTTTGAGTGTATTCAATGACCTTTAGACTTTGAGCCAATGAACTTTAAATTTGGAGTTTGGTGAGTCAAAGGATCAAATAAAGTTCACCAACTCTGATGTTTGAACTACTGCACTCTGAGCTTATCTGAATTCTTCTGAGTGGAGTGTATCAACTTTTGAGCATTTGGATGCAGTACTTAACTTGTCATTCCACAATCCCAGGGTTTATGTATCGTTGGTTTGGAATTTGCTTATAAAGTCTTCACTGCAACATTTGTAAATTTTTATGGGTCAACAGCATACTGAATGTCTGATCCATAATCTATATTGCAAATTGGAGTAGATTATGAGTTAAAAATTAAATATTTGTACCAGTGGCATTTTTTCTATTTAATCTCAAATGTACACTGGGCCTTTATTACCTAAATAGTTGGAGAATGTTTATCATCAATAGAAAATATTCAATAGCGATGATAACAAAATTTTAATTAGATATAGATAAGTCGTGATATCAAAAAAAGACTCGTGTAAATATTGTCAATTCTCAATATCGCGAGAAGAAAGGAAAATGACAATTTTGTTCGAGAAATCTCAAAGTCTACTGTATAAGATGCTTTTGGGCATTATATATATATTTGAGGATGCTTTTAAAAATAAAGGGATATTTAAGGCTTCTTTTCATAAAAATTTCTTTTTTTAATGTTAACTTTCATTATATGAAAAGACTTAATAGTACAAGAGAGATATACCGATAAGCCAAAACCAAAAGGAGAATGAAAAATAGTTCCCACCAAAAAGATTGATCACATGAGTAAGCTACATTTAGCCCCTAAAAGGATGGACCACCTCTTTCCAATTTCTTAAGAAAATAACCAAGGCGTTTGGTTACTCTAAAAATAAGCTTTTATTTTATGATTGAGAGTTCATTGAGATATAAGAGCATTTGATAAATCTCTAATTTTATTTTTCTATTTTTAGATGTTATTTACAAATTAGAGCTTTCGTTTCTAAAAAAACCTATGGGGTTTGCTAATTTATAGAGATCTTTTAACTATAGCAAATGAGTGTGAACAATGCATAATTTACAATTGTTTAGGATGAAAAGGACCTCATAAATTTTCAAAATTGCGCAAATGAGGTTCGATGCTGTAAATTTTAGAAGGTGGGCCTCAATCACAACATTTCTAAAGGTGGGCTCCAATTACCTTTTAAAATAAGAGTTTTTTAATATAATTTTACAAAAGAAACTAATTATAGATTTAAAAATTAAAAATTTAGACATTTTATTTTAAATATTAACCTAATTAGCTATTATTAATTAGATTAGAGTTTCCAAACAGCCCTTTAATTAGACACAGCTCCACCAAACTCATGTCATGAGCTTGTGGGGGAATTGACTCGGACAGATCCTTAGCCAAATTGACCAAAAGACTCAACCAAATAGGTTAGTAGATTATTATTTACAATAACTAAAAAATCAAATGACTTTCTGAAACCTAGAAATATGTATATATATATATATATATATGAGAAATTCTAAAGAATGTGCCCAACTAAAAGGGGCATTTCTGCACCTCTTTAACATCTAATGAGAAGCAGTCATCCACTGTGAAGAATGCAAGAAAGAAGGAGCCATTTAACCTTCTTTTATTACATCCTTTCTTACACTCATTCCTAGGAGATTCTTTTAAAATGATTTGGGAGACAAAATTGGAGGAGAGGAACCAATTTTCATTGCTTATGTTTTCCTTTCCTCTTTACTCCGTATGATGGGATACACCTATGCATAAATCTAAGTAGTTTAAGTTTTATAAAATGAGAATGGGAATGGGTCCCATGCAAGCTGAGTCTAAGAGTAGGTCCTTTTTTAAAATAATATTACATGGTTATCACAATTGGGTCATGTGGGTCCAACTATTTCTATTTGAAAATTAGAAAGTGTCTGATTCCAATTAATGATTGATTATCTTTTTGCTAAAGATAAGGATAAGGTTGTTGCATGGAAGATAAGGCATTAAATATGCTACAATTGTAATGTCCCCGGTCCCACATGTGATATTGTCTGCTTTGGGCAGACCACTTTGGGAATACCCACACGGTTTTGCTTTTGGGCAGAGCCACTCTGGGAATATCCAAAACACATCACATGTGTTCAAGGGGGAACCGTCCTTATAAGGACTGGATCGGGACGCTCTTATAAGTGATGTGGGACTTTGCTCCCTGCGCCACGAAGGCCACAGCGGACTCAAGAGGTCCCCCCACCACTCAGAGGACAGCCGTCCACGGCTCTGATACCAAATGTAATATCCCTGATCCCACATGTGATATTGTCCGCTTTGGGCAGAGTCATTCTGGGAATACTCACACGGTTTTGCTTCTAGGTAGAGCCACTCTGGGAATACTCAAAATGTGTCACATGTGTTCAAGGGGGAACCGTCCTTATAAGGACCAAATCGGGATGCTCTCATAAGCGATGTGGGACTTTGCTCCCTGCGTTACGAAGGCCACAGCGGACTCAAAAGGTCCCCTCTGAACCGTGGACGGTTCTCCTCTAAGCCGGGGGGGGACCTCTTGAGTCCGCTGTGGCCTTCATGGCGAAAGGAGCAAAGTCCCACATCGCTTATGAGAGTGTCCCGATCCGGTCCTTATAAGGACGGTTCCCCCTTGAACACATGTGACGCGTTTTGGGTATTCCCAGAGTGGCTCTACCTAGAAGCAAAACCGTGTAGGTATTCCCAGAGTGGCTCTGCCTAAAGTGGACAATATTACATGTGGGACCGAGGACGTTACATATGAAATTAGAGCCATGGACGGTTCTCCTCTAAGTGGTTGGGGGGGGGGGGGACCTCTTGAGTTCGCCGTGGCCTTCGTGGCGCAGGGAACAAAGTCCCACATCGCTTATGAGAGCATCCCGATCCGGTCCTTATAAGGATGGTTCCCCCTTGAATACATCTTACGCGTTTTGGGTATTCCCAGAGTGGCTCTGCCCAGAAGCAAAATTGTGCGGGTATTCCCAGAGTGGCTATATCCAAAGCAAACAATATCACATGTGGGACCGGGGACGTTACAACAATTATCATGAATGATTTTTAATTAAAACTCATATTGGGTGAGGAAGAGGGCGCACAAACTGTCTTTGTGTTTTCCGAAGGATGCTTTGCCTTTTGCATTAAATGTCATAATAAATTGGATGACATTGTTGTAGATTTATAGGTCTAAAAATGGGGTGTTTTGTGCCAAAAAAAAAAAATGCTCGGCTATCAAGTAGATCTCCTCTCTCTCTTTATATATATAGAGGCATTCTAATGAACACCCCTTTTTTTGGCCCTTTTTTTTGTGTGTGTCATTGGACGCATGTATAGTCAATTTAGTCTTTTCATATATACGATCCAACCCCCTCTAGAATGATCATAAGTCTATATTTGACATTCATCCAACTTTTCTTCACCATTGGATTGAATAATGATAAAATGAATTTTCTAAACCATTGAATTTTAAGGCCATGGTTCAAAATGTTATGATTATCTTATGGACTCAAGATTTTGCATATAAGTAGGTCTTATATGGATTTTTCCGTCCAATGGACTTCCAAGATTATCATGCATCTCAGCGAGCCCAACCAGGAGGGGCATTTTTTCTTAAAAAATGCCCGAGCTTTGTGTAGCACTCCATATATATATATGGAAAGACTACTATATATCCATCCCTCACCTTGTGGTGAGGGACAATTTTTTTTTTAGACCTAACAAGGTAAAAAAGGTGTCATAATGTGTGATGATTTTGTTCTTTTGTACATCAATTCTTTTAAAAAATAAAAGTGTCCCTCACCATAGTGTGAGGAAAACATACATAATAGTTTTATCCTATATCTATGTGGGCTTTGATCTTCTGAAAACTGTTCTCATGCACCTACCATGAAAACTTTTTATGGGACCCACTTGTGGATCCCATTTGGAGATGGGATTAAGGGGGATGGAAAAATCTATGTGGGACCCAATTACACGTTCCTAAGCCCTTCATTTATGACCTACAAATCCAATCCATTTGGATTGGTGTATAATTGATTCAACGGTTTAGTAAATTCAGATTTAACTAAAATTTGAGGCGTGTGACTATCGGAGGGTCCTTGTGTATTACAAGCTTTTTATTGGGTGATAGATTGGCCCCACCTATAGGTTTCACAAAAAATTGGTGAGAATTAGTTCTCATAAGATTATTTCCACATATATATATATTGGAAAGTATATATTAGTTTCTATCAATTGAACTTTCAATATTATTCTTGGGGTTGTCATTGCATATTTGATTATATGAACATTGGGGGTGTTTTATGATATGAAACCTGCTTTTGGGTTCATAAGAAATTGGTTTAGATGAATCCAATTATAGTAGGAACCAAAAACTCTTGAATATTCCAAGCCAAGGATGAGGAATGGAAATCAAATAAATATATAGTGAGGAATGTTAGCATGCATCATTTTCTCACCATAGGATGAAGGACATTTGCTTAATTGGAAATATTCATATGCAAAAGATAATAAAGTATATGAAAAAGTGAAATGCTAATGTAGAAATAAGTAAAGCCACGTAAACATCCCTCACCCTATGGTGAGGGAAGGATGCATATTAGCATTTTCCACATATAGTTGAGCCTAATTTGTTAAAGGTTCCAAATAGTTTCCATGGCATCTTCATTTTGACGGTTTACTTAGCTTGGATCATTTATCAGGTTTTGAGTTACTTCTACACTCTTTGAGGATATTGACGATTCAAAGTTCAAAGGCCTACTTCATATAGTCCATTTTTTAAAAGCTTTTGTTGGGTGCATTAGAATTTAGATTCAATTAAAAAAGAAAATTTGTCATAGAATAAAAATTATATGAGAGAAATCATCATATAATAAAAGCAATAGAAGCAAACTTGTCATACAGTAGAAATTATATGGGTAAACTTTTCCAAAAGAATACAAAAAACAAAAAGTAGTCATATTTTTTTAAACAATGATATCCTCAAAGTAGAACGAAATGGAAAAACAGAATTCATGTAGCAGACTCCAACATAGTTGGGATAAGGCTTTGATGATAATGATGATGATGATTGATGTCCTAAAAAAGAGTTAGCCTTTCCTTAGTTTTTAGTCAGAATCTTTTGTGACAATCTAACTAGAGATTCATGTGAACTGTCCAAGTGTTTTAAAGGACTCCAATATTTATTTGAATCAGTTTAAGTCAAATAGAGCTTATTCTTACACTTACCGCAAGACACCTTTAGAAATATGTTTTGAGAGATATTGATCTAAGTAAGCTCATGAGCAACTTTTTGTCTTGGATTCAGAACTACTTCTCTTAAGGCTTATTTCTTTGCAGATGAATAAATAAGAATTCGTGATCCAATAAGCTCCACCAAAGAATTATTAATTCCAGAAGCAAAGAGTGCAAGATATATGGTGAGGGATGAAAGATACAAGGTAGCAATGTAGATGGGAGCTTGACTTTTTTAGTATTTGAATTAGTAGGATGATGGTTGGGTATCTACTTTTCCTCTTCCCTTTATTTACTTTGTATTATAGGGGATGTTATTTGATTATAATTTTTGTTTATTCGCCTTTGATTTTTATTTTTAACCATTTATGACATTAATTAATTCATATGTATTTAATTCCTATATATTATATGCAAACAAATATGCCAAAGTTTTAGTTGATATTTGATTTAAATTTGACATTGAATCTTTGTTAGATCTGAACCCTAGGACTGATCTATTTGATATTGAAAGGATTATAGATCAATCTTGTTTATGTTTTCTTTTCAATTTCATTTAAGTAAGCTAATATCAAAACATTTTTCTTTGAAAAAACAGTGTTTGTGCAACAAGATGATCCCACAACAAAGTAACAAATTATTTTGATTTCTCATATAGCCTACCATTGTTTGGCGCATAATATATTTTTCTTGCATAAAAGAAAAAAAATGAATTGATTTTATTCGATCAATGCAGAAGATTTTAATTGGAGAGATAGGAATTCAACATTCCTCTCTCTCCCAAATATATATAATTCCTCTCTCTCCCAATTATATATAATCCTGCATGGTGGAATACTCTAGGTGCACAAGAAAGTCCTAAATATGAAAGGACATACTACCTTTAAACTATCTAGCTAACCCCGACTAGGAGTACTGAATCTAAGATGAGCTGACCAAACGGGTCAATCAGGTTTCAATCGAAAGTTGTCCGAACGAGTTCAACATGATTATGTCCTCTTCTAAGTATGTTTTGACTGAGCTACTTTCCTAGTTAACCCGACGAGTCTTCAGACTATAATCACAATGGGAATCTAGCTATGCATTTAAGAACCGAATTGTGCACGCATTCAAGGAAAGATGTACCTATCTATGATAACTGTATGACTACTTTTTTGTTTCAGCGAGGAACAAGCAAATGATCCAGAGGGTGGAAGAAACCAACAAATACCACATGATAGTCATGCATGGAGGAAATATGGCCAAAAGTTCATCAGAAGTATACAGAAAACCAGGTGAATGCATTTGCCTTTTGATTTTAGATGAGACCCATTCCTCACTGTGCTAGATGAGCACTGTTGGAAAATCTGATCATTGGGTTTTTACAGGTGTTATTTCAAGTGCCAGAGGGCAAATTGCAAAGCGAGGAAGAAAGTAGAGTGGCCTCCTTCCGACCCAAGTAACTTGATTGTCACCTACGAAGGATATCATAATCACACATCATCTTCTGGGCCACACTCATCTTCTTCACAGCAAGACGGATCCAATCCAACGGCGAATGATTACAACTTGTTGTCACAGGTTTTGAGGGCCACAAACAATGATTCTTAATCATTGCTTTCAATCATAAATGACTGCTTTGTTCCTAACCAGCACTAGTTGCCTGGCTTCGTAGCAAACATCATTGTGTGGGGCCAAAAAGGCTTTTTTTCTTCCATTCCTAAATGTCCGGGTACATGGAATGTATAGGGCCCTAGGCCAAGGACAGACAGCTGTGCTAGCTCTTTTATTTGATGAATGGACATGGTTTTTAACCTTATGTGGGTTTATGATGTGGATGATGGAGGTCCAATCTTCTTAGGAACAGATTGAAAGTATGTGAGTTCACCATCAAAGTGCTTGCCCATGGGTTTATTTCTGACATAAAGAAGAAACCTTTCATTAACTTAAACTCTAAAATAAAATGCCAGATTTTTTTATTGTACGTAGTATTAATTATCATATTTTATTTTGATTTTGCTGTGTTGAGTAGGATTCTTGTTTTCAAGGAAAAAGGTCGAAATGAGGATTTGTAATATATGGAAATGGATAATGTGGCAGAAATCCATGTCCCAAGGGTACCCAAATGAACCCATTATATAATATTTTTAGTTAGATCTTTTACGATATCTCAATTTGTTTCACCCTTCATCATTTTAAAAGAAAATATTTTAAAATAATAATCATTGTAAATCTTCATTCTTAATTGCTAATTTCGGGGTTTAAATCTAAATAAAATAGGAAAGTAGAATATAAAGATGGTGATACATAATGCTGTTTCAATACTTCATGGTTTTGGCATTTGTTCACCATGAAAGCATAGTTTACTCATTTGGGCTTGGTTTTGAGTTCTATTTTACCTCTCAAGTCTCATCCCCTTACGAGGCTAGGTTTTTGTTAACTCCACCCACATAATGAGTGGGGCACACAAATCAACCTTGTTAGTATACTTGGATTTCGACCCCCCCCCCACCCACACACACACATACATCAGAAAAAAAGGCCTTCCTATTGATTTCTTGATCAACATAAAATTCAAAAGCGAAGATTTTTATAATATCTACTAGGCTTCTTGAACTACTATACTCAAATAATTATGATTTAGGAGGGTCACAAATGAAAAGAGTCTCGGCTCCTGCTCTTACATTTGCTTCTTTCCTTTTATGTAATTTTTTTAATTTTGGCTAAGTTGGGACAGTAGTATAGAGCTTGGCGAAACTATCTACCCACCTAGAGATCGGTGGTCTGTGATGATATGCTCCTCTCCTGTGAGGCATCTCGTGTTTCTCTCTTTTATTTATGTGAGTATTGCATTTCCTATTTATTAGGCTAAAGCAGAGGCCCTAATTCGGCCTGTCAAGAACATGAGGGGACATTAGTAAGATCATGTTGGACAAAGCTAAAAATTTCCCCATTCATAAGACAATAAGAAAGATGGATTACTAGCCAGCCATAATGGGATGGATCATCGGTGGAGGAGTTCATCAACTAGTGCGTCACACTCATGTAATGATAGAGGTGGCAGGCTTCTGACTTGCAATGCTGCATCCAGCATAGTTGACACACTGCTTCCGTTATCTTTGTTTTTAGTCTAAACTCTAGACTTAGTACTGCTGCTTCAAACTGCTGTTGGCATGATGGAAAATCTTGATTTTTTTTTGGTAAAATGGAAAATATTGATTACCTAGTACTAAAGTACATGGCCCAAAGAAACCAAGCCAAGGGGTCCAAGGGCTCACTACCATTTCCGCCCTCTCTTTTGATGTAGGCTAAGCTGTGTTTAGGCCTCCTTTTTATCGAGAACCATGTAAATAATATCAATGAAACTGCATGCACATCTTCTTAGATATCACAATTCATTCTCAAGGTTTTTTTCTTGATCTATCCGTTGGGCATGTTATATCTACCAGTTAATTGATGAGGTGATTACTTCATTTACATGTGAGTTTTGCTCATAATCTCTTGGTTTAACTGCTTTTTTCTTTCCTTTTTGTCGGTTGAAACACGCAGTAAGTGATCTACAGGCTACTTCTAGAGACTGCCCTTTCTACCATAGTAGATCTGTCCAAATAGACTAAAATCTAAGTCACAAAGACGGAAGATGTCTCCATCCAACACGTCTTATTTCTAGTCATCAGCATCATAAAGAAAAAGTTTTCTCAAAGCCTGTGATTGGGCCAGCCAGGTATGGCATTGATTAAGTCTAGGGCGCCCTATGACCTACATGGATTGGCAATCACTCAGGATAAGATTCATTTTTTAGCTGTCACAGTCTAAAAATTGATAATTAAATGAATGGCTGGAGCCTGGAAATAAGAATGGTCAGCATTCCAAAATGAGGCTTTGACAGCTGTCGAGGGAAATTTTATTTTACACAAGGCGGCCGCCTAATGTTCATAAGCGTACAATTCGTGAGTTTCACCTAAATGCATGTCATTTGGTGTTATAAAAAAAAAAAAAAGGTTAGACGGTCTCCTTATAAGAAAGAGTTAGCCCGAATCGGAACCCTTCAAACTATGTACCTTGATGTAACCCCATTATATTTCAATAATACTTTTACAATGTGCTCTTTTTATTAAATTAATTTCCTCCACCAACTAATCTTACTAAAGCCTCAAAGTTAGATCCTATTTTTTTTTTAGTAAAATAAAATAGAGTAGAGTAAACCTAAAATCACAAGATTCTTTTTTTTTAATGAAAAAAATCACATGATTCATTTTTAGTTGTTTGATAATTAATTGTTTTGACTTTTTGTATAAAAAGGAGATTTTTTATATTTTAATAGTTGATTTTTTATTTTTTTAAAAAAAATAGAAAAATTTTGAAATTTAAATATTTAACTTTACTTTAATTTACTCTATCTCATATCCAAATGCACCCGAGTACAAGTATTTTTATAACACTTGGCCAAAGAGGAGGTAATGACAAGAGTGTGTGAAAGGCACCACACTTATCAAAGGAAGGACAAAGTGCGTGGCACAGAACTAAACTAAACAAACATTAATTAGTCTAGTAAGAGAATATTTTCAGCCAAATCATGTGGTTTACTAATAATTAAAGTTGCTCCATCGATGAAATGTATCTTTCTCTTTCTTTGAGTTTTTAAGTTGAATCGAAATTATATAAGTATTTGGCCTATAGTGATCGTGAGTAGACCACTCAAGGTCCACTAAATCACCATTGGGTAGCCTTTTCAAACTATTCATATGCAACGCAGGCTGCCATTGAAAATATAGCGGCTCGTGAGTAGTTTACTTCGAGCCACAATTGTGCAAAAGCTCAACGAGGATACGGACTCTTTGGAGTTTAGTCTGCTTTCCGCGGGGGGCCACCGTTTGTACGGTCTGCTGTGGACTTTTCTAAAGCTTGACTGGTGGAGTGGGTTGGAAATGAGCTGGGCACAAGTAAAAACATAACAGTGCTGAACGCACGCCAAAGCCATTGACAGGCTAGCTACATCAATGTAATCCGAGGGAGGGCTAGTATTTGTGGGGCTGTGGGTGAGCGTTTGTCACGGAACAAGGAGAGGAGAGATCCATTGGCCAATAGAAGGACAACCGGTGGTGGCTGCTTTTTGAAAAGGGCCCCATTTAAATCTTTCAGGGCGAAAAGGCAAAAGGCACGAGGCTGCTAACGACGTTTTTGGATTGGTGAGAGAGTGAGAGACGAGAAAGCACGAGGACAAAAACGAACGCACGGACCTGGAAAACTAATTAGGTGTTTGATCCAATGATTAAAATACAGAAGGACCTACAACAAAAAAGGGTCTAAATATTGGACCCGCGCCTAGAGATTTGAAATGGGTTGTGCCGTGGGCACCATAGGTGCTCGGCTAAATTGTGTCTCGTGCTATGCCGGCATGGCACAAATAGACTAGGGGTCCAGCTTAGAATGGCCTACACGCACGACACAGCCCCACCTATCGTGCCAGTTTCTTTTTTTTTTTCATTTTTTTTGTGTTTTTTATAAATTATACACACAACATAAACATAAAAAGTTAGCAGAAATGATACAGAGATTTAAGTAGTTCGATCAAACTCAACTTACATCCACCGGAGGAAAAATCTATTTGAATCTTTTCTACTTAAAAGTTTTTAAATATGATTACCTTCACACTTTTACAATTTTTTTAGATAATAAAGAATATTAACAAAGTAAAAAAAATTACATTTTATGTTTACATCAAGTAAAAGATAAAACTATAGTTGTAGCCCGACGATGTCATAAGTTAGATCGTAATTTTCTGGTTCAGTCAATTATTGTTTTCTTTAATCTGCCAAATATCAATCTTGTAGATAGATACAATACTCCACCGTTTCATACGTTAAATTCGTCCTCCTATTATTAACCATATGTCCACCTATACTCTGTTCGATGTTATAGAAGGCATTGGAATTGTTAGTAAATCATGAACCATGGTAGAAAGCACATGATATCTGCTTTCACATACTTTCCACCAAACTAAAACGTCACAAGTATATGCAACATTTGGCTACATCTCCATTATTACACCAGTGTTAATATATGATGATAACTCCTTCACAACATGACTTGAGGTAGACGCTATACCCATTTTGGAATAAAGATAATCAAAATCTATTAGCTTCTAATTTCCTCCTCATCTTTGTACCTGAGGCTCCATATTAGCCCCTGATGTGCCTATCCTTAAGCAATATGATTGAAATAATGATTGTAAATATAAAGTTATATTGTCAATACTGTTTATATTTTCAGTTGTAAGTTATCATTTATTTCTTACAAAAAAACACTAATACCTTTCAATTTAATCTTAGGATCTAACACAGTAGTTAAACAAAATGTCATTGGGGCTTCACGCCAATACTTGTTAATTTTTTTTTCTATTTTTTCACAAATAGTGCCAAGTAGTTCATTAGTTTTATACATTTTTAATTTGTGCATTAATTGTAAAAAGATGATTAGTATTTGATTAATAGTGTGATAATACAATATATATATATATTGCATCATAAAAAACTTCTAAAAGATTCTTTAACTCTTTACAAATTTCCTAATATCCATCAGGCGCCCGATAATCTATTGCATGAAAAGCACAAAACTCATTAAGTACTATTTTTCTAAAAATAGCTCTATTTAACATATCATATATAGAATTCTATATATGTTCAATAACCATCCTTATTCTTATAGGTGTCAAATTATGCCTAATACATATAGCGGCATATAGTTGTTCTTTAACTAAGGATGAAAATATATATATCTAACACAATCTTTAATTTTTTTTCTATTATAATCTCAATATATTTTAAACCAACTTTGACAATAAGATTTAAAATGTGACATTCACTTTTGTTGTGAAAAATAGAACCATCAATCAACTTAGAAAGTGGCATTATGGTTTTCATTATATCAATGGCTACATTATTGTTAGATGTATGATCTTAACTTTATCTAAAATTTCATATTTTGAAAGTTTTTCTAAAATAAGTGTTGCTATTCTTTGTCCATTGTATGGCCATTTAAATTTAGAAAAAGTAATTATCCGTTTGTTCATTACCCAATTTACATTAATGTTATGAGCAGTGATAAAGAGGAAGCCATTACCAGCAGTGATAAAGAGGAAGCCATCACCACCTCTAGATTTCCATAAATCTGCGGTTTTAGTTATTTTACAAGTACTATTTTGAAAGTAATTTTTTATGTTTTCCTTTTCTTCTTTCCATGTTCTAATGGCATCATTCCTAGCAGTGTTTCTAGAAATTTTTAAAATTGTGAAGCAAATGCACGTTGAATAAATTCTACAAAAGAGTCATTTTCAGCAAAAAAAAAAAAAAAAACAAAAAACAAAAGGTATTTTAGCAAGTACAATATATTTTACCAGCTTTTGTCTGATAGTAGTATCATTATAACTAAATAATCTTAAACTACTATCACTAGTTGAAATTGTTAGTGTCATTGTAAGAGTGTGTTGTCAATTACGTGACCAAAGTGTAGTTCGATTTAAGAACGATGTAGTTCACCTCGGAAGTTCATTGAAGATCAAGTCAAGTTCAAAGAAGTTCAAGCTAGTTCAAAACCATTCAAGGAAAACCTATCAATGAAGACTAAGCAAAGAAGTTCAACATCAAAGAAGATCATCTGTGAGTGCCAAGGGATAAGGTATCTGTTATCCCTAAGTGTCCATGGAAATAAACTAGAAAATTAGGTTTTTCAAACACCCTGTTTTGTTCTACGGCTTGGACCACGGCTAAGCCGTAGATCCTACGGCTCACTTTCCAGAGAGTGTATTTTGAAGCCTTTTTGTTCTACGGCTGACCCTACGGCTACACCGAAAAATGTTACGGCTAAGCCGTAGTGGGTTTCACGGCTAAGCCGTAAAATCTACGGGTCACAATCCAGAGAGTGTACTTGGCCATATTATGCTTACGGTTGACCTTACGGCCAAGCCGAAAGGCCTTCACGGCTAAGCCGTAAGGTTATTCACGGCTAAGCCGTAAAGATTACGGGCCACTCTCCAGAGAGCTGTTTCTGGGAAATTTGAGCTTACGGCTGACCCACGGCTAGGCCGAAAGGTGCTCACGGCTAAGCCGTATAAGAATTTACGGCTAAGCCGTAGGCCTAATGTAACGCTCCGACCCGAGTTGACCCGGATTAGTGGGTAATTGCGTGTGTTTTTATTGCTAAGAGTGTTTAGATTTTGTTTGTTTTGGCTTTGACTCGTAGAGAGATTGTTGGGTTGAGTTTGACTTGGTCTAGTTAGTTTGAGCCCTTTTTCGTAATTTTGGCTTTTGATTGACCTTGTCAGTTTTGCGTCATTCTGACGTCAGCGCGTGTATTTCGTTGAGCTTGTCGTTTTCCGTAACTGTCTTGGATCCGAATGATTTCGTTTGTTTCCGTTGGACCGTCATGTGACTTAAACTGATATTTGTGTTAACCGTTTGGACTGAAGTGCAATTTGGACTCAAAGTTAGTATAAATATCCCCACCAACTCCATCTTTCTCTCGATCGTTCTCTCTCACTCTCCAGTTCATCTCTCTCTCGTCAGCTCTCTTTCTCTCCTTCTCCATTTCTGTTTCTCTGCTTGAGGGAGGAAGAAAGGAGCTCGTCAGTGTGTGTGATTCCGGTGGACTGAGCCAATCAGCGTGTGGATTTCGTCCGTGAGGCAAGTATAAGCCCAAGATGTGTGAACACTGATTGATAGTGATTTGATTGTTGTGTTTTTATGCTTCATTGTGTTTCTCAGTATTGGACAGCCCCATTGAGTTCATTTCACTGTTATTTGCTATTTTTCAGTCGTTTCCTTCAGTTTTTGTAATGACTGTAACAAGTTCAGGGAAAATGAGTCCGTGCACTCACGGCTACGCCGTGAAATGTGCTACGGCTAAGCCGTAAAATGGCTTACGGCTAAGCCGAGACCCAACCGTAAACCAAACCGTAGAACAGTCCAGACTGTTAGCTGAAAATAACTGGATGTTGGCAATTTGACATTCTTCTACGGCCCAGCCTGATCTAAGCCGTACATTGTCTTACGGCTAAGCCGTGGACCAGGATACGGCTGAGCCGTAGAGCAAAATACGGTTGAGCCGTAAATCCGGATGGATATTTGGGAAACCTCAGCTCAGCCGCAGTGCATAGTACGGCTAAGCCGTAAGATGCCACGGCTAAGCCGTAAGGTTACCTACGGCTGCACCGTGAGACCCTGAGAATTGAATGAAAAGGGACTAGGTTTGAGTAAAAGACCGTATATGACTTTCATGTTAGAATGTAGTTAACCTGGACATGCCCAATGGAATGTTGAGTGACATGAATGATCTCAAGGGCTGTGAATCATTTATGCTTGTTATCCAGTTGTTTTGCACCTCCCCATGGGTGTTGGTTTAAGGGACTTCGGTGCACACTCCAGACACTGCAACACTAGCCAATGGTGCATCGAACAACTTAAAACTACATCAACATGCACCGTTAGAGACGCTGGATAATTAGTGTAGGATTGGTTTGTAATGGACCTTGATTCGCATAAGCATTCTGATTTGTACAGCATATTGATTTCGGTTATGCCCTCTTATGTGTTCTGCGCTGGACCTCTCGATTCTGTGGGAAATGCAGCAACCCCAGAGCGAAGCCCGGGCGGAACCATTCTGTGTATTGTGTATTGTGTTTACCGTTGCTCCACTGGAGTATCAGCATCAGTTTATGTGCATTCAGTATCAGTTATCCGTATGATTTGCTTTCAGTATCTGTATTGCATTTCGTATCAGTATCAGTATCCGTACCAGTATCCGTATTATGCATTCAGTATTTGCATTCAGTATCAGTTTATGTGATGCACTTCCTATTGTTCGTTCAGCATGATAAGTGATAAGTGATAAGTGATAAGTGATAAGTGATCGAGGTGCACCATCCGCTTGATTGTGATTGGTATTGGCACTACTGAGCCTCAGCCTTAGGATACCCGACGGGGTTAACTTTGGTTTAGTTATGTGTTTGCCTCTGCAGAGTGTTTCCGTCCTGGGACTCCGGACCCCGGGAACTAGAGACCCATGCGTACCCTGGCCCGGTCGCTGGTGTTCTCATTCCGTCCGCTCTCGTAAGGGAGAAAATGGCCAATGTAGTAGCCACTTTGATTGTTATCTGTTTATGATTCGTACAGCATGCTTATTCATTTGCATAATTTGTTTAGTATACGAACATGCTTTCTATGGATATTGCATTATGATTATTGTTCAGTGTTCTTCAGTCTTAGACACAATTCGTGTTATCTTCTTGTTGGCTTATACTTTGTTAAGTCGTTGTACTTATTCGTTGTCTTTGTGTGTTGCAGGCTCAGATCCCTCTTCCGATCCTGCGTCGGTCGACCCGACTGCAGGAGAGGCTCGCGAGGCCCCCTCCGGCCTAGAGGAGTGGACTTGATCCATCCTCCAGAGTACGGTTTGCATCATTTTGTTTTTCCCATTCTTTGTATTGGAGTCTATCGAGGGGATTTTTCTGTACCTGTAAAGTGGGCCTTGAGTGATACCTGTATTTTGATTTTTTTTTTGGATTGTTGTAAGCCCGCTTTATTTGTCATACGTTCTTGTAATTATTACTATTATCAGTTCATGATAGTTTGTAAGCTCCTATGTCTTTTGGTATTTTGTGGTATGCCTTGATACGTACAGCTTCCGCGTACAGTTGTTTGATCCCTTGTGCGTGTATTCCTGGATGGGGTCTAGGTGTGCATGCACGGGAGTACGTGTGTCATTGGTTAGAGTTCCTCTGACCCCCGTTCCCTGGGCTCGGGTTGTGACACCTAACCGTAAGAAGGAATTTGTGCTGAATCTGGTCAAACTAGCCGTTGGATGTTGTCAGAACTTACGACTAAGCCGTAGACCATTCTGTTCTAAGCCGTAGAACTATCCGTTGGAGCTCATCTGTATTTAAAGAGGACCTCTCCCTTGCTCCAACCACTGAATTTATTGCTGAGAAAATCACTAGTATAGCTGAGCCTTTGCACCTCCATTAAAATCATCTTCAAAGCTCCCACAACCACCTACTCTCCAACATCAAACAGTGCCATTATTGTTACAAGTAGAGTAGTTGGTGACTTAGGAAAGGCTTCTTCAAATCTAAGAGAATACCTTAGCCTTCCAAACCCTCTTGGAACCTCTTCCCTTGGCTGAGCTCACACCTGAAGATCTTCATCTCCAAGGAGCAAGAACAAGAGGCCAAAGCTTGGAGGTAGTCTTCAAGCATCAAGAGCACCACTCAAAACCAAGGTATTCAATTCCTTGTTTAGGTGTTCTTTAATATTTCAATTCATATTGCTGTATTTGGTGGAAGACAAACCACCGCATCAAAAATTGTTGTAATTGGTGGACTAGATCTAGGATCAACCACATAATCAAAAAACTATAATTGGTGGAAGACTAACCACCGCATCAAAAATTATTGCAAGAGGTGTATGTTATGTGAGTACCTCTTATTTAGTGGAACCAAGAGAGATTGCTCTTGAGAGTGGATGTAGGTCTAGGACCGAACCACTATAAATCATTGTGTTTATTGTTTGTTGTGTGTGGATGTTGCCTTGCCTTCTTGTCACTTGAGTTGATGATCTTTTATATGCTACATCTCTATTGCTCTAGTTACATTTCTAGACACTCACAACTCTGATTATCTCTCTCTATTTTAATAATCTTTCAGATTGTTCTTTAATAACATCTAAGTTTTGAAAAGAAATTTTTAATAGTCCTATTCACCCCCCCTCTAGGACTTGGTGAGATCTAGTTATTGCACTTTCAGAAATTTGGGTCTGTGTCCCTCCACCTTCTGTTTATAACCCAGACCCATACCAATATGTTGGGGTTCAAATTTGTCTCTATGCCTTTTTAAGTGTCCTGTACTACCACCTGAGTCTACACTATACATTTTGAGGCAATGCTTGCATTGGGCTTTTTCTATTTTTACATCATTTTCTGTAATAGATAATGTTTTATATCTATCTCAAACTTTAAACTTTTGGGCTCTTTTAGCTCCTTTACAGCAGGAACCCAAAGTTGGAGCTTGGGTTGGGGTTTGTTTTGTTTCAACTGCTTCTGGCATATCATGTAAATCCTTTTCTTCCTTTGGATTAAAAGGATAATTTTTTTGGTAGTGTTCAGCCATTTCAAAAAAAAAAGTTGTTTTTTGAATATAATATACTTAATTATTAATTTATAGTAATAGAGATTTTT
This sequence comes from Sextonia rubra, assembly GCA_037013555.1. Classification (NCBI taxonomy): domain Eukaryota; kingdom Viridiplantae; phylum Streptophyta; class Magnoliopsida; order Laurales; family Lauraceae; genus Sextonia; species Sextonia rubra. The sequence continues at coordinate 47,599,133 of JASUAD010000010.1, forward strand.
ATTATAATTAGTATTAGAAAGGGGAGGAGATGAGAAATATAATAATATATATAGATTATAGGAATATAAAATCTCAAATTGAAATAAAATAAATATCTCAAAATCTTTGAAGGCCCCTTAATCTTGTATCTTGGTGACTTGATCTTTGGTCCTTCAAAAACTTGTTACTAGAAGTATGAAAAGAATTTGATAGAGTTAGAGAGCTTAAAGTATGAGTATAAATTGTGAGAGTAAAGAGCTTGTAGTATGAGAGAATGAGAGTAGTGAGTGAGTTGTGATTGTGAGCATGAGAGAAATGGTATTTATAGAAAATTGAAAGGTCAAAATGACCTCATATGCCCAAAAATTAACCGTTTATGGCGTTGGGGGAGTGCAAAACAGTTAAAACATCTCAACTAGCCGTTTTTTGGCTATTTGGGGAGAGGAGGGGTTTAAAAATAATCCGTTGGATCGTGCTGTGCTGTGCTAACCATTACGGTATGGCGGGCCTCGCCGGGCCAATTCACGGGCCGTGCCATCATGGCATGTGGACCTGGCACCCTTGGCCCAGCATGACCCATGTCTCTAGATCATGCCTATTGTGTAGTGCCGTTGACCGTGCCAGGCCACGTTGACTATCGTGGGGGCAATGCCGGCTCATTTTACATCTCTACTTGTGCCCCATTTTCTTTCTTCAAGTGGTGTTGTTCATACCTTTGAGAAATACAATTATACATTGGTAATTTTCATCTAAAAGAAAATTAGATACTTGAACAAAACCAAGCCTTACTAGTTACGCATGATAAAGTAAATGTCTGATTTAAAGAAAAAAATAGTTTCCATCCCCTAAAGATAAATTTAAGATAAAATTTCAAAATCAAGCCTTAAATTTTTGCCTTCTCTTCAAAAGGACATAAGTTTTAAAAAATTTCTAATTAGCCCCTGATTTTTTAGTAAGTTCTTAACTAAGGACACTGTCCATTTAAAGTTATGTTTTGGTATTTTTTTCCTCAATTTTTTTAAAATACACATATTATTCTTGATTTAAAGTTATGACATGGTTTTGGTGGTGACTACATGCAGCTGATCGTGGTGGGGATATTGGTTTTCCTTTATCACTATGAGGATGCCGGTGAAGGAAATGAGGAGAATATAGATGAAGTGAAGGAGAGATTTTATTTAAATGAATGATAATCTTGATTTTTTTTAAATTGAAAGAAAAAGTTTCCAGAAAATATCTTTAAATGGACAACTGTACTTAATTGAAAACTTTATGGAAAACTTATGGACAAATTTGAAAAGTTTTGAAACTTGTGTTCCTTTTTAAAATAAGGCAAATATTTAAGATCATATTTGAAATTTCTCCTAAATTTAATTATGAGTCAGAGAAAATAGGTCAATTGAATGCAAGTCTCAACACTTTGCCTTAAAACCCTTTGCTCAAAGTCACTTTTCAAAATTCCATTCATTAGAAGTTTAGACCCCTAAATCAAGTAGGGATGGTTTGATCTGGACCATTTCTGTTTCACCCCACACATGTAGCCCTAGCTTTGTCTTTTCTAAGATTTGCATTCATCCAAAACATTAACTATTTTTTTTAGCTATGTATTTTTAGTGGAAACGGGGAGAGGAGATTGGAACATTCCATGGAGAAGCGGAAGTACTGGGGCATTCCTTTTAGTTTATTTTGTTCTGAGTGTTGGGGCCATCTGGTATGGAAGAAGGCAACCACAGTCCTTTTTTCGGTCCTCTTGAAATAAGCGTAGGTAACTAAATTCATGCATAAATGACTTCATGCCTTTCATAACCAAAGGGGTCACTTGGGTTTCAGTTGAGTGTAGGGTAACTGAGGACACCCTTCCAAATCCCACACTGATCTTGTGCAAGACAATTTTATAATTCGAAAAAATTTCAAATAAGGCCTTAAGTTTTTATCTTATTTCAAAAAAGGATAAAAGTTTTGAAACTTTTCAAATTAGTGCCTAAATGTTTCAAGAAGTTTTCAATTAAAGACATCAATCCATTTAAAACTATTCTGTGGCAACTTTTTCTCTCAAATTTTAAAATACCTAGATTACCCTTTCTTGAAATAAATTTATCATCTATATCTTTTATATTCTCCTTATTTTCTTTTTCGGCATCCTCACGATGAGCAAAGACAACCATCATATCAAAAATGATCGATGCATGTAGTAGTTGCTGAAACCATATCATGGCTTTAAATGATTGGTAATTTTTGTATTTGGAGAAACTTGTGAAAAAAATTGCCAAAAAATACTTTGAACTGGATAGAAGTCCTTAATTGAAAATTTCTTGAAAAACTTAGGGACTAATATGAAAAATTTTGACACTTATATTCTTTTTGGGAATAAGGCAAAAACTTAAGGCTTCATCTGAAAATTTCCCTTCTAATTCAAATATAGCAATCCTAATGCAAAAGTTTGCCTTTACGAGCAGCCAAGTGCAAACTATTATGGGTATGACAGCCTGCCTGAATCTACCGATATGGAATTATAAATTGGATCCTCCCATTTAACCAAATGCCCCACAAATCAGAGCAATATCAATCGCTGGCTTGAAATCGGACAGAGCCGCATATGGGGGGCTTGTATTACCAGGTAGACAGATGGGTCATGACCACCACTAGTAAAAGCATACTGGCTTGGGTTGGGCACCACCCAGAATAGAGTGATCATCACTTCCATGAGTGCAAGTAATCTGTCACATGGCATCAGATTTTATTTTCAAGTCAAGAGCAACTAAAGCTAGCAATAAAGAACACTCTTTGAGTTTAGAACCAGAGATGATGATCCAACTGTCTACATTGAGGAAAAATGGCCACAGAAGGTGAAGTAAATGGTAGATACACGAAGACAGCTACAAAAGATCTTTCACTGTATATAATTTAAGATCAACGATTGAATTTACCTCTCAAGATAAGACAATCACAAATAAATGACTATCTCAAAGGAAAGCAACAAATGGTAGAAAATTAAAGCAGACCATATTCAGGAAAACCCTCCTCTTGGGTGCTAAATTTATCCATTCTAGCTCGATAATAAACCTCAATAAAGAACAAAACAACCCATATCATTTACAGCTTGCTGCTTCTCTTTGAGCCTCCTGAACGGGAATTTCGGTCTTCACAGTAATAGCAGCAGCAGTAGCGGGATCCCGAGCAATCTGAAGAGGCTCCAATGAGTCGACAATATCTCTCATCAGTGGCCTTGCCTTTGGGTTGCGGTTGAGGCAGTGAAAAGCTAACATGGCAGCTTTGTGCATGCCCTTAATTGGATAGTCACCTTCCAATCTTGGATCTATGATGTTGAGCAGCTTCTTCTTTTCACCGAGAAAAGGCAAGGCCCAGTCAGCAAGGTTTTGCTCACGAGCTGGACGAGATTTGTCGAGTGATTTTCTTCCAGTGAGAAGTTCTAATAGAACAACACCAAAGCTGTAAACATCGCTCCTAGCAGTTAGATGGCCTGCAAGGGAAAGAGCTTATTGGGTCAACTACCCTTTCAGCAGTTTGATTAAGAAAAGTGATGATAGTAGGGTGTTAAGGCGACTCTGTACATTGACACAAGATGCTGCTAGTCCATCACACATATGATATCTGTTCATTAATTTATCCAAAAAATATTTGATAGATTACAGTGACATATGCAATGATAGTGATGGCCTCGTAAACAACTAAGATTTAGGGCCTCTTTGTTTGCATTGAATACATAGGAATTCATGCCCAAAGAGCTTAAAAATGAAGATCAAAGGTGAATATATATGTAAAAATGAAATTTAATAACATTTCCTTTTATGGAAATGGAATAAAGGGAAGATGGAAAATCGATACCCATCCATTACCCTAGTAATTCAAATCCTAGAAAAGTCAAGGTCCTATCTACTGGTACAATATATCCTTTACCCCTCAACCCTTCAATAATCTTAAAGATGAGCTCATTCAACCGTGAGTTCCTATATTTCTATTTAAACAAACAAGCCCTTATTGAAAAGTAGGTTCCAAAGCCAATCGGCTCACATGGCTGTACTCTCACCTCCTTTTGGGGGGTTTTCTATTATGGTGTTCATCAAAAGGCTAACCTAAAGGCAAACAAGGAGATGGATTTGAATGTGTGTCAAGCAATTAAAAGTGATTGAGAGCATGGGCCACCAATCATCTTCGATCCCGAAGAGGATCGATTTTAGGGTATCAACAATTGTGCCAACATATAATAACGATGGTAACATTTGACAAGCATCCCACAGAGGACCCTCAAAGTGCAGATAGCAGAGTATGGTTTGGAGGAAGACTGGGGAAGAGGGGTTATGTGCAATTTCAGAAATGGGTAAAAAGGGAAAGCATGTTATGAAATGCTGGGTAGTGAGAGATGGTAATGTACAAATAGCGCAATTCACCCAAATGACAATTGGATCCCTTATCCATCTACCTATCAACCACACGGGACCCACCATCAGGTGGAGATAAACTGATTGCATTGGGAAGGTTCTCCAACAGGCATCGAATGATAAGTACCCACAAGACCCAATTATCCTGGACCAGTGGAAACTAATGCTTAATTAGATAGTGGTTGTTATTACCCATTTCCAGGCTGTTTGGATAATCTGCTTTCTTACATTTGTTTAGATGAGGAGTAATAGTGACTACAGGCTATCATAACCAATCATGATTCAATCCACAAATGATGCCAAGTCAATGGGATGTCTAAATAGGTCCCACCTGTGCCATACTATTACTGGGAGAAAAAAAAAAGTTGTTTCCTTCAGGGAACCTGAACCAACAAACATAATCTTCAGGGCCGTGCCAGGTTGGAATTGGCAGGGATCAGGTTGAACTTAGGCTTCAAACTCCTCAACCCCAACCCCACTCGGGTTGACAAAATACCACCTCAAGTTGGGTTCATGTTGGATTGTGATCAGACTTAGGTTGGGTTTGGGTTGGCTCAGAACCCAAGGGACATGCCTAAGTTGACTCCCCAGTATCTCATATAATGCCCGTGTAATAAATTTATAATGGCATCATCATTGTGCAAGTAGCATTTCGGTAATAACCATTTGGTATGTGTTCCCCAGAACTAGAAACTAATTCACATAAAGGGTTAAAACTAAAAACAATGGATCAAGAAATGGCAGAAATCTTAGTTAGAACAACATAGATCTACCTGTCATTATGTATTCCGGAGCTGCATAACCGTATGTGCCCATGATGCGAGTAGACACATGAGACTTGTCGCCCACAGGCCCATCTTTTGCAAGGCCAAAGTCAGAAAGCTTGGCATTGTAATCCTGAATACAATAGAAAAGAAAACAACCAAAATGGTCATTGCATGCAGCAAATTATTAGCAACAAATATCCTCTAAATGGAATTTTTTTAGTATGGTGGAAACATGGGAAGTGGGAACTATGACAGGGTACCTAGGATTTGATTTGATGGGTTTTAGACAAAAAGGGAGTGTTCCAAGAGGTTATATTGGCATTCTTAAAGACATATAAGGGAGTAGTAACGAGTGTGATAACTACCTATAGAGACATCAAAGGTCATGTTTAAACCCATATCTTTTTGGATTGATTATGGGCCAGTTAACAATTCATATTCAAGAAAAGGTGCTTGGTGTATAATGTATTGTCGGTGGACAAATTAAGAGATGAGGTGAATGCAAAATCTGAGAGTTGACAGAAGGCTTTAGAATCTAAGGGCTTTAAAATAAGTTGTATAAAGATGAAATACATGAATTGATTGAAACTTCAATGGGGATGTGCATGGAGATGTTACTTCTAGGAGAATTAAAGCTCAAGCGACACCACAAAGAAAGTCATCCAATACCTTGGCTCTAGATTTAGTCGGGATGGGAGATTGAGGACATCTAACTAGGATAAGCGCTAGCTGGTTGAAGTGGAGACTTGTTTCTGGAATGCGTTAAGGTCATCGCATAGCAACAAAGTTGAAAGAAAATTTTTACAAGATAATGATCAAACCAACTATGACCTCTCATAGAATGTTTGCAAATTAGAAACAACATATGCAAAAATGGGTAAGCAGAGCTAAGAATGTTAAGATAGATGTGTGGTAAAACTTAGGAATAAAGAATTAGAAAAGAGCATATCCCAAAGAATCTAGGGGTATCTCATTAGATGAAAAATTAAGAGAGACTCATTTGAGATAATATATCCAAACCAAACAAACATAGCCAATGAGAATCCTTTTTTATCTAGGTTGGTGGCCCCGCAATGAGAAATGAAAGGCTGAAAAGGACATGAAAATAGAAAGGATAAATTTGAAGAAGTGCAACCTATCCAAGGATTTGCCCCAAGATACACTGAAATGAAAAAATAGAATTCATGTAGTTGACCTCAACATAGTTGGGAAAAGGCTTTAATGGTGAAGATGATTGTAGTAATAAATTACTGGAGATGGAATAACATTATTTTCTTCATCATTGACTATATCTTCTAAAAGGATGAATGTCCTACCATACAATAACAACTATGATATGATAATGAAAATGATATATGACTTTAGTATTAGACTCACTCAACTTGGGAATTCAAACAAAAGAGATCATCAAGGACCCCTTTGCATGGAGTTGAATCCGTAGGAATTCAAGGTAAAATGTGTTACAACAAAGGATTGTTAAAGAGGTGAGGGGTGAAGGATATAAGGTTGGTACTTAGATGGGACCTTGGCTTTTGTAAGATACTAGGGCCATGGTTGGATTTGAGTTGTCATCTCCATTTAGTTTATTTTCCAAAGGGTAAATTATTCGATGGATGTTTAGGAAATTTCTTAGAATTCCTATAAATTCAATTCCATGCAAGCAAACAAGCCCTAATCATTTTATAAGGATAAACATGATTTAATCATGCAATGACAACTACAGAAAACTACTAAGGCTGATTATTCTCTTTACAAGTGTACTGGAAGACTATTATTGTTTGCTTACTTAATACTGAATTCCTACGAATTTAGTAAAGTGGGTTCTAACAAACAAATATTAAAGAGAAGAGGTTTAAAGAATATTAGTTAGAGATGTAGATAAAAGCTTTATTTTTCAAGGATTTGATTTACTAGAGTGATGGCTGTGTAACCAAAGGGAGACTATTTAATAGCCCTGTTGTTGATTCTCAACTTTACTCCTTCAAATTTACCTACTTTGATAGGAAGGCAATGCTTACGATTCCCAGGAATTTGCTGATGATTCTCATTTGTTTACTTTGTTTTGAATTTCTAGGAATTTAGTAAAGTGGGTTCTAACAAACAATTTGAAAACAGGAGAGGGTTGAAGGAGATTAAGTGGAGATGTAGATGGGAGTTGAGACTCTCACTTTTCAATGATTTAATTAACCGAGGTGGTGGCCGTGTAACCATTTCTTATCAAAGGGCAGACTATTTGATAGCCACCTTGTGGATTCTCAACTATACTCTCCTTCAATTTTAGCCTCTTTGGTAGGAAGGCAATGCTTAAGATACCTAGCAATTCAACATGGATAAAATAAATGTGTCCTCAGTATTATAAAGAGTCACAGACTCAAAAACCTATGCCCTTAAGCTGTGATTGACTCTCTCCATGTGGGCAGAAGACCATGAAAATACCGTTGTACAAGCACTTCAACTTTAGTCAATCTCCAAAAGTTTAAAATGTAAAGTCACATTAGTTCCATTTGGCATGGAGAAATTCCATCCTGGCTCTCAGATTTTATTCTACTGATAAGATTACCAAAATTGGAAGTTGACACAAACCCTAGCAAAGGGTTTCAGTTGAAAATGCCGAAGAATAGAAAATAATGTCTCAGTTAAGAACTTCACACAAAGAGGAGGAACCTCAAAGGAAGATGACTCCATGAAGGAACTTTTACTCAACTCTACACTTCTTTTAATTCTGCAATGTTCATACATATAGGAAAAGAAACCCTACAGCCCAAGACTTCAAACCAAACTGGGGAACTGAAAGGAATTAGAAAGCTAATCCTAATTATAACTCAATCAGGAAGCTAAAAGAATAAAAAAAAACTAATAATAATGGAAGTGGCCCACTCATCTCATTGCATCAGTTCATTGGCTTTGGCTCAGAAATTATATTTTCTACCAGCAGTAAAAGTTCTCAACTTTGGAGGATGGGAAAGGAAAAGTTCACTGAGTTCATTATAGTTTTTCCTTGGTCAATCAGGAGGTTCTAAATACTAACCATATCGAGCAAGATATTAGATGTCTTAAAATCACGATAAATGACTGGTTTTTCAGCTTCATGGAGAAAAGCAAGCCCTTTCGCAGCACCAATTGCAATCTTCATCCTGACAGACCATGGAAGGGGGATCAATATTCCTGAGACAGAGATGAGAAAAATTATCAATATACAGGTAAGGCTCTAGCAACTTGCAAGAGAACTCTCAGATCAAGATTATTAGGCCCAAGGTCTCCATAATATCATGAAGGAAAGGAATGCGTAATCAGCATGCTTTGAATTGAAGTAATAGCACAAACAAGAGTTGGTCACATGGCACCCAATCAGAGCATCATACCATCAACCTTAATCATACAATTCATGGTCCGCCACTTGGAAGTGCTGAATCACATTAACTGCTATTGTCATGAGCATGTAATCAATTGGTCATGGTGGGTGGATGGGGGCAAAACAGCCTGAGGAGGAATAAAAAGTGTATAAGCAGAAGGTACTTACTTGAAAAGAGATTGTTTTCCACACTACCCCGAGCCATATACTCATAAATAAGCACTCGGTGGTCATCTTCACAGCAGTACCCGATCAGTTTCACCAAATTTGGATGTGAGAGCTGCCCTAGGAATATAACCTCAGCCTACAGAGCCACAAATTCGAAATTAAATTGACTGAGAAGCGTCACCTCCAAATAACAGCATCTAGTACAGGAGGTTTGTTAAGCCAAGCTCAGCCTGTATATAGCTTTACTTGCAGCCACATGATTGTGAAAACATATGCCACATAAATCTATGTAAAATGTGGACTCTGTCATGAAGCTTACTTGGCACATAGATCATGTGGTTTTACTCATTAGGTAAAAACAATTGGTAAGAAAGTTTCTTCTCTCTTCTATTTCTTTTTGACTATACATCTATTTCACATATGATATTTCCTTCATATCTCATGTGGGTTTCACACTTAACAAGAATTGGTTCCATAACCGACAGGAAATCAATGGAGTTCCCTTGATGAGTGGAATGGCCTGATTTTTGGGTCAGGCGCATACAAAATTGAGTCCACTAGTTGGACCTCTTCGACATAGCATATATGTGAAATGTAAGCATATGTGATACCAATCTACGTCTACAAATGGGGTTGGTGGACTTTTGTAGCATAGAAGACACACAAGAGGGAATCCTTCCTGAATATGGATTCCCAACATTGTGTGGTATGTAGACTACTACCTCAGAATCACCCAATTTGGTTCACTAGTGTTTCTATGGTGAAGGGGATGTCATCCCGGGACACATACAAGAGAGAATGAAACAAAATGACTGGGAAAAAAAAGTGATGAATGGGAAAAACAACTGCAGATCCATACCAGCCATTCTCTGTGGCCCTGAAAGCTGTTATCACCATCATGAACCTTAACAGCAACTTGAAGAGGTTGAAGCACTTCTTTTTTTAAATCTTCACTGATAAACCCTTTGTAAACACTTCCAAATCCCCCTCCACCCAATAGATTATCTTGCCGGAAATTCCCTGTAACTATTTTCAGCTCATTGAAGGTGAACACAATCAATGGATTCACACCTGTATCACGACGCAAATCCTCAACTTCTTCAGGATTGGATGGCAATTTAGTAGGACTGACTTCTTCTCTCAGTGATGGGCTTTGATTCTTTGGAGACTCTATGCATGCATAAACAGAATTACGACCGCATAAAAAAATTCAGAAACCAAACCATCTTACTTAATATTTATCCAAGCATAAAAGTCAGAAAATAAGTTCAAGATGCAATTAGAACGAAGCCATTAATGAAAACGCAGTAAAAGAAGAAGACTAGCGAGAACAATGGCAACAAAATTTCATTCCCTTCAATAATTTTTCAATGTGATAAATTGTAAAAACACAAAATCATATCCAATATCATGTACAAAAACCCAATCAAACCAGGAAACTGCATATGAGCAAAACTTCCAACCAACACTGCATCAGATGTGATTCATATTCTGATAGGCTTCAACGATCAAAAAGGGGCCCACGTCCAACCAAGGGTCACATCACACTTGAAGTTTCAACCTATGAAAGAGTAGGTCTTTGTGGTTTGTTTGTGCTTAACACAGGCATACACAATTGCACATGTGAGCAAATGTATATATATTTTTTCTGAGCATTTTCCTTCATTGTTTATTTTTTCTTTAAAGACTCATAGTCATGTTAGCAGTCCTTAGTTATGTTTTCATCATATTTTCCGAGACAAAGTCAGGAGAACTAATCCTACCTGAAGCCAACTTGAAAGAGTCTTTTTCAGTATGTAGTTTGACCATGGAAGGAATAAACAGATTATTGTTTTTTCAGTGGAAAGCTTTGTGCCTGTTTGGCATTATTTCAGAAAAAAAATAATTTTTCCATTTCTAGAAAGAAAAAAATTGGAGAATATGTTTGGATACTTAAACTAAAGTGTTCCAAAAAAAAAAATGTAGAAACACTTATCAAGACACCTCTAAATAGAATGAATAATAAGGAATGACTTTAAGTAAATTTTATGATGGAAAGCCAATAAAAGCGGGTTGTCCATCATGTTAAGACCAAAGGTGTTGGATTTGAAACCCAATGACCACTCCTAGTTCGACTCGCCCTCTAACTTCTCCTTGTCCTACTCCATTCAACATCTGTATTCCCCGTTAGAATTCCACTCGTGCAAAGATCTGCTGCTTCTTCTCCCCCATTGGCAACTACTCTCTCCCTCGTCAGACCTCTGATCAGTCCCCAGCTCCTCTCTCCCTCATTGCTCCCCTCTGTTTCCCACATGTCCCCGCTACAGATTCCCTCACTCTCTATATTGTCCTCCTCTCACTGTCTTGATCCTCGTCCCCACTCTCTCTCTCTCTCTCTCTCTCTCTCTCTCTCTACAAATTCTAAATTAATTCTGACTTAAGAGAGCATAAGTTACCATACCCAAAGAACATCTTCACAGGCCTACCACACAAGAAGCATGATGGTTTAGGCATGGTCCGTTTCGTGGGGAATATTCAGTCTTAACTCAAATGATTATGTAATCTTCTAATGACCAAGAAAACAGATCATTCTTAGAGGGAAACAAGAAAAAGAATGCTTCTGTAGACAGAAAAGGCAACAAACTGCATCATTTTTTATAAAGTGCATAGACTAAGAACAGTACATTAAACCAAAAAAGAAGTAGAAGTAGAATGTACAGCCTATTCCTATACATATGCTACTGTAGTAAGAACTACAAAACAAAAGCATCTGGGGGTCATCAATTATTTTCAGCATAAGTGGAAACCCAAATTCAAAATTTTGAAACAATCAAAACGAAAATTTAAAAAAAGTCATTTTAACTTATCTTAATTTGATAATGCCCAAAAATAGAAATGCAAATTCAAACATCTAGAACATGCAGAACCACTTAAGGATTGATCAATGGCGCTTACAAATGAGAAGGCATAGCCAGCAATGGAAATACAATCTTGGTAGCCATAAACATGTAAAATCTTTAGTTTTTGGCAAATCCTGTGACAACCAAAATCGGATTAACCCAAAAAAAAAAAAAAAAACCACTCACACACACACACACACACACACACACACACAAGACAACACTTCACCTAAAGGCCCTGCAAACAGGAACAAAATCAAAATCTAAGAGAAAAACTGAAATCACATTCAAACACAACCCATCTCATTCATAAAGTATCAAATAAAAGTAAAAACCCTATGCTTGATGACTCATGTGAACACTGGGATGGACCCAAGTGCATCTACTTGGGGGCAATTGCACCCGTCAAACCTCGGACCACTTCTTAATCAACAATGAAAATTCTGTCTTGGCTTTAAAAATTCACATAAAAATCTCGCATTGCCCCCAGGTTCCATATGAAAATCATGGACTTATTCACAAAATCCAATTGGTTGTTCAGATCTGGACCCCTTAAATGAAAATTCTGGGTCCGCCATTGTTTTAACATCATAAAGCAAGAAACACAAACTCTTACTAAAATCCAAGTTTCAAGCCCAAGAATCCAAACAACAAATAATGAATGTACTCAAAACATTACTAATAATTACATTTACAGGGAGACATCAGCTAGAGCCCAATACCCAACCCGCGCAAGCTTGCACACACATACATATACACGTTTAATCATTTATGTAGAGAGAGTGAGAGTAAAACCCAGTTCCAGAATCATAGAAGACTACAAATTTTCTCAACTTGCTTCAATCATCAAAGCATAGCAATCTAAAAGCAAAACAAATATAGCCAAATCCAGCTCATAAAAGACAGAAGAAAACAGCCAAAGGCAACTCCTAGCATCTTATTTCAAACAGGTTAACAAAAAAAAAAAAAGACATACATCCGCATAGAGGTTTTTCCTATTCGGTCACCATTAGCTGTCGCTTTCCGCGCTTGGTGACCAAAGTCAAGACATTTCCCCAGACGTTCTCCATAATACTCAATTTTTGCGAGAGAACAGAACTTTATTGGATTATTGGAAACAGCAATTGACATACAAAGAAGAAGGTGCAGTGTTATGCAATGTCACATAATTCAACGAAAGTTCTGTAAGGCCACCCCACAGGGAAATCAATGGTTAATGATAACCTTACAGATAAACCCCTATGATATCTCACAGCATGCAAATCCTAAGGGAAAAATCCAAAATTTCCAACTAATTTAGCTTAACACACGGGGTATAAACTACAAACTTCAAATTCACAACTATCAAAGGCAAACACTGTTGGGTTTTATCTTGTATTCTGGTTTAGCCGGATCGGTCGTCTGGTTTAGCAGAACTGAGGTTCAGGATTAGAGGTATTTTAGTCATTATATATAGATTTTTTTGTTGGCAAAAAAGTGAAAACTATATATACTGAGGTACTGTAACTCTAGATCCTAAAGGGATTGAGAACCCATATAAAACTGCTGTATTCATGTGTGTGATTGCTTCACAGTGGGATTGCTTGTGTTGATCATGATTGATCCATCGATCGTGAGTATTTCTATTGCGCTGATTTCCCCAATAAGTGGTGACTTATAAGAAAACTTATATATAATAACTAAAATACCCCTAACCTTTAACCTTCGTTTAGCCAGGCGGAATACAAGAAAAAACCCAGCAAACACAAACTCAGACTTCCTTAAAAGAAAAACACCCCAAAATTCAATTCCTTTCAACCATTTTAAAAAAAGGAAGAACAGAATCTACTTCTTTCAAACCATTCCAATCTAACAAGCCATAAAAAAAACGCAAACCCATATCAAAATTCCTGAACCAGATGAAACCCAATTTCAGAAATCCAGTTCAAAATAAATAAAGAAAGAAATAAACTAATGCATACCTGACTTTACATTAGATGATACTCTGTAGATAGACGGATTACCCAAACACCAGCAATTCCCCATCAAATCAAAACCCAAAACCACACCCAATCCCTTCAGCACAAACCCATATTCAAACTCAATTCACTTGGTGCGGATTGGGGTCTAAGAAAAAAAGAGAAATAACAGAAGCAAATGGAGAGGAATAGACAGCCCTGTATCTGGAACGGTGGGGACGGTGGTGTTGTCTTAGAAGTTTGCTGTGGGAATGGAGAGATGGGTGGTCTTTGGTGGGTGCTTGTCTCCTCCATTTTCTTGACAACAATGATGTGGATGGTTGTGTTGGTGGCTCCTTGGATCTACAAGGCTGTTGGGGCCCTCTCTGCGGTCCTAAAGGACAGTTGGTGCAGCCGTTTTCATTCCATTCCATTTATTTCAATTCAATTCATTTCCACTCTCTCTCTCTCTCTCTCTCTCTCTCTCTCTCATGTTAGTGGGGTTGGGTCTGTGTCTTTCTATCCTTTTCTCCTTATTTTCCTCCTGCGCATGCTATTCTCCTCTTGCAAACTTCAGCAAACACCTGTCATGTTCAATACGCACTACTTTTGCCTTGGCACACTCAACGCGCTTGCATCATCATGGAAGTATATCCGTGTATAAACTGTACATCTCTCTTAATCTTTAACTAGCGCTTCATGTTTCACGCCCTATCTAGATCATAAAAAAATAATAATTAAGTTTTATTAAAAATTATTATTAAGTTAAATAAAATATTAATAAATACTTTGACATAAATCATAGCAAAAATATAGTTAAAATTTTGAATCATTATTTTTTTTAAAGGAGAAATATTTTCTTTGAATCATAGATAAAAAGTTGAAAGTGAAAAAAAAAACCATTGATATTAAGTGATCTTTGAATGATTAAATGAATTATATGTGGTCTAAAGAAAAAAAAACCATTGATATTAAGTTATCATTGAATGATTAAAGAAATTACATGTGGTCTAAGAAAAAAAATAACCATTGATATTTATTTATTGGCATGCACTTGTTTTAATAGTTATACTTGGTTTATCTTCTCCGTTTGTCTCGACAGTTGCACTTGTTTTATCTTACACAGATTTTTTAACTCCTGCACTTGTTTCAATTTGTGCGCTTATCTCAATAAAGTTATTTGTTTTCAGTATTGCAATGGAAGTACTTGGTCCAACATGTTGAAATTTCACATTTTATTTATAATTTGATTCTAGCACAAGCCTTGTTTAATAATTATATTATTTGTAAATAGAAATATTTAAATGATTTGTAAATTAATATTAACATCAAATTCATTACACAATCATAATTTTAAGTATTTTAGTGCACATTTAAAAATTAACTATCATATTAGTAAAACTAAATAAAAAAGAAAAATAATGTACTGTAGAGTTTTATTATAAAATTATCAAAAAAACTTAGATCATTTTTCCTTAAATTGGTAAACTCAACTCAAGAGAAAAAAATATTAAATGGTAAAAAAGTTTAAATGGAATAGTCCAAGATACAAAGAATCATTAGGTTAATCAACCCACTCACTATAAAAATATTGATTAGTTGGAATTGAATAGAAAATAAAATGACTCATACCAAACGCGGCCCATTTGAAAATATATATACCATATAAGTAAAATAAAAACATAGCCCAAACCACTATAGTGAGGGCTTCAATGCTAGGCTCAGGCAAAGCCCATATATGATCATGCACTGCCAATGGTTAGGCCATGTTAGGCCATGCTAAGTTCAACAAAGTCCAGTTCAATAGTTATTAAAAAGCAATTATATTTTAAAATAAAATCATTTAAATCAATTGTAAAAATATTATATGGTAAAAATACTATGCCCATAGAGTCTTATTAGAATATTAATAAAAAAATTAGATCATTTTTCATTTAATCCAGAAGCTCAACTTAAGAGGAAAAGAAATTTTATATGGTAAAAAAGAATTAGATAGAATAATCTAATGTACAAGAATCATTAGGTCAATCAACCCTCTCACTATGAAAAAAATTGATCAGTTGGAATTGAATAGAATAAACCAACGTCTAATACTGTTTGTTTGATAAATATATGTAGGTGGGCACCTTGCGTTCCCACTTATGGCCACTGGGGCAGCTTAGGGAAAAATAACTAAATCATAGAGAGTGTTATGATGTGTCAAGAATTTTTAATAGGGGTCTTCATTGGGCAGGCCAAGCTAAGGCATATTCAAGCCTGACTATAATGAGATAAGGAGGAAGTAAGATAAGGATTCATCCTAAACTTTTTAAATTCTCAAAAAAAAAAAAAGAAGGAAAAACCAGTGTAATGCTTCAATAAATAATCAAATGGAAATGAGTCATTTCCATCTTAAGAGGATGTGCATGAATAACACGTGACAACACCACAACTAACCAATTGAATCATGCTCTCTCTAGGCTACAAAAATTTATGATCGGTATTAAAGAAGGAAACAAAATTTCTAATAAATAAATAGAGCGCCATGAGTCGTTCTCTCACAAAGGGGCCCGTGTCTAACCCTATAAGAAAATACATATATTTTTAAATAAAAATATTTAAATAAATTATAAATGAAAATATTTTAAGGATGCTAAGTTTTTGTTTTTTAATCATGAGACTATAAGATAGATGGTGTGACCAAAATCAGCAGCACCATTAATAATTACTTTAGTGATCAGATATTGGTGTCATTTGGGTCCTTCATGTTTAACAGGGATTGAGAGATGCGATTTGCGTCTTCATGTTTAATGTTTTGGTCCATCTACTTGCACAGATAGAGTACCTAAGATTCATATGTGAATTTGGACTCAAATCTTTTAATCTATCTAAGCAATCTCTATAACCTATACTGTGAAAGATAAATGCAAATCTCTACAACTTTATGTCTATTAATCAATTATCTTCAAATATATAAATGCTCATAACTTACCATTCGGACCAGCCTAATTGATTAAATAGATAGGCTTAGACCTAGCTTTTACTGTCCGTGTCAGTTTTGGGTTGGGTGTGGCCATGACTTCTAAAATCTGGGCTGGGCCTAGATATGCACCCGCCCGGCCAAGCCTGGCCCATGAACACCCCTAAACATTGATTCTTATCCTATTAGAACTATCGTGAGCACCTAGTAGTCGGTAGAGGTTTATATATATATATATATTGTATTTTTAAAGAATGCCTCATCGAAATATTGTCACAGCAAATTCAATTATTATCAATTTTATACGATATTCTTTTTGTTGAAAAGTCCTAATAACTTAAAAGGAGTAGTGCAATACTTACCAAGCTAGAGAACTACAAATGCTAACTTTTTCGTTTTTTGTTTCTTTTTCCTCCTCAACATATTAATCATAAATGTAACAGTTTGATGATATTTATTTTAATTTAAAATTAAATTATTATTTCAACAGTATTTTTATAAAAAAAATAATAAAAACACTAAGTATAAATTACCCCATAACTTTTTTTTCCCGAAAAGGGGTGGCTTTATTCCCCATTTGTATAAATTACCCCATGACATTTTTTTCCTTAGAAGGGATTACTTTATTCACCATAACAATATTTTTAACGTTATATGTAGAGAAAACCATGACATTTAATTTAGTTTTTGAGTCTAATCCTAGCCGAACTTGTGGACCCATTGTCTTTTCAACTACTATTTGATTTCAAGGCCAACAACTTTTCTTTGATAGACATCAAAGAAAGCATTTGTGGGTATCCATGAAATATTTTTGGCATTCTATTTAAATTTGAAAGATTTTAGGGAGAAGGGATAAATAAAAAAAGTTAAAAATTAAATGAGAGTTGTTTGGAGGAGAGGAGATGAGAAGATCCATAAATCGGAAGAGTCGGCCACACGACTCAGGCCATCACGTGACACATGGACCCCACCAGCATGCAGCCCGACACCCGGCTGCTCTTTACACATGTCTACCACTCACGCGAACTCTCTCTCCTGACACTGACATTCCCGTATGAAGATGTCCGGATCCTTTTCGAAGCAAATGCTTTGGGCCTACTTGCTTGTGTAATACTAGATCCTATTATGATGATGGTTCAACTGTGGAATTTACCGGCCAACACACTGGGGGTTAAGTGGTGTTGCCACACATAGTCTTACTGTCTCACGGATGCCAAATTATGGATTCTAGGTCTTTAATTAAAATATTATAGCTTATCACTTGCCTTATTTTCATTAGAA
Source organism: Sextonia rubra (assembly GCA_037013555.1). Taxonomy (NCBI): domain Eukaryota; kingdom Viridiplantae; phylum Streptophyta; class Magnoliopsida; order Laurales; family Lauraceae; genus Sextonia; species Sextonia rubra. The sequence goes on from JASUAD010000010.1 coordinate 47,616,856, forward strand.
ATATTAAAAAGGTGATAATATGGTGTTTCAAAAAAGGCTGAAAAAAATTGAGGGATTTTAGAGAGGTGATATGGATATATTAGATAAGAGTCCTTTAGAGAATAGATAGGGATGAAGTTGTGGAGGGATGAGAGAGAGAAATTAGGGAGGGAGAGATTTTATAGAAAACTAAGGAGAGATTTTAGACAAATTAAGAAATTTTAGAGATTTAGTATGGATAGAGTTTAGATAATATGAATGGAATCCTTAAAATGCACTATGTGTCACTCTCTCATGAAGAGAATGCGTCCCGTGTCACCCTCCCGTGAAAGGGGGTATTGTCATAATATATATAATAAAGGTGCCTCACAGCGTGCAAATCTAAGCAAAAATCTTTCTCTCGTTGGAGAGCCCTGTTACTTCCTCCCGTATATTCACTCCTTGAAAGGGGTGAATGTTCCCTTCTAGTTACGGGCATCAATGGTTGGTGATTTAATATCATGGTACCTAAATTAATTTATTTTTTATGGACTGGCCTTCAACTAAACTCAACTACTAACTTCTCATTTGAAATAGTTTCAGCTTGGCACAAACCTAAGGATGGGAGGGCCACTTCTAGTTCTAGTTATGATTACTGACAATATTCAAGTTCATTTAATTATCTAGTGGTTTAACATAAATTCGGCAGTGGGATGGACCTTTCCCCCTTCCAACTCCTCCTTGAAAAGAAGATAATATTGAAAAGAAGATAATATTATACCTCCTCAAAAGTGAGATATTGTGATGTGGGAAATTAGTTCCCTTTTTGGTAATTTAGGTGGAAGTTTGTTTCTTCAAATTTAATTAGGTAGAAATCCACCCCCTATGATCTTAGTTGCAAGAGTTCACTGGCATTATACGATTTAATGCTTCAAGTCCATTCTGTTTTACATGTTTTGTGATAACGACAATTCTATCTCTATTGGTTTTTTTTAATGTCTTTTTAGGATTTAAACCCTAAACCACTGCTCGTCGGCAATCACCTCCTACCGATTGGCAATTGATGATTTTTCTACTCCAAGTAGCCCTTTTCCGTGGCTTGAACCTCAGACATGAAAGTTGGCTCTGATGCCAAATAATATGGACTTAACCAATACGCCAAAAGCCCCAGGACTGATGGAACACGTCAAATTAAATATTATAACTATTTATGACTGTAATATATTGGTGGCCGACGGGGCGTGTTAAAAACAAGAACATGAGACATGGGAATATAAAGGATTCTGAATTTTTCAGTGCTCAAATTAAAGAATCAGATACAGTAAGAATTTGAAGTTTTTTGTGTCCAAATTGAAAAATTAGGAACATGAGATACTGGAACATTAAAAATTCTAAATTTTTAGTGTACAAATTGAAGAAACAGAATTATGTGTTATTGTACATGATAAATAAAAACAATCAGATGTATAAGAAACAAGAATATGCTTGAAAATAGTAGTGTATTAGTAGTGGTAGAAATAGGAATAAGAGTGAGAAACATGAACAACATGACAAATAACAATAAAAACAATGGGACATGTTTCATGTGTCAGTGTATGAGAGAAACAGGAACATAAGTGAGAAATAGGAACAACATGACAAACAAGAACATAAATAACAAGGGCATGTTTTATGTATTAGTGGTGTTAGAAACAAAAACATGTTCAAATACGAACATGAAAAACAGTAACATGAGAAACATGAACATAAGAAATAGGAACATGAGAAACAAGAACATACATGAAAATAAGACTATATGTTAGTGTAAAATATGAACATCTAAGCAGGAATATGAAAACAAGACTATGTGTTAGCATGAAATAAGAATATGAAAATAGGACTATGTGTTAATGTGAAACATATACATAAAAATAAGACCACGTGTTAGTGTGAAAAAGGAACATATTATACATAAACAGAAACATGTTTTATGTGTTAGTGTGAAACGGGAACATGTATGAAAACATGACCCTGTGTTATTGTGAAACAAGAACATGAAAACATGATTATGTGTTAGCGTGAAATAGGAATATGTAAATAGAAACATATGTTATGTAAATAGGAACTTGTTCTTTGTGTTAGTCTAAAATAGAAATATGTATGAAATAAGACCATGTGTTAGTGTTAAATATGAACATATAAACAAAAATATGAAAATAGGACTATGCATTAGTGTGAAAAAGGAGCTTGTGGTATGTAAACAGGAACATGTTCCATGTGTTAGTGTGAATCGAAAATAAACATGAAAATGGGACTATGTGTTAGTGTAAAATAGGAACATATGGTATGTAAATAGAAACATATTCCACATGTTAGTATGAAACAGGATCATGGATGAAAACGGGACTATGTGTTAGTGTGAAGTAGGAATATCTTTCATGTGTTAGTTTGAAACATAAATATTAAAATAAGACTATGTGTTAGTATGAAACAAGAATATGAAAAAGGGATCATGGTGCGTGAAAAAAAAGTCGAAAATTCGCTTGAAAAGTTGCCAAAAGTCACCTTTCACCGGCTGGAGATGGTTGCCAGCCGAACTATAACAATACTGCCACATACAAATCTATTTTTTTAAAATAGGGGTAAAATGACAATATTTTAATATTTCAGAGGCAAAAATACTTTAGTGGACTTAAAGCTCTGAAAACCCTAGGGCTAAACTTAAAAGCTATATGAGTTTTAAACAATGGACTTGAGCCTGAAGCCCTCTTAATTTTTTTACGTTTCTCTATAGAAAGGTGTCGCACCAAATTTTGCTAAACTAAAAGCTCTACAAAAATTTAGAGCAATTTTCCTATCTATGATGAAATTATCATTCGCAGTGAGTTGTATTTTCTATCTTTTAGGATTCTCATATTAAAAATCAAAAGAGAGTAAACTTAGTTTTGCATATTAAAAAATTATATATAAAAGATAAGGTTGTCAAGGTGGTGGTTTAGTTTGTTTAAGCCTTGGATTTGCTTCCAAGATTTCTGAGTTTGACCCCACTCCTTGTGTTATCCGGGTGCTATATGTACAGTTAAGTATATACATGGTAGGTTTGATGCCGGATAAACCTTGCCCAAAATAATTTAACATCATCATTACTATTACCATCATTGTATTAAATAGGTTTTCAAATATTAATGAGCAATCATAGTGAATACCCATATTCAACATAAGAATGAAACACAAATACTCCTTTATCACCAATGCGACAATATGGGTCAATATTTTTTCCTAAATTGGCTCAATGGTTGTGGATTGAAACACTAAGAAGTCCAACATAGGAATTAGGGATCTATTACTGGGTGCCACCTTGAAACAAAGGTAATGCCACCGATCAAACCAAAATTTTTTTTTGCTGCTCTGTGCGACTGACATGGATAGCAGAGATTGACACCCTGTCTTCCCTGGGAAATGAAATACCTCTACCACTGAGCTACTTGGGTGTTCGGCCACAAGCAATAACTTTGCTTGCTCAGCTGAAACTAAACCATGCCATTAGTTCTAGATCGTGATTCGCACCTTTTCTCTCTGTTCCATATAGAAATGTGTCTTTGCTTCTCTACGATCTAACATGTCTCTTGAGCTAGCGGTCTCAGCCCCACTAGGGCTGAGTACCACAAAGAAAAACATGTCTCTTGAGCCTGCAGACTATCTTATATGTTAGCTTAGACCTAATTTTAATGTTTTTCCGCCAACCCTTTTGCTTTGCAATCCATAATGTATTAATATAATCAGGCCTTTAAACTACATTTTTCCTTGTGGATATTGCACAGCTAGAAGAAGTTTTTTTTTTCTTAAGTAAATGAATGTGAATTGACGTTTCATTAAAGATGGAGGGTCCAGGTGTATGAGTGTATGCCATGTGCACTGAAATGATCAAGATTGCTACATTAATTGCAGTCTCTTTAAACGTCTATAAAGATCTTTACCCTGCATCATACGCGTGTAAACTTCTTTTGCATTTATCGTATGTATGCGCATGAACATTTTTATCAGATTTTCCCAAGTTTTCCATTTTATTCAGATTGTATCCTGACTTTCTTTTGATATTTTTTATATTATTGATGTTTTAAACATATCCTAAGCTTATAGAAAAATGCTATTTCAAAAGATTATCACAAAAATTTGAAAACATTGGCAAATGTTTGCGACAGAGTTTGGTAAATATGGGTGTTCAAAACTAATATGGCTCTGATTAAAAAGATTGAAAGAAACTACTCAACCTCAAACTTACCCATTTACATGCCTACCCCATCATAAAAAAGGGGGAAAAAAAAAGGAGGATATTCTCTTATTTCTTGTTGTTGTAGAATTCTGAGACCTTTGATTTTTTTTTTTTTTCACAAGACAATTGAAATCTACTAAAAATGACATAATTAAGTAGTATGAAGAGGAAGAATCTTTGGCCTAGAGGCTTTTTTCGGCTGATCACTTTAATATATCTCAATCAAACAATCATGGGGTAGCATGGGAAAGATCTCATTGTTGACTAGATCTTGGGATGTAAATGAGCCAAACCGAGCTGAGGTTGAATCATGTATTCGCTAGAGCTTTGATTGAGCCCCCTTTGAAAGTTGAAGCTTATTATGAATGAGTCTAACCAAATTAAGCTTGAGCTTGACTTGATTTTCCCCAATTTTAATAATATATAATATCTGTAAGGGTGGAAAAACTATCGCTTTGTCACAAGTCAAATTTTCTATGGATTAAACTTTCTAACCTTGATAAAAATGGATCCAATTAGGATTAACTCGCTGTAGAAAACATTATTCATATTATTCTTGACCAATAGTTGGGCATGAGCTGAGCATTTACAAGTTGGGTTTGGTTAAATTGGATTGATGGGGTTGACACTTGACACACATAGACCACATCAATGCTGGTGACAAAGCTTTGATGACATTGATAATATATATATACATATATATATAGTACCAAACTAAGCTCAAGTGATGCCAAGCTAAATACGGTTTAGTATTGGGCTTATGAGTTGATTAAGTCAACTCAAACTCGTCTTAATTGGCCCACACGCCTAGTTTTAAGCAAAGTTCGCTTATGACCTCGCTCAACTTATTGGATGTTGGTATCCCATGATGATCCTTCTGTTTGATAGCCCCCCAGCCCACCCGACTAGGACTTGGAACCAAACCTGATGACTTCATAGGGCTCGTGTATGAATCCTAGGATTATACATTGACTTAAACCTAGATTTTGTTTTCATGACATTTTGATTTTCAAGTGCATGCGTTTATCTGATGGAACTACCTATCAGAATTCCATAAGTTAGAAATTTAAGACAGCAACATAAATTATTATTTTTTCAGCATTTGAAGTTTTTTGTCTGAATTGACGATTTCCATTCTGCCTTTGATTGTCACTTTTTGCTTATAGAATTATCCAAATTTTGACTTAAAAAAAGCTAAGCTTAAAGCATTTGGAAAAAATAAATATTCCTCGAATGCAAACAACCAACCCCTTTGTTTGGGTTTGGCTAGATCAAGCCTAGACCCGAGCTTCCAAAGTAGTCTTGTGCATTTATTTTTTTTTCCTTTTTTTTATATTTTTTTGTGTTTGATTTTTTTCACTCTGATGTTTGAGGCTATTCAAAATTCAAATCACCACCACATGACATTCAACAGTTAGTAAGGGCAAAAAATAAAATCCTTAAAATCACAAGAAACCCTGTCGGTAGTAAACCAATTTTTGCTCAATTTGAGTCAGCTCTTAGGGAAGGAGTTTCCTACTGTGGGAGGGGATATTATTTCCCTGAGTGGAGATTTGATGGATATCAATACCCAATCCCTTGAATTGAGATCCTCTTATTAAAAATTCATTGTGACTGTGGCGGGACCAATTCCTCTATTTGGGGTATGAAAGAGACAAACCAATGGATAGGCACAACTAAGATACTAACGGATAAACAGACGATTCAATAATAACGGTTACGATTACAATTTTTCTACTCTACACTACCATTGAACAAAAGCATTTCATGATCTCATCCCTATTGACATTTCAAAAGCCTAATTTTCGAGTCAGTGGCACTATAATTTATATCGAGCTGTTATATCTAAAATATAGTCCAGCATAAAGAACATTTCTTGGAAGCTTCCAATGTTTCTTTTCGAATTAATCTTGGAATGGTGATCATGCAAGTTAGATGACAGAATGGTGAATTGTGATACTTTTGATTTAACGTGAAGTTTCATTCTACTTTTGGTCTATCAGTACAACCTAATTGTAGAGAAAGTTAGTCTTCTAAGTAAAGACTAAATGAGTATTGTAATGCTTTTGGTTCGTCTTTCCAAATCCAACCCAAAGCTTGGAAGATGTTGATCTTTTAAAGTAACTTTAGTTTGACATTTTAATGTTTTTGGTTTTTATTTTAAGTGGGCTATTTCTTAAAAAAGAAAAAAAAAGACAGTGTACTCTAACTCCATCACAAGGAAGATGAGTGTGGTAATGGTTTGGCATTTGCAAAGTAAAATGATAGTCAATTAAGGTATTGACACATTGGCATATAAATACTATACTAGTTATAAATTTCCACTCACGTCAATCGCACATTTAACTATGAGTCGATACTCTTTCCTTACCGGAGGGCTCCACTACCTCTTCGGAGGTTTACTATCCCTCCCCAGAGGGGTTCTAGCCCCATATAACTAGGATTATCTAAAAAAAAAAAAAATCTGTGAATTGATATTTGGTTGTAAATCCAAAGTATCGGTGCTTTAAACCTTCTAACCCAAGCCTATAATAAAAAAAATCTAATATATCTTTGATATGATAAACTATTTTTTTTACCTCCACACCTCCTCCTCTAAACACAAAATCCCAACTTCTTAGTTGGAAGGTTCAATGTTACCATCTTAAGGTAGCAGGTTAGAGTCATCCTATCTATGTATGTATATCTACACATGAGTACCCTAGATGGTGTCGAAGCATTTTTTCTAAGAAAAATAATTGCCTCTAAGTGGCCCACCTAAATGCATCACAAGCAAGAAAATCATGAGATGGATAGATTATAACATTGATGTCAACAAGAATGAACCAATTAAATTAGCCTATGATGTCCATAAGATTGGACCAATTAAATTAGACTAAACTTTATTCAACGTCTAATAGTACTGAGGAGTGGTTCCGCTTGATGGAGAATATTAAAAGGTATTTCCGCCCTCTACTAACTCTTGAGGTTTTGGCAGGAATAGTTAACTGAAAAAATTTAATAAATAGATGAATTTTGTACAAATTTGTTGTAATAAAATCTACTGCGATTATCTTAGGGTTTGTTTGGTAGGTCTACTCTTTTTCTAATAGACCTTTTAAAAAAAAGCGATTAAAAAAAGAGCTATGAGAAAAAGAGGCTAAAATAAAAGCATATGTTTGGTAATGCAATAATCTATTTTAAATAGATTTTTTAAATCAATGGTTGAAATTTTTACGGATTTCTCAATATCTACAAGGTATCAAGTATTGAGATTTAACCGCATAGCCATATTCTTCTTTTCAAATAGATCTAACGGTTTGGATTTTGTGTTTGGGGCCTACAAATTTTAAAAAATAATATCTAATAACTCAATTTTTAACAAATATCTTGAAATTGGTGATTATCCAACAGCTAAAATTTGATTTCATAGTAAATATTGACCTTATAAATAGTTTTAAAGGTTTGGATCGTGATTTATTGTCCCCAAAAAAATAATAATAATGAAAAAAAGTGCTACCTATGGACTAAATTAAAATTGAGCATGTGTACATCAATGATTGAACGTTTTTCACAAATTTCTCAAGATTCACAAGGCATAAAGTCTTAAAAATAGACTTCATAGCCGTATTTAACCTTCCAAACGTTTCCAACGGTTTTTATCTTGTTTTTGGGGCCCATAGAATTTAAAAAATAATATTTAATGGCTCACATGTTTCTGTACATATCTTGAGATTAGTGTCGATTCAACAGCTAAAATTTGTTGTTGAAGCTGTGTTTGATCTTTTAAACATTTTCAATGGTTTGGATTTTGATTTATCCTCTTGTATTTCAAGAAAAAAAATTAAAAAAAAATCTGCCTGGGCGTGATCCAATAAATGTTAGTGTAGTTCTGCGTCTTATTTATAACATCTACTTTTCACATGTATCCTTGGGGGTTTTATGGGAAATAGAGGCAAAACCTCTAACTGTGTAATTTGGTAGAACTAAAAAATATATGCCAAACGCTCTTATTTTTTAAAGCTTTACCAGGTTTAAACATTTAGACAAATATATCATAAAAATAGTGATGTCAAACATAGACTTAGTTAGGACTATTTTGGATCTACCCTTAAAAAACATGTAACCCTATCCCTCTCCCATCTCACATTATTGGCATACATTTAGATGGACCGTACGTCGTATATAATAACAAATCCCTTTGAGAATATTCACTAGTTTCGCATCTGTTTGAAAGCTCCAATTCCGGTGGCTCAAACAAGAAAATGATGCAGTTTCTTGGAGAATATTCCCCCAGTATTTATGTTTTGAAAGATCCAAATACTAGCCCAGCTGAGAAAAGGATATCTCAGTGGCAATCAATTCATCATTCTAGTTTTCGTTAGTCCACTATAAAAGTCGAGCTGCCGCTTGGATTGACCTTTCTGGAATCAGACGATAGAATTCTTGTGGTGTTCCCAACACCAAGTAGACAAGAAGAACACGACTCATCCTTATATTCAAAGATCCTATAATGGAAACTTCTCCAGTCTTATCATCAAAACGTAAATTAATCATTTTGGAGCTTCATAAATTAAAACAAGGCACAGGATCCTCCATGTAATATCTTTTTCTTGGTGATTTGCAGTGGTTATGAACACAAATCTCTAATGGGGTGATCCTATTTGATTTTATTATTACTAATCTTTCAACCATTTTTGTCCTCATCTATCAAGTGAAAACCAATATTGATGTTAAAATTTTTTGACAACCGACATGAATAGATATCTGCCATCCAGCTAAATCAACTCTAAAACTAGGCGGGATTGAAGCACAACGGTATCATTTAGGAGTCGAAAATTTGAGAAAACATAATTTAGTTTGTATTTCTTTTAACTATACAAACAAAAAAAAATGCTCCCCTGTTTTAAAATTTTTAGACTACACTTTTTGTGCAAGTTCATTTGCTGGGTATCAAATTCTGAGGAATTCTGAAAAATGCATTCATATTGAAGGGGCTAAAATTAATGAACTAAAAGTGATGATCGATGAATGATCATAGAAGTCTCTTCTTTTATAAGAAATGATTATGAATGGATTAACCAAAAAAAACTCAATAAAAATGAGTGTGCCATCTTTATATATATTTCACCTAATATCCTCAGACTTCTTATCTCTTAATAGTACTTCTTAAACTCACTTTTCTATGAATTACTAGGAATTTGGTACAAAGTAGGTGAATGAGCCCTTTTTTAACCTAAGCGCTTCACTCACATGGGAGTGAAACCAACACCTGTAAGAGTGGGGGATCGACCGTAGTCAAAGAACTTAATAAATGACGGTCATCCATCATAGTCCCTAAGTGGCACTGATCATTACACATCAGTAATAGATAATAATAATCTATCATTTTTTACTCACTAGAGGTGCAAATTGCTAAATATGGGATTAGAATCCTATCTCTCATTAGTTCCCTTCATGAGCATATTGATAAAGTGGCTAATCTTTTTATTCATTAAATACATGCATCTTGTAACGGATACCAACAAAAAACATCTGAGAACTGATTTGGCGATAGATTTTTGAAGGACAGGAAACAAATCAATTGAAAGTCCTTTGACATAGTGATTTGTAAGCAAAATCCCAATACAAAAATGGTATTTTGTATTCATTTTGAGGATTTGTCCATCTGTGGCGACATTACTAAATTATTAACATGGAAGATAGGAACAACGAAAGAAACAGCTATCCCCCCAAAAATATTCAAAGTTAAACAGTGGTAGTTCGTTTATACTATTATCTTTCTTGCACAATTTCCTTCTTCCTGCAATAAAAGGCTTCTAATTATTCATCATATACATCATATATGAATTTACTTGCTTAATAATCCAAATTCTTGAAGCACATGCGCCCAAGGTGTGAACAAGAAAGGAAACCACCCTGCTTATAGGAAGAGATGTCACTACGACAATATTCGTCAAAAATAACAGCCTTGGGCCATTATTTTTCCATGGAAAATTGACGCTCTAGGCCGTCATAAAATTTTAAGTCATTTTTGGAAAAAAAACGACAATCGATGATTGTTAGGAAACTTACAAAAAAATAACGATTTTACTGCAGCAAAAACTATGGCCAATCAGTTTCCTATCGAAAAACAAGGTCAAAAGAGAATATAAAGAGAATTCCCACTATTTATACATTTGTATTCTCCCCAATTGAGAACTTCTACTTTCTTGTGGTTGCATTTTCTTCACTTGTGGAGTGTTGAATCTTAGATCAACATCAAGCTTGGCTTGGGTTTCTATTTTCAGATTGATTCCATTATTTTTACCATTATCCATAGGTGGATATAAAGCCATCGAACTTTGAGACTGTTAACTGTTTCTAGTGATCATACCAAACTGATTTTTTGCATACCCTAACATGGTGACTTCTCCATCTCCATGCTGCTGTTACCTGATTGCTAGTTAGAAGCAAAAATTATGAAAACTGTGTCAAAAATATGTACATATCTGAGTTTGCATAATGTATCTTTGTACATTTGCATTATGAACCTGCTTCCTTTCAAAAACAAAAAACTTACCTACATGTATATACCCTAATAATTGAGGGAGGATATAGGTATGTCATCGTGCTGATTATAAAAAGCAAGCACCCGTAACCCTTGCTTTAAGGGCCTCAAATGTTTAGCTCTTAAGATAAAGCAATTTTTTTTGTGATTTAATTCAACGATGGAATTAGTTTGATGAAAATCAAATCAAAGCATGTGCCAATTCATGAGTGAGGAAATTGGTGTACGTAAAGTTTAGACTTATCAAAAGCGCCTCCACATTATTACTTATTTTAAAATAAAAAGTTAGTTTCCCCTTGAAAGGATATTTTTTTGAAAGTTGACTAAGATATTCATTGACTTAGAAAATGATAGAGAAAAGATATTCATTGACTTAGAAAATGCAGGTGCAGATGAACAATTATCTTCTATCTTCTATATTCTAAATTCTCCCATTATGATCGATACCCATTCCCAATAAAACGTCTAGTTAGATTGACCACCTGCAAAGTCAAAGTCCTATTTGATGGGACTTCCCATGAGCGTTAGCATCAGCCTGGGCACTTCTTTAGGTGACTGACATGGCTAGCATCATATAGTAATGAACTAGCCAGCGGTGGCTTGATCTGTACCGACCTTACGTTCAAGGCGAGGTGAGTGTTGACACCATACCGAAGTTAGCTAGGCAACGTATCCACCGATAATGTGAAGGAAAAGACAGGGTAGGAAAAAGTTCACACATTAATGAGGCAAGCCAAAGTAAAATCTATACCAAGAAAAGAGAGAAAGGAAAGGGAAAAATTAATCAAAGAAAAATATAGCCCTCTAGAAAATCCTCTAATTTGAACACGTATATAACTCTTTCAAACAGTTTACTAGTGAAAGTAATTAAATAAGTGATTCAAATTTTAAATTTAGAATTATTTAATATGAAAATCCTCCAATATAAACATGTATATATCTCTATATCTCTTTTAAACAGTTTACTAGAAAAAGTAATTAAATAAGTGATTCAAGTTCCTTTAAATTTAGAATTATTTAATATGAAGAACCTTTTGAGTTACAAAATAAAATATTCTGATTAATAAATTTGTGATGAGAGAGTAATATTACTCCTATATATCAATTGTGCAAGAAATATTGTAATAATCTATGTAAAAGTTAAATATTGATGATAATGAGTTAAAGAATAAAAATACAATAAGCTTGTTCAACTTTTATTTTAAACATGATAGATGTTTCTACATTGATGCAATTAAATGCTTTAATCAATGGATTGGATGATGAATTTCTATGTAATTATGGATAGCTATGAATAAACCGTTGCCTCTCAAAGAAGAATATGAGTGGTATTCATACGCAATGATTTGAATGAATTGGTGGAATCAAAGAGTGTTTCCTACGTCTTAAAGGGCTTCGATTATCAATTCACCTTCAAGCAACATAGTTAAACTTGAATTATACCTAATGACCATGTTTAGTAATAATTTAACTGTTTAACATATGTCCCAGGTCCTTTTGTTTTAAGAACTCCTCTTTCACTAAAATGAGCTACCCCATTGACCATGAGGGGTTTATTCCTCCTACATAGGTGGACATCTTACGAAATCACTTATACTACTACAAAAACGATGTGATTAAAAAAGGTATTATTCAGAGAACAGTACAGACACTCATGTTCTTCAAAAAAACGCAACAATTTTCTGAAAGTCCTACTATTTGTACCACTCGAAAAGTATATAGGTTGGATGGAGCCTAGGAACTACTAAATGTTGCATATATGAAAATGTCAGTCTGTGATGGTGTGGTCACCCAACCAAAGATCATAATAAAAAATTTTCAAGACTCATAAATACTTGCACCCATTATTAGCTGTATAAAGATATCAATGGACGGTAGGAAGTCTCAGAGAGTATTAGGGGGTAGCAACCTAGCAATTCAGATATTTCCTAGAAGTATTGAACAAGATGTAAGCTTTACTGATTAATATGTTGCCTCAATGGTGTTGCTCCAAGGATGGATGCTTTATAGTTGTGCACATTGCATCAAGCATGATATTCTACTGCCCCTTGTAAGGCCAAAGAGGAGTGTTCTTTGGCTGTGCAGTTTACTTCTTCTCAAGATCAAATTCTACACTTTTATTACCATATTGTTTTTATTTGGATTTATAGTTCTTTTTTTCTTCCTTAAAATTTTGATTTGGTTTATTTAATCTACATTTGGTGACAATAATCCAAATTAATACTACTTTATGTCTTGATGTATAATGCCAACCGTGAGGCTGACTTCATGATAGAATTCAGATTTCAAAAGTCTTCAGCTAACCCATTGCACAACAAGTAACATGTTTTATCTTTCATCTCCAGAGGCAATAAAGAGAAGAACAATCTATTTTAAGACTAGACTAAGGGCTGGTTTGGCAAATATTATTTGTATAAGATAGGTCTATATGGAATAGATCTATGATCTATTTTTAGACTAGACTAAGGGCTGGTTTGGCAAATATTATTTGTATAAAATAGATCTACATGGAATAGATCTATGTGGAATAGATGTGTATGACATAGATGTGTTACAAATATTACTGTTTGGTAAGATAAAACGGCTATTTGTAATAGACATTTTTTAATCCGATGGTTTGGAGTTCTACACAAATTCCTTGAGTTCTACTATGAATAAAAAAATGAAACTTAGTTCTCCGTCCATTTTCATCCTTTAGAAGTGGATGAATGGCTTGGATTGTGATTTAGGGGCCTGCATAAGTCCATAAAGTTTAATCCAATGTTCTGCCTTTTTTATAAATTTCTTGAGATCGGTGTTAAATCAACGGTTGAAATTTGATATGATGTGCACTTTTGAGGTTATCAAGACATCCCATGGTTCAAGTTTCGGTTCAATAGCTCATAATTAAATGGAAAATGAAAAAAGGGGTCTGGGATTAATCACATGCAAAACCTAGCCACTCTCTCCATAAAACATCAATGGTTCTCATAGTTTTTCACATTTTTTTCAAGATATACCAAGAATTAATGGTTGAAAATTTAATCCATAGCTGTTATCAGCTTTCTTAAGAGGATCAACGGTTTGGAACATAATATTGGGGACCACAGAAACATAGAAAAATGCATTTAAAATTCTAAGTCATTCACAAATTTCTCAAGATCTATGTAAGATAAACGGTCCAAATTTGAGGTTCTAGCCGTTCATAATGTTATAAATAAATCTAATGGTTTAGATCTTGCTAAAGTGATCTATGATTGTTTAGAAAAGAAGAAAAATGAACTGCAATTCATCACGTGAGAACCCAGCCAAGTCTATGTTGGATTACATCAACAACTCAAATTCTTTTGATGATTTCTGGAGATCCACAATGAATTAAGGTTTGAAATTTTGACTTATTGCCATTTTTAACTTTCTAAAGAGGTTGAACAGTTCGGATTGTGATCTAGGGTCCCACAAAAGTCTAGAAATACACAATTACATGTCAACGTTTATTACAAATATCTTAAGATCCGCATAAGATTAACGGTTCAAATTTGACATTACAGTCGTGTTTGACCTCTTAAACTTATCTAACGGTCCAGATCTTTCTCAAGTGGCACATAAGTTTAAGAAAAAAAAGGAAAAATACAGATTAGGCATATGTCTGTCCAAAACACTGTGGCGGCCCCATATACCTGCTTCAGACGTTTTGTCTATTTCTACCGGTGCCCATTCTCCTCCTTTTTGTCACAGACATAAATGTCTAATATTTTATTTGAAACAGAGATTTAGACGGTGGTTGCCAAACAATCTAAAAGTGATAAATGTCTTTTTAAAACCTCTTAAAGACATTTAGACCTCCCAAATAGATGCCAAACGGCACCTAAGTCTATTGCATGGGTCATTTAGGAAAATATGCAATAATTATAGTATTAGTTACTCAAGTGTATTCATTTACTTCAATAACCTTTTACTGTATAACTATGTTGATTATAAACTACTAATCAAGTACGTAAATATGCAAAACAAGATCAGCTAACTCAACTAATCATTGTATTAAGAGGGGAATCACAAGTTTATCTAACAAAAATATATGAAGCTCTTATGAATGATAAGATGAATATGCTTTATCATTTTTTCCATTATATTTCTCTTATATCCATTATGATACTGTGATTCAGCCTTATTAGAACCACTTTAGGCTTTTGCTTGCATGTCCAAAGGTACAGTAGCTGTATTACATAATAAGAATAATAGGATGAGTGGGGCTAGGATTCTATTAAAAATTTAAGGCCCTTCCTCTTGTATCATCTTATGACTAGTTATATGTAGAGAGAGAGAGAGAGAGAGAGAGAGAGAGAGAGAGAGAGATTACATTTTTATCGTCTAAGATAGTGAGAGCAACAGAGATAGAAATAGACAAAGGGTAAAAGAGGAGAGATCATCATGGTGCCATGGGGTTTTGTCAGGGTTCTTGCAGCTTTGCACGCCTTCTAACACACGCACTCTACAGCTTGCTAACAATATCCAACCCAATGAAATCATAAAATCCACCCTTCCCTCTCTATTTAATCCCCCACTTCATGTCTTGTTTTTCCATGGGGAGACAATGGCCACTCCTTTTCAATCGTTTTGGGGCCTCTTCCTCTCACTTTCTTTTTACATTATTCACTCAACATCAACAAACCATGTAACTTTATCATACAATGTGCTTCAACTTTCTTTCACCCCAATCATATGGCCTCATATCATTTTTTTCCTTACCTTTTTATGGTTCTGTTTTGTAGGTTCACATAGTATACTTAGGCCACAACCATGCCCATGATCCTCTTGTCACTACAGAGTATCACATTCAACTTCTCTCTACTGTCTTTGGAAGGTACTCATCTCAGTTTTCTCTCATCTAATAAGGGTCTTACACCAGTATAACCACCACAAACCCCCTGACAGTATGCTTTTCTTCTGTATACTGCAGTGAAGATGATGCAAAGAAAGCAATGCTTTATAGCTACAAACACAGCTTCTCTGGCTTTGCTGCCAGGCTCAACTCAACTCAAGCTACAACCTTAGCTAGTATGAACTATATAATATATCCTCCCATCTCTACTTAAATTCTGCTAGATAGATTCAATCATTGAAGGCAGTAGAATTGGATGATAGAACAAAGAAAAAATATGTAATAATATTGCAGGTATGGAAGAAGTGATATCTGTTTTTAAGAGCAAGACATTGCGGTTGCACACGACTCGGAGTTGGGACTTCATGGGCCTCACTTTGAACGATGGAGAACGCAGGCTGGCACCATTGCAATGGGCTTATGGTGGCGACATTGTGATTGGTGTTCTCGATACAGGTCTTTTGGTTCATACTCTCTTGTCATTGTCTCCTCTACATGATCACCAATTGACCTCTTGAACAGCAAGTTGTTTTATTCTGCCACATCTTTATGATGCTTCCCCAAGTACATAAAAGAAGAACCCTAGGGTGATCTGGGGCTGCTATTTAACACATGCCATGAAGTATCCCCACAAGCTACCATACCCTAGTTGAAGGGTTATGAAGATGTTGCAAGTTGCAACTTTGTTTTGATTTTGTTCTTGTTGCTTAATTTTCTTCTTCTTTTGATTTTCAAACTTGGTTCATTAGTACTTCATCTCCAAACCCTAGAGTAGAATGTTTTTTTTTTTCCTGTAGCTAAACTACGGCTGACTTAGTTAGCTGAATGGCAATTTCGTAGTTGCTAAAAAAACCAAGGTTTCTTATGCTTGCATGGAATCCGGTTTATGCACGTAAGTTGAGTGAAACAAAGGTGCATTATGAGTCCGGATCATCAAATTAAGCCGGATCCTCTCAGGTTAGGACTCACAATTCTGGAATCTAGTGGTATAGCCGGTAGATCCATCAATAGGGATTGTTTGCGAGCATCCAAAATCATTGCCTCATCTTCCTTTATATCTGACACAAATTTCAGTCCAAACAAGTTATTATGCCCACCAACAGATTCATCACATATGAAATATGTCATTAATATAAGAAAACAAAAGAGCCAAATTATGTGTTTTTTACCCATGATCTGGAATCAGGAACTCTGGTTG
This sequence comes from Sextonia rubra, assembly GCA_037013555.1. NCBI lineage: Eukaryota > Viridiplantae > Streptophyta > Magnoliopsida > Laurales > Lauraceae > Sextonia > Sextonia rubra. Next base: position 47,633,651 of record JASUAD010000010.1, read on the forward strand.
ACCTAGACGACTAAAAAATTTTGAGGTGATCTAGGAATTCAATAAAATAAATTGGGTCAATTCGACATAACTGCCGTTGACATTTGAATATATCTTAATACATCTATCTGAAATGATTTTTTAAATAATATTCTAATATTTTTAGAAATATCCATAGAAAATTAAAGGTTTTGACTGGTGCAGATTTTGTAATGCAATTCACAAGGAGACCAATTTATGATGAAAGGTTATGCTGGGTCTCACTTTTGATTTTTTATTTTTGGTGCACACAAAGAATTCTCTAAAGCATTGTTAATTAGGATGGAGAGAAATAGAGGGGAGGAAATTTTTTCTATCAAAACATATTTCCCCCCCAATTTGGATCTCCTTTTAAGTTCTCTGTGGATGTGGAGAATGGTGAATTATAGAAGGAAAGATGAAAACATTTAGAGCATTGACAATTTTCTACTCCTCTTTTTTCCACATTCAAATGGACCTCAGTGTGAAGATAACTCTCTTCTTAAGTAATAGAAGTGGAAAAAAAGATTTTCTCCATTTCTCCCCAAAAAGGCGGAGAAGAACTTCTTTTTCTATATTTTGCCCCTAGTCAAATTGAGTTTCTTAATGTATTTTGAAATATCTAATAATTAGTTTTTTGTTTAAAAAATGTTTGAATAACTTTCAATCGCAAAATTGAATTTCCTTCAAACGTTCTCTTCACTATATTATTTCTAATCAATCTAAAAGTGAGTCCAATTCTCAACTACATCAAATTTGGTAAAAGCTTATGCAAGTGGCTAGCTTTTGTGATAGCTACGAATTTATGGGTTTGTTTCTTTATTGAAATTCAATAAATTTCATTTTATAGATTTTGTAAATTTTTGAATAATGTAGAATTTTTTAATTCTCCTTTTACATTAGCATCCCTACAAAAAATATGGATATTGAAATTTTAAAAATCCCAAATTACATTTAAGATTGTTTTGGTGGCTAAAATTTTAAAATTCTAACAAAAAAACATCAAACATAGCATATATAAGTGAACCCCACTAAAGAGAATCACCCAAATTTCCCTGAAATCAAATGATCTGGACTGTCAAATGACACCCTCCCCATGGATGGAATGAACTTACTCCAATGTGGCCCACCAAAGTTCATCGACCGTCACACCATCGCACAAATCACTACACTCCATTTTGTCTGCACTAACCTATTCATTTATAATGAAAAGGGATCTGGCCAGAATCAGAGAGTTTTCACGAGGAGCCTGGCATGGGCCCCATTCCTTCCTCGTGGAAGGGCACGTGCGTTCCAGGCGAGTTCTTCGACCCCACCAAAGCGTGCAACAGAAAACTAATTGGCGCCCGCTACTACGTCAAGGGCTTTGACCACGATTATGGCCCACTTGAATCAGAGTACCGATCGCCGCGCGATCGACTGGGCCATGGGACCCATACTGCATCCATAGCCGTTGGATCTATCCGGAAGAATGCGAGCTTCTTCGGGCTTGGGCTGGGCACGGCACGCGGGGGTGCCCCTAGAGCAAGATTGGCAGTGTACAAGGTGTGCTGGAACGATAACTTTATCACACGGTGCACAGAGGCTGATATGCTGATGGCCTACGATGATGCCATCCACGATGGGGTCCACGTGATCTCGGTCTCCATCGGGATGACCCCACCACTGCTGTCCTTCTTTTCATCCAGTGCTGATATTGGATCATTCCACGCCATACAAATGGGTGTATCCGTGATCTTCTCTGCTGGGAATGATGGACCCGATCCATCTACGGTCCAAAATGTTGCGCCATGGGGCACTTGTGTGGCTGGATCAACGATCGATCGCATGTTTCCAACTCAGATCCTGCTGGGGAATGACATCTCTTTGATGGTACTTTGCCTTGTTTTCTTTTTTTTTTTTTTTTTCAATATATGGTACTCTGCTTATTTCATTGATTAATCTTGAAGTTTAACATGACTAGTGGAGTGTATTATGTAATGGGTTGGAGTTGGGCTCAGGAAAAGCTGAATTATGAATAGCCCAAATTCGAAGTCCAACCCAGAATCATGTTTGACCCAACTAGAATGATAAGGTTTTGAAATATATGTTCTGGAATTTGGAGGGCCCATTTGGTTGCATGGACTTAAATTCCCATGAAATCATGATAAAATAGGTCCAATAGATGAGGGGCGAAGGATAGGAGAAGGAGATTAGATGGGACATGACTTTTCCATATGAGGATTTGATTTACTAAGATGATGGCTAAGTACTGTTTTCTTCAACATAGGAGATTTTTTTATGCCTATTTGTGGATTTTCACCTTTTTTTTTAATTTTAGTTAATTTAGTAGAAATGATGATAGCTTAGATTTTAATTTAGTTAAATTTTCTATTTGTGGATTTTCACCTTTTGGTTTAAATTTTCTCAGGGAGAAGGCTTCATTGTTCAACAAATGAATATGAGATTAGCAGATAGCAGCAGATATTTTAACAACAATGGGTGACTCTCTCTCTATCTCTCTCTCTCTCTCCCCCCTTCTCTGTGTGTGGGTTGGTTTGCATTGTAATGGATGTAAAAGAATGATGATGATTAATTATCCTAATCTCTTACTTATACATGGACAGAGTCTGTGAGCTGGACAATTGGAATGGGAAAATGGCGACTGGGAGAATAATATTATGCTTTTCCACAATAGGTCCCCAATTAAGTGGCAGTGCAGCACTGGCAGTGTTTAATGCCAATGGGTCAGGAATGATCTACGCAGCCCCCATCACAAGGCAATTTGCTGAGGTTGATTTAATTCCAACCATATATGTTAACCTCAATCAAGGGACTCAAATCCAGGACTATGCTCTATCACAAGCCAAGTAAGTCTCCAGCATAACTATCAATCGTTTATCACTACTTTACCAAAAAGAAAAAAATCGTTTATCACTTAATTATGTGTAAAGATGATTAGGGGTATGGTCCATTGTAGACCTGAATCCTAACCACATAAACCCAATTTATTTATAAGACGCGTCAGATGCAAAGGGGGTGGTTTAGGTTGATGGGATTGGATTGATTTTGTGGGGCCTGGGAGGGCTCCATGGGATGTCTCACCTCACTCAACATGAGAATTTTTTTTTCACCCCAAGGGCTGAGACCCAAAAGATAGGATGCACAAGCAGAAGACAGTCCACTTATATGGGAAAAAAGCCTACACATACAGCAATGGAGCCTACATACGAGAAAAGGTGGCATACATACGAGAAGAGGTGGCACACCCTCAGCTCAAACCCTTTTGTAGCCGAGTAGAGTCTCTATTCTTAAAACATTAAAATTTAAGGGTATCAAATCGGGAGTTAGGATAATTTGGTAGAGCTGACTTGTTGGATGCCGATGATCCTTATTCACAAGGCAGCTTTGCATGGAACCTCTCCTCCTTTTATGTGCATGCTTTTAACTGGGCTCCATGAGCTGGACTGCATATGAATAATATGTAGTTTGCTCTTTGCTCGTTGGAGAAATTTTTTCAAATTAGGAGATACATTTTCATCCCTGTTGATCTTACTTACTACTGAAGGAATGCTAGAATAGATTTTTTGTTCATGTGTTTTCTTTATATTTGCAATCAAAGGCCAAAGACGGTGCAGATTCTCCCAAGCAGAACCACCATTGGGCGTTCGCCAGCTCCCTCTGTTGTCTATTTCTCCTCCAGAGGTCCCAGCTCTCGATCTCCCAATATTCTCAAGGTGAAATCATCTTATGCTAAAAAAAGAAAAAACTCACACACACACGCACATTAATTAGCCTAATCATAACACCACACAAAATCACAGGTTGCCCTTATTTTGCCTACTGTTTGGTGTGGATCCTACATGCTACAATTTACTGGATTCGATCATTTCAATTTTATCTGAACATCACCCAATGCTGATTTTATGAAATTTAATGGTTTTTTTTTTCTGTCAACTTGTTTTGCAGCCAGACATCAGTGCACCTGGGGTCAACATCTTAGCCGGATGGCCCTCAAAAATTCCACCCACCACATTCCCTGTAGATTTTCGTTCTGTGAATTGGAGTTTTGAGTCTGGAACTTCCATGTCTTGTCCTCATGTATCAGGAATAGTAGCTCTCATCAAGTCTGCTCATCCAGATTGGTCTCCCGCTGCCATTAAATCTGCGATGATGACCACAGGTAGTATATGTTGGTTTCATCATTGTACCAATAATCAGTGATAAATCTGATGGTGGGTCCTGTACAGGTGATATTTTAACTTGTTTAGATTTTATAAGTAGGGCCCTAATAATTCAAAAGAATTTATTTCTAAAATTGGTTTAAATTGTACATAACCAAAGGTGAAGACTCATAAATTCCCATCAAATAAATCTTTTTTTCAATGGGAAGATGAATCAACGGGTGATGAGAAATGAAACCTCTCATCAGCTTTGTAAATCAAATCCTATGAAAGTTGAAAGTCCCGTCTACATTTAGACCTTAATGTCTCATCCTCACCTCATTAAATATTTCTTTGTTGGAGCTTATTTTACCGTGAATTTTCAAGAACTCAATTACATGCAAGCAAAAAGGCTATTACAAAACATCACACACCAAAGTGAGAGAGAGAGAGAGAGAGAGAGAGAGAGAGAGAAGAAAAATAAATCTGGCTAATCCCATAATTACCTTAGACAAGCCGTTAAGCTACATTGGTTCATTTGCAGCTTACACAAGAGATACAAGCCTCGACAGTATTTTGGCAGGAGGAACATCGAAAGCAGCAGATCCCTTCGACATTGGCGCGGGCCATGTGGACCCATTAAAAGCGATTGATCCAGGGCTTGTATATGACATGGACACTCAAGATCACATCCTCTTCCTCTGCAGCATAGGCTACACAGAGGATCAGATAAGTAAGATGGTTCTTCCATCAACCATGATTGACATCAATTGCCCAAAACATGCTAAGGTCGATCTCGATCTAAACCTCAATTATCCTGCGATCGTGATATCGGATCTACGTTGCACAATAACGATCAAGAGGACCCTGCGAAATGTGGGCCATTCTTGGGCCATCTACTTTGCTAATGTGGTTAGTCCTGATGGAGTGGGGATTGTGATATGGCCTAAGGTCCTATTTTTCTCCTGGCATAAGGAGAAGAAATCATATTATGTGACCCTCACACCTCTAAAGCATTCTCAAGGCAGGTATGATTTTGGGGAGATAGTTTGGTCTGATGGCTGCCACCATGTCAAGAGCCCATTGGTAGTTTGTGTGAACAACACTGGAAATGTTGGTCATGTTGAGACCCATCCAACCTCTTAGGGTAGCTTAATTGATGGGCCGTTACCTCAATGAAAGAAATAATGGTAGAAAGAATGCAATAAGAGTGTGTAAGAACTTTCTATCAAAACAAGTATGTAACAACTATTATTTGATTATGTGACTGCTCTTTAGTACTTCTTTTGTCTAAATTGGTGCACGGAAACAGGGATCTGTGTTATGGGTATAGAGGATTTTAGAAAATAAAAAACTATATAAAATTGCATGCATCTCACACACCCACACATATAAGAAGATTTTCACAAAAACACATATGCTGACAACTTTGTGAGGCCCACCGAGACCTACTGTTTCCTCAATGCTGATATCATGGGAGGTTTTTTGTTTTTTGTTTTGTTTTTTTTTTTCATCTTTTGGTAAATGATATCATCAAAGTTGCAACAACGATTGGATTGGAACAGCCGATTCTTCAATAAAATGATATTTGGGTGCTGAATATCAATCATACCAAATGCCTATAATGTTGTGGGCATCTTTTACTCATCCATAGACCTTAAAGTTTTATATATGGTCTTTAATCCTATGAGAAGTGTTCTCACACACGTACTATGAGAATCTTTTATGAGACTCACTTGTGGGTCCCTATTGAGGATGAGACTAAAGGGGATGGAAAAAGCTATGTAGAACCATTTCAACTATCAATTTTGGCACCAATCATATATCCGTAACACCTTCATCCGTGGCCCACAAATTTAGCCTAGTCAGAGTGGTACACAGTTGATCAAACGGTTTAGTAAATTCGAATTTAATTGAAACTTGGGGGTGTGACTATCGGGGAGGTATCTATGTATTGTAAGATTTGGATTGGATGATAAATGGTCCCCACTTGTACTTTTTATAAAAAAGTGGTGAGAACTAATTTTCATAGGATTATTTCCCATATATATATGAGAGCTCTTCTTCTAAGCTCAAGTTTAGAATAAGGTAAGCTCAAGTATGTGGCTCTTGCCTGTAGGGCCAACATGGGGACCCATATAGGGGTGGAGATAGGGAAATTTGAAAGACTCTGTAGGACCTTCCTCTTTATAAAAAATTAGCCCCAACTTTAGTTTCTATCATCTTCATCTGCGTCTCAAAACTTTCATAGTTAACAGTAAATTCAGATCGGTACATAGTCGATCCGACAGTCTAGTAAAATTAGATTTGACAAAAAATTGGTGAACATGTGTAATTCAGGGGGTTCGTATGTTAGGTCCATTTGAATGGACCAAAAGTGGGCCCCAAGAGTTCAGGCTTATGAAATTTTTTATATTGAAATTTTTTATATTCACTTGTTTCAGTTTCAGTTTCAGTTTCAGTTTCAGTTACAATTTTACTACACCTGCCTTCATCCATTTTCCCATATGAAGAAGGCTAAAAGTCAGCAAGAGATTTTTAATGTTGTTGTTGTTATTGATGTATTGATTCAAGATGGGAAATGGTTGGTGGTTAAAAAGTCATAAGAAAGTGGCCATAATATATAGTTCGTTCCTCTTGATTCACAGATGGGATGATCCCAAAAGGGTGAATGAATGAAAAAGCAGGCCAAGCGCTGTTAAAGACTAATGAGGCTCGTGTTACAAAAATAAAATCTACTTTGAGGAAATTTGATGATGAGAATTTCAGCTATAGCTGTATTAGTAGAAGTAATTTAACTAAGACATCCTTCTTCAAATAGGTTTTTCTAGAGTAAACAACATAAGACAGTTTAAAAAATCATGAACTGCTTTTGGTAAATGAGTACAATTCAGGTAAAAACCACTTTCTAGAATACTTTTTTTTTTGTTCTTAACCTTTGATCATGCCGTGTAAATAAACTCGGCCCTTCCACCGAGGCCCGGAATGGCCTTGCACCCCAGTTAATGTGTCATGGCCCGGCCTGGCAAATTGATTGGCTTGGCACAGGCGCGGCCCTTTCCAAGCTCTGCTGTATCCGGCTAAGTTGCTGAGGTCCATTCATTGGACAGCCAGCCCAAATGTCAGGCATGGCATGCTGCATGGTGATGTTTTGCAATTTGCATATGGATTTGGTCTATTGGTTGTGATGTTTTAAATGCCCAAGGAAAGAGGTGATTTTAGTTGCCTTTTTGCTCAGACTATAATTGGTAAGAGGGGCTACTTTAAAAAAATTTTTTTTTTTGGGGGTGGGTTGGGGCGTGTGATATATACCGTGGGCCGGCCCAGCCCCTGTTTCTGCCCGAGATCTGTGTTGGGCCTAGGCCCTACCAACGTATGCATACTACGACCCCGTTTTCAACCCGAGTACAAGTGCTATTATCCGCAATGGTTTTAAATTGCTAACTTACTTTGTGAAGCTTATGAAGATTAATGCAAATCCTCGACAAGTGTCAAATTTGAAAATTTTACCGTAAATCAGGAGTGATCGGTGTGCACATTTTGGCAATTATCCATGTCTAAGGGTGAAAAGTTTAATGGTTTTATTTAAACTTCAAAAAGTGTAAAATAGATAATTATCTCCTATAAGAGTTATGCTAAACCATAATGAGACCTCCCAATCCACTGAAATTTATTGATTCACACAAGTTATGTGTTTTTACAATTGTTTCATATAAGGGGCTGCCCAGTTAGTTGGCAACACTACATTCCACTCGGCTTTCCTTCTCACTCGTGTGGGCATCTCCCTCCCACAATGTGAACTTTGCTTAGGTCTCGCTCCCCTTGGTTAGGGAACTTTAAAAAACCTTTAGTAGTTGTCTATGTCTCTTAATCTATATTTCTTTCGTTATATAAATTTGTATATTTGGAGAGCTAAAACTTCATATGGAGTCTACAGTTGATTTATAGGAGTGTTCATAGGATGGCCAGGCTGGGTTGAGGCATATTTATGCTCAAGCTTTGGTGTGGTATCTGGCGTAAGTTTGACATGGGTTATAAGTTCTTGACCCGATCTCGAAAAGGTCTCAATTATGTCAGCCCTTAAGCTGGTCCATTTAGGATTAGTCTGAGTCCATCACTTGTTTTAGGAAATAAGTTACCATCTCCAAGCAATACTTGTCGGGGCCAACCTCCAAGCCGAACCAACTATTAGAAAGACTGAAAATCTAAGCCCAAACTCCATCCATGTAATAAAACCCAAGCCCAAGCCCATCACAGAGTCAGCAGGGCCAGGGTTGGGCCCAGGCTGACCTGACCCATAAGAACCCTTATTGATTTTTGCATATCCATTTTTGAAGTGCAGATTGTTGCACATCTTGAAGTGCATTGGAGGGGTAAGCCTACAAATTACTCCCATCAAGAGGTCGTTGGCTGGTTGCCCTAATCCCCAGGACAAGGCTGTCCTTTTGTAATTAGGGTTTCATGCTTCCCCTCCCTTGTCTTAGTACTCCGCAGGACCATTTTAAAATTGTAGCATTCTAATTCTCCACGTGCCAAAAAAAAAAAAATCTCTAAAGCTAAATTGGGGCATACAAGGCACACACTACCATTTAAGTCATGCCAACAACACTCTTTCTATTTTATAACTCATCTTATAGTCATCTTATATGACACTTTACCTATCTCTAATATGTATAAGGCACTTTACCTCTCTCTAATTTGTATAATATTAAAAATAGGATAGTTAAGTTAGAACTGCAAAATAAGGCGGTTGAAGAGCTGTAAAAGAGAAATATGGCTAGCATTATTCCTATACCATTTAGACGTTGAAAGGACAATCCAATGTGTATGAGTTGGGATCCACTTTAAACAATTAAAGTTAAAAAGAAAAAGCCATTTCCTTATTTAGCAAGACCGTTGCATGCCTGAGGAAGTCCGATGAAGAAAACAAAAAAGTTAGAATCAAAGTGAGCCATCTGAATCGAGGTCGAGATGAATGGCCAAGATGGAAAAGATGGTGGGCCACATTAGGAAAAAAAGGGGGCTTCTGTAGTCCGGCGGGCCACCGAAACATCAGGTTTTGGAGGCAGAGCCGTGGTGCTATTTGAATCACCGCTTTTGCATGAGCAAAACCCTCTTTCAGTCTCTGCCTTTGGCGGCTCCTTTTTTTTTACCCCCAAAACATAAACAAATCTCCCCCGAATTTCTAGGGTTTCTCTCTCCTAGGGTTAGGGTTTTTCCAAACACTCGCTCACGACCAGAGCTTGCATCGCTTTCTCGAAGATCCGGGACATGGCGGCCGTTGCTCCTGCAGCTGACCGTATCCTTGCTTCGTTTCCTCATCTGGGTTGGCGTTATTTTCTCCTGATTTGCTCTCTTTCTTCTGTTCTGCTGATTGATTCAAGATCTGGGTTTTGCTTATTATCTTCCTCTATATATCTCTTTGGATTTGTCTTTCATTTGATTTGATTTGTGGGTTTCTGCGGGGGTACTGTTAGGGGTTATGAAGATAGAGGCAGATGTGTAGTTGTCTCTCTCTCTCTCTAAATTTCATCTGACTGATTTTGGTTTTTTGTGTTTTGTAGGGTTTTAGTGTTTTTTGGCGTTATGGTTGCTTGGGAAATTATGTTTGTTGTTGCTTTTTTGTGGGTTTATCGTTTTTTCGGCTGTTGAAGTTCGTATATCGGGGTTTGGTAGGGTAGTAGAAATTTTGTGGATAGTGGGATTTATGCAGTTTTCAAACGCATTCTGAGTGGAGATTTAAGGGTTTTTTTTTAAATTTTTTTTAGATTAGTGTGGGGGATCGAGATTATGGTTGTGATGGTGGTTTTGGATTTGATTGAATGGGGATTCTACTTGGTTGTGATTAGTTGGACGTATGGTGATTCGGTTGAGGTGGTAATGTCGGAAAGACGGAGTTTTCTATTGTTTTGGTTGTGATTTAATCAAGATTTGAGATTTTGTTGTTGTAGAGATTGCTATTGTTACTCAAAAAACACTAGGATAGAGAGTTTGTAGCTCCCCCTTTTTTTTTAACTTGACACACTGCTTATTATTTTAGTTGGAACGTTATTTAAATTGTTAATTTTATTCTCCAATTACTTTCTTTGAATTGGAATATCTCCTTTTGGGAAGGTGGTGCTTTCTTTCATAATTTAATCAATTGTTTCATGTCCTTGGTTACACGGTGATTCAGACAAGAGTTTTAATGTGTTTGTTTCACTCCTATTTTTCTATAGCTTTGATTTCCCATTGGTATTTTGATGAGGATTAGCTATGGAGTAATTGGAATAGCTTGAGTTTGATTTCTGTGAAAGCATAGGATACCTGCACATATGTAATTATAACCATCTTGCTCCTACATGTGGGGTTTCGTGAACATGGGCTTGATTTAGGTTCTATGGTTGAAATTGGCCATCAGAGGACCTATCCCTCATGGAGTGCGTTTCTGCCTTCTATGAATTTTGGGTCCATACATGTCCAATCAGCTGAATGCCCATTGTATGTCCCTATGAAAATGCAGTTCTTTTGTTTCCTTTACTCTCTCTCACAGAAGCTACAGATTTACTCCAGAAACTATCATTAGATTCTAAGCCAAAGACCCTTGAAGTTCCTGATGCTACTAAAAAGGTATAGTAGTTTCTACAAGCTTGTAATCATTTCTTCCATATGTCCTTTAGATTTTTTCTTTTTTTGGCTAATCTGGTGTGATCTATTTCCTTTTTCTAAGAAATATGCAACCGTGGACTCGGGTAAAGTGGCAAATGTGCCAATCTCATCATTTGAGCGGTCTACTCCCCCTCTGCTTCCGGATTTTATAGATCCAAACATGTGCTACCTTCCTAATGGATATACACCATATTACTATGGAGGTAAGCTGATCATTTGACTCAATTATGGCTACTATGGATATTAATATATATATTTTTTGAATACTTGTATCATTGTATGTCTCAATTCTCTACAAAAACTTGGTTGGATTGATTCTTGTGTTATTGATATTATTACTGGTTTATGAATTCCTTTGAGCAGTTCTTTAGAATGCACATTTTACATAGATAGTTCTAACAATTTTTGCATCATTTATTAGATTTAGTACCATTTGTGATATGTTTTCAGCTGTCTTGTTCATCATGAACATTTCATATTTTCTATTTTTTTCAGGTTATGATGGTTCTGTTGGTGAGTGGGAGGATTACCCTAGATATATGAACCCAGATGGAGTAGAGGTGCCTCCTGTATGTTCTTTTAAAACTTTCACAGATATGTTTTGTGAATAATTTCGGCATATGTTTGATATTTTTAGTTCTGTAAATATGTTTCATGGTTGTGGGGGTTTTTTCATGTTCTACAACCTGAGATGTGCCTCTGAGATGTGACTCTGAAACATTGGTGCTTTTTTGTGCCCCTTTTTTCATGCTTTGTGAGATACTTTTTGGAATCATTCAGACAATTGTACTGTTTAAGATACTAACTTTATATGATTACTGATTTTTTGGGCAGGGAGTTTATGGGGATAACGGGTCCCTTGTTTATCACCATGGATATGGATATCCACCTTATGGAGCATACCCTCCACCTGGTTCCCCTGTTCCAACTATGGGACATGATGGTCAGTTGTATGGTCCCCAGCACTACCAGTATGGGGCTTCTTATTACCAGCCGCCAACAACCCCAAATGGGCCATATGCTCCAGCTCCCACTCTAAAAGGGGATGTTTCTACGTCTGTAGCTGCTGATCAGGTGCCGCTGTCTGTTGAAACTAGTAATGGAAATTCCAATGGGAGTGTGAATGGAAGCAATGGGTCAACAACACTGAAGCCAGGCTCCCAGAACGGATCCCTGACATCTAATGGGTCATATGGGAGGGGTGTTATTCCAGGTGGCGTTCCTGTTTCTGGTTACCAAGACCCAAGGTTGGGATTTGATGGTATGCGGTCACCCATTCCATGGTTAGATGGCGCCATTTTCTCTGATGGACAGCCCGGACCGGTTACAAGTAGTTCTGTCTCTTCGGCTGTCAGTAATGCTCCATCAGGAAGAAATCAGAATATTCGCCCCCAACCACATCTCATGGTAATCAAGTTCCAGTTCACAGTTCCATTTTGTCCTTTGCCTCTTAATTTTTGTTTTGATGATTGCAATCCTGTTTTTGTTCCTGAAGTCTCATGTGTGGATTAATGTAGCATATAGATATCTTTATTTACTTATGGAAATACATGTTGTCTTTGATTGTTTTTAATCCATGTTTTACATTCATCTAATTGGAGCCCTTTTAATGTTCAGGGCTTGCATGCTCCAAGAACAACTGGTGTGGGCCCAGCTTCTGGATTCATGAATAGAATGTACCCGAATAGCAGAATGTATGGCCAGTTTGGGAACACAGTTAGAACAGGTGCTGGTTTTGGATCCAATGGTTATGATTCTAGAACAAGTGGTCGTGGGTGGTTGGCTGTCGATAATAAGTACAAGCCTAGGGGCCGAGGCAATGGATTTTTTGGTTATGGCAATGACAACATGGATGGATTGAATGAACTGAACAGGGGGCCTAGAGCTGGTCGCTTTAAGAACCAGAAAGGGGTTGCACCCAATGTCACAATAGCAGTCAAGGGACAGAGCCTTACTTCAAATGAAAATAAAGAGGATTCAACTGTAGCACCAGACAGAGATCAGTATAACCGAGCAGAATTCTCTATCAGCCACTCAGATGCTAAATTCTATATCATCAAGTCATATAGCGAGGATGATATTCACAAGAGTATCAAGTATAGTGTCTGGGCAAGCACCCACAATGGAAACAAGAAGCTGGATGCTGGATATGGTGAAGCACATGACAAACCCGGTGGCTGCCCTGTATTTCTGTTCTTCTCTGTGAGTACCTGCTGTATGTCTTAGTTGCATTTGTGTTCATTCGTCATAGATTTGGTCACCATGACAGCTTTCCTTTTTGGATCGTCTTTCTGGGCTGTGTTGGGCAGTTCTTGTTCTATTTGTTGCTATTGTTTATCCTGTGTTATTTTGTTTTAGGTCAACACAAGTGGACAATTTGTTGGCATTGCAGAGATGGTGGGCCCAGTTGATTTTAACAAGAATGTTGAATACTGGCAGCAAGATAAATGGAATGGTTGCTTCCCAGTGCAGTGGCATATTGTAAAGGACGTGCCTAACAGTTTGTTGAAGCACATAACTCTTGAGAACAATGACAACAAGCCTGTAACAAACAGTCGAGACACTCAGGAGGTGAGCCTTTTCTAATGATGATTGCTGTGTACTTAATGCTAGGATTTGCCGGTATTAATAATGTTTGGCTATGACAGGTGAAGCTTGAACAGGGCCTTGAAATGCTCAAGATATTCAAGGATCATGCCAGCAAGACATGCATCTTGGATGATTTTGGGTTCTATGAGTCCCGCCAGAAAACAATGCAGGAGAAGAAGGCTAAGCAACATCAGTTTTACAAACAGGCAAGAGATGTTATTTTCATGGTTGATATGTTTCATCCTGTCTCTTAGATAAGCATACATGAGGCTGGAATGTACTGTTCTGGACTGCATGTCATTTTCTTAAATGAACTGCCACCTCCCCTATTACATTTGGGCCTTGAGCAGGTGCCCAACTCAGCAGAAGAAAAAAAAAATGTAAAAAAAGAAGAGGCTTACTGTTGTTGCATCAAAGATAATTGGGCTCTTGCTTTTATTTTGGCTTAAAAAATCTTAGCTAATGTGTAATTCCTCTTCAGGTCAGGGAAGGAAAGCCAACTGGAATCGTTGCTGATGAGAAGGACAAAGATGTGTCAAACATGAAAATTAGATTGCAGAAACCATTGGAGATGGCTACTGTTCTGAATAAGGACGTTGGAGAGTGGAAACAATCTGAGGAGAATGGTTTGGTTGCTGTAGCTGGAGAGGCCCCAAATGGTGCTGCTAAGCCAGCTACCGAAATGCGAGCTGTTGCGAATGGCGTTGCAAATGGTTGCTAGCCATGCCAACCCTCTCCGCCGTAGTCTTTGGTTTCCAGTAGTAGTGGTGGGTTTGGGCAGGAAGTTTTACTGGTTTAGTCACAGTCCAACCATGAGTTGCATCGACTGCATGCTCCTATTGGCTCGTCTTACCCTGCAAGCGAAACAGTGAGTGCACAGATCCTACATGGGGGAAGGCAGTTTAGATTCTCTGCTTATTTCTGTTCGACTATCCCTTTTGCATTAGGAACTTGTGATGGGAATTTATAGTTGGTAGCTTCTAACAGGTTTTATATTTATTTTTATCCTTTTCCTTTTTCTTGGGGGTTTGAGTGAGGGTTGTGTCATGTTATTTTAAAATATCATTTCCTTATGCCATGCAATTTCTTTCTTGTGTATCTACTCTTATTAAAAGCTTTTCTGTATCAGTAAGGACCAGAACCTGGTGGAAGTGTTGCAACATAGGAGTAAAAGGAGCCGCAGTGTCTTCTCATTACCCTAATTTTTCTCTTTAATTGGTTTTGATCCATTTAACTATATTAACTATACATTACGTAAGTGGTGTTTTTCTTTGAATTATTGTTTACTCCTTTGTAAATGATTTACTATCATCATTATCACCATGAGTGCATTTATCTGTCAACTTGGGGTCCGTTAAAGATTTCTGCTCCAGAACACTTTTCGCTAGGAGGAAAAAAGAAGTCAAAAAATCCAAAGGCAAGGAAGGTTGATCTACAGTTGGTGTGATCTCTCTCTAATACGAAGACACGCAGGTAGATGAGAGACGCAAGAGTAGAAATTCTCTCTAGCGTAAGTATATACTAGCTAGTATATTCTTGGCAACTAGCTTTGCGATATAATTTTTTAATCTTTGCCAAGTTACCCATATCTTGTGACAGCTTTATATTTGCTTTTCTTGAGAAATTAACTTAACTAGTGAAAATTACTATCCAATTGTGAAACTTTGGACAAACGAGCGACAGATACCTTGAGCCTCTTCACGTGTGGGCTTACATGTCAACAAATTTATCTTAAATTAAGATTTCATTAATTATTAAAGAGTATAACTCCGTACACTGACCTCTGCATGGAGCTCACCTCACATAAGGGATGCAAATGGGTTGGATTCGGCGCAGAACCATGGTGGACTCAAATCCGAAAAGAACTTTTTTTCCAAAAAAAATAAAATAATATATATATATATCTGATTATGGCATTAACTTCTAAAAAGGGATCCAAAATGAGATGTATATTGCATCATTATAATTGGATAAAAAGGCTTAAAATAGATTTTTTAAGTTATTTAAGTAGCACTAGCACTAATGCATGTAATGGATTACAGTTATAGTAAGCTCTCAAATATGAATATAATTCAAACTATGTAGGTCCTTCATACCTCTATTTTGGAACATGCAAAGATCCTGTTCTGAGTGTGAATATTCCAAATCTTATATATATGCTTTGGTACATATCCAATTTCAAATTTCTCCTAGATCCAAAAATAGGTTCTAAACCCACATTATTCAGAACAAGAGACATCAGATATTCTGAAACGACCTGAACTCCTTGTGTTCACTACTCTCCCTTGAATTTTTACGTCCATATTTGACACCCATCCAAGTCGAGTAGGCCTTTGGATTGTTCATAAAAATTGGGTTTTCATCGGTCATCCCTAATGGTTAGTAGGGATAACAATAGCTCAGGTTTGGACGCAGCCCCACTTAGCTGGGAAAAAAAAAAAGAGAGGTTAAGTTGGATAGAAGCCAGGGCAAACCCAAACCCTCTTCAACTCTCACAAGTCAAACAGTTCAAATGTTACTACCTACAGTGAAAAATAAATAAATAAAACTCTAAAATTGTTCAGATGTTATAGAAGAATTGTGTTGGTCAAGTTTAGTACGCAATTTTCCAATCATAACTGGGTGGAGCAGGTCACGAGGAGTCAAATCCATACCTCCTCCGAGCATAACCCAGGCGTAATCGGCATTTCTTAAACACGTACCAAGTACCAACAAAAAAAAATGGCAAACCTGTCTTAACTGGGGCCAAGCAAATCATTTATCCTGTTCTGCACAGGGGGAAGCTGTGAGCATTACATTCATGAGTAACTTCCTTACACCAAGGCTAGCATGGATGATGACATCAGCCCAAGAGTTTATAATGCGACCTTGACTGTCAACTGCAGATTGGTTGAAATTTAAACCATTTAGATTTTAATTCTTGGAATGGGGTATTTAAGGAATGCCCATGAACATAATCAAACCCTATTATATGGTATTTCATGAGATTCCTCCTTATTCTTATGAACGCAGGGCATGTTTGCCAAACGTGCTTTCCGCGGAACCACGGACTCTCCATGTTTGGAAGTAGTGTGGAATGCAGAACATATGTGTCCGTATTCCTGCTATAGTATCCAAAACAAGGTTATCGGGTAGTGGGCTGATCTTATATTTGTGGGTCCCATATTGATGATTAGCACCGTGCAAATTGTTTTCCATCCCAAAAATAGCTCCAAGACTAGTTTTCAGTTGTTGAATCATTTTATATGTTGAGTTATTTTTTAAAAAAGTAATCAACGCTAGAGATGCAAAATTTTAAAACGTGGTGCCTCATGGATCATGAGATATTGGCCAAAACATTTCAAGCCGTTAATTTCTTTAAGATCTCTTTTTTGGAAATCCTCTATTTTACCAAACCTAGACTTTTTTAGGAAGAATGCACTAATTCCAGGTTTAATGAGGGAATCATCAAATGCATAGAATCCCCTCATCTCCGTAGATATTTGCCAAACGTACCTTAGAAGATCTTAGTTGATCCATGATGTTATGCAGACTCTTTTGAAGCTCTCATACAGCTGTCCTTAACCTAACTTTCGCTACTAAGTTCAAAGTACTTTTTTTTAATGGAGTTTCTTGCAACTGTGCGGTATCTTATGCATATGCGATATTATACCATTATTGGATAAGTAGCTTTGTAGAAAATGTCAGGTCTAAAGACAATCTCATTGTTAGGATCCCTTTAGTCTTTTTTTTTTTTCCTGGAAGAGGTAGATCATGCTTCCTTCCCACAGTCAGGCCCTTCTATGCTTAGAAGGATGAGATGATTGGTCTTATTGTCATATACATCTATTATTGGAATATTGCCCGTACAACGTTCTTTTGACTTATATTCGTCTATAACCCGTCAAAGTTTAAGTATTTCCCATAGAATTATTGGTGTAATTTCTAACAGTCATGCAATATTGCAACACATCGCATTGTGTGATATCCTAATGCCGTGCAATAGCAAAGCATATAGCCCCATGCAATATCCTAGGGCTGTGCGATATCACACAATTATTACACAGAGAGCTTTGTAAAAAATATTTGAACTTGACCTTTTCTTGTACAAATATTAGATTTAAAGGCGGTTGTATGGGAAATATCCTTATATTATAAAATGGAAATTTTCTTGAGAAAATTCCGTCTCTGTGCATATGACTTCATCCCCCCCATACTGCCAACGGGACATTCTGTGCAGGTAGGTTCAACTAGTCCTCTACTCTTAGCCATTGGCCAACGCAAGGAAAAGGAAAAGAAATGACGGGGGCATCCCCAACCTATATGACCTTCATAAGAGATATTTGTAGAACCAATTAAGGCCGCCTCAGAAGCAATCAAACCCCTTCAACTCACCCTAAACGAACACCCCCTAAGTGTTACTCACCATTTTATAATTGTTATTATACTGACTATTGTTTTTTTTTTAAACATTAGTTTTAAACAGCCTATTTTACATGTTTTCACCTTGGAGCATTGAAGCCTCAAAATTATATACCCACTGCGATCCATTTGGTGAATTATCCATATGCATTAAAATTCACTCTTGTGGATTGATGGCTGTTATATTTTACCCCAAAAAGTATCACCCCCCCCCCCCACCTTTTTTTTCTTATTGATGACCTAGAGTATACCTTAACAGCCTAGCCTTTAGACCTTCAACCTCCACGGCGGGAGTTACCTAATTTTGATGAGTAAAGACTATTTCATGGGGATACATATATGGCCGCACACATAGTACTCGAATAATGCAAAGGATGAGAGCTGAACTTAAGACTTAGAGAGCGAACCCAAGGGTCAAACCAACTAAAGCACCGCCTTGACGGCCCATAAGTGTCCATTGTGTAGCTTATATGAGGGACAACCTTCATGGGTCATTTCGATATTGATAAGCCAGGCGAAGAAAATAGGGAACCACAAATTTGGATGGTACACAGCTTTCTCCACTAGGAGGAGATAAAAATAAAAAGAATTCCACTCTTAATTTACTATTGTAAAACCATAGAAAAAAAATTCACCAAAGGAGAGTGAAATCAAATTATAAAAAATATATATATAATTGACATTTAAGTAATTAACAATAAGTGCCTCATTGCCTAGCTTTTCTCCTTTAGAAAGTAAGCAGCAAAGTTCAAACCTAGCTCACAGGGTATGCCTCATTGCTGCACCAAAAATGGCTCAGGATATGTTTTTGAAATAATTATCCTAGTAGGTTTATCTGCCAGAGAAAAGTAGACACCATAAATTAAAATGTATTCTGCAACCTCTGCTCTTCTCCTCTCTAATGGGGATTCTCATTTTAAATAATAAGAGCCCAAATCTCCTGAAAGGCCGGTCAGGGCCAACCGGAAGGGAAAGAGATGGAAAAGGCTTATGCTCAAAAAAAGGCCCACCACATCAGATGTTGAATATTTGAAAGCCAACAAAATCAATGGCAAAAGAAATAAATGGGGCAATCCGTTGCTACGAATATCGAGTCTCGTGGCAGTTTGATAAGGAGGAAAGCCTATTAGAGAAAATTCTCCAATAGCACAAAAAAAAAAGATTAGAAAAATGAAAAATATCTTATAATATAAATGCACATTCTGTGCACACACCAAAGTATATAATATTATGCTACATATCAGAAGAGACTTCCATTCATCTGTTGGAGCTTGGACATCCATTTCATGGATATACATCAGTTAACTAGCACCTGCCTATCTCTTTAAGATGGCTAATCTCTATACCCCCTTGCATCTAGTCGGGAACGGGTACCACAAACATACTGCTTATGTTCTATTTACATAACAAGATGCCCAGAGACTTACTTCATCCCTCCATTTCAGTTACTTGTGTCAGTCCATGATTGTATGTCTGGCATAATATAGTTATAGAGAGGTTTTGACAAGTAGCTTACCTTTAGGTATCACTTTTCCCTCTTCCTTCCCAAAATCTCAAATTTTACCTAAACATTCTCCATATCATGAGAAATGACAAAATGCCCACGATGGGCTGAAAAATGCCCAAACTCTAATTTTCATTGAATTCTCTCCACAGTATACATGAAGCATAACAACATCACTCCCGTTATGCTTTCATAGAGACAAATAAAATATCCACTAATTATTTTGTACCATATTTTAAATCATTCCCAAGTCGAATCCGAAAATGTACGTACTTAAAATAAGCATTGAAATGATCTTCTCATAGTTCTTACACTGGACATCAAGGCACTGAGTTGAACAGTAATTATAAGGGAACCTTAAAAAACTCATGAAGGAAAATCTCAACTTAAAATAGTAGCTCCAAATTAAATTTCAAAAGCACTCAACTTTTGCAATTTTAAAACTTAAAAACAGATGGTGGTGTCATTTAGAATACTGGATGGGGCTGTCATTTAGATAGGCTCCCAGTGATGGGCTTGTCATCAGAATTGTCAACCCAGACGCAGGCCCATTTTGTGAACCCCATCAAAGAGCTACCGTCCAGTGCTAGAGTTAGCGAAATTGAACTTGACCCAGATTACAGCACTAAGGAAAGATGGCTACTGGTCAAAACCTCTTAGATAATATGTTTGACCAATCAGCATAACCACGCAGATCAACAAAGCATGGATCCTACTAGCGGGCACCACCATACATGTACTCTAACGGACAACAAAATCACTAAAATGTTTCCATTACTTTATCATTAAGAAAAATAATCATGGTTTCCATTTCCCTCCCATCTCACAAGGTCCTTACTCAAGGATTTAAAACAATAGCATGTGATCTCCTGAGCTTAAGAAAGAAGTTGCAGATAATGCTATGTACAGCACTAAACAAAAAGCCAATACAAAACAAAAACCTGCAACGGACGGCTGCCCAGTTCTTGAACAATGCAATCTCCACCTATTTACAGCCTCAATAGTACTTGGCAAGATGAGCGGTAGTCATTAGCTGCAACAATCTACAGGCAAACATCAACGAGTTCCATCTCAATTACACATCTCTGGGTAAACAAAAACAATAACTGTGATAGTCAAAGAACCATGAACAAATTCCCTCACAATCACAAAGCTCTGTCCAAACAAAACCAATAGCTCTATTAGTCAAAGAACAAAGGTGGAGATGTGTACAGTGCTGACTACCACACTGACATTCAACAGCTGTATCCAGATAGGATTCACCAATTAAAGTTTGAAACCGAGGATTCACCAATTAAAGTTTGAAACTGAACTTTGAGATCACAATGGTCCAATTGGGAGCCCCCAATGAAACTCAATTTGGCAATCAGTTATCCTAGATTGAAAAGGGTTGTATTTCTTGATCTGTCAAAGATCCTAGTTCAGCTTAAGTCTATGGACCAGACTTTGATTTAGGTTTTGGGAAGGACTCACTCAGGTTTCTTTAACGTAAGAAGAAACTCAACGGAGCCGAGTTTGAGACATTTGGAATACTTTATCAGGTTTCAGAACACCATCTTCAACCAAGCATTCTAGTCTACAATATCTCACTAGGAGAGTATTCTTTTTATTATATTCACATACCATTATAGTAATTTCCTGTACTCTGTGAGGACTGGATATATGTTCTCAAATGCTGTATAAGTCTCATCTCTCTCCTGAATACCGACAAAGAAAAAATAAGAAGAAAACAATCAACTTGCAAGGAAATAAAAAAGATGAAACCATTGAATAATATTGCAAACATGAATGGACGTATTACCTTGGCTCCTGTAAGAACAATCTTGCCAGAAACAAAAATAAGCAACACTATTTTGGGTTGTTTCATACGATAGATCAGACCAGGGAATATCTCTGGTTCATACTGTTAGAAAACCAAAATGTTGTTGTGTTCAAAATAATGCCACACTCAAAAAGCTCAGAAGAGATGATAATAACAATAATACAAGGACTAATAATCCATTGTTAGTGCAGCAGATCTTGTTTGTCGAAAATTTGAACTTACACTTATAAAGGAATTGTGGGCTGTATGTGCAAGCCCTTCCAGTCTTATAGGAAATTTGACATCACATGAGCCCACTATGTTCTGAATCTTAAAATCCTACAGATCATCGCAACAGATGTTAAAATGAACGAATGAAAAATAATTACATTTTTAATCAGGCAATATGTGTGCGCGTGCGTGTCTGTGTGTGTGTGCGTGTGTGTCAGGTTGTTACACTTACCCCGGGGAGGAACCAGTGTGGCCCCCTCCCATCCTTAGCTTAAAAGAATATATATATAAAAAGGCAGGCCTAAATTAGGGCCTAAGACCCCTTTGGCCCATGGCCCACCCCCTTTTTCAATTTGGTTGAACAAACACAACCCCCCATCTCACTTTCTTTCTTTTTGTTCATTCCTTTCTTCATTCTCTCTTCTCCCTTCTCCTTCCACCTCACGGCCAACCACTCCCCAAGCCACCAACTACCAGTCTTCCTCTAGCATCTTCTTCCTCGCTTCGCCCATGGACACCATTTTCCAAACTTCTCCCTCTTCCATGAGCTCTAGGTAAGCCCTCAACCTTCCATAGCTAAGCCTTTTGGGTTTTTAAATTAATAATGGTTTAGAGGTGTTCCTTAGAGTCTTTTTTCCTATTTTATAGGTGAGTTGGGCTCGGCTTCAGGTTTTCTCTCTATTTGAGTACTGTGGGTTTGGTATTAAGCTAGGGCTTCTCCTCATTTCCATTTTCTCTCATCATAAGGCAAGTGGATAGCATTTTCATTGTTAATATGTTGATTTAATCTCAATTTTAGTATTTTAATATACTTTACATGTTTTTCCCATTTAAATGGAAATGCATTAGTATGACCATGCCATTGGCATTGAGTATACGATTCTGAAGAGCAAACAATTTTTTTACCCAACTCATATGTTTTGATTTCTAAAATATTTTCAATATATGTGTGATAACTGGATTAGATAGTAAGGAAAAAAGAAAAATCCTACTAGATTGTGATTTGTGAATCACTTATTTTATCATAGTTGCTAAAATGTGCTTGTTATGATTACAATTTAATTTTTAGATGGAAAAGACAATTCCAATTAATACATATTTCAAGAGCAAAAATGACAAAATTGGAAGTTAATACATCATTGCCAACTTCTAATTTGCCAACCTCCTCCAACGTTCAGATTTTAATTTCTGAAAATTCCAGGCAACACTTCATCATCATCATCATCATCATTAAAGCCTTATCCCAACCATGTTGGGGTCGGCTACATGAATTCTATTTCTCCATTCCGTTCTATTTTGAGCTAAATCTTTCGATAAGTGCAACTTCTTCAAATCTGAATTAATGACTTCCATCCATGTTTTCTTCGGCCTACCCCTAGCTCTTGATGGACCCTCCACCTATATATCCAAACTTTTTCTCACCGGTGCCATTACTGGCCTACGCTCAACATGCCCAAACCATCTTAAACGAGTTTTTCTAATCTTATCTCCTATTGGTGCTACCCCTAAATGTTCTCGAAAGCGCTCATTTCTAATTTTATCTTTCCTAGTTTTACCACACATCCACCTAAGCATTCTCATTTCCGCTACATCCATCTTATGAATATGTGTCTTCTTAATTGGCCAACATTCTGCTCCATATGTCATAGCTGGTCTAACCACTGTCCTGTAAAATTTTTCCTTCAATTTTGTTGGCATTTTTGTCTATCACAAAGTACTCCCGAAGCTAGTCTCCACTTCAGCCATCAAGCTCTTATCCTATGCTTCACATCTTCGTCAATCTCCCCATCCTTACTAATCATTGAGCCTAGGTACCGAAAAGAATCTTTACGTGGTATCTCATGGGTTTCAATTTTGACAGTGGTTTCAACACAAAATTCCAGGCAACACTTGTAAATATAATAAGGGGTTGCAGGAAAAAAAAGAATCTTCTAGTTTGGCCTCTCTTGGTGCAAAATCCTAGTTCCACCCTTGGCTTGGTAACACCACAAAAGCTAGCTAATAAGTGGAGGCAACCATGGGTATTAAAGCCTAGGTTCTGGAATCATCCGCTTCTGATGTGGGACTCATGTATTCCTATGCACGTTCTTTGCGGACTCACAAGCCAAAACCTGGTATACCTTGTGCGGACCCGCAGGATCTTACACACACATGGAGAGAGAGAGAGAGAGAGAGAGAGAGAGAGAGAGAGAGAGAGAGAGAGAGAGAGAGAGACCTTGAATTTAGCAGGAAAACCGAGTTTTTGAATAATTCGAGCATACTGCAAAAGAAAGTTGTGTCTAATATGAATTTCAAATAACTTACAAACTCTTTTAAAAAAATCAATGTTATAAACCCATACACACATGGGGCAAATTTCTTGTCACTCATACCTTTCTTGCGGCTAGTTTTGATTGCATTTCACTCTTTGCTCCAGTGCAAACCTGACAGTGACAACTCAATGTTTAAAAAATTAGGACACTGATTGACCTCTAGAAAGTGCTTGAATTTTTCTCTTCCAAATGAAAATTTTAAACACATACAAGACGAAGGCAAGACCCACCAGAAATCAAAATGGATGGTGATTATCTCGAATGTATGAGGATGTAGAAGCCACATAAAAAATGCCTTAGGGGGAATAAAAAAAAGTTGACACAGTTTAAAGCAAAAAAAATCTGAAGAGAAATAACAATAAGAAGCAACTTTTCTCAAAAGATCCCATGGAATCTTAAAGTACTAATAGTCGAGACAGAACAGAAGAACAGCAGCAACACTAATTGGAACAATTGAAAAGCAACAAAATATCTTCACTGATGTCAACTGTAAAAAAAAAAAAAAAAGCCCTTAGATGCCATTAAGTAGTAACCCACCATTTTTCCAGATGCAAATATCAATGCTGTCGTTTTTGGTTCTCTTATCCTCATGATAACAGCAGCAAAACGCTGTATTAAGGAAAAATTGGAAAAAATAGTAGTTATATATTTCAAAAAAAAAAGAAAACAATAAAAAAACCATAAGAATGTGAATATAGTTTAATAAAATTTTAATACACAAAAGAGGGCCAAAGATGAACGCTCAGACAATTATCCAAACCTTCGGGTTGTACTCTGCATTGCGGGCTTGCAAAGCTATAGCTTTAAGGTCCAACTTGCAGTCCAAGTTAACTGTTGAAACAATATTCCTGCATATCCAAGCAACGGTGTGTTAGTTGCACATACCAGTCAAATCTCCATACATAAATGATATCTTATTAAATCAAAGTATTAATAGCACTTTTTAAAAAACTTTTGTAAGAGAAACCTTTACTGACAACAGAAAAAAAAAATGGAAAGTCAATTTAGATAAAATAAACCTCCAATGCATAAACATGTTTAATAAAATTATCATTAATCATTTACTTTGCATTACGAGTCGGAGAGTTTACATGGAAACTTGCATAAACAAGGATGAAGAGAAAATTTTAGCATGTCAAATGTATTAAAAGCAATAGCAAAAAAGTTCTATTGAAGGATAACAATATCAAAGAAAGGTGGAGAGAATACTTTAGCAAATTTTTAAATGAAGAATACATAGAAGACATGGGAACAAGAGTGGAAACGTTGTTAGCAGATCATACTCTTTTCCGTAGAATTAAGGTGGTGGAACTGGAAAACAAACATTGAAATAAATGAAGATAGGGAAAGTTACTGGTATAGATGATATTCAGATAAATGCTTGGAAATGTTTAGGAGGAGTTGAGGGGTTTTGGTTAACTAGCCTATAAGATACTAGTGACAAAGAAGATGTCAGATGAACGGAGAAGAAATGTTGTACTACCTATATATAAGAACAAGGGAGATACACAAAAATCGCACAAACTACCATGGGATTAAACTTATGAGCCATACTATGAAGCTATGAGAGAGAATAATGGAACAAAGATTTAGATAAAAGACCAAGATATCTAAAAATCAATTTGGTTTTATGTCAGAGAAGTCAACTATGAAAGTTAACTTCTCACGTAGGCAATTAATGAAAAAATATTTAGCATAGAGGAAAAATATACATATAGTCTTTATCGATCGAGGAAAAACTTATGAGAGGGTACCTAGAAATTTAATTTTCCCAATTCTAAATAAAAGGAATATTCCAAGATTTTGTGCTGAAATTATTAAAAGCATGTATGAAAGAGCGGTAATAAGTGTGAGAACTACCTATGGAAAGATATGTGTGAATTTTCAGTGACCATAGATTTGCATCAAGGGTCAGCTCAAAATCTTTATCTCTTCGCATTGATGATGAATGAGTTTACTACTATATTCAAGAGGATGTACCTTGCTGTATGTTGTTTGTAAATGATATAGTGTTGGTGGCTGAATCAAGAGATAGTGTAAATGCAAAAGTCAAGAGATGGCGGAAAGATTTAGAATCCAAACATTTTAAAATAAGTTGTACAAAGACAAAATATATGAATTTTTAACTCAAGTGAGCATTTTATAAAGAGTTGAAACTACTATGAGAATTGAAGCTCCATAGATACCATAGAGAAATAAATTCATTCTATTACTTTGGTTTGATAATTAACAAGGATGAGGAGATTAATGAAGATATCAAACATAGGATAGAAGCGGGATTGTTGAACTGGAGACTTAGTTCTAGAGTGTTTTGTGACCAACGAATTCCAACAAGATTGAAGGAAATTTTATAAAACAATGATTAGATAAGCTATGATCTATGGAGTAGAATGTTGGCCAAATCCAGAAGCAATATATGAAAAAAAATAATGTAGTAGAGATGAGAATGTCAAGGTGGATGTGTGGTAAAACTTGGAAGGATAAAATTAGAAATGAGTGTTTTAGGGAGCCTCGAGGGATAGCATTAAAAGGGGATAAACTTAAAGAAATCCATTTTAGATGATTTGGGCATGCCCAACGAAGGCCAACAATGATGCTAGCAAGGGAAAGTTTGGCTATACAGATTGAAAGCCCATAAAGGAGAAGGGGTAGGTTGAAGAGGATGTAGATAGAGGTAGTAAAAATAGATATGAAGAAGTACAGCTTATTTGAGGATTGGGCTCAAGATAGTTCAAAATGAGGACATAGAATTTATGTAGCCGACCCTAACATAGCAAGGACAAGGTTTTGATGATGATAATGATGATCTGACAAAATGTTACAAGACAAAAATTAGACCAACTATGACCTATTGAGCAAAGTATTTATCAATTAAGAAGCAACACATTCAAAAAATGTATAGTGGAGATGAGAATGTTGGAATGGATGTACGGTAAACTAGGACTAATAGAATCAGGAGAATTTATGGGTAGCATCAAAAAGTGTAAAATTAAGAGGAACTCATTTGAGATAGTTTGGAAATGTCCACCCAGGCCAACAACGACACTGGTGAGTAAAATTTCTATATGCATGTTGATAGCCTCTTGAGAAAAGGGGGTAGGAAAAGGATATAGATTGAAGTAATAAGGATAGATTTGAAGAATTGCAACATATACGAAGACTGGGCACATGATAGAATGGAATGACAAAAAAAACAGCTATGTAGCTAAACCCCAATATAGTAGGGACTAGGGACAAGGCGTTGATGACAATTTTTTTTTTCTTTTTACATATTAGACATATAGAGGACATTAAGTCGCATGATGAATTTTAAAAAAACACAGCCAAAGATTCAAAGGAATTATATATATTCTTTCAAAGCTCCTTCCTTGGATGAAATTTCCTTAACCAAAACATGCGTCTCAGATAAAGACTTTGATAATATTTTCAAAACACTCCCTTAATGCCCTACTCTCAACTACATTAAGATGTAAAACAAAATCAGATTATCCCAATATAATTTGTTTGTGATCATTCCAAGGTACTAATTCTAAGGCCCAAGAGGGCTTTGGTTTCTATCTAAGATCCAAAATTTTTGAACCCACAGTGCTTTGGTAATTGGTTCCATCCTAGATCCATCAAATTGAGTGTAGAACTATAATAGCGACCATGTTCCACACAATTTCTCTTTACAAGGTTCACATATGATTGCAAGTACCTATAATCATAAAAAATAAAAAATAAAAAAAAGAAAGCTATACCACAAAGTAATTGGCCAATAACCATTTCCTTTCTTAATTGGCCAATAACCATTTCCTTTCTTACATTCACAGTTAATATGACATGCATCGGACCTCCAAAATGTCATTGAAAGCAGCCTTGTACATTGGATAACTTTGTAACATTCTAATGCCTGCATTTATCCATCATTAATTATTTTATTAAATCCAGCCATTAGGTAATGGTTATTGGCCCATTACTGGAAAGGCTGTCAATAAAGCCTACAGCTCGTCCAAAAGCAATTATGGCAGCCTGGACATGGATCAAGTTGTGGGCTGAAACCTTCATATGCAATGACCATTACATATAAAAGGTATTCACAGGCTCCTATTAGAGAAAGAACAAAGAATGTGAGTTATTTAGCCAAAGAAAATATAGATTACATATTTACGAAAGTACAAAAGGCAAAGAAGATGGTGAATGATGATTACAACGAGAGATAAAGAGCCTAATGAGTGGGTACATATGTATGAATATATATATTTGTGTGTGTGTGCGTGAGAGAGAGAGAGAGAGAGAGCCACTTTTGGCCCCAGTTTTTTAGGCTGTGGAACCCTCCTTAAGTCAATCCAGTCCTTTCACAAACTATCCCTCCATGAATTGTCACAAGTCCAAATAACACTACTCCAACTTATGCTCACCGTTGGATTGAAACTCCTAAGAAAACAATGCCTCAAACCATTAAACTTTAGGGTCATAGGGCAAGGGGTTAGGATGTTCTAACGGAGTTGAAATTTTACACATAGGTAAGCCTTGTCCAGATATTTTCATCCAACAGCATTCCATTGCTGTCATGCATCATACTAGGCCCCATTAGGAGGGCTTTTTTTTTCCTTTACAAAAAATGTCCTAGGTGTTTTCTAGTGCTCCTTACACACACACACACACACACACACACACACACACACACACACACACACACACACACACACACACACACACACATTCGTGTGTGTATGCGGGCGCGCACATGTACAACAAAATATCGCGGGGCAATGAAACATCACAAGGGCAGACAATGTGTTTTTATTGCCAAATTAGCAGATACTCTTAAGGAAGTCCAACTTTTATCTTTTATTGGCATCATTAAGGGCCTGTTTGTCTTAGATAATTGAAAAAATAGGAATTGTAA
This sequence comes from Sextonia rubra, assembly GCA_037013555.1. Classification (NCBI taxonomy): domain Eukaryota; kingdom Viridiplantae; phylum Streptophyta; class Magnoliopsida; order Laurales; family Lauraceae; genus Sextonia; species Sextonia rubra. Next base: position 47,662,167 of record JASUAD010000010.1, read on the forward strand.
AATTTTATTTTTGATAAATGGTTAAAACTGAAGAAACAAGTGTAAATTTCCAAAAATGACCATCAAACTATCTCCCCTCAAATGGAAAATGAATCATGGAGATGCAGAAAATGAATAACCAGCCACCGCCCTAGTGATTCAAACCTAAAGAAAATGAGGGTTGCATCTACATTGGTACCTTATATCCTACACCCCTCACCTTTTTAATCATTTTCAGTAAAGCTCATTCGAACTTCAAATCTGATGTAATCAATTCCTACGTATTCTGTACAAACAAAACAGCCCTAAGTAAGTTCAACTTAACCCAAACGCTTACACAAATTATATTGCTTTAATTAAAGGCTAGGCACAAGATACCAGCACAGACACTATTTAGACATTTCCAATCAGATACACAGATCATCAGCTCATCAACATTCTTCAACTTTTACACAGGATAATTAAGAGGACACAAGGATCCAAGTGACATACAAAAAAAATAAAATCAACGAAAGGAATCTTCAAATCATATAACACTAAATGACAAAAAATAACTTACTGGAGAGTGGGTACAATTCCAGACGGATGCTTGGATAGATCAACCGGCGGGCCGCCTTTCAAATCCTTATCATCCATATCCCACTTCTTCAGACCTATCCTAAAAAATCGAAGAAACATTCAGAATGAAACCACTCCCAATAGAAAATGAGACTAGAAATTTTTATGGTCTTCCTCTGCATGCATTCTTAAACAAAAATCTTAAATGAGAAAACAAATATATGGTCGATTTGAAAATAATAATTCTCTCCATCTAAGCAGCACTTTGCATCAAACCCATCAACTTTCACCAGATACCACAGTTTTCCCTCTACAAGAATTACCATAAGAAGAAAATGCAATGTTCAATTTCACGTAAGGAAAGAAGATTGGATCACTTTGCAACTCTTTCTTCTTTGGACTAAAAAATCTGGGCTTCATGTGATGGTTTCCAAACAACCCAAATCAAAATTGTCTGAAATCAGTCCTTCCATGAAACCCCCAATTCATTATTTTTACCCACCAATCGTTACTACACGATGAAAAGATCATCTCACAATTCTTTTTTTACCAATGTTGGCTAAAACCCTAAACCGTAAACCCTAATTCAATGTTCAGAGAACGATGGATCGGATATAGAGAAGGAAGGTTAGATAGGATCTGACGATTCCAGAGGTGTCACACCTTCCCGATATTTCTAGGGTTTTCGAGAATAGAAATTGCGAACAGAGGATTTGTTGATTATCAGGCGAAGGCGATCTTCTGATGATGATGATGATGATGAAGAGGAAGGAATCTTCGCGGAAAGATTTTGAAAAGGCGATCTTTTATAGGGTTTTGGATTAGAATACACCCAAAACGCCAAACAGGTGATTGCAGGGTTTCGGCTCGCTCATTATCCGCTACCCTTTTATAAGATGGGACAGGAGACGTGATTGAAAGATTCTCGATCCATCCTTTTCGGGGGGCCCACTCTAATGCTGGCAGTCTTAAGCCTGATAAGAACATGATGCCTCTTTTTCCGCTTTGTCTTTGTGAGGCCCATCTCTTTGGGCCCCATAGATCTACATGAGTCCATCTGGTGAGCGACATCTGTTAATCTCCGGTGAAGCCCACCTGTACACTGACTTAAAATGAAAAAAAAAAAAAACCCTCACCCTTTCTCTTCCAATTCCTCTTTTTCTTCATTCTTCTCCATCTCTAGAAAGCCTACAAAAGTATAGCGCCCTTGCCATCCTCATTGCCCCCCCTGGGAAAGCTTAGATTTCATATTCCTTTTTGTGTTCTTTTTATTTCTCTACAAATGATTTTTCCATCATTTTGGCTATTGATTTTTCGTTTAGAGATCTTAGTTTGGTTTTTTTTTATTTGACAAAAATAGTTCATTTCTCTGTTATTCTGTTGATGATGCTTTTCCCCTTGATTTGATGATTATTAGAGGAGTTTGGATGTCAATGGCATGCTATAGAGTTGGATTTTTAGGATTAGGATTTATGGCATTTGTGGGATAAAATGGATGTCATGTGTTGAAAGACAATGGAGTTAGAGTCATAAAAACCTTGCATTAAGGGCGGACCTACATACATCCACGTAGGGACAAACATACTCGCAACACCTCAATCTGCTTCTAAAACTATAGTGAAATTTTTAATTTTTATTTAAAAATTTACATAAAAATTCTGCGTTTACCCCCAAAAACCCATATGAAAATTTTGTATTTATTCTAAAAACACAATTTCCTATTTGAGTTTGTACCCCTCAAACAAAATCTCTAAGTCCGCCACTACTTGGCATATGTATTTATTGAGTCATGAGATAGTGACGGTGACAATTTTACTGCAGTTTCAATACTTAAACTAAAAAAAAAAAAGAAAAAGGAACAGAAGAAAAATTCATTCGAAATTTCATTTTTATTCTTTTAATTGAGCATTTGTTTCTCTAGGGATCACCTCGCATGTCTTCTGCTTTCAGATCATTAGGGAACATATTAACAGAGGCGAGTTTTCTCGTTTGCATTTGGTTGATTTTTTTTCTCGCTTTCACATTTGCACTTTTTATTCTTCTAGATTGAAATCTTCAGTTTCAAATATAGTTCATTTTCACAATTCTCACTTGCTGGTATCTGAGGTTATTCAAATTTGTCAAATATGTTGTGTCTATGTTAGTAATTAATGCAAGCAACCTATGAAATTACCTATTTATGCTTTTCTATATAAGAAAAAAGAGGGAAAAGAAAGGAAAACAAATTTGTCATTCCACTTATGTCTCACTCCTATTGACAATTGCTTTGTAACTTCAGTTGAACTGCATGTCCAACTTGTACCTTTGTCTCGAGCTTGTGCATCCTGCATCCCCATATTAGTGGTTCAAGATGTCGATTTGTGAGATTCTTTAATGAATAAACTATTCCTATAGTGTAGCACAAAAATAAAAAAAAAACCCTCCCAAAGTCAAGCCAAAATGGAACATCCAACCATCCAATAATTGGTCTTCTTCTGTTGGCTGTGGATACTTCATGCATCTTGTAATAGTATGTTTGCAGGCGGTCAATTGAAGGGTTATAAATTATGACAATCTCATTGTGGGTGTTATTTGATACTGCTATTCACAATGGGTCTATCAAATCAATGATCTAGAATGCAAACCATTGACCCCACTATACATGCGTAACTTTGAGTGACTGAGTGAGTAAGATACTATGCACGTTGAGGTTGAGGGTCATATGATCCAAAATACACAATCTTTTTTTTTTATTTATATATGTTAAACTGATTTTTTAAGAAAAAATTCAATTGTTTCATCGACTGTCATGTTTTCCATCCTGCTAATTTTCAGGCTTACTACGTCTTTGGAAGAAGTCATCGTTTATCCGATGCTTACAGCACTTTACCTTGTGAAAAACTTATTGCAAGTAGCCATTTTCAGCATTATCTTGGATAATAAGGATTTTGAACTCCCAAGTTGAAATGACAAAACCTTGACTGTATTATTGTTTATTATTATTTGATGGTAGTATTATATCTTTTTTTATGTGGATGCACCAGGTTATATCTTTTCATATGTGGATGCACCGGGTTATCTGACAATATCATTTTGACAAAAAAGTTGGACCATTATTTCGTTGTGCATCAAGGAATCCGAGGTTTGATGTTCGATTAGATGTTGCATTACCTTTTATTGTACAACAAATGTTAATTTGAGATGTTGCAACCAAATGTTAATTTGAGATGTTGCGACCGGTAATTTCTCTTTGCTATCAGAATAAAGAATAGTCTAATTTTTAATTTTGTATGTTAGAGGTTTGATAGCATCCAACACTGAAGTATATCTATTAAGGCTAAATTTTTTCTTTTCTTTTCTGGAAGTAAAAAATAAAGATTTCATTAAACACCATCAACAAATACAATATCAAACATTACTAAATTTCAAACAAAATATAGAAAACGGCACATCTAAATTTGCTCTAAAGATTGCATAGCTGCTGTCTTTGCTAGATTGTGAGCCACCTAATTTGTTTCTCGCTTCATATGTCTCACTTGCCAAGAGGTCATTCTATCAAGCACCATTTTCGCATCCTCCACCAACTATCCATGCCATGTCCAACACCTTTCTTCATTATTCAGAGTTTGGTCAACCTCCATAGAGTTACTCTCCAAAATCACAATTTGTATGTTAAAAAAAAATGTGAAGTCTGCTACCATCCATCCAGCAACTGCCTCTTCTATTGTAGGATTAGATATAAAAGGCTAATGATGTTTAAGCTAACAAGGCTCCAAGTCTACGTAGTGTGCTGAAACTCGTTATTTCTATTTTTGAGTTACACAATTTCTAAATCATTCTGATTTGAAGTATGAAAGCATTAGCTCATTTTCTATTTTTGAGTGTCATGTACTAGATTGATCTGAGCTGAAGTATGAAAACATCAACATTTTTTTTTCATCAAACTTTTCCATGTAACAAAAAAAAAAAAAAAGAAAAAGAGAGAGACACTAAAACTACTCTAAACAAAGATCATCAATTATAAAGTATTTCATAGAAACCAAACTTACTCTCCCACTATTTATGAGCTTTATTCTTGAATACGTCTAGATAACATCGGATTCTCCATCAGCTATCCCATTTGATAGTTTTGTCCAGAAAAATTGATGTTCAATTTGTGATTAGTTTTAACTTTAATTTTATTTTTAAAGTGAGTTCGAAGGAAAAAAAGGCAATGGAAAAAGATATAGTTTTCAGCCTCGTCTAAGCATGGAGATGCACATTCATCAAATTGAGCTCTGAGTCAACTGTTGAGATCCTAATAGTCAATTGAAAAACAATCAACATTAAGTTATTTTATGTACATTATTATAGTGTTATTTACCTGTAGTGGTGCAATATTGAGAAACTTTGAACTTGAAAGGTTGTATTTGCATTCTTGAGAGGATGATTTATGGATAGAAAATTTTCAAACGAGGCCATAAGGTTTTCTGTTATTTCAAATAAGGACAGAAGTTTTACAACTTTTCAAATTAGTCCTCAAGCTTTTCAAAAAGTTTTCAATCAAGGACATTCATCTAGTTAAAGGTATGTTCTGGCGACTTTTTCTCTCAATTTTCTTAAAATGAAAAATTACTAATCTTTTAAAGCCATACTATCGTTTCAATAGCCACAATCCGCAGCCAATCACTTTGGAAATACTACTTGTCATTGATCATAGTAAGGATGCCGAAAAAGAAAATGACGAGAATATAGAAGAATTAAACGAAAATTTTAGTTTAATAAAGGGTAATTTGGATATGTTAAATCAATTTAGGAAAAAAGTTACTAAAAATTAACTTTGCATGGATGGATGTCCTTAATTGAAAATTTCTTGAAAAAATAGGGACTAATTTAAAATTTTTTGAAATTTATTTCCTTTTTTAAAATATATAAAACCTTAAGACCTTATTTGAAGATTTTCCTTTATGAATTAAAAGATTAACGACAAAAATTCCTCTTCCATTGAATGAAGGAAATGAGTATTGTTGCAACCAACCTATTGCTTTTCCCTCAAATGTAAAATACTTTTAAGAATAATAGTTGCTAAAACTAAGACATGTATTTCTTTGTGCAATTCGTCCGTAGCACATCGCATAATCGAATACTTATATTGAAATCTAGGTGGCACAAATAATTCTTTACTTGTTGGTATAAAAAAAAAAAACAGAAATGTTACACAAAAACTAGAGACCCTTGTACGTACCTGAGTTGGTTGGCCACTCCCCACATAATTCTTTCCATTTAGAAAAAAAAGGTAACATGTTCATTGATGCTAAATAAATTTCCATGTTAGGTGACCAACCATTTCTACTGATTCATGTTATATGCAACTATTAGAACAAGTTTATAACTAATTAAATGTGTTCTCAATGCATGCCATCGTTTCCAATTCAGTTTGTTGAATTTGTTTTTCAAGTACTTATGCATGATAGAATGATTTTAGAGGGTTTTACATGAGAAATCTCTTCAAATTCACTATGGGCCAAAAAAACCTAAATAATACGTATCTATCATAATAGTCGCATGGGCCCTTTTTGTTTTATTTATTTTTATTTTTTTGGCCAGCGGCAATAGCCGTTCTTACCCACAATACGAGCGAGGATATCCCTACTCATTTTATTTTCTTCTTCATAGTGAAGCGGTGATATTGCCGTTTAAATTAGATTCAGGGATAAAAACTTTGTTCTTTTGAATAGTAGTTGTTGATGGTGAAAGCTAAATAATAATGATGGGTGAAGTTGAAGATGATGGTGAAAGGAAAATAAATAATGAAGGGAGAATGAAATGTGGGTTGGGTTGTAGATAGTAAGAATAAAAGGAGAATAAAGAAAAAGAAGAAATAAAGAAAATAAAAAAACATAAAAGAGAAAATGATAGGTTTAAGAGAGAGAAAATGTGAGTTTTGTGAGATGGGAGAGGAGGGGTGAAATTTAATTAGTGATGGGTTAGTGAAGCCTGATCTGGGGTAATTATGTAATATGTCGGTTTAATCTGGACCCTTTGTTGTAAGGGCAGATCCGACGGTTGTTACGACTCAGGGTTATTATTAATAGGGCTTCTGTTATTCTGAGTGGATAAGAAAGAGAGAGTTGGTTTTCTGCAAAGAAGAACCTAGGAGAGTTGTGTGCTCTTGTAATCACGAGAAGAGGATTGTTCTTCTTGTGGGTGATCTCTAACAATAGTGAAACAGGTTTGAATCTCCATGGACGTAGCCCACATTGGGTGAACCACGTAAATCTGTGTCTATTTGTGTGGATTGATTGTTCTTCTTGTTTCTCTCTCTTTTCCCAACAACTGGTATCAGAGCACGAGGTTTGTTAAGATCGTGGAGATTTGTGGGATCAAATCTCGAGGAGGGCAGAGAAGACGAGAACGGCCGGCGGCGGAATCTCTTTCCGGAATCAGTTCCTGTGCACCGGAGAAGAAGAACACCGGCGAAAAGGAGAGTTGCAGCCATCGCCGTCTGTCATCGCTGCTGCCCCGCCCGGATCGCCGGAGCCAACGCACGCCGCAGCCGTCGCCGCCCACTGCACCGCTGCTGCACGCAATCGCGGCCATCACCGCCTCCTCCAGTCGCCAATCGGGGTTCTTTGCCGCCGTGCAGGATCACTGGAGAGGGGGCCGTCAGCCGCTGCCAAGAACAGTCTTGCCGGATTCCCAGCCGTTGCCGAGGACGAAGAGGCGTCCTGCAGAGAAATAGTTGACTTGAAGAAGACGACTGCATCCCAGGTTACTGGTTCGGGTCAGGTCGCAGTCCGACCTGAACCTGTTCGTGCAGCAACCCATCGGCAGAAATGGGCTACGGGTCGGGTCAGGTCAGGTTCGACCCGACCCGCTAGCATCAAACCCAGCAGTTCAGATCCGGTTTGGTTCCTGGTCAAGTTAGGTCCGACCCGACCCGTTATCAGAAGGTCCAGCCCAGCCAGCGGTTCAGGCCGGGTCAGGTCAGGTTCGACCCGACCTGTTTGCAGACGGTCCAGCCCAGCACATATTGCAGTTCAGTTCCGGGTCAGGTGAACCCGACCCGGGTTCGCTCCAAAAGCCCAGCAGACTGCGCAGCGACGTCACCAGTGACGTCAACACGGTCAACGACCAGGTTTGACCAGATTCGACGGCCAAAATTGTTTTGCAAGTTTCGAGGTCATCCGGACTCCAAATTGAGCTCTATTTTTTTTTTGTGTACTCGTTGCGACGAGATCTACGAGATGGACGGAACAGATTGACTGTTTGACTAACAAAAAAAAATTATCAATTAAATAGAGCTTGGTTTGAGTGGGAGCAATGACGGACGATACAAAGCAAACAATTGAGAAGTTCAATGGCCAGAATTTCGCATATTGGAAGATGCAGATAGAGGATCTTCTTTACCAGAAAAATTTCTACTTGCCACTTGGAGGAAAAGCCAAGAAGCCTGCAAATATGTCTGATCCAGAGTGGGAGGTGCTTGACAGAAAAGCTTTAGGTACGATCAGACTCTCTTTAAATAAATCTGTTGCATTCAATATGTCAAAAGAGCAAACCACTGAAGATGTTATGGCTGCCCTTTCACGAATGTACGAAAAACCATCTGCTTCAAATAAAGTACATTTGATGAAAAGATTGTTTAACATGAAGATGGCTGAAGGTGGGATTGTCACTGAACATGCAAATGAATTCAACACAGTTATGAGCCAATTGTCATCGGTAAAAGTACATTTTGATGATGAGATATGGGCATTGTTATTGTTATCTTCTTTACTAAACAGTTGGAGTGGTATGGTTACTTCACTGAGTAATTCCTCGGGATCAAGTAAACTGAAATTTGATGATGTTGTGAGTGCTATCATCGATGAAGAACTTCGCAGGAAATCCTTAGGTGAATCATCAGGAAGTGCATTGAATGTGGAAAACAGAGGAAGGTAAACTGAAAGAGGTCAGAGTCGTGGAAGATCTAAATCGAGAAGCAAGTCAAGATCGTCTAAAAGTAAGATCACATGCTGGAATTGTAACAAAAAGGGACATTTAAAAAAGGATTTCAGGGCCCCAAAAGGAAAATAAGCAAAGGAATGATAACAATGACAAATGATAGTGATGCTTCCGCAAATGTTGCAGGTGATACTGTTCATGATGCTTTAATTCTTTCCTTTGATTATAAATCTGAATCTTGGGTCATAGATTCTGGTGCGTCCTTTCATGCCACTGCACACAAAGAATATCTCCAAAATTATGTGAAATGTGACTTTGGAAAAGTTTATCTCGGTGATGATGAACCTTGTGATATAATTGGCAAAGGAGATGTTCAGATCAAATTGCCAAACGGAGGCATATGGCAATTGAATGATGTCAGGCATGTACCGAGCCTTAGAAGAAACCTCATATCTGTTGGTCAACTTGCAAGCTTTGGTTATGTCACAACTTTCGGAGGTGACTCATGGAAGGTGACAAAAGGGAGTATGGTTGTTGCTCGCGGTAAGAAAGAAGGTACTCTTTACTTGTCTCATAGCAGTACTAATTCCATTGCAGTTGCAAATAAAGGCACAGACACAAACACATGGCATTGTAGACTCGGACACATGAGTGAGAAAGGGATGAAAATCCTTCACTCGAAAGGTAAGCTACAAGATCTCAAGTCTTTGGACTTAGAGTTCTGTGAAGACTGTGTTTTCGGAAAGCAGAAGAAAGTCACTTTCTCTAAAGTAGTGAGGCAACCAAAATCAGAAAGATTGGAGCTGGTTCACACGGATGTGTGGGGACCAACACAGGTATCTTCTCTTGGTGGATCTTCTTACTTTGTTACATTCATTGATGATGCTACTAGAAAATTATGGGTTTATCCTATGAAACACAAGTCTAATGTATTTGGTATTTTCAAGAAGTGGAGAGCTTTGGTTGAAAATGAAACAGGTCTGAAATTGAAATGCCCGAGGTCTGATAATGGAGGTGAGTACTGCAGCAAAGAGTTTGAGGAGTATTGCTCCACAAATGGAATAAAGTGAGAAAAGACCATTCCTAATACACCACAGCAAAATGGTGTGGCAGAGCGTATGAACAGGACCATTGTAGAGCGTGCTAAAAGCATGAGGCTACATGCTGGATTGCCAAAGCAGTTTTGGGCAGAAGCTGTGAGCACTGCTGCATACTTCATCAATCGTGGGTCCTCAGTACCTTTGGATGGTGGATTACCAGAGGAAGCTTGGAGTGGAAAAGAGGTAAATCTTTCACACTTAAAAGTATTTGGCTGTATCTCTTATATTCATGTTGATGCTAAGAAAAGGGACAAGTTAGATCCTAAATCCAGAAAATGCACGTTCATTAGATATGGTTCTGATGAATTCGGTTATCGCTTCTGGGATGAAGAAAATAGAAAGATCATCAGAAGTAGAAATGTTGTATTCAATGAGAAAGTTTTGCATAAGAATAAGGATAATGTGCAAAAGGATAATACAGAGTACCTAGATGTAGAGGACATTCCTGAAAATGAGGCACCCGAAGCACATGAAAATGTAAACCCACAGGTGGATCCTCATGCACATACACCGGTAAGAAGGTCATCTAGGATTCCTAAACCTACACAGCGTTATTCACCTTCAATGTATTACTTGTTGCTAACTGATGGTGGTGAACCAGAATGTTATGAAGAGGTAATACATGTTGATACTCGGGCTAAGTGGGAGCAAGCCATGGAAGATGAGATGCAATCATTATTGTCAAATCAGACATAGGACTTAGTTCAGTTGCCTGAGGGAAAGAAAGCATTGCATAACAAGTGGGTGTACAGGTTGAAGGATGAACATGATGGCAGTAAGAGACACAAGGCCAGATTAGTTGCAAAGGGCTTCCAGCAGAAGAAAGGTATTGATTATTCCGAACTGTTTTCTCCTGTGGTTAAGTTAAACACAATCAGAAGTGTTTTGAGCATTGTGGCAGTAGAAGATTTATGTCACGACCCGAGCCCAGGGACCGGGGGTCAGAGGACGTCTAACCAATGACACACGTACTCCCGTGCATGCACACCTAGACCCCGTCCAAGCATACACACACAAGGGATCATTCACACGTGCAAACAACTGTACGCGGAAGCTGTACGTATCAAGGCATACCACAATATTCCAAAAGACAATGGGAGATTACAATATAACATGAATTGATAACAAGAACCATTTACAAGAACGTATGACCAAATAGTGGGCTTACAACGATCAAAATCAATATACAGATATCACTCAAGCCCACATTACAATTACAGAAAAAGTCCCCTCAATAGACTCATACTCAAAGAATGGGGAAAACCAAAATGATGCAAACCGTACTCTGGAGGATGGATCAAGTCCACTCCTCTAGGCCGGAGGGGGCCTCGCGAGCCTCTCCTGCAGTCGGGTCGACCGACACAGGATCGGGAGAGGGATCTGAGCCTGCAACACACAAGACAAACGCATAAGTACAACGACTTAGCAAAGTATAAGCCAACAAGAAGATAACACGAATTGTGTCGAATACTGAATAATACTGAACAATGATCATAATGCAATATCCGTAGAAATTGTAACTGTATACTAAACAATTATGCAAATGAATAAAGCATGCCATCAGAATCAGAAACAGGTAACAATCAAGTGGCTACTACATTGGCCATTTTCTCCCTTACGAGAGCAATCAGGATGAGAGCACCAGCGATCGGGCCAGGGTACGCATGGGTCTCTAGTTCCCGGGGTCCGGAGTCCCAGGACAAGACACTCTGCAGAGGTAAACACTTAAACTAAACCAAAGTTAACCCCGTCGGGTATCCTAAGGCTGAGGCTCAGTAGTGCCAAGACCAATCACAGTCAATTGGATGATGCACCTCAATCAATCAATCATATCATGTCACTTATCACTTACAGATCTCACATATCATGCTGAACAAACAATAGGAAGTGCATCGCATATACTGATACTGAATGTACATAAACTGATACGGATACGGAATGTACATAAGCAATTACAGGAAGTGCTGACAATGAGTATCAATCACAATCACTGACTCATAACTGATGCAAGTACTCCAATGGAGCAATGATAACACTGATATCAATATAACAATAGAATGGTTCCGCCCGGGCTTCGCTCTGAGGTTGCTGCATGTCCCACAGAATCGAGAGGTCCAGCGCAGAACACATAAGAGGGCATAACCGTAGTCAATATGCTGTACACATCAAGATACCTTTACGGATCAAGGTCAATTACAAGCCAATCCTATACTAATTATCCAGTGTTTCTAACCGTGCATGTTGATGTAGTTTTAAGTTGTTCGATGCACCATTGTCTAGTGTTGCAGTGTCAGGGGAGTGCACCGAAGTCCCTTAAACCAACACCCATGGGGAGGTGCTAAACAACTGGATAACTGTCCATGGATGATTCGCAGCCCTCGAGATCATTCATGTCATTCAAACGTTCCATTGGGCATGTTCGGGGTAGCTACATTCTAACATGAAAGTCATATACGGTCTGTTACTTAAACCTAGCCCTTTTCATTCAATTCTCAGGGTTTCACGGTGTAGCCGTAGGTGACCTTACGGCTTAGCCGAGGCATCTTACGGCTTAGCCGTACTATGCACTGCGGCTGAGCCGAGGTTCCCCCAATATCCACCCGGATTTACGGCTCAACCGTATTTTTCTCTACGGCTCAGCCGTAACCTGGTCCACGGCTTGGCCGTAAGACAATGTACGGCTTAGATCAGGCTGGGCCGTAGAAGAATGGCAAATTGCCAACATCCAGTTATTTTCAGCTAACAGTCTGTACTGTTCTACGGTTTGGGTTACGGTTGGGTCTCGGCTTCGCCGTAAGCCATTTTACGGCTTAGCCGTAGCACATTTCACGGCGTAGCCGTGAGTGCACGGACTCATTTTTCTGGAATCATTACAGTCATACAGAAACTGAACAAAATGACTGAAAAACAGCGAATAACAGTGAAATGAACTCAATGGGGCTGTCCAATACTGAGAAACACAATGAAGCATAAAAACACAACAATCAAATCACTATCAATCGGTGTTCACACATCTTGGGCTTATACTTGCCTCACGGACGAAATCCACACGCTGATTGGCTCAGTCCACTGGAATCACACACACTAACGAGCTCCTTTCTTCCTCCCTCAAGCAGTAGAAACAGAATTTGGAGAAGGAGAGAAAGAGGGCTGGACCGAGAGAGACGAGCTGAGAGTGAGAGAACGAGAGCTGAGAGACGATCGAGAGAAAAAGGGAGTGGTTGGGATATTTATAACTTAACTTGAGCCAAATTTACGTCTAAGTCCAAACAGCTACCACAATTGTCAGTTTGAGTCAAATGACAGTCCAACGAGAGCAAACGAACTTATTCGGATCCAAGACAGTTACGAAAATCGACAAGCTCAACGAAATACACGCGCGGACGTCAGAATGACGCAAAACTGACAAGGTCAATCAAAAGCCAAAATTACGAAAAAGGGCTCGAACTAACTAGTCCAAGTCAAACTCAACCCAACGATCTCTCTACGAGTCAAAACCAAAGGAAAACAGAATCTAAACACTCTTAGCAATAAAAACACACGCAATTACCCACTAATCCGGGTCAACTCGGGTCGGAGTGTTACATCTTCCCCCACTTGGACCTCATTCCGTCCTCGGAATGAACACGTACCTGAGCAAACAGATAAGGATACTGACGCGCCATCTGATCTTCTAATTCCCACGTGGCTTCATCAGGTCCATGATGTTCCCAAAGTACCTTGACCCATCGGATAGTCCTCGTACGCAAGAGCTGTTCTCTGGTCCCAACAATACGGAGCGGGCGCTCAACATATGACGCATTCGGTTGCATCTGAATGTCATCGTATCGAATCATATGCGTCTGATCTCGAACATACTTGCGAAGCATTGACACATGAAAAACATCGTGTATTCCAGAGAACTCCACGGGTAGAACCAGTCTGTACGCTAGATCGCCAATCCGGCTTTTGATCTCAAATGGACCCACATATCTTGGCGCTAACTTGCCTTTCTGACCGAACCGTACCGTACCTTTCATCGGTGAGACCTTCAAGAATACCCAATCTCCAACCTGAAATGTTAATGCTCTTCTACGCGTATCTGCATAGCTCTTCTGTCTCGATCAGGCAATCTTCAAATTGTCAATAACTTTCTGCACTTTCTCGGTAGTCTCAGCAATGATCGTCGGTCCGTGGAAACTCCTTGTTCCAACTTCTTCCCAGCAAACAGGACTTCTACATTTCCGTCCATACAGAGCTTCATAGGGTGCCATTCCAATACTCTCGTGGAAGCTATTGTTATACGCAAACTCACACAACGAGAGATGCAAATCCCATTCTTTCTCGAAATTCAGCACACTGGCCCGTAACATGTCCTCGAGCGTCTGAATAGTTCGTTCGGACTGTCCATCAGTCTGCGGGTGATACGCCGTACTGAAGCTCAACTTCGTTCCCATGGCCTCCTGAAATGCTCTCCAAAACGAAGAAACAAAGCGGCTATCTCGATCTGACACAATCGACACGGGCGTACCATGTAGTCTCACTATCTCATCAACGAACTTCTTCGCCATCTCGGAAAATGTCATGCCTTTCTTGAATGGAAGAAAATGGGCTGTCTTCGTCAATCTGTCCACGATCACCCAAATGGCACTGTTCTTCTTGCTCGTCAGGGGTAAACCCGAAACAAAGTCCATTGTAATGTGCTCCCATTTCCACTGGGGAATGTGCAATGGATGTAAGGAACCTGGAGGTCTCTGATGGTCAGCTTTCACCTTTTGGCAAGTCAAACATCTAGCAACAAACCCAGCAATTTCTCTCTTCATGTTGTTCCACCAGAATCTGTCCTTGAGAGCTCGGTACATCTTCGTACTTCCAGGGTGCATAGAATAACGTGCATGGTGTGCTTCGGTCATCAAACTCTCCTTCAAAGCATCTACTGCTGGCACACATAATCTGTTCCTGAAATACAAGACATCACCCTCCAAACGAAAGTCTGGTCGATCGGCAATGCTATCCCGAATTCGCTTCAACATCGCATCTTCAAACTGCTGGTCTTTGATACGCTGAATGATGTCAGGCTGGAAGCTCACTGTACTGGCAAGTGTCAAACTGTTCTCCACCGCTTGCAGTTCCACTGGCTGAGCATGCCTCACAAAATAAAGACTATCCAAAGCCTGAAGAATCTCCGACTTCCTACTCAAGGCATCTGCAACAACATTGCCTTTCCCTGGATGATACTTGATGGGGAAATCAAAATCCTTGATCAACTCAAGCCACATTCGCTGTCTCATATTCAACTCAGACTGCGTGAAGAGGTACTGTAGACTATGATGATCTGAATGCACTTCAAAGTTCACGCCATATAGATAGTGTCTCCACATCTTCAACGCAAAAACGATGGCTGCCAACTCTAAATCATGTGTAGCATAGTTCTTCTCGTGCTCTCGAAGTTGTCTCGAGCCATAGGCAATCACTTTGCCATGTTGCATCAAAACACATCCCAAACCGACTCGAGAAGCATCAGAGTAGATCATAAATCCTTCATGCCCATCCGGTAACGTCAAGACTGGAGCCGAGGTAAGCTTCTCCTTCAACATCTGGAAATGGCGCTCGCATTCGTCCGTCCACAGAAAAGGAACATTCTTCCTGGTCAATCGAGTCAACGGGGCTGAAATCTTGGCAAAATCTTGAATAAAGCGACGATAATATCCAGCTAATCCAAGAAAACTCCGTATCTCCGTCACAGTCTTTGGGCTGGGCCAATTCATCACTGCTTCAACTTTCATCTGATCCACTGCCAACCCATCTCGTGAAATGGTATGACCAAGAAAAGCTACCTGCTCGAGCCAAAAATCACACTTCGACAACTTGGCATATAAGCGATGCTCTTTCAACAACTGCAGGGCTCGACGTAGATGTTCCTCATGCTCCTCTGGGGTCTTCGAATACACCAGAATATCATCAATAAAGACCACCACGAATCGATCCAGAAAAGGAGCAAAGATCCTGTTCATCAAAGCCATAAAGGCAGCAGGCGCATTGGTTAATCCAAATGGCATCACGAGAAACTCAAAATGTCCATACCGTGTCCTGAAAGCAGTCTTCGCAATATCGTCTTCCTTCACCTGGAGTTGATGATACCCCGATCGTAGATCAATCTTGGAAAAATAGGCAGCACCTTGGAGTTGGTCAAACAACTCATTTATTCTTGATCGTGACTTTGTTCAACCGCCGGTAATCGATACACATCCGTAAGGTACCGTCCTTCTTCTTCACAAACAGCACTGGCGCTCCCCACGGTGACACACTCGGCCGTACGAAACCCTTCTCCGAAAGATCTTGCAATTGCGTCTTCAATTCGAGTAACTCAGCAGGGGCCATACGATAAGGAGCTAAACTAATGGGTGCTGTACCGGGCACTAAATCGATCGCAAATTCTACATCTCGAACAGGGGGTAACTCGGGTACTTCCTCCGGAAATACATCCGGGAACTCACGTACTACCGAAATATCGCTCAACTGCTTCACCTCCTTCTTCTCCGAGACGAAAGCAAGAAATCCTGCACAACCTCTGCGTATCAAACGATCCGCCTTGCATGCGGAGATGACACGCCTCGGGCATCTCTCCTGATTGCCCTCGAAACGAAACCCCTTCTCAAAATCGAAGTAAATCGTCCTGTTGTAACAATTAACACAGGCACGATACCGCGCTAGCCAGTCCATTCCAAGGATCACATCGAAATCCAACATGGACAACAAGATCAAATCAACTGGCAGCTGGCGACCTTCAATCACCACGTCGCACTGAGGGTAGTATACACTACACTCCACTCTCTTGCCCACAGGAGTGGACACCACTAGCAAATAGGGTAGCGGTCGAGGGGGTTGCGGTAACTGTTCCGCAAAACGAGGGGCAACATACGAACGCGTAGATCCCGAATCAAATAGTGTATGTGCTTCAGCTCGGGCAATGAGAACTTTACCTTCCACCACTTTCGCATCCTCTGCATGATCATGGGAGGCTGCATACACACGAGCAGTCTGACGCTGGGGCTTCTGGCTCTGGCGAGACGGAAGGGGGCTGTTCGAAGCTGCTGAACTGAGAGACTTGGATGACCCCATAGATCTGGATGACTGAAAGGTCCTAGTCTTCGGGCACTGAGCTATCTTATGCTCCATCGATCCGCAACTCAAACAAGCTCCGGACTTCTTCCAACACTTCTCCGTCGGATGTCCAAATCCACAAAACTCGCATCTGTTCCCGGAGAAACTCGAAGGTCCTTGCTTCCCTTTCCATTTCTTCTGAATCTGTCCCTTGGAACCCACTGGTGCACTTCTCTTAAAGTCCATGGCTCTCTCTGCTAGGTGGTTGGCTTCCGCAGCGTGTGCTCTATCGACCGCATCGTCAAAAGTAGCTGGTCTCTGAAAAGCAGTCACAAAATTCGCATATCTCGGATGCAGACCAGAAATGAAACGATTCACCTTCTTCTCCTCGGTATTGATCATGTCCTCAGCAAAATGGGACAACTGGGTAAAGCGGTGAATGTACTCCGAGACGGTCAGCTGCTGCTGCTGTAAGGCCAGAAACTCAACCTCCTTCACACGCCGGACATGAGCAGGAATGAACTTCCTTCTGAACTGTTTCTGGAACGTCTCCCACACTGTTTCACTAGGCAAGGTCAGATAGGCTGCACTAACACTCTTCCATCAGGTCTTTGCCATTTCTCGGAACATCGATGCCGTAAGCATAACCTTCTGCCGGTCATCGCAGACAATGGTCGAGAAGAGATCCCCAGTATGCTCCAACCACTGATCAGCCTTCAATGCATCTTCGTTACCATAGAATTCTATGGCTCCACGTTTCCTGAACTTGTCATACAGCGCATTTGGATCGCTCTCTTTAGGCTGAAAAACCACTGGCTGCTCTCCAGGCCGCTGAACTGGCGTTTGGCTCTGTCGGTCTACGATCGAAACGACCTGCGCTTACAAAGAATGGATCGCCTGTAGCATAGTCAAGAAGCGCTCATCAAAATTCACAAGTGGCTGTGGAGCGGCTGACCCACTCTCATTATCTCCCTGATCGTTGTTGTTGTGTGTTCCAGATCCCGATGCCATAGCCTGCAAAACACAAAAGTCAATCTGCTATCACACTCGGTAACTCACACAGACTCACAAGACAAGGGGACCAAACACAACAGTCCAGAACTGGACTACGAAATCTCACCACGTCCTATATGCCTACATGCTTACACACTAAGATAGAGACAATGCCCTGAGAGACAATGCTCTGATACCATACAATACGTATGTCACGACCCGAGCCCAGGGACCGGGGGTCAGAGGACGTCTAACCAATGACACACGTACTCCCGTGCATGCACACCTAGACCCCGTCCAAGCATACACACACAAGGGATCATTCACACGTGCAAACAACTGTACGCGGAAGCTGTACGTATCAAGGCATACCACAATATTCCAAAAGACAATGGGAGATTACAATATAACATGAATTGATAACAAGAACCATTTACAAGAACGTATGACCAAATAGTGGGCTTACAACGATCAAAATCAATATACAGATATCACTCAAGCCCACATTACAATTACAGAAAAAGTCCCCTCAATAGACTCATACTCAAAGAATGGGGAAAACCAAAATGATGCAAACCGTACTCTGGAGGATGGATCAAGTCCACTCCTCTAGGCCGGAGGGGGCCTCGCGAGCCTCTCCTGCAGTCGGGTCGACCGACGCAGGATCGGGAGAGGGATCTGAGCCTGCAACACACAAGACAAACGCATAAGTACAACGACTTAGCAAAGTATAAGCCAACAAGAAGATAACACGAATTGTGTCGAATACTGAATAATACTGAACAATGATCATAATGCAATATCCGTAGAAATTGTAACTGTATACTAAACAATTATGCAAATGAATAAAGCATGCCATCAGAATCAGAAACAGGTAACAATCAAGTGGCTACTACATTGGCCATTTTCTCCCTTACGAGAGCAATCAGGATGAGAGCACCAGCGACCGGGCCAGGGTACGCATGGGTCTCTAGTTCCCGGGGTCCGGAGTCCCAGGACAAGACACTCTGCAGAGGTAAACACTTAAACTAAACCAAAGTTAACCCCGTCGGGTATCCTAAGGCTGAGGCTCAGTAGTGCCAAGACCAATCACAGTCAATTGGATGATGCACCTCAATCAATCAATCATATCATATCACTTATCACTTACAGATCTCACATATCATGCTGAACAAACAATAGGAAGTGCATCGCATATACTGATACTGAATGTACATAAACTGATACGGATACGGAATGTACATAAGCAATTACAGGAAGTGCTGACAATGAGTATCAATCACAATCACTGACTCATAACTGATGCAAGTACTCCAATGGAGCAATGATAACACTGATATCAATATAACAATAGAATGGTTCCGCCCGGGCTTCGCTCTGGGGTTGCGGCATGTCCCACAGAATCGAGAGGTCCAGCGCAGAACACATAAGAGGGCATAACCGTAGTCAATATGCTGTACACATCAAGATACCTTTACGGATCAAGGTCAATTACAAGCCAATCCTATACTAATTATCCAGTGTTTCTAACCGTGCATGTTGATGTAGTTTTAAGTTGTTCGATGCACCATTGTCTAGTGTTGCAGTGTCAGGGGAGTGCACCGAAGTCCCTTAAACCAACACCCATGGGGAGGTGCTAAACAACTGGATAACTGTCCATGGATGATTCGCAGCCCTCGAGATCATTCATGTCATTCAAACGTTCCATTGGGCATGTTCGGGGTAGCTACATTCTAACATGAAAGTCATATACGGTCTGTTACTTAAACCTAGCCCTTTTCATTCAATTCTCAGGGTTTCACGGTGTAGCCGTAGGTGACCTTACGGCTTAGCCGAGGCATCTTACGGCTTAGCCGTACTATGCACTGCGGCTGAGCCGAGGTTCCCCCAATATCCACCCGGATTTACGGCTCAACCGTATTTTTCTCTACGGCTCAGCCGTAACCTGGTCCACGGCTTGGCCGTAAGACAATGTACGGCTTAGATCAGGCTGGGCCGTAGAAGAATGGCAAATTGCCAACATCCAGTTATTTTCAGCTAACAGTCTGTACTGTTCTACGGTTTGGGTTACGGTTGGGTCTCGGCTTCGCCGTAAGCCATTTTACGGCTTAGCCGTAGCACATTTCACGGCGTAGCCGTGAGTGCACGGACTCATTTTTCTGGAATCATTACAGTCATACAGAAACTGAACAAAATGACTGAAAAACAGCGAATAACAGTGAAATGAACTCAATGGGGCTGTCCAATACTGAGAAACACAATGAAGCATAAAAACACAACAATCAAATCACTATCAATCGGTGTTCACACATCTTGGGCTTATACTTGCCTCACGGACGAAATCCACACGCTGATTGGCTCAGTCCACTGGAATCACACACACTAACGAGCTCCTTTCTTCCTCCCTCAAGCAGTAGAAACAGAATTTGGAGAAGGAGAGAAAGAGGGCTGGACCGAGAGAGACGAGCTGAGAGTGAGAGAACGAGAGCTGAGAGACGATCGAGAGAAAAAGGGAGTGGTTGGGATATTTATAACTTAACTTGAGCCAAATTTACGTCTAAGTCCAAACAGCTACCACAATTGTCAGTTTGAGTCAAATGACAGTCCAACGAGAGCAAACGAACTTATTCGGATCCAAGACAGTTACGAAAATCGACAAGCTCAACGAAATACACGCGCGGACGTCAGAATGACGCAAAACTGACAAGGTCAATCAAAAGCCAAAATTACGAAAAAGGGCTCGAACTAACTAGTCCAAGTCAAACTCAACCCAACGATCTCTCTACGAGTCAAAACCAAAGGAAAACAGAATCTAAACACTCTTAGCAATAAAAACACACGCAATTACCCACTAATCCGGGTCAACTCGGGTCGGAGTGTTACAATTTACATCTTGAACAATTAGATGTTAAAACTGCATTTCTCCATGGTGACTTGGAAGAGGATATCTATATGTATCAGCCACAAGGATATGCTGTCTCAGGAAAGGAGGACATGGTGTGTAAACTCAAAAAGAGTTTATATGGCTTGAAGCAGGCCCCAAGACAATGGTATATCAAATTTGACAAGTTTATGTGCAACACAGGTTATAAACGATGTCATGCAAACCATTGTTGCTATTATAAAAACTTCGATAACTGTTATATCATTCTCCTTTTGTATGTAGATGACATGCTTGTTGCAGGATCGAACATGCAAGAAATATATAATCTGAAGAAACAGTTGTCAACGGAGTTTGAAATGAAGGATTTGGGGGCTGCGAATCAAATTCTCGGCATGAGAATCACTAGAGACAGAACAAATCATACACTGAAGTTGTCTCAGGCAGAATATGTTGAAAAGGTCCTACACAGATTCAACATGCAAGGTGCTAAGTCAGTTAGCACTCCACTAGCAAGCCATTTCAAACTCTCAAAAGAGTTGTCTCCTAAGACAGAATAGGAGAGAGATGACATGTCAAAGATCCCATATGCTTCAGCTGTTGGCAGTTTGATGTATGCTATGGTTAACACAAGACCTGATATTGCTCATGCAGTGGGAGTTGTAAGCAGATTCATGGGTAACCCTGGAAAAACATATTGGGAAGCAGTTAAGTGGATTCTCAGATATCTGAGAGGAACTACTAATGCAGCATTGTGTTTTGGAGGACCAAAACTCAAACTGGAGGGTTATGTTGATTCAAACTTGGCAGGAGATCTTGATAGAAGTAGAAGTACTACTGGATATGTCTTCACCTTGGGTAGTGCAGCAATCAGTTGGAAATCACAATTACAGAATGTTGTTGCACCTTCTACTATAGAAGCAGAGTATGTCGCCGCTACAGAAGCTAGCAAGGAAATGATTTGGTTACAGGAGCTAATGGAAGAGTTGAGTAAGAAGCAAGAGGACAGCAAGCTGTACATTGATAGTCAGAGTGCCATTCATCTTGCGAAGAATTCGGCCTTTCATCCAAGAACCAAACACATTCGGATAAGATATCACTTCATTCGGTGGCTTCTAGAAGAAAAGGTGTTGAAATTGGATAAGATTCCCACAAGTCAGAATCCAGCAGACATGCTTACAAAGGTGGTGAACATTGAGAAACTGAAGCTGTGCTCAGCTTCAGTTGGACTTCTTGTTTGAAGACAAGGTGATGACATTTGAACCTGTGTTGTGATCAGTCTTCAAGTGGGAGATTGATGGATTAATGAAGCCTGATCTGGGGTAATTATGTAATATGTTGGTTTAATCTAGACCCTTTGTTGTAAGGGCAGATCCGACGGTTGTTACGGCTCAGGGTTATTATTAATAGGGCTTCTGTTATTCTGAGTGGATGAGAAAGAGAGAGTTGGTTTTCTGCAGAGAAGAACCTAGGAGAGTTGTGTGCTCTTGTAATCACGAGAAAAGGATTGTTCTTCTTGTGGGTGATCTCTAACAATAGTGAAACAGGTTTAAATCTCCGTGGAAGTAGCCCACATCGGGTGAACCACGTAAATCTGTGTCTATTTGTGTGGATTGATTGTTCTTCTTGTTTCTCTCTCTTTTCCCAACAATTAGCTTGGTTGGAAGAATATAAATTAGTTCAAATGGGTTTGTTTAAGATGTGGGACAGAAAGAAATTAAATAGATGAATGATTTAAATGGTATAAGCAATATTGCGGTTTTCCATAATAAGCTCCCACCTACACTCATGTCCATAATGAGGTCGTCACCATATAATGAAGAAAAATATTGAGTGGGTATGGGGTTAGTTGATAGAGGTGCAAGGAGCTGGAGGAAGAGGAGGATGAGAAAGAAGAAGAAAAAATGAGCAGTGATATATGCAAGTGAGCACGGATATCACCGCTCAGCAAAACAACAAAAAATTTAACTAAAAAAACCTCTTGAAAGTGCTATAGTGCTAATATATATTTTAAATCTTTTTCTGTCTATAGAAAATCTATAAGGACTTTTTTGATAAAATCCTTCGATTTCACCTTAGAAGGTTTTTAAACATTTTGATATGAATATAAGTTTTTAGCATATTTATTTTCATTGAGTGATGCATTAGTTGTTGGGGAATACAAAACTGACTCACCAAATAGAAAAAAATTGTATCATTATGGCTCTCTTTCTTTCTCTAAAACAATTTAACACCCGACCACCTAATTTTCCTTTTTATATTTGTTTGTAGATTTTCCAAAGCACGTGCAGGGCTTCACTAATATATTATAGAAAAGTGTAAAAGAGTTCCTAGAAGATTTGCATCTTTCTAATGAGTACAGTTGGCTTCTTCTCAACTATCAATGGTATGGGGTACAATTATAAATGGACCTCTATTCATTTTCAACAAATTAAATGAAAAACAAAAGTGGCCATTTCTTTTTTTTTTTTTTTTGGTGCGATTGTTCTTTTTTCTAGGTCCATGAGATATATTGATTCCAACCTTTTAAGGCAAGATTAACAAATCTAGTAATATATACAAGGCTAGGGAGAGAAATAGATCGTCAGAGAAGGTTTTTTAACATTTTGATATGACTATAAGTTCTTAGCATATTTATTTCATCGCGTGATGCATTAGTAGTTTGGGCATACAAAATTGACTCAGCAAATTAAAAAAAAAAATTGTATCATTATGGTTTTCTCTCTTTCTCTTAAACAAAATTTAGACCACCACCACCTACATTTTCCTTTTTATATTTGTTTGTAGTATTATAGAAAAAGTGTAAAGGTTCACATCTTTCTAATGAGTACATATGACTTCATCTCAACCATCAATATTATGGGATAAAACTATAAATGGACCTCCATCAATTGTATGGAATAAAATTATAAATGGACCTTCATTCATTTTCAACAAATTAGATGGAAAACAAAAGTGGCCATTTCTTAAATATTTCTTTATTTTTGGTGCGAGTGTGTATTTTTTTTTCTTGGGCCTACGAAGTATATAGATCGTCAAAGGTTGGTTCCAACATTTTAAGGGAAGGCAATACATACAAGGCAAGGGAGGGTGCATTATGCCAGTGGACTAGAACCTAAACCGGCTATTGCCGGTTTTCAAAACTGGATGACCTGTACAGCCTACCCAGATCACAAGGGCAGAATCAATGGTCTGGATACTCTGACACGCTACCCGGAGCTCTATGCCTGCCTGTTCAAGATGAATTTGATTGATCCCCTCTCTTGACACTTTTTGAACTTTTGATAGAAAAAGGGTTGGGTCACACACTTCAATTGAGCACCTGAACCAAAAACTTGTGATTAACACCAAACAAGCATCGAGACCAAGTCAACCCGTAGTCATGTATTCCTATAATGGTACTCAATCAAATCAGGAACCCAATCCTTTTTTAGCTCAAACTTGAGTATTTATATTAGCGGTGGGAATCAAACTCATCTTGTGCAGTCAAGAGTCATCTCAACCATATGTAGGCTTCAGGAAGGAGTTTTCAAGATCCTTTTTTTGACTCAAACTTGACTATATATATATTCATCCTGAACATAGTCTGAGGGATAGATACATTGAATATGTTTTTTCTCTCTCTCTCTCTCTATATAATATATATATATATTTATGTGGTGGTGATTAAATTCATCCTGCAGCCGGTCATCACTCATTTATATGTAGGCTTCAGGAAGGAGTTTTCAAGGCCCAATGTGTCACAACTCACAAGGGTTCTATCATGATCTTTATAATTGGCTGTGGGTCAATCCTTTTAATGCAAGAACTTGCCCACACCCAATGCGGGTTTTATTTAAAAAAAATATGTTATTTGTAAATAGAAACATTTACATAAATTACAAATAAATATTAACATAAAATTCATTACACAATCATAATTTAAATAGAATCCTTAAAACCAAATATTATATATATCCATATTAGATTTGGGATATTTAAGATTACCCCAAAAAAATGGTATCGGCTACAAGAGAGATGGAGATGAGATTGTGAGAAAGAAAAGGGAATGATAAAAAAGACATAAGGCCTGGGTTTGCTTCTAGTCATCCCACGTCTCATTCAAAACCACCATATATTTGTCAAAATATAGAAATATCATTATCATTATCATCAAAGCTTTATCTCAATTATGTTGAAGTTGGCTACATGAATTCTATTTTTCCATTCCATTCTATTTTGAGTCAAATTTTTCGATAAGTTAAACTTCTTTAAATCTGAACTAATGACCTCCATCAATGTTTTCTTCGGCCTACCCCTATCTCTTGATGGGCCACCCACTTATATAAATATAGAAATATGATACTTGTAAATAAAAATATTTACATAAATTATAAATGAATATTAACATAAAATTCATTACACAATCATAATTTAGTTAGAATCCTTATAACCAAATATTATATATATATATAGATATAGTTATATATGAGATTTGGGATTTTAAAGATTGGCTAAGAAAAATGATATTGACTCCAAGGGAGATGGAAATGAGATTGTGAGAAAGAAAAGGAAATGATAAAAAGACATAACGCCTAGTTTTGCTTCTCATGTCTCGTTCAAAAGCATCTTATATTTGGTGTGTTTGTGAGTATTTAACGGGCGCCACCTAGGGGCATTAATGCTGTGATGTTAAAGACTCATAGGTATCTACGCAATTAAAAAAAGGCGAAAAGCTAAAGGCAAAAAAAAATGTTATTCAAATTGAGGATGGAATTCTACGTGATTGCACTCTCTCATATGATCTTACTCGTCTTCCTTATACTGTTTCTATTCATCAAACATAAAAGTGGAATAACTGATATATGAATATATGTGTAACAAACAAATTAAAATAAATGCAAATAACAAAGATATACAGTAAATCATATTTTAATACATGGTGTTGGAAGAATGACTTAATACATAGAGTAATGGGCTAAATTATAATTAAAAACATGAAAAAGGGCAAAGAAACATAATACCCTATCCTAGTTCAAGTTTGGGCCCACAGATGTCTAAAGTATAAGGCCAGGAAGTAGCTGCTGAAATTTAAAAGCTTAATTATGACCCTATTCATATTATTGGCTAGTGTACCCTCAATGAAGTATCCATATTCTCTCTCCTCTTATCTCTTTTGAGATATTTTACAACTATAACACTGAACGTTTTTTCCCTATTTGTGAATCACAATATAAATTATAGCATTAGTGGTCATTGGTAATTTAGTGGTTGAGATCTTGTGATAGGTCCACTAAAGACATTTTCCGCTTGATGGGATCACATTATACCATTATACTAAGAGGTAAGGGATCTTCTGGCATGTGATAATCCAATTCCCTCACCTTGGCAAGAATGGACTCAAAGATTTCTTCTAATGTAGTTTGCATTAATGTCAAACAAGCATAGCATTCCAGGCCTAAGGTCAGCCCCTAATAGAAAAACATATAAGCAGTCAATTATATATAAAGAATTCAATTGATTTCAATTGAGAAATCACCTTTAACTGATTTTCACCCTCACTAATTTATTTAATTTAAGATGAAATTAAAAAGCAATTGGCATTTTGAAATCAACCATATTAGAATCAATGGTCATTAAACCATTTGGGCATTATAATAGACGAAATTGAAATCCATGGTCATGAAGTCAAAACTGTGGGGATTGTCAAGACTAATTGAGTCTAATTTCTCAGTTGGACTCAATTGGCTTAATATTGGCCACTAGATATGCTTCTGTTGGCTATTAAAATAAAAGAATAGAGTTGCAATAACCCATCTCACTCTCTTATACATAGTTTTAAGGTATTCCGGCATATGTCTCTCTGTCTCTCCCTGCTTGTTTTCTGCAGTGAGCTTGTCATTGTTGTTGGAGGGTGAAAGCATAAGCCAGGGAAGTTATGAACCCAGTGTTTTTTTTCCTCTCTCTGTTTTTTCAAATTCTATGATCCAATGGCAGTCAATCTAAAGTCAATCCAATGTACTAGTACTCATGTTTGGTAGAGGATGAATTTGTTTTTTTAAGAAGTTTACTATTCATCAAAGTATAAAAGGTCTTGAAAACTTGAGAGATGAGATACAAGACACTAATCAATAAGCTGTAGGGTGAGGACGTCCTATTATCCAGAACTTATCAATGGCCATTTATGAAGGATTTTTTTTTTCGTTTCATTATTACTTTTATTGTTAGTTCGATGATGTCGATATGATATTCTTAATCATGGAAACAATATTTTTGTTGTACCTACTACTGTTCTGATGTTTTTATTGTATAGATTTTAGAGAGCCAAACATAATGTGAGATGAACGCTAAGAAGTAGCATAGAGATGTTTGAGTTCCAGGTGGAAATGTTCGGACATATGAAGACAATAATAATTTTATTTTATACTAATAAAGACATTTGTTCTGCCTGTGACACTCTCTGGATTACTTTTATTTATTTATTTAAATAAACAAAGTGAAATATCTATTACTTTTATTTGATTTGATGCAATTCTAACTTGTCTTAATTAATTGGCGTTTCTTTGGGATTTTGATCATAATCAACGTTAGGGCTAATGCACATGTGGGGTACCTGTACACGGATAGAGATATATTTATCTTCTACAAGCAACAGCTTTTATTTTTATTTTTCATGAAGAAAGGTAAATGGCGATAATTTTATTAATTTTAATAATGGTAGGGCAAGTCAACCAAAGCTAAAATTTTAAATTTTTATAAATAAAATTTTTAAAAAATAATAATTTAGTTTTCTTGTAAAAGTATTCTTTATGAAAGCAAATTATTATGTGCTTCATGATTGTTACATATGACATAACATACTTCCTAACTGATAACTTTAAGCATATACATTTTCTAGAAATATTTATTTTAGATTTTATACAATATAAACATATGTAACCAAAATTGATTTTTTTATATATATTTATATGTTAAAAATCAAATGATTCTTTTTTATATGACATTTATTATTTCTCGTGCTAGGAATGAGGGCATTTTTCTAGTTTTAAAATTGAAAAATAATTTTATGAGAACTAATTCTCACTACTTTTTTGTGAGAAGTCTAGGAAGAGCTTATCTATCATCTAATCCAAATCCTACAATATATAGGACCCCCTTGATAGTTACACGCCCCAAGCCTTGGTCAAATCTGAATTTACTGGATTGTTGATCGACTGTGCACCAATTTGAATGAACTAAATTTGTGGGCCCAGATGAAGGAGTTAGGGACATATGATTGGAGCCAGACATGATATTTGAGGTAATTTCATATAGATCTTTTCATCCCATTAGTCTCATCCCCAAATGGAACCCACAAGTGGGCCGCAAAAAAAGTTCTCAGGGTAGGTGTGTAAGAACACTTCGCATCGGATTAAAGCCCTTTAATTAGAGTCTTTTGGTAGTTCAAAAAAGGAATGACATTTGTTTTAAATCAATTGAAATCTTTATTTTCATTTCTTTTGAAATAACAAAAATTCCCCTTTCTTAGAAGCCTTTGATCCTGTCTGTGGGATATGATCACCCGTCTGGGAAATTTTAGCATTTCATGGTCCCAAACAGGCCCAAGTTCCTAAATTATCTTTGAAAGGATGTCTGATAAAGCTATACAAAATCATGGGCTTGTCTGCATTTTTCAAGGAAGTTATAGGTCGAGACCTGACCTGAACTCAATAGACCCAGTCAGGCCTTAATAGGTCCTATAGTAGGCCCAATCTGGATCTAAAGGCAAACCCGATACTGCAATACGGACTGCTCTCCCAGCACTATCATTTATTAGGGCCCACTTGAAGGGCATGTATGGCATCATTGTTTTGGAATGTTTTAGGATTCCAAAGAACAAAATCAAATTAGAAGTTTCCTTTTTTGATTTTGCCAGAAATTAGAAGTTTCCTTTTACTTTCTAAATTAGGACACTCAAATTTAGAAAGCAGCAGCAGGCAAAGGATTACTATTTACTAGTGTTAGCGGTATCCGGATTCTTTCCTTAAAGGCCTATATATATGAGATATCTTTACCTCCAGTCACATATAGTTGGACGAGTTTTCCTACTTTGTAAACGCAGAGTATTTGCTTAGGATTTTGAGGACTTGGCATCAATTCCTACTTCATACAGGTATCTGATGTTTATTTGCTAGTTCTCTTCTCTTCTCTTGCCTTTTTTATTTTTTCTCTTGATGTTGGTAGGCTTCAATTCCTACTTCATACAGGGTATCTGATGTCTTTCTCCTATCTTCAACCACATTGATTTCTTTTATTTGGAGTGGTTGCACTTTTCACTTGATAGGGGTCTGTAGGAATCTCCAACTTAGTTTTCTTGGACAACAAAGTAATGTTATGTTAATATTAGTGAAATAGAGCCATTGTTCATTAGATCTCCACCGTCACCCTATGAAAGATGAAATCAGACCCATGTCACCATAACCCATCCCCCTTTGTATTAAAGTTTTAAGAAAAACAAAAGCATGCAATTGCTCAACCACAATCCATTGAACATGAAGAAAACTCACCATGATCAAAGAACTATGGAGACCAGAGTCGATCTTCATTGACTCTCGAGTCCAATTGCTCCATCACAGTCTGGATTCTAGGCCTAAACCGCTCACGGTAAAGGTGTAGCAACTACTATAGGTGATCCAAACTCCACATATTTTAGAATTGGGTCCACCTTTGAAATCCAAACAGCTCAATATCATCATATTTTGGAACTATAAAATTAAATCTTCAACCGAATCAGATATATGCCTACTTGATTTGAGTTGGTTCAACACTAGAGTTCTAATTCAATAAGAAAAATAACCAAATCATCATTAGAGAGAGTAGAAAGAGACAGAAGTCTTTTTTTTTTTTTTTTTGTAAATAATAAGGAAGAGAAAGAGGAAAGTATTTTTCTTTTAATAAGAGTAAAGTTAATACTAGCACATGTATTAGAAAAAGGAGTCTTTGTTTAATTAGGAATTGTCTTACCCTCAATTGGAAATAAACCATCCTTATCATATTAACCTCTGCACCCCTTGTGTTCCATCCCACTACTCCTCTCTTTCTCTTTCACTTGGGCTAGGGCTTGGAGTACAAGATCATCATCACCACAGTCAATCATCATCCTTTTCAAGAAGATTTGTTGTTAGAAACCAAGTGATTCTTCGCCCGCCCTCCTCATGGATTCCAATCAGATGTAGGGTTCTGATTTGATTAATCGATTAATGATTTCTTACTTTCATCTTGATCATGTAAATCTAGTTTACATGATGGGTGGAACGTTGAGTTCATATTGGGTTTGTAAAATATCACCATTACAGCTTCTTTTTTTTTTTTTTTTTTTGGGGTAGAAATCATCATTACAGAATACAATTTAATTCACTAAATCATTATATGGCCCACTTAATCGTGATGGAATTAAGGACATGAGTGTGGAGAGAGCGTGTGAATTTGCTGTGTACCCATCAAAGGATGTGAACATGTTGCTGTATGCATACCCAAAGTTCTGATTATACATACCCATCAAAGAATTGTTGTTCTATATTATATTAGATGCATCCATATCAAAATGTACTCATGTATCTGTGCTACAGTATTCATCCCAGAATTCTGATTTCTACATGGTTGTCTGGATGGTTGATATTTGATACAAGTGAATTCATGTTCTTATATGTATGACATTTGCAAACAAAATCAGTAACTTAATTTGATGTCCAAGGGATATGCATTATAATATACCCGTTCTCTTAGGTCCCAATTCAATCAAAGACTGCAAGTTATGTACCTGTAATTACCAGTTTAATTATTAACCTTGGATGGACATGATCGTTGGATCATGTATGTCCTCCCACTTGGGTGCACCACTGTGAACTAATCCTCACAACTCACAAGAACCGTGTGAACGAGCTGTGTGCAGTGAACCTTAAATCACCTCAAATGGCCAAGAACCCATAACTAGTTTATACCATCAGCCTAAACCCAACTCTGACCTGACAATATGGTACTTTGTTTATGAAGTCATTAGTGAATTCGAATTCCAATTGTTCACTAACTTTACTATAAAGTCATTAGTGAATTCGAATTCCAATTGTTCACTAACTTTACTATAAATTCATTAGTGAATTCGAATTCCAACTGTCCAAGAACTTGATCATAAAGTCATTAGTGAATTTGAATTCCAATTGAGGTACTTAAGCTTCTCTCTCTTTCTCTCAGAGCTTTGAATCGCATCAATGGCTTCATTAGACCTGGAAAATAGGGCCAAAGAGGCCTTCATGGACGACAACTTCGATCTGGCCGTTGATCTCTACACCCAAGCCATCGAGATGGACCCCAAGAACGCTGTTCTCTTTGCTGATCGTTCCCAAGTCAAAATCAAGCTCTGCAACTACACTGATGCCGCTGCTGATGCTAACAGAGCACTTGAGTTGGATCCATCAATGTCCAAGGGGTATTTACGCAATGGAACAGCATGTATGAAGCTTGGCGCATACCGGACAGCAAAGGCTGCTTTTGAAGCAGGAGCTGCTTTGGTACCCCATGACTTGAGATTTGAAAAGCTGATCAAGGAGTGTCAGAAGTGCATTGGAGAAGAGATGGCCAATACTCAGAAAACATCTACACTGAATGCCTCACTTAACACTCAGACTTCTTCAGTTGACTCTCATTCTTCAGTTGCAGCTGCTGTTACTGTTAAAGATACTAAGCAAGTTCAGGACACATCCCAAAATGCTTCAGATAAACCCAATTACAGGCACGAATATTACCAAAAGCCCGAAGAAGTAGTTGTCACCATTTTTGCAAAGGGTGCACAATCTAAAAATGTGTCTGTTGAGTTTGGTGAACAAATTTTAAGTGTGTCAATTAGTGAGGATGCTTATCATTTTCAACCGCGCCTATTTGGGAAGATAATCCCTGACAAGTGCAGATATGTGGTACTGTCCACCAAAATTGAAATCTGCCTTGCAAAAGCAGAGTCAGTTAATTGGACTTCTCTGGAATTTATCAAGGAGAATCTTACTCTGCAGAGGCCAAATGTATCATCAGGTTCCCAGAGGCCTAGATACCCATCTTCAAAATCAAGAGCAATTGACTGGGATAAGTTGGTAGCAGAGGTCAAGGAGGAGGAGAAAAAAGAGAAGCTGGATGGTGATGCAGGTGTGAACAAAGCGTTTCAGGACATATACCAGAGTGCTGATGATGACGCAAGGCGGGCAATGTCAAAATCTTTTGTGGAGTCCAATGGTACAGTTCTGTCAATGAATTGGAAAGAAGTGGGTGCTAAAAAGGTTGAGGGCAGCGCCCCTGAAGGCATGGAGATGAAGAAATGGGAGTACTAGATTTTTACAATTGTGCTGTTGCATGGCAACCTGCTAGTTGTTTTGGGGTTGATCATCTCTTAAGTCTTACCATTTTTTTTGTTTTTGGGTATGTTGGACTAGCATGGTTATAATTTTTGGGAGGTTTGAGAAGCTTGCTCTTGTTTACATAACTTTCATTTTTTTTAATGAACATTTTTCTAGGTTTGTGTGGCTTCTTCAATAACAATAAAAAAAAAAAGGAAATCCAATTAAGGGTTTTGAAATTTTTCATTTTTGTTTTATTTACTTATTTTTCACATAGAGTTCTCCTAAGGAAAATTTCATTGTTCCACACCAGAGTGTGGGCCCATTCTTTTTTGCAAGGTGTTTAAAACCTTGCCAAGCTTGCACATTACGAATGCAAACGGTCATTTTTGGAATAAGAAAAATGACTCCCCACCTTGTCGTATGAAATCTCTCCCGCAATAATCTTACGCCAGTAAAACTAATTTTCAAGAAAGCAGAAAGCTATTCTTGAGTATAATTAATTGCTAAATAATAAATTTATTATAGTTTTTAATATTGCACTATTTTATGTTGGACATTAGTATCTTAGATTTAGATAAAGATTAGTTTGGTATTAATTTGGTTGTTAGGGATTTCAAATAATTAGAATTTTGAATAAGATATTACTTTGACTGTGTAAATTGAAATCATTTTTCAACTGAATGTTTATGGTGAAATAACGGAATGTAGTGATTTAATTTGTGAGATTCTTTATTTTACTATATTATTATTATTTAAATATGTAAATATCTTATTATGTGAATATCCAAAATGGTCCTAAGTTAATGTTTGATACATTGATAATGCACACATTAAAACCATCTAAAATATGATGTCTCCTGCCCACCTCTATGCATGCGATTCAGATTAGACCATCAATAGTAGCATTCCAATCCAACACACTTTTAAATTACAAATAAAATTTTCTTTCCCACTTATTTTAACCAACAAAAATATGTTAAAGTTAAATGTTTAGCTGCTATGATTACTTTATCAACAAATTTGGCTCAACACTGGCAAACAAAAAAAAGAAGTTCCCCATGGCCCAACCCACATAGGAAACCATGTCACTAATTGTGATGGCAATTACCAGCAAAATCATACTCAATGTGCTTATTAAATAATTCACAAATTACATTATGACACATAATTCTCGTTTAACAATAGTTCATAAACATACCATATTACCATAAAACCTTAGATCCTCATCATGAAATTTAACACCACCACCACCAATTCAAGTAAATACAATAAAAATTCCATCACCTTTATATGGAATGGAACACTCAAAATCACATGCAACAAAAATCCACAGGTTTTAAGATCATAAACATATAAATGCAACTAAACATATCCACCGTTGATCCGAATCACCTGTCCATTGATCCACTCAGCAGCATCAGTGGCCAAGAACCCCACCAGTGGGGCCACATCCTCCGTCTGCCCCAACCTCCCCAGCGGACACATATCCACCACCTTCTTCACGGCCTCCTCCGTCTTGCCCTCAAAGAACATGTCCGTCGCGATCGGCCCCGGCGCCACGCAATTCGCCGTGATCTGTGTCCCCTTCAGCTCCTTCGCCAGTATCTTCGTCATCGCCTCCACCGCCGCCTTCGACGCCGTGTACGCCGCGTACCCTGGGAAGAGTGCCGCTACCAGCGACGTCGTGAAGCAGATGATACGCCCACCTCCGCCGCGCACCAGGCGGTTCGCTGCCTCCTTGGAGCAGAGGAAGGCGCCCTTGGCGTTGACTGCGAAGATGTTGTCCCAGTCCTCCTCGGTGGTGGCGGCGAGGGTGGGGTACTTGGGGTCGAGGACGCCGGCGCAGTTGACGAGGATGTGGGGCTGGGCGGAGAAGGTGGACTCGGCCTGGTCGAAGAGGGATTTGACCTGGGCGGCGTCGGAGACGTTGGCCCGGACGGCGACTGCGCGGGAGGGGGAGGGGGAGGAGTTGATCTCGGCGGCGAGGAGGTCGGCCTGGGACGAGCTGGTGGCGTAGTTGAGGACGAGGTTGGCGCCGAGCGAGGCGAGGTGGAGGGCGACGGTGCGGCCGATGCCGCGGGAGGCGCCGGTGACGATGGCGACGCGGCCCTGGAGAGGGTAAGCGGTGCTCGATCCGACTCTTGTTTCAGCCATGGTTTAGGAGAAAGAAATGAGAAGTAATGGTCCTTGGTTTTGCAGGTGATAGGGTTTCTGCTTTTATAGTGTCGGGGAAGACAGGCTTAGGCTCACGCGAAAATTGGATGTGGAGATTGATTAAGGGATAGTGGGCCACTCTACGGTGATCCTACAATCAGTCCTATTTCATGCCAATGTCATGATCTATACCGTTAAATTAAGGTGTCCTACTATATTTGGAAATGTCCTGACCCTAAATTCAAAAGACCTACCTGTTTCTAGTCCACAGATGAATGCTTGGACTATCATATCCAGATCATCTGCGCCTGGAATTGGCCGCCTCCTCCTTTGAAGTAAGAATTGAATTAAATTGAAAAGGGAGAAGTGAATTAAATTGAAAAGGGTTGACTCTGGCCAGAATTTTAATTGAAAAGGGTTCGCTCTGGGAAAATTTGTCTTTATGTATAATGAAAAGTTAAAAAGATGTTTTTTTTTATTATATTAGAAATTTGATTCCGGACTTGCGTAAGCACATACGTAAGGATAGGGATTTTTTTATTATATTAAAAATTTGACTTTCGGGACTCGTGTCTCTTCCAGGCCATTAACTTCTTCAAAAATTTTAGAAAGAGTGGCTGTTTCATAAATTCTTCCGAAGCATACCTCTTTTGGAGTATGATTGGGATATGATTACTCATTTTTTCTCTTCTGGTGAGCTGAGTCCTAAAAACCTATAGGTCTGCCACGCTTTTAATATATAACAGGTTCATTTGCTGCTATATTTAAATTTTTTTCTTATAGGAACATTAATTTATACAGGTATATGCATAGCTGGTACATTTGACCTAGTCACTTTTGCTACATCATTAAAAGCATTAGAGAATTCATTTGTAATTAAATGCACAATTCTCCGTACTCCATTCTCATATCATGAAAAACATAAATCTAGATGAGACTGAGTGAAAATATTTCAAATTAATTCACTATAACAGTTTTCATCTTTGCTGGCGCAAAATATATGTCGATAAAGGTATATAAAACGCCAGCAAAACCCCTTTCCAGCGATTTTTTATGTGCCAGCAAGCCGCCGGAAAAAATTCGTCTGGTATACCATTTGCCGGAGATAAAATGGAAGCATCGATAAATCTTATTCATTGCCGGCAAAACCCATTTCCGACGATTTCTTATGCACCAGTAAGCCGCTGAGAAAAATTTGTCCAGAATACCATTTGCCGGCGATAAAATGAAACCACCGATAAATCTTATGCACTGCTAGCAAGAAATAAAAACTTATGCCAGCGTTTTATAGTGATGGTAAAAAATCTAAAATTTATGAAAAATTATTTTTTTGAAATTATTTACCGGCGTTTTTTGTCGCCGAGAATGGTTTATTTATTTTCTATTATATCTATTATATTTCTAATTCTAATTATTTTTTAAGGCCTTTTGCTGGCGTTTTATTTCGCCGAGAATGGTTTATTTATTATACAATGTATTATTGTTATTTTTTTGTATTTCTTTGATTTTTAACGTTCTTTGCCCTATATATACATTAATTTGTTACATATTCCAACCTCTCTCATTTCATTATCCAAGACAAGAGCTATTACGCACCTTATTTCCATTTTCATTCTAAAACCACCAAAAACTAAATAAGAAACTTCATTTCACGTCATATTAATATTCAAACATCCTTTCAACATTCAAATATCATTTCAACATTGAAAGCACTTTACCATTACAAATTTAAAACCCATAATAACATTCTATTCCGTTCCAACATTCAAATACCAATGAAAATTTACATGTTCATATGATCGTGTCATTGTTGCAACATTGCTTAAAACAACTTCCTACATCCCATTTCAATACACAACAATATGTTACTCTTCATACTTGGCCTTCATGTGTACTGCATCTTCGCTCCATGTACACTTTCTTCATTTTTTTACTCAATGTGCATGAGAAACAAAACATAAACTGAGCTGGGTAGTTTGATTATAAATTCAAATAAAATATGCATCATGACTGGTACATGGGCCTGAATACACAAAGCTATGACAGTAAAATTTGTGTTAAGAGTGGTAGTCTTCTTTTATATGTGATTTATGTATAGTTGTTCATATTCATACATCCTTTTTTTTGTACATGTTTTATTTATTGGAGGTCTTTAATTCCCCTTTCACAAAATTCAATTGATACATTATTTATAAAAATAAAAATATAACGAAACTAGTAGATTTTTCTTTTGACTTCATCATTGTCATTGGGAAAGCAATTTCTAACATATCAGCTAAACATCCTTGCTTTCTCAAATCAAGGACATTTAAAAAGTCACCCTTTTCGAATGGACT
This sequence comes from Sextonia rubra, assembly GCA_037013555.1. Classification (NCBI taxonomy): domain Eukaryota; kingdom Viridiplantae; phylum Streptophyta; class Magnoliopsida; order Laurales; family Lauraceae; genus Sextonia; species Sextonia rubra. The sequence continues at coordinate 47,698,498 of JASUAD010000010.1, forward strand.
TCCTATCGTGAGAAGGGAATCCAACAAAAAAAAAAAAAAAACACGGCTGTGAAAAGTTTCCATCTTATTAACTTTTTACTTTGCATTGATAACTAAAAACAACATTTGGATGAAACCCCAAAACCCAAGTAGCCTTCAGTGTTTTGGCATACCACCGCATTAAGCTTGATACTAATTCTACTCCCTTCTCCAGCCCAAATCCATGTATCATCACCAACACCCATCAAAAAAAAAAAAAAAACCACAACCTTTGAGCAGAACAAAAACAGGTTCTTCATTTATCAAATAACGGTAAAATCTACCAAAACATCCCAAACCCAAATTCAGAAATGAATCAATATAACATGAATAAGAAGTTAGATTGGTTCTAACTTCTACATCTCCACTCACTAACCTTTACTTGGAGAGCCCAAATGCAGGCAGGGAAGGGTGATACGCTGCAAGGGAATCTATCCTTTTTTTTTATCTTGCAAGAAAATCACATACACGCTACAAATTGAGATAGTGGAACAACCTCATAATTGAAGAACATGGAGATTTAAATCAGAGCCAGAAGAAATGGTGAAAATACATTGAGATCCATTGATTTAAAGTTAGAATTATTGACGAAAATCTCTCTCAATCTTTTCTTTTTCAACGCCATAAATAAAAAGCATTTCTAGCATCACAGAAAGAAACCTCACAGCCATTGAAAAATCCCTTTGAAATCTCTCATACATAAATCCATTTAAAATCTTGATCCATAAACTCTGAATCTCTTGAAAAAAGAGAAGATATGTTAATGAGAGATTATTGAAGAAGAGAATCACAAAAAGAAACCCAACAAAGACACACAATAGCAGAAAAGGGAAAACACACAAGAAGCACACAAGAAGTCCAAAAAGCAGAGCAAGGATGGACCATATTTGGACAAAATCTCCTGAAACCGTGTGTGATTTTCACTGTCTGGAGATGACAAAATCTCCTTTTGGGTCTCACCAGGTGCTTGCTTCCTCATGACAAAATCCCAATAAAGACCATTTCACCATACATACATACATACCATTTGACCAACAGTATTTTAACCTTATTTTTTAAACAATTCTACTGAATAAAATCCCAATAAAGAAAAGCACAATATTCATTGCTCATAATAAGCAAGGAGAGAATCATATATTGCCTCCAAAAACAAGGGACATATGCGGTTACTAGAAAGAAAGGTAACATCTTACTAGAAAGGGACATGTGCCTCCAAAAACTTTGACATTGCTTTTGTTGCACCCACCATAAGAATCTTGTCCAATCAGATGAAATGGGCTAGGTGGGCATGACTATCAAGTATCTACCATCTTCTTCACCTCCAAACCAATCAATTAGCCAGTTTAAAATCAATGGTTCCAAAGTCAAATACCCCCCACCTGGAAACAAAAAAGAGGTTCCAGCCGTGTTCCTATTATTAGTGGCGGATATTAGACCATTAAAAATTGGGTGACATTGGAAGAGGTTCCGGCCATCTGTGTGCAATCATGGATCCAGGAATTAACATAAATTAATAATGCAAACAGATAAAAAAAAAAAAAACTTCACATGTTGTGGTGGTGTTTTCAATGTATGTGGAAATGTTTGTTGAGAGATGTTACCTTAGGATGACTGCTAGAACTCATGTGACACACATGGCCTCTTTAGGATGTCCTTAAAAAAAAAACTCTCCAGGCCCATAACAGATTAATAGTCATAGAGCTCAACCATTTCTAGTAATTCATTGTTACCCTTTGTTCATTTTATTATTTCATAGTTGTTTAATTATTAATTTATTTTCCACCACATTTTCCTGGTGATAATTGATAACAGCAGGAAAAGCAAAAAGGAAAATAAAATCCAAACAGCCCCTGTTTGGATTATTTTTGGTGGCCCAAACAACGCCTATTTCACTTTCATCCCCTGGAATCTAATCTGAAAACCATAAATTGCAAACGCCATGTGGATAAAACTCAACTACTGTTACTGATAGATCAATCAAGCCATAGCCATGAACTAATCAAAGCAAAGAAGAGAGCAAACAAAATTCACACAAACCAATCTCAAGCATTGCAGGAATCAGACCTATAATCCATGCAATCATTGAGCGATGGCCAGTGGTCCATTCAGGGCGGGCCCACATATCCCACAGTCAATTTGAACCGTTTACCACTGAAAGGCCCCGAACTCAATGAGAGAGAGAGAGAGAGAGAGAGAGAGAGAGAGAGAGATTACAAATGTTGAAAAACAAAGGTAGATAATGTTAGTGCAGACGATTTCAAGAAACCAAAAATTTTCTACCTTCACCAGACGATTTCAAGAAAATAAAAAAGAAGACGATTGAATAGTGGAGTAGAAGATGATTTCAAGGATGAAAGCAGAAAGATGAAGGAAGGAGAGTACCTAATTCAAGACCTTCACCGTGTGGAGAAGCAACAGCGTGTGTGGAGCAGCAGCAGCGTGCTTGGAGCAGCAGCAGCGTGTTTGGGGTAGCAGCGTGGTTGGGGGTTTCTCACGAGCAGCGGTAGTGTGCTTGGGGCAGCAGCGTGTTTAGGGCAGCTAGGGTTTGGGTTATAGTTTTTGGGATCAGGACCAGAAAGCTAAGAAGTTTTAAAAAAAATTTTAACACTATCCCTAGCGCGAGTAGTGCGGGCTAAGCACAAAATTGTCTTACGACTCTTACCTGCTATGCCCAGCGCAAAGGAGCGCCGGGAAAAAAATTTACAAAAATTTGCAAACGGAAAATTGTAAAAAAAAAAAAGCGCAAAATGAAAAAGAGGTGTAATTTTACCGGCGATATAAACAATTTGCCTGTAAAAATATAACCTTTTTCGGTGAAAAAAACCATTCATGGGGCAAAAACCTTACTTTTGCCGACGTTTTATTGCACCGAAAAAAGTCCAGCTATTTCCAGCGAAATAAGTTTTTCCGCCAGAAAATGGTAACTTTTCCCAACATTTAAATTTTGCACAGGGGAATAAATGCTGAAAAAGCTGCAACTTCTTGTAGTGATTCTCGCCGCTCTTCAGGAACAGGAATGGATTGTTTTACAGGGATAAGGCGTTCTTTAGAAACTCTCTTATCTCCCCCTAACGGTGAAAAGACTATCACATCAAGATAACAATTGACAAAACAAACAGGGAAATTCATATCCTGTCATTGGTTGTAGATCTCTAATAATTATGGGTGAAACATAAATTCCCAAGCTACGTTGTGGGTTCATGCATGTCATGGACCTACAATATCAAACATTATAGACTTAAGTGGATGCTCGAGGAAGTGTACCATAAGGTTAATAATTTGTGCTAATAAGCGGGCAAAAGCAAAAAAAAAAAAAAAAAGCAAATATCTAACCAATGAATAAAGGCATTAATCAAAATCATAAACATACCTAAAGAGGTCCACTAGGGGATTTTATAAGTTCACAAATGTCACCTCGTATCTTTTGCAGAAAGGATGGTCAATTGATGATACTCTAAAGAATACTTAGAAGAATTAGCAATAATTTGCCTGAGCATAGTAGCTCTAGGGTGACCTTATCTATCATGTCAAAGCATTAAAGCCTTAGATCACTAATGCTCAAGCTTAGTTTAAGCTTCTAGCTTGATTTTATCATTTTGATTATAATCAAATGTAAATAGATATTGAAAATTGTCTTGTAATAAAACCCTGAGGTATGAGGAGAATGCACTTGACTTTCCTAGTATCAGCTTCTGGCTGTCAATACTAGAAATGATGTATAAATATCTGTGTTACCTTCACTTATAATGTCTATATGTGGTATCGAGTCATCCTGATGTATTTGAATCTAAGCAAATTTCTTCAGAACTGCTAAAAAAAATAATAATGCATCATTAATGCATATGTGGGTACAATTTGGTAACTTTATGTTAACTCTTCTTAAACATTCAAATATTTGTACAGATCCAGCTATGAGTAATTCCTTGAGCGAATTAAACACTAACTCTGAAAAAACTTCTAGTTTTCACTATAATGTGTTTTGTGGCACTGTCACCGGACAAATATTATCCTTAGTTTCATGTATTCTATGATCCATACTGTAAGAAATAATTATTCAATCGCATTATAAAATATAAAATTTGAGAACAGCTAAACAATTCACCATTTAAAGCAAATATAACATGTAAACACAAGATACAAAGGATAAAAGAATAAATCCTACCATCCAACGAAATATCTAAAAATTGAACTCAATATTCAAATTCACAATAGTAGTTGTAGGTCTTTTAGACCATACTTGGTGGTTCTCTGAATTTAAAAAATGCCTTGTCTCTTGGGGTGGTTTTTTTCATCTCTACCGAATGAACCATTATGTCGGCATCTTTTGGAGGGATTCTATTTGAATAGTTTGGCATTTATTTCAAACATTAAGTGGTATGACCATCTTCTAGTGATCATACTTGTCCACCAAGGATATAATGGCGCAGAAAATGAGGGTTATATTATGTCCTCCAAGGACATCTTATTTCCCTCTGTGATGGCATCACCAAGCTTTTTTGAATGTGTAGATATTGATTTAACAATAAAAATTATAAAAAAATTCAAAACTTCGGGTTCTCAATATCCAATGACAAAATATAATGAAAAATTGGTTAATTAAAAGTTAGAACGTTAAGTTCTCAACTTAAGAATCAAAACTTTTGGTTTTGTCAAGACTTTATGTTTGATTTTATGACCTTCGTATCAATCCATACTACTTTGGATATTTAAGAATCAAAGCTTCAGGTTTGATTATGAATATAAATCTCTGGGTTCATAGTCAAAATCTTAAAATCTCTAGTTCCAGATAATATATGGATCTTCAGGTCCAAGTTTTTTATTTGATATAGAACTTCTTGTTCTAAATATCATATGGAACATTGGGTTCCAATTACTTATATAGAACTTCTAGCTCTATTTATGATCCATGATTTGCAATTTTATCATGATCTCTCTTCGATAAGAGATAATAAATTATTCATCACTCGAATTAAAATTATAAATACTTGCAGATCAAAAAAGAATAAAGATAAATGCGTATATATATGATTATCAAATTAATAAAATATCATAAAATAAGGATAAAATTACTTAACAGTTAAATCATCCTCCTTTTAGTGCCAATGTGTAGCTCTGCTCCCGAGCTTCCCGTAGGCGTAAACAGATTTCTGATCGGACATCGGATGATCAAGATATCGTAGAAATAACTTTTAGCCGTTGATCCCAATCAAATTGGCTTTGACCGTATGTGATCATACAGACGTCACTGCTTGCATCAGTGGTTATTGTTTTTGTGACGTTTGACAAGCTTGCTCTTATTTACATAACTTTCATTTTTTTAATGAACAATTTTCTGGGTTTGTGTGGCTTCTTCAATAACAATACAAAAAAAATGGGAATTCTAATTAAGGGTTTTGAAAACTTTCATTTTTGTTTTATTTACTTATTTTTTACATAGAGTTCTCCTAAGGAAAATTTCATTGTTCCACCCCAGAGTGTGGGCCCATTCTTTTTTGCAGGGTCTTTTAAACCTTGCCAAGCATGCACATTACCAATGCAAATGGTCATTTTTGGAATAAGAAAAATGACTTCCCACCTTGTTGTATGAAATCTCTCCTGCAATAATATTAAGCCATTGAAACTAATTTTCAAGAAAGCAGAAAGCTATTCTTGAGTATAATTAATTGCTAAACAATAAATTTATTATACATGTTAATGTTGCGCTATTTTATGTTAGACATTAGTATTTTAGATTTAGATAAAAATTAGTTTGATATTAGTTTGGTTAATAATTTGAATTTTGAATAATAGATGACTTTGAATGTATAAATTGAAACCATTTTTCAGTTGAATGTTTACGGTGAAATAATGGGATGTAGTGATTTGTGAGATTTTTTATTTTACTATATTATTGTTATTTAAAGGAAAAAAATTTTATGAAAACTAGTTCTCACCATTTTTTGTGAGAATTATAAGTGTGGCCAATCTATCATTCAATCCAAACTATGTAATACACAGGGACCCTCCTGATAGTTACTGGCGCCAAATTTCGGTCAAATCTAAATTTAAGGACCGTTGGATTGACTGTACACTAATTTGAACGGACTGAATTTGTAGGCCACGGATAAAGAGGTTAGAGACATATGATTGGGGCCAAACTTAATATGTGGAATGGTCTTACGTAGATCTTTCCACCCCTAGTCTCATCCTTAAATGGGACCCACAAGTGGGCCCCATAAAAGTTCTCGTAGTAGGTGCGTAGAAACCGTTCTCATAGGATCAAAGCCCTTATTTAAGTATGTAAATATCCAAAATGGCCTTAATTTAATGTTTGGTACATTGATAATGCCCACATTCAAACCATCTAAAATATGAAGTCTCCTGCCCACCTCTATGCATGCGATTCAGATTAGACCATCAATAGTAGCATTCCAATCCAACACACTTATAAATTACAAATAAAATTTTACTTTGTCAGTTTTTTAACCAACAAAATATGTTAAGTTAAATGTTTAGCTACTATGATTACTTTATCAACAAATTTTGCTTAACACTAGCAAACCCAAAAAGAAGTTCCCAATGGCCCAACCGATAAAAGAAACCATGTCACTAATTGTGATGGCAATTACTTGCAAAATCATACTCGATGTACTTATTAAATAATTCACAAATTACATTATGACGCATAATTTGTTTAACAATAGTTCATAACGTACCATATTACCATAAAACCTTAGATCCTCATTATGAAATTTAACACCACCACCAATTCAAGTAAATACAATAAACATTCCATCACCTTTATATGCAATGGAACACTAGGTAGCATTTGGTTCGCTGGAATGAAGGTTGAAATTCCCACGTTTGGTTCGTGAAAAAGTGGCGGAATGACCATTATTTTAGGAATCACCATTCCTTTATACAAGGAAATCACCATTCCTTTGGGGGATAGAGGAATGGCCATTCCATTCCATTGTAATTTTCCTTTAAGTCTAAAAAGCCCCTTTCATCAAACAAAACCTGAGATGCCTGATCATAAGACCTAGCCTCCTTCCTCTTCGTCTCTGACCTCTCTCTCCTTTTGTGATTCTGTTGCCGATCCTCTTCCGTCAACCATAAGGCATGTTCTGTGACACCCCCTTCTCGCCGTTGGTTAATTGGAACCCCCCGCAGAGGGAGATGGTTGGGACAGAGAGAAGGAGAGGGGTTGGGTGAGAAAGGGAGAGAGGGCTGTGACAAAGAGAGAAGAAGAGGGGGCTGGCGACAGAGGAAGAGGGTTGGGACAAAGAGAGAGGGAGAGAGGGCTGGGAAGTGAGAGATAAGGAGAAAGGGTTGGGCGAGAATGGGAGAAAGGGCTGGGAATAGAGAGAAGAAAAGGGGCTGGGCGAAAAGGGAGAGAGGGTTGTGATAGAGAGAGGGAAAGGGGGGGCTGGGCGAGAGAATCCTGGCATTTTGGCAAAAAAATTTTACAGGGGTATTTTGGTCAATTTTGTGTAATTTTTATTCTATTCCTGGCATCATTCAAGTATGCCAAACACAGGAACTGGAATGAAAATCCTATTACTGGATTGATTACTTTATCCAACCAAACGTTGGAATGTAAATTACTATTCCTGCCTCATTCCATCCCAGACTCATTCTAGTCTCTATTCCATTCCTACCAAAAATCATTCCAACGAACCAAACACTACTTAGAAAATCACATGCAACCAAAATACACAGGTTTTAAGATTATATACATATACATGCAACTAAACAAATCCGCCATTGATCCGAATCACCTGTCCATTGATCCACTCTGCAGCATCAGTGGCCAAGAACCCCACCAGTGGGGCCTCTGCTTTTATACTGTCGGGTAAGACAGGCTTGGGTTCACGCAAAATTACATTATGTGGATGTGGAGTTGATTAAGGGAGAGTGGGGCCACTCTAGGGTGATCCTACAGTCAGTCCGATTTCATGTCAATGTTATGATCTATGCCGTCAAATTAAGGTGTCCTACGATATTTGGAAATGTCCTTACCCTAAATTCAAAAGACCTACCTGTTTCTAGTCCAGAGATGAATGCTTGGACTATCATAATTCATATCCATATCATCTGCGCCTGGAATTGGCCACCCCTCCTTTGAAATAAGAATTGAATTAAATTGAAAAGGGCTGACTCTGTCAAAAATTTTAATTGAAAAGGGTTGACTCAGGGAAAATTAGTCTTTATGTATAATGAAAGGTGAAGAGATGTTCTTTTTATTATATTAGAAATTTGATTCCGGACATGCGTAAGCACATACGTAAGGATAGCAATGTTTAGTGCATAGACAAGTTTTACGAAAGCCTACAGTGTGGGAAGTCTCGGCGACCACTCACCTTTGAAAGAGGTACGTGTTATAGTTGTGGGTCCCATAGCCATCTACTCCGACTATTGATTTGATTGTCGACGGCGACGGCGAGAATTTTGTCAATGAACAACCATCCGTCAGTCATTTTTTGGTTTTCTTTATAAAATCGCTTAATTAAAGCTTAAGCTTTTTTTTTTTGTAAAAATTGGTTTTTATTTGCTGCAATCAGATTCTATGTACCGATCGAAAGGTATTTTATCCTCTAAAAGTTTAATATGATTCTCTCGAGGCTGTTAGAAAAAATTTTCTAGGGCCATACGATATTAGAAATATCGCATAATGTGATATTTGAGGTCCCTGCAATTTTGCACACATCACACATTGCTGTAACATCTTACATTCATAGAATATGATAATTTTTTTATACAAATTATTATAGAGGAAATACTTAAACTTCGATCGTCTAAATACAAATGTTAGGTCTAAAGGTAGCTATTCGGTCAATATCCTTTTTTCCCAAATTGAGGAATGTTAGATCATTTTATTTATAAAAAATGTCCCTTCTAGTTGGACCTGCTATGGTGCATGACAACAATGGAATGCCACCGGATGGAATAATCTAGATGAATCACCTATATAAAAATTTTTAACTCCACTAAATTATCCTAACCGCTTAATGATTTCAATCTATGGCTCCAAAGTTTAAAAAGTTCAGAGGTATTACCTCCTCATGACTTCAATCCAATGGTGAATAAAAGTTGGATGACTATTAAATTTTGGCTTTACACCCATTCATAGGGGATAGTATGTGTGAAATGATTAGATTGACTCAAAGCAGATTCCATGCCCTAAAAACATCGAAAAAAATGAGAAAGTTTTAAAAATATAAAGTTTTTTAGAATTTTTATATATATCTCGAATTACATCTCTCTCTCTCTCTCTCTCTCTCTCTCTCTCTCTCTCATTCAATTTGAATTCATGGCGTTGTCAGATCTTGAGAGTGGGCCAAAGAGGCCTTCATCGACTACAACTTTGATTTGGTCGTTGATCTCTAATACACCTAGGCCATTGAGATGAAATGAAGAATGTTGTTCTCTTCACCAATTGTTCGTAGGCCAAAATAAATCTCAGTAAAATTCACGGAGGGTAATGGGCCAATTGAGTTGGATCCATCGGTATCTGAGAAATATTTACATGAGGAGAACTACATGTTTAAGCTTATAAAGAAGAAGAATGTTTATGTGTATCCGTCTCCCATCATAGAGTAAGAGACACTTACATAATTGGAAGCATTCATGTGTAAAAAAAAAATAGTATATGATCATATACAAAAAAGAAATGTTTATATGCAAAGAAGCAAAGATGAGCAAATAGAGAAATGCCAGGTAAGCGTTCTTTATCCGATCGTGAACAATAAATGCATAAACATTCTTCTATAAAGAATACAATACTGCAAAACAACTTCTGACGGGCACTAGATTATCAACACCAATTATCATGTTTAACGCTATACAATGTTTGAGAAAAACATCAAAGCCCTTATCCACCTCCTACAATTTGGCTGATTAAGGGCCTATTGTTTGGATTAGAATACATAAAAAGAAGTCCATTCCATAACTACTTGAAAGTTAAGATGAAAGGTAAATTTTAAAAAATGACTATAAGGTCAAATTTCCCAGACCAGGTCGGATCTGGTCAAACCTGATTAATATGCAAATTGACATGTGTTGCTAACTTCCAATCCCAGTAGGTGGGCTGGTTGGCTATCAGGGAGAAACACTCCGAGCAACCTTGAATCCAATACTAAGAGAAACTGTTAGAGGAAAGATGATCAAATAAGTCTGACCTGAGGCCCTCCAATGGTTAAGTTAGTGGATAATCCTTAAAAGATAGAATCCGACTAGATTTAGTGAGTTTTCACATACCTTTTCGTTTGTATCTAGCTCTCCTTTTATTGTCGTCACCAAGTAGATCAGTCCCCTTGGATATAGGATCCACTACTCACGTATCAGTCCTTCCCGGGAGACTTAATGGCACGTAATTCTCCATTTTAGGGAGCTTGATAGTGTTCCTAGGAAATTAGGCATATTGCCTCGTCCGGGATGTCATATGCCTGGAGTGGTAACGCCAGCTATCTCACATTTCTTGACTTGTTCAAAGGCAACAGTCTTCCAGGCCAGCTCAGTGATGTTGTAGGTCTCCTGGTTTGCTCGGCTGCTATATCCTTCTTGAGCAGATTCTCATTCTGCTTGACCATGTGGGCTATCCTGGGCTCACGGGTGCATAGGTCAGGCTGAGGTAAGTTGCATTTTACCCTCTTACAACTGCCCCCGAACCTTTGCCTTATTTTTTGCACACGCGAAATTAGGCAATGCTGTAAGCATCACCTCTCGAGACACATGTTCACTTCCCCCCCATTCCTCATGTCTTTTCAAATTTCAAATCTCTGACGCTTCTGTCTGGCCGAGCTGGCTAGCCTTAAGTTCCCGGATTCGGTGAATGATTCCTTCTATACCGTTGTCTTCCCATGGTTATTACAACAAGTCTAAGTGCTACGACCCAACATCTTCCACGATTGATCAAACCCCTTAAATCTTCGTCTTTCTTTGTTCTTCCTGCTCACCTTCCTATGCCGCTCCTCCTTTCCCTACCTATTTCTCTCTTTCTGCTGTAAGTTTCCTCCTCTAGTAACTTTTTCAATTCTTCTCTGTATTCCTCCCTCTCTTTTCTTTTTTAAATGGGTAACCTCAGAAAATTGCTAAAATCTCCTGAATAAATCGAGGAGTTTAAGGATAGGCTTAGGATTCCCTCAAATGTCCAAATCCGGCTTTCGAAACCAGAAAAATCATTCCTCGGATGCTCCAAGGGCAGAATGCCCTTTCCTACCATAGCCATGATGGAAGGTGGTGTCCGCTTTCCTTTATGCCCTTTTCTTATTCAGTTTCTCTCATATGCAAATCTTCTTTCCCTCCAATGCACCCCCATTGTATTCCGCATCGTTATGGGGGTTGTTGAGATCAATAGTCTGCTCAGGATAAATCTCGGCATCCTTGATATCCTCTCTTGCTACTTCTTCGTTTCTCTAAACAGCAAGAGGGAAGTCTTCTACCTGAAAGCTCGGAGTGCAACAGACTCCTAGTCCACTATCTCCCAAACACAAATAAAGCCAACAAGGGTGACATAATGGTGGTCGATGGGAATTAGGAGACACAGACCACATGGGGGGGAATTAGACGAATAGTTCCTCGGTCTCTAAGGGAACCAGGTCAGCCCCGTGAATTTTCTGCTCAATCTATGTATATATATATTTTTGGAGAACAACCCTTTCATCTACTCTCACCTCAATGATAGATAGAGAGATCAATCGCATCCATCCGGGCGACTTCAATGAAGAAGACCTCGCGAAGGTCTTTGTGTATAGAGGTCCTCCAGAACTTGAGGGCTGGGGACGAGCCACGCATGTTCTCCTTTGGTACAGCCGTGTCACAACCCGAGCCCAGACAATCGGGGGATTAAGGTTAAACCTAATCAGTGACACACGTACTCCCATGCACTCACACTTAGCTTGCGTCTAAATGCACATGCATAAGGGAATTTCACACGTGCCAATACATGTACTCGGAAGCTGTAAATATCATTGAATAACAAGAGGAGATATACTAAAGCAAAAAAATATTTACAAAAGATTACATTGAGTGTATAAAAGTGAGCCAATACACAAAATATAGAGACCACTAACAAAACCAATTACATCCCACACCAAAGAAGACCTATATGCATGACATGTCGTTTTCCGGCGGACTGATCACATCCACTCCTCTAGCCCTGACGGGGCCTCTAAGGTCTCCCCTCGAGTCTGGATGACCGATGAGGGGTCGGTAGCGGGATCTGAGTTTGCAACACCAAGGACAACGAGTGAATACAACGATTTAGTAAAGCATAAGCAACAATATATTAACGCGTGTTGTATCTAGCAGAATAAAGAAGAGTTGATAATTCATAGAAGTCCAAGTTCGTATACTAGGCAATTATGCAATCAAGGGAAACATACTATAAGAATCAAGATATACATGTCATGTACTTTACTAGGTGGCTACTACATTTGCCATATGTAAGGACCCGAACCTCGCTAATCTTGATTTACGTTAATTAAGTTCGTTCTATATTAATTGAGCTCGATTAAGGTTAATTTAATCCAAAAAATTTTCGGGTTTGGGCGGAGTTTGGCCCCACTTTAGTAGATAAGGGCCTTTTCATAATTTGTCCATGTACCTCTTGGACACCTCGTCTATTTCCTTTCGTGTAATTCTTCGCGTAGATCATCTTTCGTGTTGGGCCCGACTTGATCCAGACTTATCTTGGCTCAATTAAGGTGCATCTGACTTAAACTGGAATTCCTAGAAAAAGGATGGACTTGCCTGTAATTTCAGGAAAGTTATGTTTAAAAAGGAAGCTTCACGTGTAACTCCTCCTTCTTCTTTCGTTCAACTGATTGGAGCTCTCCTTTCTTCTGGTTTCTTCTGGTTTCTTACTTCTTCTTCTTGCAATCGAAGTGCTTGGGAACTTGGGAGTGTGCATGCATAGAGAGTGGACTCCTACCACCTTCTTCTTCCTTAATCTCCCTTTCCTTGCACTTTCTGTATAGAGTGCTGTATATAGTACTCTTCCCTCCAAGCTACAACAACATCAGGTGAAGAATGAGTTCCTGTTTCATTCTCTTAGGTTTATTAGAGTAAAAAAGACTCCATTACTAGACATGCATGTGAATCTAAAACCTCATTTGTACCATTGCATGTTCTATTGTAGAGAACCCATTTCAATCTAGGATTTTCCCTCCATCCACACAACAAGGAGAACTAGGGAAGGCTAGCACTGGTGAAGAGGCAAGTACTAGAGTCATGTGTGCTGTATATGTTATTTAGTCCTGGATTATTGAGTTAGTTTCTTATCCACTTGCATTGTAGTCACTGTTCTGGTTCTAACTGAGCATCAATGAGGTTGGATTGAGTTGGATGATCAAAATGGAATAGGAGGGTGTGTGAGTGTTGAAAACCTTAGGGACAATTCAAATAAGTCAGGAACACCATCCCTAGGTTAAGTTCTGAATGAATCCCGAACTGGACTGAGTTACAGAATCAAAATTTACGTTTCTGAAGCTCACGGTGAAGCTACGGCTAAGCCGTGAGTACTTATGGCTCAAAGTCCAGAGAGTAATAAAACCTGATTTTATACTACGGCTCACCTACGGCTGCGCCGTGGATTTCACTACGGCTAAGCCGTATCCAGCCCGTACCCAAGCCATAGGTCTTTCTACGGTGAGCTTTCCAGAAAGCTCATGAAACCAGTTTCTTCTACGGCTTGCAGACGGCTGCACCGTGGAATACACTACGGTTAAGCCGTGACTTCCCCGTACCCTAGCCGTAGGCTTAGCTCGGCTAAGCCGTAGGCCAATATACGGTTGGACCGTAAATGCGCCGAAAATGCGGATGAATTTCTGAATCCCTCGGCTAAGCCATAGCCTTGTATACGGCTAAGCCGTAAGAACCCAATGAATGTAAGATGTTAGGAACCTTAATGATATTGTAGGGCCTTAGTGTTGGTATCTTCTATACCTCCACATTGGCCACTGGTAATTTCATGATTGTAATGAATGAATGATTTATGAATGATCTCCCAATGGCAAGTCATGGATGTAGGCATAAGAAGGGTGTCCCGTATGCACAAGGCAATACCAAGACACGGTAACACAACGACACTGAACGTCTTATGTGTACATCATGTCGAATGCCCTTGGGGACTATAGTTTACTTAATTGGGGTGAAGGTAGTGATTCTTTGGACTCACTTAAGCTGAATGCATCCATATTGTTATGATATACCACCTTCAACATGAATTTCTTCTTTTTAGTAAAACCCTGAGGCAAATTCAGACCTGAGCTTCTAATGAGTGAGTATCTGACAAGCCAGAGCTTCTAATGAATGCGAGCTTATTAGCTAAGGGTATGATATGATTGATAAGATTGGATATGAGTCGGCACCACTCAGCTTACGCCCTTTTGGGTATATGTTATGTATGTCACTACTGCAGTAGGTTTACGGAGGAGTAGTCGGCACTCCTCGGGAAGCTAGCCTGATCCCCTAGCGACCCATACGATATGTGTATACTCCCTTTTGGGAGAATAGAGCGTTGTGGTTGCCAATCAGTATGTATGACATTTAAGTTGTAATTTCTTACTCATGCATCATGTTCAGTGATTATGTTATTAACATATCATGTTATACTTGTTCATTATGCCTCAGTACTTGCTTAACCGTCGTGTTAACAATGTTACCTTTGGTATTGCAGGTCCAGATCCCGGTTCCAACGAGGACACTGACGCGCCCCCAGATGATACCCCAACGGTACCTCGGGGTGTAGGCGAATGGATGGATGGCGACGTCTATTACTAGCCATCCTACGGAGCGTGTCTATTCTCGAGATATTATGCTGGGAATTTTTGTATCACATCTTTAAGAACCTTTTTGGGAATGTACTTAAAGACTTTAACTCTACTGTATGTTTATATGTTTACTTATGAAAGCATGTGCTCTTGATAATTACTGAGTATTGCGTAGGACCTTGTAAATGATAAGTTATGTTTGTACGTGTGTCAGCATACCTCACACGTTCCTGTGGAATCTCCCTTGTAGGAATTCGTGCATAATTCTTCAGGGCACGGATTTCTATGGGATTACGTATCCACGCCCTGGGGGCCCACTCACATCCCCAAATTCCCAGGATCGGGGCGTGACACCATATCCTCTCTATAAGGATTTTACATGCTGAGAACACCATTGACCGGGCTACGGTATAAATGGGTTTCGGGTTCCTGGAGTTCAGAAGCCCTAAGACATAAACACAATGCAGCGGTATCATACATACTACGCCAAAGTCAACCCCGTCGGGTATCGTAAGGCTGAGGCTGAGTAGTGGCTGACCATACTGAATCAATCATATACTTGAACTTAAGTAAAACGTGCATTTCATATCGAGAATTATCATAGTACGTTCAGCTTATACAATACTCAAGTTATGGGCAATAATCAAACATATCAAACAAATCAAATGTATACACTATCGAAAGGCGTAACGATGATTAGTCGATCCATATATAAAAGTGCACATAAGAGTGCAAGAAAATAATCATCATCCAATATACCATGCAATTCTAATATTTGATAGAATCAAGATAGTTTAATAGCCAACTTTAATCTAATTATCCAGTGTTTCTAACCGTGCATGATGATGTAGTTTTAAGTTATCCGATACACAGTTGTCTCTCTCGTGTGTTGCATTGTGTCAAAAAGGTGTATCGAAGTCCCTTAAACCAACACCCATGGGGAGGTGCTTAACAGTTAGATCACGTACATGAATGAGTCGCAGCCCTCGAGATCATTCATGCAATTCTCTCACATTCTATTAGGCAAGTTAAGGTTGCCTATATCCTAACTCAAAGGCCCTACAAGATCTTTTTAATACCTACCTTTCTTACTTTTCATTGGTCTTACGGCTTAGCCGTGGGTGACCTACGGCTTAGCCATGGGTATCTTATGGCTTAGCTGTATTATGCACTATGGCTCAGCCGTGGTTCCCTTGACTGTTCATCCGCATTTTCAGTAAACCAGGGCTAACTCGTGCTCCCTCTTACGGCGTCACCGTGGTTGTTCTACAGCTCAGCCACGGTTGGGTACGGCTTAGCCGTAGTACACCGCACGGCTTAGCCGTGGCTGGATCATAGAAGGTCTGC
Source organism: Sextonia rubra (assembly GCA_037013555.1). Lineage (NCBI taxonomy): Eukaryota > Viridiplantae > Streptophyta > Magnoliopsida > Laurales > Lauraceae > Sextonia > Sextonia rubra. The sequence continues at coordinate 47,714,616 of JASUAD010000010.1, forward strand.
TCCATTTTTTGCTCTTTGGAAGTCAAGCCATAACTTGACCTACGGTCGGGTCACGGCTAGCCTACGGCTTCGCTGTAGTACATTCTACGGCTTAGCCATAGCCTGACTGTAGAGTAAAATCTAGTTTTTTAGCTCTCTAGAAAGTGAGCTATAAAACTCTACAACTTAACTGTAAGTTTCAGAAATGTCACGGTATGAACCTGTTACAGACGAAACTGTGTCTGCACAAAAATGAAACAACCATATCAAGGAGATATAATTAGACACAATTAGGCTATAAAACACAAGTCACATGCAATATTAAAAAAGTTATTCACAATCAATCATATACCAACATGTGTTCATCTAACATGTGCTTATACTTGCCTCAAATGAACTTTTACATGTTACTTGTTGTCCTTGGGCTCAAATTTGATGAATATACGCGGTTCTACAGTCATGCATGCAAGAAGAGAGACAGAGAGAGACGTTGAGTGCATGAAAGAGAAGAAGACTGCACGATACAAAGATAGAGAGTGTCATGCCTCAAACCCTTACCTCCAAACTCACAAGAGATGGATTTGATGAAATGGATGCACACAAATTCTCTCCTTCTTAGCTTTGCTTGTAGAGGAAGAAAGAAAAGAAAGGAAGGAATGAAGAGACGTTGAGAGGAAGAGAAAAGCATGGAGTCGGTGCATGCATCTCTTATATAAATAGGATAAGGATGAACATAATTAGAAAGAAGGCCAAAAGTATATAATAATTACAATTCGAGTAAAAAAACCGCCCAACGGAATCAAATGAAGTCATTTGCATACGAGGTAGTTATAGAAATTGACAAGCTCGACAGAATACATGTGATGACGCCAAGATGATGCATGAATGACGCAATCTTACAAAAGCCAAAATTACGAAAAAGGGCTCATATCTACCTATTCCAGGTTAAACTCAACCCAACTACCTATCCATGACCCGGAATGAAACAAAAACAAAGTTATAATACATACAATAACTAATTCGTCATTAATTAAGTACCAAACCAAATTAAGTTGGGTCGGTGTATTATAACCCGCAAGTACGATAACCTTTCAGCCATCCTGATCTGGGATAATGTTATTGGTACTGCCAACTAACCTCGGCTAAGAGCTAGTTGAGCCAGCAGATAATCAGCTTGCACCAGCCCTGGTGGTGCTTCTAACTTCCATCCCCTTTTTTCGCAAGCGCCTCCGGCCCTGCCTCTTCTTTTTTTCAACCTCGACGTAAGACTTGTGTAAGTGTCCCACGAGAGTCGCCGTAGTTCCCAGCTAATCGAGCTCTTCTTCTTCTCTCCTTGAGCACGACCTCGTGCTCATTGTTTCTTTTAGAGAATCATTTCCTGACTCTTGGCAAGCTTCCCCTTCGCAACTCATGTTAAGGTGCAAATCGAAAAACCTCTTGGTCAAGCTGGGAGGTTCATCTGGGATAGCTCCTCCCCCTGCTCACCCTTGGCCTCATCCCAGAGGCCTTCGAAGTAACCTCTCCATAGTTCTCCGTAGGAGTCAGCGGCAAAGAGGCAAAGAACCACTTTGGAGGAGCTCGGCACCTTCACACTATGATCAGACGATGATGCTCCCATCTTGCCTCCCAAACCATGCCCTCCTTTGGATAGAAGGGTTCTTGCTTCAGAAGGACCCTCCCGCCAAAAGGAGGGCATAACTGAATCACTTGATATGGCCTATAAAGTGGCCCAGGTTTTCCTACTTCCTTCCGACCTTGAGTGGCACAATTCACTAACAGACTTTGAGCTCATGGCCTCTGGGATGTAGAAGTGCCTGTTGGTAAGCCTCGTCCCCTTTTGTCTTTAAGTCCAGTTGATTTTATACTGTCTCTGACTGTGTAAATCTGTTTTTGCATAAACTAGGAGGTCTAGCTCTGGTCGGTCGCCTTCAATAGACTTATGGCGGGCAGGAAGTGGATAAAAGAGTTGGATAGAAAGGTGTCATCTTTGAAAAATCAGCTTGGCCTTTTTCAGAAGGCCCTTAAGTTGGCCGAGGCTAAAGCTGGGTCGGCGACAGCCAAAGCTCTTAGTGCTGAAGCGCCCTTTCTAATAAGGAGCTAGAGTTGGAGAGCTCCCGAGCTCGGACCCTGGAACTAGAAGCAGAGATGAAGGCGGCTATTGAAAGAGCTCAGGCCGAGGGCTATGACGAGGTCGAAGTCGTTTACTCGAAGCAAGTTGAGGAGATTCGTGCCATTCTTTTCAAGAGTGGCTACGATACAGGTTTAGATAAGGCTGGCGTCCTAGTGGACTCTTACCTCCGAGGAAGATATATTGCTCCTCGTATATCCAAACACCCTTCTCCATCTCTTCCTGCCGACTAGAGTGCCCTTGAGCTTCCAATTACTGATGTCGCCTCAGAGCCTCAAGTAAACCTTAGCACTTCCAACTTTGAACACCTAATTGTCGAGGTTCCACCATTGCCCAAGGTGCTACAGGATGTTGAGCTAGCCTACCCTGAATCCCCTGTTACTATTTCCCTGATGTCTGAAGTTATGCTTTTAATCACCCGTTGTGGCTCTATTTACCTTTCCCTTTTTGTTTTTGTTTTTGTTTTTTTTTTTTGACACTTGTAATCCTGGCCCCTATCATGGGCCTATTTTAGTTAAGTGCTTGGTTCTTCAATATCTTTTGCATTGCCACCGTCAGAACTCTTTTGAACTAGATTTTGTTCTTAAGGCTTACATCGTCATGTTAAGCCATTAGACAAAAGAGACCAGGGTAATGTACCTAGTTTAGGGGCTTTCACTGTTAGGTTTTTATCTTTGGGTACGAAGTATGGGGTCATTGATGTAACCCCTTCCACTAGACTTTCGTCCTGGTTGGTGGCTGGATCTGGGTACCTGCTGACAATACCTCCAGACCACCATCCCCTCGCCCAACCTTGATGATTAGGAGTCAGGGTACTATTCTAAATTCCGATGATTGCTCGACACAAATTCTTTGGCATAAAGATAACAAATTTTTTACAACATATTTTCATTAAATCAAATTCTTGGTACAAGAACTTGCATCTATAACTCTTCTTAGTACAAGAAGTCACGTTAAATCTTGGGTACAAAGACTAGAAGAAGAATTTCTTCAGATTAGAGATGTTCCAAGGTCTCGAGAGTGCATTTCCATCAAGTGTTTCAAGGTGATAGGTGCTTGTTCCCGCCAAGGAGATGACTCGGTACGGTCTTCCCAATTTGGCCCCAGTTTGCCATGGTTGGGATTTCTTGTGTTCGGGAGAACTTTTCTTAGTGCCAGATCGCCGATCTGAAGCTCCTTTCCTTTTACCTTTTTCTGAAAGCTCCGAACTAGCTGTTGTTGGTAGGTTGCTAGCTTAATCAGGGCGAGCTCCCTTCGTTCTTCTAGTAAATCCAGTTGCTCAGCAATCCTCTTTTTGTTCTCATCATGATTGTAGCGTTTTGCTCGCATAGTTGGCAGACCAATCTTTAGAGGGATTATTGCTTCCATCTCGTATGCCAACGAGAAAAGAGTTTCCATGTCGACCTGCGTGGCGTGGTTCTGTAAGCCCATAAGACAGTGGGAAGTTCATTCACCCAACACCTTTTGGCATTATCTAATCTTTTCTTTAAGCCATCGAGTAGAGTCTTATTGGAGCTTTCAGCTTGGCTGTTACTCTGTGGATATACTGGTGTTGAGAAGTAATGCCTTACGCTGAACTTTTCACACATACCTCGGAAAGCTCTTCCTTTAAATTGTTTGCCGTTATCCATTACCAATGCTCAGGGAATCCCCAATTTGGTAATAATATTTTTCCAAACAAACTTTTTGGCATGGGTATCTGTCACAACCCGAGCCCAGGGTTCGGGGGTTAGCAAAAGCCAAACCTAATGACACACGTACTCCCGTGCATGCACACGTAGACCGAGTCTAAATGCACACGCACAAGGGAACAAGCACACGTGCCAAGCAAGTATGCGGAAGCTGTAAATATCAGAAACATAAACAACTAATAGCACAAGAAGAGGATACAAGGAAAGGACTGACATAATTACATATGAACGTTTACAAAAGAACAAAAGGATAAATACAATAGTGACATGTCATGACATATACAAGTCTGAAAATCCTCAAAACATGACTCCAACATGATGCATGCCATGAACGCGCTCCCGTGGAGTGATCACATCCACTCCTCTAGGCCTGATGGGGCCCCGGGGGTCTCATCTGGAGCCTGGCCGACCGGCGAGGGTTCGGCAGGGGGATCTGGGCCTGCAACACCACAAACAACTGTGAATACGAAGATTCAGCAAAGTATAAACCATAGCAAGTTAACACACGCTGTGTCTAATAGAGTAAAGAACATCTTGTTATTAAAGAAAGCATTTTCGTATACTAGGCTATCATGCAAGAAAGAAAGATGCTGTGTGAATCAAGGATAACATGCTGTGTACATAACTAGTGGCTACTACATTACCATATGCTCCCAAAAGAGGGATCTTGTAACATGCAAAGAACACCATTGTCCGGGCCAGGGTACAATGGGTCTCGGTTTCCTGGGGTCCGGTTCCCCAAGACAAAATCCATACTGCAGCAGGTCCTTATAACTATACCAAATTCACCCCGTCGGGATCCTAAGGCTGAGGCTAAGTAGAGCCTGACCATACAAAGTCAATCATGAAAACCTGAGTAGATCGTGATCATATATCATGCGTGCATATCTGGAATTGAACATATCATACATGTATACTCAGGGTAAATAATCGCAATGTGAAAGTAAAGTAACGGGATACAAGTAATCATGTCAGAGTGTGAGATCAATGATCGAATGCAATATGGTATGCAACAAATCATGCGAAATCGAATCATCTTAAGCTACAAACCAATTCTAATCTAATTATCCGGTGTTTCTAACCGTGCATGATGATGTAGTTTTAAGTTATTCGATACACCGTTGTCTAGTGTTGCCTGGAATCGGGCGGTGCACGAAGTCCCTTAAACCAACACCCATGGGGAGGTGCTTAACATCCGGATAACGAACATGAATGATTCGCAGCCCTCGAGATCATTCACGCGGAGTATCACATTCCATTGGGCAAGTCTAGGTGCTCTACATTCTATCATGAAGGTCATATAGGTCTTATCTTTACACCTAGCCTTATTCTTCATGTGTGGTTACGGCTTAGCCGTGTGTGTGCTACGGCTTAGCCGTGTGTGGTCTACGGCTTAGCCGTGGCTGAACCGTAGAAGGTCTGTCATTTGCTGACTCTCAGTTATTCCAGAAATTGCACCCTGTATTGTTCTACGGCTGGGCCACGGCTGAGCTACGGCTTAGCCGTAGGGCAATCCACGGCTTAGCCGTGCCCTAGCCGTAGAGGAAAACTGGGTTTTTCTCCTCTCTGGATTGTGAGCCGTAGGTGTTATACGGCTTAGCCGTACCTGCATGAATTTAATTTCCTGAAACCTGTATAGAATGTCTGAAAACTCATCCAATTTATAATTATCAAAGGGGAGTAGACAAGTAGTGAATTAATGAGTAGCAAATGGGCTGTAAATACATATTTCCACATCAATGCATGTAAAAACTATCCAATTCAAATGCATATCAACATGGGTTCTCACAAGCTAGGTTTATACTTGCCTTAGATTGGAAATCAATTGCACACTTGTAGCCCTCAAGCCAAACACAACCTAACACCAAATCAAAGTACATGCATGCATGAGAGATGGAGTCACAGACACACTATACAACAATGGAAACAAGAGGGAGAAGAACTAAAGAAGAGAGATGAGAAGGATGAAGGGATTTCCACCAACTCACCTCACATGCAAGCAATCGACCTCCACTTGATCGATGGAGAAGAGGAATTCAAGTGCAAGAGAGAGAGATTCCACGTGCACAGTGAATTTGAGAGAAAACGAGAGAGAGAACATGAGAGTGGGTCGATGGTGAAGCTTATATAATCAAATGGGTTGTCCAAATTTACAATAAAAGCCAAGTGAAAAGTGCTAATTTCCGTTTGAGTCAAACGCGGGTCCAATCGAATCACACGACCTCGGTTGCAAATGACGTAGTTACGAAAGTTAACGGGCTCAACGAAAGACACGTGTTGACCTCAAGATGATGCAAAAATGACCATGTCTAAGAAAAGCTAAAATTACGAAAAAGGGCTTGATCTACTTAATCCAGGTCAAACTCAACCCAACTACCTATCCATGACCAGTAACGAAAACCAAAACACAACAAAACACGATTAGCAACAAAAACAAGATTAACTAGACGCTAAACGGGGTCAAGCTGGGTCGGAGTGTTACATCCTCCCCCACTTGAGAATCATTCCGTCCTCGGAATGAACACTAACTCGCTCATACCTGGGAAAACAAATCGGGGTACTGACGTGCCATCTGCTCTTCTAACTCCCAAGTAGCCTCATCGGGACTGTGATGCTCCCAAAGCACTTTGACCCATCGAATTGTCCTGGTGCGGAGTATCTGCTCTCGGGTTCCCACGATACGGAGCGGTCGCTCAACGTATGCAGCACTCGGCTGAATCTGAACCTCGTCGTAGCGAATGACATGGGAGGGATCATGAACATATTTCCGAAGCATCGAAACGTGGAAAACGTTGTGCACTCCTGTAAACATCTCGGGAAGCTCTAATCGATAGGCTAAATCACCAATCCGACTCTTGATCTCGAACGGTCCGACATAGCGTGGAGCTAACTTGCCTTTCTGGCCGAAACGGATCGTACCCTTCATCGGTGAGACCTTCAGAAAAACCCACTCGCCAACCTGAAACTCTAAGGGTCGTCTGCGGGTGTCTGCATAACTCTTCTGTCTTGACCGAGCAACTTTCAAATTCTCAATGGCTTTCTGTACCTTCTCCGTAGTCTCGGCAATGATCGTCGGTCCGTGAAAACTGCGGGTTCCAACTTCTTCCCAACAAACCGGACTTCTACACTTCTTCCCGTACAATGCTTCATATGGTGCCATCCCAATGCTCTCGTGGAAACTGTTGTTGTAGGCGAACTCGCACAACGATAGATGAAGATCCCATTCTTTCTCGTAGTTCAACACACTGGCTCGCAACATATCCTCCAAAGTCTGAATCGTCCGCTCTGATTGTCCATCCGTCTGTGGGTGGTATGCCGTGCTGAAACTCAACTTCGTACCCAAAGCCTCTTGGAATGCTCTCCAGAAAGACGAAACAAAACGGCTGTCACGATCGGATACAATCGACACGGGGGTACCATGGAGCCTGACGATCTCATCCACGAACTTCCTAGCCATCTCTGAAAATGTCATACCCTTCCGAAAAGGAATGAAATGGGCTGACTTCGTCAATCGATCTACAATCACCCAAATGGCGTTGTTCTTCCTGCTCGTCGGCGGTAACCCTGAAACGAAGTCCATGGTGATGTGTTCCCACTTCCACTGCGGTATATGCAAAGGATGCAACGAGCCTGGCGGTCTCTGATGATCGGCCTTCACCTTCTGACATGTCAAACAGCGAGCAACAAACCCTGCTACTTCTCTCTTCATGTTGTTCCACCAGAAGCGATCCTTGAGATTCCGAAACATCTTCGTGCTGCCTGGATGCATCGCGTAGCGAGCGTAATGCGCTTCGTTCATCAGCTTCTCCTTGAACTCATCAACTGCTGGCACGCACAACCTACTCCGAAAGTAGAGTATACCATCCTCGAGTCTGAAATCGGGTCTGTCTCCAATGTGGTCTCGAATGCGCTTCAAAGTTAGATCTTCAAACTGCCTGTCCTTAATCTGCTGAATCAACTCAGGCTGAAACACTAGCGTACTAGCCAACATCACGCACTCATCCACTAGTTTAACCTCAACAGGGAGACCACGAAACTCTAAGAGGAAACTGCTCAAGAGCTGCACTGACTCTGCTTTCCTGCTGAGCGCATCTGCCACCACATTCCCCTTGCCTGGCTGATATTTGATCGGGAAGTCATAATCCTTAATAAGCTCAAGCCATCTCCGCTGTCTCATGTTCAGCTCCTGCTGTGTGAATAAATACTGTAAACTGTGGTGGTCAGAACGAACCTCAAACTGCACACCATATAGATAATGTCTCCACAGCTTCAACGCAAACACGATGGCTGCCAATTCCAAATCATGGGTGGCGTAATTCTTCTCATGTTCTCGCAACTGTCTCGATCCATAAGCAATCACCTTCCCATGCTGCATCAACACACAACCTAGGCCAACTCGAGAAGCGTCTGAATAAACCACGAATCCTTCACTACCATCTGGCAAGGCTAACACTGGGACCATAGTCAACTTCTCTTTCAAAATCCTGAAACGGGCTTCACACTCCTCAGTCCAATCAAATGGTACATTCTTCCTGGTCAACTTCGTCAAAGGAGAAGAGATCTTAGCAAAGTCCTGGACAAATCGACGGTAGTAACCTGCTAGACCAAGGAAACTGCGAACCTCTGTCACTGTCTTGGGGCTAGACCAATTCACCACTGCCTCTACTTTAGATGGATCAACTGCCAATCCCTCTCGTGAAATGATATGACCTAAAAATGCAACCTGCTCAAGCCAAAAATCACACTTCGACAACTTTAGCAAACAATCGATGTTCTCTCAACAACGACAAGGCTTTTCTCAAATGCTCCCTATGCTCCTCTGCTGACTTAGAATATATCACGATATCATCAATAAACACAACTACGAATTGGTCCAAGAAAGGAGCAAAAATCTGATTCATCAATGCCATAAAAGCTGCAGGTGCGTTGGTTAGTCCAAAAGGCATCACGAGGAATTCATAATGTCCATAACGAGTCCTGAAGGCAGTCTTGGGAATGTCATCTTCTTTGACTCTCAACTGGTGATATCCAGACCTCAAATCAATCTTCGAAAAATATGCTGCGCCCTGAAGTTGATCGAACAGCTCATCAATCCTGGGTAAGGGGTACTTGTTCTTGATCGTCACTTTGTTCAGCTGGCGGTAGTCTATGCACATCCGAAAAGTACCATCCTTCTTTTTGACAAACAAGACTGGTGCTCCCCAAGGTGAAACGCTCGGGCGAACGAAACCCTTATCCAAAAGCTCCTGCAATTGTTTCTTCAATTCTGACAACTCTGCTGGGGCCATGCGATACGGAGCCTTGCTGATCGGTGCCGTGCCGGGAACAAGCTCAATGGCGAACTCCACATCTCGAACCGGGGGTAAGTCTGGCACATCGTCTGGAAAGACATCTGGAAAGTCACAGACCACCTGAACCTCACCTAGCTGCTTCGGCTCCTTCTTCGCTGAGATAAAGGCAATGAAGCCTTCGCACCCTCGGCGGATCAAGCGATCTGCCTTACACGCCGAAATCACACGTCTGGGGCATCTCTGCTGACTGCCCTCGAAACGGAAGCCCTTGCCTAAATCGAAGAAGATCGTCCTGTTGTAACAGTTAACACAGGCACGATATCGAGCGAGCCAATCCATACCAAGGATCACGTCGAAGTCCAGCATCGACAACAGGATCAAATCAACAGGTAACTGATGACCTGCAATCTGCACGTCGCAATGGGGGTAGTACATACTACACTCCACTCGCTTGCCAACTGGGGTGGATACAACCAACACATATGGCAACGGCTTAGACGGCTGAGGTAACCGCTCGGCAAAATGAGGTGCTACATAAGATCGTGTAGACCCCGAATCGAACAAAGCTAATGCCTCGACGCGCGAAATCAAAACAGTACCTTCAACCACCTGTGGATCCTCGGCACTCTCGTGGGTAGCAGCGTAAGCACGGGCTGACTGGCGAGGCTGTCTCGAGCCTGGACGAGCTGACTGCGGCTTGCTCGGAGCTGTAGGTGCACTAGGCCTGCTAGGAACTGTGCCGGAAGTAGGACCAGATGGAGCTGCACCAGAGGCTCTATGTCGAGGACAATTGGCGATCATATGCTCCCTTGAACCACAAATGAAACAAGCACCGGCCTTCCTCCAACAAGCTTCAGTCGTGTGGTTCCTACCACAATATCCACAAGTCACTCCAGTAGAACTAGAAGTACTCTGCTGGCCTTTGGTCTTCTTCTGTACTTGTCCTCGTGCACTGAAAGGCGGCTGTCTCTTAGGCTCAACGGCTCTAGCAGCTTGGTGGATGGCCTCGGCAGAATAGGCCCTGTCCACTGCATCGTCAAACGTAGCCGGACGCTGAAACGCAGTCACGTGATGCATGTACCGGGGATGCAAACCTTCGACAAACCTGTTCACCTTCCTCTCTTCGGTACTGATCATGTCCGGAGCAAAAAGCGACAACTGCATAAACTTGTTTACATACTCTGCTACTGTCATCTGCTGCTGGCGGAGAGCTAGGAACTCAACCTCCTTGGCTCGAAACACATGAGCCGGGATGAACTTCCTCCTGAACTGTTGCTTGAACATCTCCCACACCGTAGCACTAGGGATATCTCTGTATGAATCTTTCACGCTCTTCCACCAAGTCTTTGCGACATCTCTAAACATAGAAGTTGCTAGTCCGACCTTCTGTCGGTTCGTGCACACGACGGTCTCAAAGACATCCTCTGTCTGGTCTAACCACTGTTCTGCCTTCAGTGGCTCTTCTGTTCCATAGAACTCAATAGCTCCTCGCTTGCGAAATTTCCCATAGAGGGCATTCGGGTCACTCTCTCGAGGCTGCAAGATCACCTGCTGGTCCACGTGCGACTGAACTGGGGCTTGACTTTGTCGGTCTAGCATAGTGGTCACTTGGGCTTGCAAGTTCTGCATGGATTGCGATTGTGCCTGAAGGGACTGGAATAACATGAGGATGCGTTCATCTGTATTCGGTGTCTGCGGTGATGGTGCAGATCCGCTCTCGTTATTTCCGGCGTTCTGCTGAGAACCAGAACCTGATGCCATCCTGTAAAATGGAACGAGTCAGACACAAACACAAAACAATAGCGCCCAACAAACCCCAAAGTCTAGAAAGAACACAAAGAAATAATCGTATCCTCACCACGATCCTACATGCCTACATGCTTATCACACTAGAACAAGGAAGGAGCAAGGAATGCTCTGATACCATACAATACGTATGTCACAACCCGAGCCCAGGGTTCGGGGGTTAGCAAAAGCCAAACCTAATGACACACGTACTCCCGTGCATGCACACGTAGACCGAGTCTAAATGCACACGCACAAGGGAACAAGCACACGTGCCAAGCAAGTATGCGGAAGCTGTAAATATCAGAAACATAAACAACTAATAGCACAAGAAGAGGATACAAGGAAAGGACTGACATAATTACATATGAACGTTTACAAAAGAACAAAAGGATAAATACAATAGTGACATGTCATGACATATACAAGTCTGAAAATCCTCAAAACATGACTCCAACATGATGCATGCCATGAACGCGCTCCCGTGGAGTGATCACATCCACTCCTCTAGGCCTGATGGGGCCCCGGGGGTCTCATCTGGAGCCTGGCCGACCGGCGAGGGTTCGGCAGGGGGATCTGGGCCTGCAACACCACAAACAACTGTGAATACGAAGATTCAGCAAAGTATAAACCATAGCAAGTTAACACACGCTGTGTCTAATAGAGTAAAGAACATCTTGTTATTAAAGAAAGCATTTTCGTATACTAGGCTATCATGCAAGAAAGAAAGATGCTGTGTGAATCAAGGATAACATGCTGTGTACATAACTAGTGGCTACTACATTACCATATGCTCCCAAAAGAGGGATCTTGTAACATGCAAAGAACACCATTGTCCGGGCCAGGGTACAATGGGTCTCGGTTTCCTGGGGTCCGGTTCCCCAAGACAAAATCCATACTGCAGCAGGTCCTTATAACTATACCAAATTCACCCCGTCGGGATCCTAAGGCTGAGGCTAAGTAGAGCCTGACCATACAAAGTCAATCATGAAAACCTGAGTAGATCGTGATCATATATCATGCGTGCATATCTGGAATTGAACATATCATACATGTATACTCAGGGTAAATAATCGCAATGTGAAAGTAAAGTAACGGGATACAAGTAATCATGTCAGAGTGTGAGATCAATGATCGAATGCAATATGGTATGCAACAAATCATGCGAAATCGAATCATCTTAAGCTACAAACCAATTCTAATCTAATTATCCGGTGTTTCTAACCGTGCATGATGATGTAGTTTTAAGTTATTCGATACACCGTTGTCTAGTGTTGCCTGGAATCGGGCGGTGCACGAAGTCCCTTAAACCAACACCCATGGGGAGGTGCTTAACATCCGGATAACGAACATGAATGATTCGCAGCCCTCGAGATCATTCACGCGGAGTATCACATTCCGTTGGGCAAGTCTAGGTGCTCTACATTCTATCATGAAGGTCATATAGGTCTTATCTTTACACCTAGCCTTATTCTTCATGTGTGGTTACGGCTTAGCCGTGTGTGTGCTACGGCTTAGCCGTGTGTGGTCTACGGCTTAGCCGTGGCTGAACCGTAGAAGGTCTGTCATTTGCTGACTCTCAGTTATTCCAGAAATTGCACCCTGTATTGTTCTACGGCTGGGCCACGGCTGAGCTACGGCTTAGCCGTAGGGCAATCCACGGCTTAGCCGTGCCCTAGCCGTAGAGGAAAACTGGGTTTTTCTCCTCTCTGGATTGTGAGCCGTAGGTGTTATACGGCTTAGCCGTACCTGCATGAATTTAATTTCCTGAAACCTGTATAGAATGTCTGAAAACTCATCCAATTTATAATTATCAAAGGGGAGTAGACAAGTAGTGAATTAATGAGTAGCAAATGGGCTGTAAATACATATTTCCACATCAATGCATGTAAAAACTATCCAATTCAAATGCATATCAACATGGGTTCTCACAAGCTAGGTTTATACTTGCCTTAGATTGGAAATCAATTGCACACTTGTAGCCCTCAAGCCAAACACAACCTAACACCAAATCAAAGTACATGCATGCATGAGAGATGGAGTCACAGACACACTATACAACAATGGAAACAAGAGGGAGAAGAACTAAAGAAGAGAGATGAGAAGGATGAAGGGATTTCCACCAACTCACCTCACATGCAAGCAATCGACCTCCACTTGATCGATGGAGAAGAGGAATTCAAGTGCAAGAGAGAGAGATTCCACGTGCACAGTGAATTTGAGAGAAAACGAGAGAGAGAACATGAGAGTGGGTCGATGGTGAAGCTTATATAATCAAATGGGTTGTCCAAATTTACAATAAAAGCCAAGTGAAAAGTGCTAATTTCCGTTTGAGTCAAACGCGGGTCCAATCGAATCACACGACCTCGGTTGCAAATGACGTAGTTACGAAAGTTAACGGGCTCAACGAAAGACACGTGTTGACCTCAAGATGATGCAAAAATGACCATGTCTAAGAAAAGCTAAAATTACGAAAAAGGGCTTGATCTACTTAATCCAGGTCAAACTCAACCCAACTACCTATCCATGACCCGTAACGAAAACCAAAACACAACAAAACACGATTAGCAACAAAAACAAGATTAACTAGACGCTAAACGGGGTCAAGCTGGGTCGGAGTGTTACAGTATCCCTAATGTGGACCAGTGGTTTTGCCTCTACCCACTGGGTAAAATAGTCGGTTGCTACTATTAGGAACCTAAAGTTCCCTGCCGACTTGGGCATCGGACCGACAATGTCAATCCCCCACTTATCAAAGGGCCACGGACTGGTTATTGGGTTTAGCTGTTCGGCCAGTTGATGTATATCCCTACCAAGCCGTTGAAATTTCTTACGTTTCTGTACGAATTGCAGTGCATCCTTTTGCATGTAGGGCCACTAGTACCCTTATGACATGGCTCTATGTGCCAAGCTCTGCCCCCTAATGTGTCCTCCACAATAACCTTCATGGATTTCCCATACAAGATCTCCAACCTTGGTAGGATGAACGCATCTTAGGTAAGGTCCCGAGTATGAAAGCCGGTAAAGCCTTCCTTAAGGTGATAACTAGAACCTAGCTGACCTCCTTTTGATATTCCAGTCTTCCCTTGTATCGTCGGGGAGTTCATCGTTCTTCAAGTACCTTAACAATGGTGTCATCCAACTGGCCTCTTCCTCTATTCTTGCAGAGCACAAGATCCGTCAAGCCTCCATGCTGGGTACTGGTTGGAAATCAACAATGATTTCCCTCCTCAACTTAGTTTTAATGGCTATGGCTAGACAGGCCAAGCTATCAGCATGCGCGTTCCCCTCTTGAACGATCTGTGTAATGGTGACATTACCAATCCTTTAGATTGACAGACAAGTTTTTTCCAAATATGCTATCATTCTATTGTCCTGAGAAGCGTATTCCCCTTTTAATTGGTTGGTGACCAACTGAAAGTCACAAAAAACAACCAATCGTGTAATCTTCAGCTCCTCGGCCATTCGAAATCCCAATAGTAGTGCCTTATTCTTTGCCTCATTGTTTGATGCAGGAAAACCCAAAGAAATTGCCTTCTAATTACAGATCCCTCTGGTGTAAAGAGTAACATCCCTGCACCTGATCCTAAGCTGTTTGACACAATGTCTACGTACAACTGCCATTCATTTCCTTCTACTCCTATACTACTGTCTGTGCGTCGGGGTATCTAACCTTCTTTCAGACTTGCTCAAGATTTGCTCTTGGAGTGAATTTGACAATGAAATCTGCTAAGACTTGATCTTTGATGGTATTCCTTGGGACGATTTTGATATCATGCTCCCCAAGCTTGATAGCCCATTTGGCCATCCTTCCTGATAGATCTGCTTTTTGTAATATAGCCTTCAGCAGGTGTTCAGTCAACACCTTCATGGTGTGGGCTTGGAAGTAATACTTAAGCTTCCAAGCTGCACAAATCAAAGCCAGGGCGAGCTTCTCCAAAGGGAGGTACCTTGTTTCTGCATCGAACAGGGTTTTATTGACGAAATAAATTGGAATGTGATACCTTCCCTCTTCCCTCATTATGGCTGCACTGACTACGTGCTTGGACACAGCCAAGTACACAATCAGTTCCTCCCCTGTCTTTGGGACAGACAAGACAAGAGGGGCACTCAAATACTGCTTAATTTTCGCTAACGATTGATCGCACTGCTCGTCCCACACCTTATTTGCTCTCTTTTTCAAAGCAAGAAACAATGGTTGACACTTATCCAAGCTCCTTGCAATAAAGTGGTTAAGAGTCGCTAGCATCTCGGTCACCCTCTGGACATCTTTCTTGAACTAGGTTGTGCCAACTTCTGAATGGCCTGGATCTGCGCGAGATTTGATTCTATTCCCTTCTGCATTACAATAAAGCCAAGGAACTTTCCCAAATTGACCTCGAATGAGCATATCGAGGCATTGAGTTTCAACTTAGATGTCAAATACCTTTTTCAAGTCACTAAGATGACCAGCTTTCTTCCGGCTTTTAACGACCATGTCATCGATGTACACCTCCACAGCTTTCCCGATCAATCCTTGGAACATTCCGATTACCAACCACTGATCTGTTGCCCTCGTGTTCTTAAGTCCGAAAGGCATTCTTTTGTAATAGAAGATGCCCACTAGAGTTATAAATGATGCTGTATCTTGATCTGCCTTTTCCATTGCTATCTGGTGGTAGACTCAGTAAGCATCCAGGAAGCTCATTCTTTCGTGACCTGCGGTAGATGTCATGAACCGAGCCCAAGATTCATGGATTTAGGGTTAACCTTGAGCCGTGACACATGTACTCCTGTGCAATTCACACCCGGACTGGAGTCTGGATAGAATTATACAAGGGATATTCACATACTTACACGTGTAATGTGCTTTAAATAGACATCAGTCCAAGCATTTAATACGCCGAAACCTGTCAATATCGCCTATACTTTTTTTTTTCACTTTTCATTAAACAATTCACAAGTATCAATCCATCCATAAAGCAGTCCAAATCTTAATATTTAGAGAACATAAGATTATTCTACTAATTCTACTCATCACTAGTACAACCCAAACATGATATGTACATATATGCATTTATATAAAAGATAAGCATTTTATGTAGAGAAAGTAGAATATTGAAGTAAATAATCAAAGGATATCTGTAGAAGGGTAAGACTATACAGGTAACAAACTATATGGATGCAAATATATGCATATGCTAAAAGTCCCAAAATACCCAAAATACTCATCCCTAAGAAATAGTATGTCACTTACAGCATATGAATAAGTCAGTAAGCTTCTGTTATCCATTCGTTACAGCCTGAAGGAACTACTGCGGTCTCCTTTTTCGACTCCTGAGTCTATGCTAGATCGAGATCGGGATTTGGGCCTGTAACACCATTAGACAATTATGAATAAGCTTATCTAATAAAGTATAAGCATAATTAAAGTAAAACATGTTGTATCTAAAAGAATTAATAACAAGTGATCAATAGAGGTCAATTTAGTATATTACGCATATTGTGCATTGAAACAAAGCATGATATAAGGATCGATAAGTGAAAATACTTATTATTTGGCTACTACATTTGTCATATCCTCCTTTTAGAGATCTTTGCGTTGAGAACACCATCGTCCGGGCCAAGGTATGAACGGGTCTCTTCATATATGGAGTTCATGAGCTCCAAAGGCACACTGCAACAGCACCGTTCATTTACTACACCAAAGTTAACCATGTCGGGTATCATGATGCTGAAGCTAAGTAGAGCCGGACCATTTCGATTCATATGATTGAATTTGAGGAAATCATACCATTCGTTTCATTGAGAACCATACATTATACGTTCAATTCATTTTTACTCAATTTAACATTGAAAATAGGGAAGTGTATATAAATAACATTTTAAGTAAAACCAGTTCATACTATGATCAGTTCAATTCAAAGTCATTCCAATAATAGAAGGTAATAATGATAATTCAATATAATATGTAATTCAAATTAATGGAATCAAAATAATTTACAAACTGTAACACTCCGACCCAGCTTAACCTCGTTTAGCGACTAATTAATGTTGCTTTAGTTGTAAATTGTGTTTTGCTTTTGGTTTGATTTCTTTGCGGGTCATGGATAGGTAGTTGGGTTGAGTTTGACCTGGATTAGGTAGACCAAGCCCATTTTCGTAATTTTAGCTTTTCTAAGACATGGTCATTTTCGCATCATTTTGGTGTCAACACGTGTCTTTCGTTGAGCTCGTTAACTTTTGTAACTACGTTGTTCGTCACCGATGTCGTATGATTCCGTTGGAGTCGGATTTGACTCGAACTGTAATTTGGGTTATACATTGGACTTGTTTGCACTTTGGTCTTTAAGTTGATCTTATATAAGAGCTTTCCACCGACTCACTCTTTCTTTCACTCTCTTCCCTCATGTTGGAGCTCCATTTCTTTCTTCCTCTTGAGTCTTCTTCTCCACCGATCAAGGCAAAAAGAAGAATTTGTGCTCTTTCATCCTTTGGTGTAAGATTGAGGTGAGCTCTAGGTCTTTTTCACCTCCCTCATCTCCTTTCTCTCGTTTCCTATGACGGTACTCATGAATTCCCTTTTTTTTTTTTCCTCATGCATGTATGATAGTTGTGATAGTGTGGACGTGAATTGAGCCCAAGGACAGCAATTGGAGTGTTAAAACTCAATTAAGAGGCAAGTATAAGCATAATATGTATGAACCAATGTTGGTATTCGCTTGATTTTGGTTAATTCACATGAGTTGTAGGGAAAACATGTTTACAGCTCAATTTGATATCATTCTTTCTTTCTCTGTTGAGATCTTGCTAGTTTTGTGTCAACACAAGTTTTCTGTAATTGATTCAGAAATCGACCCAGTGCACTCACTGCTAAGCCGTGAAATGTGCTACGGCTAAGCTGTAAAACACACTACGGCTAAGCCGTGACGCAACCGTGAACCCAGCCGTAGATCAATACAGGGTGTCACCTAAAATTAACTGAGAGTATGCAATTTTGTGACTCCTTTACGGCTAAGCCGTAAGAAGCTTACGGTTAACCCTACGGCTGAACTGGCTGACATGAACAGTAAGAAAGGTAGGAAAAGAAGGAGACCTGTAGAATCTTTAAAGTAGAAGGTAGGAACTTCGACTTGTCCAACGGAGCATGATAAAATGCGTGAATTATCTCGAGGGCTGCGAATCACTCATGTACGTTATCCAGTTGTTAAGCACCTCCCCATGGGTGTTGGTTTAAGGGACTTCGGTGCACCAGCTGACACAATGCAACACTAGACAACGGTGCAGCGGATAACTTGAAACTATATCATCATGCACGGTTAGAAACACTGGATAATTAAATTAGAGTTGGCTAGTAAATGAAGGTGATTCGATATGGAACGATTTGCTTGCATAACATGTTGTATTTGAAAGTGCAATAGCTAGGTCTCACCAAGTCCTAGAGGGGGGTGAATAGGACTATTAAAAATTTCTTTTCAAGAATTAGGTTTTATTAGTGTGCAATCTGAAGGATTAATTAAGATTGAGAGTCCCCAAGAAGATTAAGAGAGATGTTCAGAGTTGTGAGTGCTTACAGTGTGTAAAAATGCAACTAGAGTAACAAAGATGTAGCTTAGAAATGATGATCAACACAAGTGACAAGAATGCAAGGCAACATCCACACACAACAAGCAATAAACACAGTGATTTATAATGGTTCGGTCCTAGACCTACATCCACTCTCAAGAGCAATCTCTCTTGGTTCCACTAAATAAGAGGTACTTACATAACATACACCTCTTGCAACAGTTTTTGATTCGGTGGTTTGTCTTCCACCAACTGGGGTTTTTTGATCAGGTGGTTGATCCTTGATCTAGTCCACCCACTACAGCAATTTTTGATGCGGTGGTTTGTCTTCCAGCAAATACAGCAATGAGAATTGAAATATTAAAGAACACCTAAACAAAGAATTGTATACCTTGGTTTTGAGTGGTGCTCTTGATGCTTGAAAGACTACTTCCAAGCTTTGACCTCTTGTTCTTGCTCCTTGGTGATGAAGATCTTCAGATGAATGCTCAGCCAAGGGAAGAGGTTTTAAGAGGGTTTGGAATGTTAAGATATTCTCTGAGATTTAATGGAGCCTTTCCTAAATCACCAACTACTCTTCTTGAAACAATAATGGCACTTTGTGGTGTTGAAGAGTATGTGGTTGTGGGAGCTTTAAAGATGATTTTAATGGAGGTGCAAAGGCTCAGCTATACTAGTGATTTTCACAGTAATAAATTTAGTAGTTGGAGCAAGGGAGAGGTCCTCTTTAAATACAGATAAGCTCCAACGGATAGATCTACGGCTAAGAACAGAATGGTCTAGGGCTTAGCCGTATGCTCTGACAACATCCAACTGCTAGTTTGACCAGATTCAACAAAAATTCCTTCTTACGGTTAAGCTTACGGCTTAGCCGTAAATCCTTATACGGCTTATCCGTGAGCACCTTTTGGCCTAGCCGTGGGTCAGCCGTAAGCTGAAATCTCCCAAAAACTGCTCTCTGGAGAGTGGCCCGTAATCTTTATGGCTTAGCCGTGAATCACATTACGGCTTAGCCGTGAAGGCCTTTCGGCTTGGCCGCAAGGTCAACCGTAGGCATTATATGGCCAAAAGCACTCTCTGAACTGTGGCCCGTAGATTTAACGGCTTAGCCGTGAAACACACTATGGCTTAGCCGTAACTTTTTTTCGGTGCAGCAGTAGGGTTAGCCGTAGAACAAAATGGTTCAAAATATACTCTCTGGAGAGTGAGCCGTATGATCTACGGCTTAGCCGTGATCCAAGCCGTAGTACAAATGCAGGGTGATTAGAAACCCTTTTTCCAATTCTATTTCTATGGGCAAGAAGGGTCAATGATACCTTATCTCTTGGCACTCATAGAGAATCTTCTTAATTGATCTTGATCTTCCTTGAACTTGCTTGATCTTCATTGATAAACCTTGAGCTTCCTTGATCTAACTTGATCTTCATAGATGTAACTTGATCTTCCTTAGAGCAAGACTAGACTTGGGTCACGTAATTGACAATACATTCTTACAATGACACTAACAATATTTTGATCATTGATCTCCACTCTTTAGCAAGATCATTGCATGTAACGTTGAAAGTCGTCTATGTTTCCACCTTGAGTATATATGTATGTATGTATGTTATCAAGTTTGCACGTATAAGACACGTTCTCGGATATGAATGCAGGATATGCTTGTCACGATCTACTCAGGGTTTTTATGATTGACTCTGTATGGTCAAGCACTACATAGCCTCATCCTTAGCATCCCGACGGGGTGAATTTGGTGTAGTTTTCATGGACATGCTGCAGTAAGGAAACGTCTTGGGGAATCTGGACCCCAGGAACCCGAGACCCATTCGTACCCTGGCCCGGACAATGGTGTTCTTTGTACGGATATAAGATCCTTCTTTTGGGAGCATATGGCAATGCAGTCGCCAACTAGTTATGTACACAGCATGTAACATTGATTCACATGGCATGTTTCTTTCTTGCACAACAGCTTAGTATACGAATGTGACCTGTTATGATTTACCTGATGTTCTTTATTCTATTAGACGCATCATGTGTTACTTGTTATGGCTTATACTTTGTTAAATCGTTGTATTTAGGAGTTGTCTTTGGTGTTGCAGGTTCAGATCCCCCTACCGACCCCTCGTCGGTTGGCCAGACTCCTAGTGAGGCCCACGAGGTCCCATCAGGCCTAGAGGAGTGGATGTAATCACTCCACCGGAGAGCGCCCTGGACATTCATTGCACAGAAGTCTTCCTTATTTTGAGATTTGTCATGCTTGGAGCTTATCATGATTTGTACATGTGTATTTTGTTTCATTTTGTAAACCTGTATCGATATATGTTAATTCTGTTTTCGTATTCTCTTCTTGCATTGTTTAGTATGATGTTTTGATATCTACAGCTTTCGCATACATGTTTGGCATGTGTGAACCTTCCCTTGTGCGGTGCATTTAGACCAGGTCTACGTGTACAGGCACAGGAGTACGTGTGTCATTGGTTTGGCTTTTGCTAACCCCCGAACTCCTAGGTTTGGGTTGTGACACAAACCAACCTTATTTTAGTCATCCATTATTTCTAACCGAGGATGATGATGTAGTTTTAAGTTATTTGATACACGGTTGTCTCTCTTTGGTATCAGATTTTGTAAAGAATATGTATCGAAGTCCTTTAAATCAACACTTATAGGAAGGTGCTAAACAAATGGACAACACCTCATGAAAGAATCTCAGCCCTCTTTATTATATTTATTCCATTGGGCCAATGAACAGGGTAAAGGGATCCAAGAATTAAGGCCCTACAAGGTCTTGTAACAATTTTTAATTAAACTTGGAGTTTTTGGGTTCTTTCAGCTTAGCCGTGGGTTACTTATGGCTTAGCTGTAAATTACATTACGGCCAAGCTGTAATTTTGTTACTGTTCACCCGCACCTATTGATGAACCATAGAATAGCCTATGGCTTAGCCTATGGTGTCTACGATTTAGTCACGGCTAGGCTAAGGCTTAGCCGTAGCACATTCCACGGCTTAACCGTATAAGAAATCTGTAATTTTTAGCTATCTGGAAAACTAACCGTAGTGTTCTTACTGCTTAGTCGTAAGCTTCAAGATTTCTGAAGCTGTTTCTATTCAGAACATTTTTCTTCTGATTGCTTATACATGGTACATGTTATGGTCTCAAGTAATCATTTTCATTCAATTCTATCACTTTTCACTTCTGACTTCATATTTCATTCCTTTACTAAAATACCTTAATTATGTAGATAAAACAAGAGTATATGGTTGAAACATAACATTAGGATGCAGCAAAAGTGCATGAATCATAAACTACCAACATGCATTCAATCAAAATTAGCTTATACTTGCCTTGCTTCGAGATTCAAATCACTATCCTTATCTTGGCTTAACTATAGAAGATGAATCTACTGTACTTAGCCCTAAAATGACATGCATGTAAGAAAACAACGAATAAAAATGAGTGCATGCTTAAGGTAAGGGTCTCCTAGACTCCATCAATTCTACTAAACCAAGGAACTCTATAAATGAGTAAGAGATCTTACTAAGAGAACAACTAGGGAGCTGTAGGGAGAGGTGCAAGTCACCATCTTTTATTCCAAAAAGGAAGGAAAGAAGAAGAGGGATGGGATAAGGAAATGGGTGATTAAGATCATGCATGTAGGACACATCTCACTCCCAATGACAAAAAGGAATAAGAACGGTGAAGGAGAAGACTTGTTACTGTAGTTGAAGAGGAGAGGAGCTCAAATAACTGGTTGGCTTCTTTTGTACAGAAAAACTTCTGAAGTTTATAAGAAAGCCCATCTAGTTTATTATATTTTCAATGTAACTCAAATGAGGGTCCAATGAATTCCAACGGAGTTGAATCTATTTGGGTCAAGTATGAAAGTTGACGAGCTCAATAAGACAAACGTGATGGTTAAATATGATACGTGTATAACATGAAACCATGAAATCCAAATTTACCAAAAAGGGTTTTTATCTGCCTAGTTAAGGTTAAACCAGACCCAACTACCTATCCATGACCTAAACTAGACCCACTAGATTCCATAAGACTAAAATAGTCTTATTAAAATATAAAATCAAATGAATTAGCTAATAATCATAATTAATACTCACTAATCAAGCTAAGCTTGGGTTGGAGTATTACAGTAAAGTCCACTATTTGGTAGATTTCGGGCAGAGCGAAACTATCCTTCAGGCAAGCTTTGTTTAAATTAGTAAAATCAACACATATCCTCCATTACTTGTCCTTCTTTGGAATGACGATTGTGTTTGATAACCATTCTAGGTAATTAACCTCCCGAATAACATCTACCTCTATTAGTTTATCAACCTCTTCGCATATGGCAGCTCGGCATTTTGGAGTGAGCTTTTTTTACTTCTGAATTACATGCTTAGCATTTGGGTTAACACTAAACCTGTGGCAAATGATCAGTGGATTGACTCCAAGCATCTTATTGGGAGTCCAGGCGAAGATGACCAAATTTTGGATGAGAAATTGTACTAACTCATCCAGTTTGCCTTTATTCATGGAGGTTCCGACCAAGAAATATTTTGTCGAGTCCCCTTTAATGATTGGGACCTTCCTCAACTCTTCTTTAGCTTTATTAGCCATATTTACGCCTGGAAGATCTGAAAGAGGCCGACCAAGCTGTAGTTGCTATTTTTAGTTGGTTGTCTTCTGTGAACCTTCTACGCCATCGTTTTGCTTGTATTTTCCCTTAATGGCCGCAACTAAACAACTCTTTGAAGTGGCTTGATCACCCCTGATCTCCATGATGCCACTTGCTATCGGGAATCTAATCCTTTGATGATAAGTGGACAGGACTGCCCTCATGCGGTGGATCCAAGTATGACCCATTATGGCATTGTAGGGGGACGGCATATCCAACACCAAGAATTCCACCTGAAAACTGATCAGGACTGCTACTACTAGTACGGTGATCAGTCCCATCAACTCGATTACTTGGCTATTGGATCTGAACAGTGGTATAGAAGATGGCAACAGATCCGACCGTCTGGGTCTGAGCTTATTGAAGAGCTCGACGTACATGATTTTCCACGAACTGCCCGAATCAACAAGCATTCGTCGAATGTTTAACTCCATCACTCACAGGGTGAGTACCAACACATCGTTATGAGGTTGGACTACATCTCATAGGTCCTCATCTGAGAATGAGATTTCACCTCTAATATGCCCGTGCTTGTTTACGACGCTCGGGTGCCTACTTACTTGGTACACTTCTTTTAAATGGGCTGTCATTTTCCTCTAGCTTCTAACATCCCATGAAAGTTACCTCTCCCGGGCTTGTTGCCTCGTGGACAACATCTAAAAACCCTATCGAGGCCTTTTCCTTGTTGGCCTGCTCATAATTCCGCCTTTCCGACCCTTTTGATGATTTCAATATCCGGCCGCTTTTTACGAATTCCTTCAGATAGACTTGTTTCACTAAATCCTCGAGATGCTACTTGAGCATTTTGCAATTTTCCGTGAGGTGCCCATTTTCATGATGATATAAGCACCACAGATCTGGATTCCTTTTACTAGGGTCGCTCACCAACTTAGGCGGCCTTTTGAAACACTGCTTATCCTTAATTTGAGTCAGGATCTTATATATAAGATCCTTGAAAATGGTCAGCACTCCTTCGTAGGCCGTTCAGGTGGGCTCGGTAGGACCCAACCGTCTGCTCGGCCTTTTTTCAAACTCCTTCCTTCTCTTTTGGTGAGATCCTCCTTCCTCTTGATGGGGCCATTTATACTTCGGCGGCCCCATGTCCTCCTCCAGCTTTATGAACTCTTTAATTCGTTCCATTAGGTCCTCTTGTGTGACCGGAGGTTGCTTTGTAAGAGACTGCCGGAGCTGGCTCTTTCACGGGAGTCCGAGCTTGTAGGTGGCAATCACCACTTTATCGTTGTTACCCTCCACCTCATTGTACAGACGCCAATAACGTGCATTATACTCCTTCAGGGTTTTCGAGCCATGCTTCCTAAGGCCGAGTAGCACCCCAGTGTCTTTGGGCCGCTTTGAGTTTGTGACAAATCGTGTCACGAAAGAGCTTACTAGCTCCCTGAAGCTGCCAATGGACCTTGCCCTCAGTTGGGAGAACCATTTTAGGGCCAGGTCCTTTAGGCTCAATGGGAAAACTTTGCACATTAATGGCTCATTTCCAACCCATAATGCCGTAGAGTGCTGGAATCGCTGAACGTAGTCGGTAGGGTCTAAGACACCATAAAAAACCTTCAACTGTGGCATGCTGAAACGCCGAGGAGGCTCGGCTTTCTTGATCTTCTCCGAAAAAGAAGACATAAAATTTTGAACCCTTTTTCAGCATCTCTCATTTATTGGGCTTTTAGGAGGAGGGCCGGCCTTTTTCTACAGTGCTTTCTTTATGATTGCTTGGATATCATCTTCAACAATCATTCGCGCAAGTGTTCTCTCCCTTCGATGTCCCCTTGGGAACGTCTCTTCTCCGTTGCGCTACGTATGGCCTTCACTGCCCCTTATCTCCTTCCGAGGTCTGGAGCTTGATGTCCTGCTTCCTTCATCGGCCATCTCCAACTTTCTACGGGATCGGTGAGCTTTGAATTGGTGGCCCTCCTTCCTTTGGTCGGGGCTCTGTACCCCTAACTTATGAGTCAATGATCGGCCCTTGTGCCTAGCGTTAGCACCCTTTCGTTCGTCCTCCATATCTTGCCTAAGTTCTTCACGTTTTTCGGCCTCGACCTTTAGTTCATTTAGCAGCCTATTGATTTTTTCTTACTGTTGCCTTACTCCTTTTGCCAGGTCCTGAACAACAACTTTATAGGTGCGTTCGAGTTGTGCGTAAGAGTTGGGTGAGACTTTACGATCTGGGGACCAGGATCTCGCCTTTGCCACGCACCACTTTGTAACTCGATCATGGAGGGCGACCTTTCTTGTCGACCGGAACTGTGTCAGTGTATTTCCGACTGAACTTGCCCCCATCTCCTAGTAGGTGATGTGGCTTGGTTACTTTTCGAGCAAGGGATGTAATCATAATCCTCATCTTCGGAATAGATTGTAACACTCCGGCCTAGCTTAATTCGGTTTAACGATTAATTAACGACTAATTGATGTGGTTTCGGTACTATCTATAGTGAATTATGTTACGCTCATGGTTTTACTCTTTTGAGATTCGTTTCGGGTAATGGATAGGTAGTTGGGTTGAGTTTAACCTGGTTTAGGTAGTCATGAGCCATTTTTCGTAATTTTTAATTTTGTATGAGTTCGTTATTTATGCATCATCTTGGTGTCAACACGTGTATTTCGTAGAGCTCGCCAACTTCCGTAACTGTCTCGTATGCAAACGAGGTCGTTTGTTTTCGTTGGACTGTTAATTGACTCAAATTGTAATTCTTTTGAACTGTTGGACTTATATATAAATTTAGTTCAATCCTTATCTTATATAAGATGCAAGCACCGACTTCCCCTCTCTCATTCTCATCTCCTTCATGCCAGCTCTCTCTTTCTCCCTCGTTCTCTTCTCTTTTTCTCCCTGCTCTCCATCTTCTCTTCTTGTTATTCTTCTTCTTCCTTGCAATCAATGTAGAGAAAAGGGAGAATTCTTGTGCACCGGTTGCTCGTCTTCTCTTTGGGTTCGACGGTAGCTTCTCTACTCGACGCCTCTCTCTCGTTCACTGCCCTCATCTTCAATCTCCTCTTCCTGGTCTCTTCATAGCGGACAAGAGTTCGTCTTATCTTCACGATTCGTTTAAGGTGAGTAGTTGCGTCATGATCTCCGCATGAGTTTTGGGTGTGATTGCACTGCATGCACTGTTTTTCTTTTGCTTACCCTTGGCATGCATGGTTTTAGGATTGCATTTTCGAGATTGTTTGGGCCAAAGAACTGTTAAATTAAGGAAAGAGTTCGTTTAAGGCAAGTATAAGCACAGTATGCATGAACACATGTTGGTACACGTTGATTGTTATGTTTCTTTTACTCTTTCTCTCAAGTGTGTTGTGTTTTTAACAGCCCTTTAGTCTTGTGTAACCGTGATACACGTTGTTTTTATAATTGGAATTCATGTAATACAGTGACACTGTTTTGTGCTGAACCCTGTTGTCCGACCGATCGGGACTGGGGTCCGACTGATCGGACACTCCCAGAACTGAAATTCGACCGATCGAGCTTCAGAGCCGACCAGTCGGCCCTGATGCACTTCTGCTCCGGGAGATTCATTGTTCAACTGAATCCTAACCTTGCTCATTCCCCTTCTCTTGCTTCCTTAACACTTAGAGGACCCTTTTATGCTATCTTTTGGTCCCTCTGCTCTTTAAAGAATTGAAGAAATGATAGGGTTCATAATGTGACTTTAGAGGACATTCACCTATACTTTTTAGCCACATAACTTGCCCAACGAATTACCTTAAACGCATGAATGGTCTTGCAGGCTGTGACGCATTCATGTGTGTTGTCAATTGTTAAGCACCTCCCCATGGGTGTTGGTTTAAGGGATTTCGATACACGTTTATTGATACAGTGCAATACCCCCAAAAAATGAACAACTGTGTATTGAATAACTTAAAACTACATCATCATGCACAGCTAGAAACATTGGACAACTAGCTTAAGTTTGGTTAGTAAACAATCTTGACTCACAGTAAGAACTTGACTTGCATTGCATATTGATTTGATTATTGGCTTCCATGCTCTTTATCTTGTCTCTTGTTCGACTTGTAATTGATTACCTGTAACAGTATTGATCCAGTGTGATGCATGTACTGTATTGCCTGATTGTAATATGACATATACCGTATTGTATTGTACTGAACTGCATTGCTTGACCGAGTGACTGATATTGATTGATGTGCATCCACATGATATGATTGATTTTGTCTGTCTGGCTTTACTCAGCCTTAACCTTAGGATACCCGACGAGGTTGACTTTGGCGTAGACTGTTTATTGCCTCTGCAGAGTGCTCCTGTCCTGGGATTCCAGACCCCGGGAACCAGAGACTCATTCGTACTCTGGCCCGGTCAATGGTGTTCTCGTACTGACTGCTCTCGATAGGGAGAATATGGCAAATGTAGCCACCTAGCCAGTTTATCTGTTTGTGATTCTAACAGCATGTTTATTGATATACACAACCTACCTAGTATACGAACATGACCTCTATGCCTGGTTGATTATGAACTCTTAATTATTCTGCTAGACACAGCGCGTGTTAACTTATTGTTGTTTATACTTTGCTGAGTCGTCGTATTCATGGGTTGTTCTTGGTGTTGCAGGCCTAGATTCCTCTACCAACCTCTTGTCGGTCGGCCAGACTCCAGAAAAGATCCGGGAGACCCAGTTAGGGTTAGAGGAGTGGGCTTGATCACTCCCACGGAGAGCGGCTTGGCATTGCATCCATCTATTGACTTCATTTTGCATTAGGATCTTGTTTTGTTTTTCTAGCCTTATCTTGTGATTGCCTCGAAGACATTGCTTCCCATTTTGTTTATATATTCTATAATTAATATCAGTTTTACAGTTAGTATTCCTACTCGTGTTTCTTTTCGTCGTGCAATGATACGTACAGCTTTCGCGTACACTTGGTTTGCACATGTGAATATCTCTTGTGCCATACACTTAGACAAGGTTTGGGTATACATACACAGGAGTACGTGTGTCACTGGTTAGGTTTTAAACTAACCCCCGATTTTTGGGCTCGGGTCGTGACATAGATCACCGGGGGCTCCTTCCTTTGGTGGGAAGAATGCTTTTCAAGGTGTCTTTTTGCCGGTGATAAATGCTGCCTAAGTAGGTGTGAATCACCTGGGATTTGATTTCTGTTTGACATCTTCCTCATCTTGATGAAACGTCAGTGTATTTTCACCTTCTATTCCTACAAACGGCGCCAATTATAAGGTCAAATTTCCCAGACCAGGTTAGATCTGGTTAGACCTAATTATTTGCTAATCAAAATGTGTTGCTAACTTCCAATCTGAGTTGGTGGGCTGGTCAGCTATTAGGGAGAAACACTCCGAGCAACCCTGAATCCAATACTAAGGGAAACCACTAAGGAAAGACGGTTGGATAAGTCCGACCGTGGGCCCTCTAATGGTTAAGTTAACAGATAATCCTTAGAAAATGGAATCTGATTAGATTTAGTAAGTTTTCACATACCTTTTCATTTGTACCTAGCTCCCCTTTTATTGTCGTCACCAAGTAGATCAGTCCCCTTGAATATAGGATCCTCTACTTACGTATCAGTCCTCCCCGAGAGACTTAACGGCTCATAATTCTCCACTTTATGGAGCTTGATAGTGTTCCCGGGATACTAGGATTATTACCTCTTCTGGGATGTCATATGCCTGGAGTGGGAATGCCAGTTATCCCATCCTACATTTCTTGACTTGTTCAAAGGCAACGGTCCTCTAGGCCAGCTCGATGATGTTGTCGGTCTCCTGGTTTGCTCGGTTGCTATATCCTTCCCGAGCAGATTCTTGTTCTGCTTGACTATAGGGGCTAACCTGGGCTCACGGGTGCATAGCTTGGGCCGAAGTAATCGTATTTTATCCTTTTACAATGACTCATCATCATCATCAAAGCCTTATCCCAACTATATTGGGGTTGACTATATAAATTCTGTTTCTTCATTCTGTTCTATTTTGAGCTAAATCTTTCGATAAGTGAAACTTCTTCAAATCTAAATTAATAGCTTCAATCCATGTTTTCTTCGGCATGCCCCTACTTTTTAATGGGCATTTCACCTGTATAGCCAAACTTTTTTTCACCGGTGCCATTACTGGCTTACGCTCAATATACCCAAACCATCTTAAACGGGTTTCTCTAATCTTATTCCATATTGGTGCAATATCTAAATGTTCTCGAAAGCCTTCATTTCTAATTTTATCTTTCCTAGTTTTACCACACATCCACCTAAGCATTTTCATTTTCGCTACATCCATCTTATGAATATGCGTCTTCTTAAGTGGCCAACATTCTGCTCCATATATCATAGCTGGTCTAACTACTGTCTTGTAAAATTTGTCCTTTAATTTTGTTGGTATTCGTCTGTCACAAAACACTTCAGAAGCTAGTCTCCACTTCAGCCATCTGGCTTTTAACCTATGCTCCACATCTTCGTCAATCTCCCCATCCATACTAATTATCGAGCCTAGGTACCGAAAAGAATCTTTACGTGGTATCTCATGGGTTTCAATTTTGATAGTGGTTTCAACACTTTGTATATGTCCACTGAAGTTGCAATCCATATATTCTGTCTTTGTACGACTTATTTTAAAACCTCTAAATTCTAATGCCTCCCGCCATCTCTCAAGTTTTGCATTTACACCCTGTCTTGATTCATTCACCAATACTATATCATCTGTAAACAACATACACCATGGTATTTCTTCTTGAATATGCACAGTTCACTTATCTATAGTTAATGCAAAGAGATAAAGGCTTAAGGTTGATTCCCGATGTAAACCTATAGTCACCAGAAATCCACCTATTTCTCCACATGTGATTCTTACATTTGTTATTGCTCCTTCATACATATCCTTAAAAATTTCAATGTAACTTTTAGGGACATTCCTTTTCTTTAAAACCCACCAAATTAAATTCCTCAGTACTCTATCATAGGCTTTTTCCAAATCAATAAAAATCATATGTAGATTTTTCCTCTTTGCTCGGTATGTTTCCATTAATTACCTAAGTGAAAAGATAACTTCCGTAGTTGATCTCCCTGGCATAAAACCAAATTGATTTTCAGAAATCTTGGTTTTTTTTTTTCTCAGTCTTTGCTCCATTATTCTTTCCCATAACTTCATAGTATAACTCATAAGTTTAATTCCTCGATAGTTGGTACAATTTTGTATATCTCCTTTATTCTTATATATAGGTACTACAATGTTTCTTCTCCATTCATCCGACATTTTCTTTGTCACAAGTATCTTATTAAATAGTCTACTTAACCAACTTACTCTAACCTCTTTTAAGCATTTCCATACCTCTATCGGAATACCATTTAAGCTTGTTGCCTTTCCTGTCTTCATTCGCTTCAATGCTTCCTTCTCTTTCACCCCTCTAATTCTACGGAGAAAAGTATGCTCTTGTGATGAAGTATCCTCTTTAACTATTGTATCGCCCAAATATTCTTCATTTAGAAGTTTGCTAAAATATTTCTTCCACCTTTCTTTAATATCGTTGTCCTTCACTAAAATATTTTCCTCATTGTCCTTGATACATTTGACATGATCTAAGTCTCTACTTTTCTTTTCTCTTATTTTTATAAGCTTAAAAATATCATTTTCTCCTTCTCTTGTTCCCAACCTATTATAGAGGTCATCGTATGCTTTGAACTTTGCACTGCTTACTACTTTCTTAGCTTCTTTCTTTGTCTTTTTATACAGCTCAAAATTTTCCATATTCTTAGTCTCTTGCCAAACTTTGTAGCAATGATTTTTTTGTCGAATAACTTCCTGAACCTCTATACTCCACCACCATGTTTCTTTATTAATATATCTCTTTCCTTTTGATTCTCCAAGTACCCCCTTTGCAATATTCCTAATGCAATTAGCCATTTGATTCCATATTACTATAGTTTCTCCTTCAAGATTCCATTCTCCTTTCTCAATCATTTTGTCCTTAAACATATTTGCTCTTTCTCCCTTTAAATCTCTCAACCTTGTTTTAAGGTCCATTTTGTTTACTACCACTCTCTTTCTATTTATAATGCAAATATCTAAAACTTCGAGCCTATGTTGCGTAGTTAAACTCTCTCCTGAAATAACCTTGCAATCTTTACAAGCCAATCGGTCCTGTTTTTTAACTAGAAAAAAGTCTATCTGACTCCTATTACTCCCATTTTTATATGTAATTAAATGCTCATATCTCTTTTTAAAATAAATATTTGCTACTACAAGATCAAATGCCATTGCAAAGTCCAATATAGTGTTTCCAAATTCATTCTTTTCTCCAAATCCATGCCCTCCATGCACTCTCTCATACCCTCTATTATCTCTTCCTATATGCCCATTTAAATCCCCTCAAAAAAAAAAATCTTATCACTATTTGGGATTTCTCGCATTAAATCATCCATCTCCTTCCAAAATTGTTTTTTCACACTTTCCTCTAATCCTACTTGGGGAGCATATGCACTGATGATATGAATTATGTCTTCCTCTAGCATTAGTTTAATTGCTATAATTCTATCACCAAACCTCTTTACCCCTATAATTTTCTCTTTCAAATCCTTATCTACAACTATACCCACTCTATTTCTTGTATTACTCTTTCCTGCATAGAAAAGCTTATACTCATCCGTGAGCTCCTTAGTTTTATTCCCTTTTCACCTTGTTTCTTGTATACAAGCCACACTAATTCTTTTTCTTTTCATTACCTCAATCAACTCCATGCTCTTGCCTGTCAAGGTTCCTATATTCAAAGTAGCAAGTCTAATTTTCTTATTCCTCCTCTTCTTCTTATGGACTAACTTTTTTAACCGCACTAGCCCAAAGTCATGCGGTAGCCTTTGCACACCTTTCATTGCAGCCGGGCGACGCTGCAATACGTCGTTTAAAGCGGGGATTGCCCTAACCTTATCGTAAAATATCATGTTCTCAGAATTCATATTTGGGTTGTGACAAAGTTTTACGCTGGCTGTCACCTACCTAACGCAACCCTCCTCATTTATCCGGGCTTGGGACCGGCAGCACAAACCAGCAACCTTATCGTGAAATATCCTCTTACAATGACTATCAAATAAAAATTTAATTTAGAAGATAGAATCCAATCAATTTTACTTTTAGGAAATAAAATCAAAGGAAATGAATGACCGTGCCACATCTCACCAAATGTTTTTTTTTTTCGTTCATTTTTACAAGACATCGTCAACAACCATATGCTGATGAGATAGATCACAAATTACACTGTGCCACTTTCTTTGTTTGATAATAGGTCCTATACATTCAATCCATAGGATCCATCTTCACTTTTTCTTATCTTTCCAACCCAAAATCTGTAGTCCACTGAGCCACGTTTAATGATCCACTAGCCTAATTCTCAGCCACACGAATGTGGCATCAAACAAGGCAAAGTCAATTTTTAAGCAGACAAACTGACACACATGCACACCAAAAAAGATAAAAGAGTTTGGATAAGATGATTGCAACTAAACATATCCACCGTTGATGCGAATCAACTGCCCATTGCTCCACTCTGCAGCATCAGTGGCCAAGGACCCCACCAGTGGGCCCACATCCTCCGTCTGCCCCAACCTCCCCAGCGGGCACATACCCACCACCCTCTGCACGTCCTCCTCCGTCTTCCCGGCGAAGAACATGTCCGTCGCGATCGGCCCCGGCGCCACGCAGTTCGCCGTGATCTGGGTCCCCTTCAGCTCCTTCGCCAGTATCTTCGTCATGGCCTCCATCGCCGCCTTCGACGCCGTGTACGCTGCGTACCCTGGGCGGAGCGACCCCACCTGCGACGAAGTTAAGCAGATGATCCTCCCCCCTCCGCCGCGCACCAGGCGGTTGGCCGCCTCCTTGGAGCAGAGGAAGGCGCCCTTGGCGTTGATGCCAAAGATGTTGTCCCAGTCTTCCTCGGCAGTGGCGGCAAGGGTGGGGTACTTAGGGTCTCCGACGCCGGCGCAGTTGACGAGGACGTGGGATTGGGCGGAGAAGAAGGACTCGGCCTGGTCGAAGAGGGATTTGACCTGGGCGGCGACGGAGACGTTGGCCTGGACGGCGAATGCTCGGGAGGGGGAGGGGGAGGAGTTGATCTGGGCGGCGAGGAGGTCGGCCTGGGCGGAGCTGGTGGCGTAGTTGAGGACGAGGTTGGCGCCGAGGGAGGAGAGGTGGAGGGCGACCGTGCGGCCTATGCCGCGGGAGGCGCCCGTGACAATGGCGACGCGGCCCTGGAGGGGGTAGGCGTTGCCAGGTCCGGATCCCACTCCGGTTTCAGCCATGGCTCAGGTGAGAGATGAGAAGGTTGGGTCTGTAGTTTTATAAACTGTTGGGAAGAATGGATTGCTCACCCAAAATCAGTATGCTGCCAATGCCATCTATCTATTTGGACCTTGGAGATTGACCCATCAATCAAAATTATTACTCTACAGTGGAGCCCATCTTCGGATAATCGGAGAATCGGCTACCCGTTTTGCGACCCTACTTAAACTCAATGTTAGGGTCACAGTGATTGATTGAGCAGATGACAAAAGCAACTTGTATCTTGTATGCTTCTAGTAAAAGTTCAATGCAGGTTTCTAAACTAGTGTCATATTTTTTGAACAATTATCTAATCATTTTTGTAGCGGTTTCATATATTTCAAAGACCTAAACTCCTGTCAATTTAAGTCACTGTCAACAAATTGTTAAATTACCTTGTCATTTTGCATGAATATTTAACAAAGAACTATCAATTTGGTATTCCCTTTCATCTGCATCTTTTCATCTTTAATTCCCAGTTAGGTTGTCATTGCTGTCTAATATGGTATCTCTCTCTATCCTCTGCTTTTGCCTATTCTGCTTGTAAAAAGAAAAGGCAATTGCTAGTGATTTTTTTTCTCCCAAACTTCATCTCTAGTTCTATTTACTTTAAGAAAGGACTGTCGGTTGGCTCTTCATTCTGTGTCTATGCTGCTGAGCAGAAAATCTAATAATAGAGCTTCTTTACAGATGGCACATCACAAATTAGTGCTGTCCAATACTAACCTACATGGTTCATTGTCTGGATCAGTTTTAAATTGCTCAAATCATGTGCTATATATAGCCCATAGTATCACCTCTCATGAACAATTGAGTTAGAAAAGCTGCATCAATTCAACTACTGAAATCATTCATAGTGGAACAGAAGATTCTTTTGAAAATTTTGCACAAACCCATCTTTCTAAAAGGCCCACCCCTAGAAGAAAACCACACACCCACTTTCTTCAAACAAGAACTACGCCTTTGCTGTTCCTCCCTGACATCTTAATCAAACACCAATGGCTGGTTCTATCACCCAAGACTTCCCTCCCACCACGTATCCCCTCTTGGGTTCTTAGCTAGTGATCGGGCGAATGGAGAAACGGGCAGGTAATTCTTGTCACTGTTGGTTATATTAAGTTGCCCAGTTGTGTATTGCACTCATCTTAAAATGCATTACTCTCAAATAAAGAGCTGGTATCGTTCAAGTCAGGGAAGACTGAAAAAGGCAAGTGGTGGAGTTACTGCACTTAAGGAGGATGGATGCATTACATACCTTTGTTCCTAAACGCAGGCTGCGAAAGAACTGTTCCACTGAAAATAGAAGGGTAATGCTCTGTTATCTCCCTGACGAGTGCTTCATAAACTTGCGGGCAAAGATCATATACAAGACCTGCTTATTAAGAGTTTCCAATTTGGGACTGAGCAACCCACATCCAGCATGAAAAATACACAAATGAAAACCCAAATAAGAAGGATCATATGTTATAGATACTTGTAAAGACAACAAAGTCCACATAGGACAGTGATTAAAAGGTCAGGATCTTCCAATTTATAAAATTTTTGAAAAGGCATCTACATCCACAATGTGCCCAAAACCTTGTTTGCTATGGGACTCACCTGTTAAATGGTTTCTCCCATTACATGTGAGAAGGCTGGGTAAATATTAAAAACAATAAAACAAACACCAAGGTTTTCCAATCTTTTAAATCCTCATGAAGCCAACAAGCGCTTCACAGGACAATGATCGGGAGGATCTTTCAGTCTTTGAGATTTCTTGGGGAGGCATCTCAGCCTATAATGGGCCCAAAGTCCATATTTCTCAAAGGTCCCACCTGCTAAATGGTTTCTTTCTTTTGGCAAGAGCTTACTTTCTTTTAGTATGAGAGCTTATCTATAATTCAAATAGAAGTAAGTTGGTTGTAAACTGTAGTATACATGAAGTTGAAAGAGCATGAACAAAGGTTTATGCAGCAGTTATGATTATTGACTACATTATTTTAACTGAGCTCAAATTCCATAAAAAAGGAAGAAAATTCGAATCAAAGGGAAACAAGAATCCAACTGAGAGTCACTTGATGCATTTCCATGACTTCTAGTTTAGATTGAGCTGAGAAAGGAAGTAGGAGAAGGTGGAGATGGGATCTCCACAGTCCCCTCCAGCATCAACACCACCTTCTTCATGGAAGGCCTAAGTGAAGGCTCATCCTGGATGCACCACAGTCCCACCTTCACCATCCTCGCCAATCTTCTCATATCCACCTC